>CM055116.1:394154002-395469002 GCA_029206835.1 Rana muscosa
GATGGGACATTTATGTCAAAATGCTGTGATCCGCAGTACATGTTTCTCACCCATCAGTGACTAGTGAAACATGCATTTTACAAGATGGTGCGACACGACACTTGTCCTACTTTGGATCCGACTTTGCCCTGTGACTTTAAGCTGACATACGGGGATCCGACTTGGATCCCTGCCAACACCAGGCACTGTGTTTGGTATAAATCTTGAGAGGGAACTTCACGCCAAATTTTAAATAAAAAACGGCATGGGTTCCCCCTCCAAGAGCATACCAGGCCCTTCGGTCTGGTATGAATTTTTAAGGGGACCCCCCTACGCCGAAAAAACGGCGCGGGGGGTTCCCCAAAAATCCATACCAGACCCTTATCCGAGCACGCAGCACGGCCGGTCAGGAAAGGTAGTGGGGACAAGCGAGCGCCCCCCCCTCCTGAACCGTACCAGGCCACATGCCCTCAACATGGGGGGTGGGTGCTTTGGGGCAGGGGGTGCCCTGCGGCCCCCCACCCCAAAGCACCCTGTTCCCATGTTGATGAGGACGAGAGCCTCTTCCCGACAACCTGGGCCGTTGGTCGTCGGGGTCTGCGGGCGGGGGGCTTATAGGAATCCGGGAGCCCCCAGATCCCGGCCCACCACTCAATGTGAATGAGTATGGGGTACATCGTTCCCCTACACAGTCACCTGGGAGGGAAAAACGTCAAGAAAAAAAAAAAAAAAAAAAACACACACTAGACAGGTTTTTAAAGTAATTTATTAGGCAGCTCCGGGGGTCTTCTTCCGACTTCGGGGGTCTTTTCCGACTCTCCGGCCTCTTCTCCGCGCTCTGGTGCCTTCTCCGCGCTCTCTGGTGCTTTCTGCCTTCTACCGGCTCCTCCGCTATCTTCTGCCAGCTCTTTTGCTAGCGGTGGCCCTGTCTTCTTCGACGTCTTCTTCCTTCTTCTTGAGGTGTTCACACGATGCGGTCTCCCGCTGTAATGCCGTGTGCGCAATGATTTATATAGGCATGGGGCGTGGTCACCGGTGACCCCGCCCCCTATGACGTCACAGCCCGGGGCATTATGGGACTGACGTCATAAGGGGGCGGGTCACATCACTCGGTGACCACGCCCCATGCCTATACAAGTCGTTGCGCACACGGCATTACAGCGGGAGAGAGCGGGGTGTCAACATCGGGACAAGAGAAGAGGGAAGAAGGCGACGGGGAAGACCGGGCCACCGCTAGCAAAAGAGCTGGCAGAAGATAGCGGAGGTGCCCGGCAGAAGGCACCGGAGAGAGCGCGAGAAGAGGCCGGAGAGAGCGCGAGAAGAACCCTGAAGTTGGAAGAAGACCCCCGAAGCTGCCTAATAAAATGACGACTTTAAAAACCTGTCTAGTGTGTTTTTTTTCCCTGACATTTTTCCCCCTAGGTGAATGGGTAGGGGTACGATGTACCCCATACTCATTCACATAGGGTGGGGGGCCGGGATCTGAGGGCCCTCTTATTAAAAGGGGACTCCCGGATTCCGATAAGCCCCCCGCCTGCAGACCCCGACAACCAACGGCCAGGGTTGTCGGGAAGAGGCCCTTGTCCTCATCAACATGGGGACAGGGTGCTTTTGGGTGGGGGGGGGCCGCAGAGCGCCCCCCTGCCCCAAAGCACCCACCCATGTTGAGGGCATGCAGCCTGGCAAGGTTCAGGAGGGGGGGGGCGCTCTCTCATCCCCACCCCCTTTCCTGACTGGCCGGGCTGCGTGCTCGGATAAGGGTCTGGTATGGATTTTGGGGGATCCACCATACCATTTTTTTTCAGCGTAGGGGTTCCCCTTAAAATCCATACCAGACCGAAGGGTCTGGTATGCTCTTGGAGGGGGGACCCATGATGGTTTTATATTTAAAATTTGGCGTGGAGTTCCCCCTCAAGATCAGCAGAGCACAAGTCGCATGCCAAAGTCGGATCATGCAAGACGGCGGTCCGACTTTGATCCGACTTCAATGAGCTGAAGTAGGATCAAAGTCGGACCAAAGTAGTACAGGGAGCATTTTCAAAGTCAGACCAGTTAAGACGGCTCCCATAGGGAAACATTGATTTTCACCCATCATGCGACATGAGCTCCCAATGACGGAGCTTTTGTCGCACCAGTGTGAACCCGGCCTCAATGCTTACATCTCGTAGAACCAATTTCCTTTCACATGCACCATCTGACTATATATCTGACTAATCAATACAATACCCATTTAGAACACAGGATGCATATTGTATAACTACTGCCCTAGGGCAATCTATAAAAACACTGATAACAGGCTACAAGTTTGTAAACATTTTTACTTGCAAACAGTTCGGGGGATTCACTAGTCACATCATGTTCTAAAATGTCCTGGCAAATACAATGCATTGTATACAAGGCACAATTCCAGGAAGACAAACATAGGCAAACTTTCAGTCATAACTTGGACACTGCCTGCTATATACATTTACAGATAGACAACATCTATCAAGTTGTTCTAGTTTTTTTTTAGTTTTTTTTTTTTTTTTTATGGAAAGCGGTTGATGATTGCACATTTATTGGATTGCACACTTTAAAGCGGAGTTCCACCCAAAAATGGAACTTCTGCTTTAAGGGAGGTGACCCCCTGACATGCCACATTTGGCATGTCATTTTTTTGAGGGTTTTAGCTCCCACTTCCTCCCGGGGGACCGCAGCGCCGGAAGGAAGGTCACCTCTCCCCCACCCCTCTCAGAAATCATCTGGGACACGTCACAGGTCCCAGATGTTTGCCCGGCCAATCACAGTGCACAACTCGCGCATTGGCATGCGCAGTGCGTGCTCGGCTGTGAAGCCACAGCCGGGCGCCCACAGTAGTAATGCCGGCGGAGAGGAGGGCGAGATGAGCGGGGCTTCGTTCCCCCGCATCGCTGGACCCTGGGACAGGCGAGTGTCCGATTATAAAAAGTTAGAAGCTGCAGTATTTGTAACTGCTGACTTTTATTATTTTTATTTTAGTAGGAACTCAGCTTTAAGTAGAACTTTTGGTTACAAAATCCTTGCAGTAAGGCTTTTATTGTCTCTGTATGTCTCTTGTGTCTTTTATGGACTCTGTAGGTCATAAAAGCATCCTACCTGCCTGCTAGCAAGTTCCTGAAGATTGTAAACTGAGCCACACAGGCGCAGCTCAGTGCACAATTTTGGTATTCTTTGGTGACAATTTGAATTTACTCCCATGCACAGGGGTTGTGTCATCCCTGGCTATTCAATCAAGGTGACTAAAGATGCCAAACTCAAAAGACCAGGCAAAAATCTCAATGCTGGATTGGTGAAAAGGAAAACAGTGTTATTACCTGATAACTACTTTTTCCAGGAATCTTCCAGGACGGCTTACAGAGATAGGCTCCTCCCACCTAGCACAGGAAACACTTGATCCACATCATAAAAAGCACTGCACATACATTAGCTCCTCAGTATTTAACAAATAACAAAAGGCTTCAGAATGAGTATCATTAAACCCTTGTTAGCGTAGCTTTATTCTTACTCTATGTTCTACATTGCCACTCAGAAGGGAGGGAACCGACGCCGTCCTGGAAAAAGTAGTTATCAGGTAATAACACTGTTTTTCCAAGTCATCTTCCAGGACGGTTTACAGAGAGGACAAAATAGGACTACCTGATCAGGGCGGGACCACAGCTTTAACCACTTAAGGACCGCCGCACCACCATGTACGTCGACAGAATGGCACGGACAGGCACAAGGGCATACAGGTACGTCCCCTTTAAGAACCTATCCGTGGGTCGCGCTCGCGACCAGGTCCGAAGCGCCATGACCGCGCGCCCGCGGGACCCAATCGCCGCCGGTGTCCCGCGATCGTGTCACAGAGCTAAAGAACGGGAGAGGTAAGGCAAGTGTAAAAAAAATCTTTCCCCGTTCTTCCTAGTGGCAGTGTCACTGATCGTCGTTCCCTATGACAGGGAACAAACTATCAGTGACGTCACATGCCAAGCCATGCCCCCTTCAGTTAGAATCACTCATTGGGTCACACTTAACCCCTACAGCGCCACCTAGAGGTTAAACCCTTCACTGCAAGTGTCATTTTCACAGTAACCAGTGCATTTTATAGCACTGATCGCCAAAAATGTGTCAAAAGTTTCCTATGTGTCCGCCATAGCGTCACAGTCACGATAAAAATCACTGATCGCCACCATTACTAGTAAAAAAAAAAAAAAAAAAAAAAAATTAATAAAAGTGCCATAAAACTACCCCCTATTTTGTAGGCAATATAACTTTTGCGCAAACCAATCAAACGCTTATTGCGATTTTTTTTACCAAAAATATGTAGAAGAATACGTATCGGCCTAAACTGGGGAAAAAAAATATATATATTTTTTGGGGATATTTATTATAGCAAAAAGTAAAAAATATGTAATTTTTTTTAAAATTGTCGCTCTATTTTTGTTTATAGCAAGAAAATAAAAAACGCAGAGGTGATCAAATGCCACCAAAATAAAGCTCTATTTGTGAGAAAAAAAGGACGTCAATTTTGTTTGGGAGCCACATCGCACGACCGCGCAATTGTCAGTTAAAGTGACAGTGCCGAATCGCAAAAAGGGGCCTGGTCTTTAACCAGCCAAAATGGTCCGGGGCTGAAGTGGTTAAGCACCTACTTCCCAACAGCCTGTTTCAGGTTAGAGAACAGGCCCGGTTGGTAATGTCTATGAAGGTTTGGAAGCTGGACCTGGATGCGGTCTTAAAGAACCTGGGAAGAGAAGCGCTAACCTTTCCAGCTCAGGAAATGGCCCCTGCTCTGTGTGAATGAGCTTCGCTGTTTTCCAGGGGAAACAGCAACCATGCCTGGTAGGCTTCCATCATTGCATATTTCAATCACCCTGTGATAGTAATAATTTGACGTCTTCTTGCCTTTATCTGGGCTACAGAACAAGCAAAGCGAGAGGTTGATCTCCAATCTATAGATCTCATCCTACACAATTTTCATTCAATGAGATGCCTACCACCCATGGACATTTTAGATAATAGTAAGGTGACCAGATTTTTTAAAAGAAATCCGGGGACATAATTTTACTAGTAATGGCGGCAATCGGCGACTCTTTGTTCGTCACCGCCGCCGCCCGCCTCACAACTTGTCAAGTCTTAATCTCTGGGCCCCGGCTACTACTGGGTGGGGAGCAGAGGAAGATCACTCTGCCAGGGAAGGCAAGGAGATAATCTGGCAGGCGGCTGGCCGGTAATTGAGCCAAGGCAGAAAAAAAACATGCGAGCGGAGCTGAATGGGCATGCACCCAAAACTGAAGAAAAATACCCTCCGCTCCAACCAGCACATGATCATCAGAAAGGGGCACAGATAATGGAGAGAAAAAAATACACCCCCTAGGCTAGTAGGAGCGGGGGGGTGCAATTCTGATTTTAATTCTGCACTGACCGTCTTTGAAATTGACCCAGCCCCTGTTCAAATCCAATCCAGGGACAAAACCGGGGACAGACTTGGTCCAGGGAAAATGTCCTGAATCCGGAGACTGTCCCCGGAAACCGGGGATGTGTGGTCACCCTAGATAATAGGCCCTATTAATTATCCAGCAAGATTTCTGCCCTAATGCTAGATATATAGATATCTCCATCCATAGCCAAAATGCATATGCCCATACTGATGACCTTTCTCCCCTCTGAATGCTGGAATGGCAGCTATCAGTGTCTGGAAAGGAACTGGGTAAAAATTAACCTGGCAACTTTATGAATGACAGGAGCTCTGCCCAAAGTTGGAAGTCTGAGTTCATAAGGCACCTTGTGATGCTAGTGGTAAGTTATGCAGATCACTACTCCAGAAGACTGAGCCTGTAGTAGTAACAGAACATTTCATTTGACTTGCTACAGCTGTTCTCAACGGAAGACTGTAAAAGAAAGATGCAATGATGTTTTTAACATATACAAAGTACTGAACCTAAAACATACCCAGTCAGGTATAGGAATCAGAGATATAGCAAGATGTGAGCCCACATCTACAGGCCATATTCCTGCCCCTTAGGGCTGCTGCAAACACCCACAGCAACCAGTACCCAAAGAGGATATCCTCCTATGGGTAACCACCTTGTGGCCATCTACCAAAATTAAAGCAGGTGTCAGGGTGGAACCAGAGTACATGGTGTAGCTTTGTAAATCAGAAGGAGTCTGCTGTAATACTCCTGGGAAGTTTGAGGTCCGCCAACTGCTTCCCTGAATGTGCTCCCTCCCTGGTGTCAGCTGATGATGGCACCAGGGAATACTCACAAAACCACCCTATAGCTGTCCATTCAAGGGGGTCTGCAGCATAGCAGGCTGCATACTGTCCTGGTTACCAACCTAGTTTACCTGCCTCGGCAGACATGTACCCCTCCCCCCATCTGGGAGGTAGTGAGGGACGCTGGATGCCTCTGCTCCAGCCATGCAATACTCCCTTCAAAAGATTTGGGGAAGCCAGTTTTTTTAAAAACCAAATGGCCCTTTTCTTCAGTTATGCCATTAACAACTTGTCACTGGCTGTGAACGCTGGCAGCTGTTTAGGTAGCAGCCCAACAGGGATGCGAACCTGTGATCCTCAGCATTGCCAATCCGACGCGCTAACTGTTACACTATGGGCCTACCCCCATTAGCGCTAAAAATAGCGCTGCTATACCGCCTGAAAAAATCGTGCCCTGCAGTCTTCAGTGTGAAAGCCCGAAGGCTTTCACACTGAAGTGGTGCGCTAGCAGGACAGCTCCGAAAGTCCTGCTAGCCGCATCTTTGCAGCGGTGAAGGAGCAGTGTGTTCACCGCTCCTTTACCGCTGCTGCCCATTGAAAGCAATGGGAAACCGCGGTAATATCGCCGGCAATATTAACCCTTTTTCGACCGCTAGCGGGGGTTAAAATCACCCCGCTAGCAGCCGAATATCGCGGTAAAAACGACGGCATAGCGGCGCTAAAAATAGCGCCACTATACCGCCAGCACACCTCCCGCTGCCAGTGTGAAAGGGGCCTTAGTATAACATCTTCCAGGAAGTTTCCCATGGCTGCACTGACCTTCAGAGTACTTAACCTGCGAGTTGTGGCCCCTTCACGGGAAAAAGCAGACACAGGGATTTGATCCTCTGCTGAATGAAGGCTCAGCAGCAAAAGAGAAAAAAAAAAAACACGAGCCTTTGCTGTATATATGCAGAAGGCAAATTACCTTGGTAAGGTCTTGGCGACCAGAGATTTTCTCTCTAAGACATTTACACACCTGCTGTCTATGAACATTAAAGCATTAAGACAACCTATTGAAGATTGTCTCGTACAAGGTAAAGGTCAGGTAAAAAGCCTCCCGTTTCATACAGCCACATATACAAATAAGGGGTAAACTTCCAGGTCATTAGAACTATTAGGTTCAGTTTCCACTAGTGCGACATGCCATGCGACCCTGGACACAAAGTCGCATGACGAGTCACGGCCCATTGATTTCAATGGCCCCTGTTCCAATCTATGTGACTTAAAGTTGCAACGACCTAGAAAAAAAGGTCCCAGCTCTACCCGATGCGACCTCTGATGCAACCCCTGATCCAGAGGCTGTAAAGTTGGATTAAAGCTGCACTCCAAAGTCGCCACAGCGGAAACGTACCCTCAGAGGAGTCCATACATTAGATCACATATGAGGCAGGAACTACAAAAAGGTACCAAAAGAATATGGCTCAAACATAAGCTCCATTGTTGTGTATTTAAATACATAGATTTAGAACATACTTGGAGAAGTGTGAGGTCCGAGACAGAGTATTCATCTAATACCCCAAACCAGTGTTTCTCAACTCCAGTCCTCAAGGCGCACCAACAGGTCATGTTTTTGGGATTTCCATTGATTTTCACAGGTGATTTGAGCAGTTTCACTGCCTTAGTAATTATCACAGCCGTTTTATCTGCAGGAAATCCCAAAAACATGACCTGTTGGTGCGCCTTGAGGACTGGAGTTGAGAAACACTGCCCCAAACACACACAATTCATACACAAATAATACGAACCATTCGTATAAAACACATGTCATAGATATAGCCTAACCTCTGGCTACCAATCTATTATACATCTATTCAGTGGAGGAACCCAGGAAGCTCCAGGTGATAGAAGTCTAAGCACACAAACTGGAGTGCATACAAGATACTGTTGCCCCATAATAGGTGCAGCTTCAGCAAATAGACATAACCAAATATTTTATCTGGAACAGAAGTAAAAAGTGAGTCTCCTTAAAACTACATATTCAAACAATATACGTTAACAGAGATCGCTGCACACTTATCTTTGCTTTATATAGCCCACACTTAGGTTGGAGACAGACATGTCCAAATCTAGTGATAAATGAAAGCTTCTGACACCTTTGGATAAGCCCTGAAGTGGGCAACAGGAGCAATCAGAAGGCCAACACCTGCAGGTATTAACAATCAATCATTAAATACGGGTTTGTCCATGCAAGCCTTGCATGGAGGTTACACCCAGGTGAGCTGTACACTTAACTGTTAGGGACTCTGCCGCCAAATGACCACATTAATGGTGGACAGGAACACAAAGCACATTCACCTTGTATTTGTAGGAGGTACAGGATTTCAGCCAGTAACAGAGAATATGGCGTTTGACCAAACGTGAGTAAGGGAGGGCTCCCCTTGAGCCTCAGCACTCACGAGGATAGCCGCTTCTCCTCTGGCGGAGAAGGAGCCTTTGTGAAAAATCATGAAAAAGAGGTTTGTCATTTATTTTTCCCCAATGCTCTTTAGGAATCCCTTAACCTTCAAAGAGCATTGCAGCACTGAAGCTGGTATCCAGGTAGTAGATAACTTTTACTTGCAGGCTGTGCATCTGTCCCTTAGGTGGCTCCCCTTTTGCTCCCATCCTCTGTCCTAGAGGGAGAGGCCACAAGGCAGAATGAGCCTTTTACCAAAAGAGACAAGGTGCAGATGATCACCCTCTGACCAGCACCCATCCACCTAGGGAGACCCAAATGGAGCCCCACAACTAGTAGGGAAAAAGTTGGGGATACACACACAGCCAGACTCCCCAGACCAGCACTGTCGGTCTGTGGATAGTACAGAGAATAATCTCAAAACCTTGGTGCCCTCTTCACCAGGGAGCAAGAAAAGAGGAACCCCCATTCTTTCTTAACCTAGGGCCAGAATCTGCAGGTGTCCCAGACCCACTTTCCTGCTTACATACTCCTTCCTGGTGACTTACCAGCGCAGGAAAAATGGCTTCCACCATCATCTCTGTAGCCATGAAAGGTCGAGCAGTGTGGAACAGTGCATGGAGCTTGTAGCCCTGACCACCTGGTCAGTGTCTGCTACCAAACTATTAGTGGTGCAACGGATCGGTGACGATCCGAACGGGTCACCCCGTTCGGATCGGCACACACCGCGATCCGCAGCCTTAGGAAAGGCCGCGGCTTCGGCCTAGCTCCGGAGCCGCGGCCATCTTGGTACACCCGGGGGCGGCGGCCGCCTTGTGACGTCATCACCCCTCGCTGCTCGTGGATTTGAACTGGCCGGCGGGAGAGACTAAAGTAAGTGGGGGAGATGCCCATTACGGGGGGAGATTGTGGATATTACATACGGGGGGAGATTGTGGATATTACATACGGGGGGAGATTGTGGATATTACATACGGGGGGAGATTGTGGATATTACATACGGGGGGAGATTGTGGATATTACAGTGGGGGGGGGGGGGGATGACGTGGATATTAGTAATTTTTTTTTTTTTTTGCCGATCCGAAAATGATCCGATCCGTGGCTCTGATCCGAGGATCGATCCGATCTGTGAGTTTTTTGATCCGTTGCACCCCTACAAACTATACAGTCCTTACATGCACTTTTCTTCCACCCATAAGGCATTTTCTTGGTGCACATTAGGCACCTTTTTCTGGGTGTCTCAGTTTTGCTATCTCTGGGGTCGTGGGGTTTGTCCTGTAATGAATCAAATGACAAGCGCCAGCACATTACTTCCACTGAAGTAAATACATGTTAACAAAAACACCCTGTAGATAACAAAACTCTAATCTAAGAATTTTTTAAAAGTACCCACCACCAGAGCCTATGCTAGTATGTGTGATACCTGTCCACCCTAAGCATACACAATAAACTGGCTCTGGAAAAAACATATCCTCCTGTGGTGGGGGCACAGGGGGGTTAAGAAAAGGGAAGGAGCAGTCTCCCCTCTATTTTCTTAACTCAGGGCCTGCATCAACCGATGGTGCCTCCAGACTTGCTTCCATGGATGGTATCTCCATGTTACTTGGAAGCCTCCGGCGCCATCTTCCTATTCAGGCCCCTATTTAGGGAGGTGTGGAGAATCTGGGGCGGCGCTGTGGATCCGACGCCGCCCTCTGGCACAGCACGCCTGTTTATCCTTCGGATACCCTAGCTAGGGCTTCACTTCCTGGCGTCTGGGTGTACCAAGATGGCGGCCGCCCATCTTGCCTTCTGGAGCCAGAAGCTACCTAATCACTCTGCACCCCCAGCACAGTCCACATGCTGGGGATAGAGAAGCCCTGTAACATGGGGATCTCTTAAAAACGGCAGAAAAAGAAAAAAAAAAGGCACCCTGACCATGCGGCGGCCTATGGCTCTACTAGGAGACCACCCTGCTGTGCCAATTCCGGATGGACCCACTGGATCACCTCCTCCACTCCTCACAGGTAACCTCACTGAGGATACAGCCATAAATCGGGAGAGGGGGTCCCTTATTTTCACCCCAGACCGCTTCCTTCAGGTCTCTGGGTGGCCCCAACTGACTCATACTACAGGAGAACTACCCCTGTTGCACTGGGTATGGACGTCGGGAGGCCCCTGCCCTCTGGTACGAAGGCCGGAAAAATAAACATCCGTTTGGAGTTCCTGTCTGGCTGGAGGAAACACATATATTGAGGAGCTAATGCATGTGGAGTGCTTTTTATGATGTGGATCGTGTGTTTCCTGTGCTAGGTGGGAGAAACCTCTCTCTGTAAGCCGGCCTGGAAGATGACTTGGAAAAATTGACTATTTATTTTCATCATTACAGCACATCACAGAAACATAAAATAGTATAAAAAACTAAAAACAGTGGAAATCTGTGTCAGTCATACACTACAAACAGCGCTGATGTTGAGTAATAATAATAATAATAATAATAATAATAAGTGGCCAACTCCACATTAAAGTCTTTAGACAGATGATAGAAAAACACAGTGCTGCATATAGTGTCCATAGGTGATCCTAAAGTAATTGCAGTGTGCACCTTCCACCGAACTCTCCAGATCCACCACGTGAGAACACACTCCCTTTAGAGGTTTAAACTCACCAGGGCAAGAATAAAAACCAGCCTTGAACAGAGGATTTTCATCAGAACCAAACACTGTGATCTGCATCAGTCAGGGGGACAGTAGAATGTAGTGGGCTCCCAATATGGCAAAACAAACAAAAGAGCGCAATAGCGTAATCCTGTTTTATTTTATAAGACACCCCTCACATGTTGAGGAACACGGAAGCAAGCTGTCTACAGCTTGCGGTTCTAGTGGTACACACCGGACGGCGGATACGGTGAAGTGCCATCACTTTCTTTCATGCTCATTGATGTTTATTTTGATGTACGTTTAATGTATGAGGGGATATTGAATGTGAGGGGTGTCTTATAAAATAAAACAGGATTACGCTATTGCGCTCTCTTTTGTTTGTTTTGCCATATTGGGAGGCCACTACATTCTACTGTCCCCCTGACTGATGCAGATCACAGTGTTTGGTTCTGATGAAAATCCTCTTTTCAAGGCTGGTTTTTATTCTTGCCCTGGTGAGTTTAAGCCCCTAAGGGGAGTGTGTTCTCACGTGGTGGATCTGGAGAGTTCGGTGGAAGGTGCACACTGCAATTACTTTAGGATCACCTATGGACACTATATGAAGCACTGTGTTTTTCTATCATCTGTCTAAAGACTTGAATGTGGAGTTGGCCACTTATTATTATTATTCCTCAACATCAGCGCTGTTTGTAGTGTATGACTGACACAGATTTCCATTGTTTTTTTATACATTTTGCCATGTTTTAAACAGCTGCTCAGATATTATCTTAGCTTGATGGAGCTATAAGATATATTTACGTTACTATTCACTGCTCATCTTTGGATGACCTCATTTGGTCCCAATTTTAGGTCCAGCTATTTTTTCTTGTTTATTTCCTTTGACGCTGAGTGGTGTATTGAAGGCCTTTTATTTACACCCTTGTTTTTTAGATCACAGAAACAGTTGCATTGTACCTGTTACCACATCCGGAAATTGTTCTAAAAAAAGAAAAAGAGCTAAAATGTATTTCAAGAGAAGTAGATCGTTGATAAATAACTACCATATGAAAGATGTGTCGTTAGACCAGTCATGTCAAACTAAACCCACCAATTTAAAGGAGATGTATGTTTGTTTTTTTTTTTTTTTTTAAAGAATAACACTAATATGGGTGGATGCAGCATCAGTTCGATGCTTTATCTGTCTCCCGACACCTTTAACACTGGGAAACGAGCGATCAAAGTGATTGTAAAATCTCGTTTTTTTTTTGCTTTATAAATAACAAACATGTTATACTTACCTCCTCTGTGCAGTGCATTTGCACAGAGCAGCCCAGATCCTCCTCTTCTCGGGTCCCTCTTCGCTAATCCTGGCCCCTCCCCCCACAGCAAGCAGCTTGCTATGGGGGCACCCAAGCCGAGTCACAGCTCCCTATGTCCATTCAGACACAGAGCCCCAACCCGGCCCCGCAATGTGCTGCGCTGCCGTCTCAGCCAATGAGGAGGGGTGTCCCGGCCAGACAAGACACTCGTGCAACATCGCTGGACAGAGATGGGGCTCAGGCAAGTATTAGGGAGTGCTGGGGCAGCTGCTGCACACAGAAAGTTTTATCTTAACACATAGAAAGCATTAAGATAAAAAAGCTTCTGCCTTTTCGATCACTTTAATACAGGTTGTCCGCAATAAACTAGAAGAGCAGGCGGAGACAAGACCAATCCTCCTGCACAAGGAGTGAGAGCAGCAGTGACTGGCCTTTACAAAAGAAAGCTCCTGCACACTGGAATACTATACAGATCTGGAAGATATACACAAAGTACAGCAAGATTCAAGTAAGAATACATATGCCTCTTGTAGTTTGACAATATTTGTTTATACTGAAGTTCAGGTTTAAAGGGGTTGTAAAGGTTAAAAAAAAACAAAAAAAAAAACATGTCATACTTACCTCCAATGTGCAGTTAGTTTTGCACAGAGTGGCCCTGATCCTCCTCTTCTGGGGTCCCTCGATGGCTGTCTCAGCTCCTCCCCGCAAGAGCTAACCCCCTTCTGGGAAGCTCTCTCCCAAGGGGGGGTTAGCTTGCGAGCGAGCTCCCATGTGATACAGTGGCGGCCATAGCCGCCAAGAGTATCACTCGGCCCCGCCCCCCAATGCACTGCTATCAATCATCCAATGAAGAGCCCACAGAGATGGGGGAAACTGATGCGGGATCGCGTCCACGGAGATTCGGGCCTCAGGTAAATAAAACGGGGGCTTGAGGGGCCGGTAACTATCAGATTTTTTTTTACCTTAACCACTTAACCACCTGCCGACAAATAACGTCGACAAGGTGGTTGCTTAACTCTGGGAGGACGTTATACAACGTCCTCCCAGAATCGCGCTCCCGCGCGCCCCCTGGGGCGCGCACACGGGAAACTCTGTGACTCTGGACCCGGCGGATCACGAATCGCGGTAAATCGCCGCTGATAGCGGCCGTTTACCACGTGATCGCTCCGTCAAATGACGGAGCAATCACTTGTAAACAGACCGGCGTCATTTGATGACGCCGGTTCCTCCCTCCCCTCTCTGTACCGATCGGTACAGTGTGAGAGGAGAGGGGAGGGTGCAGATCAAGGCAGCAGCGCTGTGGGCTGGATCTGTGACAATTGCAGTCACAGATCCATCCCTGTGCTATACTCCGCAATACCCTCCGCAATACCCTCCGCAATACCCTCCGCAATACCCTCCGCAATACCCTCCGCAATACCCTCCACAATACCCTCCACAATACCCTCCACAATACCCTCCACAATACCCCGTGCAATACCCTGCCATAGTCCGCAATACTCCGCAATGCCCTGCAATACTCTGCAATAACCACTTCCCGCCCTCCGGCCGTCATATGACGTCCTTGACTTTGTGCGGGGATATCTGAATGATGGGAGCAGCTACAGGCATCATTCAGATATTAGCTTTTTCAGCCGGCGATTCCCTACACCATAACAACAATCATAGTGGCTGTTCCGCCGCTTGATCATTCTTACGGGAGGCGAGAGGGGATGTCCCCCCCCCCCGCGCCGGTGCTTCTACCGACTCACCGCTACGATCAAAGCCAGGATTGTTGTTTTTTTTTTTGTATTTTTTTCAGGCTTCCCAGCCTAGAGGTGAGATGTGGGGTCTTATTGACACCCCCCCCCCCATATCTCACTGTAAAGAGGACCTGTCATGCCATATTCCTATTACAAGGGATGTTTACGTTCCTTGTAATAGGTATAAAAGTGATCAAAAAAATGTTTGGGGCGGAAAAACATGTCAAACTAAAATAAATAAAGTAAAATGAAGAATAATTTTTTTTTTTTTTTTTTTTAAAGCGCCCCTGTCCCCGTGAGCTCGCATACAGAAGCGAACGCATACGCAAGTCCCGCCCACATATGAAAACGGTTTTCAAACCACACATGTGAGGTATCTCTGCGAACGTTAGAGCGAGAGCAATCATTTTGGCCCTAGACCTCCTCTGTAACTCAAAACATGTAACCAGTAAAAATATTTAAAGCGTCGCCTATGGGGATTTTTTAAGTAGCGAAGTTTGGCGCCATTCCACGAGTGTGTGCAATTTTTAAGGGCGACATGTTAGGTATCTATTTACTCGGCGTAACTTCATCTTTCACATTATGCAAAAACATTGGGCTAACTTTACTGTTTTTTTTTTTTTTTAAGCACAAAACATTTTTTTTCTGTAAAAAACGCGTTTAAAAAATTGCTGCGCAAATATCGTGCGAGATAAAAAGTTGCAACAACCACCATTATATTCTCTAAGGTCTTTGCTAAAAAAACATATATAATTTTTTGGGGTTCTATGTAATTTTCTAGCAAACAAATGATTTTTACATGTAGGAGAGAAATGTCAGAATTGGCCTGGGTGCTCCAGAACGCCTGAAGGTGCTCCCTGCATGTTGGGCCTCTGTGTGTGGCCACGCTGTGTAAAAGTCTCACACATGTGGTATCGCCATACTCGGGAGGAATAGCAGAATGTGTTTTGGGGTGTAATTTGTGGTATGCATATGCTGTGTGTGAGAAATAACCTGCTAATATGACAATTTTGTGAGAAAAAAAAAAGAGAAAAAAAAAATCTTGATTTTGCAAAGAATTGTGGGAAAAAATGACAACTTCAAAAAACTCACAATGCCTCTTTCTGAATACCTTGGAATGTCTTCTTTCCAAAAAGGGGTCATTTGGGGGGTATTTATACTTTTCTGGCATGTTAGGGTCTCAAGAATTGAGATAGGCCGTCAGTACTTCAGGTGTGATCAATTTTCAGATATTGGCACCATAGCTTGTGGACTCTCTAACTTTCACAAAGACCAAATAATATGCACCAATTTGTACTTATTTTTACCAAAGATATGTAGCAGTATAAATTTTGGCCAAAATTTATGAAGAAAAAATAGTAATTTGCTAAATTTTATAACAGAAACGGAAAAAAAATCATTTTTTTACAAAAAATTTTCAGTCTTTTTTCTCTTATAGCGCAAAAAATAAAAAACCCAACAGTGATTAAATACCACCAAAAGAAAGCTCTATTTGTGTGAAAAAAAGGACAAAAAATTCATATGGGTACAGTGTTGTATGACTGAGTAATTGTCATTCAAAATGTGAGAGCACCGAAAGCTGAAAATTGGTCTGGTTATTAAGGGGGTTTAAGTGCCCAGTTGTCAAGTGGTTAATACATAGGATGCATTAAGGCAGTGGTTCTCAACCTTTCTAGTGCCGTGACCCCTTGATAAAATTTCCCCAAGTTGTGGGAACCCCTAACAGTAAAATTATTTTCGTAGCGTGGGTTGTCAGCACCCAAGGCAAGACAAGTAATTTGCGCCCCTAACCCACAGACATTTAGCTCTCCCTGAGTCCCTTCCACTCGTACAATACTATAACCCCTTATGGCAGTGGTTCTCAACTCCCGTCCTCAGGGCCCACCAACAGGCCAGGTTTGCAAGATAACTGAAATGCATCACAGGTGATATAATTTGCTGCTCAGGGATTGCAGTATTCTAGTCTGCATCTCACCAAGGTAATACTTAAAATCTGGCCTGTTAGTGGGTCCTGAGGACAGGAGTTGAGAACCACTGCCTTATGGTACATTTTAGGATGTACCACTCTTTCTCTTCTCCTTTCTTTCCCTTTTATCTCTCTCTATCCTAATTTCTTGTTTTTTTCTCCTATCCCTCTCTCTAGCCATCTTTCTTGTTCTCTCTCTTATACTTTCTCTCCATATTTCTTTGTTCATCACCCTCTTTTCCTCTCCCTTCCATGTATTCTTCATTTTTATTCCTTCTCTTACTCCTTGGTAGGTGGGGAATTGAATGCGTGGAAGTGCTGGTGGGGGGTGGGATCAGACAACTTAGGTTCTCTTGATCAAGGTCATCTGCTGTTCTGAGAACTGTAGTGGGGACTTTTAATGGAAACTATAAATCACAGGTAGTGTTACTCAATGTGCCTCCGGCTTCACTGGGTCTCCAACTTTGTGGTGTCTCGTAGCAGTGACACCTATGCCAAAATCAGGAGATGGGGTCTCCTCCAGCCCCTCCCACTTCACATTCCTCACCAGTCAGCTGACCTCTAGTCTCTGCCCTCCAGCCATGCCGTGAACTGAATGGGTGGCTGCGAAAAGGCTGAGTGGGTGGCCGCAGGCTCCATTACAACAGCCCAGCTGGGCGGCCACAGGTTCCAGGGACAGCCCTGCTGGGCGGCCACGAAAAGGCTGGGAGAGCAGCGCAGGCTTCAGGAACAGCCCAGGATTCAGTGAACCCTGGCAAATCGTCAATCGGCCCCTGAGGGGGTCCCGACCCCCAGGTTGAGAACCACTGCATTAAGGTGAAAAAAAAACGGAAGCTTTACAGTCACTTTAAGCTTTGAAAATAAAAGCTTCCGATTCTGTCTGCTCCAGTTTTCGTAAATTTCAATTACCTTTCTGGAACACATGCATTTTTGTGTGCTTGCTCATTAAGTTAGCCAGCCCTTTCAAAAAGAATGGGCTGCAGCGAACCGAAATTTAGAAAAACGCTCAACAGTCGTCCACACAAAATCTACTGCTCAGCTTCATCCTTTTCTACACAATGGGGGTTATTTACGAAAGGCAAGTCGACTTTGCACTACAAGTGCAAAGCGCACTTGAAATTGCACTGAAAGTGGACTTGGAAGTGCAGTCGCTGTAGATCCGAGGGGGACATGCAAGGAAAATAAACAGCATTTTAGCTTGCACATGATTGGATGATAAAATCAGCAGAGCTTCCCCTCATTTCAGATCTACCGCGACTGCACTTCCAAGTGCAATTTCAAGTGCACTTTGCACTTGTAGTGCAAAGTGGATTTGCCTTTCGTAAATAACCCCCAAAGTCTACTGCTCAGCTCCACCGTCATCTACACAAATCTACTGCTCAGCTCCACCGTCGTCTACACAAATCTACTGCTCAGCTCCACCGTCATCTACACAAATCTACTGCTCAGCGCCACCTTCTACATAAAATCCACTGCTCAGCTTCATCTTCTACTCAAATCCACTGATCAGCTTCACCACAAACTCATTGGCCGAGCTACTGACTCTGCACAGACAAGATGATTACCTTGCTGAAATCTGATCCCATCAGCACACATGCAAAGTGTTGTATGCTTATAACCTTGTACCTGGCCACTCTTCTCGCTCCACACCACAGGTTTAAGCCTAGTACACACAATGAGATCGGACGAATGATCATCCATTTTTTTTTTTTTTGCATGCTAGTCTCCATATCAATAATGAATAGGTTACTAAAGCACGGACATTCTTGCACGACAGAATAAAAATTCAAAGTGATGTAATGTATTTTCGGAAGAATGATTCAACGAAAATCGTATGATCTGGTATGGTACAAGAAATATTTTTGTGTTCGTCCCTTCGGATATTTTCTGACGAAAGAAAGGAGAGATTGTCGTAGGATCAATTAGAAAGCCATATTTTTTTGTACAATATTCTGATCATGTTTACTAGGCTAAAATCTTTGGAAATGGGGTGGAACATTGGTGGTTGTGCAAATGGTGGGGGCACATAGTGTGCAAGAAGGGAGCCTATCAGGCTCTGTGAACCTGTGTGCGCAAAATGCATCACATATTTTAAGTCCTGGGTGGGCAACACCCTGAGTGCAGCCCATCTTTGCCAACACTTACCTCTATACCCTTTCCACTGATCTTCACTGGGCAGACCTGCCTGTAGCCACAGATCCTTTCTTCCAAAAGGGTCTCTGCCAGGTCCTCTTCATCGTGTGCATGCCCAGTTTATATCTATGGGCAGAGCTTGTACTCTGCAAGACTGCTGAAAGGCCACCGTGAATGTGACTTCCCATAGGAATGAAAAGGGTCGCTGCACACAGTTAACCACTTTAACTCTGGAAGATTTACCCCCCTTCATGACCAGGCCATTTTTTGCAGTACGGCACTGCGTTATTTTAACTGACAATTTCGCGGTCACGCAATGCTGTACCCAAAAAGAAAATGTATTTGTTTCCCACAAATAGAGCTTTCTTTTGGGGTATATGATTACCTTTGCGTTTTTTTTATTTTATGCGCTATAAACAAAAAAAGACCGCCAGTTTTGAAAAATAAACAATAGTGGTTCTGAAGGCAAAAGGTTTTTTTTTTTACCTTAAAAAGGGGTTGTAAACCCTCATGTTTTTTCACCCTAAAGCGGAGCTCCGCCGAAAAAAAAAATATTATTAAAAGCCAGCAGCTGCTGACTTAATTTTAGGACACTTACCTGTCCTGGAGTCCAGCGACGTCCGCAGCAGAGGACAAGCAATCGCTCGTCACTCTGCTGCCCCCACCGCCATCCTCCGTGAGGGAACCAGGAAGTGAAGTCTTGCGGCTTCACTGCCCGGTTCCCTACGGCGCATGCGCGAGTCGCGCTGCACCATTCTGACTGGTCCCTGTGTGTTCTGGGAGCCAAGTGTCTCCCAGAACACAACACGTATTCTGCGGGAAGTGATGTACTACCCGCAGAGAGGACTCCCGGAAGTGGGTGCAAATACCTGTCTTAGACAGGTATCTGCACCCCCCTCCCCCCTGAAAGGTGTCAATTGTGACACCGAGGGGGGGGGGGGGTTCCGATGAGCAGAAGTTCCACTTTAGGGTGGAGCTCGGCTTTAATGCATCATATGCATTAAGGTGACAAAACTTCTGGCAGTAACCCCCCACCCCCTTATTTTACTTGCCTGAGCCCTGGAATTCACTTGGCGGTGACGCGCTCTCTCTCTCCACAGGGTCCCGGCTCTTGATTGGATAGATTGATAGCAGCGCAGCCATTGGCTCCCACTGCTGTCGATCAAACTGAAAACTACCTCAGTGTGAAAGGGGTCTAAATCTCCAATTTATTTGTATTTTTTTGCTGCTGTGATCTGAATTCCTATTACAGGGTGGCTACATTTGCTCTCCATGGTCCCACTGTATGTAGTCATTCTCTCTTGCTTGCTCCTAAAATGAGCTATGGACTATGGTATGTGTAGTGTGCATAGAGGAGTGCACGGGACCCCAACTAATGTGTACTGCTTGTTGCAAACAAAATAAAAGTGAAGGGGAAGGGAGGTTTGGGAGCTCATGGAGCACATTACAAGGAGGCAGAAAAACACAGTAAGAAACAATTTCATGAACAATAGATTACAGGACAAATAATTAGTGGATGTGTATTAGGGCTGGGCGATTTTCCCCCCCAAAAAAATCTGCGATTTTTTTATAAAAAAACTTGATTTACGATTCGATTTTTTTTTTTTTATTATATTAATTAAAGTGCATCAACAAACAAAATTGCAAAGGCAAACCCTTTCTCTAACTGCAAAGTCAGTGTGCAACAAACACACAATATATTCCAGCGCTCATGGAACATACATTATTAACTATTGAAAACTCTTGAAACTCTGTGATTCCTTCTGTCCCAGCCTTGCTGCGATCCTGGCTCTGCATCCTTTTGGGTTGGAGGGCCCTCCACACGCTGGTCTGCCTGTTGTCCATCATTCAAGGTACTGTGCTCACACTGAGATCATGCGGGCTTTGTTTTGACTTTTTTAACCCCTCCTTGCTCCACGGATGTCACTGCAAGTTTAACAAGTTTGTCACCACTGGCAACTGGAGAGTTAAGATTCATTTGCCCTCTGCACATTTGGGATTGGATCCCTCTCTTTATTGTGATAAATGGACTAAGCTTTTTTATCAATTCTTCAAGAGTTTTCAATAGTTAATAATGTATGTTCCATGAGCGCTGGATTATATTGTGTGCATGTTGTGTATTTTGTACTTCTGGGTACGGATTTTTTCTTGCTGCGCTGGATCCTGTTTTTTCCCCCTTTTGGATACTTTGTACTTCCCAAAATATTTGGGATTTTTTTCTTATTATTATTATCACCTATTATATTTTTTTCTTTATCCACCAATTTAGCGCTTGTGACCTTTTGTTGTTTTTTGCAGTGTGCAACAAAGATTGTTAAACATCCAAATTATTAATACTGTATTTGGATTTAGCTAATAAAACAACAAAAAATCCAGAGGTTACTCTTAGTTGAATTGAACTGTGCCCGTGCCTCACTGTGCCCATGCTTCAATCACTGTGCCCGTACCTGATGCATATTTTCATGGTATACGGATTTTACTGCTACACCGGTGGCCATTCCAGTATTCAAAAGCCGCGCCTCCTCCTCGTCTGTGATAGGCGGAACACTCAATTTCCCAGCATTCAGTGTTCCGCCTATCATGGTCATCCTCATAACACAGACGAGGATGAGAAGATGTCCGTGATAGGCTGAATACTGCCTGCTGTGAAATTGAGTGTTCCGCCTATCACAGACGACGAGGACTCGGGAGGAGCGGCTTTTGAACACTGCAATGGCCGCCGTCTGTCTGCATGACACGCTGATCAGGTAGGCAGACGGCGGCTGCAGCGAGTAGATGTAATTGGGGTAACGCTGCCCAGTGCCATTCCGGATACGCCCCCTGCAGTCCTGCTACGAAAACTTTGAAGGGAAGGGAAAAAAAAAAAAAAAAAAATCTAAAAAAATCGATTTTCTTCAAAACTGAATCGATTTGAGCTCAAAACTCGATTCAAGATTAAAATCGATTTTTTTCCCAGCCCTAATGTGTATGTATCATTTTTGGAGAATAAAGATATGGTATTTCTGCAGTCTTATCTAATATGTTTTATCCCTCCCATGGAAAGTAGGTTATATGGTTTTCAATGGCATAGTTCACATCAGTGCTTGCAGTTCCAGTGCATTTCAGTTCCAGAAAAGTAGAACATGCTGCATTTTTCCTGCATTGGAACGCTGTAAAACGCACCAAAAACTCACAGGAACACATGTCCTTAGATAAGGTTAAAAAAACAAGGGGGGGGGGGGGGAACAGTGCATCAAAAACACAATGGAACGCACCAAAAACGCACAGTCTTATTTAAGGTTAAGAAAAAAAAAAAAAAGGGAAAATAAAGCACTGGACTGAATCAAAAACACACTGGAACACATTAAAAATGTGCATGCAGAAAAGTCACTGGAACGCATCCGGACTGCGTTTCTACGGTGTGAACTGGCACTGAGTGTCATGTCGCTTGTTGTGTGAAACTGGAAAAAGTAATGTGCATTACTTTGAGGCAAAAAAAATTACGTTTTGGTGCCATAGACAAACAGGGGTGCCTGAAAAAAACCCTTTGGGCTTGTTCACACTAGCTTGCATGATAAAAAAGCAGCATTGTACTGTGTGGGCAGCTGTTTACTTCATCACAAAGTGCATACAGTATTTGCATTTTTACACACTGCATATCACACTAGGATTGTTTATGAAGTGCCCTTGCAGTCACTGCCCAGGGAAAAAAAAAAAAAAGTGCTGGCGTATGTTTTATCAGGGAGTCCAATTTAAAGTGTTTGTAAAGTCAAAAGGTTTTTTGGCTTAATGGATAAGATTAAGATAAAAAGGTGTGTGTGTGTGTCAGCCCCCCTAATACTTACCTGAGCCCTCTCTGTCCAACGATGTCCCTCAGCCGTCCCCGACTTTTCCTCCCGACTGGCTGATTTGGCCAACTGATTTTTGACAGCCAATCGAAAGAGAGAGGGGATGTGGCCGAATAGCACCTCCATGCCTGAATGGACACAGGGAGCTGTGGCTCGGGTGCCCCCATAGCAAGCAGCTTGCTGTGGGGGCACACGACAGGAGGGAGGGGCCAGGAGCAGTGAAGAGGGACCAGAGAAGAGAATATGGGCTGCCCTGTGCAAATCCACTGCACAAACATGTTTGTTATTTTTATTTTTTAAAACAAGCCTTTACAATCATTTTAAGTCTTGTGTACATGGGCATACACCCATGTGAGAAGGTCCGTGTTTTCCCACGGGATCCACAGGTGTTCTGTCTGTGCTTCCACCCTCAGGCAGTCCCATTCATGCCATTGGGACACAGCCCCAAATCCAATCGCTGTCCACATCTTACAGACTTCACCTCTGTGTAACATCTCCAAAATTTGCCCCATTCTGACCGTTGAAACCACTAAGCCACATATCTACTCCCTTGTCATCTCTGGCCTTGACTATTCTAACTCCCTCCTCATTGGCCTTCCTCTCTATAGGCTATCCCCTCTTCAGTCAATCATGAAAGCTGCTGCCAGATTCATCTACCTTACCGTTCAGTGTCCCCCATTCCTCTCTGCCAATCACTCCACTTGCTTCCCATTGCCCAACAACTAAAATTCAAAACATTAACAATAACATACAAAGCCATTTACAACTCATCCCTGAGCTATATCACAAATTTTGTCTCCAAATATCATCCAAACCTCTTTGCTCCTCCCAAGACCTCCTGCTCTCTAGCTCCCTTGTCTTCTCCTCCCATGCTTGCCTCAAGGACTTCTCCATAGCCTCTCCCATCCTCTGGAACTCCCTACCCCAATCTGTTCAGCCATCTCCTACTCTCTCCACTTTTAGGCGATCCCTGAAAACTCATCTCTTCAGGGAGGCCTATCCTGCCTTCAGCTAATAACTGAATCTTCTATTTCCCCCATCAGTTCATCCCTCAGTTACTACCTTTTGTTCCACCAGTCCCTCCCTCTTAGATTGTAAGCTCCCAGGAGCAGGGCTCTCCTAACCCTCTTGTATTGAATTGTATGGTTTCTGTATCGTCTCCCTTTATATTGTAAAGCGATGCGCAAACTGTTGGCGCTATATAAATCCTGTATAATGATAATAAGTTGTTATGGGTAAAGTTCTGCTTTAACCACTTGCCGCCCGCCGTATAGCAAAATGACAGCGGCAAAGTGGTTGTGTTATCCTGACCGGACATCATATGACGTGATCAGGATAACAGAGACGGCGAGGGCACGCAGGGCGGCGATCGGAGGTGCGGTGTGTCACTCTGATCGTGGCATGGAGCCTCTCACAGAGGATTCTTACCACGTGATCAGCTGTGACCAATCATCGCGTGAATCAGGAAGTGGCAGTTAACGGCTTTCCTCGGTTTACACTGACAGGGAGAGCTGATCTGCGGCTTTCCCTGTCAGAGGGGGGGGGGGGGGGGGGTGTCGGTGCTGATAATCAGCACATTGATTATCAGCACAGCCCCCATCAAAAGGTGCCCATCAGCTGCCAATCAGTGCCCATTGCCAGCCTGTCCCCCTTTATAAACGCCTGTCAGTGCCCCTAAAACTGCTAGTCAGTGCCAACAACAGTGCCAATCAGCAGGAAGGGGGTGAAATTGCCTGGTATTGAAGTGGTTAAGCTTAGTTGGGAATAGGCTGAACTTCCACTGTCAGTATGACATGTAAACAAGGCCTTAAACGTCTATAGGGATAAAAAGTGGGATTTCACCCCTGTACTATAAGTCATGGGTACAAACATGTGGAAAAGGCCTCTGAAAAACCCATCTACGCTCGCACCGACCCCAGACCTTGCTGGCCCTCTGAAAAGTGATCACTCTTCAGAGGGCAGGTGACAGGCAGATAGGAGACATAGAAGTGCGACTGCAGAAAAATGACCCCGTGGTCCATGGAGTATGCCCCCCCCTTTTTTTTTTTGTCCACATGTCACCTCCTCACCACCTCTTTTAACCACTTCCCTACCTGCCTATTGTCATATGACGCCCTGGGCTTCCCAGCCGCCTGAGGGGGCGCACGGCATCGCTCGGGACCCAGTGCGCATGCCCGGCACCCCCGATTGCCCGCCGGGCACCCGCGATTGCCCACGATCACGGCAGGACCGTGGATCTGTGTGTGTAAACACACAGATCCACAGTCCTGTCAGGTGAGGAGACCGATGTGTGTTCCTCTGTACTGGGAACACACATCTGTCTCCTCCCCTTGTGAGTCCCCTCCCCCTACAGTTAGAATCACTCACTAGGGAACATATTTAACCCCCTGGTGTTAACCCCTTCCCTGCCAGTCATATTTATACAGTAATCAGTGCAGTTTTATAGCCCTAATCGCTGTATAAATGTGAATGGTCCCAAAAATGTGTCAAGTGTCCGATATGTCCTCCGCAATGTCACAGTCACAATGAAAATTTCTGATCGCCGCCATTACTAGTAAAAAAATAAAATGCAATAAATCTATCCCCTATTTTGTAGACACTATAACTTTTGCGCAAACCAATCAATATACGCTTATTGCGATTTTTTTTTTTTTACCAAAAAAAAAAAAAAAGAATACGTATCGGCCTCAACTGTAGAAAAATGTCTTTTTATGGATTTTTGGGGGGATATTTATTATAGCAAAAAGTAAAAAATATTGATTTTTTTTTCTCAAAATTGTCACTCTATTTTTGTTTATAGCGCAAAAAAATAAAAACCGCAGAGGTGATCAAATACCACCAAAAGAAAGCTCTATTTGTGGGGAAAAAAGGACGCCAATTTTGTTTGGGAGCCACGTCGCACGACCGCGCAATTGTCAGTTAAAGCGACGCAGTGCCGAATCGCAAAAAGTGCTCTGGTAAAAAAGGGGGTGAATTCTTCCGGGGCTGAAGTGGTTAAGTTAGAAAGCCCCCTTCAACAGGCACTCTATTCACTTGAATGGGTCATGTTGAATGGTGGCACAGTAGGATTTGTCACCCTCTCATGTTTATATCAGTAAACTGAGCTTTGGATTGCAGTATATAATAGAATGAGGATGTCCCTGTTGCTCCCCCCCAGAGGAGACTCTATATAGGTAAAAGCAGACAATAGGGGAAAGCTCGGCTCTATAGGAAGACGTATCCACCGTCAGGTAGGACCCAAGCCTCTCCTATGACTGAAATTATAGTACACAGCCCCAGCTTCTCTCACCGTTTTGCTGGGCGGCGGGGGGACCCGTGGCGGACATGTTGACAATTCTGCAAGGAATTCACACGGACGTTGCGTCACCGATACGTGCTACCGTCCCGGGGCCCACAGACCCGCACGTCACCACCGCAGTCACCGGCTTGTGGGAGGAGCCAATGGCCACCTCTCGGAGATCAGGTGTTGTAAAATATGTCTCGACCCATGCAGGATCTCGACCGCCTCACTTCCTGTGCGGCTACGTCGGAAAACAGCTGATCGTGGTGCTCCACTGCGCATGCGCGGCTTCACCGCTCCTATATCGCGCATGCGCAGACGCCCATTTCGTCCATGAAAATTCTAGACTCGAGCGGGCGGGCGGAGCGTTGCGAATTGCTCAACATCGTCGGCAGCACCGCCTCCAGCCCCGCCCCCAACACGCCCCTAGCCTGCTCTGGAGAAGGGGGCGGACAAGCTAGCTAGCATAGCACTGTATATATCACAATGGCAGATCCATAAAAAATATAGAACTTTGCCTGTGGGAGGGGCCAAGCCTTTGCATAGAGGACATTACTCATCAAACTGAACCCCCCCCCCACTCAATTGCAGCCTCACTGTGCCCGTCAAATGCACCCGTCAAACGCAGCCACTGTGCCCGTCAAACGCAGCCGCTGTGCCCGTCAAACGCAGCCGCTGTGTCCGTCAAACGCAGCCGCTGTGTCCGTCAAACGCAGCCGCTGTGTCCGTCAAACGCAGCCGCTGTGTCCGTCAAACGCAGCCGCTGTGCCCCTCAAACGCAGCTGCTGTGCCCGTCAAACGCAGCCGCTGTGCCCGTCAAACGCAGCCGCTGTGCCCATCAAATGCAGCCACTGCACCCAGCAAACTCAACCACTGTGCCTGTCAAACGCAGCCGCTGTGCCCGTCAAACGCAGCCACTGTGCCCGTCAAACGCAGCTGCTGTGCCCGTCAAACGCAGCCGCTGCGCCCGTCAAACACAGCCACTGTGCCCATCAAACGCAGCCACTGTGCCCATCAATTGCTGCCAGATTGTCAAGCCGTAGCTGTGCTCCCTGGGGATAAGCTGATTGCCCATCCGTGCTGCTGGAGGGAGCCCAGACGACCATAAATGAGAGACCTGCAGACTTGGTCATGGTAAGTGAGACCATCCCATATCCCACTACATATTCCCAGAGGACAGGGACCTCCTCCCCCCTAAGACAGAGACCCCCTTCTCCCCCCTGAGGACAGGGACCCCTTCTCTCCTGGGGACAGGGACTCCCTTCTCTCCTGGGGACAGGGACACCTTCTCTCCTGGGGACAGGGACACCTTCTCTCCTGGGGACAGGGACTCCCTTCTCCCCTGGGGACAGGGATCCCCTTCTCACTCTGGGGCAGGGATCCTATCTCACCTGGGGGCAGGAACTCCATCTCACCTGGGGGCAGGAACTCCATCTCACCTTTGGGCAGGAACTCCATCTCCCCTGGCAACGGGGACTTCATCTCACCTAGGGACCCCATCTTCCCTAGGGATCAGGACCCCACCTCCCCTAAGAACAGGAACCTGATCACCCTGTGTGTGCCAACCTCACTGCCCTGCCTGCCATGTGTCCTGTGTGAGGGCCCTTCTTTGACAGCTCTTATCAGTACTTCATCCTACTGTGTGATCCCTTACATGACTGATCCCTCTGTGTGCACCCCTTACACGGGGAACCCCTCTGTTTTCTCCCCCTACATGTCTGCATTCTCTGACCACCACCTGTACCATTTCCACATCCTCTGACTGCCTCCTGTATCCTGTCTGCATTTGACGGGCACAGCGGCTGCGTTTGACGGGCACAGCGGCTGCGTTTGACGGGCACAGCGGTTGCATTTGACGGGCACAGCGGCTGCGTTTGACGGGCACAGTGGCTGCGTTTGACGGGCGCATCGGCTGCGTTTGACGGGTGCAGCGGCTGCGTTTGACGGGTACAGCGGCTGCGTTTGACGGGCACAGCGGCTGCGTTTGACGGGCACAGTGGTTGCGTTTGCTGGGTGCAGTGGCTGCATTTGACGGGCACAGTGAGGCTGCAATTGAGTGGGGGGGGGTTCAGTTTGATGAGTAATGTCCTCTATGCAAAGGCTTGGCCCCTCCCACAGGCAAAGTTCTATATTTTTTATGGACCTGCCATTGTGATATATACAGTGCTATGCACGGGGCACGCCCCACTTCAGCAGAGCAGGCTAGGGGCGTGTTAGGGGCTGGAGGCGGTGCAGCACTATATTTTATGTTGACCTCGGTCCACAGTGTTAAGTGGCTAGCTTGTCCGCCCCCTTCTCCAGAGCAGGCTAGGGGCGTGTTGGGGGCGGGGCTGGAGGCGGCGCTGCCGACGATGTTGAGCAATTCGCAACGCTCCGCCCGCCCGCTCGAGTCTAGAATTTTCATGGACCGAAATGGGCGTCTGCGCATGCGCAGTATAGGTGCGGTGAAGACGTGCATGCGCAGTGGAGCACCGCGATCAGCTGTTTTCTGACGTAGCCGCACAGGAAGTGAGGCGGTCGAGATCCTGCATGGGTCGAGACATTTTTTACAACACCGGGGCCCACAGACCCGCACGTCACCACCGCAATCACCGGCTTGTGGGAGGAGCCAATGTCATGTGACCTACTCGCAGCCTGCCACTTGCGGAAAAGACGTGTGCTGACATGACGGGGCGCCACCTAGAGGACGGAGGAAGCATGTCTTACCAGAAAGAGATAGAGAGCTAATGATTGCCTCAGACTGGGCTAGCAAATGGGTTTTACAGAACGATAATGTCGGCAGTCATGTCTATTTATAAATATAACAAATGCGCGCGATAGAATAACATTGAATTATTATTAACAGAAGCTGCTCTATATCTCAGGAGAAGGTGTAGCTCAGAGGTAGAGAGCCTGCCTTGCATGCATTTGACCATGGGTTTGATCCCGGGTAGGTCTATGATGTGCATGGGGGGTATGTGACCCTGGGCATCTCTAGTCTTTTTTTTACCCAAATTATTGCACTTTTGCGGGTATGTGACTCTGGGCATAAATATCCCCAAAAAATCTATAAAAAACAACATTTCTTTTATCGTCCATGGACTGACACAGCTGGATACTGTAAACGTGTGGGTATATGTCCCTGCTCGCAGGAGAAGATCTAGAATGTTAGATTGTTAAGCCCTGTACACACGATCAGTTTGACTGATGAAAACCGTCCGATGGATTGTTTTCATCAGACAAACCGATCGTGTATGGGACCCATCAGTCTTTTTTCCATCGGTTTTAAAAAATAGAACATGTTTTAAAATTATCTGATGGATTAAAAACCCGATGGCAATTTCCGATTGTCTGTGGGGAAATCCATCAGATAAAAAACCCAAGCATGCTCAGAATCAAGTCGACACATGCTCAGTAGCATTGAATTTCATTTTTCTCAGCGCATCGGAGTGTTTTACGTCACCACGTTTGGAACGGTCGGTTTTTTGACTGATGGTGTGTAGGCAAGACTGATGGAAAACAGTTTCATCGGATTTCTGATGGACAAATCCATCAGACGAAAATCCATAGGATATCTGATCGTGTGTACAGGGCTTCAGAAACATACATTCTAGAACAAACCAGAGCTGAACAGCCCCGCCCAGGGGGGCGATCCCTCCGGACATTACCCTCCCACTTGCAGCTAGCAGCCTCAGGTTTTTTCTGCCTAGCAGAAGGAGAAGACGTGGCTCTCTCAGGAGCCAGTCTCCTGGAAGATTTTACTTTTAAATTTTATTTCTTTGGGAATTTTATTATTTTATTTTTGAGACCTTCAATCAACTGTCGGCTGGGCAACAGGTTGGGTACACTGGTATCCTCGTAGTCTTCCCTGTCCGACCATCGAGCTTGCTGATCCTCGCCTTGTGTGCGTGAGACTCAGTTCACGACATGCCCCATGACTCCAGGGGTGGCCGGGTTGCTTTCATGCTCCCGCGGTCCTCTCAAGATTGAACAGTACCTGACTGACTGTATCTCTCGCGGTGGACCGGGCCGACAGCTACGCAGTACTGCTCTGTGATAGGTCTGTCTGAAACAAGCCAGTGGGTCCCTGAAAGGGAGGGGTAAGTAGTCTCTCATACTGCAGGTGAGTACATGCTGGCTGTGTTTCTTTATATGGGGGGTTTCTCCCTGTCTCCCCCCTGTTATGCTGCTCTCTGCACCCTGTACTGGTGCTGTGCTGTGGGGTTCTTGGGGGTCACTCTGGCCTGGCTGGGCGCTCATGTCTGTAGTGGGTTTTGGAGAGAGTGGCAGTTTTTCTGGTGTGTGAGGTGATTATTAGCGCGCGCATTAGCGCTGTTTGGGGTGGTTATTGCGTGCGGCATTAGCGCGCATTAGAGCTTTGAATTTAGCGCTCAGCGGCCATCTTGGCGTGGTTCAATGGCACAGTTATAGCTGCGGCCGGCGGCCATTTTCTTGTAGCCGCCGCGCATTTACTTTCGGTTTCGGCCTCTAGCAGCGGCGCTGCGGTGTGAATCTCCTCACAATCTCCTCACAGATTCTTCACTCTCCTCAGGCTCACAGCGCAGTTTCTTCAGCAGGACTGAGCGGTCCTTAAGGGTTGGTGAGTCCTCCGGGTATCCCCTCCTCAGCCTCAGCGTAGCCAGTGGGTGGACTGTATATTCACTGTATAGTGTATAAGGTCTCAGAGGGTGGCGTTATGGAGTCTGATACACCTGCTCTCCACACTTGCCTGGGGCAACTGGCAGTGCTGCACAGTTAAACATGTTCATATGTTTCCTGCACCTGTGGTCCTTATGGACCAGTTGTCAGCAGTCCTGGAATCATTCCTGTCAGAATGGAAGCGGTGTGCGAGCGAAAGGAGCTATAAGCCCCCTCTCCCCACAAAAATCTTTAGTGAAGGAGTGCTCTGATTCAGATATGGGCCTAGCTACTGTGCTCAGGACCCTAGCTCTGAATATTTAATGTTTATGAACAGGACATTCCCTTGTGAGGAAGACTCCAGTTCTGTGTCAGTGAATGACAGGGCGCTTGTAAGTGAACTCATTGATGATGTGAGGAACACTCTCAAGCTGGAATTGCTGTGGTTGAGGTACCTCAGGTGGACGCTGTTTCCCTTGGTTCCTTCAAGCCTTTCTTTTACACAGCTTCCTCACTGTTTTCCTCACACGCTGCGTCAAGAGCAGCATGGATGATACAGTGGTACACAGTGTTTCCCTCCCCCTGGTCGGTGCAGCATGGTGGGGGGGGACGACTTTATTCATTTATGCCTCTAGTCCCTGTGAGCCTTCTGTCTGATGTCCTGAGGCAACAACAGGGTCTCTGCACCTGTGGTTTCCCGCCATTTCCTGGGGAACGCTTTGAGCTCTGACAGACACACGGTCTGAGGATCAGAGGTTACCTGTTACCTGCATGCTGTTTCGGCAGCACAGTCAAGCAGGTTGGAATGATACAGAGAAGATTATGCGCCTCTGCGCCATAATTTAAACTCATCCTATACCCCTACACTGCATACATTCACAGTGTATGTATGTGTTATTGGTCTCTGTGTCTGCGTGGGTGTCACCCCACGTTCTAATGCTGTGTTTCAGTGCCATACATGATATAAACGTACAAAATATGTTTATGCACGACTCCAGATACATTCACAGTATATGTATGTATTATACTCTCTGGGTCGGTGCGGGTTTCCGCCCGGGGGCTCCGGTGTCCTCCAAAGCTCTCATGGTATGTGCACTTCGGCTCTCTGCACAGTATAGACATGTTCAATATGTTTATTGCACATACTATACATGTTTACAGTATGGGTATACTGTTTGCGTGGGGTTCCTCCGGGTACACCGGTTTCCCCCACGCTCCAATGGAAATGCACAGCATAAACATGTGCAATATGTTTATTCACATGCTATCATTCCTACACGGTATCTGTGTGCTGTCTGCGTGGGGTTCTTCCGGGTGTTCCGGTTTCCTCCCACGCGCTGACGATATGTGCGCCTTTTGGCCTTCTGCACAGTTAAACATGTTCAATGTTTATCACGCATGCTATACTACCTACACGGTATGTGTATGCAGTCTGTGTGGGTTTCCTCCGGGTACTCCTGTTCCCTCACACACTCCATTGGTATGGGCGCTTCGGCGCTATGCACAGTCTAAATTTGTGCGATTGGATATCCACATACTAACATACCTACCCGGTATGTCTGTGCAGTCTGCGTAGGTTTCCTCCGGGTCTCCGCCCACGCTACATGACATGCGTGCCTTTGGTGCAATACACGGTGTAAACATACACATTATGTTCATACACAACACTAAATACATTCACAGTAGTTGTAGGTATTGCAATCTCTGAGTATGCGTGGGGTACTTGGGTTCCTCCCACGCGCCAACGGTGTGCGCGCCTTCGGTGCTATGCACACATGGGCTTGTGCAAAATGTTTAGCACACATACTATAATACCTACACGGTATGCGTATGCAGTCTGCATGGGTTTCATCCGGGTGCTCAGGTTTCTCCCCTGCGTTCCAATGGTGTGCACATTTTCAGCGCTATGCACAGAATAAACATGTGCAATTTGTTTATTCGCAGGCTAACATACCTACACGGTTGTGTACACAATCTGCTGGTTTACGTCAGAGCCCCGATGATTTGCGCGCCTTCGTCGCTGGCACAGTATAAACGTGTTTAATAGGTTTATCCACACATACTAAACTACATACGCCGTATGTGGTTGTATTATGCTCTTTGTGGCTGGGTGGGTTTCCTCCCACACTCTATTTGCGCGTTTGACGCAATACATAGTATAAACTATGTGTTTGTACAATCAGCACTTATCCATGGGTAGCTGCTGGATGGAGCATTGTCACAAGGATCCCTGGTTTCAGGGGTACCACTTTCCACCTGCTTTCAGTGGTGATCAGAAGCGCTGGCTTGGACTGTGTTCGCCAGGCTGAGGTTAGCGTTATGCCCGTTAGTGGCTGCGTCTTTGGCGTTTTTGTAGCTCAATGACTGGGCAAAAGCCTCTGCTTCATCAATCAGTCGTCTAGCAGGTGCACTGCAACTGCTTTAGCCTTTAGGGTCTCTGTGCCTGGGGTGGGTTTGCACCACCTGTGAAGGCTGAGGTACTGGTCCTTTGACCGAGTTTCTAGGGAAGCTCTGTCAAGTTGCCTTTATTGGCCAACAGTTGAGGCACCTTGTACACCGGGGCCTCCCTTCTCCGATACATTGCGGAGTCTCTTTTGGATTTTCGTACATCTCGCTGCAAGACGGTCCTGTCGGCCGTGTGCATTGCAGGGGAAGGGTCCTTGCATCCGGAGGTGTTTCCACCTCCTTTACCGGAGGTGGGGCACCGGAAGTGGACCTTATGGCCTCTCGACTCACTCGCAAGGTGGCAAGATCGTGGCCAGGTCCAGGGACCCCTGGGCGGACGCGTCAGACGCGTTGGAAGCCCGTGGCGGCAGTCTCGCCTGATATATGTTTACCCTCCACTACTGTTGTTGCCTCGCCTGCTTCACAGAGTAGGGGCTGAGGCCATTCCGGTGATCCTCATTGCTCCGGAACGGCGACATTGGTACGCCGATCTACTTCGGCTAGTCGCAGACGTTCCTTGGTGACTGCATATTGGGGTGGACCTTCTGTCTCATGATCCCATACTTCATCCTACTTTACAATCCGTGGCTTTAATGGCATGGCTGTTTAAAGCCAGGTGCTGAAGGACCGAGTTCTCTCGTATTCGGTCATCTCTTCTATGTTGTTGACACGGGAATCTTCCTCCAGAAAGATATCTCACTGTACCTGGAAGGCTTACATCGCTATGTGCGAGGAACTTGAGTGGCGTCCTTGGATGTATTCCGTTCCCAGGATTTTGCTGTTCTTACAACGTGGTGTGACCCAAAAGCTGGCCTTGTATACAGTGGCGGTGCGTCCATAGAGGGCGCCGGAGCGCCGCCCCCTCTCGCTCCCGCACCGCCACTGAAAGACAATACACAGATTCATGCATTGCATGAATCTATGTATTGTCACTGCTGCCACGCTGCCCACTATTCATATGGCCGGCCTCCTGGTGAGCGCCGGCCATATGAATTAGAGCGGCGGCCGGCGGTGGGTGTGACTTGGAAGTGTCTATCAGAGCCTGCGGCACTGATAGGCTTTCCGAATACAGCTCTCAGGCTGTATTCGGCTTCCAAAAACTCCTCCCAGGTACGCACGGGGGTGCGTTCCTTGAGAAGACTGTGGAGGTTTCAGCCAATCAGGTTCACTGGATCTGGTTACCGGTAACGTGATTGGCTGAAGCGACATCGAGGGTGGGAGAACACATCGAGGACGGCGCAGACCGAGGAAGGTAAGTGCAGGGCTGGGGGGGGGGGACAGGCTGCATTTGGGGGGAACTGGCTGTATATGGGGACAAACTGGCTGAATATGGGGGGAACTGGCTGTATATGGGGGACAAACTGGCTGAATATGGGGGGGAACTGGCTGTATATGGGGGACAAACTGGCTGAATATGGGGGGAACTGGCTGTATATGGGGGACAAACTGGCTGCATTTGGGGGGAACTGGCTGTATATGGGGGACAAACTGGCTAAATATGGGGGGAACTGGCTGTATATGGGGGACACACTGGCTGAATATGGGGGGAACTGGCTGTATATGGGGGACAAACTGGCTGATTATGGGGGGAACTGGCTGAATATGGGGGACAAACTGGCTGAATATGGGGGGAACTGGCTGTATATGGGGGACAAACTGGCTGTATATGGGGGGAACTGGCTGTATATGGGGACAAACTAGCTGAATATGGGGGGAACTGGCTGTATATGGGGGACAAACTGGCTGAATATGGGGGGAACTGGCTGTATATGGGGGACAAACTGGCTGCATTTGGGGGGAACTGGCTGTATATGGGGGACAAACTGGCTGTATATGGGGGACAAACTGTCTGAATATGGGGGCACACTGGCTGTATATGGGGGCACACTGGCTGTATATGGGGGGCACAATGGTTATATATATATATATATATATGGGGGCACACTGGCTGTATATGGGGACAAACTGGCTGTATATGGGGGGCACACTGGCTGTATATATGGGGGCACACTGGTTATATATATATATATGGGGCACTCTGGCTGTATATGGGGACAAACTGGCTGTATATGGAAACAAACTGGCTGCATTTGAGGGGGCAAACTGGTGGCGTTTGGGCACAGTGGCTGCGTTTAATGGGCACAGTGGCGGCAATTGATTTTTTTTTTTCAGTTTGTTTGCGGCCCCCCAAAAATTTTGAGCACCAGCCGCCACTGCTTGCATACCTTTTTTGAGGGTCAGATTTCGGCCCGGGCTGCCTTTTTCAACGACCGCTACGGGCCATTCCTTGATTAGCACCTTTTGTGCAGAGGGTTCGCCATGTGATCCCCCCTGTCAAGCCTCCTCTCCCTACTTGGGATTAGGGATGAGCTTCGTGTTCGAGTCGAACATACGTTCGACTCGAACATCGGCTGTTCGATGGTTCGACGAAGATCGAACGATTTGGGTCGTTCGCGCCAAATTCGAGTGACGCGAACGGCCCACAATGCACTACGCCATCGCAGTGTCATCCAGGCGCTGTGATTGGCCAAGCATGCACTGTGACCCCGCATGCTTGGCCAATCACAGTGCCGGCAGCGAGGAGAGCAATGATTGGCCACAGGCAGGATGCCTGTGGCCAATTATTGCTGAGGGGGTTTAGTACACGCCCCACACTATAAAAGGCCGCCAGCGCGGCGGCCTTGTGTAGTGTGTTCCGGAGCAGGGAAAGAGAAGCATAGGCAGGGACAGTGTCATTATTTTTCCTTTACTAATCCTGGATTCCTTGTGTTTAGGGACAGATAAGGATAGGTAGGGAGAGTGTCAGTGACAGTGTGCTATTCTGTGCTAATCCTTGTTTGTAGGGACAGAGAGGTACAGTGAGGGAAAGTGTCAGTGTGCTATTCTGTTCTAAACCAATCTTGCTGAACCATATTTTCAATCCTTGAGTTTAGGGACAGAGAGGTACAGCGAGGGAAAGTGTCAGTGTGCTATTCTGTTCTAAACCAATTTTGCTGTTCCATATTTTCAATCCTTGAGTTTAGGGACAGAGAAGGACACTCGTGGCAATTTTCAGTGTGCTATTCTGTGCTAAATCTTGTTTGTAGGGAGGGACAGAGTAGGACAGTGAGGGAAAGTGTCAGTGTGCTATTCTGTTCTAAACCAATTTTGCTGTTCCATATTTTCAATCCTTGAGTTTAGGGACAGAGAAGGACACTCGTGGCAATTTTCAGTGTGCTATTCTGTGCTAAATCTTGTTTGTAGGGAGGGACAGAGTAGGACAGTGAGGGAAAGTGTCAGTGTGCTATTCTGTTCTAAACCAATTTTGCTGTTCCATATTTCAAATCCTTGAGTTTAGGGACAGAGAGGTACAGTGAGTGAAACTGACAGTGTGCTATTCTGTTCTAAACCAATTTTGCTGTTCCATTTTTCAAATCCTTGAGTTTAGGGACAGAGAAGGACACTCGTGCAAATTATCAGTGTGCTATTCTGTGCTAAAACTTGTTTGTAGGGAGGGACAGAGTAGGACAGTGAGGGAAAGTGTCAGTGTGCTATTCTGTTCTAAACCAATTTTGCTGAACCATATTTTCAATCCTTGAGTTTAGGGACAGAGAGGTACAGTGAGTGAAACTCACAGTGTGCTATTCTGTTCTAAACCAATTTTGCTGTTCCATATTTCAAATCCTTGAGTTTAGGGACAGAGAAGGACACTCGTGCAAATTATCAGTGTGCTATTCTGTGCTAAAACTTGTTTGTAGGGAGGGACAGAGTAGGACAGTGAGGGAAAGTGTCAGTGTGCTATTCTGTTCTAAACCAATTTTGCTGAACCATATTTTCAATCCTTGAGTTTAGGGACAGAGAGGTACAGTGAGTGAAACTCACAGTGTGCTATTCTGTTCTAAACCAATTTTGCTGTTCCATATTTCAAATCCTTGAGTTTAGGGACAGAGAAGGACACTCGTGCAAATTATCAGTGTGCTATTCTGTGCTAAAACTTGTTTGTAGGGAGGGACAGAGTAGGACAGTGAGGGAAAGTGTCAGTGTGCTATTCTGTTCTAAACCAATTTTGCTGTTCCATATTTTCAATCCTTGAGTTTAGGGACAGAGAAGGATAGGCAGGGGACAGTGTCATTGTTGCTAAGCCTCCTGCACAGTATACACCTGAAGGTAGCCCTTATTGCTCTTTTTCCCATCTCCCTGCAGACCATCCATTAAAATGTCTGGAAGGCAAACAAGGAGAGGCAGACAGTCAGGAGGCAAAAAAAGAGGGCAAGCAGGCTCTGTGTCTGGGGGCAACAGTGCTGGTCGTGGACGCGGTGCATTGTCATCAGCACATGGCCATGGGACACGCTTGTCCTTCTTTTCGGCAGCTGGACATGTTGAGCCACATCATGCCGAAGACTTGGTAGAGTGGATGACCAAGCCCACCTCATCCTCCTCATCCTCTCTCACCCAGGCTCAGGGTACTGGCAAAGCAGCTGCCAAAGCGTCCTCTTCTCTGGTATCATTATCTTCATTAGTCAATCCTTCCCTAGACCCACCATGTCCTCCTCCTGAGGAGTCCCCCGAACTGTTTGAGCACAGTGTTGGGTACATGCTCCAGGAGGATGCCCAGCGTTTGGAAGGATCTGATGATGATACCCAGCTAGAGGAAGGCAGCAGCGTGAGAGCAGAGAGAGGGGATGCTCAAGAAGGACACCAATCTGGCAGTCATGCTCCAGCAGCTGCAGCATACTGCCAGATTGGCTCCAGTGATGAGGAGGGAGGGGATGATGAGGTCACTGACTCCACGTGGGTGCCTAATAGGAGAGAGGAGGAGGAGGAGGAGGAGGATGAGGAGGAGGCACATCTCCAACGAGGCAGGATGCCCTTGAGTGGCCAGCGTATGGGCAGCACACCGACGGAATCACACCGCAGAGCTCCGCCTGTGCAGGGCGCTGCCTCTGCCCGTCATTCAAAAAGTTCTTTGGTGTGGGCCTTTTTTGAGGCGAGTGTATCAGATCGCACAGCTGCTGTTTGCAACATATGTCTCAAGCGTATATCGGTGGCCAAAACATCAGCCGCTTGGGCACCACATGCTTGATCAGACATATGTTGACCTGCCATGCAGCTCGTTGGCAAGCCTACCTTAAAGACCCACACCAAAGAACAAAGCTGACCTCTTCTTGCACCGCATCAGCTGGGATCTCCAACCCCACTATACCTTCACTCCTCTCTGAAACCTGCTCTGAGAGGAATGAAGGTGTAGAATTAGGTGTGTCACAGGCAAGTACTTGCGGGCACTCTGCTAGCAGTACACCAACGTCCGATTCTAGCAGGCAAATTTCCCTGCCCCAGCTGCTGGACCGTCGAAAGAAGTTCACTCCCAGCCATCCACATGCCCAGCGGTTGAATGCTAGCTTGGCTAAATTGCTAGCGCTTCAACTGCTGCCTTTTCAGTTGGTAGACTCGGCCCCCTTCCGTGAGTTTGTGCAATGTGCGGTTCCTCAGTGGCAGGTTCCCAAACGCCACTTTTTCGCACGGAAGGCGATTCCGGCTCTCTACAGGCATGTGGAAGGCAATGTCTTGGCCTCGCTGGACAGGGCAGTCAGCGGTAAGGTGCATTATACCGCTGACTCATGGTCCAGCAGTCATGGACAGGGACGTTACCTTTCTTTCACGGCCCATTGGGTCACTCTTTTGGCAGCTGGGAAGGATGCAGGACAAGGTGCAGTAGTGTTGGAGGTTGTTCCACCGCCACGCTTCCAAAATGCTACTACTGGTTGTGACACACCTCTCTCCTCCACCCCCTCCTCTTCTTCTTCCTCCATGGCCTCTTCCTGTGGTTTGTCCTCGGAACCAGCGGTGCTCCGTAGGCGTTCAAGGGGCTACGCAAGTACGCAGGCAAAAAGATGCCATGCCGTGCTTGCGCTGGTGTGTTTGGGGGACAGAAGCCACACTGGGGCAGAGGTCCTGTCTGCTCTGCAGGGGCAGGCCGAGAGGTGGTTGACGCCACGCCAGCTTAAACCAGGAATGGTGGTTTGCGACAATGGCACCAACCTCCTCTCCGCCCTCCGACAGGGACAACTGACCCATGTGCCCTGTATGGCTCACGTCCTTAACCTGGTGGTGCAGCGGTTCTTGGGCAGGTACCCGGGCTTACAGGATGTCCTGAAGCAGGCCAGGAAAGTCTGTGTGCATTTCCGCAGATCTTATAATGCCAGTGCTCGCCAGGTGGAACTCAACGTTGGCCATGCTGCAGCGGCTGCACACGCAGCAGAGGGCCATCAATGAGTACCTGTGCGACTACGGCACCAGGACAGGGTCAGGGGAGCTCGGGTTTTTTTCACCACGCCAGTGGGGCATGATCAGGGATGCATGCACTGTCCTGGCACCATTTGAGGAGGCCACGAGGATGGTGAGCAGTGACAGTGCATGCATCAGTGACACTGTACCTCTTGTCCACCTGTTGGAGCACACGCTGCGTGGAATAATGGACAGGGCACTTGAGGCAGAACAGAGGCAGGAAGAGGAGGACTTCCTTGCCTCTCAAGGCCCCCTTTACCCAGACAGTGTTCCTTCTGTCCCACCCATCGCACAGGAAGAGGAGGAGGAGGAGGATTGTGTCAGCATGGAGGTGGAGGCTGGCACTCAGCATCATCAGCAGCAGTCTTTTAGGGATGATTTACAGTCCCAAGAAACCAGTGGACTTGTACGTGGCTGGGAGGAGGTGGCTGCGGATCATGTCGTCCTTAGTGACCCAGAGGACTCCGGACTGAATGCCTCAGCTAACCTACGCTGCATGGCCTCCCTGATCCTGCAAAGTCTGCGGAAGGATCCTCGTATTCTTCGGATCAAGGAGAGGGACCATTACTGGCTGGCCACTCTCCTTGATCCACGGTACAAGGGTAAGGTTGTGGACCTTATCGTACCGTCGCAGAGGGAGCAGAGGATGAGACAACTCCGGGAGGCCTTGCAGAAAGGTCTGTGCAACGCGTTCCCAGAGACTGGGAGGTTACAAACTCCTGGTCCTGGACAACGAGTTGCTGAGGCTTCGGGCAGTCAAAGAAGGAGCGGTGGGGAAGGTGGCCGTCTGACCGATGCGTTCAGACAATTCTTTAGTCCGCAGCCCCAAAGTATGATCGGTTCCAGCAACCATCGCCAGCGTCTGATATACATGGTCCAGGAATACCTAGGGGCAAGGTCAGACTTGGACACCTTCCCCACCGAAAATCCTCTGGCTTACTGGGTCTTGAGGATGGATCACTGGCCAGAGCTTGCACAGTATGCAATTGAGCTACTGGCCTGTCCTGCATCCAGCGTTCTTTCAGAACGCACATTCAGTGCTGCTGGAGGATTTGTCACGGATCACAGGGTGCGCCTGTCCACCGACTCGGTTGATCGACTGACTTTCATCAAGATGAACCAGTCTTGGATCACCACCAGCTACCACACACCTGATGCTGATATAACAGACTAACTGATTTTAAAATGTCACATCCCTTCAAGACTGATGCTGATGCTGAGTGCCTGTGCTGTTATGTTGACTGGCTATCCTCCTCCTCCTCCTCCTCAATGATACGATTAATGATGATAGCTTGGAAGATCATTTTGGTTTATGGGTGACGCCACCAGTGGCTAAGGCCCAATTTTTCAGCCCCTGTTTAACAGGGGCGTGTAATTAAAATTTTGGATGCAATACTTTGCAACAGGCCTCATTGCTGTGCTGTGCTCCAAGTACAGTATCTGTGAGGGGTTGCAGTGTTGTGCCACCAGTGCCTAAGGCCCAATTTTTCAGCCCCTGTTCAACAGGGGCATGCAATTATAATTATTGATCTAATAATTCACAGCAGGGCCCATTGCTGCGCCCACCAAGAGTAACTGTCAGGCCTTACAGTGTTGTGGCACCAGCACCACCATCACCACCACCACCACCACCACCAAAGGCCCAATTTTTCAGCCCCTGTTCAACAGGGGCATGCAATTATAATTATTGATCGAATAATTCACAGCACGGCCCATTGCTGCGCCCACCAAGAGTAACTGTCAGGCCTTACAGTGTTGTGGCACCAGCACCACCATCACCACCACCACCACCACCACCACCAAAGGCCCAATTTTTCAGCCCCTATTCAACAGGGGCATGCAATTATAATTATTGATCGAATAATTCACAGCAGGGCCCATGGGGTAGCTATGCCATTTTTCATAAAGATTTTCATCCATATTACCGGGACCAGACATTGCATTAAAGCCGCAAGCAGTTTTAAATGGCTTTTTTTCCTTTAGAAATGTTATTTTGTGCAGGGACAGTTCTAAACACGGGAAACACGTGGCACTTCACAGGCATACTTTAGACACCCCCCAGGTACAATATTTAAAGGAATATTTGACTTTTTTTTTTTCACTTTATGCATCATTAAAATGACTGCTCCCGGAAAACTTCCGTTTTTAAAACTTCTTTTTGCATTGATACATGTCCCCTGGTGCAGAACCCGGGTTCCCAAACTCTGTTTCGGACAATAACATGGATAATAGTCGTTATAATTAGCACTTTAGAATCCGAACGTTCGCATCCATTGTATTTAATAGCGTTCTAATGTTCGTGCAAACTTTCGGTCCGTTCGCGGGTTCTGGTGCGAACCGAACCCGGGGGTGTTCGGCTCATCACTACTTGGGATCTGAATTTGATGCATCTCGGTTCTCCGAGAACATCCCTTTGAGAATATCAGAGAGATTCCTCTCTTGACCTTGTCCCAGAAGGTGGCCTTCTTAATGGCCATTGCTTAGGTTAGACGGGTGTCTGAGTTGGCGGCCTTGTCCTGCAAGTCACCTTACTTGGTCCTCCATAAGGATATGGCGGTGTTGCGCCCACGACCGTCCTTCTTTTCAAAAGATGGTCTCGGCCTTTCACCTTAAGAAGGACATTGTTCTTCCGTCCTTGTGTCCTCACCCATCGCATCCCTGAGAGTTTGCGCTTCATACATTTAAGATGGGTACAAGCCTTACGGGTGTACCTGTCTGCTACTGTTTCCATTCGGAAGTCGGTGTCTGGTCCGAAACAGGGCCGAGCGGTGTCGTCTGCCACCGTCTCTAGGTGGATCAGGCAGACCGTCATACAGGCCTATGCCCTTAAGGGGCGGGCGCCTACCTTTCCGGTTGCGGCGCATTCCACCAAGGCAATTGGTGCTTCCTGAGCCTTCCGACATCAAGCGTCGGTTGCACAAGTGTGCAAGGCGGCGACCTGGTCGTCCGTTCATACCTTTTCAAAATTTGATGTGGCTGCATCTTCGGATGCTTCCTTCGGCCGCAAAGCATTGCAGGCCGCTGTTTAATGTTGCAACTCCTCCGTTGAGGAGCTCTGCTTGTTTGGAGTGAAGTTTTGGTTGTTCCTTTACTACTGCTCCCACCCTTCTGATACTGCTTTGGGACGTCCCACACGTTTACAGTATCCAGCTGTGTCAGTCCATGGACGATAAGAGAAAATAGGATTTTTGTACTCACCGTAAAATACATTTCTCTGACGTCCATGGACTGACACAGCATCCACCCTTCCTTTTAAGGTTTGTACTGCTTTGTTACGAACTGAGGCTGCTAGCTGCAGGTGGGAAGGTAATGTCCGGAGGGACCGCCCCCCCTGGGCGGGGCTGTTCAGCTCTGGTTTGTTCTAGAATGTATGTTTCTAACAATCTAACATTCTGCCTAGATCTTCTCCTGCGAGCAGGGACATATACCCACACGTTTACAGAATCCAGCTGTGTCAGTCCATGGACGTCAGAGAAATGGATTTTACGGTGAGTACAAAAATACTATTTTTTCTACAGTTGAGGCCAATCCGTATTCTTCTACATATTTTTGGTAAAAAAAAAATCGCAATAAGCGTATATTGATTGGTTTGCGCAAAAGTTATAGTGTCTACAAAATAGGGGATAGATTTATTGCATTTTATTTTTTTACTAGTAATGGCGGCGATCAGAAATTTTTATTGTGACCGTGACATTGCGGCGGACATATCGGACACTTGACACATTTTTGGGACCATTCACATTTATACAGCGATTAGGGCTATAAAACTGCACTGATTACTGTGTAAATGTGACTGGCAGGGAAGGGGTTAACACTAGGCGGTTAAATATTTTCCCTAGTGAGTGATTTTAACTGTAGGGTGAGGGGACTCACAAGGGGAGGAGACCTATGTGTGTTCCCAGTACAGGACCGTGGATCTGTGTGTTTACACACACAGATCCACGGTCCTGCCGTGATGGTGGGCAATCGCGGGTGCCCGGCGGACATCGCGGCCACCGGGCATGTGCACCGGGTCCCGAGCGATGCCGCGCCCCCCCCCCAGGCAGCCGGGAAGCCCAGGACGTCATATGACGTCCACCCAGGATGGGAGATCCTATCTGTGGACGTCATATGACAATGGGCGGGTAGGGAAGTGGTTAAAAGAGGTGGTGACAAAAAAAAGGGGGGCATACTCCATGGACCACGGGGTAATTTTTCTGCAGTCGCACTTCTATGTCTCCTATCTGCCTGTCACCTGCCCTCTGAAGAGCGATCACTTTTCAGAGGGCCAGCAAGGTCTGGGGTCGGTGCGAGCGTAGATGGGTTTTTCAGAGGCCTTTTCCACATGTTTGTACCCATGACTTATAGTACAGGAGTGAAATCCCACTTTTTATCCCTATAGACGTTTAAGGCCTTGTTCACATGTCATACTGACAGTGGAAGTTAAGCCTATTCTCAACTAAGCTTAACCACTTCAATACCAGGCAATTTCACCCCCTTCCTGCTGATTGGCACTGTTGGCACTGATTGGCAGTTTTAGGGGCACTGACAGGCGTTTATAGAGGGGGACAGGCTGGCGGTTGATGGTCACTGATGGGCACCTTTTGATGGGGGTTGTGCTGATAATCAATGTGCTGATGATCAGCACAGACCCCCCTCTGACAGGGAGAGCCGCAGATCAGCTCTCCCTGTCAGTGTAAACCGAGGAAAGCCGTTAACTGACACTTCCTGATTCACGCGATGATCAGCTGTGATTGGTCACAGCTGATCACGTGGTAAGAATCCTCTGTGAGAGGCTCCATGCCACGATCAGAGTGACACACCGCACCTCCGATCGCCGTACTGCGCGCCCTCGCCATCTGTTATCCTGATCACGTCATATGATGTCCGGTCAGGATAACACAACCACTTTGCCGCTGTCATTTTGCTATACGGCGAGCGGCAAGTGTTTAAAGCAGAACTTTACCCATAACAACTTATTATCATTATACGGGATTTATATAGCGCCAACAGTTTGCGCATCGCTTTACAATATAAAGGGAGACGATACAGCAACAATACAATTCAATACAAAAGGGTTAGGAGGGCCCTGCTCCTGGGAGCTTACAATCTAAGAGGGAGGGACTGGTGGAACAAAAGGTAGTAACTGAGGGATGAACTGATGGGGGAAATAGAAGATTCAGTTATTAGCTGAAGGCAGGATAGGCCTCCCTGAAGAGATGAGTTTTCAGGGATCGCCTAAAAGTGGAGAGAGTAGGAGATGGCTGAACAGATTGGGGTAGGGAGTTCCAGAGGATGGGAGAGGCTATGGAGAAGTCCTTGAGGCAAGCATGGGAGGAGAAGACAAGGGAGCTAGAGAGCAGGAGGTCTTGGGAGGAGCAAAGAGGTTTGGATGATATTTGGAGACAAAATTTGTGATATAGCTCAGGGATGAGTTGTAAATGGCTTTGTATGTTATTGTTAATGTTTTGAATTTTATTTGTTGGGCAATGGGAAGCAAGTGGAGTGATTGGCAGAGAGGAATGGAGGACACTGAACGGTAAGGTAGATGAATCTGGCAGCAGCTTTCATGATTGACTGAAGAGGGGATAGCCTATAGAGAGGAAGGCCAATGAGGAGGGAGTTAGAATAGTCAAGGCCAGAGATGACAAGGGAGTAGATATGTGGCTTAGTGGTTTCAACGGTCAGAATGGGGCAAATTTTGGAGATGTTACACAGAGGTGAAGTCTGTAAGATGTGGACAATGATTGGATTTGGGGCTGTGTCCCAATGGCATGAATGGGACTGCCTGAGGGTGGAAGCACAGACAGAACACCTGTGCATCCCATGAGAAAACACGGACCTTCTCACATGGGTGTATGCCCATGTACACAAGACTTAAAATGATTGTAAAGTCTTGTTTTAAAAAATAAAATAAAAATAACAAACATGTTTGTGCAGTGGATTTGCACAGGGCAGCCCATATCCTCCTCTTCTCGGGTCCCTCTTCACTGCTCCTGGCCCCTCCCTCCTGTCGTGTGCCCCCACAGCAAGCAGCTTGCTATGGGGGCACCCGAGCCACAGCTCCCTGTGTCCATTCAGGCACGGAGGTGCCATTCGGCCACATCCCCTCTCTCTTTCGATTGGCTGTCAAAATCAGTTGGCCAAAATCAGCCAGTCGGGAGGAAAAGTCGGGGACGGCTGAAGGACATCGCTGGACAGAGAGGGGGCTGAGGGAGGCTGCTACACACACACACACACACACACACACACACACACACACACAGCTTTTTATCTTAATCTTATCCATTAAGCCAAAAAACCTTTTGACTTTACAAACACTTTAAATTGAACTCCCTGATAAAACATACGCCAGCACTTTTTTTTCCCCCCTGGGCAGTGACTGCAAGGGCACTTCATAAACAATGCTAGTGTGATATGCAGTGTGTAAAAATGCAAATACTGTGTAGCGGGGTGTTCCCCTTTTACTTCCCGGAGACTACATCACCCAGAAACTCATTCGGCAGTGTTCACCGCAGAGACTCATGGGAGGGGTTATATAAGGAGGAGGCGCGGCTGCGCTCGGCCTCTTTGGGACACGAGACTTCAGAGACTGATCCTCCTGTGCGGATGTGTCGGAGTGCAAGGCCTGAAGCCTGAGACCTGGCGCAGCACCAAAGAGCCTTCCACCCCACTGCGAGCCTGGGTGGCTCCGGACCTCGTTTGTCTACAGTCTGGACCTGATCGAGGACCCGATCGTTGGAGACACTGTGTGTGACACAGTCGGTGGAAGTTCCCCGGACTGGGACCCTGTCCGGGCGGGTGAGAGGGCGTATGCCTAAACCATATACTGTCGTTGCTAGTAGGCCTATAGACTGCCGTGGCCCACAAGTTGTTCTTGATACTCTCATTAGAGGACCTCAAAGGAGCGGAACTAACACTTTATATTGTACAGTGTTTACCCCATCTTTATCTTTCTCACTGGATTACAAATCATACTCTGTTAATGTGCACCACCGTTAAAGACCTGCCGGTGAAGAAAAACAACCATCATCCCCTATAGACTAAGTTGTAGATATCTGAGCCAGGCCTGGTCAGTTAGTTAGTTTATTTGGTTACTGCGTCATAGGACGCCTAGTTAACGGTCGCCCATGTGGCGCACCTTTTACTGTTCATTCTATATGCATAGTGTGTTAATCTGCAGGGCTCTGCGAATTTATTATCCTGTGAACTGTTACTACTGTTAAACCCTTTTCTTATCAAAAGCCTAAGTAAATCTTATACCTTTTACTATTATTGTCTTGGTGTCTGGGTTTACTCATACAGTATAAGAATAGATATACTGCTGCCAATACTAACTGTGCCAGTAGGGGGTCGAGTACATTGCCGGGGGTTGGCGGAGCTGCTTTCAGGGCCCAAACTAAACTTGCGGCCTTCTTAAGTGAAGGTATCGCTACACGTGGGGGCTCGGGTCCGGGATCCTGATACAGCAGGTGAACGCCAGAAGTGCCGGCATGGACCCCATGGATCCACAAGCGATAGAAGAGTGGTGCAAAGCCGTAAGGGCAGAGCCAAACAATTCAATAGTCATCAGCCTCCCAGGGGAGGAATGGAAGACTGAGACGGTAGAGGAGTTGATGAAGTCAGTGTCCCCAGATCACACACCATGGGTGATAGATATAAAGGCAGACCCGGATACTTCATATCAGTATGCACTAGTGGAATACGGAGACGGGATACCAGAGGCGTGCAGGCGCAAGTGTGTAAAGACGCCAGATAATAGAACCTATAGGGTGGCGCCTGCTTGAACTATAAAGAAGGAACCATCCCCGATGGGATCACCGCAGGCTGCGGCCCGCGCCTCACCAGTAAAGGGAGACAGGGTGACGCCCCCGGTGACACCCGCACCTGCCACTGCTATGTCACCAGAATTGATAAGGGCGATAGGAGATCTGCTAATCAAATGTCAGAAGACAAACACAGTGCATGTAGAAACTAGCTACCGGAGATTGAAGACATTCTCAGGGAAGCTCCCTGTCCCTGCAGGGGAAGAAGATTTTGATACCTGGGTGGAGCAGGCATTGCAGGCAGTAGAGGCATGGGAGGTGCCTGAAGCGCAGAAGAGGCAACGAGTGATAGAAAGCCTGAAAGGCGCAGCAGCAGAAGCAGTGAAAAGTTTTCGGTTTGGGAATGCCGATTGCACGGCTCAAGACTGTCTAGCTATGCTACAGGAGGAGTTTGGTCAATTGGAAAAGGTGACAGAGATGGTCTACCAATTTGAACATACTTTCCAACAACCAAGGGAAAAACTGTCAGAATATGTTAGGAGACTAAACAGGTTGCTGTGCAAGATTGTGTTGAAGAAGGGAATGAAGCCCCAAGATGCAGATACGGCAAGAATGAAGCAAGTCTTAAAGGGAGCATTGCGCTCAGATCCAGTCTGGTTGCACCTAAAAACCTCGGGAGGAGGAACTGACTTATGCTGATTTGATAAAAATCATCAGAGATGAGGAGGCGCTACAACAGGACCAGCAAATGATTAAGGCAAATGTTGTCCCCGCACAGGTGCTAGTCAACCCAGTGTTGACTACTGAAAGAGACTCAGAGGTAGACACTTTAAAAGCACAAATGTCCAAGGTGTTACAAATGTTGACCTCTCTGATGGCGAAAGACACAGAGGGTCTCAAGAGAGAGGTACCACGGAAGGAACTATTCCCAATTGCTTCGGCACCCGCATCTTTACAAGAATGGGGAGATATAGTCTGCTTTAACTGTGGAGGAATTGGCCATGTTGCGGCTACTTGTTCCAGTCTCAAGAAGAAGAAGCTGGACAACCGCAAGCCGGCGGGAAACTCCAGAGGGCCCCGGTGAAGGAGTCAACCGGGTGCCCATCACCTTCAGTGAGCTCCAAGCTGAAAGCGAAGCAGAAAGAAAGTAGAGATAAAACGCCTCAGAAGAAATACATCATTCCTCAACAAAGATACACTCCAGAGAAAGGGGGCAAGACCCCTCAGAAGAGGCACAGCGCTCCCCAGAGGGGGTGCACACCTAGGAAAATCAATAATATCCCTCAGCGGGTCTGTACACCCATTGAGAGGAGGGAAATTAATGCATACCAGGCTCAAGAAAGATTAAAGTCCAAAGGGAACTGGATGGGAGAGAGTCCGAAGGGAAAGGGCCAGAAGAAGGCGACCCCTGCCGGGCCATATCCGGAGAGGCTAGTAGGCCCATCTCCCATAGTGCACATTCAAGTGGAGGGAGTCTACACCAGAGCCATCTTGGATACTGGGGCACAAGTGACCCTGTTATACCGAGATTTCTACGAGAAGCACTTGAGTCACCTGCCCATCCAGAAGATAGAGGGACTAGAGATATGTGGGATTGGGACCCAGAATTTCCCCTACGATGGCTATTTGCCTGTCAGGATGATCTTTGACCCATCCGTGGCTGGAAAAGCTGAAGTGTTTGATACTCTGGCGGTTGTATGCCCTCGGCCGCCAGGAGCCAACAAGAGTTCCCTTATAATAGAAACAAACACGGACCTGGTCCGAAGACTTCTGACCCCTCTAGTGAAAGAGAAGGGGTCAGCGGCCACCAAGATTCACCCCATGCTGAAGACGGCTTATCAACGGCTGGTCCTAGAGCAGAAGACCCCTGGAGAGGGGATAGGGAAGGTGTGGAGACTTGGAAGAGAAGGGGTGGTGTTGCAGCCCGGTGAAGTAACCTGTCTCAGAGCCACTGTAAAGCTTACTTGGGAGCAACCTGGACCCTTTGTCATGTTGGAGTCTGACCCAAGGGAAGAGTTTCCCGGCCTGGAAGTGATACCAGAAGTGATTCCGCTGAAGGCCCTGAAGAAGGCCCATTGTAGAGTTCCAGTGAGTGTTAGGAACAATACAGATGGACCCATAGAAATCCCAGCCAGAATGCTGCTGGGCCAGGTGAGCCCTGCTGCCCCGGTCAACTTGTCGGAAGTAAAGGGGGCGGGCGAAGGAGGAGAACGCTTGGGAGAAGCTATCCATGGAAAACCCGAACCTGCCCAGGGCTTGGAAGTAGAGAGCCAAGGCCCAGTTGACCAGATGGGAGAAGATCTTCTCCAGGGATGAGTTCGATGTGGGGTGTGCAAGGAGTGCCACCCATCGGATCCGCCTCCAAGAAGATAAGCCCTTCAGGGAGAGGGTCAGGCGGGTCCCACTAGCAGATCTGGAGGATCTAAGGGAACAACTTGCAGAATTGAAAAGGACCAGTGTGATACGGGAATCCAGAAGCCCTTATGCCTCACCGATAGTGGTGGTCAGGAAGAAGAATGGATCGTTGAGGCTCTGTATTGATTACAGGACCCTTAACCGTAGAACCATACCCGACCAGTACACCACTCCGAGGATAGAGGATGCCTTGCAGAGCTTATCTGGAGCCAAGTGGTTCAGCGTTATGGATCTCAAGAGTGGATACTATCAGATCCCTATGCACCCAGAAGACAAGGAGAAGACAGCATTCATAACCCCAGTGGGATTCTTTGAATTCGACGGGATGCCCCAAGGTCTGTCTGGAGCCCCAGCTACTTTCCAACGTCTCATGGAAAAGACTGTAGGGGACATGAACCTTATTGAAGTCCTTGTATACCTGGACGATGTCATTGTCTTTGGAAGAACCCTGGAGGAACACGAGGAGAGGCTGGAAAAAGTCTTGAGGAGACTCAGTGAGGAGGGACTCAAGCTTTCGCCTGAGAAGTGTCGGTTCTACCAATCTTCTGTGAATTATCTGGGACACATAGTGTCTGAAGAAGGGGTGGCCACAGACCCTGAGAAACTGGAGGCAGTTACCTCCTGGCCACGACCCACCACAGTAACAGAACTCCGGTCCTTCTTGGGGTTCTGCTCCTATTACAGGAGGTTTGTGGAAGGATTTGCCTGAATTGCTAGACCATTGAATGAACTGCTCAAGACTGAGGGAGAAGAGGACGACTCAGGACCCCGGAAGCCGGGAGAGTCAGTCCAAGATCAGTGGAACCGGAAATGTGAAGAGGCCTTCCAGGCATTGAAGAAGAGCCTAACCACTGCTCCAGTCTTGGCCTATGCAGACCCAACCAAACCCTATGAACTACACGTAGATGCTAGTCATGACGGTCTGGGGGGAGTGCTTTATCAAGAACACGCAGGGCAACTGCGGCCCGTTGCCTACGTGAGCAGGAGCCTGACCCCCTCTGAGAAAAACTACCCCACTCATAAACTGGAGTTCTTGGCCCTTAAGTGGGCGGTAGTAGACAAGCTCAAAGTCTACCTGTATGGGGCGGAGTTCATTGTGAAGACCGACAACAACCCCCTGACCTACTTATTCACTACAGCAAAACTGGACGCCACTGGGCACAGGTGGCTGGCCGCATTGTCTGGATTCAATTTCAGCCTAAAGTACAGGCCAGGGATTGGGAATCGAGATGCAGACGCTCTGTCCAGGAGATCCCATGGTCCCAACTGTGACATGGAAGACTGGACTCAAGTAGCACCTGATGGGGTGCGGGCCCTTTGTCAAGGGGCTGAATTGCAAGCCAGAGGGGGCTCAAGGGCGGAAGAGATAGGAGTTACCATGGTAGGAGTCCCTAAACAATACTGTGGAGTAACTCAGCTGGGAGAAGACTATCTGCCAAAGTTGTCCAAGAAGGAACTGAGAAGTGACCAGTTAGAAGATCCAATGGGGAAATTGGTTCTGGAAGCTCTGGAGAATCAGGATCCAAACAAACTCCTGAGTCACTCCTCAAAAGAAGCCCGCCTGTTGAGGAAAGAGTGGGACAGGTTGCAGGTGCATCAGGGAGTGGTCTACCGAAGGGGCCCCTCTGATGACTCAGAAGATAAATGGAAACTGTTCCTCCCAGAGAAACATCGAGAGACTGTTCTGATTGCCCTGCATGACAATCATGGTCACCTAGGGGCTGAAAGGACCTTTCAACTTGTTAGAAGTTGGTTCTATTGGCCCTGCATGAGGGCAGAGGTAGAAGAGTACTGCCACTCAAGTGCACGTTGCATCCAGAGGAAGACTTTACCTCATCAAGCTGCCCCAATGGGCCATCTACAAAGTCAAGGCCCAATGGATCTGGTATGCATTGATTTCCTCTGCCTCGAACCCGATCTGAGTGGACTAGGAAATGTTCTGGTGATAACCGATCATTTCACCCGGTATGCCCAAGCTTTCCCAACCAAAGACCAGAAGGCTTCCACAGCAGCCAAGATACTCATGGAGAAGTATTTTGTCCATTATGGGCTGCCCCAACGACTTCATTCAGATCAAGGAAGGGACTTTGAGAGTCGACTGATCCGGAAACTCCTGGATTCGTTGGGAATCAAGAAGACTCGAACTACCCCTTACCACCCACAGGGAGATGCTCAGCCGGAGAGGTTTAACCGAGCCTTGCTCAACATGTTAGGGACTCTGGAAAGTGAGAAGAAGCAACATTGGAGCAAACACATAGCAGCAATAGTACATGCTTACAACTGCACCACTAGTGATGCTACAGGCTACTCCCCCTATCGACTCATGTTTGGGAGAGAGGCGAGACTGCCTGTGGACTTGGCCTTTGGCACCTCTCTGGACCATTCCTCAGCCACATCCCACAAAGGATATGTGGACAGGCTCAGACACAGCCTGAAAGTGGCCTATTAACAAGCTCAAGCGGCCTCAGATCAAAGAGGAGCTCGGAACAAAAGAAACTTCGACTTGAAGGTCCGAATACAAGACCTACAGCCCGGGGATAGAGTACTGTTACGCAATCTGGGGGTCCCTGGAAAGCACAAACTTGCGGACAGATGGAGATCTGAACCCTATGTCATCTGTAGGAAGTTGCAGGGCCTACCTGTCTACAAGTTGAAGCCAGAAGGGAGGGTAGGCTCACTGAAGACGTGGCATCGAAACCACCTGCTCCCACTTGCTGAGGCAGTCAGGATACCTCCTGTGAGAGATTCTCCTGAACCGGTCTCTATTCTGGATACTCCCAGGCCAAACACTCGGTCGCAGACCTCCCGAGCTGAAGATGGAGAGGCCTCTCAACTTAGTGAAGATGAAGAAAGAGAACTTGATTGGTTGTGGCCTTCCCCAACTCCAGGAACTTCCACTATAGATCTTCCAACTACTGAAGACACTCCAGATGGAACACTGAACCCAGAGGCCACAGAGTTCATCCCATCTAGTCCTTCATCAGATCACTGGGAAGATGCCCGTGATAGTTACTCAGAGGAAGAGGAGCCTGTGGCGCCAGAGCCAGAAGTCCCAAGAGAGCAAAGGGCTCGAAGAGTCATCCGACCTCCTAAGAGACTGACCTACCCACAAATGGGGAATAGCTCGGAGGACTCTGTAGTTACTGCTAGGAGAAATGCTGAGAATCCAGGTCCCTCCACTGTCCATTTGGTGGAGGGCAACCCCAGCTCACTCTCTGGCACAGTTAGGCAGGCCACCCATGACCTGTGGGCAAGGGAATTCTACCCCTCAGTTTTGGTGGGAATTCCCTATGACAACATCGTTCGCAGAATTGTCTAAAGTTGTACATAGTCTTTGTTAAGGTTTATCTTTGGGGACCAAAGAGTTCAAGTGGGGGAAGTGTGTAGCGGGGTGTTCCCCTTTTACTTCCCGGAGACTACGTCACCCAGAAACCCATTCGGCAGTGTTCACCGCAGAGACTCATGGGAGGGGTTATATAAGGAGGAGGCGCGGCTGCGCTCGGCCTCTTTGGGACACGAGACTTCAGAGACTGATCCTCCTGTGCGGATGTGTCGGAGTGCAAGGCCTGAAGCCTGAGACCTGGCGCAGCACCAAAGAGCCTTCCACCCCACTGCGAGCCTGGGTGGCTTCGGACCTCGTTTGTCTACAGTCTGGACCTGATCAAGGACCCGATCGTTGGAGACACTGTGTGTGTGTGTGTGACACAGTCGGTGGAAGTTCCCCGGACTGGGACCCTGTCTGGGCGGGTGAGAGGGCGTATGCCTAAACCATATACTGTCGTTGCTAGTAGGCCTATAGACTGCCGTGGCTCACAAGTTGTTCTTGATACTCTCATTAGAGGACCTCAAAGGAGCGGAACTAACACTTTATATAGTACAGTGTTTACCCCATCTTTATCTTTCTCACTGGATTACAAATCATACTCTGTTAATGTGCACCACCGTTAAAGACCTGCCGGTGAAGAAAAACAACCATCATCCCCTATAGACTAAGTTGTAGATATCTGAGCCAGGCCTGGTCAGTTAGTTAGTTTATTTGGTTACTGCGTCATAGGACGCCTAGTTAACGGTCGCCCAGGTGGCGCACCTTTTACTGTTCATTCTATATGCATAGTGTGTTAATCTGCAGGGCTCTGCGAATTTATTATCCTGTGAACTGTTACTACTGTTAAACCCTTTTCTTATCAAAAGCCTAAGTAAATCTTATACCTTTTACTATTATTGTCTTGGTGTCTGGGTTTACTCATACAGTATAAGAATAGATATACTGCTGCCAATACTAACTGTGCCAGTAGGGGGTCGAGTACATTGCCGGGGGTTGGCGGAGCTGCTTTCAGGGCCCAAACTAAACTTGTGGCCTTCTTAAGTGAAGGTATCGCTACAACTGTATGCACTTTGTGATGAAGTAAACAGCTGCCCACACAGTACAATGCTGCTTTTTTTATCATGCAAGCTAGTGTGAACGAGCCCAAAGGGTTTTTTCCCAGGCACCCCTGTTTGTCTATGGCACCAAAACGTAAAATTTTTGCCTCAAAGTAGTGCATTTATTTTTTCCAGTTTCACATGTAGCGGGTATTTGAATTTAGGGGGAGGCATCTGGGTGGTAGTGTAACCCAGATGCACTGATTGTTAGGGAATCTGAGACCTTTTATGGTTCTTGGAGGACTCTGGTGGTGTGAGGTTCCCTGCGGCCTGCAGGTGGCGGTGCTGCCCTGGGCCGGAGTTGAACTCTCACCGCAAGACTGTATCCTTTTTGTCCTTTCCTGGCGCTTGTACGGCGGGGCGGGGAACCTGCTGTGACGCAAAGGGAGAGGAGATAAAAGGGGCGGACGCACTTACCACGGGGTTCAGAGTCGGAGGACACGGCCGCGCCCAGGCACCTTCAGCCTGGGTGCTGGCGTTCCGGAGTTCCGGGCCCAGGTGCCCTTGACCTGGCCAGAGTGGGAGATGGAGTCCATCTCAGGCACCTTCAGCCTGGGGTGAGGTACTACAGCGGAAGCCTGGGACTCAGTACCTTCGACTGGGTTCTGCGAGGGTGGAGGAATCCGAGGGGGCCCTAACGCCTTGGGTGCCCGTGTCTGAGACGAGGAGACTGGTGAGCGGAACTTCTCCGAAGAGTCCGGCGCAGCATTTGCCGGTGACGGAGAGGCCTCCGGTAACTCTCTTGGACGGATGTCTTCCCTCTGACAGGGGCTGCGATAGCGAAGGTAATTCATGTTCTTGTTCTATATAGTCGGTGGCAGCGACTATGCATCATAACCATTGGTGACACCACAGTGGTTAGCTCTACTTAACCACTTCCATACTGGGCACTTATACAGCTTCCTGCCCAGACCAATTTTCAGCTTTCGGCGCTGTTGCATTTTGAATGACAATTGCGCGGTTGTGCTACACTGTACCCAAACTAAATTTTTATCATTTTGTTCCCACACATAGAGCTTTCTTTTGGTGGTATTTGATCACCTCTGCGATTTTTTATTTTCTGCTAAAATAATTTAAAAAAGACCGAAAATTTTGAAAAAAAAAACATATTTTTTTTGTTTCAGTTACAAAACTTTGTAAATAAGTAAGTTTTCTCCTTCACTGATGGGCACTGATGGGGCTGCACTGACGGGCACTGATAAGGCGGCACGGATGGGCACCGATGGGCAGCGCGGATGGGCACCGATAGGCAGCGCGGATGGGCACCGATAGGCGGCACGGATGGGCACAGATAGGCGGCACGGATGGGCACAGATAGGCGGCACGGATGGGCAAAGATGGGCACAGATAGGTGGCACAGATGGGCACTGATAGGCGACATGGATGGGCACTGATAGGTGGCACGGATGGGCATGGATGGGCACTGATAGGTGGCATGGATGGGCACTGATAGGTGGCACTGTAATGTGTTAATGGATGACAATCAGTGATGCCCATTGTGGGCACTGATTGGCATCCATTAGGGGCACTGATTGGCATCCATTAGGGGCACTGATTGGCATCCCTGGTGGTCTAGGGAGGCATACCAGGTAATGAACATCCCTCCATTCAGTGGCATCCCTGGTGGTCCTGTGGCATTCCTGGTGGTCCAGTGTGGGCATCCTCGGGGGGGGGCTGTGCTGATAATTGATCAGCACAAACCCCCCCTGTCAGAGGAGCAGCCGATCGGCTCTCCTCTACTCGCGTCTGTCAGACGCGAGTGAGGAAAAGCCGATTACCGGCTTTTCTTGTTTACATGTGATCAGCCGTGATTGGACACGGCTGATCACGTGGTAAAGAGTCTCCGTCAGAGACTCTTTACCTAGATCGGTGTTGCGGGGTGTCAGACTGACACCCTGCAACAACGATCGCCGCGATGCGCGCCCCGGGGGCGCGCAGCGGCTTAAAATCCTGAGGACATCATATGACGTCCAGTCAGGATTTTAAAACCACTTTGCCGCCGTCAATCCTCTATAGGGCGGGCGGCAAGTGGTTAAAGGATTGCGCCTTGACCTACTCCTCACAAATACTGAGGTGTTCTATGGGTCTCAACCTGTCTGTGCTGTATGACTATTTATTGCTGGAAGAGAATAAATACGAGTTGGACCTTTTCAGTGTGTGGAACTCCAGTTACTGGGAGCAAAGGGGGTCATTTCAGAGAAAGGATTTGACCGCGAGACATACATACAAAACCCGATAGTTCTGGCCTTCACCTCTACACTCTCTGGAGGACATGGGCCGTGGTGTATCGCATCCCTCCCCCCAGTACTAACCCCTAGACGAGACAAACAAGCCGAGAATGAGAAGGGGTGAGAGGGGTGAAGTCGCTACACACACAACAAGCGACATGACACTCAGTGCCAGTTCACACCGTAGAAACGCAGTCCGGATGCGTTCCAGTGGCTTTTCTGCATGCGCATTTTTAATGTGTTCCAGTGCGTTTTTGATTCAGTACAGTGCTTTATTTTCCCTTTTTTTTTTTCTTAACCTTAAATAAGAGTGTGCGTTTTTGGTGCATTCCATTGTGTTTTTGATGCAGTGCTTTTTTCCCCTTCTTGTTTTTTTAACCTTATCTAAGGACATGTGTTCCTGTGCGTTTTTGGTGCGTTTTACAGCGTTCCAATGCAGGAAAAATGCAGCATGTTCTACTTTTCTGGAACTGCAAGCACTGATGTGAACTATGCCATTGAAAACCATATAACCTACTTTCCATGGGAGGGATAAAACATATTAGATGAGACTGCAGCAATACCATATCTTTTTTCTCCAAAAATGATACATACACATCCACTAATTATTTGTCCTGTAATCTATTGTTCATGAAATTGTTTCTTAGGCCTCTTTCACACGGGGCGGATCCGTGAAGATCCGCCCCGTGAAGCTCCGCTTGCTCAGCGGGGATCGCTCCGTTGATCCCCGCTGAGCCGACGGATGACTGGGCGGTCCCCGCACACTGTGCAGGGACCGCCCTGTCAGAGCGCCGCTCTCCCCTATGGGGAATCGGATGACGACAGGCCGTAGAGTACGTTGTCATCCGATCCGCTCCACAGACGGAAGGAAAAATAGGATTTTCCTCCGTCACACTTTTTCGGAGCGGAACGGAGCGGATGTCAGCGGACATGTCTCCGCTGACATCTGTGCTTCCATAGGGGTGCATGGAGGATCCGTTTCAGGTCCGCCTAAAAAACTGACAGGCGGACCTGAACGGACCTCCGTGTGAAAGAGCCCTTACTGTGTTTTTCTGCCTCCTTGTAATGTGCTCCATGAGCTCCCAAGCCTCCCTTCCCCTTCACTTTTATTTTTTTTGCAACAAGCAGTACACATTAGTTGGGGTCCCGTGCACTCCTCTATGCACACTACACATACCATAGTCCATAGCTCATTTTAGGAGCAAGCAAGAGAGAATGACTACATACAGTGGGACCATGGAGAACAAATGTAGCCACCCTGTAATAGGAATTCAGATCACAGCAGCAAAAAAATACAAATAAATTGGAGATTTAGACCCCTTTCACACTGAGGTAGTTTTCAGTTTGATCGACAGCAGTGGGAGCCAATGGCTGCGCTGCTATCAATCTATCCAATCAAGAGCCGGGATCCTGTGGAGAGAGGGAGAGCGCGTCACCGCCAAGTGAATTCCAGGACTCAGGCAAGTTAAAGTGTGGGGGGGTGGTTAGTGCCAGAAGTTTTTTCACCTTAATGCATATGATGCATTAAGGTGAAAAAACATGAGGGTTTACAACCCCTTTTTAAGGTAAAAAAAAAAACCTTTTGCCTTCAGAACCACTATTGTTTATTTTTCAAAACTGGCGGTCTTTTTTTGTTTATAGCGCATAAAATAAAATAAACGCAGAGTTAATCATATACCCCCAAAAGAAAGCTCTATTTGTGGGAAACAAATACATTTTCTTTTTGGGTACAGCATTGCGTGACCGCGAAATTGTCAGTTAAAATAACGCAGTGCCGTACTGCAAAAAATGGCCTGGTCATGAAGGGGGGTAAATCTTCCAGAGTTAAAGTGGTTAACTGTGTGCAGCGACCCTTTTCATTCCTATGGGAAGTCACATTCACGGTGGCCTTTCAGCAGTCTTGCAGAGTACAAGCTCTGCCCATAGATATAAACTGGGCATGCACACGATGAAGAGGACCTGGCAGAGACCCTTTTGGAAGAAAGGATCTGTGGCTACAGGCAGGTCTGCCCAGTGAAGATCAGTGGAAAGTTTATAGAGGTAAGTGCTGGCAAAGATGGGCTGCACTCAGGGTGTTGCCCACCCAGGACTTAAAATATGTGATGCATTTTGCGCACACAGGTTCACAGAGCCTGATAGGCTCCCTTCTTGCACACTACTATCTTGCCCCCACCATTTGCACAACCACCAATGTTCCACCCCATTTCCAAAGACTTTAGCCTAGTAAACATGATCAGAATATTGTACAAAAAATATGGCTTTCTAATTGATCCTACGACAATCTCTCCTTTCTTTCGTCAGAAAATATCCGAAGGGACGAACACAATAATATTTCTTGTACCATACCAGATCATACGATTTTCGTTGAATCAGTACAGTTTTCTTCCAAAAATACATTACATCACTTTGAATTTTTATTCTGTCGTGCAAGAATTTCCGTGCTTTAGTAACCTATTCATTTTTGATATGGAGACTAGCATGTAAAAATAAAAATGGATGATCATTCGTCCGATAATCTCATTGTGTGTACTAGGCTTAAACCTGTGGTGTGGAGCGAGAAGAGTGGCCAGGTACAAGGTTATAAGCATACAACACTTTGCATGTGTGCTGATGGGATCAGATTTCAGCAAGGTAATCATCTTGTCTGTGCAGAGTCAGTAGCTCGGCCAATGAGTTTGTGGTGAAGCTGATCAGTGGATTTGAGTAGAAGATGAAGCTGAGCAGTGGATTTTATGTAGAAGAAGGTGGAGCTGAGCAGTAGATTTGTGTAGACGACGGTGGAGCTGAGCAGTAGACTTTGGGGGTTATTTACGAAAGGCAAATCCACTTTGCACTACAAGTGCAAATTGCACTTGGACGTGCAGTCGCTGTAAATCTGAGGGGTAGATCTGAAATGAGGGGAAGCTCTGCTGATTTTATCATCCAATCATGTGCAAGCTAAAATGCTGTTTTTTATTTTCCTTGCATGTCCCCCTCGGATCTACAGTGACTGCACTTCCAGTGCAATTTCAAGTGCGCTTTGCACTTGTAGTGCAAAGTGGACTTGCCTTTCGTAAATAACCCCCATTGTGTAGAAAAGGATGAAGCTGAGCAGTAGATTTTGTGTGGACGACTGTTCAGCGTTTTCTAAATTTCAGTGCATTGAGGTGCACTACAGCCCATTCTTTTTGAAAGGGCTGTCTAACTTAATGAGCAAAAATGCATGTGTTCCCGAAAGGTAATTGAAATTTACGAAGACTGGAGCAGACAGAATCAGAAGCTTTTATTTTCAAAGCTTAAAGTGACTGTAAAGCTTCAGTTTTTTCACCTTAATGTATCCTGTGCATTAAGGTAAAAAAACATCTGATACTTACCGCCCCCCCCCCAAGCCCCTTTTACTTACCTGAGGCCCGAATTTTCGTGGGCGCGATCCCGTGTTGGTTTCCCCCATCTCTGTGGGCTCTTCATTGGATGATTGATGGCAGCGCATTGGGTGGCGGGTTCGAGTGATACACTTGGCGGCTATGGCCGCCACTGTATCACAACAGGAGCGCGCTCGCAAGCTAACCCCCTTGGGAGAGAGTTTCCCAGAAGGGGGTTAGCTCTTGCGGGGAGGGGCTGAGACAGCCGCCGAGGGACCCTAGAAGAGGAGGATCAGGGCCACTCTGTGAAAAACTAACTGCACAGTGGAGGTTAGTATGACATGTTTTTTTTTTTTTAACCTTTATAACCCCTTTTAAACGTGAACGTCAGTTTAAACAAATATTGTCAAAATACAAGAGGCACACGTATTCTTACTTGAATCTTGCTGTACTTTGTGTATATCTTCCAGATCTGTATAGTATTCCAGTGTGCAGGAGCTTTCTTTTGTAAAGGCCAGTCACTGCTGCTCTCACTCCTTGTGCAGGGGGATTGGTCTAGTCACCGCCTGCTCCTCTAGTTTTATGCGGACAACCTGTTTTAGGCCCCTTTCCCACTGTGGCGTTAGGTGTGGTGGCGGTATAGCGGCGCTTTTTTTAGCGGCGCTATACCATCGGAATTGCAGTGGAATTGCGGCGGTATTTGGCCACTAGCGGTGCGGTATTAACCCCCGCTAGCGTCCGAAAAAGGGTTAATACCGCCCACAATGCAGAGGCGCATTGCGGGCGGTATTACCGCAGTTTCCCATTACTTTCAATGAGAAGGAGCGGTAAACACACCGCTCCTCTCACCGCTTCAAAGATGCTGCTAGCAGGAATTTTGGAGCGGTCCTGCTAGCGCACCTCCTCAGTGGTGAAAGCCCTCAGGCTTTCACATTGAGACTGCAGGGGCAGGAGTTTTCAGGCGGTATAGCAGCGCTATTTTTAGCGCTAAACTGCCTGAAAAACTCCTCAGTGGGAAAGGGGTCTTAAAGTGATCGTAAAGGCAAAATATTTTTTATCTTAATGCTTTCTATGTATTAAGATAAAACTTTCTGTGTGCAGCAGCCGCCCCAGCACTCCCTAATATTTATCTGAGCCCCATCTCTGTCCAGCGATGTTGCACGAGTGTCTCGTCTGGCCGGGACACCCCTCCTCATTGGCTGAGACAGCAGCACAGCACTGTCCCTAAGGACATAGGGGCCCGTGACTCGGCTTGGGTGCCACCATAGCAAGCTGTTTGCTTTGGGGGCAGGAGGGAGGGGTCAGGAGCAGCAAAGAGGGACCCGAGAAGAGGAGGATCTGGGCTGCCCTGTGCAAATCCACTGCACAGAGGAGGTAAGTATAACACGTTTGTTATTTTTAAAGCAAAAAAAAGAAACAAGACTTTAAAATCACTTTGATCGCTCGGTTCCCAGTGTTAAAGGTGTCGGGGGACAGATTCAGCATCGAACTGATGCTGCATCCACCTATATTAGTGTGATTCTTTAAAAAAAACAAAAAAAACATACATCTCCTTTTAAATTGGTGGGTTAAGGCCCCTTTCACACTGAGGCGCTTTGCAGGCGCTATTGCGCTCTAAATAGCGCCTACAATGCGCCCCAAAAAAGCCTCTCAATACTATCCAATGTGAAAGCCCGAGGGCTTTCACACTGAAGCGTTGCGCTTGCAGGAGGCTCCAAAAACTCCTGCAAGCCGCATCTTTGAGGCGCAAAAGGAGCGCTAAAAATAGCGCTCCTATAGCGCCCCTGCCCATTGAAATCAATGGGGTAGCGCCTCTAATACGCCCACAAAACGCCTCAAAGAGGCGTTATTGCGGGCGTTTTTAACCCTTTTTCGTCCGCTAGCGGGGGTTAAAATACCCCCCGCTAGCGCCCGCAATTCGCGGCCAAAAAAACGGTATAGCGGCGCTAAAAATAGCGCCGCTATACCGCCAGCGCATCCAGCACCTCAGTGTGAAAGTAGCCTTAGTTTGACATGACTGGTCTAACAACACATCTTTCATACGGTAGTTGTTATTTATCAACGATCTACTTCTCTTGAAATACATTTTATCTCTTTTTATTTTTTTTAGAACAATTTCCGAATGTGGGAACAGGTACAATGCAACTGTTTCTGTGATATGCTGTAATGACGAAAATAAATAGTCCATTTTCCTTACCGCCAATCCAGCACTGAGATTTTTGCCTGGTCTTTTGAGTTTGGCATCTTTAGTCACCTTGATTTAATAGCCAGGGATGACACAACCCCTGTGCATGGGAGTAAATTCAAATGTCACCAAAGAATGCCAAAATTTGCACTGAGCTGTGCCTGCGTGGCTCAGTTTACAATCCTCAGGAACTTGCTAGCAGGCAGGTAGGATGCTTTTATGACCTACAGAGTCCATAAAAGACACAAGAGACATACAGAGACAATAAAAGCCTTTCTGCAAGGATTTTGTAACCAAAAGTTCTACTTAAAGCTGAGTTCCTACTAAAATAAAAATATTAAAAGTCAGCAGTTACAAATACTGCAGCTTCTGACTTTTTATAATTGGACACTCGCCTGTCCCAGGGTCCAGCGATGCGGTGGGAACGAAGCCCCGCTCATCCCGCCCTCCTCTCCGCCAGCATCACTACTGTGGGCGCCCAGCTGTGGCTTCACAGCCGCGCTGCGCACTGTGATTTGCCTGGCAATCATCTGGGACCTGTGACGTGTCCCAGATAATTGCCGAGAGGGATGGGGGAGAGGTGAACTTCCTTCGGGTGCCGCGGTCCCCAGGGAGGAAGTGGGAGCTGAAACCCTCAAAAAAATTACGTGGCAAGTCAGGGGGTCACCCTCCCTTAAAGCGGAAGTTCCATTTTTGGGTGGAACTCCGCTTTAGACCCCTTTCACCCTGAGGAGTTTTTCAGTCGGTTTAGCGCTAAAAATAGCGCCTAAATCCTGCCTGAAAACTCCTGCCCCTGCAGTCTCAATGTGAGGGATTTCACACTGAGGCGGTGCGCTAGCAGCACCGCTCCAAAAGTCCTGCTAGCAGCATGTTTGGAGCGGTGAGGGGAGCGGTGTGTTTACCGCTCCGTCCCCGCTCCTTCCCATTGAAAGTAATGGGAAACCGCGGTAATACCGCCGGCAATGTGCCTCTGCAGAGGCGCATTGCCGGTGATATTAACCCTTTTTCGGCCACTAGCAGGGGTTAATACAGCACCGCTAGCGGCCGAATACCGCCGCAATTCCGCGGCAATTCCAAAGGTATAGCGCCACTAAAAATAGCGGCGCTATACCCCCACCGCCCCAGTGTGAAAGGGGCCTTAAAGTGTGCAATCCAATAAATGTGCAATCAATCAACTAGTTTTTTTAATGAAAAACTAGAACAACTTGATAGATGTCGTCTATCTGTAAATGTATATAGCAGGCAGTGTCCAAGTTATGACTGAAAGTTTGCCTATGTTTGTCTTCCTGGAATTGTGCCTTGTATATGTAGCGGGTATGTACTTTCCCGGGTGTAATTTAAACCTGGCAGAGACATCAGTGATGTGTAGTTCCCTGCGGCCCAGCGGGTGGCGCTGTCGCCCTGGGCTGAGGTTGAATCATTGCTGTGTGCCGTGCCTCCTTTTTGTCCTCCCTCGGCAGCGATATGGTGGGGCGGGGAACTCGCTGTGCTTGCTGGGAGAGGGTATAAAGGGGCCGGCCATCTTGGTCACGGGGTCGAGTCCCAGGCACCTTCAGCCTGAGGGCGGTGGTTCGTGACGGTCCTCTAGGCGGCCTAGGCCTAGAGGACAGCCGGAGGTCATGTTCCATCCCGGGCACCTTTAGCCTGGGGTGAGGTACTCGGATGGAGGTCTGGAGCTCAGTGCCCAACACTGAGTTCCGCGAGGGAAGGAGATCCTAGGGAACCCCGGGATTGGGTACCCGAATCCGGAAGGCGTAATGGACCGGGGGGAGCCACTCACTTGAAGACCGGGTGCAGCAGATTGCCAGTGACAGGTGAGCCTCCCATCGGAGAGCGCCTGGAAGGAAACCCCGCCCCCCCCCCCCCCCGCTCGGAGACCTCAGTCCTGGAGGAAAGTGGAGAGTTCATTGTGTCTGGGCTTACTCGCATCCACACCTCCTTGTTTGTTCTGTTCTTTAAGGGAGTCTAACTGATTATGCTGTTCACTCGAGAAGAATAAAGGAGTGTTGGACTTTGCTCACACCGCACAGACATCTGTGGTGAAGGCTTGGCGTGGTGACCCCGCTCTCTCTCCTCTAGGGTACCCCTAGACAAGAGAAAGACGAGCTGATGCAAAGAAGGGAGTGAGGAGGCCGCTACATATACAATGCACTGTATTTGCCAGGACATTTTAGAACATAATGTGACCATACCTCCCAACTGGCACGGATTGTGCGGGTTTTACCCGCAGAGGCTCCTCCTTCCCGCACTCCCGCGAGACTATCATGTTTCCCGCACAGCAGGAAACATGAAGAGAAGAAGAGGAGCAGCAGCAGAAGGTAAGAGCCCCCCCCCCGCGATCGGCGCACTAGTATGCCCCCCCGATCGGCGGCCCCCCGCCGCGCCCCCCCCTCCCCGCTCAACAACTTCTGTGGCAAGTCCCGTTTTTTTTGCCAATGTCCCGCACCCCCCGCTCAACAACTCTGGTTGGCAGGGGAGAGGGGACATCAGAATGTCCCGCGAAGGGACTTTACAAAGTTGGGAGGTATGTGTGACTAGTGAATCCCCCGAACTGTTTGCAAGTAAAAATGTTTACAAACTTGTAGCCTGTTATCAGTGTTTATCAGAAAAAAATGCGTGGAAAGCACAAGTTCTTTTCTTCTTATCGGATAACTTTTTCTGTGTTTTAATGCAGGTGGTCTGTGTGCATGGGGCCTTGCTGTGTGAGAGGTTTGTAAAATGACTGATTGACAGATATCTGTTTGCTTTTAGGTCCTTCTCAGCCTCAGCCGACCTATGAATACAGAAATTATCCATCAACTAACAATGCCTCTCCAGCGTTCTACTCACAAGTGCCGAGTAAAGTTACTCCTTCGTATACAAGCAGCCAATATGCGCCAGATTTTTACTATTCCAACTATGCAGCACTCCCCCCGTGCGATGCCGTCGCTCCACCTGTACATACCAATCATTTAAATGCAAATCAAGGCTCACATCTATCGGGTCATGGACTTTCTTCAGCCAATCATGTTTCTTCATCACTTGGACCAGGTCAGGGTACAGTTCCTCCTAAAGCTCCTGTCCATTCATATCCTGAATTTGGGGGTAACTTCAACTATGCATACTCTGCCCCTTCATCTTGTCCTCCTCAGGGATTACCAGCTCATTCTAGTCACTGCTCTGCTCCTGTTGTATCTTATCTAATCCATTATATCAAGGTGCACAATACTCAACGCCTGCCAGCAGTCAGTATGGACAAGTTGTAGTTGCCCATAGCCTTCAATCAGCCAATCAGGTGACTGGCAATGTACAGAGACTACAGACGGCTACTGCTTCTACACTACATTCTAATAATTTCCCCAGGCAAAGTGCACCTCTTGCTCCTTCTGCAGAACCTAGAAAGGCTCAGGCTGGTCAGGTTCAAAATCACAGCTTGTCTTTTGCACCTACCAATCAACAATCTACTTCAGGTAAGATGTCTTTGAATTCAATTATTTAGGGCCGAAACAACGAATCGATTAATCGACAACTAATCGATTATGAAATAAATCTATTACTATTTTCATAATCGATTAATCGGCCAGTAACATAATGGGGTTAAAAAACTAAAATTAGCCCTTTATAGTACAAAAGGAGCAAATAATCGCTTTATTACTTTCACTGTTCCACAGTAAAAAAATGAACCCCTTACAGTAGCAATTATTTGCTCTTTTTGTACTATAAAGGACTCATTTTAGTTTTTTTTTAGGGCTGGGGAAAAAATGGATTTGATTCTTGAATCAAGTTGCAAGGGCAAATCGATTCAGATTTTGACCAAATCGATTTTTTCAAATTTTTTTTTCCCATAGGACCGGCGCACCACGGCCTCGCCTAAAAAATCCTGCCCGCCGCGATCCTGGGAAAAGGCCACTAGGCCAAAGCCGCTGCCTTTTCCCAGGATTGCGGCGAGCTGCGGGCGTCGTTCCTAAGGAGCTGCGGGCAGGAATTTTTAGGCGCGGCTTCGGCCTAGTCCTCGGCCTTTTCCCAGGATCGCGACGGAGTAGGCCAAAGCCGCCGCCTCCTGCCCGCAGCTCCTTAGGACCAGCGCGGTGTCCATCAGGAAAAAAAAACTCGATTCGGATCCTAAATAAAGTTTTTTTTTTTTTTTTTTTTAAATCGCAGATTTTTTTTGGGCCAAAATCGCCCAGCTCTAGGTCACAGTATATTTTCAGATGGGGGTCACAGTATATTTTCAGATGGGGGTCACAGTATATTTTCGGATAGGGGGTCACAGTATATTTTCGGATAGGGGGGTCACAGTATATTTTCGGATAGGGGGGTCACAGTATATTTTTGGATAGGGGGGTCACGGTATATTTTCGGATAGGGGGTCACGGTATATTTTCAGATAGGGGGGTCACGGTATATTTTCAGATAGGGGGTCACAGTATATTTTCAGATGGGGGGTCACGGTATATTTTCAGATAGGGGGGTCAGGGTATATTTTCAGTTAGGGGGGTCAGGGTATATTTTCGGATAGGGGGTCACGGTATATTTTCGGATAGGGGGGTCACGGTATATTTTCGAGTAGGGGGGTCACGGTATATTTTCAGATAGGGTATTAGACACAGGCAGAGGTGGTAGGGGAGGTTAGACACAGGCAGAGGTGGTGGAGATGGGATTAGTGACACTTACTTTCTCTCAGTGTCAGCCGCGCCTATAGTGATCCCTCTTCCATCATGGGGTCTCTGCTCAGCCAAAAGCTCCTCCCCTTTACGCTGTTGACCCTCAGCATGTCAGCTGACTTTCTCGTCAGCAGCAAAGGGGGGGGGGAGCCGCTGAGAGGATGGGCGGGCGGCCAGCTGTGCAGGTATGGCAAGGAGTGCTCAGCCAATACCTCCAATAGCAGCAGCGCCGGGCCATCCACATAGTGGGATGAAGAGCGGAGCGGAGTCCGATCGGGCGGGACCACTGTATTTATTGGCGTCAATGTGCCGCCACTCAAAACCTGCCGCCTGGGACCAATGGTCCCATCGGGTCCCATGATAGGGCTGGCCCTGACAAGTTATACTGATCGGGTATATTCCCTATAGAAAAAAACACGCTTTGTCTCTCGGCTCCCCCTCCTCTGTCTCTCGGCTCCCCCTCCTCTGTCTCTCGGCTCTCCTCCTCTGTCTGTCTCTCGGCTCTCCTCCTCTGTCTGTCTCTCGGCTCTCCTCCTCTGTCTGTCTCTCGGCTCTCCTCCTCTGTCTGTCTCTCGGCTCTCTTCCTCTGTCTCATTCACTCCCTGACTCTTAGGCTGCTTTCACACTGGGGCAGGCATTGACAGTAAAACGCTGCTAGATTTAGCAGCACTTTACTGTCATTTTAGCTGCGCTTTTCGGCTTCTAGCAGGTGCTTTTAACCCCCACTAGCAGCCGAATTAAAGGTTAAATGTGCCCGTGTAGCGCTGCTGCCGAAGTGCTTTGCAGGCGCTTCAGCAGCGGTGGCCATTCATTTCAATGGGCAGAAGATGTGTGTAAACCGCTCCTCCACCGTCCCCAAAGATGCTGCTTGGAGGACTTTTATAACGCCCTGGCAGTGCCCCAGTGTGAAAGCACTCGGGCTTTCACACTGGCACTGCAGTGCAGGCGTTTTTCAAGCGTTTTACAGGCGCTATTTTTAGCCCAAAACGCCTGAAAAATGCCTCAGTGTGAAAGGGGTCCTACACTCACCCCCTCTCTCTTACACTCCTCCCCCTCTCACCCACCCCCTCCTCTCTCTCTCTCCCTCTCATGATATACAATAATGGATGTAGGGGCCTTTTGATGGGCGTGATTTTTTTGGAGGGTGGAGGGCAGCATTTTATTGAATTAAAGTGGGCCGGTCTGGATGAAGTCCAGGGCCAAATTTTTGTCCCAGTCCAGCCCTCTGTGACCCCCTATCTGAAAATAGACTGTGACCCCTATCCGAAAACAGTGTGTCATGGTGTAGTGGTTAGCAAGCCGGACTCCCAGTGCTGATGGCCATAGGATCCAATCACCATGGGGCTGCTACAAGAGCGGGGCCCAGAGAAGTGGGCCAGTCAATTATTTATTTTTGTTGTAAAAAAAAAAAAAAGGTGAAGGTACCCTATAATAGAATGTTTAAAAATAACCCTTATTTTTAAATAAAGAATTCTTTAAAAAGGGAGTTGTGCAATATTTCTCCCCAAGTAGAAAAAAAGAAGTTATGCCATTGACCACTTGTCACTGGCTGTGCAAGCTGTTGAGGCAGCCTCATGGGGATTCTATCTATGTTTAAAAATACCCCTTATTTTTAAATAAAGAATTTTATTATCCGCGGCCTCGCCTAAAAATTCCTGCCCGCACCTCCTTAGGACCGGCGCCCGCAGCTCGCCGCGATCCTGGGAAAAGGCCGTGGCTTCGGCCTAGTCTGCGGCGTCCTGCCTCGCGGCCTTTTCTCAGGATCGCGGCGAGCTGCGGGCACAATTTTTAAGGCGAGGCCACGGCTTCGGCCTAGTCCGCGGAGCGCCGGTCCTATGGGAAAAATAAACTAAAAATCAATTTGGTCAAAATCTGAATAGATATGCCCTTGCAACTCGATTCAAGATTAAAATCGATTTTTCCCCAGCCCTAAAAAAAACTAAAATGAGCCCTTTATAGTACAAAAAGAGCAAATAATTGCTACTGTAAGGGGTTCATTTTTTTACTGTGGAACAGTGAAAGTAATATTTACAGTAGCAATTTGCTCCTTTTGTACTATAAAGGGCTAATTTTAGTTTTTTAACCCCATTATGTTACTGGCCGATTAATAGATTATGAAAATAGTAATCGATTAATTTCATAATCGATTAGTTGTCGATTAATCAATTAGCTGTTTCGGCCCTAAATAATTGAATTCAAAAGACATCTTACCTGAAGTAGATTGTTGATTGTTAGGTGCAAAAGACAAGCTGTGATTTTGAACCTGACCAGCCTGAGCCTTTCTAGGTTCTGCAGAAGGAGCAAGAGGTGCACTTTGCCTGGGGAAATTATTAGAATGTAGTGTAGAAGCAGTAGCCGTCTGTAGTCTCTGTACATTGCCAGTCACCTGATTGGCTGATTGAAGGCTATGGGCAACTACAACTTGTCCATACTGACTGCTGGCAGGCATTAAGGAGTATTGTGCACCTTGATATAATGGATTAGATACAACAGGAGCAGAGTAGTGACTAGAATGAGCTGGTAATCCCTGAGTAGGACAAGATGAAGGGGCAGAGTATGCATAATTGAAGTTACCCCCAAATTCAGGACATGAATGGACAGAAGCTTTAGGAGGAACTGTACCCTGACCTGGTCCAAGTGATGAAGAAACATGATTGGCTGAAGAAAGTCCATGACCCGATAGATGCGAGCCTTGATTTGCATTTAAATGATTGGTATGTACAGGTGGAGCGACTGTATCGCATGGGGGCAGTGCTGCATAGTTGGAATAGTAAAAATCGGGCGCATATTGGCTGCTTGTATACAAAGGAGTATCTTTACTCGGCACTTGTGAGTAGAACGCTGGAGAGGCATTGTTAGTTGATGGATAATTTCTGTATTCATATGTCGGCTGAGGCTAAGAAGTAGATCCAGTCCAGAAAATCCAGGAAAAAGGAGGAAATGAAGTGAAAAGGTAATGAGAGAGCTGCCACCAGCACCTAAACACACTGGGGGTGATTTACTAATAACAGTGCGCTGCGCTGGTTGATCCCTTAATTGGTGCACCGGATAACTCCTTCATTGGGCGCAGGAACCAGCGGCGCACTGTTATAGTAAATACAAATGTCAGCGGCGCTCTATTGAAAATGAATGGTTCCCTATGGGAGCCCATTGATTTGAATAGAGGTCGCCCGGGAAGTCGGATGAAGCCGATCCGACTCGCTGGTCGACTCGTGTGCCGGCTGACAGAGGGACAGCGCGACTTTGCTAGGCAACTTGGACATGACCTGAGCGTGAAGCAGCCGCTCAAGTCGTGTCCTAGAGGCGACTAGCTGGCCGAGAATGTCTCCAGCGCGATGGCATCGCGCTGGTTCTCGGCAGCATCGCTGTCCCGTGTTTGGTATGAATCATGAAGGGGAACTCCACGCCAAATTTTAATGAAAAAACCGGCATGGGTTCCCCTTCAGGAGCATACCAGGCCCTTAGGTCTAGTATGGATTTTAAGGGGAACCCCCTAAGCCGAAAAAACGGCGTGGGGGTTCCCCCAAAATCCATACCAGGCCCTTAGGTCTGGTATCGATTTTAAGGTGAACCCCCTAGGCCGAAAAACGGCGTGGGGGTCCCCCCAAAATCCATACCAGACCCTTATCCGAGCACGCAACCTGGCAGGCCGCAGGGGAAGAGGGGGGACAAGAGAACGGCCCCCTCCCTCCTGAACCGTACCAGGCCACATGCCCTCAACATGGGGAGGATGTCCCCATGTTGATGGGGACAAGGGCCTCTTCCCGACAACCCTGGCCGTTGGTTGTCGGGGTCTGCGGGCGGGGGGCTTATCGGAATCCGGGAGCCACCTTTAATAAGGGGGCCCCAGATACCGGCCCCCCACCCTATGTGAATGAGTATGGGGTACATCGTATCCCTACCCATTCACCTGGTGGCAAAAAAAGTTAATAAAAAACACAACACAGGTTTTTAAAGTAATTTATTAGGCAGTTCCGGGGGTCTTCCTGCCGGGCGCCCCGCTATCTTCTTCTAGCTCTTTTGCTAGCGGGGTCCCGGGCTTCCTCGTCATCTTCTTCCGACTTCGGGGGTCTTCCTGCCGGGCGCCCCGCTATCTTCTTCCAGCTCTTTTGCTAGCGGGGTCCCGGGCTTCATCGTCGTCTTCTTCCCTCTTCTCTTCGCCCGATGTTGCCTCGTCGCTGTCCGCTGTTACAATGCTCTGGCCACGGAACGCACCCACTTATATTGGCATGGGGGCGTGGTCACCGGGTGATGCCACCCGCTGACCCCGCCCCCGTAGCACGTCACGGTCCCATCATTCCCCGGGACTGTGACATCATACGGGGGCGGGGTCAGCGGTGGCATCACCCGGTGACCACGCCCCATGCCAATATAAGTGGGTGCGCATCCGGATTGCGTTTCTATGGTGTGAACTGGCTCTAGTTCACACCATAGAAACGCAGTCTGGATGCGTTCCAGGTGTATTTCTGCATGCGCGTTTTTGACACGTTCCAGTGCATTTTTGATGCGTTTTTGATGCAGTCCAGTGTTTTTTTCCCCCTCTTTTCACTTAGGACAAGTGTGTTAAAAAAAAAAAAAATTGCCGCAAATTCGCGGTACTTGCGTTTTGAATTCTCTTACATCCAAAACACTGTTTTTGGCCTGGCAAAAAAAATCTGCAGTTGCGTTTAAACTTGTTTTTCACAAAGCCTAAAAATGCCTTCAGACGCCAAAGATTTCCACGTTTCAGACGCGGTACCGGCGTTTAGCCGCATTTTATCTTAGAAGCGTTTTTAAAGGTGACCTATTTTTTTACATTGATAAACAAAAATTATGGCAATTTAGGAAAAACCATTAAAAATATATGTATCTATCAAAAAATAAATGAAATTGCTTCCATTGCATTGTGGACAATCCACAACTTGGGGCAGCTGACGTGGCAAGTGAACAATCCACAACTTGGGGCAGCTGACGTGGCAAGTGGACAATCCACAACTTGGGGCAAGTGATGTGGCAAGTGACACGCTAAATACAACTACACACTGCTGCTCTCTCAGCTGCTGATACTCACTCTGGTCTCACAAAATAGCTGAAATCGTTAATAATGCTGTTTTTGGAGCTTAGGGCGGCTCCTTATCATGTTTCCTAACTAAACGCATATAGACGCAAATGTGGTAAAACGTGGCATGCAAACGCCACAAAGCGCGCCTTTCTAAACGCCGCTTTTAACCTTAGTTCTGAACACTTTGCACCAGCGTCCCGTGTACATGGGGCCTAAAAACGCCTATGCCATTTACAGATCAAAAACGCCATGGTGGCCATGAGGCCATAGGCTAACATGGCAAGACGTTTTTAAGCTGCAAAAAACGCCCAAACAAGCGGCTGGAAAAACGTCCGTGTGCATGTAGCCTTATATTAACCACTTGCTTACTGGCCACTTAAACCCCCTTCCTGCCCAGACCAATTTTCACATTTCAGCACTGATGCACTTTGAATGACAATTGCGCGCTCATACAACACTGTAACCCAATGAAAATGTATTATTTTTTGGCACACAAATAGAGCTTTCTTTTGGTGCTATTTGATCACCTCTGCTGTTTTTTGTTTTCTATAAATACAAAAGGCCGAGTTAAAAAAAAAAAAAAAAAGGATATTTTAACCACTTCAGCACTGGGCCTATTCTGGCACTTCTCTCCTTCATGTAAAAATCATACATTTATGGCTATAAAATTACTTCAAAACCCCAAACATTATATATGTTTTTTTAGCAGACACCCTAGGGATAAAGATGGCAGTCATTGCAATTTTTTATCTCGCTCGGTATTTGCGCAATAAATTTTCAAACGCCTTTTTTTTGGTAAAAAAATGGTTTCATGAATGTAAAAAAATTACAAAACAGTAAAGTTAGCCCAATTTTTTGGGATAATGTGAAAGATGTTGTTATGCTGAGTAAATAGATACCTAACATGTCACGCTTTAAAATTGCGCACACTCATGGAATGACACCAAACTTCAGTACTTAAAAATCTCCCTAGGCGATGCTTTAAATTTTTTTACACGTTACCATTTTCTCATTACAGAGGAGGTCTGGTGCTAGAATTGTTGCACTTGTTCTAACGCACGCAGCAATACCTCACATGTGTGGTTTGAATGGCGTTTACATATGTGGGCGGGACTTGCGTGTGTGTTCGCTTCTGAGCGCGAGCTACCGGGCACATGGGCGTTTTTTCTTTATTTGGATTATTTTTTTGTTTGTTTTTTACTTTTTTGTATTTCTTACTCTTTTTTTTTACTTTTTTGTTTTTTGGATCACTTTTATTCCTATTACAAGGAATGTAAACATCCCTTGTAATAGGAATCTATTGTGACAGGTCCACTTTATGGAGAGATGCAGGGTCAATAAGACCCCACATCTCTCCTCCAGGCTGGAAAGCATGAGATCGGTCAAAAAAATTCACCAATCTCATGCTGACAGCCGAGATCACGGCTTGGTTTACATACGGGAACCCAGCGTGATGTCATAACGTCGCGCCCGGGCCTCCGACGGTCATAGAGATGACTGGTGACCATCTGGTCACCAGTCATCTCTATGCTTCCCATCTGGCGCTGGCCAAATCGTTCTCCGAGCCCAAGATGGCAAGGGAGAGCCCGGAGAAGCACCGGATGGCGGCGGGAGGGGGGGCGTCCCCTCCCGCTGCCTATAAGAACAATTAAGCGGTGGAACTGCCGCCATGATCGTTTTTATCGTGCACAGAATCGCCGGCTGAAAAGAATGATATCTGAATGATGCCTGCAACTGCAGGCATCATTCAGATGTCACTGCACAAATCCGAGGACGTCATTTGACGGTGGGCGGTAGGAAAGTGGTTAATATTTCGAAAATTAAGACAAAAGGTAATTTTTCTCCTTCTTTGATGTACACAGATGAGACTGCACTGATGGGCACTGATAAGGTGGAAAGGATGGGCACTGAGACGTGGCATTGCTAGTTGGCACTGGTGGGCATTGAGAAGTGGCACTGCTAGGTGGCAATGATAGTTGGCAGTGATGGGCACTGATAGGCACCAGTGGTGGGCATTGATAGGTGACACTGGCAGGGGCTACTGATTGTTACAGAATTGCCTCTTCCTCTTCGGGCCCGATGTCCCTTGCACATAAGCCGGTGATTGCCTTTTTTTATGCTCATGCTGTCAGCACAAGGAGAAAACAAAAACCATTACCCAGCTTTTGTTTACATCACGTGATCAGCTGTCATTGGCTGACAGCTGATCACATGGTAAAGGGCAGGTATCGGCCCCTTACTTGGATCTGTCATCACCCGAGTCTCGGTGACTCAGTGACCACAGCGCGCGCGCGCGAAGGGGAGGACGTTTATTGACGCACTCCCGGCAATTGAGGACCGTGCTGTGGCCGTCGATCAGTTATAGCGCTGATCTCAAGTGATTAAAGAGGGTCTAAATGGGCCATTGACATGCATCACAATTCAACTTAGGAATGTGTCTTTGCAAAGTTAAACTAAATGAAATCCTTTCTTATTTTTGCTTGGGGATAGAGTGCAGAGGGATTACAAGTCTGGACGGTTTTTGGGGATGTCTGCACCCCTGGTAGGGTGAAGACAACTCCCACATTTGGCCACTTCCAAAGAATTCACTTCCTGTCACATAGCCACACAGGAAGTGAGGGTAAATCCCTACCAATGTCTTTCCTTGGGGGACACACAGGTCAATCAAAATACTTTCCCCATTATGTACATTGCACGCCAGCATTTTGCGGGTTACACCCCAAATTATTAGGTATTTTGGACTTTGGGGTTTATTTACTAAAGGCAAATCTACTTTGCACTACAAGTGCACTTGCTGGATATCCGAGGGGGACATGCAAGGAAACAAAAAAACACCATCTTTGCTTTTACATGATTGGATGTTACAATCACCAGTGATCCCTCAGATTTTCAGCAGCTACACTTTTACTGCAGAGTGGATTTTTCTTTACTAAACCCCAAACTACCCAATGATTTGGGGTGTACACAACAAAGTGCTAGAGTGCAATTTGCTTAATGGGGACACTAGTTAGATTGATCTGTGTGTCCCCAAGAAAAGACATTGGTAGGGTTTTACCTTCACTTCCTGTTTAGCTGTGTGACAGGAAGTGAAGCCAATTTTACTAAAAGGGAACACAAAGCTCAACCTACAAAAAAAAAAAAAACATAAGCAGGGGTTCTAACACTTACTTTGTTTCCCTCAAAATGCCCACAATTAGAATTGTATTGCCTTGAGCTATTTTTAAGTGCAGTGCTCTAAATCAGTGCTTCTCAAGTACCCCCAACAGGCCATGTTTGCAGGTTTTCCTTCATCTTGCACATGTGCTTTAAATCACAGTCAATGGTTTGGTATTTTGGACAGCAATTCTCCATAAGATAAATTCACAAAACATGTCCTGTTGGGGGTACTTGAGGACTGAGGCTGAGAACCACTGCAGTAAAAAGGAAAATTGAATACTTACCGCTCTGTATTTTTCATTTCCTGGTGATTTTCTATGGCAGCACACAATACATGCATATGCTAGCATGAAGGCATCAAGGTAGACAAATCATGCCTGTTTTGACATGCCAATCAGCTGTCACATTTGTTGCAAAGAAAACGCAAAACAAACCTCAAAACTTTGCATCAAATTTTATTGATCAACAAAACAAAGAATAAAAATAAAAACATAAAAAAATAAAAAAACAGGGTCAATTTGAAACATTTACAGACTCACAACATCTTGAGAAAGATTTGGCTAAATAATGCAGCACAGACAATTAAATCAAAGTGAACAAACGACAAACATTAACATCAAAATTATTTCAGGGGAACATTTCCCCCACACAAAAAAATACAATCCACAAAAGTAAACCAAACATCCTGTTTTGCAAAGACATAACAAATAAAATACATGTGTTACAAACTCGATAAGGACACCAAAATGTACATTTTGCCAGACACACGCGCACACACACTTGCCTCTTTTCAGGGCAAGGGAGGGAATGCTATCTGTGAGCTTTATATAACATAGATTTGTGTGCTAATGAGGCAATTGAAAACACATGCACAGTCCATGAAACACCCAAAATGCAAGTTCACCCAATGTAGAGACTGAACTTCAAAGTGGCTACACCTGTTAAGGATGTCCTTCAATTACTAACCCATAAAAACACTCTCTGAGCATGCCCAGAAATGTCCAGGTGCTGTTCACACACAAAAAGCACCAAAAAAAAATCTAACTGCCTGGGCATGCGCATAACAACACAAATGCAGCTAGCAGAAACTAAATCCCCCCCTGTCCAAAATTAAGCACATCATCCAGCATGCTACAAAATTAGAGATGGGACAATCACCCCCCCTACCAACAAATACCATTGCAGTCTATGGGAATTGACATGTTAATTTTTCTAGTCCCCACTTGGCTGGCTTATCTTCTAGTTATTGGCCTTAAAATGGGGGCCCAGGTCCCACCCTAGGGACATCTATCAATGTCACCAATTTTGACAACACCAAAAACGAAACAAGGAGAAGTGCCTTTAAATATGCCAAATTGCTTAGGGGCCATTTCACACCACATGCAGTCCATTGCGTTTTTTATGCATCAAAAATGCATGGAAAGTTGGTTATATGGTTCTAAATGGCAGTGTTTGTTCCAGTGCGTTCCAGTTCCACAAAAAAAGTAGAACATGCTGCATTTTACCTGCACTGGACTGTACTGGAACGCAGCAAAACGCATCATAAACGCACTGGAACGCACAGGAACGCACCTAAATGCACCAAAAACACACTGGAACACACTTGTCCTTATCTATGGTTAATAAAAAAGAGGGGTGAAAAAAAAGCACTGGACTGCATCAAAAACGTACCAAAAATGCACTGGAACGCATCAAAAACGTGCATGCAGAAAAGCACCTGGAACACATCCGGATTGCGTTTCTATTGTGTGAACTGGCCCTAGTTCACACCATAGAAACACAGTCTGGATGCGTTCCAGGTGTATTTCTGCATGCGCGTTTTTGATACGTTCCAGTGCGTTTTTGATGCGTTTTTGATGCAGTCCAGTGTTTTTTTCCCCCTCTTTTCACTTAGGACAAGTGTGTTGCAGTGTGTCTTTGGTGCATTTAGGTGCATTCCAGTGCGTTTTTGATGTGTTTTACTGCGGTCCAGTACAGTTCTGTACCTAAAAAATGCAGCATGACCAATTTTTTTTTGCCCTTCTGAAACGCACTGGAACGGACTGCAGTGTTGTGAACTATGCCATTGGCATTAATGTGATCAACTTTCTTTGCGTTTTTCATGCATCAAAAAAACTAGACATGTGCACTGCCAAAAAATTCGTTAGTTTTCGTTTCATTCGTTTTTGTTTTTTTTCGTTTTTCGGGTCATTCGTTATGATCGCAATTCGTAAATTCGTAAATTTGTACATTCGTAAATGTATACATTCGTAAATTTGTACATTCGTAAATTTGTACATTCGTAAATTTATACATTCGTAAATTTGTACATTCGTAAATTTGTACATTCGTAAATTTGTACATTCGTAAATTTATACATTCGTAAATTCGTACATTCGTAAATTTATACATTCGTAAATTTATACATTCGTAATTTCGGAAATTTGGAAATTCGATATTTTCGAAAACCCGAAAATTTGAAAATCTGAAAAAATAACTATTAAATTATAGTTGTAATTTCCTTTCAAATTTGGCTGTTAGCGAACGTAACGAATACAAATTTATCTGAAGTTACGCATAACCTGAAATAACAAATGCCGCATCTAAACAAATGGAACGGAACAAATTAATAATAATAATAATAAAACGTTTTTATTATTATTATTGTTATTTATTATTATTATTAATTCATTACGTTCCATTCGTTTAGATACGGCATTCATTATGTCGGAAAACAATTCGTAACTTCGTTAAGTTCACTAACAGCCAAATTTGAAAGGAAATTACAATACCTATAATTGAATAGTTAGTAATAGTTAAGTTATTAGTTAATTATTATTTCAGATTTCCGAATTTACTAATTTACGATTGTACGAATGTACAAATTTACGAATGTACGAATATTCAGAAATTCGTAAATTCAAATTTACGAATTTCCGGATAGTTGTACATTCGTAAATTCGTGCATTGGTAAATTCGTATATTCGTAAATTCGTACATTCGTAAATTTGAATTTACGAATATTCGTTAAAATTCGTTAAATGAGTTTTCGTTAATTCGGATATTTCCGAATTAACGAATTTGTCGAAATTCGTTAAAAAACGAATTCGGAACGAAACGAATTGCACATGTCTAAAAAAAACACACTGCACCCGGTGTGAACTGGCCCTAAATATCATACCCGGGGGGGTGTCTATAGTATGCCTGTAAAGTAACGCATGTTTTCCATGTTTATAACAGTTCCAGAGCAAAATTACATTTCTAAAGTAAAATAATAGTCATTTAAAAGTACTCGCGGCTGTAATGAATTGCTGGTTCCCGTCAATACAGATAAAAGTCATTGAAAGTCTTTGATAACAAAAAAAAAAAGCGTGGGGGTCCCCCCAAATTCCATTACCAGGCCCTTCAGGTCTGGAATGGATATTAAGGGGAACTCTGCCGCAAATTAAAAAAAAAATGCGTGCGGTTCCCCCAAATAGCCATACCAGGCCCTTCAGATCTGGTATGGATTTTAAGGGGAACTCCACCCCAAATTTTAAAAAAAAATGGCGTGGAGTACCCCCAAAAATCCACACCAGACCCTTATCCGAAGCACGCAACCTGGCAGGCCGCAGGAAAAGAGGGGGGGACGAGAGAGCGCCCCCCCTCCTGAACCGTACCAGGCCACATGCCCTCAACATGGGGAGGATGTCCCCATGTTGATGGGGACAAGGGCTTCATCCCCACAACCCTAGCCCGGTGGTTGTGGGGGTCTGCGGGCGGGGGGCTTATCGGAATCTGGAAGACCCCTTTAACAGATCCCGCCCCCCCCTGTGTGAATTGGTAATGGGGTACAAATGTACCCCTACCATTTCACAAGGAAAGTGTCAAAAATGTTAAAAATGACAAGAGCCGGTTTTGACAATTCCTTTATTAATGTCTTCTTCTCTTTTCTTCCATCTTCTTCTTCCATCTTCTTCTTTTCTCCATTCGGGTTTCTTCCTCCATCTTGTTCTTTATCTTTATCTTTATCTTCCTTCTTACTTCGGTGTTCTCGTCCGCATCTTGCTCCGGCTTCTTCTTTCTTCTTCGGCCGTTCCGTTTGAATTGGAGGTTCCCGCTGTGCGACGCTTCAGTTCTTCAGTTCTCCTCTGGGTCCGCTGCCACCCGGTGACCCCGCCCCCTCTGACGCACATGGATTTCACGGGGACTTTCCCTGTGGTGTCAGAGGGGGGCGGAGCCACCGGGTGGCAGCGTACCAAGAGATGAACTGAAGAACTGAAGAACTGAAGAACTAAAGCGTCACACAGCGGGAACCTCCAATTCAATTGGAGCGGCCGAAGAAGAAAGAAGAAGCCGGAGCAAGATGCGGACGAGAACACAGAAGGAAGAAGGAAGAAGGAAGAACAAGATGGAGCAAGAAGAAGATGGAGCAAGAAACCCGAATTGAGAAAAGAAGAAGATGGAAGAAGAAGATGGAAGAAAAGAGAAGAAGACATTAATAAAGGAATTTTCAAAAACCGGCTCTTGTCATTTTTAACATTTTTGATCCTTTCTTTGTGAAATGGTAGGGGTACATTTGTACCCCATTACCATTTCACACAGGGGGGGGCTGGGATCTGGGGGTCCCCTTTGTTAAAGGGGTCTTCCAGATTCCGATAAGCCCCCTGCCCACAGACCCCCACAACCACCGGGCAAGGGTTGTGGGGATGAGGCCCTTGTCCCCATCAACATGGGGACATCCTCCCCATGTTGAGGGCACGTCGCCTGGTGCGGTTCAGGAAGGAGGGGGCCGCTCTCTCGTCCCCCCCTCTTTTCCTGCGGCCTGCCAGGTTGCGTGCTCGGATAAGGGTCTGGTGTGGATTTTTGGGGGGAACTCCACGCCATTTTTTTTTAAAATCTGGGGTGGAGTTCCCCTTAAAATCCACACCAGATCTGAAGGGCCTGGTATGGATATTTGGGGGAACCCCCACGCTTTTTTTTTTGTTATCAATGACTTTTCTCTATATTGCCGGGAGCCAACAATTCATTATAGCCGCGGGTGCTTTTAAATGCCTTTTTTTTCTCCTTTAGAAATGTAATTTTGCTGGCGTACTGGCAAGTTCAGAGCTGCGCCTGTTCAACTTATGCAAATTGGTTTACGTGACTTGACATTTACTAAGATTTTGCCGGCGCAGTGTCTTGGCGCGTTTGAACAAGGAAAATTCCCGCGCTGAGCTCAAAAAACCCTCCCGCAGCTCGAATCGTACTTGCCGGCGCAGCGGGCTGGTTTTGAAAAAGTTACTTTCTCACTATATTTTGGGCATATTAGTTATTTGGGCAGGTGTCACTAAACTTCCTCACATCACCCCACATCACCCCCGTTATATTCTCACTTCCAGCTTCTTTATATTTAGATTTTAACATGCCGTGCGCCAGGTCCATAGTGGCGCACTGAGCGCCTCCTCCCGTCCGCCGACAACACTATAGTAAATGGGAAATAGGGCTGCGCTACCGGCGCTTATGTTTTGTAAATACCAAAATAGCCATTGTGTGCGCAGATGCGCCGATACTCATGGTGCAAACATTTGTAAATCAGCCCCACTGACCCTTACCGTCAGTACATAGTTAATGCACATATAGGATATTCCAAACCAAGGAGCATTGGAACTCTTAATTCACCAGATAATTCATCTCTAAAAGAAATCATCCGCCAATCCTCTCTCTGCGGACCAATTCAATTGAGGTCTGCTTGGAAGTCAGGAAGGGGTTTAGCCACAGCAGCTCCAATAGCAAGCCAATGAGAAAGTGTAAACAAAATGAAAAAAACACAACTCATTGCGCAAACATCCCATCAAACAAAGATTTAGTTTCATCTCTAGGATTGGCGGATGATTTCTTTTAGAGATGAATTATCTGATGAATTAAAAGTTCCAATGCTCCTTGGTTTGAAATATCCTATATGTGCATTATCTATGTACTGACGGTAAGGGTCAGTGTGTTTGGGTGCTTGTGGCAGCTCTCTGATTACCTTTTCACTTGATTTGATTTCCTCCTTTTTTCCTGGATTTTCTGGACTGGATCTACATCCCAATTGCTATATATTGGAGTGACATATTTTATTGCATCCAACAATATTGTGTCAGCTGCTGTATTTTTCTTGTTTTTTGATTTAGCGCAACAAAGCATCTCATTGAGGCTGAGAAGGACCTAAAAGCAAACAGATATCTGTCAATCAGTCATTTTACAAACCTCTCACACAGCAAGGCCCCATGCACATGTAGCGGGTGTTTGAATTTATGTGAGGACTCTGGTGGTGTGGGGTTCCTTGGGGCCTACAGGTGGCGTTGTTGCCTTGGGCCGGAGCTGAACTCACACCGCAAACTGTGCCTTTTTGTCCTCCCCTGGAGCTGGTACAGCGGGGCGGGGAACCCGCTGTGACGCAAAGGGAGAGGTCAAAAAAGAGGCGGACGCCCTGATTTTAGGGCAGAGAGTTGCAGGATGCGGCCGCACCCAGGCACCTTCAGCTTGGGTGCTGGCGTTCCGGTGTTTCACGCCTAGGCGCCCTTGGCCTAGCTGGAGCAGGGATGGAGTCCATCTCAGGCACCTTTAGCCTGGGGTGAGGTACTATGGCGGATGCCTGGGGCTCAGTACCTTCGACTGAGTTCCGCGAGGGTGGAGGAATCCGAGGGGGCCCTAACTCCTTGGGTGCCCGTGTCTGAGTTCGTGAGGACTGGTGCGCAGTAACTTCTCTGAAGAGCCCGGCGCAGCATCGCTGGTGACGGAGAGGCCTCCATTTCTCCCTTGGACGGATTTCTTCCTCTGACAGGGGCAAAGTGAGCGAAGGTAATTCACGTTCTATATTACCTAGTCAGTGGCAGTGACTATTCAACACTGGTGACAGCACAGTGGGCAGCAGCAAGAAGGGAAAGGATTGTGCCTCGATCTGTCCCCATTTTCCAAAGAAAAGAGATAGTTTTATTCTTCTTGCCAAGCAATAAAACAGAGTTGGACCTATTCACTGTGTGGAACTTGGGTTACTAAAGCAAAGGAGTCAGGGACGAAGGACTGGACTTGACTCTAGGACACCTACACAAAAGCCCAATCTCTGGCCTTCCCCTCCTAGTTACGGAGGACATGGGCCGTGGTGTGTTTTATCTCTCTCTCCCAGGTACCCCTAGAGGGGTGAGGCCGCTACACACAGAAAAACAAACAAAACATTCCACATAGAAAAAAGCGAACACTCAGGACAGACAAGTCTTTAGCACATAGATAACAAAATCAAGACAATTGCATAAACTTTCATACAGCTAAGTGAGTATACAAAAAAAAAAGGCAAGTCATTATATACACATCCCTCCAACTACATACATGTACTACATACATAGACCTCAAAAAGTCAAAATAGGTAACAGCTGAAAACATTTTAGTAAACAATTCTTTCACACTGAGGCGTTTTTACCGCGTTTTCGCGGTAAAAACAGCACTGTAAAAATGCCTGAAATAATCCTGCCCCATCATTCTCAATGTGAAAGCCCTGAGGGCTTTCACACTGAGGCGTTTTGCTGGCTGTGCGTTGGAAAAAAATCCTGCAAACAGCTTTTTTGGAGCATCTTTGGGGCGCATAAAATAGCGCTGTAAAAACGCCTATCCCCATTGAAATGAATGAGTACCGCTGTAAAAACGCAGTAAAAACGCGGTAAAAACGCGGTAAAAAACACCCAGAAGCTGTGGGAAGGTCACATGACCGCAGTAGAGTGGAGGATTGTGGGATACCAAATAATCCTTTTTACCGTAAAAACGCATAATTTTTTTGCGTTTTTTCAACGCCTCAGTGTGAAAGGGGCCTTAGTGAAGTAACCGTGATTCGCAGATATTTAGAATAGTTACTAAAAACAATCTAAACTCTAAGCAATAATAAAATTAATGCCTGGATAACAACGTATACACACAACAAGGTGGCCTCACTTTAGGCAAATTAACACAAACCACATTTCCCCTTATATAACATAAGAGATGGGTTTTGGCGCGAATACGCGCACCTGAGCAATGAACGTTCTCAGGTGCTGCTTATGAATTCGCACATGCGCAATACAATATTCATCCCTTAGTTTATCTAACTTCATTTAGGACATTTAGCTGCTCAGATAGCTGATTAAAAACGTCATCCAATCAGATTGCACAGTGTATGGGGAGATCAAGAATTGCTCAAAGAAATGAGTGGATTTAAATGTCATCCAATCAGATTGCACAGTGTATGGGGAGATCAGGAATTGCTCAGAGAAAGGAGTGGATTTAAATGTCATCCAATCAGATTGCACAGTGTATGGGGGGATCAGGAATTGCTCAGAGAAAGGAGTGGATTTAAATGTCATCCAATCAGATTGCACAGTGTATGGGGAAAGAATTGTCCAGAATGCACAATACACAGACATGTGTTGAGAAGATGTTTTCTTGTTTAATATTTTTATTAGATTTTACAAGTAAATAGCATGTATAATGAACATTACATTCTGATCAAGTATAGAATTGTAAATAAATACAGCAATCACTAACAATGTATGGAGTGGGTATTCCTGCGCTACCAATCTGGAGGAGTGCAGGGGTGAATGAAACTATCGCAAGCACCTAGCAGGTTAATCCTAACCTGATAAAGTAAAAGATCTAGATGGAGGGGGGTGGTGCTGCGCTGTTTCTAATATTACATATAATTATAATGATAAAATAATAGTGCACAATGGCTAATAAATATCAATAAATAAACAGGTTGTGGAATATGAATAATAAATACAACTGATCAATTATAGTGATGTATAAATACTAGAACCATAAAATCAGTAGTAAAAATATAAATATATATAAACTGTAAAAGTAAATAAATATATATAAATCAACCTGTGAATAAATACCAAGGTGAACGTTGCTGTGCAAATATGCTGTGACAATGTGTAAATGAAAAAGACGCCTGCAAATTGCAGTATAATAATAAGTGCACAAATGTGACTGCTAATAGGCAAAGTGCAGTACAGTGCTAAAGTGAAGCAGTAAAATAAAGAAAGGTAAAAATTGTCCAATAAGCAAAGGAACACAAATTGAACTCCAAAAGTTCATAGGAGAAGAACAATGGTAAGTGGTGCCCGTGCTGATCAATTTCTTATAGGTGACAATCCTGCAACTTCATATATGTAGGTGGTGCTGTGGTGATGGGGTGTGTGGATCTTCGCTTCCGGTGTCACACACTAAGGTAATGGGTGGCCTCTTACCTTGCGGTAATGAGGTAACCGCTTTTGTATAATGGGGGTCAGTAAATCCTTTATCGCGATCCTGGCGTCCAATAGGTAAACCTTTGTAACAGAATGCTGCTGTTCCTCACATATGGAATAACCTATACTGGATCTTTAGGGGTTGCTTACATCTCCCAATGATGGCAGGGTTAGAAAGAGAAAATGGGGTCTCGATCGTGAAGTACGTTTAAAAAGGTGTGTATTTTATTGTTGCATAGGTAATACATATGTTGCTTACATGAACTCACATAAAACAATTTTAAGAAAAAAACTTATCCTAGACGAGCGGCGAGCTCGTGTGCCTCCGTCTGTCTGACTGCCTCTCCGTCCCTACGCGTGGCGTCACGGTCACGTGACTTCATCAGGGGATGATGGGAAGGCAATGCAATGGTCTTTAAATACTGTTTGTATTGAAATTGGTGCGGCGGCCATTTTCTCGGAGCCCAATGTTAATCTCCATTGGCGGCCATTTTCTTAAAGATCCTGTCTTAGTTATGGCGGCGGCCATCTTTTTGGTGGTTAAAAACAATAATAAGGAAGTAACGACTACAATACTTGTGCCGCCATTTTCCTTGTGATTTATTTGAAGATAGGTTTGCGGCCATGTTTATGAAGTCCTTGCAATGGTATATTACGATATCAGGTATCCCATACATAACACAGCAAGGACGTGACCGCATATATAATGAAAAGCTGTTTCAGAGTTGAGGGGGCATCTCATTCCAATTGTGTATAATCACAAATGGAAATATAATTAAAAATGATTGTAAATATATAAAACAATTGGTAAACCAGTATTAAATATATAAAATGGAAATAAATAAAATAATAATCTATTTAAAATACACAAGTCAGTGTATTAAAAAATATATATATATTTATGGATAATTTAAATACATGGATCTCCCGAGTGGATGTGGGGTAGGTACTGAATACCAATCCCCTAGGGTATACCAAAAAAATTAATTATTTTGTTTGTTTTTTGTTTAGGTCTGGTGGACATCAGGCAGACGTTTGCGTTAAAGGCTATGCAGGATGTGTTTATTCCTACCAGATACTATAAAAAAGATAAATATATTGGTAGAGATAGAGGTCTATAGGGTAGGTTAAAAATAAAACTATATATATATAAACATACATCCTAAAAGATATAAAAACATATAAATAGAAGACAGTGTGAAGGGAAATTCTTATCCTAGTGTGTATGATGGAAAATTTTAAAAGGAGCAACATATGCCCTACTGTATAGATACATATATACCAGAATGTACTAAAAATCACTGAGAAAACAATTGAGGTCGAACTCAACATTGAGTCCTCTTGGCACAAAAGTATCCAAGGTGAATATCCATTTTGATTCTAATTGACTTAGTGTCCTCACCTTATGCCCCCCCCCCCCCCCCCCGCCAGTGTCTAGTATATGGCTCAATGACCCAAAATTTGAGCTGTGAGGGGTCTTTATTGTGATATAATAAAAAATGTTTAGATACATTGTGTTTGTCGAAACCTTTTATTATATTTTGGACGTGCTCTTTGATACGGATCCTGAGAAGTCTTTTTGTGCGCCCTATATATTGCAGGCCGCAACTACACTCCAGGGCATACACCGCCCCTTCGGTGTTGCAGCATATAAAGTCTTTAACTTCATAGGTATCTCCCGTGCTGGTGGATGTGAAGTTAATTTTCTTCTCATTTGGTCTCTTTGTTTTCTTGCATGCAAAACATCGTTTGCAAGGATAGAAGCCTTTCATTGTGAAGAAGGAGAATGGTTTGTTGGGTGGGTCTGGCACGTTCTTTACTATTTTATCCCGTATGGTTGGTGCCCTTTTGTAAATGAATCTGGGATTTCTTGGTAGTGAATCTTGTAGCTGTTTGTCTGCCAATAGTAAATGCCAATGCCTTTTAATAATTCTTTCAATCTTCTTGTGTTGTACGTTATAGTCAAGGATGATAGATGTCAATGGTTTTGTGGATGGTGGTTTATTTTTATCTCTGATCAGTTCATCCCGGTTCATCTCTGTCACTTCGACTATCTTCTCTTCTATAAATATATTACTATATCCTTTCTCGACAAATCTTTGACCCATAGCTTCGGCTTGTTCTTTGAACATGTCTAGGTTGGTGCAGTTTCTCCTTAGACGTACAAGTTGACCCTTGGGAACATTAAAGAGCCAATTCTTATGGTGACAGCTTTCTATCGGTAAATAGCTGTTCCTGTCAATGTTTTTAAAATGAGTCTGTGTTTTAAAACCAGAAATGTCCTGTGTGATATCGAGATCTAAAAATGTGACACTTGTTTCGCTGATCTCCCATGTAAAGCTTGATATTTCTGTCATTTACATTCAGGGTTTCTAAAAATGATATAAGTAGATTAGGCTCTCCATTCCAAAGGATAAAAATATCGTCAATATATCGTTTATATATGGTGAGTTTGGCTGGTTTATTTTTAAAAACAGTTTCTTTTTCCCACTGGGCCATAAAAATACCGGCCACACTAGGGGCAAACTTGGCCCCCATAGCTACGCCGGTTCGCTAATGGTAATAATTTTTTATTTTTTTTTAACCCTGCCATCATTGGGAGATGTAAGCAACCCCTAAAGATCCAGTATAGGTTATTCCATATGTGAGGAACAGCAGCATTCTGTTACAAAGGTTTACCTATTGGACGCCAGGATCGCGATAAAGGATTTACTGACCCCCATTATACAAAAGCGGTTACCTCATTACCGCAAGGTAAGAGGCCACCCATTACCTTAGTGTGTGACACCGGAAGCGAAGATCCACACACCCCATCACCACAGCACCACCTACATATATGAAGTTGCAGGATTGTCACCTATAAGAAATTGATCAGCACGGGCACCACTTACCATTGTTCTTCTCCTATGAACTTTTGGAGTTCAATTTGTGTTCCTTTGCTTATTGGACAATTTTTACCTTTCTTTATTTTACTGCTTCACTTTAGCACTGTACTGCACTTTGCCTATTAGCAGTCACATTTGTGCACTTATTATTATACTGCAATTTGCAGGCGTCTTTTTCATTTACACATTGTCACAGCATATTTGCACAGCAACGTTCACCTTGGTATTTATTCACAGGTTGATTTATATATATTTATTTACTTTTACAGTTTATATATATTTATATTTTTACTACAGATTTTATGGTTCTAGTATTTATACATCACTATAATTGATCAGTTGTATTTATTATTCATATTCCACAACCTGTTTATTTATTGATATTTATTAGCCATTGTGCACTATTATTTTATCATTATAATTATATGTAATATTAGAAACAGCGCAGCACCACCCCCCTCCATCTAGATCTTTTACTTTATCAGGTTAGGATTAACCTGCTAGGTGCTTGCGATAGTTTCATTCACCCCTGCACTCCTCCAGATTGGTAGCGCAGGAATACCCACTCCATAGATTTCACGTACTTACATCCCACCCATTCCTGCAGCAACCATGGATGTCTTCTCCTTTTTGGAGACAAGACAAGTAAATTTAGAGGAAATTTTCAGTACCACTAACATCACTCAGAAAAAAACTTTAGATTTAGAAAGTTTAATGAGATGCCTAGGACACAATATGGAGAAAAAGATAAGTCTATGGTGGGACGTCAATACTTTTGAAACCTATCTAAAAGAAAGTATTGTCCCAAGAAGGCTAAGATGGGATATCCCTCCAAATGATGGACTGCTTGACCAAGAGTCTAACGATGAATGGTTCAAGTTTTTTAACGAACGAGGGTTAGAGCCAATAAGATTTCTATTAGCACGGAAACATAGGAAGACCAAGAAGATCGAACAAAACATCGCAGAAATAAAAGAAGAATTGGAAGTACACAAGGATACAACCGAATACAAAACACTCACTACACAGTTAAATAAAGATCTTACAAAAAAGGACAGAGAGGTACAGCAGAGAAAAAGCAAGAAATATATCAGAGACATAAATGATTTCAAATCGGATGAGGTGTTTAAGTGGCAAAAACAAATCGGCCAAATGGACCCAATTTCCACATACTCCACACCGGAAAAAATTGTAAGGGTCCATTCACAACATATTAATGAACAGCAGAGACCGAATGTCCAAAATAGTAGACCAAACGACCACAATGGAATACGGACACCAAGACAACAACCATATAACGAGAGGCAGGGCAATCAACAATACCATACACCAAGGCAACCAGATAGGAGACCACCACACAATGATAAAACACCATACAAAGGGTGGAAGAAACCCTACTTTTGGAAGAACAAAAAAACCACACAATGGGAACAACTGGTACAGACCCCCATATGACCAAAGGGAATATAGGGGCCCCCCACAAGATTATCGAGACCCAAGACAACCACCCCATTATAATAGAGATTATAGAGCTCCCCCATATGAACAGAATGAACCAAGAGGGAGAAGCCCACCGAGAGACTATGGATATGGAAGAAATAATCGACAGAACGAACGAAGCCCGATCAGAACCAACAATTACTATGCCCCACTGGCAAATTATAATGAAGAAGAGAGATACGTAAGACCACAGACGAGCCAACATAATGGCCCAGACTACGAGGGGTCTTTTTTAGACAGGGACAGGGAGAATTACCCACCGGACGGACAGAGAGGATCGAGAAATCAAGAAAGAAGAGAGGATGTAGATCCGGGAAGAGACTCAAAAAGAAAACGAGAAGAAAGGGAGAGGGAATTTTCAATCTAAGCGGCGAAACTCTCACTCATGAAGAAATAGGTGTATTGGACAAAGGTCTAAAATATGCACCAACAAAGAATTTAGATAAATTCCAGACCTATATTGGCATACAGAAATTCGTAAGAAAATTAAACATCAATAAATATATAGCTGGGAACCCCATTACATATAATAAACCAGGAATGAGAGAAGATGGAATATCACACAGTATGCTGAGAAACAAATCAGTTTTTAACCCACCAGTTAAAAATAATAAATACATTGATGTTTTTAAAAGAGTAGTGCTGGAAGAAATTAAGGACTTGAAAATAAAGAAGAAGGAGGAACCGAAGTACATAAAGAGTGGTATTAAGAAACTGACAAAAAGGAAGGACCTTGTCATAAGACCAGCTGACAAAGGGGGAGCAATCGTCATCCTTTCAAAAGAACAATACAACAATAGCATGAAGGAAATGTTGGAGATACCAACACATACAATAAATTGCTCAGCACCCCTGCCTTTAAATGCAGAAAAGCTTTAGAACAGGTGGTCCATCTGGGTCTAAAAAAGAACATCTTGAATAAAAAAGAAGCCAGATATTTAGTACCCGATTCTTGGCGTACACCTATCATTTACACAATTCCCAAGATACATAAAGACAAAACAAATCCACCGCCAAGACCAATAGTCAATGGGATAGATTCGCTCACGGCCAGGATGGGCCAATACATAGACCACTACCTGCAACCCGTAGTTCAAGACACAAAGGCATACCTAAGAGATACCAAACAGATGATACAAATATTAATGAACACTCCCAAAGAAGAAGGACCATGGATTATGGTCACTGCGGACGTATCTTCCCTATATACAATTATCCTCCACCATCAAGCATGCGAAGCTGCTAAGTGGGGACTTAGGACATATACCAAACTGCCTTGCATGCAAAGAAAGTTCATCATCAAATGTCTCGACTTTTGCCTCAAAAATAACTATTTCTGGCATAACAAAAATTATTACCATCAGCGAACCGGCGTAGCTATGGGGGCCAAGTTTGCCCCTAGTGTGGCCGGTATTTTTATGGCCCAGTGGGAAAAAGAAACTGTTTTTAAAAATAAACCAGCCAAACTCACCATATATAAACGATATATTGACGATATTTTTATCCTTTGGAATGGAGAGCCTAATCTACTTATATCATTTTTAGAAACCCTGAATGTAAATGACAGAAATATCAAGCTTACATGGGAGATCAGCGAAACAAGTGTCACATTTTTAGATCTCGATATCACACAGGACATTTCTGGTTTTAAAACACAGACTCATTTTAAAAACATTGACAGGAACAGCTATTTACCGATAGAAAGCTGTCACCATAAGAATTGGCTCTTTAATGTTCCCAAGGGTCAACTTGTATGTCTAAGGAGAAACTGCACCAACCTAGACATGTTCAAAGAACAAGCCGAAGCTATGGGTCAAAGATTTGTCGAGAAAGGATATAGTAATATATTTATAGAAGAGAAGATAGTCGAAGTGACAGAGATGAACCGGGATGAACTGATCAGAGATAAAAATAAACCACCATCCACAAAACCATTGACATCTATCATCCTTGACTATAACCTACAACACAAGAAGATTGAAAGAATTATTAAAAGGCATTGGCATTTACTATTGGCAGACAAACAGCTACAAGATTCACTACCAAGAAATCCCAGATTCATTTACAAAAGGGCACCAACCATACGGGATAGAATAGTTAAGAACGTGCCAGACCCACCCAACAAACCATTCTCCTTCTTCACAATGAAAGGCTTCTATCCTTGCAAACGATGTTTTGCATGCAAGAAAACAAAGAGACCAAATGAGAAGAAAATGAACTTCACATCCACCAGCACGGGAGATACCTATGAAGTTAAAGACTTTATATGCTGCAACACCGAAGGGGCGGTGTATGCCCTGGTGTGTAGTTGCGGCCTGCAATATATAGGGCGCACAAAAAGACTTCTCAGGATCCGTATCAAAGAGCACGTCCAAAATATAATAAAAGGTTTCGACAAACACAATGTATCTAAACATTTTTTATTATATCACAATAAAGACCCCTCACAGCTCAAATTTTGGGGCATTGAGCCATATACTAGACACTGGCGGGGGGGGGGGGGGGGGCATAAGGTGAGGACACTAAGTCAATTAGAATCAAAATGGATATTCACCTTGGATACTTTTGTGCCAAGAGGACTCAATGTTGAGTTCGACCTCAATTGATTTCTCAGTGAGTTTTAGTACATTCTGGTATATATGTATCTATACAGTAGGGCATATGTCGCTCCTTTTAAAATTTTCCATCATACACACTAGGATAAGAATTTCCCTTCACACTGTCTTCTATTTATATGTTTTTATATATTTTAGAATGTATGTTTATATATATATATAGTTTTATTTTTAACCTACCCTATAGACCTCTATCTCTACCAATATATTTATCTTTTTTATAGTATCTGGTAGGAATAAACACATCCTGCATAGCCTTTAACGCAAACGTCTGCCTGATGTCCACCAGACCTAAACAAAAAACAAACAAAATAATTAATTTTTTTGGTATACCCTAGGGGATTGGTATTCAGTACCTACCCCACATCCACTCGGGAGATCCATGTATTTAAATTATCCATAAATATATATATATTTTTTAATACACTGACTTGTGTATTTTAAATAGATTATTATTTTATTTATTTCCATTTTATATATTTAATACTGGTTTACCAATTGTTTTATATATTTACAATCATTTTTAATTATATTTCCATTTGTGATTATACACAATTGGAATGAGATGCCCCCTCAACTCTGAAACAGCCTTTCATTATATATGCGGTCACGTCCTTGCTGTGTTATGTATGGGATACCTGATATCGTAATATACCATTGCAAGGACTTCATAAACATGGCCGCAAACCTATCTTCAAATAAATCACAAGGAAAATGGCGGCGCAAGTATTGTAGTCGTTACTTCCTTATTATTGTTTTTAACCACCAAAAAGATGGCCGCCGCCATAACTAAGGCAGGATCTTTAAGAAAATGGCCGCCAATGGAGATTAACATTGGGCTCCGAGAAAATGGCCGCCGCACCAATTTCAATACAAACAGTATTTAAAGACCATTGCATTGCCTTCCCATCATCCCCTGATGAAGTCACGTGACCGTGACGCCACGCGTAGGGACGGAGAGGCAGTCAGACAGACGGAGGCACACGAGCTCGCCGCTCGTCTAGGATAAGTTTTTTTCTTAAAATTGTTTTATGTGAGTTCATGTAAGCAACATATGTATTACCTATGCAACAATAAAATACACACCTTTTTAAACGTACTTCACGATCGAGACCCCATTTTCTCTTTCTAACCCTGCCATCATTGGGAGATGTAAGCAACCCCTAAAGATCCAGTATAGGTTATTCCATATGTGAGGAACAGCAGCATTCTGTTACAAAGGTTTACCTATTGGACGCCAGGATCGCGATAAAGGATTTACTGACCCCCATTATACAAAAGCGGTTACCTCATTACCGCAAGGTAGGAGGCCACCCATTACCTTAGTGTGTGACACCGGAAGCGAAGATCCACACACCCCATCACCACAGCACCACCTACATATATGAAGTTGCAGGATTGTCACCTATAAGAAATTGATCAGCACGGGCACCACTTACCATTGTTCTTCTCCTATGAACTTTTGGAGTTCAATTTGTGTTCCTTTGCTTATTGGACAATTTTTACCTTTCTTTATTTTACTGCTTCACTTTAGCACTGTACTGCACTTTGCCTATTAGCAGTCACATTTGTGCACTTATTATTATACTGCAATTTGCAGGCGTCTTTTTCATTTACACATTGTCACAGCATATTTGCACAGCAACGTTCACCTTGGTATTTATTCACAGGTTGATTTATATATATTTATTTACTTTTACAGTTTATATATATTTATATTTTTACTACTGATTTTATGGTTCTAGTATTTATACATCACTATAATTGATCAGTTGTATTTATTATTCATATTCCACAACCTGTTTATTTATTGATATTTATTAGCCATTGTGCACTATTATTTTATCATTATAATTATATGTAATATTAGAAACAGCGCAGCACCACCCCCCTCCATCTAAATCACTAACAATGCATATTGAAAGAAAAGTAGTAGAGGATAAACCTCATTAACAATTATATCAATACAAATAGAGGCATACAAGATTAGAGCAATGAAAATAAGCAATATTAAGGATAGAATATCTTGCCTCCAGACCATCCGCTCACCCCAAAAGGGAGCAAGCTGTGAGCAGATGGGGGCACGATTAAGTATGAGAGAGTATGATGGATTATCCAGAAGGATACACCAGAGGAATGTTGTCACACCTCAATTGTTTAGTTAAAGACCTTTCTAACAAATCTTTAACACACAAAGATATTTAGTGATTGATAAAGTTAAACTTAAAAAGTATATATATAAGTCATGTAATGGACAGCGCATGTGTATATAATCCGTATTACACAAGTAACAAAACTAACCAGAGCAGAAAGACAGAAGAAGTACAGAGAGAAGAAGAAGAAATATGGGAGAAAAGTAAAATATATAGAAAAGAAGGTATGGGTATAGAAAAATAGAGATAAAGGTAAAGGTTGTCTCCCTGGGCGGCGGTCCAGTCAGATCAAGGCCCCGTTTAACTATTATATTAATAGATAAATATTAAAGTATTTCAACAAGGCATCAACAATAATTGTTCAAAATCTGGGGGTAAGAAGTGTTTAATCCATGGTTTCCATATTTTATTGTATGTAGTAATGTTGTTATCTTCAATAGCAGACATTTTGGAAAAGATAAGGGCTCTGTTAATTCTGTTTAGTTTCAGCCACAACTAAAGTTTGGGATTTCCAGGCCTTAGCTATAGATTGTTTAGCCGCCGTGGTGAGATGTAGTAATAATTTGAATTGTGATTTATTCAATTCAGGAGGTTTGAGGTTGAGGAGAGCCAGTGCTGGGTCTGGCAAGATTGGTATTTCCAAGGCCGTAGAGGCCATGTTAAATATCTTACTCCAGAAGGATTGAACGATTGGACATTGCCACCAAATATGGAAATGCGTGCCCGGTTCAGAACAGCCTCTGAAACATAAATTTGGGTACATGGGGGTAAATTTGGCAATCCTGGCTGGAACCAGGTACCATCGAGAAAGGACCTTATAATTTGTTTCCAACGCGAAACAGTTTGGCGAGGAATGCTTAGTAGCTGACCATATATTATCCCATTCACTTTTACTGAATGTTCTATCCATGTCATGTGCCCATTTAGTCGTATAGGATGGTAAAGTATCGTCAGATGTAGAATTGATGCGTTTATACAAAAGTGATATTAATCCTCTAGTATGGGGATCCTTGTTACAGATACGTTCAAATTGAGTCATTTGGTTAAGAGGGGTTCCCGTATCAACGAGGGGTGTATAAAAGTTCTTAATTTGTAAATAGCGGAAGAGCTCCTTCGTGGGGAGTTTGTATATATCACATAATGTTGGGAACGTAAGAATGTCATTGGAGGAAACTAGATTGTGAAATTGAAGTAGGTTTCTTTTGGACCAAGCTGCAAATGATAGGGGGAATTTCCAGGCGGGGTAAAATGAGGGATTTCTAAGAAAAGAGAGGAGAGGGTTATGAGTGGATTGTAGGCTTTTTGTGGATCTATATTTGTCCCAGACAGCTATAGAATGTTTGGTTACGGGGTTAGATAAGTTTGGTCTATCTTTAGGAGCTAACCAGAGCAAATTATTCACTGAAATGGGGTCAATATCCACTGATTCAATCGCTACCCATAGAGGGGATTCTGTTGTAGAATGGTGCTTGGGGAGTTGTGCTAGCTGAGCAGCAAAATAGTATGAGGAAAAGTTAGGTATTCCCAAACCACCTTTCAATTTATCAAGATAAAGAGTCGATCTGGGTATACGGGGTTTTGTAGAGCCCCATATAAAAGACATCATTCTCTTTTGAGTGAGTCTCAAGAAGTAAGGAGGTATATGTATGGGGAGAACTCGGAATAGATAAAGGAACTTTGGTAAGATTGACATCTTGGTAGCGTTAATCCTCCCAATCCAAGATAAAGGGAGAGAAGACCATTGTTTCATCAGATTAGTAGTTGACTTCAATAAGGGTAAGTAGTTAGTAGGCTTGTGCAATTCGTTTCGTAACGAATCGAAATTCGTCTGAATTTAGCAACTTTCGGACATTCGGAAGCATTCGAATTTCCGAACAGAGCAATTACGAATAAGACCGAATCCGAAATAAATTATACCGCAAAATAGCGAATGCCCGAAGGTCTTCGGCATAATTCGTTATGAAAAAAGTTACGAATGTACGAATCCATTCGAAGCACAATAACACTCACTCTGCTCTCTGCTTCTCCCTCACCATGCTGAACTCCCTCTCAAAATGGTGTACAGGGGGCGGAGGTTATAGCCGCATGAAAAAACAAAAGTAAAATACGAGATTTCGAATCCATTCGAAGCACAATAACACTCACTCTGCTCTGCTCTCTGCTTCTCCCTCACCGTGCTGAACCCTCTCAAAATGGTGTACAGGGGCGGAGCCTATAGCCGCATGTAAAAAACGAAAGTAAAATACGAGATTTCGAATCGTTACAAATAACCGCTATGTATTTAGAAAAGTACAAATCCATTCGAAGCACATTAGGCATAATAGGCAGCGTCATTGTGAGAGAGACACGGAAAATTACGAATCAACGAACCCAAAAAAAGTTACGAAAGTAGGAGTTGTGTCCAGAATCAACGAAAAACAACGTACTCTACCGAAAGTACGAATTATAAAGCAACAAAAAATTCAACGAAAAATGTCGCTTGCAAAAATACGAATGAGTCCGAACACGAAAAATCCCGTCTAGCAAAATTACGAATGATTACGAATCAACAGGACCGGAAAGAAACGAACCGAAACGGAACGAATTTTTCCGTTGTGCACAAGCCTACTGTATAGTGAGGAGACCCAAGTTAAGAAATTTTCCCCAAAACCCCATTTTTGAAGAGTATATTGTAGATATGGCCAGCTGATTGAGTCGAACGCCTTCCTAATGTCTAATGATATAAGGCAAGTTGGGATACGTCTTTTTTTGGCGGCATGAATTAATAAAAGTGCTCTTCTGACATTATCCCCTGCTTGACGCAAGGGCATGAAGCCAGTTTGGTCACGATGGATAAGTTTACCTATAATGCTATTTAATCTAGTTGCCAGGATCTTAGCTAATAACTTAATGTCTAGATTTAAAAGAGATATGGGGCGGTAATTAGACCATATCTCTTTTAAATCTAGACATTAAGTTATTAGCTAAGATCCTGGTGTAGCGGGGTATTCCCCTATATTGGGAAGAAACTACATTACCCATAACCCCATTCTTTAGATGTTCCACCGCAGAGACTCATGGGAGGGGTTATAAAAGGAAGAGGCGAGGCCGGGCTCGGCCTCTTTGGGGGACACGAGACTTCACAGACGGATCCTCCTGTGCGGATGTGTCGGAGTGCAAGGCCTGAAGCCTGAGGCCTTGCTCTGCACCAAAGAGCCTTCCACCCTCCCCTCTGCGAGCCTGGGTGGCATCTGACTTTGTGAGCTACAGCCTTGTCGGATCGGGGGCCCGATCGTTGGAGAGATCGAGTGTGTGTGACACGGCCGGTGGAAGTTTCCCGGACTGGATCCGTAGTCCGGCGGGTGAGAGGGCGTAAGCCCAGCTAAGATACTGTTACTGTATATAGGCCTATAGACTGCCGTGGCCTACAAGTTATTTTCATACCCCTTGGATTACAAAGTTATACTCTGTTTAAAGTGCACCACCATTACAGACCTGCCGGTGAAGAAAGAAGGACTAAGCTTAATATTAGAACCAGGCCTGGTGGGGATTCTAGCGTGTTTGATTACTGCGCCATAGGGCACTTAGTTAACGGTCGCCCGTATGGCGCACCTGTAGCGTGTGTTACTATATAGTGTGTTAGAGTGGCAGGACGCTGCCCTTAGGAGTGATTATCTTGAACTGTGATTACTGTTACCCCTTTATCCATCTTGAGGAAAAAACGAGTAAAACACTTTACCTATTACAATTCATTACTGTGTCCTTGCTTAGTTATTCTATTGCATAGGACATATCATTGATTGTTAGTACTAGCTGTGCCAGAAGGGGGTAGAGCCTATTGCCGGGGGTTGGCGGAGCTGCACTCAGGGCCCAAATCTAATTCTGCGGCCTCCTTAGTTGGAGGTATCGCTACACGTGGGGGTTCTCGTCCGGGATCCTGATGCAGCAAGCGAACGCCAGAAGTGCCGGCATGGACCCCATGGATCCAAGAGCGGTAGAAGAGTGGTGCAAAGCCGCTAATACAGAGCCAAAACAGTCGATAGCCATTAGCCTCCCTGGCGAGAAATGGTCAAGTGAGACGGTAGAGGAACTGATGAGTTCAGTGTCCCCAGATCACACACCGTGGGTGATAGACATGAAGACAGACCCAAACATCTCATATCAATACGCGTTAGTGGAATATTGGGACGGGATGCCAGAGGCCTGTAAGCACAAGTGTCTGCGGACGCCAGACAACAGAACATTTAGGCTGGCGCACGCAATAACTGTAGAAAGGGAACCATCCCCTACGGGATCGCCACAGGCTGCGGCCCAAACTCCAAGCTGAATGCGAAGAAAAACAAAAAGAGAGATAGAACACCAAAGGGGAAACGCAATACCCCTCAACAAAGCTATACTCCAAGAAGAAGGGGGGAGACCCCTCAGGAGAGGCACGGCACCCCCCAAAGGGGGTGCCCACCCAAGAAAAATAATAGTACGCCTCAGCGGGTTCCTACACCCATTAAAAGGAGGGAAGTCAGTGCATACCAGGCTCAAAAAAGGTTCAAGTCCAAAGGGAATAGGACAAGAGAGTGTCCAAAGGGAAAAGGTCTGAAGAAGGCGGCTCCTGCCGGACCATATCCAGAGAAGCTGGTAGGCCCATCCCCTATAGTGCCCATTCAAGTGGAGGGAGTCTACACCAGGGGCCTCCTGGATACCGGGGCACAAGTGACCCTACTATACCGGGACTTCTACGACAGGCACCTGAGTCATCTGCCTATCCAGAAGATAGAAGAGCTGGAAATATGGGGAATTGGAACCCAGAGTTTCCCTTACGACGGCTACCTTCCCATCCAAATGACCTTTGACCCATCCGTGGCTGGGAAGGCCGAAGTGTTTGACACCCTGGCAGTTGTGTGTCCTAGGCCGCCTGGAGCCAACAAGAATTCCCTTATAATACGGACAAACACGGACCCGGTCCGAAGACTCCTGACCCCTCTCGTGACAGAAGAAATACAAGCAGCTACCAAGATCCATCCCATGCTGAAGACAGCCTACCAACGGCTGGTCCAAGAGCGGGAGACCCCTGGAGAGGAGATAGGGAAGGTGTGGAGACTTGGAAGAGAAGGGGTAGTGTTGCAGCCCGGTGAAGTAACCTGTCTCAGGGCCACTGTGAAGCTTACTTGGGAGCAGCCTGGTCCCTTTGTCATGCTGGAGTCAGACCCAAGGGGTGAGTCCTCAGGCCTGGAGGTGATACCGGAAGTGATTCCGCTGAAGGTCCTGGAGAAGGCCCATTATAGAGTTCCAGTGAGTGTTAGGAATACTACCAAAGACCCCATGGAAATCCCAGCCAGAATGTTGCTAGGCCAGGTGAGCCTGGCGGCCCCTGTTACCCTGTCAGAAGTGAAGAGGACAGGAGAAGAAGGGGATGTTTGGGAGAAGCTGACCATGGAAAACCCGAATCTGTCCAGGGCTTGGAAAGAGAGAGCCAAGGCCCAGTTGAATAGATGGGAGAAGATCTTCTCTAAGGATGAGTTTGATGTGGGGTGTGCAAGGAGTGCCACCCATCGGATCCGCCTCCAGGAAGATAAGCCCTTCCAAGAGAGGGTCAGGCGGGTCCCGCTAGCATATCTGGAGGATCTGAGGGAACAACTTGCAGAACTCAAGAGGACTGGTGTGATACGGGAGTCCAGAAGCCCCTATGCCTCTCCCATAGTGGTGGTCCGAAAGAAGAATGGATCATTGAGGCTCTGTATAGACTACAGGACTCTCAACAGGAGAACCATACCTGACCAATACACCACTCTGAGGATAGAGGATGCCCTACAGAGCTTGTCTGGAGCCAAATGGTTCAGCGTTATGGATCTCAAGAGTGGGTACTATCAGATTCCGATGCACCCAGCAGACAAGGAGAAGACAGCTTTCATAACCCCAGTGGGGTTCTTTGAATTCGACCGGATGCCCCAAGGTCTGTCTGGAGCCCCAGCTACTTTCCAACGCCTCATGGAGAAGACAGTAGGGGACATGAACTTGATCGAAGTCCTTGTATACCTGGACGATGTCATTGTCTTTGGGAGAACCTTGGAGGAACATGAAGAGAGGCTGGAAAAAGTGTTGAGAAGACTCAGTGAGGAAGGACTTAAGCTTTCGCCTGAGAAGTGTCGGTTCTACCAGTCTTCTGTGAACTATCTAGGGCACATAGTATCTGAAGAAGGGGTGGCCACAGACCCTGAGAAATTGGAGGCAGTTACCTCCTGGCCACAGCCCACCACAGTAACAGAACTCAGATCCGTCTTGGGCTTCTGCTCCTACTACAGGAGGTTTGTGGAGGGATTTGCCCGAATTGCTAGACCATTGAATGAGTTGCTCAAGACTGAAGGAGAAGAGGATGGCTCGGGGCCCAGGAGGCCAGGAGAGTCCATCAGAGATCAGTGGAATCAGAAGTGTGAAGAGGCTTTCCAGGAATTGAAGAGGAGCCTGACCACTGCACCAGTCTTGGCCTACGCAGACCCAACCAAACCCTATGAACTGCACGTGGATGCTAGTCATGCCGGTCTGGGAGGAGTACTTTACCAAGAACATGAGGGGCAATTGCGGCCTGTTGCCTATGTGAGTAGGAGCCTGACCCCCTCTGAGAAGAACTACCCCACTCACAAGCTGGAGTTCCTGGCCCTCAAGTGGGCGGTAGTAGACAAGCTCAAAGACTACCTGTATGGAGCAGAGTTCACTGTGAAGACCGACAACAACCCCCTTACCTACCTGTTCACCACGGCCAAGCTGGATGCCACTGGACACAGGTGGCTGGCCGCACTGTCTGGATTCAACTTCAGCCTTAAGTATAGACCAGGAGTGGGGAATCGAGACGCAGACGCTCTGTCCAGAAGATCTCATTCCCCGACCATTGAAATAGAAGATTGGACCCAAGTGGCACCGGACGGGGTGCGGGCCCTTTGTCAAGGAGCTGCATTCCAAGCCCGAGGAGGCTTCAGAGCAGAGGAAATAGGAGTTACCACGGTGGGAGTCCCCAAACACTACTGTGGAGTAGCTCAATTGGAAGAGGACAACCTACCAAGACTGTCCAAGAAGGAATTGAGGTGTGACCAATTGGAAGACCCCATGGGGAGATTGGTCCTGGAGGCCTTGAAAAATCAGGATCCAAACATACTCATGCGTCAACCTTCAAAAGAAGCTCGCCTGCTGAGGAAGGAGTGGGATAGGTTGCAGTTACATCAGGGAGTGGTCTACCGAAGGGGCCCCTCTGATGACTCAGAAGATAAGTGGCAGATGTTCCTCCCAGAGAAACATCGGGAGACTGTTCTGATGGCCTTGCATGACAATCATGGCCACCTAGGGGCTGAAAGGACCTTTCAACTTGTCAGAAGTCGGTTCTATTGGCCCTGCATGAGGGCAGAGGTAGAGGAGTACTGCCACTCATGTGCGCGATGCATCCAGAGGAAGACTTTGCCCCATCAAGCTGCCCCAATGGGCCATCTACAGAGCCAAGGGCCCATGGACCTGGTGTGCATTGATTTTCTCTGCCTCGAACCCGACCTGAGTGGACTAGGAAATGTTCTGGTGATAACCGACCATTTCACCCGGTATGCCCAGGCTTTCCCCACCAAAGATCAGAAGGCCTCCACCGTGGCCAAGGTACTTATGGAGAAGTATTTTGTCCATTATGGGCTGCCACAGAGACTCCATTCAGACCAAGGGAGGGACTTCGAGAGTAAGCTGATCCGGAAGCTCTTGGATTCTTTGGGAATTAAGAAGACTCGAACTACACCTTACCATCCTCAGGGAGATGCTCAGCCGGAAAGGTTCAACCGAACCTTGCTCAACATGTTGGGGACTCTGGAAAGCGAGAAAAAGCAACATTGGAGCAAACACATAGCAGCCATAGTACATGCTTACAACTGCACCATCAGTGATGCTACAGGCTATTCCCCATATCGACTCATGTTTGGGAGAGAAGCGAGACTACCGGTGGACCTGGCTTTTGGCACCTCACTGGACCATTCCTCAGTCACCTCCCACAAAGGATATGTGGACAGGCTCAGACACAGCCTGAAAGTAGCATATGAACAAGCTCAAGCGGCCTCAGATCAAAGGGGAGCTCGGAATAAAAGAAATTACGACTTGAAGGTCCGGGTACAAGACCTACAGCCCGGGGATCGAGTACTGTTGCGCAATCTGGGAGTCCCCGGAAAGCACAAACTTGCAGACAGATGGAGATCTGAACCCTATGTCATCTGCAGGAAGTTGCCGGGCCTACCTGTCTACAAGGTGAAGCCAGAGGGAAAGGTAGGCCCACTGAAGACATGGCATCGAAACCACCTGCTCCCACTTGCGGAGGCAGTTAGAATACCTTCCGTGGGAGACTCCCCTGCACCGGCCTCTATCTTGGATACTCCTAGGCCGCACACTCGGTCACAGACCTCCCGAGCTGGAAATGGAGAAGCCTCCCAACTTAGTGGAGATGAAGAAGGAGAGCTTGATTGGCTGTGGTCTTCCCCAACTCCAGGAACTTCTATCATAGATCTTCCAGTCACCCAAGATACCACAGATGAAACACTGAACCCAGAGGCTACAGAGTTCATCCCTTTCAGTCCTTCAGCAGATTACTGGGAAGATGCCCATGATAGTTGCTCCGAGGAAGAGGAGCCTGTGGCGCCAGAGCCAGAGATTCCAGGAGAGCAAAGAGCTCGAAGAGTCATTCGACCTCCTAAGAAGCTGACCTACCCCCAGATGGGGAACAGTTCGGAAGACTCTGTGGTCACTGCTAGGAGAAATGCTGAGATTCCGGATCCCTCCACTGTCCATTTGGTGGAGGGCAACCCCAGCTCACTCTCTGGCACAGTTAGGCAGGCCACCCATGATAATGTGACCTGTGGGCAAGGGAATTCAACCCCTCAGTTATGGTGGGAATCCCCTATCCCAACATCGTTTTCAGAATTGTCCAATGTTATATATAGTTGTTGCTAAAATTTATCTTTGGGGACCAAAGAGTTTAAGTGGGGGGAGTGTGTAGCGGGGTATTCCCCTATATTGGGAAGAAACTACATTACCCATAACCCCATTCTTTAGATGTTCCACCGCAGAGACTCATGGGAGGGGTTATAAAAGGAGGAGGCGAGGCCGGGCTCGGCCTCTTTGGGGGACACGAGACTTCACAGACGGATCCTCCTGTGCGGATGTGTCGGAGTGCAAGGCCTGAAGCCTGAGGCCTTGCTCTGCACCAAAGAGCCTTCCACCCTCCCCTCTGCGAGCCTGGGTGGCATCTGACTTTGTGAGCTACAGCCTTGTCGGATCGGGGGCCCGATCGTGGGAGAGATCGAGTGTGTGTGACACGGCCGGTGGAAGTTTCCCGGACTGGATCCGTAGTCCGGCGGGTGAGAGGGCGTAAGCCCAGCTAAGATACTGTTACTGTATATAGGCCTATAGACTGCCGTGGCCTACAAGTTATTTTCATACCCCTTGGATTACAAAGTTATACTCTGTTTAAAGTGCACCACCATTACAGACCTGCCGGTGAAGAAAGAAGGACTAAGCTTAATATTAGAACCAGGCCTGGTGGGGATTCTAGCGTGTTTGATTACTGCGCCATAGGGCACTTAGTTAACGGTCGCCCGTATGGCGCACCTGTAGCGTGTGTTACTATATAGTGTGTTAGAGTGGCAGGACGCTGCCCTTAGGAGTGATTATCTTGAACTGTGATTACTGTTACCCCTTTATCCATCTTGAGGAAAAAACGAGTAAAACACTTTACCTATTACAATTCATTACTGTGTCCTTGCTTAGTTATTCTATTGCATAGGACATATCATTGATTGTTAGTACTAGCTGTGCCAGAAGGGGGTAGAGCCTATTGCCGGGGGTTGGCGGAGCTGCACTCAGGGCCCAAATCTAATTCTGCGGCCTCCTTAGTTGGAGGTATCGCTACACTGGCAACTAGATTAAATAGGCGTTCGACTCAGAAAAAGATCCAACTCAAGCCGGGCCTTTTCCAATTTAGTGTTAGTGTTTGCATTCGGGGCAGCTTGATGAGCCAAATGACAAGTGTTAAAATTCGCTTCAAGTTTGGTGAACAGAATCTTGCGATCTCTTTTAATAGATCTCGCCTTTTGTATCAAGCTGCCCCGAATGACAGATTTATGGGCTTCCCATAGTGTAAGGGCAGAGACATCAGCAGTGTCATTAAATGAGATATAATCATTAAGAGCCAATTCAATATCTAAGCGGTGTGAGGGGTGAGTTAGGATGCAGTTGTTAATGCACCAAGTGGTGTCGTGTGACCTAGGTATTGGAGAGGTAATTGTAGCAGTAACCGCACAATGGTCTGTCCATGGAAATGGGACTATATTAGAGGATATTACTTCAGGGAGCATACTAGAGGGGAGGAAAATATGGTCTATTCGTGAAAAGGATTTGTGTGGATAAGAATAATGTGTAAAATTTCTGGAAGTTGGATTAAGTTCCCGCCAGGTATCAACAAAATTAAAAGAAGTAAGTAGAGATTGGAAGGACCGTTTATGGGTAGGAGAGTTAGGAGATGACGGGGATTTATCCAAGAAGGGATAAATGGTAGTATTGGAGTCGCCACATAATATTATTGTTCCAAATTTATGTGATTCAATTAGTTGAAAAAGATGTGATAGAAAAGCTTCAGGACGCTTATTTGGGGCGTAATACGAAACTAATGTGACTTCAGTATCAGCAATAAAGCCTGTTAATAAAACATATTTACCCTCAGGGTCACATATTTGTGTATTAAGGGTAAATGGTGTAGAGCGGTGGAACCCAATCAGGGACCCACGTTGCTTAGTTGTAGCTGAAGCTGTGTAGAATTGAGGGTAGGAGGAGGAAAGAAATTTAGGGGAGGCGTTATTGATAAAGTGTGTTTCTTGAAGGAAAATGATGTGAGCTTTTCTAGCTGAGAAGGAACGTAGAGCTTTAGTTCTTTTTTGTGGAACGTTGAAGCCTTGTACATTTAAGGACAAAATGTTTATGGGGGCCATGACATAGTAAGGGTAAGTTTTATGTAAGGGTTAATATAACCCATATTAGGAGCTCGAACCACCACCAAGGGAGACAGAAGGGGAGAAGAAATGAAAGACAGAAAGGAAAGAAAAAAGAAGAAACCAAATAAATAGGTAGCCCTAATGACTGCATTTAATGTCATAAAATAATGATGTACTAGTAGGGCGCAGGAACATCTCGGAGAGATAAAAAAAAATCTCCGAGGGGTTCCATGGTCACCGACCGACTCCTGCATAATAGTAGCAGGAGTCAGGGGGTATGTAGGGGGCCGCAAGAAGTTCCAGAGGGAAAAACAACGCCGGAGAACACTTAAGTATTATAATAGTAAACTTATATATTTCTCTATCAATAAGACTGGAGATGCAATAAAAAAAGAGAGAGAGAAAGGAAACATACCAACGTCGGGAATTATGTTGAGTCAATATTTAGACGAATGCGTCCACAAGGAGGCTAGAAAATATTGATCTTAACACTTGTGAAGCAAACCGTCTACTCAAGTGAAATAATTAATAAACAAGCTCGCAAATGTAGGGGAAAGAGAAAGAAAAAAAAAAGGGGGGGGAGGGGGAGGGAGGAGGATAATCTATCTATATCAGTGACCATATAAATCAAGGAAATAGACTTATTTGTCTATAAGGAGACAAACAAAGAAAACAAGGAACACTTGTCTCAAGAAGTATAAATGAAGTTTAAGCCTTCTGGCTGACAAAAACATAAAATAAATACATAAATTTATATTTCATAAGTAGAAAAGAATAAATATATAATAAATAATAATAATAATAAAAATAAAAAAAATAGAAACACTTGTCTCAAAAATGTAAATGAAATATAGACCTTCTGGCTGACTAAAACAATAAATAAATACCTAAATTTATATTTCATAAGTACAATATAATATGCATATAAATTAAATAAATAGACATATTTGTCAGTAAGGAGACAAACAAAAAAAAAAAACTAGAAACACTTGTCTCAAAAATGTAAATGAAATATAAACCTTCTGGCTGACTAAAACAATAAATAAATACCTAAATTTATATTTCATAAGTACAATATAATATGCATATAAATTAAATAAATAGACATATTTGTCAGTAAGGAGACAAACAAAAAAAAAAAACTAGAAACACTTGTCTCAAAAATGTAAATGAAATATAAACCTTCTGGCTGACTAAAACAATAAATAAATACCTACATTTATATTTCATAAGTACAATATAATATGCATATATATGCATATATAATATGCATATAAATTAAAGAAATAAACATATTTGTCAGTAAGGAGACAAAAAAAAAGAAAAAACAACACTTGTCACAAGAAATATAAGTGAAATACAAACCTTCTGGTTGACCTGTTTACTAATACATTAAATTAATACCTAGATTAATATATCATTAATAGGAAAGCGTATTAAAAAAAAAAAAAAAAAAATGATAATGGAAAACAGGATTCCAACTCTTCAATCAGAGATAGTGCAATGCTTTTCAGAATAAAGCATTGGGGCTAGTACCCTATAAAAAGGGAGAAACGTGGATAAGATTAATGAAAGTTGAACAATCAATCCATTGAGTCGACATTTATCGGTGCCTGACTATCAAAACGTCCTCGTTTATGAAGATTCTGTCTGGTATAACCAGAGGGGTTTGGGTCCAAGTTGGTTTCATTTGGAGGTGATCTAGAAGCCGTTCGTCTACGAGGTTTCTCCTTAGAATTGGTGTGATCCATCAGGCCTAGATCATTTAAGGCTGACCGTAGTTCATCGGACGTGCGACAGGTATATCTAGTTTCCAAGTGTGTAAAGCGGAGAGAAAATGGAAACCCCCAGTGGTATATGATTTGATGCTTTTGAAGTACTTGCAGCAGGGGTTTCATAGAACGCCTCTTAGTCACAGTTAGAGGGGAGAGGTCTGTAAAGAGCTGATATATATTGCCCTGGAACTCAAGAGTGTTTTTACCTCTAGCAGCAGCAAGTATTTGCTCCTTTGTTTTATAGTAATGAAATTTAACTATAATATCCCTAGGGGGTCCATTGGGTTTGCGTTGAGTTAGGGCCCTGTGGACTCTGTCCATTTCCAATCTCTCAGGTGAAATACCTGGTAACAGTTCCTGAAACAGTGCACATATAGTTCCCTGTAAGTCTAAGATTGATTCAGGGAGACCTCTGATTCTTTGGTTGGAGCGACGGTCCCTATTCTCCTGGTCTTCCAAACGGTTTTGTAATAAAAAGTTCTCATCCTTAAGCTGTTCAATAGTAGTATTATAATGCTGTGTGGTAGTTTCTATATCATCTACCCGCATTTCTAATTCAGCTGTTCTATGCCCCAGCTCCCTAATCTCCCTTGTCAGCTTCTCTGTTATCTGGTCAGAAGTTTGTTTCAAAGCTTTCTGAAGCATTTTCTCAAATTGACTAAATATATTAGACTGAATAACAGATTCAGGTGTTTCATCATCAGAGTCAATCTCACCAGCCGTGTCCAGGTTTTTGAAACTGTGTGACAGGGATTTAGGAACCCGCTGTGTGCGAGTCTGTGAGGTACCAGGCGCCGCCATCTTGGATGTCTGCCGGGACAGTGTATCTTTAGAGGTACCAATCTTATATTTCGTTTTTGGGCCCCTCGTGACCATCCTCAATACGCCGAAGTGTACCTGGTGTGAATTTGCGGGAGCTGGTGCCGTTTGCGGTAAAAGGCAGCGGTCGGTTCTCCGGTTTGTTTAACCCGGGAGCGGAGCTCTAAGGGGATGCGACTTCTCCCTCAGGCATCCGCGCATGCGCCCTGAGAAGATGTTTTCATGGAAGTTTTGGCTCCACCAATGATTATAGACTATCACCATAAAATGCACAATTACAAGTCCAGTAAACATCTGCACAGTTGTTGATAGGAGGAAGATCTCTAGAATGATTATTGAGTTGTTTCAAAAAGAAGTGAATGAAAGGAATAAAAGTGGAAGCAATATTCTCCATGTGATAAGGAAAAGCTCCTTAACATGCAGTACAATGAGCACAAGCCCAATGTAAAAGCAGTTGTGCACTCTGGAGAATGCAGATGTGCCCGTGTGCAACACACATATTTAACAAGCTAAAGCGTGTGCGCCCTGTCAGGCGAGCATAAAATGGTGTGCTTTGTCAATGCACATGTGCAGTTGAGTAGCTGAAAGAAGGGTGTAAAAAGGCTTGATTAGTTGTAAGACAGATCTACATGTTCTGGACAGAATTTGTGCATTTAAACAATATTATATACATACTTTTTAGCCTGGTAACAGAAGATGGTAAACTAGTAAAGTTATCTACAGTATTCAGACAAAAATGTTGAAGATTACATTGGCTGCGCTTGCTAATGGTAGGCGCAAAAGATTGCGCAAGTGCGCAATAGCGCTTCCTATGTAAATATGGTTTGGTGCATATAAGTGCACCAGAATTTTTGATAAATGTTTTGTGTCCCGTTTTTTGTGCAATTGCTCCAATTTCTCCACTGCACCACAGGCGCAGGTCTTTAGTAAATCACCCCCATAGTGTGCAAGAAGGGAGCCTATCAGGCTCAGTGAACCTGTGTGCGCAAAATGAATCACATATTTTAAGTCCTGGGCAACACCCTGAGTGCAGCCCATCTTTGCCAAGACTTACCTCTCTACCCTTTCCGCTGATCTTCACTGGGCAGACCTGCCTGTAGCCACAGATCCTTTCTTCCAAAAGGGTCTCTGCCAGGTCCTCTTCATCGTGTGCATGCCCAGTTTATATCTATGGGCAGAGCCTGTACTCTGCAGGACTGCTGAAATGCCACTGTGAATGTGACTTCCCATAGGAATGAAAAGGGTCGCTGCACACAGTTAACCACTTTAACTCTGGAAGATTTACCCCCCTTCATGACCAGGCCATTTTTTTGCAGTACGGCACTGCGTTATTTTAACTGACAATTTCGCGGTCATGCAACGACATACCCAAAAAGAGAATTAATTTGTTTCCCACAAATAGAGCTTTCTTTTGGGGGTATATGATTACCTCTGCGTTTTTTTTATTTTATGCTCTATAAACAAAAAAAGACCGCCAGTTTTGAAAAATAAACAATAGTGGTTCTGAAAGCAAAAGGTTTTTTTTTTTATTATTTATTATTTTTATTATTACCTTTAAAAGGGGTTGTTCACCTTAATGCATCATATGCATTAACCACTTCCCTACCCAGCCATAGTCAAATGACGTCCACAGATGGGATCTCCCATCTTGGGTGGACGTCATATGACATCCTGGGCTTTGTGGGGGGATATCTGAATGACGCCTGCAGCTAGAGGCAACATTCAAATATCCTTCTATTCTGCCGGCGATTTTACGCACAATAAGAATGATCATAGCGGCGGTTCCGGTGCTTCTCCGGGCTCTCCCGTGCCATCGGGGGCCCGGAGAATGAATCGTCCGGCGCCGGATAGGAAGCATAGAGATGACTGGTGACCAGATGGTCACCAGTCATCTCTATGACCGTCAGAGGCCCGGGCGCGATGTGATGACGTCACGCTCGGGTTCTCAAAAGTAAACAAAGCCGCCATTGCGGCTAGTAAGCATGAGATCAGTGAATTTTTTTTTACGATCTCATGCTTTCCAGCCTGAAGGAGAGATGTGGGGTCTTATTGACCCCGCATCTCTCCATAAAGAGGACCTGTCACACACCATTCCTATTACAAGGAATGTTTATATTCCTTGTAATAGAAATAAAAGTGATCAAAAAAAAAATTGTAAAAAAAGTGTAAAAATAAAAAAATGAAGTAAAATAAAAATAAAAATTATAAAAAAAAAGTAAAACGCCCCTGTCCCCGGTAGCTTGCGATCAGAAGTGAACGCACAAGTAAGTCCCGCCCACACATGTAAACTCCGTTCAAACCACATGTAGGGGGGTCTCCTTTAAGGCCCTATGGACTACGTTACCCAGAACCCCGTTTGGCACCCAGGGTGCATTTGGCCACCGCAGAGACTCATGGGTGGGGCTATAAAAGAAGAGGGCGAGGCTAAGCTCGGCCTCTTTGGACACCGCACTGCAATCAATAGGACTCCCTGTGCGGATCTGTTGCAGTGCAAGGCCCGAGCCTTGCATGCCTTCCAAAGAGCCTTCCACCCCACTGCTGAGCCTGGGTGATACCTGATTCCTTTGTGTTGCTGACATCAGTTGAACCAGAAACCGGATCGTTGCAGACACTGTGTGAGGAAACACAGTGGTGGAAGCCCGGACTGGGATCGCGTCCGGAGGGGTGAGCGAGCATCTGCTCACTTATTTAACTTGTACTTTGTTTAGGCCTAGTGACTGCCTTGGCCCATCGTGCTGTAGTTATTATCCCGCCGGAGACTAGTGGCGGAACTGAGTTGTGTAGTCTCTGGTGAAGCATTCCTCTTTTATTAACCGTTATTGGATTACAAATACTGTTCCTGAATGTGCACCACCGTTCATCTGAATGCGAAGAGTTGTTCTCACAGAGACTGAGCTTTATCTGAGTCAGGCCTGACCAGGGGTTTAAAACTTTGTTGGTGCGCCACATTGCGCATAAGAGAAGATAGCTGCACGTGGCGTGTGATCACTCTGCACTATCAGTAATTAGTATGTTTATTGCTGCAGGGCTCTGCATGTATGCTATGTGTTATGTTTAACCTATACCTTTATACCTAAGTAAATCTGATATAGTTTACCACTCCTGAATCAGTGTTTATCATTGCATATATTTACTGCCTAACCAGGTATAGAATTGTGTAGCGGGGTGTTCCCCTTTAACGCAGAGAGACTGCATTACCCAGAACCCCGTTCGGAAATGTTTCCGCCGCAGAGACTCATGGGAGGGGTTATAAGAGGAGGAGGCGAGGCTGGGCTCGGTCTCTTTGGGACACGAGACTTCAGAGACTGATCCTCCTGTGCGGATGTGTCGGAGTGCAAGGCCTGAAGCCTGAGGTCTTGCGCAGCACCAAAGAGCCTTCCACCCCTCTGCGAGCACTCCCCCCACTTAAACTCTTTGGTCCCCAAAGATAAACCTTAACAAAGACTATGTACAACTCTAGTTAATTCTGCAAACGATGTTGGCATAGGGAATTCCCACCAAAACTGAGGGGTAGAATTCCCTTGCCCACAGGTCACATTATCATGGGTGGCCTGCCTAGCTGTGCCAGAGAGTGAGTTGGGGTTGCCCTCCACTAAATGGACAGTGGAGGGATCCGGATTTTCAGCATTCCTCCTAGCGGTAACTACAGAGTCCTCTGAGCTATTCCCCATTTGTGGGTAGGTCAGCTTCCTAGGAGGCCGGATGACTCTTCGAGCCCTTTGCTCTCTTAGGATTTCTGGCTCTGGTACCACAGGCTCCTCTTCTTCTGAGCAACTATCATGGGCATCTTCCCAGTAATCTGCTGAAGGACTAGATGGGATGAACTCTGTGGCTTCTGGGTTCAGTGTTCCATCTGGAGTGTCTTCAGTGGTTGGAAGATCTATAGTAGAAGTTCCCGGAGTTGGGGAAGGCCACAGCCAATCAAGTTCTCTTTCTTCACTTTCACTAAGTTGAGAGGCCTCTCCATCTTCGGTTCGGGAGGTCTGCGACCGAGTGTTCGGCCTAGGAGTATCCAGGATAGAGACCGGTTCAGGGGAGTCTCTCACGGGAGGTATCCTGACTGCCTCAGCAAGTGGGAGCAGGTGGTTTCCATGCCACGTCTTCAGTGGTCCTACCTTTTCTTCTGGCTTCAACTTGTAGACAGGTAGGCCCGGCAGCTTCCTGCAGATGACATAGGGTTCAAATCTCCATCTGTCTGCAAGTTTGTGTTTTCCAGGGACCCCCAGATTGCGTAGCAGTACTCGGTCCCTGGGCTGTAAGTCCTGCACCCGGACCTTCAAGTCGAAGTTTCTTTTGTTTCGAGCTCCCCTTTGGTCTGAGGCCGCTTGAGCTTGTTTATAGGCTACTTTCAGGCTGTGTCTGAGCCTGTCCACATATCCTTTGTGAGATGTGGCTGAGGAATGATCCAGAGAGGTGCCAAAGGCCAAGTCTACAGGTAGTCTCGCCTCTCTCCCAAACATGAGTCGATATGGGGAGTAGCCTGTCGCATCACTAATGGTGCAGTTGTAAGCATGTACTAGGGCTGCTATGTGTTTGCTCCAATGTTGCTTTTTCTCACTTTCCAGAGTCCCCAACATGTTAAGCAAGGTTCGGTTAAACCTTTCCGGCTGAGCATCTCCCTGTGGGTGGTAAGGTGTAGTTCGAGTCTTCTTGATTCCCAACAAATCCAGGAGTTTCCGGATCAGTTTACTCTCAAAGTCCTTTCCTTGGTCTGAATGAAGTCGCTGGGGCAGCCCATAATGGACAAAGTATTTCTCCATAAGTACCTTGGCTACGGTGGAGGCCTTCTGATCTTTGGTTGGGAAAGCTTGGGCATACCGGGTGAAATGGTCGGTTATCACCAGAACATTTCCTAGTCCACTCAGGTCGGATTCGAGGCAGAGAAAATCAATGCATACCAGATCCATTGGGCCTTGACTTTGTAGATGGCCCATTGGGGCAGCTTGATGGGGCAAAGTCTTCCTCTGGATGCATCGTGCACATGAGTGGCAGTACTCTTCTACCTCTGCCCTCATGCAGGGCCAATAGAACCGACTTCTGACAAGTTGAAAGGTCCTTTCAGCCCCTAGGTGGCCATGATTGTCATGCAGGGCAACCAGAACAGTCTCTCGATGCTTCTCTGGGAGGAACAGTTGCCACTTATCTTCTGAGTCATCAGAGGGGCCCCTTCGGTAGAGCACTCCCTGATGTACCTGCAACCTGTCCCATTCTTTCCTCAACAGGCGAGCTTCCTTTGAGGGATGACGCAGGAGTCTGTTTGGATCCTGATTCTCCAGGGCCTCCATGACCAATCTCCCCATGGGGTCTTCCAATTGGTCACACCTCAACTCCTTCTTGGATAGTCTCGGCAGGTTGTCTTCTTCCAGTTGAGTCACTCCACAGTAGTGTTTGGGGACTCCCACCATGGTAACTCCTGTTTCCTCTGCTCTGGAGCCTCCTCTGGCTTGGAATTCAGCTCCTTGACAAAGGGCCCGCACCCCGTCCGGTGCCACTTGGGTCCAATCTTCTACGTCACTGGTGGGGGCATGAGACCTCCTGGACAGAGCGTCTGCGTCTCGATTCCCAGCCCCTGGCCTGTACTTGAGGCTGAAGTTGAACCCAGACAGTGCGGCCAGCCACCTGTGTCCAGTGGCATCCAGTTTGGCCGTGGTGAAAAGGTAGGTAAGGGGGTTGTTGTCAGTCTTCACAGTGAATTCTGCCCCATACAGGTAGTCCTTGAGCTTATCTACTACCGCCCACTTGAGGGCCAGGAACTCCAGCTTGTGGGTGGGGTAGTTCTTTTTAGAGGGGGTCAGGCTCCTACTCACGTAGGCAACAGGCCGCAGTTGTCCTTCGTGTTCTTGATAAAGTACTCCTCCCAGACCGTCATGACTAGCATCTACGTGTAGTTCATAGTTCATAGGGTTTGGTTGGGTCTGCGTAGGCCAAGACTGGAGCATTGGTCAGGCTCTTCTTCAATGCCTGGAAGGCCTCTTCACACTTCTGATTCCACTGATCTCTGATGGACTCTCCCGGCTTCCTGGGCCCTGAGTCATCCTCTTCTCCCTCAGTCTTGAGCAGTTCATTTAATGGTCTAGCAATTCAGGCGAATCCCTCCACAAACCTCCTGTAATAGGAGCAGAACCCCAAAAAGGATCTGAGTTCTGTTACTGTGGTGGGTCATGGCCAGGAGGTAACTGCCTCCAATTTCTCGGGGTCTGTGGCCACCCCTTCTTCAGACACTATGTGCCCCAGGTAGTTCACAGAAGACTGGTAGAACCGACACTTCTCAGGCGAAAGTTTGAGTCCCTCCTCACTGAGTCTCCTCAAGACTTTTTCCAGCCTCTCCTCATGCTCCTCCAGGGTTCTTCCAAAGACAATGACATCGTCCAGGTATACAAGGACTTCAATAAGATTCATGTCTCCTACAGTCTTCTCCATGAGACGTTGGAAGGTAGCTGGGGCTCCAGACAGACCTTGAGGCATCCGGTCGAATTCAAAGAACCCCACTGGGGTTATGAAAGCTGTCTTCTCCTTGTCTTCTGGGTGCATAGGGATCTGATAGTACTCGCTCTTGAGATCCATAACACTGAACCACTTGGCTCCAGACAAACTCTGTAGGGCATCCTCTATCCTTGGAGTGGTATACTGGTCGGGTATGGTTCTCCTGTTGAGAGTCCTGTAGTCGATACAGAGCCTCAATGACCCATTCTTCTTCCTGACCACCACTATCGGAGAGGCATAGGGGCTTCTAGACTCCCGTATCACACCAGTCCTCTTGAGTTCTGCAAGTTGTTCCCTTAGATCCTCCAGATCTGCTAGTGGGACCCGCCTGACCCTCTCTCTGAAGGGCTTATCTTCCTGGAGGCGGATCCGATGGGTGGCACTCCTTGCACACCCCACATTGAACTCATCTTTAGAGAAGATCTTCTCCCATCTGTTCAACTGGGCCTTGGCTCTCTCTTTCCAAGCCCTGGGCAGATTTGGGTTTTCCATGGATATCTTCTCCCAAGCATCTCCTCCTTCGCCCACCTCTGACAGGTTGACAGGGGCAGCAGGGCTCACCTGGCCCAGCAGCATCCTGGCTGGGATTTCCATGGGGCCATCTGTATTGTTCCTAACACTCACTGGGACTCTACAATGGGCCTTCTTTAGGGCCTTCAGCGGAATCACTTCTGGTATCACTTCCAGACCGTGGGACCCTTCCCTTGGGTCAGATTCCAACATGACAAAGGGTCCGGGCTGCTCCCAAGTAAGCTTCACAGTGGCTCTGAGACAGGTTACTTCACCGGGCTGCAACACTATCCCTCCTCTTCCAAGTCTCCACACCTTCCCTATCCCCTCTCCTGGGGTCTTCTGCTCTAAGACCAGCCGTTGGTAAGCCGTCTTCAGCATGGGGTGGATCTTGGTGGCCGCTTCCCCTTCTTCTTTCACTATAGGGGTCAGAAGTCTTCGGACCAGATCCGTGTTCGTCCCTATTATAAGGGAACTCGTATTGGCTCCCAGCGGCCGAGGGCACACAACCGCCAGGGTGTCAAACACTTCGGCTTTTCCAGCCACAGATGGGTCAAAGATCATCCTGACAGGCAGATAGCCATCGTAGGGGAAGTTCTGGGTTCCAATCCCACATATCTCTAGTCCCTCTATCTTCCGGATGGGTAGGTGACTCAAGTGCTTATCGTAGAAATCTCTGTATAGCAGGGTCACTTGCGCCCCAGTATCCAAGATTGCTCTGTTGTAAACTCCCTCCACTTGAATGGATACTATAGGAGATGGGCCTACCAGCTTCTCCGGATATGGCCCGGCAGGGGTTGCCTTCTTTAGACTTTTTCTCTTTGAACCTCCTCTCGTCCAATCCCCTTTGGACTTCAGTCTTTCTTGAGTCTGGTATGCATTGACTTCCCTCCTTTTACTGGGTGTAGGGACCCGCTGAGGGATATTATTATTTTTCTGGGGAGTGCTGTGCCTCTTCTGAGGGGTCTTGCCCCCTTTCTCTGGGGTGTATCTCTGTTGAGGAATGTTGTGTTTCCCCCGAGGCGTTTTATCTCCTGTTATTTTCTGCTTTGCTTTCAGCTTGGAGCTCACTGAAGGTGATGGGCACCCGGTTGACTCCTTCACCGGGGCCCTCTGAAGTTTCCCGCCGGCTTGCGGTTGTCTATTTTCTTCTTCTTCGGACTGGAGCATGTAGCCGCAATATGTCCAATTCCTCCACAGTTAAAGCAGACTATATCTCCCCATTCTTGTAAAGATGCGGGTGCTGAGGCAATTGGGAATAATTCCTTCCTTGGTGCTTCTGTCTTGGGACCCTCTCTCTCTTTTTCCATCAGGGAGGTTAACATCTCTAACACCTTGGACATTTGAGCTTTTAGGGTGTCTATCTCCGAATCCCTTTCAGGGGTCATCACTGGATTGACTAGCACCTGTGCGGGTACAACATTTGTCTTAATCATCTGCTTGTCCTGTTGCAGCGCCTCCTCATCTCTGATGATTTTTATCAAGTCAGCATAAGTCAGCAACGTTCCTCCTCCTGAGGTTTTCAGGTGCAGCCAGACTGGATCCGAGCGTAGCGCACCCTTCAAGACTTGCTTCATTCTTGCCGCATCTGTATCTTGGGGCTTCATCCCCTTCTTCAACACAATCTTGCACAACAACCTGTTTAGTCTTCTAACATACTCGGAAAGTTTCTCCTCTGGTTGTTGGAAAGTATGTTCAAATTGGTAGACCATCTCTGTCACCTTTTCCAATTGACCAAACTCTTCTTGCAGCATGGCTAGACAGTCTTGAGCCATGCAATCTGCATTCCCAAACCAAAAACTTTTCACTGCTTCTGCTGCTGCGCCTTTAAGGCTTTCCATCACTCGTTGCCTCTTCTGTGCTTCAGGCACCTCCCATGCCTCTACTGCCTGCAATGCCTGCTCCACCCAGGTGTCAAAATCTTCTTCCCCTGCGGGGACAGGGAGCTTCCCTGAGAATGTCTTTAGTCTCCGGTAGCTAGTCTCTACATGCACCGTGCTTGCCTTCTGACACTTGGTTAGCAGATCCCCTATTGCACCTATCAGTTCTGGTGATATAGCAGTGACAGGTGCAGGCGCCACCGGAGGCGTCACCCTGTCTCCTTTTTCCGGTGGGGTACGGGCCGCAGCCTGCGGTGATCCCGTTGGTGATGGTTCCTTTTTTTCAGTTACTGCGTGCGCCAACCTATAGGTTCTGTTGTCTGGCGTCCCGTCCCAGTACTCCACTAATGCATACTGATATGAGATGTCTGGGTCTGACTTTATCTCCGTCACCCACGGTGTGTGATCTGGGGACACTGACTTCATTAACTCCTCTACCGTCTCAGTCGACCAGTCCTCCCCAGGGAGGCTTATGACTATCGACTGGTTTGGCTCTGCGTTAGAGGCTTTGCACCATGCTTCTACTGTTTGTGGGTCCATGCCGACACTTCTGGCGTTCATCTGCTGCATCAGGATCCCGGACGAGCCCCCACGTGTAGCGATACCCTCACTTAAGAAGGCCGCAGATTTAGTTTGGGCCCTGAAGACAGCTCCGCCAACCCCCGGCAATGTACTCGACCCCCTACTGGCACAGCTAGTTCTGACAGCAATATGTATGTCTTATACTGTATGAGTAATTAAACATCAAGACAATAATAGTATAAAATGGGTAAAAGATTTACTTAAGCTTTTGATAAGAAAAAGGGGTTAACATTTATCACAGTTCACAAAATACATATATAATGCAGAGCCCTGCAACACTAACACACTATGAATATGAAGTTAACAGCAACAAGTGCGCCACATGGGCGACCGTTAGCTAGGCGTCCTGTGGCGCAGTAATCAAACAAAATAGAAAACTGACCAGGCCTGGTTCTGATATCTACAACTTAGTCTATAGAGGATGATGTTCTTTTCTTCACCGGCAGGTCTTTAACGGTGGTGTACATTAACAGAGTATAATTTGTAATCCAATGGGAAAGGTAAAGATGGGGTAAACACTTTGCTATGCGAACTGAGTTCAGCTCTGATAAGGTTCTTCAGTGAAAGTGTCAGGAACAACTTGTGGGCCACGGCAGTCTATAGGCCTATTAACAGTAAAAGTTTATGGTTGGGGCATACGCCCTCTCACCCGCCCGGACTGCGGTCACAGTCTGGGAACTTCCACCAACTGTGTCACACACACACAATGTCTCCAGCGATCGGGCCCCCGATCCAACGGATGCTTGTAGTTAAGCGAAGTCAGATGCCACCCCGGCTCGCAGAGGGGTGGAAGGCTCTTTGGTGCTGCGCAAGACCTCAGGCTTCAGGCCTTGCACTCCGACACATCCGCACAGGAGGATCAGTCTCTGAAGTCTCGTGTCCCAAAGAGACCGAGCCCAGCCTCGCCTCCTCCTCTTATAACCCTTCCCATGAGTCTCTGCGGCGGAAACATTGCCGAACGGGGTTCTGGGTAATGTAGTCTCTCTGCGTTAAAGGGGAACACCCCGCTACAATTATATGAAGGAAACTTTCCCTAGACTAACTGTGCCATAGAGGGTTGAGTAGATTGCCGGGGGTTGGCGGTGCTGTATACAGGGCCCGAACCAACTGAAAACCAGCGGCTCTCTTAACTGGGGGTAGCGCTAAACACATATGTGAAGTATCGCCGCGTGCATTAGAGCGCGTGTAACAATTCTAGCACTAGACCTCCTCTGTAACTCTAAACTGGTAACCTGTAAAAAATTTCAAAGCGTCGCCTATGAAGATTTTTAAGTACCGAAGTTTTGCGCCATTCCATGAGTGTGCGCAATTTTAAAGCGTGAAATGTTAGGTATCCATTTACTCAGCGTAACATCATCTTTCATATTTTATAAAAAAATTGGGCTAACTTTATTGTTTTGTTATTTTTTAATTCATGAAACCATTTTTTTTCCAAAAGGCGTTTGAAAAATTATTGCGCAAATACCGTCCAAGAAAAGTTGCAATGACCGTCATTTTATTCCCTAGGGTGTCTGCTAAAAAAACATATATAATGTTTGGGGGTTCTGAGTAATTTTCTAGCAAAAGAATGATGATTTGTACACGTAGGAGAAAAGTGCTAGAATAGGCCCGGTATTGAGGTGGTATAAAAAGCCAGGTGTTTAAGTGGTTAAGGTGAAAAAACTTCTGTCAGTAACCCCCCCCCCATTTTACTTGCCTGAGCCCTGGAATTCACTTGGCGGTGACGCGCTCTCCCTCTCTCCACAGGGTCCCGTCTCTTGATTGGATAGATTGATAGCAGCGCAGCCATTAACTCCCAGTGTGAAAGGGGTCTAAATCTCCAATTTATTTGTATTTTTTTGCTGCTGTGATCTGAATTCCTATTACAGGGTGGCTACATTTGCTCTCCATGGTCCCACTGTATGTAGTCATTCTCTCTTGCTTTCTCCTAAAATGAGCTATGGACTATGGTATGTGTAGTGTGCATAGAGTGCACGGGACCCCAAATAATGTGTACTGCTTGTTGCAAACAAAATAAAAGTGAAGGGGAAGGAAGGTTTGGGAGCTCATGGAGCACATTACAAGGAGGCAGAAAAACACAGTAAGAAACAATTTCATGAACAAAATAATTAGTGGATGTGTATGTATCATTTTTGGAGAATAAAGATATGGTATTGCTGCAGTCTCATCTAATATGTTTTATCCCTCACACGGAAAGTAGGTTATATGGTTTTCAATGGCATAGTTCACATCAGTGCTTGCAGTTCCAGAAAAGTAGAACATGCTGCATTTTTCCTGCATTGGAACGCTGTAAAACTCACAGGAACACATGTCCTTATATAAAGGTTAAAAAAAAAAGGGGGGAGGGAAAGCACTGCATCAAAAACACACTGGAACGCACCAAAAACGCACAGTCTTATTTAAGGTTAAGAAAAAAAAAGGGAAAATAAAGCACTGGACTGAATCAAAAATACAATGGAACGCACCAAAAACGCACATTCTTATTTAAGGTTAAGAAAAAAAAAGGGAAAATAAAGCACTGGACTGACTCAAAAAGGCACTGGAACGCATTAAAAATGCGCATGCAGAAAAGCCACTGGAACGCATCCGGACTGCGTTTCTACGGTGTGAACTCGCACTGAGTGTCATGTCGCTTGTTGTGTGGAACTGGAAAAAGTAATGTGCATTACTTTGAGGCAAAAATTTGACGTTTTGGTGCCATAGACAAACAGGGGTGCCTGAAAAAACCCTTTGGGTTCGTTCACACTAGCTTGCATGATAAAAAAGCAGCATTGTACTGTGTGGGCAGCTGTTTACTTCATCACAAAGTGCATACAGTATTTGCATTTTTACACACTGCATATCACACTAGGATTGTTTATGAAGTGCCCTTGCAGTCACTGCCCAGGGAAAAAAAGTGCCAACGTATTGTAGCGGGGTCTCCTTTAAGACTCCCGGGACTGCATTTCCCAGAGTCCCGTTTGGCACCCAGGGTGCAATGTTGCCACCGCAGAGACTTGTGGGAGGGAGATAAAAGGAGGAGGCTGGACGAAGCTCGGTCTCTTTGGGACACAGCGCGGCTGCTGACTGGTCTTCCTGTGCGGATCTGCTGGAGTGCAGGGCCTGAAGCCTGGGGCCTTGCGCAACTTCTGAAGAGCCTTCCACCCCACTGCAGAGCCTGGGTGGCATCTGACTTTGCTTACCGCTGACATCAGTTCAATTGGGGACCCGACCGTTGCAGACGCTGTGTGCGGAGACACAGCAGGTGGAAATCCCGGACTGGGATCGCGTCCGGAGTGGTGAGCGAGCACCTGCTCAATTCAATAGGCTGTATTGTTGTTGGGCCTAGAGACTGCCGTGGCCCACCGGCCCTCTATTTGCTGTTCCACTGGAGACTAGTAGCAGAACAGAGTTAAAGGGTCTCCAGTGAAGTGTTCCTTATGGTTACCTACCTTGTGGATTACAAGTATTGTTCCTGTACGTGCACCACCATTCAAGTTGCATGCGAAGAAAGTATTATTTTAAAGACTGAGTTAAATCTGTGTCAGGCCTGACCAGGGGATAGAGTATTGTTTGGTGCGCCATAGGGCGCATAGATAATGATAGCTGCGCGTGGTGTATGACCGCGCTGTGCGATTGTCTGCTATATTTATTGCTGCAGGGCTCTGTAAGCAAGTCACCTGTTATGTTTTAACCTATGCCTTTCAAACTAAAGTAAAACAGTTATACTTTACCATGTGCTATCAGTGTGTTATCATTGCACATAGTGCTGACCTTCTTGAGAAGTTGGGGTGTGTGTACAATCAGGAAGTAGATTGTGATAGACAACATTCCCTAGACTAACTGTGCCATAAGTGGGTTGAGTAGATTGCCGGGGGTTGGTGGAGCTGTACTCAGGGCCCGAAATCAAACCAGCGGCTCTCTTAGCTGGGGGTAGCGCTACAGTATGTTTTATCAGGGAGTCCTATTTAAAGTGTTTGTAAAGTCAAAAGGTTTTTTGGCTTAATGGATAAGATTAAGATAAAAAGCCTTGTGTGTGTGTAGCAGCCTCCCTCAGCCCCCCTAATACTTACCTGAGCCCCCTCTCTGTCCAGCGATGTCCCTCAGCCGTCCCCAACTTTTCCTGCCGACTGGCTGATTTGGCCAACTGATTTTGACAGCCAATCGAAAGAGAGAGGGGATGTGGCCGAATGGCACCTCCATGCCTGAATGGACACAGGGAGCTGTGGCTCGGGTGCCCCCATAGCAAGCTGCTTGCTGTGGGGGCACACGACAGGAGGGAGGGGCCAGGAGCAGCAAAGAGGGACCCGAGAAGAGGAGGATATGGGCTGCCTGGTGCAAATCCACTGCACAAAGCAGGTAAGTATAACATGTTTGTTATTTTTATTATATTTTTTAAAACAAGCCTTTACAATCATTTTAAGTCTTGTGTACATGGGCATACACCCATGTGAGAAGGTCCGTGTTTTCCCACGGGATGCACAGGTGTTCTGTCTGTGCTTCCACCCTCAGGCAGTCCCATTCATGCCATTGGGACACAGCCCCAAATCCAATCGCTGTCCACATCTTACAGACTTCACCTCTGTATAACATCTCCATAATTTGCCCCATTCTGACCGTTGAAACCACTAAGCAACTTATCTACTCCCTTGTCATCTCTGGCCTTGACTATTGTAACTCCCTCCTCATTGGAATTCCTCTCTATAGGCTATCCCCTCTTCAGTCAATCATGAAAGCTGCTGCAAGATTCATCTATCTTACCGTTCAGTGTCCCCCATTCCTCTCTGCCAATCACTCCACTTGCTTCCCATTGCCCAACAAATAAAATTCAAAACATTAACAATAACATACAAAGCCATTTACAACTCGTCCCTGAGCTATATCACCAATCTTGTCTCCAAATATCATCCAAACCTCTTTGCTCCTCCCAAGACCTCCTGCTCTCTAGCTCCCTTGTCTTCTCCCATGCTTGCCTCCAGGACTTCTCCATAGCCTCTCCCATCCTCTGGAACTCCCTACCCAAATCTGTCCAGCCACCTCGAAAGCCTCGTACACACGACCGATTTTCTCGTCCTAAACCGGCAAGAAAAGTGCCGCGAGAGCTTTTTTATCGAAAAAAACGTTCGTGTGTATGGTTTTACGACGAGAAAATTGCCGTGAATCTCGACGAGAAAATAGAGAACCTGCTCTCTATTTTCTCGTCAGGATTCCAGATTTCCTTGTCGTGTTTCTCGTCGGCCTCTTTTGTGACGAGAAAATGGTTCGTGTGTATGCTTTAACGAGTCTTTCAAAAGCGCGCATGCTCAGAAGCAAGTATGAGACGGGAGCGCATCTTCTGGTAAAACAAGCCTTCGTAATGGAGATAGCACATTCGTCACGCTCGAAATTATTGCATCGTTTAAATGTTGTGCATTGAAATCTTCTTTAGAATGTTACAATAATCAAAACGAAAGAACTTCTTTTGCTGCTGATATTCACACAGAGTTATGACTATATTTTTTAAACCTTTTTCATGCTGCTCTTAAGAAGATTTATGTGTATTATATCGTGCAAGTTTTTATGAATATTTTATATTTTTATATTTTTCAAACTGATGTTAATTTTAATTTCGCAATGTTTTGATAGTGATCTCCCATTGAATATTTTAATATATAGTTGTAAAATTTAACACCCTCTTTTTGGGAAATCAGATTATTTTATTTTTTAGGGGGGTTGTTATCTGTCCCTTTTTTTGTCAGTCAAATGTCTCTGCTTACTCCAAAGCTAAATTTTAAATTTTTACAAATACACATAGTCAAGTATGAATTTAAACAAAAATAACATTTATTCATGTTTCAAATAAAATAAAGAGATGGCAGCGCTGGAGAACCTGCTGCCATTTGTGCATCCCAGGGACCCCAGACCACACATCAACCCTGTGTGGACACTAAAATTGGGAGCTTGAGAAGGCCAACATTTCTGAGCACAATCTGATGCTGGCCTCCCAGAGGTCAGGAACAGCAGCAGGTGAGATATATGTCCCAAGTGTGTGGTACTATAACAGGCTGCCTTCTGTCCGACCACAATGAAGCAAGGCCATCACTTCCTTGTCTTCCTGGCAACCTTCCCTGCAACCTTTCCTGAAGCCTTCCCTGCAGCCTTCCTTCTTTGTTTGGCTGGAGGCTGGGCCACTGGAGGGGTACTCCTGTCAGGAGGAGGAGGAGGTGGAGGAGAAGGGGGTGGCGCAGAAGAACAAGGTGGAGGTGGAGGAGAAGGGGGTGGGGCGGAAGAACAAGGTGGAGGTGGAGGTGGAGGAGAAGGGGGTGGGGCGGAAGAACAAGGTGGAGGAGGAGGTGGAGCAGAAGGGGGTGGGGCAGAAGAAGAAGGTGGAGGAGAAGGGGGTGGGGCAGAAGAAGAAGGTGGAGGTGGAGGAGAAGGGGGTGGGGCGGAAGAACAAGGTGGAGGAGGAGGTGGAGGAGAAGGGGGTGGGACAGAAGAAGAAGGTGGAGGTGGAGGAGAAGGGGGTGGGGCAGAAGAAGAAGGTGGAGGTGGAGGAGAAGGGGGTGGGGCAGAAGAAGAAGGTGGAGGTGGAGGAGGAGGTTGAGGTTGGGACAGTTGTGCCACCTCACAAATTGCAGTATTGGGGGTAATTTTTCCCATCACCCCCTTGTTGAGCAAGGTGATGAGCAGGGGCTCGCATAGGAGGCGTTGCTCCATGCTCATCACCTTGAACTTTGCCTCCACTAGGCCGGCAATGGCCTCTTCAGGGGATGTGGGCTCTTTGAGGGTGGCATGGGCCTCTTTAATAAGGGCCATTGCTGCCTCACTGGTGGTCCTGTCCCTCCTGCCTCTTTTGGGAAATCGGATGGGAGGCACCTGTGATCTGGTGCTTCTCCTTTGCCCTGCCACCTCCTGCCTGCCACTGGGCCCTGCCACCTCCTGGCTGCCACTGGGCCCTGCCACCTCCTGCCTTCCACTGGGCCCTGCCACCTCCTGGCTGCCACTGGGCCCTTCCTCCTCCTGCCTGACAGTTTCCAGACCCTCCTCCTGGCTGATTTCATCCTGTGTATGAAAAAGGGACATAGTTTAATATGTTGCTTTAATCTTTGCCTCAAAATTTATAATCATGATTGAAGCAATTAGAATGTAAATCCTGAAATCAGTTTCTAAAATTTACAACTACATCAGATTGACTATTTAGCACCCAATTAAGTGCAGACTAATGTCTAGAGATCTTGATTTCACTTGTGGAACTCTAAATAGTTTATGTTTGTCATCTTGACATATTTGTCAAACATTAATTTTATCCCAATACATTTTCATTTAATACTATACCTGGCTCCAGATGGACAAATCAGGATCATCCAGGATGGCTGCCTCCTCTTGCTCCAGAGAAGGCTCAGGTTGGCTGCAGGGAAGTCTGGGGGGAAGAGTGGAGAGTGATGGCCTTGCCTCAATGTGGTCATCCAGGAAGGACATCCTGCTGTAGTACCACAAATTCGGGACATAAACATCATCTGCTGCTGCTCCTGACCTCTGAGAAGCCAGGACCTTAGAGCGTTCAGTCCTGTAGGTGCCTCTCAAGCTCCCAATTTTAGTGTCCACCTGTTTTGCTGTGGCTGTGGGCACCTTGGTATGCACAAATGGGAGCAGGGTCTCCAGCGCTGCTTTTCTCACCCCTCTTTTTTTGTGGATGGGGTTTTTCGTCTCCCACAGAGCGGGCAGCTCCCTTACCCGGTCTATAAATTCCGCAAGGAATTCCTTGTCACTTATAAACACATTCATTTTGGGTCTGCAAGTAAAATAAATAATATATAAATAATGTGAGGCACACAGTCTAACCTCCTTAACATCGTAGTCACCATATATATTCTACAACATTCTCAAGACAGTATAGGCCAACTATTTGTCCAAGTCACAAAATCACATACCTTCGTTCGCACGTCCGTAACTTGAACTCCTCTCTCCGCACACCGAACGTAGTATAGTCACATGTGTGTTTGCTATATATACACCACGCATGCGTCAAACTACGAACACGTCGCTCCGCATACGTAGCCCGCCCATGACGTTCTAACTAACATCTTTTCCCCGCCCCTTCTCTTTCGGCGCGCAGACAGATATGGCGGAGTTACAGCAGGTGTCTGATAATTCCGCAACTAACGAGGAGGAGACAAGCCCGGAGACCGAGGAAACGTCACGATCAAGGAGGAGATTCAAGGCATCTAGTATGTCTTTTGCGGAGATGGCGGAGATGGTGGACATCTTGCTCAAGTCTGATTATGACGCAAAGCATGGGCCGTATAGCAAACCAAATAGAAGGAAGGCCAAAATCCTCAATAAAGTCGTGAAGAGTCTGAAGACGAATTTCGGGGTGAAACGCTCAAATGAGCAGCTCAGAAAGAGGTGGTCAGACCTCAAACTGAGGGAGCCAGAGCAGTTAAGGAGCATTAAGAGAATGCTAGCAAAAAGTAAGTAAAATGTACACTTTTCGGCTATTAATGTTTTTCTCAACTTACATGTTGCTCCTTTTTGTGATTTTATCATATTGGACTCCCTTCCATAATTTAATAATTTGAACTTTGTTTGGCACAGTAATCGTTCGTTACGTTACAGACACTTCGTTCGGCCACTATCCGCTGTTTTGGCTTATTTTATAGCCACAAAAGTAATTAGACATCTGCGTGTTTTTTTAACATTTGTGTTCAAAATTTTTAGGCTAGATGATGTGTTTGTAAAGAGAATGAAATGCAAACTTTAGTCAGTGTAAAGGAGAGGACACTCAGCAGCTGGTTCCACATCTGTACTTTGGAGCACTATAGTGTGGGCCACCAGACCCGCCTTTTTTGGGTGTCCCACACAGGTGCATTAGTGATTTTTTGTGGTGCCTCCATGTCTAAAAACTGACAGCCAAAGGTGAATACTAAACATATTATTGGTCAGAAATAATGCATTCATCTTTAACTTCCGCCCAAACACACACTTGTACCCCACTTCCAAGCAATTTAGCCTGTTTTTATTTTTCATAGAGAATTTCAGTGTGATAAATAGACCTTTTGTTTGATTCTCATAGGGGAGAGAAGACTGGGAGGAGAACACTCCAGGGAGCACAGGAACCCCACAGCTTCACAACAACCCCAAACTCCCAAAGACCCACAACCGAAGGATGTTGAGGAAGTTGAGGTGGAGGAAGGAGAAGTGCAGGAAGGAGAGGTGGATGACATTGTGGAACTGGTCACCACAACAGGTCAGTATCTGTCACCACAGCTTCAGGTAAGAGATGTAGGCCTGCAGAGTTATAATACCTTTTTATTTTGTTTTTAGGGGATGTAAATGTTGTGGTGAAGGATAGTACACGTTTCTCTGCTGACAGTGCCCTCCGAATAATACAGCAAGTGATGGAATGTAGCACGGAACTGGACAGAATAAAACAAATAATTCATGTGATGGATCAAACATTTAAAGACATTCTAGATGTTTTGGGGAGAATCGAATAAGTCAACCAAACCCCCATTTTTTTTTTCAGGAATGACTGTTCATCAACCTTTTATACTGTTTTTGACAATGCAACCAGCCAAAAATTGAATATGCACACAGTGTGTCAACATGTGCTATCTGCCATCAGCGGATATCCATGTACGTCTTTTGGGGGTGCAACCCCTTCCTCGTATCTAAAGTAGGTGAACTGAGGAAGGGGTTGCACCCCCAAAACACGTCCATTGATCACCCCTGATGGCAGCGCATGTTGACAATAGGGATCAGGAGTCTCAAATCCCTAGTGGAAAATAATACAAAATGTGTGCATATTCAATTTTTGGCTGGGCAAGGGGTGGCAAGACCCCATATTAGGACGGGCACATAGAGACATAGTTTGTGTAAGTGAATGTGTCAGATTGCTCAGAGGTATCCAATGTTGTAATTTTTGGAATGCAACTGTTTTTGTATTTTCCTAAGAAAAGAATTGGCGGTTTGTGGCCAGAAAAAAAAAAAGAAAAGGAAACGTGTGTGAATGTGCACAGAGTAAAATGTTTGAACAGAAACAACGTGTAGCTTCTTTTTTCAATACGCTCTAACCTGATTTGTGTTTTTTTTAAGGTTACATAGTGAAATGGTTGGAAAAAAATATAAAGAAACTGCGCTATAGTGTAAAACCTGGTAAATAATTAAATTTAACTAGAAAAAAGGGAAATAAAGGAAAGCAGCAACTATTCTGAAAACAATCATCAGTGCATGTAAATAAGAAAATATATATATATAGTCGCGCTAACTTATGACTGAACATAAGCCCACCACTGAATAATTGAAAAAAATCCAAATACCAACAGTAATAAATCATATAAATACTCAATGAAGAACCATGAAAAATCTGTAAATTATAAATAATAATAAGGTGAGTGAACCATGATTAAACAGTTAATAAGATGATAGTCCACAACTGCTATATGAAACTCTCAAGGTTCACGTCTAAAAGTCCATAATAAACAAAACACCCGTGAGTAAGTGTCCAAAAAAGCCAACGACAGAAATCTTCTTATAATCCGTGACTTTCACCACCACCAGTAAGAATTCCTGCTTACCAAAAAGGGATGGTCCCCTATGACAGAGGACCTAAAACAGCCTCAAATGATACTCAGTGGAACCTCCGGATTTCAGCAGATGATGAACTTCAATGGTTTAGTAGCCCGACAGCTCATACAGCCTCATGCGAATGTTCAACATCAACATGAAAAGAAGGAAGGACACCGAATAGTGTAAAATCCTTGGTGTACATTTATTAAAGGAATAATGGAATCATACTCACAAAAGCAGTTAAAAAGACAGCCTTAAAGTGCGTCAGCGCCGACCGGTCAGTCTTTTTAACTGCTTTTGTGAGTATGATTCCATTATTCCTTTAATAAATGTACACCAAGGATTTTACACTATTCGGTGTCCTTCCTTCTTTTCATGTTGATGTTGAACATTCGCATGAGGCTGTATGAGCTGTCGGGCTACTAAACCATTGAAGTTCATCATCTGCTGAAATCCGGAGGTTCCACTGAGTATCATTTGAGGCTGTTTTAGGTCCTCTGTCATAGGGGACCATCCCTTTTTGGTAAGCAGGAATTCTTACTGGTGGTGGTGAAAGTCACGGATTATAAGAATATTTCTGTCGTTGGCTTTTTTGGACACTTACTCACGGGTGTTTTGTTTATTATGGACTTTTAGACGTGAACCTTGAGAGTTTCATATAGCAGTTGTGGACTATCATCTTATTAACTGTTTAATCATGGTTCACTCACCTTATTATTATTTATAATTTACAGATTTTTCATGGTTCTTCATTGAGTATTTATATGATTTATCACTGTTGGTATTTGGATTTTTTTCAATTATTCAGTGGTGGGCTTATGTTCAGTCATAAGTTAGCGCGACTATATATATATTTTTTCTTATAGTGAAATGGTTGTTATTTATTAAAGGAAAATACACTTGGCACTACAAATGCACTAAGACAAACTAGGAGACAGGAAGCAAACCTAAGTTAAAATTAGAAATCAGAATTTTATTTTAATCATTCTCCAGGAATCTTTAGCCATAGCCTGGCATAGGAATTGCCCCCCTACCCGTGAAATATTCCATATATTTGTCCCGAACCTCATGGGCATTTTGGGGGGGCAAGCCAGGACGGGCAGATTCCAGGCCCGGCAGGGGATTAGCAGGTGAAAGTCCAGCCTCAGGCAATACTGAGGCCATATATGAATTTGATTTTCTGCTGAGAAAATTGTGTAGCACACAGCAGCATAAAACTACATAGTTTATTTTGTAGTCCGACCAAGTGGATGGAAGTCATAAAAATGCGGAACCGGCTGGCCATTATGCCGAAGGCATTTTCAACGACTCTTCGGCCCCTGGCCAGCCGGTAATTGAACACCCTCTTCTCTGGGGTCAGGGTCCTCTGAGGAAATGGCCTCATAAGATGCGGTCCGAGTCCAAAGGCTTCATCAGCCAAGAAAACAAAGGGGAGTCCTTCAATATTCCCTGCATCCGGTGGCAATGCAAGGTCGTCACTCTGGAGACGGAGGGCAAACTCCGTCTGGATGAAGGATCCCCCATCGGACATCCGGCCATTCTTCCCTACATCAACATAGAGGAATTCATACCGTGCTGACACCACCGCCATCAGCACAATGCTATGAAACCCCTTGTAATTAAAGTAGTAGGACCCAGAACGGGGTGGCGGCACGATGCGGACGTGCTTCCCGTCTATGGCACCACCGCAGTTGGGGAAGTCCCACCGCGTGTCAAACCCTGATGCCACAGTCTGCCATTCCTGTGGCGTGGAAGGAAGCTGGGGAGTCAAACAAGATGAAAGAAAATTAGAAATTAAAAATATTACATTACAAGGAGATTATAATAAAAAACATTAGAGGCCAACATCAATCAAATTCTACGTTTATTAAGGTGTTTTCAATAAGTATAATGGAAGGCTCATGTTTCATATTCATCACCCCCTCTGATGGTCCATTAATACATGATTTTGGGGCGGGGGGTAGATGTGTTTGGCCACAGGATAGCAGTGCAGTGGTGGTGCGTCCAGAGTGGGCGCTGGAACACTGCCCCCTCTCTCCTGTGCCCGTCACTCAGAACAATACATAGGTTCTTGCCTTGCATTAACCTATGTATTGTCAATTCCGCCCACTATTCAGGTGTATGGCCCCCTGTTAAGCGACCAACGTATGAATAACTGCGCCATTTATGGGGTGAAAATTGCATATCAGAAACAGGCAGGCAAATAGGCTTGCACATTACAGCCTGAGGGATGTAATTGGCTTCATAAAAGTTAAATAGGGGACGCAGGGGGGGGGGGAGCATTCCTTGGGTAAACACTGACAGGCTGCTCTGCCAATCATGTTCACCAAGTCTGTTTAATGGTAACATGATTGGCTGATGCAACATCAAGCGAAGGAGAAGACATCAAGGACAGAAGAAGGATGGTGCTGACCACAAGAAGGTATGTGCAGGGCTGGGGACAAAATGGCTGCATTGGAGGGGACAAAATGGCTGCATTGGTGGGGACAACTGGGGGCGTTTAATAGGCACCTTTGCAAAAATGGAGGAAGTTTATTTCCTAAATTGGGGTTGGACCCCCAAACATTTGTTGCAACAGGCGCCCCTGCTGGAAAGGTTAGTAAAGGGAAATATGCATGGAGGAGAAAAAAGGGGCAATCTAAAGCTTCCAGCATGCATGGGGACAAAGGGGACATTCTCAGCATATTACAATCATGGTAATTAGGGAAGGATGAAAGAAATACAATACATTAGCATACATGAAATACATAAAATGTGATGTTAAAGGAGAAAACTTACCCTAATATAGTCCTCCTGCAGGACTTGTATAATGGCAGAACAGGTGTCTGGGATTATGAGGCCCGCTCTGGGGGGAGATGCCTGTCGTGAACTTCAAGTCCTGAAGACTTCTCCCTGTCGCCAGATAACGTAAGGTGGCGATGAGCCTCTGCTCAGCACTGATGGCTTCCCGCATAACGGTGTCCTGCCTGGTAATATAGGGGGACACCAAAGCCAACAGTTCCTGAAAAACGGGGTCAGACATCCGCAGAAAATTCCTGTAGTCCTCAGGATTAGGGATGAGCTTCGAGTTCGAGTCGAACTCATGTTCGACTCGAACATTGCCTGTTCGCCCGTTCGCCGAACAGCGAACAAATTGGGGTGTTCGCGGCAAATTCGAAAAATCTATGGGAGAAATCTAAAGTGCTAATTATAAAGGCTTATATGCAAGTTATTGTCCTAAAAAGTGTTTGGGGACCCGGGTCCTGCCCCAGGGGACATGTATCAATGCAAAAAGAAGTTTTAAAACGGCGTTTTTTCGGGAGCAGTGATTTTAATAATGCTTAAAATGAAAAAATAAAAGTGAAATATTCCTTTAAATTTAGTACCTGGGGGGTGTGTATGATATGCATGTAAAGTGGCGCATGTTTCCCGTGCTTAGAACTGTCCCTGCACAAAGTGTCATTTTTTAAAGAAAAAAAGTCATTTAAAACTGACTCGCGGCTATTAATGAATTGTCGGCTCCCGGCAATACATACAAAAGTCATTGATAAAAAAAAAAAAAAAGCGTGGGGGTTCCCCAGAATTCAATTACCAGGCCCTTCAGGTCTGGAATGGATATTAAGGGGAACCCCGCCGCAAATTTAAAAAAAAATTGACGTGGGGTTCCCCCAAATATCCATTCCAGGCCCTTCAGATCTGGCATGGATTTTAAGGGGAACTCCACCCCAAATTAAAAAAAAATGGCGTGGAGTCCCCCTAAAAATCCATACCAGACCCCTTATCCGAGCACGCAACCTGGCCGGCCGCAGGGGAAAAGGGGGGGACGAGAGAGCGGCCCCCCTCCCTCCTGAACCGTACCAGGCCACATGCCCTCAACATGGGGAGGATGTCCCCATGTTGATGGGGACAAGGGCCTCATCCCCACAACCCTTCCCCTTGTGCCTGAGCGGACCTGATGGGGAACTCCCTCTCAGTATTTTAAATGTATAGACCCGCCCCTTCTAAAGTTCCCCATCAGGTCCGCTCAGCGGACCAGATGCGGAACATGAGAAGGGGCGGGTCTATACATGTATTACCAAAGTGAGAGTAGTTCCCCATCAGGTCCGCCCCCTCGGTATGTCGGACCCGCCTACGTCATTGGCTTGAGCGGGGAACTTCCTTCACTGTGTAATTTAAATTTACATAGTGAAGGAAGTTCCCCGCTCAAGCCAATGACGTAGGCGGGTCCGACATACCGAGGGGGCGGACTCCACGCCATTTTTTTTAAATTTAAAATCCATGCCAGATCTGAAGGGCCTGGAATGGATATTTGGGGGAACCCCACGTCAATTTTTTTTTAAATTTGCGGCGGGGTTCCCCTTAATATCCATTCCAGACCTGAAGGGCCTGGTAATTGAATTCTGGGGAACCCCCACGCTTTTTTTTTTTTTTTTTTTATCAATGACTTTTGAATGTATTGCCGGGAGCCGACAATTCATTAATAGCCGCGAGTCAGTTTTAAATGACTTTTTTTCTTTCAAAAATGACATTTTTTGCAGGGACAGTTCTAAGCACAGGAAACATGCGCCACTTTACATGCATATCATACACACCCCCCAGGTACGAAATTTAAAGGAATATTTCACTTTTATTTTTTCATTTTAAGCATTATTAAAATCACTGCTCCCGAAAAAACTGCCGTTTTTAAAACTTTTTTTTGCATTGATACATGTCCCCTGGGGCAGGACCCGGGTCCCCAAACACTTTTTAGGACAATAACTTGCATATAAGCCTTTATATATAGCACTTTAGATTTCGAACGTTCGAGTACATTGTATTTAATAGGGTTCTAAAGTTCACACAAACATTTTGTCTGTTCGCAGGTTCTGGTGCGAACCGAACAGGGGGGTGTTCGGCTCATCCCTGCTCAGGATTATTCTCGACTATCTCCGGCAGCCGAGGCATGTGGCAGAATTGGTCCCGCTGGAGCAACCAATTCTTGGTCCATGAACTCCTCCTCACACCATTCATGGACTGGTCTTGGTCCAAAACAAGCAGACCAACACCAAGCGCACGCACAGCATGAACTCGACGACGAGAACGTCCAGGCGACATGGCTAGGAAACGGTCGTCTTATCAGAACGTACAGAACAGAACGCACTTTAGAACAGCAAGGCCTATGAATAACGAACTGAAAATCAGAAACGAACGGGCAAGAACGCACTGTAAAACAGATACGACCTGCCTAGACGCCCTGAAAGTCAAGATACGAACCCACAAGCACAAACTGAACCTCAGAAAACGAACTGAAAAGCACGAAGACTGAAAAGCGCGAATCGTCTCTTCCCAAACTTTTACTTCACACGCGGTAACACGAGATCAGCAAAAGCAGCCCAAGGGGTGGCGCCAAGAAAATCGATCTTCCCCTTTATAGTGCCGTCGTACGTGCTGGACGTGAGCGCGGAGAACAACGAGGAAATTGGGAAATGTCAGTGTGTACGCATAGAAAGCTTGACGAGAAACTCGTCAAGGTTAACAAGAATCTCGTCGAAAAAAACGACGTGTTTTTAACGACGAGAAACTCGGTCGTGTGTACGAGGCTAGACTCTCTCCACTAATAACTGAATCTTCTATTTCTCCCATCAGTTCATGACAGAGTACTGAAAACCTTCCTACCTGATAGGCCTTAAGTGGTCTTTAGGGGGGCCCCTGCATTAAAAGACAAACTAGCGCCCAACATCCTTAATCCGCCTATTGTCAGACCTACCTTCTTCTCTGAATTTACTGGCTATTATCAATGTAGGAGGTGTCAAGTATGTTCTTTGAATGGATGTAGATCCAGAAGGACTACTCGCTTCAGCTCCAGTTGTACCAACAAAAGTTTTGATATTAAACCCTTCATCACCTGTTCTATGGTGGGTGTGGTCTACATGCTCCAGTGGCCATGTGGGCTGCAATATGTGGGCAGGACCAAGTGCCAACTACAGGTGCGTCTCAATGAACATATAGGGAACATTAGAAGGGGTTTCACCAAACACTCTGTGTCTAAACACTATTTAACTGTCCATAACAGGGACCCCACTAACACCATATTTCTGGGCATGAATAAATATAGCCCCCATTGGAGAGGTAGTTGTTTGGTCAAAAACATCTCCAGGTTGGAGATGTCGTGGGTCCAAAAGATCAAATGCTATACCCCTTTTGGCCTCAACATAGATGTTGACATTAACTGTTTCATTGACAATTCTAAGTTAGTTTTTTTTTCCATTTTTATTCCAATTTGTGCCAACTGTGTGCTAGTCTCAGAGAGACTGACCTAGTTGTGCATTCTTGCGGATCAACTTAGGGTTTTATTTGAACCCCGCGTTCATTATGCATTTCTACATATACACATGTTTTTATATATTTTTTATTTTAATTTCACGATCCATTTTTATATTTAAAATATTTTAATATTTACCAATATTTTTCATAATTATTTTTTGGGTATAATGCTGTTTTTGTAAACTTCATGTGAATCTTGGGACACTGCTGCCTTTTTTTTTTTATGTTCATCCTTGGTTCAATAACATGCACTTAGTGACTTTATTCAACCCATTCATTATTATATACTTAATATGACTTTTCAATTTATTTTCATATAGCGGTATTATTATCATTTTTCTACAGCGGTATTCATTATCAGTCTTCTGATTTGGGGGACTATTCCTTGTGCCCTGAAAGCAATAGACCAACTCATCCCCCTCTTTTTATATTTATGTATTGTCATTTTCATTTTTGCAATGCCGTCTGTTTTCCCTTTTGCCACTATATTCACCTTTATGGGAATCAGTGTTTTTACCTTAACCAAGATGGTGGCGCCTATGGTGTCCCGCGACTCACATCGAGGCTTGGTTATATGGTGTTGTCTATTTAATGCGGTACGTCAGAACGCCGCCCGTATCCCGTGAACACGTCCTGTAGTGACGAAACGCGTAGGGGGAGCTATGTTCTGACGTCACCGCACCCACGCTATCCCGTAACAGTACAGGCTGCATTCTCGAGAGCCGGCCAGCTCGATTTATGCTGATTTTATCATCATTGTTCTTTTTATCCTTTCTTGGTCTTGCTGGGATCGTACCTCTTTTCATGTGAGTGACATCACCCCCGCTGAGACGTACATCTGGCCACGCTGTATGCTGTATGCTGAGTAGACCCCAGGCTGGGTATAAGCCACAGGCGTTCCCTGATCCCCTATCATAAGGGATCATATAGTTGCTGTAAGCGGCAGTGTGTTTCCAGGTGGAGGCTTCCCTTCCTATCATCACTTTATCCATTGGTGTTCATTTAGATTGGGATTTTGAAGTCACGGTGGAAGATTGCTCTACACTTTGTTTATGGACTATATATATATATATATATATATATATATATATATATATTTTTATAAATTTTTATATTGTGTTGCTCGAGACTTCACTGGGCTCTTTGGGACAAGATTTTTGTTTTCTTTCATAATTTGTTTGACATACATGTGTCATATTATTAGAGCTGCCGCACATGGCACCATTTCTTATGTAATATCATTTTTTGTTCCTTTGTTATCACACACATTTGTTTTGGTCATTCATTAGCCTAGACTTTGCCATCTCACATTGGTTGGCATACCATTAGTGTCATTACTCTATCACATTGGTTTTTTCTTTCACTCATTCATAGCGCAACTTTTTTCCTTTATTATCTGTATTGGTGTTGTATAACACTTATTTGTTGCAGCTTCAGCGCACCTTTTAATAGCGAAGTTTTTTTCACACTACATTACTTTACACTAACCTTAGTAAAAATAAGTTCTTGGTTAAGTACTTTTTTTTTTTTTGTAAAATCTTTTTATTGAAGTTTTATAGACACACACATTTTGCCCACACATAGGCACAACATCTGCCCACGTAGGGGCCGTTACCCTGGTTCGGCAACATACCGCCACAGGGCAACAAATAACACATACACTTTAACTTAACTTACACTATAACCCCAAACTGGGGGAGAGGGTCCATTCAAGATAAGTCATGCTCAAAGTGATATCAATAGAGGAGGGTAGCCTGAAAAAATTGTTTGGGTTAATAAAGTGATAATCTAATGATACATTACAAGTTTAGGTATTGGTCACTATGTCACTTGCCGTGCTTCTGTCCTCTAGCCAACAACTCCACACCTTTTCAAATTTGTGCGGACAACCTCTGGACGAATAAGTGGCCCTATATAGGGGCAAACTGGCATTAACTAATCTTTTCCAGAATTTAACAGAGGGGGGAGACGGTTGTTTCCAGTTCATCGTAATGGCTTTGCGCGCATAGTATAGTAGCAGGGATATGAGTGTTTTTCTGGCTCTGATCATTGGCAGTTGATCAACTAGTCCTAGCAAACAGTATATAGGTTCATATGGGACGCAAGTCCCAGTGGCCTTAGTGATCACCCGTAGCACTTCGTTCCAATAGGGTACGATTGCTGGGCAAGCCCAGAAAATGTGGAAGAAACCCCCTGGTTGGTAGGAGCAACGCCAGCACTCCGGAGAATGCTCCGGCGACATCTGGTGTAGCCTGTGAGGTGTGTAGTGAGCTCTGTGTACAATTTTATATTGAACTAATTTATCCCTCGCTGAGACCAGTGGGGAGAAGGGAAAGTCCCAAACCTCCCTCCAGTCGTCTTCGTCCAGCCCCGGTATGTCCTCCACCCATTTCCTGCGAAGGGAAGACAGCTCGGGGATAGCAGCAACCAGCAGGGATCCATAGATCTGAGATGTGGGCTTCTCCAGGTCTTTCACCCGGATGGTAGATTCCAGCTCGGAGTATGCCAGTTCAACTGGCCTGCTCAAAAATTGGCACCTGTAGGCATGTGCAATTTGGAGATATCTAAAATGGGCTCGTTCAGGCACGTTAAATTTGGCGCATAAAGTGTGAAAGGGGGTGAGATCTCCGTTGGTGATGATATGTTTGAGGGTCAGTATTTTGTATTTGGCCCAGGCCTGCGGATCTGGGATAGTGTGGAATTGCGATAGGTTAGGATTCAGCCACAAGGGGGTGTGAGGAGACCAAGAGTTCGGCTGGGGTGCCCTCAGCGCCTCACCCGCCTTCCATGCCCGCATAGTGGTACGCATCGAAGGGGTGAGATTGTGGGGCGTTTTAGGCCCCCTGAATAGCAGCCCCTCCAGTGCCTCCAAGGACTGACTCGCGGCTATTAATGAATTGTCGGCTCCCGGCAATACATACAAAAGTCATTGATAAAAAAAAAAAAAAAGCGTGGGGGTTCCCCAGAATTCAATTACCAGGCCCTTCAGGTCTGGAATGGATATTAAGGGGAACCCCGCTGCAAATTTAAAAAAAAATTGACGTGGGGTTCCCCCAAATATCCATTCCAGGCCCTTCAGATCTGGCATGGATTTTAAGGGGAACTCCACCCCAAATTAAAAAAAAATGGCGTGGAGTCCCCCTAAAAATCCATACCAGACCCCTTATCCGAGCACGCAACCTGGCCGGCCGCAGGGGAAAAGGGGGGGACGAGAGAGCGGCCCCCCTCCCTCCTGAACCGTACCAGGCCACATGCCCTCAACATGGGGAGGATGTCCCCATGTTGATGGGGACAAGGGCCTCATCCCCACAACCCTTCCCCTTGTGCCTGAGCGGACCTGATGGGGAACTCCCTCTCAGTATTTTAAATGTATAGACCCGCCCCTTCTAAAGTTCCCCATCAGGTCCGCTCAGCGGACCAGATGCGGAACATGAGAAGGGGCGGGTCTATACATGTATTACCAAAGTGAGAGTAGTTCCCCATCAGGTCCGCCCCCTCGGTATGTCGGACCCGCCTACGTCATTGGCTTGAGCGGGGAACTTCCTTCACTGTGTAATTTAAATTTACATAGTGAAGGAAGTTCCCCGCTCAAGCCAATGACGTAGGCGGGTCCGACATACCGAGGGGGCGGACTCCACGCCATTTTTTTTAAATTTAAAATCCATGCCAGATCTGAAGGGCCTGGAATGGATATTTGGGGGAACCCCACGTCAATTTTTTTTTAAATTTGCGGCGGGGTTCCCCTTAATATCCATTCCAGACCTGAAGGGCCTGGTAATTGAATTCTGGGGAACCCCCACGCTTTTTTTTTTTTTTTTTTTATCAATGACTTTTGAATGTATTGCCGGGAGCCGACAATTCATTAATAGCCGCGAGTCAGTTTTAAATGACTTTTTTTCTTTCAAAAATGACATTTTTTGCAGGGACAGTTCTAAGCACAGGAAACATGCGCCACTTTACATGCATATCATACACACCCCCCAGGTACGAAATTTAAAGGAATATTTCACTTTTATTTTTTCATTTTAAGCATTATTAAAATCACTGCTCCCGAAAAAACTGCCGTTTTTAAAACTTTTTTTTGCATTGATACATGTCCCCTGGGGCAGGACCCGGGTCCCCAAACACTTTTTAGGACAATAACTTGCATATAAGCCTTTATATATAGCACTTTAGATTTCGAACGTTCGAGTACATTGTATTTAATAGGGTTCTAAAGTTCACACAAACATTTTGTCTGTTCGCAGGTTCTGGTGCGAACCGAACAGGGGGGTGTTCGGCTCATCCCTGCTCAGGATTATTCTCGACTATCTCCGGCAGCCGAGGCATGTGGCAGAATTGGTCCCGCTGGAGCAACCAATTCTTGGTCCATGAACTCCTCCTCACACCATTCATGGACTGGTCTTGGTCCAAAACAAGCAGACCAACACCAAGCGCACGCACAGCATGAACTCGACGACGAGAACGTCCAGGCGACATGGCTAGGAAACGGTCGTCTTATCAGAACGTACAGAACAGAACGCACTTTAGAACAGCAAGGCCTATGAATAACGAACTGAAAATCAGAAACGAACGGGCAAGAACGCACTGTAAAACAGATACGACCTGCCTAGACGCCCTGAAAGTCAAGATACGAACCCACAAGCACAAACTGAACCTCAGAAAACGAACTGAAAAGCACGAAGACTGAAAAGCGCGAATCGTCTCTTCCCAAACTTTTACTTCACACGCGGTAACACGAGATCAGCAAAAGCAGCCCAAGGGGTGGCGCCAAGAAAATCGATCTTCCCCTTTATAGTGCCGTCGTACGTGCTGGACGTGAGCGCGGAGAACAACGAGGAAATTGGGAAATGTCAGTGTGTACGCATAGAAAGCTTGACGAGAAACTCGTCAAGGTTAACAAGAATCTCGTCGAAAAAAACGACGTGTTTTTAACGACGAGAAACTCGGTCGTGTGTACGAGGCTAGACTCTCTCCACTAATAACTGAATCTTCTATTTCTCCCATCAGTTCATGACAGAGTACTGAAAACCTTCCTACCTGATAGGCCTTAAGTGGTCTTTAGGGGGGCCCCTGCATTAAAAGACAAACTAGCGCCCAACATCCTTAATCCGCCTATTGTCAGACCTACCTTCTTCTCTGAATTTACTGGCTATTATCAATGTAGGAGGTGTCAAGTATGTTCTTTGAATGGATGTAGATCCAGAAGGACTACTCGCTTCAGCTCCAGTTGTACCAACAAAAGTTTTGATATTAAACCCTTCATCACCTGTTCTATGGTGGGTGTGGTCTACATGCTCCAGTGGCCATGTGGGCTGCAATATGTGGGCAGGACCAAGTGCCAACTACAGGTGCGTCTCAATGAACATATAGGGAACATTAGAAGGGGTTTCACCAAACACTCTGTGTCTAAACACTATTTAACTGTCCATAACAGGGACCCCACTAACACCATATTTCTGGGCATGAATAAATATAGCCCCCATTGGAGAGGTAGTTGTTTGGTCAAAAACATCTCCAGGTTGGAGATGTCGTGGGTCCAAAAGATCAAATGCTATACCCCTTTTGGCCTCAACATAGATGTTGACATTAACTGTTTCATTGACAATTCTAAGTTAGTTTTTTTTTCCATTTTTATTCCAATTTGTGCCAACTGTGTGCTAGTCTCAGAGAGACTGACCTAGTTGTGCATTCTTGCGGATCAACTTAGGGTTTTATTTGAACCCCGCGTTCATTATGCATTTCTACATATACACATGTTTTTATATATTTTTTATTTTAATTTCACGATCCATTTTTATATTTAAAATATTTTAATATTTACCAATATTTTTCATAATTATTTTTTGGGTATAATGCTGTTTTTGTAAACTTCATGTGAATCTTGGGACACTGCTGCCTTTTTTTTTTTATGTTCATCCTTGGTTCAATAACATGCACTTAGTGACTTTATTCAACCCATTCATTATTATATACTTAATATGACTTTTCAATTTATTTTCATATAGCGGTATTATTATCATTTTTCTACAGCGGTATTCATTATCAGTCTTCTGATTTGGGGGACTATTCCTTGTGCCCTGAAAGCAATAGACCAACTCATCCCCCTCTTTTTATATTTATGTATTGTCATTTTCATTTTTGCAATGCCGTCTGTTTTCCCTTTTGCCACTATATTCACCTTTATGGGAATCAGTGTTTTTACCTTAACCAAGATGGTGGCGCCTATGGTGTCCCGCGACTCACATCGAGGCTTGGTTATATGGTGTTGTCTATTTAATGCGGTACGTCAGAACGCCGCCCGTATCCCGTGAACACGTCCTGTAGTGACGAAACGCGTAGGGGGAGCTATGTTCTGACGTCACCGCACCCACGCTATCCCGTAACAGTACAGGCTGCATTCTCGAGAGCCGGCCAGCTCGATTTATGCTGATTTTATCATCATTGTTCTTTTTATCCTTTCTTGGTCTTGCTGGGATCGTACCTCTTTTCATGTGAGTGACATCACCCCCGCTGAGACGTACATCTGGCCACGCTGTATGCTGTATGCTGAGTAGACCCCAGGCTGGGTATAAGCCACAGGCGTTCCCTGATCCCCTATCATAAGGGATCATATAGTTGCTGTAAGCGGCAGTGTGTTTCCAGGTGGAGGCTTCCCTTCCTATCATCACTTTATCCATTGGTGTTCATTTAGATTGGGATTTTGAAGTCACGGTGGAAGATTGCTCTACACTTTGTTTATGGACTATATATATATATATATATATATATATATATATATATATTTTTATAAATTTTTATATTGTGTTGCTCGAGACTTCACTGGGCTCTTTGGGACAAGATTTTTGTTTTCTTTCATAATTTGTTTGACATACATGTGTCATATTATTAGAGCTGCCGCACATGGCACCATTTCTTATGTAATATCATTTTTTGTTCCTTTGTTATCACACACATTTGTTTTGGTCATTCATTAGCCTAGACTTTGCCATCTCACATTGGTTGGCATACCATTAGTGTCATTACTCTATCACATTGGTTTTTTCTTTCACTCATTCATAGCGCAACTTTTTTCCTTTATTATCTGTATTGGTGTTGTATAACACTTATTTGTTGCAGCTTCAGCGCACCTTTTAATAGCGAAGTTTTTTTCACACTACATTACTTTACACTAACCTTAGTAAAAATAAGTTCTTGGTTAAGTACTTTTTTTTTTTTTGTAAAATCTTTTTATTGAAGTTTTATAGACACACACATTTTGCCCACACATAGGCACAACATCTGCCCACGTAGGGGCCGTTACCCTGGTTCGGCAACATACCGCCACAGGGCAACAAATAACACATACACTTTAACTTAACTTACACTATAACCCCAAACTGGGGGAGAGGGTCCATTCAAGATAAGTCATGCTCAAAGTGATATCAATAGAGGAGGGTAGCCTGAAAAAATTGTTTGGGTTAATAAAGTGATAATCTAATGATACATTACAAGTTTAGGTATTGGTCACTATGTCACTTGCCGTGCTTCTGTCCTCTAGCCAACAACTCCACACCTTTTCAAATTTGTGCGGACAACCTCTGGACGAATAAGTGGCCCTATATAGGGGCAAACTGGCATTAACTAATCTTTTCCAGAATTTAACAGAGGGGGGAGACGGTTGTTTCCAGTTCATCGTAATGGCTTTGCGCGCATAGTATAGTAGCAGGGATATGAGTGTTTTTCTGGCTCTGATCATTGGCAGTTGATCAACTAGTCCTAGCAAACAGTATATAGGTTCATATGGGACGCAAGTCCCAGTGGCCTTAGTGATCACCCGTAGCACTTCGTTCCAATAGGGTACGATTGCTGGGCAAGCCCAGAAAATGTGGAAGAAACCCCCTGGTTGGTAGGAGCAACGCCAGCACTCCGGAGAATGCTCCGGCGACATCTGGTGTAGCCTGTGAGGTGTGTAGTGAGCTCTGTGTACAATTTTATATTGAACTAATTTATCCCTCGCTGAGACCAGTGGGGAGAAGGGAAAGTCCCAAACCTCCCTCCAGTCGTCTTCGTCCAGCCCCGGTATGTCCTCCACCCATTTCCTGCGAAGGGAAGACAGCTCGGGGATAGCAGCAACCAGCAGGGATCCATAGATCTGAGATGTGGGCTTCTCCAGGTCTTTCACCCGGATGGTAGATTCCAGCTCGGAGTATGCCAGTTCAACTGGCCTGCTCAAAAATTGGCACCTGTAGGCATGTGCAATTTGGAGATATCTAAAATGGGCTCGTTCAGGCACGTTAAATTTGGCGCATAAAGTGTGAAAGGGGGTGAGATCTCCGTTGGTGATGATATGTTTGAGGGTCAGTATTTTGTATTTGGCCCAGGCCTGCGGATCTGGGATAGTGTGGAATTGCGATAGGTTAGGATTCAGCCACAAGGGGGTGTGAGGAGACCAAGAGTTCGGCTGGGGTGCCCTCAGCGCCTCACCCGCCTTCCATGCCCGCATAGTGGTACGCATCGAAGGGGTGAGATTGTGGGGCGTTTTAGGCCCCCTGAATAGCAGCCCCTCCAGTGCCTCCAAGGACTGACTCGCGGCTATTAATGAATTGTCGGCTCCCGGCAATACATACAAAAGTCATTGATAAAAAAAAAAAAAAAGCGTGGGGGTTCCCCAGAATTCAATTACCAGGCCCTTCAGGTCTGGAATGGATATTAAGGGGAACCCCGCTGCAAATTTAAAAAAAAATTGACGTGGGGTTCCCCCAAATATCCATTCCAGGCCCTTCAGATCTGGCATGGATTTTAAGGGGAACTCCACCCCAAATTAAAAAAAAATGGCGTGGAGTCCCCCTAAAAATCCATACCAGACCCCTTATCCGAGCACGCAACCTGGCCGGCCGCAGGGGAAAAGGGGGGGACGAGAGAGCGGCCCCCCTCCCTCCTGAACCGTACCAGGCCACATGCCCTCAACATGGGGAGGATGTCCCCATGTTGATGGGGACAAGGGCCTCATCCCCACAACCCTTCCCCTTGTGCCTGAGCGGACCTGATGGGGAACTCCCTCTCAGTATTTTAAATGTATAGACCCGCCCCTTCTAAAGTTCCCCATCAGGTCCGCTCAGCGGACCAGATGCGGAACATGAGAAGGGGCGGGTCTATACATGTATTACCAAAGTGAGAGTAGTTCCCCATCAGGTCCGCCCCCTCGGTATGTCGGACCCGCCTACGTCATTGGCTTGAGCGGGGAACTTCCTTCACTGTGTAATTTAAATTTACATAGTGAAGGAAGTTCCCCGCTCAAGCCAATGACGTAGGCGGGTCCGACATACCGAGGGGGCGGACTCCACGCCATTTTTTTAAAATTTAAAATCCATGCCAGATCTGAAGGGCCTGGAATGGATATTTGGGGGAACCCCACGTCAATTTTTTTTTAAATTTGCGGCGGGGTTCCCCTTAATATCCATTCCAGACCTGAAGGGCCTGGTAATTGAATTCTGGGGAACCCCCACGCTTTTTTTTTTTTTTTTTTTATCAATGACTTTTGAATGTATTGCCGGGAGCCGACAATTCATTAATAGCCGCGAGTCAGTTTTAAATGACTTTTTTTCTTTCAAAAATGACATTTTTTGCAGGGACAGTTCTAAGCACAGGAAACATGCGCCACTTTACATGCATATCATACACACCCCCCAGGTACGAAATTTAAAGGAATATTTCACTTTTATTTTTTCATTTTAAGCATTATTAAAATCACTGCTCCCGAAAAAACTGCCGTTTTTAAAACTTTTTTTTGCATTGATACATGTCCCCTGGGGCAGGACCCGGGTCCCCAAACACTTTTTAGGACAATAACTTGCATATAAGCCTTTATATATAGCACTTTAGATTTTGAACGTTCGAGTACATTGTATTTAATAGGGTTCTAAAGTTCACACAAACATTTTGTCTGTTCGCAGGTTCTGGTGCGAACCGAACAGGGGGGTGTTCGGCTCATCCCTGCTCAGGATTATTCTCGACTATCTCCGGCAGCCGAGGCATGTGGCAGAATTGGTCCCGCTGGAGCAACCAATTCTTGGTCCATGAACTCCTCCTCACACCATTCATGGACTGGTCTTGGTCCAAAACAAGCAGACCAACACCAAGCGCACGCACAGCATGAACTCGACGACGAGAACGTCCAGGCGACATGGCTAGGAAACGGTCGTCTTATCAGAACGTACAGAACAGAACGCACTTTAGAACAGCAAGGCCTATGAATAACGAACTGAAAATCAGAAACGAACGGGCAAGAACGCACTGTAAAACAGATACGACCTGCCTAGACGCCCTGAAAGTCAAGATACGAACCCACAAGCACAAACTGAACCTCAGAAAACGAACTGAAAAGCACGAAGACTGAAAAGCGCGAATCGTCTCTTCCCAAACTTTTACTTCACACGCGGTAACACGAGATCAGCAAAAGCAGCCCAAGGGGTGGCGCCAAGAAAATCGATCTTCCCCTTTATAGTGCCGTCGTACGTGCTGGACGTGAGCGCGGAGAACAACGAGGAAATTGGGAAATGTCAGTGTGTACGCATAGAAAGCTTGACGAGAAACTCGTCAAGGTTAACAAGAATCTCGTCGAAAAAAACGACGTGTTTTTAACGACGAGAAACTCGGTCGTGTGTACGAGGCTAGACTCTCTCCACTAATAACTGAATCTTCTATTTCTCCCATCAGTTCATTCCTCAGTAACTACCTTTTGTTCCACCAGTCCCTCCCTCTTAGATTGTAAGCTCCCAGGAGCAGGGCCCTCCTAACCATCTTGTATTGAATTGTATTGTTGCTGTATCATCTCCCTTTATATTGTAAAGCGATGCGCAAACTGTTGGCGCTATATAAATCCCTTAAGTCTTCAAATCTTAAATAAAAAGGAACGATTATTCCTGGTGCTTAAGACGCCTATAATTCCTATTATTTATTATTTGCCCAAAGAGCATAAGAGTGTTACTTGCCCCCCGGGACGTCCCATTGTCAGTGGAATAGATTCCATCACGTCCCGGGTGAGCAAGTACATAGACTTATTTTTGCAACCGTTGGTACGCAAGATACCATCTTTTGTGAAGGATAGCCGTCACATCATTAACCTTCTTTCAGAATACACACCTGGTGATGGAATTTGGTTGGTTACAGCGGACGTTACATCACTGTACATGGTGATTCCTCATCAGTTGGGTTTGGATGCTGTACTATTTTACTTGGATCGTGATTCTGATCTGCCATCAGAACAGATCGTTTTTAATATGGAGCTGTTAGAGTATGCAGCTACCCATCATTTTTTTTGGTTTGATGGTTGTTTTTACAGGCAGGACAGAGGTGTCGCCATGGGGGCCAAGTATGCCCCCAGTCTGGCGAACCTCTTCATGGCCAAATGGGAGGAGGATGTCGTCTGTGCCCATACCAGGCCTGAGGTGGCCCTGTGGGCCCGCTACATAGACGACATCCTCCTCCTATGGAGGGGTAGTGAGACTAATCTCTCCTATTTCATGGATTCTCTAAATGCCAACTTCAGAGGTATCAATTTGAGCTACGAGGCCAGCCAGGAGAAGATCAATTTCCTGGATTTGACCATTTCTGTCGGTGGAGATGGGTTCATCACTTCCAGCTTTTTCAAACCCACCGACAGAAATTCCTTTATCCCCAGTGACAGTTGTCATCATGCCACTTGGCTGGACTCTGTGCCTAAGAGTCAGTACCTACGCTTAAAGCGCAACTGTTCTGAACATACTACTTTTTTGGCACAAGCACAGATTTTGACACAAAGATTCATTGATAAGGGTTATTCTCCTGAGTCCCTCAGTACCACTGTAGATCTTGTCAATTGTGTTGATCGCACAGATCTACTCTAGGAGAAAGTTAAGGGGATGTGTGTACCTCATTTCGCAGCCCCTTTGTCACTAATTTCTCTTGTCATCATTCACACATTAAGCATATTGTCAAAAAACATTGGCATATCCTTAAGAATGACAGAGTACTGAAAACCTTCCTACCTGATAGGCCTTAAGTGGTCTTTAGGGGGGCCCCTGCATTAAAAGACAAACTAGCGCCCAACATCCTTAATCCGCCTATTGTCAGACCTACCTTCTTCTCTGAATTTACTGGCTATTATCAATGTAGGAGGTGTCAAGTATGTTCTTTGAATGGATGTAGATCCAGAAGGACTACTCGCTTCAGCTCCAGTTGTACCAACAAAAGTTTTGATATTAAACCCTTCATCACCTGTTCTATGGTGGGTGTGGTCTACATGCTCCAGTGGCCATGTGGGCTGCAATATGTGGGCAGGACCAAGTGCCAACTACAGGTGCGTCTCAATGAACATATAGGGAACATTAGAAGGGGTTTCACCAAACACTCTGTGTCTAAACACTATTTAACTGTCCATAACAGGGACCCCACTAACACCATATTTCTGGGCATGAATAAATATAGCCCCCATTGGAGAGGTAGTTGTTTGGTCAAAAACATCTCCAGGTTGGAGATGTCGTGGGTCCAAAAGATCAAATGCTATACCCCTTTTGGCCTCAACATAGATGTTGACATTAACTGTTTCATTGACAATTCTAAGTTAGTTTTTTTTTCCATTTTTATTCCAATTTGTGCCAACTGTGTGCTAGTCTCAGAGAGACTGACCTAGTTGTGCATTCTTGCGGATCAACTTAGGGTTTTATTTGAACCCCGCGTTCATTATGCATTTCTACATATACACATGTTTTTATATATTTTTTATTTTAATTTCACGATCCATTTTTATATTTAAAATATTTTAATATTTACCAATATTTTTCATAATTATTTTTTGGGTATAATGCTGTTTTTGTAAACTTCATGTGAATCTTGGGACACTGCTGCCTTTTTTTTTTTATGTTCATCCTTGGTTCAATAACATGCACTTAGTGACTTTATTCAACCCATTCATTATTATATACTTAATATGACTTTTCAATTTATTTTCATATAGCGGTATTATTATCATTTTTCTACAGCGGTATTCATTATCAGTCTTCTGATTTGGGGGACTATTCCTTGTGCCCTGAAAGCAATAGACCAACTCATCCCCCTCTTTTTATATTTATGTATTGTCATTTTCATTTTTGCAATGCCGTCTGTTTTCCCTTTTGCCACTATATTCACCTTTATGGGAATCAGTGTTTTTACCTTAACCAAGATGGTGGCGCCTATGGTGTCCCGCGACTCACATCGAGGCTTGGTTATATGGTGTTGTCTATTTAATGCGGTACGTCAGAACGCCGCCCGTATCCCGTGAACACGTCCTGTAGTGACGAAACGCGTAGGGGGAGCTATGTTCTGACGTCACCGCACCCACGCTATCCCGTAACAGTACAGGCTGCATTCTCGAGAGCCGGCCAGCTCGATTTATGCTGATTTTATCATCATTGTTCTTTTTATCCTTTCTTGGTCTTGCTGGGATCGTACCTCTTTTCATGTGAGTGACATCACCCCCGCTGAGACGTACATCTGGCCACGCTGTATGCTGTATGCTGAGTAGACCCCAGGCTGGGTATAAGCCACAGGCGTTCCCTGATCCCCTATCATAAGGGATCATATAGTTGCTGTAAGCGGCAGTGTGTTTCCAGGTGGAGGCTTCCCTTCCTATCATCACTTTATCCATTGGTGTTCATTTAGATTGGGATTTTGAAGTCACGGTGGAAGATTGCTCTACACTTTGTTTATGGACTATATATATATATATATATATATATATATATATATATATATATATATATTTTTATAAATTTTTATATTGTGTTGCTCGAGACTTCACTGGGCTCTTTGGGACAAGATTTTTGTTTTCTTTCATAATTTGTTTGACATACATGTGTCATATTATTAGAGCTGCCGCACATGGCACCATTTCTTATGTAATATCATTTTTTGTTCCTTTGTTATCACACACATTTGTTTTGGTCATTCATTAGCCTAGACTTTGCCATCTCACATTGGTTGGCATACCATTAGTGTCATTACTCTATCACATTGGTTTTTTCTTTCACTCATTCATAGCGCAACTTTTTTCCTTTATTATCTGTATTGGTGTTGTATAACACTTATTTGTTGCAGCTTCAGCGCACCTTTTAATAGCGAAGTTTTTTTCACACTACATTACTTTACACTAACCTTAGTAAAAATAAGTTCTTGGTTAAGTACTTTTTTTTTTTTTGTAAAATCTTTTTATTGAAGTTTTATAGACACACACATTTTGCCCACACATAGGCACAACATCTGCCCACGTAGGGGCCGTTACCCTGGTTCGGCAACATACCGCCACAGGGCAACAAATAACACATACACTTTAACTTAACTTACACTATAACCCCAAACTGGGGGAGAGGGTCCATTCAAGATAAGTCATGCTCAAAGTGATATCAATAGAGGAGGGTAGCCTGAAAAAATTGTTTGGGTTAATAAAGTGATAATCTAATGATACATTACAAGTTTAGGTATTGGTCACTATGTCACTTGCCGTGCTTCTGTCCTCTAGCCAACAACTCCACACCTTTTCAAATTTGTGCGGACAACCTCTGGACGAATAAGTGGCCCTATATAGGGGCAAACTGGCATTAACTAATCTTTTCCAGAATTTAACAGAGGGGGGAGACGGTTGTTTCCAGTTCATCGTAATGGCTTTGCGCGCATAGTATAGTAGCAGGGATATGAGTGTTTTTCTGGCTCTGATCATTGGCAGTTGATCAACTAGTCCTAGCAAACAGTATATAGGTTCATATGGGACGCAAGTCCCAGTGGCCTTAGTGATCACCCGTAGCACTTCGTTCCAATAGGGTACGATTGCTGGGCAAGCCCAGAAAATGTGGAAGAAACCCCCTGGTTGGTAGGAGCAACGCCAGCACTCCGGAGAATGCTCCGGCGACATCTGGTGTAGCCTGTGAGGTGTGTAGTGAGCTCTGTGTACAATTTTATATTGAACTAATTTATCCCTCGCTGAGACCAGTGGGGAGAAGGGAAAGTCCCAAACCTCCCTCCAGTCGTCTTCGTCCAGCCCCGGTATGTCCTCCACCCATTTCCTGCGAAGGGAAGACAGCTCGGGGATAGCAGCAACCAGCAGGGATCCATAGATCTGAGATGTGGGCTTCTCCAGGTCTTTCACCCGGATGGTAGATTCCAGCTCGGAGTATGCCAGTTCAACTGGCCTGCTCAAAAATTGGCACCTGTAGGCATGTGCAATTTGGAGATATCTAAAATGGGCTCGTTCAGGCACGTTAAATTTGGCGCATAAAGTGTGAAAGGGGGTGAGATCTCCGTTGGTGATGATATGTTTGAGGGTCAGTATTTTGTATTTGGCCCAGGCCTGCGGATCTGGGATAGTGTGGAATTGCGATAGGTTAGGATTCAGCCACAAGGGGGTGTGAGGAGACCAAGAGTTCGGCTGGGGTGCCCTCAGCGCCTCACCCGCCTTCCATGCCCGCATAGTGGTACGCATCGAAGGGGTGAGATTGTGGGGCGTTTTAGGCCCCCTGAATAGCAGCCCCTCCAGTGCCTCCAAGGACCCCACTATGGCTGCCTCCAGCACCGTTGCAGAGTTGGTCAGGTCCGGTCGTAACCACCAATGGGCGGTCACAAGCTGAGTGGCCAAATAATACTTGTAACAATCAGGGAGGGCCAGGCCTCCACTGTCCACAGGCCTGGTCAAGGTGGAATATTTGAATCTAGGTGGCCTGGACCCCCAAATAAAGGAGAGGAAGAGTTGCCTGAGGGAATTAAAGAAAACTTTAATCAGCCAGTGAGGGGAGTTCCGAAAAATGTATGTGAGTTTAGGGAGGACTTTCATCTTGAGCAAGTTAATACGCCCAATGAGAGAAAGGGGGAGATTACTCCACGCCTTAAGTTTGGCTTTAATGGCTACCAAGACAGGGTCGAGATTGAGCCGCACAAAGTCCCCACTCTCTCTTGAGACAACAATTCCCAAGTAGGTGAACCGCTCAACCCACTGAAGCAGGAGAGAGGAGGGTGAGGAGGACCTGGCCCCCGCATCCACTGGAAACAACTGCGACTTGTGCCAGTTCACTCTCAGCCCCGTGAAGGCGGCGAAGGCATCCATGATACTAAGTGCGCCCCGCAGAGAGTCACCAGCATCATTCAAGAACAGGAGCATATCGTCCGCGTAGAGAGCCACTCTCTCCTCCAGCCAGCCCACCCTAAGACCACGGACCTCGGCCGAGCTCCTAAGGGCCTCAGCAATAGGCTCCACGGCCAGGGCGAACAGGGCCGGGGAGAGAGGGCATCCCTGTCTGGTGCCCCTCTGCAGGGGGAACGGAGGAGACAAGGAGCCATTCAGCTTAATGCATGCTGTGGGACCAGTGTAAAGCGTGCGTATCCAACCTATGAATTTTAACGGGAACCCCATTCTTCTAAGCACCTCCCACAAATAGACCCATTCCACTGTGTCGAATGCCTTCTCTATATCTAAGGTGGCAATGGTTCTAGTACCTTGGTTAGTATGGGGGGCATGAATATTAGTGAATAATCTGCGTATGTTAATGTCTGTAGATCTACCGGGCATAAAGCCCGTTTGGTCAGAGTCAATCAGGGATTTTATTACTACGTTAAGTCTAGTGGCCAATAGCTTGGTCAAGATTTTAAGGTCACAGTTGAGAAGTGCAATTGGCCTGTAGGAGGCGCATAACTTAGGGTCCCTATGGGGCTTTGGAATGAGAACTACGTGGGCTTCTCTCATAGAGGGCGGTAAGGAGTCTTGGTTCAAGCAAGCTTGAAACATCTGAGCTAGTTTGGGGGCAAGCAATTCTGCATGGGCCCTATAGTACTCAATGGGCAGGCCGTCCGGCCCTGGGGTTTTACCTGCCGGAAAAGACCTAATGACCAATGTGACCTCTTCTGGAGTGATTTCCGAGACAAGGAGTTGCCTCTCCGTGTCAGAGAGCCATCCCAGGGCTAGCGTGTCCAGTAGGGAGATCATAGGTGTAGGGTCAAACCCGTCAGGAAGTGAAGAGACATACAAGGAGGTGTAAAATGTGGTGAACGCAGCCAGAATATCCTCCTGAGAGTTGACTAAAGCGCCATCTGTCGTGAGGATCTCCGGTATAACCACTGAGGGCCTGTCCTGCTGCGTTAGCAGCGCTAGCAGTTTGCTGTTTTTGTCTCCATGTTCAAAGTATTCCTGTCTGCTACTTTGTATACCAAGCCTAGTGGTATCTGAAACATGGAGATGTAGTTCTCGCCTAAGCGATGAAAGGTGCTCAAAATTGGAGACCGTTGGCGAGGCTGAATAACGATTCAGTGCCTCGTCCACCCTACGCTGCAGGTCAGATACCCCGTCTCCTAGTTCCGCCTTTACCGCCGCCACAGCCGAGATATACTGACCCCTGCTGTGAGCCTTGGAGGCGTCCCAGGTCATCTCCAGAGAAGCCGACCCCGCATTGTGTGCCCAATATTCCCCCAGGGGAGAGAGAACTCTGTCATGTACAGCATCATTGTTGATCCAATGGGGTTGTAACCTCCAAAGGGTATTGTTCCGCGACCTGGTGGTCCTAATGGTCAATTTAAGTGGGTGATGGTCAGAGAGGCCAGAGGGAAGGTAACATGCCTCTTGAATGTTAGCCAGCATGGTGGAATTGGCAAAAGCCAGATCAATGCGGGAGGAGGTTCGAAATGTGGTCGAAAAGCATGAGTACGTTCTATCATGGGGATGAAGCCAACTCCACGCCTCCTGGAACTCCGTGGCCTGAGCCCACGTTCCAAGATCAGAATTAAAATTGGATTGGGGGGAAGGCCTGTCCAGGTCATGGGACAGTGTAGCATTAAAATCTCCCATGAACAGAACCTGCGCTGGGCAATGCGGAGCCAGCCTCTCATAGAGAGTGTACAAAGTCTGTATCTGACTCGGGGGAGGCAGATAGACATTCACAATAACATACTTTTTGTTATATACACTTAGCACTACCATAACAAATTTTCCCTGGGGGTCCAGATGAACATCATGAATCACACACGATATACGTTTGCTAATCAGGATAGATACCCCACGAGAATACGAAGAGTAGGTTGCATGAAGCGCCCTCTGCACCCAGGGCTTCTTCAGAGCCAGAACCTTGCTACCGGTTAAATGTGTCTCCTGCAGTAACACTATGTGGGGATTATGTAATTTCAAATATTGGAATAATAGTGACCTTTTAAATTTTGAGTTGAGCCCCCGAACATTCCATGACAGAATGGTCAGGAGTTCAGCGTCCGGGGGAGCCATCAAGGAACACCAGGGGGAAATAGAAGCAGGATGAGCCCATTAACCCAACACATATAATTAAACTCGGCATTGGCACACCTATTCAATAGGGTCAGAGACCCATAAGTTAATTGAGCAACACAGTAATAATCTGGACCGTCATAACAATGAAACCCTCCCCCCCAGAACATAGAACACCCTACCCAAACATCATACAAACCTAGCTTCAAGGGCCAAAAAAAAAGGGGCCCAAGAGCCATAAAAACTGATGCAGGGTTTCGTCCCATAACTGAAAAAAACATAGAATCTTTAGGTCACTGCGACCTCAAGAAGTCGGCCCGTAGGACCGCAGGTGAAGGAGAAGTCTCCAGGGAAGTCCGTCTCGACTCTGGGTGGGGGTCCAAAGTGTGAACAAGGGACAACTCGGGTCACCTCGGTTCACGGGCGGGGCAGTTCAGTATTTGCTGTTGGAGCTCCTTAGGCAGGAGTAAGTGGCAGTCTAGCCAGCAGAAGTTAACACTTATGTAGATGGAGTAAAGGTGGAAGTCAGCAGGGATAAACAGGATTGGGGACACAGAAGGGGGTATTACTGGGATTCACCATGAGACAGGAGAGACGTCCATTGATGGGATAGTTGATGCGCATCTGCTCCCTGCCGGGTGTATTCCACCATGGGTCCTCGGCTTTGTGTAGTTAACGGGCGTCTAGCCACGCCGCTGCCGCCTCCGGGGGGTCAAAGAAGTGAGTGTCGCTACCATCAGTGATTCGCAGTCTGCTGGGATACAACAGGCCAAAGCGTATTCCCTTCTCCCGGAGCCGGCGTCTCACATCAGTAAAGGACTTGCGACGTTGCTGTACCTCCTGAGAGAAGTCTGGGAAGAAAAGTAGTCTGGTATTCTCATATTTAATTTCAGGCATGACGCGTGCCGCCGCCAGAATGCGGTCCCGGTCCCGGTAGTTCAGCATTCGTAGCAGGAAGGGGCGTGGAGGGGCCCCAGGTCTCGGAGGGAGCGGCGGAACCCTGTGGGCTCTTTCAACCACAAAGGTAGATGGCGTGGCACCCAGGTCGAACAGGGTGGTCAGTAATTGCTCAGTAAATTCAGCAGGTCTAGGGCCCTCAGCCCTCTCGGGCAGTCCAATTATGCGGATGTTGTTCCGCCTGAGGCGGTTCTCGGTATCTATTGCGCGCTCCTGCAGCGCTTTCACTTGAAGTTGGAGGGCCCGTACCTCCCTGGAGTCCGACCGGACCGTATCCTCCACCATGGAGACCCTGTCCTCCACCTCCGTGATGCGAGAGCGAAATTTATCCATATCTTGACGGATGAGACCGACATCCACTGTCAAGAAGTCGATCTTAGATGTCAGAGTTTCCTTACAGGATGTGATGGCCGCCAGGATCTCCACTCCCGTGGGGGGCGCCGCCACCCCCGACTCCGCAGCCATCTGTGTATTGGCCGCCATCCCAGCCGAGGAGCGCCGTGCAGACGAAGCAACCGCTGACGGGGGGATATGAGGAGCCTTCGGGCCCTTGTTTGTGGAGTAGCGGGTCTTAGGGCGGCCCATCCAAGCCTTACCCCAAGATTAAGGAGAGTTTGGGGGGGGTTTGTGGGCAGGGGGCTCAGTTCAAGGGGGAGGATGGAGGCCGTATTAATGACAAGGTGAAGAGGTGCAGGTACGGGACAGCCCCCCCCCCGCAGTGTTGCGGAGCAGTCAGTAAGCCAAGGATCACAGGAGGAGGGAAGGTATGACTGTCCCACAGTGTCCGGTGGATGGGTCTGGCGCTGCAGGCCGCAAGATGGCAGCGGGCCGCAGGTGTAGGTGCGGGGGAGCAGCTCTCTAAAAGACCTCGGATGCACTGCCAACCCCCCCCGCACGGATGGTACTACAGGAGGATGTGGATGTCCGCCGCTCGTCCCGCGGCATAAATTAATTGAGGCCGGAGGCTGCGGGAAGTGCGGTAGGCCGCAAGATGGCTGTAGGCCGCGGGCCGGGTAATCAACCTCCCGAGGCCCCCCGGTGGCCGCAGCGCAGGTCTGGAGCACCCTCCTCGCCACTGGCGCCCTTGGTGTGTGTGGATGAGGCTCCTTCCACCCCGCGAATCGCGGCAATTTAGCTCAGAGGATTCGGGAGTGTCAGCAGGCCGCAAGATGGCGGCGGGTCCCAGGAGCACAGAGCCAGCCGCGGGTCCCGGTAGCGGCACAAACGGGTGACCAGGCAGAAAATACAAGCTGGGGCCGAGGCAGGGGACGTTCAGGAGCCCACAGGGTAAGTTTGGGGGCTTACCAGGGCGGTGGGAAGGCAGGATGGCATCAGATGGAATCAGGATGTGCGGAGCTCCTCAGCAGCACGTCTTCCTCGCTCTACATCCGGACACGCCCCCCCTTGGTTAAGTACTTTGGTGTGGAGTGTTGTTCCCTTTTCAGCAGCAGGTGGAGCCATTGGATACACAGGTAATAGCAAAAGTATACTGTTATTATATTGTATATTGTGGGGTTATCCTTCACCATTAGCTCCACACCAACATTGCACCACAGCTGTGTCAAGAGGATTGAGCCAAGTCAGTGGGGGATCACTAGCAGAGTACAGGCCCAAACAAATTCAGCAGCTCCTTCGGGGGTCAGTGCTACACGTGGGGCTCGTCTGGGATCCTGTCAATCTGCAAGCAAGCCCGCCCCTTGGTGCCAGTATGGACCCCATCACAGTGGTCCAGTGGTGTGAAGCGGAAGGCGCAAGGTCAGAAGCAAGCGTGGCAATTGAACTCCCAGGGGAGGACTGGGAAGAAAATCATGTTAAAGAAGTTGTACAGGCATTGTCCCCAGATAGGAAGGCCTGGGTGATCGTTGTGAGACCAGATTATGGGACCTCTCACACTTTCGCACTACTAGAGTGGAGAAAGGGTGTCCCTGAAAACTTCCAAGGTGCCAGTGTGAAGTTATCTGACAAGACAAGATTTCACTTGACACATCCCGCCAGGTCCAGTGAGGACTGTCCCAGCCCAAGACAGATGGAGCCTACGCAGCAAGAGGTCAGTTTTCGGTCAACACCAAGAGAAAGTGGCAGGGGGTCCCCTAATAAGAAGAAAAGGGCCGTTGTTAAAACACTCGGAGCTCATGGGAGGAGTTCACAGTCAGAGCAGCAGCTGGCCGACCTGAAACAACAATACAATGACATACAGGAGAGGTTTCAGGAGACCTCCAGCATGATTGCAGAACACATGAAGGGACTAACTGTCACATGCAGAGACCTGAGTGATAGTCAGGAAACACCCAAACCTGTGTTAGTAATAAAAAGACGCCCTCACAACCGCCTGCCAGAGGTAACCATCCGGAAAAACTTTAAGATTGATGGTCAGATAGGAGAGAGGGGGCAGAAGGACAAGCTGTCATACACAAACCTCCTACATCAGATTGAACTGGGACTGCAGAGAGGATACCTAGAGTCTGAAATCATAAAGGCTGTGATCAATGCCATTAAGCCAGGCCTAAGCATCAGAGGCATGCTTGAAATTAAAAAGGGATTGACTTTAACACAACTCAGGAGAATACTGAAGAGTTACTATAAAGAGGAAGATTCTGCTGAACTATTTTATCAACTGATTAATATGGCACAGAGTAGTCAGGAGACTCCCCAGAACTTTTTATTCAGAGCCATTGAGCTGAAAGACCGCCTGCTGTCGGTCTCGAAGGGGGGAGGCTCTGAGGAACACTTTGGGGCCGAACTGATTCAAAAGAAATTTCTGAGGTGTGTGACTACAGGACTGGGAAGTGACTACGTCAAGCTTCAGTTGAGGCAGTACCTGGAGGATCCCTCTACACCGGATGAGGTGCTCATTGAAGAGACTAATGAGGCAGCCAAGATGGAAATAGAAAGGGATCAGAAACAAAGAAAAGCCCAAACTCCCAGCACGACCAGGACCAAAGGACAACAGTTAGATGTTAAACTGGGTATTAGAGAACCCAGTGTCCTGACGGTGAATGCTGATCAGACGTCTTGGTCTTCACCTGCACAGTATCTGCCAACATGCGAGTCCGAGCTGGAGAAATTGCTCCAGGCACAGAAGGAAATACTAGAGATGATGGTCTTATTGACTGCTAAACTGGTTGAGCGGCAGAAGGAAGAAGTCTTGACACCCAAGACCCTGACAGGTTCTACCACTAATCAGACCGTGAAACCGGTGAAGAAAAAGATCTGCTTTAAATGCGGAGGAGTGGGACACTACCGTCGAGTATGTCCAAGTCGGACAGAACCTGAAGCAGAACAACAAAAGCCGGCGGAAAACTTCAAAGGGCCCCAGTGAAGGAGTCAACTGGGCGCCCTGTCACAACAGTCAACTCCAAACCCACCCATACATACCAGACCCCTGGAACCACAGCTAAGTTAAAGCAAAAGGAAAAGAGTCCGCGGAAGCCAAGCACGAAGGTGCAAGCCACCAAGCAGGCAAAAAGTACCACCTCTCATGGACTTCCTCCCAAGCTAGTGGGGCCCTCCCCAATTGTCCCTATCCAGATAGAAGGGATATACACAAGAGCCCTGTTGGACACTGGAGCCCAAGTTACCTTGTTGTACAGGGTGAGAAGGAGAATGAAGCCGCGCAAATGCAATTTAAGCAATGACAGTGCAAAAAAAGCCAATGCAAAAAAAGGGTGTAAGCAAGATAGAATGGACTGCTGCCTCTACTGATTACCAACACGTAGATGTGGTAATGGGAAGTGAAAGAGAGAGGGAGTAGGAATGGCGCTGTCTATTTACTGTCTTCAAGACAGTAAATAGACAGCGCCATTCCTACTCCCTCTCTCTTTCACCTTGTTGTACAGGGACTTCTACGAGAAATATCTCAAACACCTGCCACTACAGAAGCTGGAGGAACTGGAGATATGGGGCCTAGGGACCCAGAACTTCCCCTATGATGGCTACCTACCCATTAAGCTCACCTTTGACCCGAGCGTAGCAGGAAAGGCCCAAAACCTTTGATACCTTAGCAGTGGTGTGCCCTTGGCCCCCAGGAGCTGATAAATGTTCCCTCATCATTGGGACCAACACTGATCTGGTAAGAAGACTACTCATACCACTAATACAGGAGAAGAGCACCCCAGCCACAGTTGTGCAGCCTATGCTAACACAGGTGTACCAAGATCTTGTGCAGGAACAGAAGGCCCCACCCGAAGGAGTGGAAAAATCTGGTGACTAGACAGGAATGAAAAGCTGGTGCAACCGAGTGAGGTAGTCTGCCTAAAAGCCTCTATCAAGCTGAGTTGGAGACAGCCCGGACCCTTCATTGTCCTTGAGACGGACAGGCAGAAAGAAGATAAGGGCCTGGAAGTTATCCCTGAAGTGTTGTCAACCAAGGCACTGAAGAGAAGTAAAGGAAAAATCTCAGTCAGTGTTCGTAACACAACAGCCTTGCCATGTGAAGGTGCCTGCCAGAGTGCTGCTGGGACAGGTCAGTCAAGCAACCCCAGTCTCACCGTGTGGTAGCATGGAAGAACAAGTTGGAGAGATTCCCCTGGAAGAGTTATATCCAAAGAACACACCTCTTACACCCTGCTTGGATGGAGCGAGCCAAGAACTAGCTCCTGAGATGGAGAACTGCTTCCTCAAAAAGTGAGTTTGATGTGGGGCTTGCAAAGAGTGCCGAACACAAGATTCGGTAGGAAGAAGACAAACCCTTCCGAGAGAGGGTCAGACGGATTCCACTGCGAGATCTGGAAGACCTTAGGGAACAGCTGGCTGAGCTGAAGAGGACAGGGATTATCAGAGAGTCTGAGTCCATATGCCTCCCCAATAGTGGTAGTGAGAAAGAAGAATGGGTCATTACAGTTGTGTATTGACTACAGGACATTGAACTGAAGGACCATTCCCGACCAATACACCACACCTCGGATAGAAGATGCCTTACAGAGCCTGTCAGGGGCGAAGCGGTTCAGTGTGCTGGATCTAAAAAGCGGATACTACCAGATCCCCAAGTGTCCAGAAGATAAGGGGAAAACCGCTTTCATTACCCCTGTAGGATTCTTCGAATTGAATCGGATGCCACAAGGCCTGTCTGGGGCCCTGGCAACCTTCCAGAGATTAATGGAGAAGACTATGGGCGACTATGGGCGACATGAACTTGATTGTTTCAAATTTCTATTTATCTATCCTTTCCAGGTACAAAAAACTTCCACATCTAAACAAAATTCGCTCACAAACACACTGTTCCCATTAATCATTCGATACACCGAATCATGGTATCCACAAGTTACTTATCGTTCAAAAAGAATATACCATCCATCAATCGACCACATTTACCTTCCATATCCATTCGTCCCAGCATTCATCCACACAAAAAAAAAAGGGAGGTGTTAAAGGTTTACTCCCCCCCCCCCTCCTCTCCCCCCCCTCTCCTCCATCCTTCTCCATCTCGTTCATCTCTCCCCCTCGCATCTCTCACTACCCTCCACCTTAACATATTCCTTCATTCCCTCCGAGAGCCGAAATTCATCCCATTTTTGCCAAATTTCTGGCATTTGACTATTTATATATCATTCTTCTCTTATCTGTCTTTCCATATATTGTATTTAGTTCATTTCACATATCCATTCTACTATACTTGGGCTTCTATTTATTCTCCATTTCACGATCCATTTTTAGATTTAAAATATTTTAATATTTACCAATATTTTTCATAATTATTTTTTGGGTATAATGCTGTTTTTGTAAACTTCATGTGAATCTTGGGACACTGCTGCCTTTTTTTTTATGTTCATCCTTGGTTCAATAACATGCACTTAGTGCCTTTATTCAACCCATTCATTATTATATACTTAATATGACTTTTCAATTTATTTTCATATAGCGGTATTATTATCATTTTTCTACAGCGGTATTTATTATCAGTCTTCTGATTTGGGTGACTATTCCTTGTGCCCTGAAAGCAGTAGACCAACTTATCCCCCTCTTTTTATATTTTTTATGTTTATGTATTGTCATTTTTATTTTTGCAATGCCGTCTGTTTTCCCTTTTGCCACTATATTCACCTTTATGGGAATCAGTGTTTTTACCTTAACCAAGATGGTGGCGCCTATGGTGTCCCGCGACTCACATCGAGGCTTGGTTATATGGTGTTGTCTATTTGTTGTCAAGAGAAAGGTGGGCTACATGAAAGCCTCCCGCGGTCGAGGTCCACCCAGCGCCTGCCTGACCCGGAGATCCAGCCCGGAGGGACCTCCAGAAGATCCACGTCTGGGGACGGTAAGGAGGCTGGGGACATTGTGGTGAAAAGTTTGCCGGGGAAGGGGAAGAAGCTTAGTGTCCGTACCATTGGGGATGCTTGGATACCCGACCCGCGGAAACTTTTAAGACAGTAAGTCTGTGTCTACTAGAGACTACCTGCCAGCGGAGGAGTATGACACCTCCGACCTGGACTCGTCCTCAGACTTGGGGGATGATTTTGAGGTGGACGAGTTGTTTGTAAAGAAGGGTTCGGACAGAATTCCGTTAACCTCACCCCAAATCGTTATAGAGGGATCACCTATGGACTCTGGGGAAACTACACCCCGGGTGGATGCCCCTACACATGAGGAAGGAATTATTCCCGCACCTACATTGCCCGTTCCCGCATCACCAGCGTCTGCCACTACAGCTGGACGTGTACCTCTCCGGGCACCTTTGCCGGAGCTTGAGGCAGTGAAAGTGCCTAGATCCCCGGACGCAATTGTCTTGCCTGGTAGAGGAGACCGCGCAACCCTTCCACCTATTGCTAGGTTGCAGCGGCTCCTTAACAAGAAAGTTGCCACTGAATATGGCTGGGAATACCCCTATGTTCCCAGGGAACTTTTGTTTGAAATTGAGGCCTACCGTGAGAGGTGGTATGCTGATTTTGTCTGGGAACACTTGAAAGTGCCTGCAGCCCGCAGATACTTTATATGTTCAGTTGCTAAGGCGGATCATTTCAAAGGATGCCGGCAAGAATGGAACTATGGTCGGCACATACATGCAGACTGAGTGGTAGTTTGCAACAAGGAGCGAGAAGACGCTGTGTTCTCTATTGAAACTTTCAACACAAAGTGGAAACTTCTTGTCTTGCCGGATCCTCACGACTATCTCTAGAGTGGGAGCTTGTGTTTTTTTTTTTTTGGGCCTACTCTGGGGATTGTTCCGGAACTTGATAACTTTGCCCTCCACTACTTGGGGTAATCTACTCTGCTGAGGACAAGTAGAGCTGTTGCTGTTTGTTTCTCTCCATCTGCAGCACCACTAAGAACTGAACTTTGAGGTAGATAAGTTAGGGCAAAGGCTGGAAACCCGTCGTGTTCATGATAGGAAATGCTTGATTTCTGGCCGCATTTCTATGGAATAAGTGATGGTTGCAGTGACTTTGCGCTGCCACCAGATGGCAGTGTTCTGCAGAACTTTTCAATAGCCTGCAATTAGGAGAAATCTTAGCATGTACTAGGCTTAGAATGTGTAGTTCTTATTGAAGGAAGTTATCTCCCTCTTTTGGAGATAGCTCACTTCTTGTAGATAGTGTAAAGATAGGATGTTTTATTGTGTGAATTGTTTTCTCTCCCTCTACAGGTGAAACTGCAAGCAACTCTACTGAGAATGGGGTGGAGTAGTTAGTCAGGAGGGGGTGGATTGTATAATGTGTATTTCATAAGTATGGCATTGAGAATGGGATGTCAAAAATATTTTTTTGTACTCTGTTCTTCTATCCTTTCTTTTCTGTCCCTTCCCTTTATATTGGTTCAGGCACCAATGTTCAAATTTGTATATAGGTTTGGAAATAAATTCTTGCCTACTCAGGCTTGAGATGGCTCAAGCTTATTTCAGACACTGGGGACAGTGTCTACTTTAGGAGGGGGTGCGTGTAGCGCCCCTCTACTTTGAGGGGTGCTGTGTGCCTAAATTTAGGGGTTGGTCTGAGCTAGTAGCCAGGCTCAGACAGCTTTTATTGATAGGTATGGTTATTTTGTTCCCTCAGGTGTTGTACTGGTGTGCAGTTTCCTGTGGCCTGTAGGTGGCACTGCCATGACAGGTCAGGGTTGAACCACTGGTAACAGTGCTGTGCCTTAGGGTGTCCTCTCTCGGCAGTAGTACAGTGGGCGTGGTCAACCTGCTGTGCATGCCGGGAGAGGATACATAAGGGGCAGACGCCGCCTGGAGCTCGGGTCGCGTTACCTGGCCCTCCAGGCCAGGGGTGCGCATATGCATCGGTCCCAGGCACATTTAGCCTGGGGCTGCAACTTCGCCATTGGGCCCAGCACCTTTAGCTGGGGCTCAGCTCTAAGAGGAGGAATCCCAGGGTGCCCCTGAGAGGGGACCCGCTCTAAGAAGAGGAGACCGGGGGAGGACCTTTCTGAGGGACCGGTGAGAGTTTCACGGTGAAAGAGAGGCCCGGTAAACTTCTGGAGGGATTCCACTAATCATCTGAGGCCTTGTAATGTGCAGCAACTTGCACCTGTTCTTTAATTACAAGCACTGAGAGGTTCGGGGCTCAGAGATTCTGTGGCAGAGAATCTCCCGATCATATCTCCAAGGGAAAAGTAAGAGAAGTAAAGTTCGTGCTTCACTCCGGCTGCTAGGCCCGTGAGAGGGGACTATCCGGGTGAGCAGAGTCCACTCGGGATTGAGTGGTGATACCAAGTGCCTGAACCTGCCTCCCTGTTTCTTTATTCTTCAACTCCAACTTTCCTATCCAGTTATCAGCATAAAGAAAATAAACCTTCCTTCATTAAGGTTTAACCTTGTCTGGACATTGGCCTTATTGGTGCACCTACAACAGACTCTTCCTTACACTCTAGGGGTAAGAACCAGCCGAGGGAAGGTAACTCGCTGCGGGACCCAACAATTTCTGAACACCGCTCCCCCTCTTATTCAAGAAGGAACCTGGGCATTGTGGTACTGTGTGTCCTGCCTTGAGGAGGTAAGGCCAGGGATCTGTGTGCTACACGCGCTATTATTGTTCTAGCTGCCGTTATCATATGATGTAAAATATCTTTTTTAAATACTCTTTACTGAATCCGAGATCAAGGACAAGAAGGAAATGTCTATGTTTAAGTTCATCTTTACTCCCGACACTTTCCAGTATATCTCTTGAACTTTTTCCCAAAAAAGTCTCAACATTTGACAACTGTACCATATGTGGTTTATGGTCCCCCCTTCGACCCCACATATCCAACATATGTCTGTTTGTCCACTGGTTATTTTATTTAGCGCTACTGGACTCCAAAACCATCTCATTGCTATTTTATAATTTCTTTCTTGGTATTTGGTCGCTATAGAAGTTTTATGAATCATTGTAAATATTTTCTCCCATTCTAATTCCGATATTGACCTCCCTATTTCCTTTTCCCATTTTTTCATTCCTGTTAGTTCTCTAACGGGTCCATCCGGGAGTAATAGACCGTATATCTTGGCTAATTTTTTAGATGATTTTTGTTCGTCTATTAAGATTTGCTCAAATTTAGTTTTGGGTCTGTTTATTAAGGGTATTTCTATATTTGTTGCAATGCATGTTTTTAATTGGTGGTATTGCAGCCATTTGTGTTTATGTTCGGGTCCCAGATCTTGCATTTTTGGTATGCATTTTTGGTATTTTCCCTTCCACTAGGATCTGGGCCACCCTTGCATTCTCCAATATATTCCATTTTAAGTATTCTGTGGTTGCTAAGGCTGGCGGAAATTCTGGGTACATGAACTTGATTGAGGTGCTGGTGTACTTGGATGACGTCATAGTGTTTGGCAAAACACTGGAAGAGCATGAAGAGCGCCTAGAGAAAGTCTTGAAGAGACTCCACGAAGAAGGCCTGAAGCTCTCAATGGAAAAGTGCCAGTTCTACCAACCCTCAGTGAACTACCTAGGACACATTGTGTCTGCAGAAGGAGTGGCAACGGACCCCAAGAAGCTAGAAGCTGTCACCTCCTGGCCCAGACCCACGAATGTGACCGAGCTTAGGTCCTTCTTAGGTTTCTGTTCCTATTATCAGGGTTTGCCAAGATAGCTCACCCACTTACTGAGCTATTTAAGAATCAGGAGCAAGCTGGTCCAAACTCAGAGAAACACAGGAAACAAAAAGATGGACCCAGGAAGAAGAAAGAGTCCATCCAAAACCAGTGGACTCCCCAATGCGAAGAAACTTTCAGACAGCTAAAGTGGAGCCTTACTACTGCTCCGGTACTGGCCTATGCAGACCCTACCAAACCCTACGAACTGCACGTGGTTGCCAGCCGAGACAGGCTGGGAAGAGTGCTTTACCAAGAACATGATGGGCATCTAAGGCCCATCGCCTATGTGAGCCGAAGTCTAGTCCCACTCACAAACTTGAATTTCTGGCCTTGAAGTGGGCTGTGGTGGACAAGTTAAAAGATTATCTGTATGGAGCGGAGTTCGTGGTCAGGACGAACAACAGCCCCCTCACTAGGGATGAGCCGAACACCCCCCCGGTTCGGTTCACACCAGAACCTGCGAACGGACCGAAAGTTCACGCAAACTTTAGAACCCTATTAAATACAATGGGACTCGAACTTCGAAATCAAAAGTGCTAATTATCAAGGCTAATATGTAAATTATTGTCCTAAAAAGGGTTTGGGGACCCGGGTCCTGCCCCAGGGGACATGTATCAATGCAAAAAAAAGGCCGTTTTTTTGGAAGCAGTGATTTTATTGATGCTTAAAGTGAAAAAAAAACGTGAAATATTTCTTTAAATATCGTACCTGGGGGGTGTCTATAGTATGCCTGTGAAGTGGCACGTGTTTTTCGTGTTTAGAACTGTCCCTGCACAAAATGACATTTCTAAAGAAAAAAGAAAAAGTAATTTAAAACTGCTTGCGGCTTTAATGTAATGTCTGGTCCCAGCAATACGGATGAAAATCATTGAGAAAAATGGCATGGGTACCCCCCCACCCCCCCCCAGCCCATTACCAGCCTCTTTGGGTATTTGTATTCAGATAAGCTTTAGGTGCACACTGTGCAAAGGACACTAAAACAAAATACTGGAGGTCCCTGCCTCACTGCCTGTATTTGTACGAGAACACCAGCAATTGTATTCATATAAGCTTTAGGTGCACACTGTGCAAAGGACACTAAAACAAAATACTGCAGCTCCCTGCCTCACTGCCTGTATTTGTATGAGAACACCAGCAATTGTATTCAGATAAGCTTTAGGTGCACACTGTGCAAAGGACACTAAAACAAAATACTGCAGCTCCCTGCCTGTATTTGTATCAGAACACCAGCAATTGTATTCAGGTAAGCTTTAGGTGCACACTGTGCAAAGGACACAGTACACTAAGTGAAAATACTGCAGCTAGCAGAATCACCTGCCTGCCTGTCAGTATATTATGAAGAGAATAACAGGAACGGTTCTAGCTAAACTGAATACAGTGTATAAATATATATACACACACACAACACCTAGGATGCATATATATCCTCTACACACTAACTGTTTCTCTCTCTCTGTCTGTCTTTAACCATCACAACACAGTACACAAGGCCGCCACGGAGGCGGTCTTATATAGTGTGGGGCGTGTACTAAACCCCCTGAGACATAATTGGCCAAAGCCACCCTGGCTTTGGCCAATTATGGCTCTCCGTTTTTTGCACGCTGTGATTGGCCAAAGCATGCGGGTCATAGTGCATGCTTGGCCAATCATCAGCCAGCAATGCACTGCGATGCCGCAGTGAATTATGGGCCGTGACGCGCCACTCAAATTTGGCCCATAATGTTCGAAATTCAGCGAACGATCGAACAGCCGATGTTCGAGTCGAACATGGGTTCGACTCGAACTCGAAGCTCATCCCTACCCCTCACATATTTGCTCACCACCGGCCACGAGTGGTTGGCTGCCCTCTCTAGATTTACCTTCAGCCTGAAGTACAGACCAGGAGTTGGTAACAGAGATGCGGACACTTTGTCGAGAAGAAGACCTCACTGTTCCCAAGACCACTCAGAAGAATGGACCCAACTTACCCCTGAAGGAGTAAGAGCCCTATGTGAAGGGGCAGAACAGCAAGGAAAAGGTGGAGCCAGAGCTGAAGAAGTTGGAGTGTCCGCCATAGGGGTGCCTAGGTGCTACTGTAATGCCTCTCAGGTCGTACAGGAAGGTATACCTAAACTATCTAAAAAAGACCTCCGGAGAGACCAACAGGAAGACCCACTTCGTGGATTAGTACTGAAGGCGTTGGAGAGTCAACATTCTGATCTACTGCTCAGGAGCACCCGGAAAGAAGCTCGGCTGCTACACAAAGAGTGGGATCGTTTGCAGCTACAACAAGGGGTGGTCTACCCTCTGAAGATCCTGAAGAGAAGTGGCAACTGTTTCTGCCAGAGAAACACAAAGAGAGAGTACTGATCGCATTGCATGATCACCATGGCTATCTGGGATCAGAAAGGACTCTTCAACTTGTAAGAGACAGGTTCTACTGGCCTTACATGAGGACTGAAGTGGAGAGCTACTGTCATTCCTGTCTCAGGTGAATACAACGGAAGGATTTGCCCCAGTGAGCCGCCCCAATGGGCCACTTAGAGAGCCAAAGGGCCAATGGATCTGGTCTGCATAGACTTCCTGTGTTTGGAATCCGACTTGAGTGGGCAAGAAAACATTTTAGTAGTCACCGATTACTTCCCCCGATATGCTCAGGCATTCTCTCCTAAAGATCAGCAAGCAGCCACAGTAGCAAAGACTCTCGTGGAGAAGTTTTTCATCCATTATGGCCTACCTCAATGGATCCATTAAAACCAGGGAAGAGACTTTGAGAGCACTCTGATCAAAAGACTGTTGGATCTACTAGGCATCCAGAAGTCTAGAACTACTCCCTATCACCCACAAGGAGACCCTCAACCAGAGAGGTTTAACAAAACTCTTCTCAACATGCTGGGGATCTTGACTTCTGAACAAAAACCACATTGGACCAAGCACATCACTGCTTTGGTACATGCTTAAAACAGCACCAAGAGTGATGCTACAGGATATTCACCCTACAGGCTGATGTTTGGGCGTGAAGCCAGGATACCAATAGATTTGGCCTTCGGAACCTCTCTGGACCACACCTCGGAGACCTCTCATCGAGGGTATGTGGATAGGTTGCGGAGGAGTTTGAAGATAGCCTATGAGAAGGCCCAAGCCACACCAGACACCAGAGGACGTAGGAACAAGAGGAACTTCGACCTCAAAGTACGGGTTCAGGATCTACAACCCGGTGACCGAGTCCTATTAAGAAATCTGGGCATCCCAGGCAAACATAAGCTGGCTGATCGCTGGAAGTCACAGCCATATATTGTATGCAGACAACTTCCAGGGCTCCCAGTGTATGAGATCAGACCGGAAGGTAGCACTGGACCAGTAAAGACCTGGCATAGAAACCACATTTTACCTCTCACAGAAGCAGCCAGGATAACCTCAGAGGAAGAATTACCATCTACATCTGCTGCCATGCATCGACCAGTAACTAGGTCTCAGCCTGGACCCTCAGCAACTGAGGATGAAGCAGGAGAGGAAATGGAGATAAGTTGGCTGTGGCCATCTGATACACCAGAAGCTGAAGCCGGTGTTTCACCCCAGACAAGAGGAGAAGACAATGGAACTCTTAGGCCTGAAGCCCCTGAGTTCGTACCTCAGGACAGGTTAACAGAAAATTCAGAGGAGTCTCAAACCCCCAAGTTGGAAACAATTCCTGAGGATTCCCCTGCTGGTGTTGAAATTGGAATACAGGACACAGAATTGGATGAACAGGAGGATGAGGAAATCGAAGAAGATGTCAGCCTACCTGAGACACCAAAAGAACAGAGAGCCAAGAGAGTAATTCACCCGCCAAAAAGACTAACTTATGATACATTGGGTGAATGCTCTGAAGGGACTCAGTTCACTGCCAGAAGAAATTCTGAGACGCCTGGTCTTTTTACTGCTGATTCAGAAAGACTCAACCCCATCTCACCCCTTGACACATCTGTACCAGACACCATGGTGTCAGCTGTGAGTGCACAGAACAGCTCCCCATCACACGAGAATTGGTGGGAGGCTCTTCTGTCAGTCTTATGCAACCGCTTAGAGGCAAAAATGTGTAACAGAACCAAGATTTTGAATGTCTTTGGGGACCAAAGAGTTAAAGCAAGGGGAGTATGTAGCGCTGGCATTTTTGCTTTCTAATGTAATGTTAATCTATGACTAATGTTATAAATTGGTATTTGGCACCATCTAGTAGCTAAAATATTTTCAGTTTTTCAAGAACATGGAGAAATATTATACAAATGACTGTTTTGTTTATATTATACAAGTGACCTACCCACAATGCCGAGTGACCTACCCAGGAATACTCAGTACTGAATTGCATGCTGGGTAGGATATAAAAAGGCCCTGCGCGGCCATCTTAGGTCTCTTCTGGACGCATTGCCTGCCTGTAAGGACCTGTGAGGAGGTCTCCAGAAAGCGCGGCCTATTGCCACTGCGGAACAGAACATTTAAAGTCTCTGCCATTCATCTGATCGCTGGAGAAACTGAGTGACCGGATCGGGAAGGATCCAGAGACATCTGTCGGAGCCATCAGAGGGTCCGGTTCATCTTGCGGAGCGGATTGGTGTGATGGAAGCCGGCCGGTGAGAAGCAAGACTGTGACCAGCGGAGCTGTTCCATCCCTTCAGGCCCAGTTTGGTGAGAGGGCTGTTGCCCACAGTTTCTTACGCGCTTGCATACACTTAGACTTTAACACAGTGTTGCTGGGACCTGTAGTCCCACGGAGGAGAATATAATAAAGACTGAGTTTAAGCAGGCCTCAAGCCTATCCTTCACTTCATTTTAACACTGTGTTATTCCTGAGCAATTACACCAGAGGTAATTACAAGTGGATCACACTAAAGGAACAGTTCCAATATTCATGTAGCGGGGTCTCCTTTAAGACTCTCGGAACTACATTTCCCAGAGTCCTGTTTGGCACCCAGGGTGCAGTGTTGCCACCGCAGAGACTCATGGGAGGGGCTATTTAAGAAGGAGGCGAGGCGGAGCTCGGCCTCTTTGGACACCGCGCTGCAAGCAACAGCTTCTTCCTGTGCAGATCTGCTGCAGTGCAAGGCCTGAAGCCTGGGGCCTTGCGCAACTTCCGAAGAGCCTTCCATCCCACTGCAGAGCCTGGGTGGCATCTGACTTTGTTTGCTGTGGACATCAGTTGGATCAGGGACCCGATCGTTGCAGACGCTGTGTGTGCAGACACAGCAGGTGGAAGTCCCGGACTGGGATCGCGTCCGAAGTGGTGAGCGAGCACCTGCTCAATCCAATAGGCTGTACTGTGTTTAGGCCTATAGACTGCCTTGGCCCACCGATCATTTATTTGCCGTTCCGCTGGAGACTGGTTGCAGGACAGAGTTAAAGGGTCTCCAGCATAGTGTTCCTTGTGACTGCCTACTTTGTGGATTACAATACTGTTCCTGAACCTGCACCACCATTTCAAGTTTGCATGCGAAGAAATCTTTATTCAAAAGACTGAGTTTAATTCTATGTCAGGCCTGACCAGGGAGGGGAGATAGAATATTGTCTAGTGTGCCATAGGGCCCGTAGATAGCAATAGCTGCACGTGGTGGATTACCGCGCTGTACTATTGCTATATACTACATCTATTGCTGCAGTGCTCTGTAAGCCAGTTATATGTTGTGTTTTAACCCAAAGTAAAGCTGTTATACCTTACCACTTGCTATCACTGTGTTATCATTACCCATAGTGCTTATACTTAATCTGGAGTTAAAGTGTGTATATTACCAGGTATAGATTGTGATAGAAAACATCCCTAGACTAACTGTGCCATAGGGGACTATACAAGCTTGCCGGGGGTTGGTGGAGCTGTACTCAGGGCCCGAAAATCAAACCAGCGGCTCTCTTAACTGGGGGTAGCGCTACACGTGGGGGCTCTCGAGTCCGGGATCCTGATACAGCAGGTGAACACGCCAAAAGTACCGGCATGGACCCGTTAGAGGTTAAAGCGTGGTGCGAAGCAGCTAAGACAGAACCAGATCAGTCGATGGTCATCAGCCTCCCAGGGGAGAGATGGTCAACAGAGACGGTAGAGAAACTGGTGGTGTCAATGTCCCCAGATTGTACACCATGGGTGATGGACATGAAGTCAGACCCAAACATCTTATATCAGTATGCGCTGATAGAATGGTGGGACGGAATGCCGGAAACCTTTAAGCGCAGATGTGTGCGCACCCCAGACAATAGAACTTATAAGTTGGCGCACGCAATAACCGTTAAGACGGAACCATCCCTAACGGGATCACCACAAGGGACACCCCGTGTCTCACCTGAAAGAAAAGAAAGAGTGATGCCCCCGGCGGCACCGGTCACTACCATAGGACCAGAATTAATAAACGCCTTAGGGGATCTGCTAGCAAAGTGCCAGAGGACAAGTACGGTACATGTAGAGGCTAGCTACCGCAGACTAAAGACATTCTCAGGGAAGCTTCCTGTCCCTGTAGGGGAAGAAGATTTCGATACCTGGGTTGAGCAGGCACTATTAGCAGTAGAGGCATGGGAGGTGCCTGAAGAGCAGAAGAGACAGCGCGTGATAGAAAGTTTGAAAGGCGCTGCAGCAGAAGCGGTGAAAAGCTTCCGGTTTGGCAATGCTGATTGCACAGCTCAGGACTGTTTAGCCATGTTACAAGAGGAGTTCGGTCAGCTGGAAAAGGTGACAGAATTAGTGTACCAATTCGAACATACTTTCCAACAGCCGAATGAGAAGCTTTCAGAGTATGTAAGAAGACTCAACAAGATGCTTTGCAAGATCGTGTTGAAGAAAGGGATGTTGCCCCAAGACACAGATGCGGCAAGAATGAAGCAAGTGTTAAAGGGAGCATTACGCTCGGATCCAGTCTGGCTTCACCTGAAAACCTCTGGAGGGGAAATGTCACTGACCTACTCTGATCTGATAAAAATTATTAGGGATGAGGAGTCACTACAGATGGATCAACAAGTGATCAAGACACATACTTCTGCTGCACCAGTGATAGTCAACTCAGTGATGACAAAAGAAAGAGACCCAGAAGTAGACGCTTTAAAATCACAGATGTCTCAGGTGTTAGAGATGCTGACCTCCCTGATTACAAAAGATTCAAGGGTTCCTAAGAGAGAGGGACCCAGGAAGGAGTTGTTCTCAGATGCTTCAGTGCCCATTCCCCTACAAGACTGGGGGGATGTGATCTGTTTTAACTGTGGAGGGATTGGCCATATTGCAGCTGTATGTTCCAGTCCCAATAAAAAGAAAGCAGACAACCGCAAGCCGGCGGGAAACTCCAGAGGGCCCCCGGTGAAGGAGTCAACCGGGTGCCCATCATCTTCAGTGAGCTCCAAACTGAATGAGAAGCCCAAGAAAAGAGAGGACAAGACCCCTCAGAAGAAACAACATTGGAGCAAGCACATAGCGGCTATAGTCCACGCTTACAATAGTACCACAAGTGATGCTACAGGCTACCCCCCCCCTACCGTCTCATGTTTGGAAGAGAAGCAAGATTACCGGTAGACCTGGCCTTTGGCACCTCCATAGACCATTCCTCAGCCACATCCCACAAGGGATATGTGGACAGACTCAGACACAGCTTGAAGGTGGCCTATGAACAAGCCCAAGCGGCTTCAGACCAAAGGGGGCCCGCAACAAGAGGAACTTCGACCTGAAGGTTCGGATCCAGGACCTGCAACCAGGAGACCGAGTTCTTCTACGAAACCTGGGAGTCCCTGGGAAGCACAAGCTTGCAGACAGATGGAGACCTGAACCCTATGTCATTTGTAAGAAGCTGCCGTGCCTACCTGTCTATAAATTGAAGCCAGAAGGGAAGGTGGGCCCATTGAAGACTTGGCATCGAAATCACTTACTCCCACTTGCTGAAGCAGTTCGGATACCTCCTGCAAGGGACTCCTCAAGCCCAGACTCCATTCTGGATACCCCTAGGCCAAACACTCGGTCCCAGTCCTCCCAAAATCAAGATGTAGAGACCTCTGAGCAAGGTGAAGATGAGAGACAGGAACTTGATTGGTTATGGCCTTCCCCAACTCCGGGAACTTCTGCTATAGATCTTCCTCCTGCCAAAGACACTATAGACAGAACACTGAATGCGGAAGCTACTGAATTCGTTCCATCCAGCCCTTTGTCAGATTACTGGAAAGATGCCTGTGACACATACTCAGAGGAGGACCCAAGGGACTCTATGTACCTCCAGGATCCTGAACTAAGTGTTTCAGAGCCAGCAGAATCCCTCAAGCCTGTTCCAGAAGAGGAGCTTGCAGTGTCCCAGCCAGAAGTCCCAAGAGAGCAAAGAGCTAGAAGAGTCATAAGGCCTCCCAAGAAGTTAACTTACTCACAAATGGGGAAGAGCTCAGAGGAGGCAGTGGTCACTGCAAGAAGGAGTACAGAGCATCCAGTTCCCTCCACTGTTCATTTGGTGGAGGGCAACCCCAATTCATCCTCTGGCACAGTTAGGCAGGCCACTCATGATAGTGTGACCTGTGGGCAAGGGAATTCAACCCCTCAGTTTTGGTGGGAGTTCCCTTTGCCGACATCGTACACAGCATTGTCTAGAATTGTACGTAGTGTATGCTAAAAAAATTATCTTTGGGGACCAAAGAGTTCAAGTGGGGGGAGTGTGTAGCGGGGTCTCCTTTAAGACTCTCGGAACTACATTTCCCAGAGTCCTGTTTGGCACCCAGGGTGCAGTGTTGCCACTACAGAGACTCATGGGAGGGGCTATTTAAGAAGGAGGCGAGGCGGAGCTCAGGCCTCTTTGGACACCGCGCTGCAAGCAACAGCTTCTTCCTGTGCGGATCTGCTGCAGTGCAAGGCCTGAAGCCTGGGGCCTTGCGCAACTTCCGAAGAGCCTGGGTGGCATCTGACTTTGTTTGCTGTGGACATCAGTTGGATCGGGGACCCGATCATTGCAGACGCTGTGTGTGAAGACACAGCAGGTGGAAGTCCCGGACTGGGATCACGTCTGGAGTGGTGAGCGAGCACCTGCTCAATCCAATAGGCTGTACTGTGTTTAGGCCTATAGACTGCCTTGGCCCACGATCATTTATTTGCCGTTCCGCTGGAGACCGGTTGCAGGACAGAGTTAAAGGGTCTCCAGCATAGTGTTCCTTGTGACTGCCTACTTTGTGGATTACAATACTGTTCCTGAACGTGCACCACCATTTCAAGTTTGCATGCAAAGAAATCTTTATTCAAATGACTGAGTTTGATTCTATGTCAGGCCTGACCAGGGAGGGGAGATAGAATATTGTCTAGTGCGCCATAGGGCGCGTAGATAGCAATAGCTGCACGTGGTGGATTACCGCGCTGTACTATTGCTATATACTACATCTATTGCTGCAGGGCTCTGTAAGCCAGTTATATGTTGTGTTTTAACCTATGCCCTTTTAACCTAAAGTAAAGCTGTTATACCTTACCACTTGCTATCACTGTGTTATCATTACCCATAGTGCTTATACTTAATCTGGAGTTAAAGTGTGTATGTTACCAGGTATAGATTGTGATAGAAAACATCCCTAGACTAACTGTGCCATAGGGGACTATACAAGACTATACAAGATTGCCGGGGGTTGGTGGAGCTGTACTCAGGGCCCGAAAATCAAACCAGCGGCTCTCCTAACTGGGGGTAGCGCTACATTCATTTCAAGTTAACCCTTGTTATTCCACTGTTGGATTACAAATTGTTACAAACTCAAATAGCTAGCAGAAGAAAGAAGATCAAAGACTGCATCTTGTATTGCAAGGCCTTGCACCTTTATTAAAGTAGTAGTGTAGTAGTGTAGTAGTGTTGTACCATATTTATCATTTGTATTTCTGTATTCACCAGAGTGTGCTGGAATTGGGAAGGTGCCCAGAGTAAGGAGTAATCACTCTGAGCACTAGTCCCAATTGGAGCCACATTCTCAGAGGTCACCTAGGATAACTGTACATATACAATCTGTTGTGTGTACCTACTGTACTGTTATGTTATGTTTATGTGACAGTGCAACTGCTGAAATTATTACTTTACACTAACCAAAAATATGTTCTTGGTTAAGTACTTTGGTGTGGAGTGTTGTTCCCTTTTCAGCAGCAGATGGAGCCATTGGATACACAGGTAATAGCAAAAGTATACTGTTATTATATTGTATATTGTGGGGTTATCCTTCACCATTAGCTCCACACCAACATTGCACCACAGCTGTGTCAAGGGGATTGAGCCAAGTCAGTGGGGGTTCACTAGCAGAGTACAGGCCCAAACAAATTCAGCAGCTCCTTCGGGGGTCAGTGCTACAGAAGCTTTCTTCAGACCCTCTAAAAATGTCATCTACTGTATGAAAGATATATATGTAGCGCACCAACCCCAGACTTTACCTGCTTTTCTTCTGTTTGGCTCCTCCGCAGGAAAGAATGAGGCACACCGCACCACGAGCCCGTACCCTCCTGAATAGGGAGGTTGAGCGGTGTTAGTTTCTCAGGCCTGCCTGCAGCCAGTGTTGAAAAACCTCCAGTGCTGACCTCGTTTCTGTGGTAATCAGAAACAAGCCTTTTGTTCTCCCCAGCAAGCAACTGTCCACACCAACTGAAAGGTCCAACTCTTATTTATTTTTCTCAGCACAATAAACAGTCTCTTTGAGAGCAGACAGGTTGGGACAAGACACAGGTCAGATAAGGTGGGAGGAGGTCCAGGCACAAACTTGAATTGGGTTTTCTCCTGTTCTGATTAGCACGAACAGGCTTGGCGCACGGTCCCTGCCACAGACCATGAGGTTGGTCACTGCCACTAACCTTGTGGAAAAGATGAAAGCCACTGCCACTGACCTTGTGTGCGTAGCGTCACTGCCACTGTGACATACAGAGCATGCACTTCCTTCCTTTTAGTAACTTGGCCCCTTTTAAGGACAAGAACATCCCTCCGGAGAGTTACCAGAGGTCCCATCTGTCACCACGACTCTGCGCTGGGTCTTCAGAAAGGGCCACCTCCCTGGCCTCCTCAATCCTGGATATGGGTCCCCTCGCAAGGCAGATCCCTGGGAGCCTCGGTCCCTGGCGGATCCCAGCCGAAGGCTGCTGGGCTCCAGGCCTTTCTCCAAAGTACCTCACCACAGACTGAAGGTGTCTGGGATGGAACAGCAGCTCCGTCTCCGGGCCCAGGGCACCCGAGACAACCCGACCAGGCCTCCGGGCCTAGGGCACCCGGAGGCGACACACACACACCCAGGCCTAAGGTGCCTGAGCGCGGAACCGACCCCACTGGAAGATGGCCGCCCCCTTTTATATCCTCTCCCTACAGGCACAGTAGGTTCCCCACCCTGCCGTACTACTGCCAAGAGGGGACAAAAAAAGGCACAACATTGTACTGCGGTTCAACCCGGGCCTATGGCAACAGCGCCACCTATAGGCCCCAGGGAACTACACACCAGTACTATCTCCCAGGGACAAAATTGGTCCATGAAACCTAACAATTAGTGCATCTGAGCCTAGTTACCACTCAGATGCTTCCCCAAAATGTAACCACCCGCTACATATATTTGGCTGCTGTAAGTAAGAAGACTGTGAATCAATAGACAGGTTTGTCACACGGCTAAGAGAAAAAGCTGCAAGCTGTGAGTATGGCTCTCTGAGAGATGAACTTATTTGTGATAAAATAGTTTTGGGTATCACCAGTGAAAGCACACGCTGCCACCTATTGAGGAAACATGATTTAGATCTACAAACAGAAATTGAGATATGTCACAATGCAGAACTTACTGACAAACATATGAAAGCTATGGAGCAGGATAAACTGATTGACAATATCAATGCAGCCTCTAAGCAACAGCAAAGCTTCAAAACCACCAGCATAAGTTTCAGCACAAGGGTCACCTACACAACTCACCTGGGAAGAAGCCTGCATTATGCAAGTATTGCGGCAATGTGCATGTACGAGAGAAAGAAAAGTGTCTTGCGTATGGGAAAATCTGTACTGCATGTGGTAAACCAAATCACTTTGCAAGAGTGTGTCTCTCCAGTAAAATGGAAGCAAGGAAGCTGCACACAATTGAGCAAATGTCAGATCCGAAGGATGCACACCTGCTTAGCACTGATATGGTTTACTCCTCAGAATGCATTGGTGCTGTAAACACAAAGGGCAAAAAATGGTTTGTAAACCTCAGATTAAACAATATAATCCAACCCTGCCAGCTGGACTCGGGTGCAACGTGTGATGTCATGAGTATAAAGGACAAAATGAAACTGGCACCCAGAGCACCCCTTCAGCCTAGTAGCACCAAAGTAAAGTTGTATTCAGGGGAACTAATGGAATCATTGGGGCTATTCCAAACAGAATGCAGCATACGTGATTGTATACAAAAACTGAACTTTGAGATTGTTGATGCCGATCAGAAACCGCTATTATCAGGTTCAACATGTGAGCGCCTTGGACTGATGCCGTTTACCATTCCTGCTGAGCTACATAATGTTGATAATCAGCCTGCAAAATCTCTGACTAGGCCACTGACAAAACAGCAAATTCTTCACGCCTACAGTGATGTGTTTGAGGGCCCGATAGTCTCTGTTCCAGGAGAGGTTCGTTTGGAACTTGATCCTACCATTCAACCTGTACAATGTGCCCCACGCAATGTGCCTATCGCCATCAAGCCACAGGTTAAAGCCCAACTAGATAAATATGAAGCTGAAGGACATCTAACTTCAGTAACAGAGCCTACAGATTGGATCAGTAACATGGTTGTTATCAGAAAGCCTGAGAAGATCAGAATATGCATTGATCCCAAGTTTCTGAATATGGCCCTGAAACGGTCACGCTACTTAATGCCAAAACTCGATGATATTTTGCACAAACTAACTAAAGCACGTGTCTTCACACTTGTGGATGCTAGAGATGCCTTTTTACAGTGCAAACTGGATGAAAAGAGTAGCTACATGACCACGTTCTGGACTCCTTGGGGCAGAAAGAGATGGCTCAAACTACCATTTGGAGTCTCTGTAGCACCTGAGGTATACCAGCGAAAGCAGCATGAACTATTAGGTGGTCTTCACGGAATTGAGCCAATAGCTGATGACATTCTTATAGTTGGCTGCAGTAATACAGATGAGGGGGTTGAGCATGACCATGATGAAAAGTTAATAGCGCTACTGTATCGTTGTAGGCAGGTGATCCTGAGGCTTAGTGTAAAGAAATTGCAGTTCAAGGTGGAAGAAGTCCATTTCCATGGACATATCCTGTCTTCACAAGGCTTAAAAGCTGACCCGGATAAGATTAAAGCCATTGTGGACATGCTACAGCCTGCTGATGCCAAAGCGGTACAGAGATTTATTGGCTTTGTTACATACCTAGCGAAATTCCTGCCACACTTATCTGAGGTGTGTGAGCCATTAAGGCGACTTCTGGACAAAGATGCAGTTTGGCACTGGCTTCCCAAGCATGACCAGGCAGTAGAGGATATAAAATGCTTGGTCACCTCTGCCCCAGTGTTGAAATACTATGATGTCGCAAAGCCTGTTACAATACAAAGTGACTCCAGTAAAAATGGTCTAGGTTGTTGCCTTTTGCAGAAAGGTCAGCCAGTTGAATATGGGTCCAGAGCTCTTTCATCAGCTGAGCAAAATTATGCTCAAATTGAGAAGGAATGTTGAGGCTGGATTCACACTTGTGCGACACGACAGCCGTCCTACTTTGGATCCGACTTTGCCCTGCGGCTTGAAGCCGACATACGTCCGACTTTCAATGAACGGGGATCCGACTTGGATCCCCGCCAATACCAGGCACTGTGTTTGGTATGAATCTTGAGGGGGAACTCCCCGCTAAATAAAAAAACCGGCATGGGTTCCCCTCCAGGAGCATACCAGGCCCTTTGGTCTGGTATGGATTTTAAGGGGAACCCCTAAGCTGAAAAAACGGCGTGGGGGTCCCCCTCAAAATCCAAACCAGACCCTTATCCGAGCATGCAACCTGGCAGGCCGCAGGAAAAGAAGGGGGATGGGACAGCGCCCCCTCCCTCCTAAACTGTACCAGGCCGCATGCCCTCAACATGGGGGGTTTGGTGCTTTGGGGCAGGGGGGCAACCTGGGGCCCCCCAACCCCAAAGCACCCTGCCCCCATGTTGATGGGGACAGGGCCTCTTCCCGACAACCCTGGCCGTTGGTTGTCGGGGTATGTGGGCGGGGGGCTTATCGGAATCCCCCCCCAGATACCGGCCCCCCACCCTATGTGAATGAGTATGGGGTACATCGTACCCCTACTCATTCACCTGGTGGAAAAAAATGTCAATAAAAAAACACTACTCAGGTTTTTAAAGTAATTTATTACACAGCTCCGGGGGTCTTCTTCCGACTTCGGGGGTCTCTTCCAACTTCGGGGGTCCTCTTCCGGCTTTCAGGGGTCTCCGGTGTCGTCTCTGCGCTCTCCGGTTCTTCTCTCGCTCTCCGGTTCTTTCTTCCTTCTGCTGGGCCTCCGCTATCTTCTTCCAGCTCTTTTGCTAGCGGGGGCCCGGTCTTCTCCGTCGCCTTCTTCCCTCTTCTCCTCCTCGATGTTGACACGTCGCTTTCTCCCGCTGTAATGCTGGGTGTGCGGTCCACAACGATTTATATAGGCCTCTCATGATGTCACAGTCACATGCTCCGGGTGGCCACATGCTCCCATGACGTCACAGTCACATGCTCCTGGGCCACCCGGAGCTTGTGACTGTGACGTCATGAAAGGCCTATATATATCGTTGCGGACCGCACACCCAGCATTACAGCGAGAGGAAGCGACATGTCAAAATCGAGGAGAAGAGGGAAGAAGGCGACGGAGAAGACCGGGCCCCCGCTAGCAAAAGAGCTGGAAGAAGATAGCGGAGGCCCGGCAGAAGGAAGAAAGAACCGGAGAGCGAGAGAAGAACCGGAGAGCGCGGAGATGACATCGGAGACCCCCGGAGTCGGAAGAGACCCCCGGAGTCGGAAGAAGACCCCCAAAGTCGGAAGAAGACCCCCGGAGCTGTGTAATAAATTACTTTAAAAACCTGTGTAGTGTTTTTTTATTGACATTTTTTTCCACCAGGTGAATGGGTACGATGTACCCCATACTCATTCACATAGGGTGGGGGGCCGGGATCTGGGGGCCCCCTTTCTTCAAGGGGGCTCCCGGATTCCGATAAGCCCCCCGCCCGCATACCCCAACAACCAACGGCCAGGGTTGTCGGGAAGAGGCCCTGTCCTCATCAACATGGGGGCAGGGTGCTTTGGGGTGGGGGGCCGCAGGTCGCCCCCCTGCCCCAAAGCACCAAACCCCCCCATGTTGAGGGCATGGTTCAGGGGGGAGGGGGGGCTGCTCTCTCGTCCCCCCCTTTTTTTCCTGCGGCCTGCCAGGTTGCGTGCTCGGATAAGGGTCTGGTTTGGATTTTAAAATCCATACCAGACCGAAGGGCCTGGTATGCTCTTGGAGGGAGAACATATGCCGGTTTTTTATTTAAAAATTGGCGTGGAGTTCCCCCTCAAGATCAGCAGAGCAGAAGTCGCATGCCAAAGTCGGATCATGCAAGACCGCGGTCCCACTTTGATCCGACTTCAATGATAGTCAATGGGCTGAAGTAGGATCAAAGTCGGACCAAAGTAGTACAGGGAACATTTTCAAAGTCGGACCGACATGCGTCGGACCAGTTAAGACGGCTCCGATAGAGAAACCTTGATTTTCACACGTCATGCGACATGAGCTCCCAATGTCGGAGCGTCTGTCGGACAAGTATGAACCCGACCTTAAGCATTATATTTGCTTGCCAGCGTTTCCATCATTATCTTTATGGACGGGATTCCATTACAGCTGAAACTGATCACAAACCTCTGATAGCCATATTCAAAAAGCCCCTTTTGTGTGCTCCCAAGTGTTTGCAGAGCATGATGCTTACATTGCAGCATTACAACCTCAATGTTGTCTACAAGCCAGGATGTGAAATGTATATCAGGGATACCCTGAGCAGAGCTATGTCAGATAATGTGGCACCTGGAGGTGAGCATGAGCATCGTACAATTTGTCTGCTGCAGCAGGAACAAAAATTCTTTGATATCAATCAAGCGGACTATCTTAATGTCACAGATCAGCGACTACATCAACTCATACAGCACACTGACAGTGATGCAACTTTACAAGCTTTGTAGTCTATTGTTATGAGTGGATGGCCAGATGAAAAAGAGGCAGTACCTGGAATTGTAAGGGAATACTAGTCCTTTATGCGGCGTACACACGATCGTTTTTCATGCCGTTAAAAATTGCATTTTTTAAAATGGCCATTAAAACTGATCGTGTGTATGCTCCAGAGCATTTTTAACGGCGTGAAAAACGGCCATTAAAAATTTCGAACATGCTCTATTTTTTCACGTTGTTTTTCATGTCGTTTTTTTTAACGACGTGAAAAACGATAGTGTGTATGCTTTTGCGAGGGGAAAAAAACGCGCATGCTCAGAATCAAGTATGAGACGGGAGCGCTCGTTCTGGTAAAACTAGCGTTCGTAATGGAGATAGCACATTCATCACGCTGTAACGGACTGAAAAGCACGAGGCTGAAAAGCGCGAATCGCAGCTCAACAAAGTTTACTAACATGAAGGGTGGCGCCATTCGAATGGAACTTCCCCTTTATAGTGCCGTCGTACGTGTTGTACGTCACTGCGCTTTGCTCGAGCGTTTTTTTTAATGATCGTGTGGATGCAAGACAGGCTTGAGAGGAAACATGAAAAAAAACGACGAGAAAAACGTTGGTTAAAAAAATGGCATGAAAAACGATCGTGTGTACGCCGCATAAGAGATGAACTCAGCATACAAAATGGTATCTTGTACAAAGGTCCAAGGGTCATCGTGCCGAAGTCACTGAGAGCAGAGATGTTATTACGCATACACTCCAGCCATATTGGTGGTGAAGCATGCTACAGACAAGCTTGTGATATTCTTTACTGGCCCAACATGCATGGTGAAATCAAAGACTTTGTCAGCAATTGTCCCACCTGCAATGAATATGCCCATTTACAACATAAAGAAACCATGATGTCACATGAGATACCTATACGTCCGTGGCAGATTATCAGTATGAACTTATTCAACTACGCAGGCAAGGAATACCTGCTATTAGTCAATTATTATTCAGACTTCTGGGAAATAGACCTTCTTCCCGACTTATCCACTGAAGCTACAATTAAGAGGTGCAAGGCTCAGTTTGCACGTCATGGCCAACCAGATACAGTGATCTCTGACAATGGCCCTCAGTTTGAGAGCCTACAATTCAGAAAATTTGCCACTGAATGGGAGTTTGAGCATGTTACATGTTACTAATGGCCAGTGCCGATCCTGACCTCCCTGGGGCCCTAAGCAAAATTCTGCTAAGGGGCCCTTTACGGTGGCAAAAAATGGGTGTGGTTTATGCGGAATGGTGGGCGTGGCTTACATGGGCGTGGCTCGGAGGGGTGTGGTTAGAGTCGGAGATGAATGAGGGATGGAGGAAGAAAGAGAGAAAGAAAGAGGGAGAGATAGAAAGAAAGAGGGGTGGAGGGACAGCAGGCCCAGATCCTACACCACAATAGAAATATGTGTATTCCAGAAAGTTTAACAAATCAGCAGATAAAGATACTCCAAACACCTGGTGTTAGCGCTTCAATCATCCCGGGACAATGGTTGTTATGGTGTCAGGATGACTGAAGCGCATTATTTCTATTATTACATTGTAATATAGAATGAAATTATTCAACTCACCATAATGCTGAATCAGTGGAAGCCCCGAGTCCCTCCTTACACCAGGCATTCCCAGCGGAGTCCCCCTTACACCAGGCATTCCCAGCGGAGTCCCCCTTACACCAGGCATTCCCAGCGGAGGCCCCCCTTACACCAGGCCTCCCCAGCGGAGGCCCCCCTTACACCAGGCCTCCGCAGAGGAGGCCCCCCTTACACCAGGCATTCCCAGCGAAGGCCCCCCTTACACCAGGCATTCCCAGCGGAGTCCCCCTTACACCAGGCATTCCCAGTAGAGTTCCTCCTTATATCAGGCATTCCCAGTAGAGTCCCTCCTTACACCAGGCATTCCCAGTAGAGTCCCTCCTTACACCAGGCATTCCCAGCGGAGTCCCCCTTACACCAGGCATTCCCAGCGGAGGCCCCCCTTACACCAGGCCTCCCCAGCGGAGGCCCCCCTTACACCAGGCCTCCGCAGAGGAGGCCCCCCTTACACCAGGCATTCCCAGCGAAGGCCCCCCTTACACCAGGCATTCCCAGCGGAGTCCCCCTTACACCAGGCATTCCCAGTAGAGTTCCTCCTTATATCAGGCATTCCCAGTAGAGTCCCTCCTTACACCAGGCATTCCCAGTAGAGTCCCTCCTTACACCAGGCATTCCCAGCGGAGTCCCCCTTACACCAGGCATTCCCAGCGGAGGCCCCCCTTACACCAGGCCTCCCCAGCGGAGGCCCCCCTTACACCAGGCCTCCGCAGAGGAGGCCCCCCTTACACCAGGCATTCCCAGCGAAGGCCCCCCTTACACCAGGCATTCCCAGCGGAGTCCCGCCTTACACCAGGCATTCCCAGCGGAGTCCCGCCTAACACCAGGCATTCCCAGCGGAGGCCCCCCTTACACCAGGCATTCCCAGCGGAGTCCCCCCTTACACCAGGCATTCCCAGCGGAGGCCCCCCTTACACCAGGCATTCCCAGCGGAGGCCCCCCTTACACCAGGCCTCCCCAGCGGAGGCCCCCCTTACACCAGGCATTCCCAGCGGAGGCCCCCCTTACACCAGGCATTCCCAGCGGAGTCCCCCCTTACACCAGGCCTCCCCAGCGGAGGCCCCCCTTACACCAGGCATTCCCAGCGGAGTCCCCCCCTTACACCAGGCATTCCCAGCGGAGTCCCCCCCTTACACCAGGCCTCCCCAGCGGAGGCCCCCTTACACCAGGCATTCCCAGCGGAGGCCCCCTTACACCAGGCATTCCCAGCGGAGGCCCCCTTACACCAGGCATTCCCAGCGGAGGCCCCCCTTACACCAGGCATTCCCAGCGGAGGCCCCCCTTACACCAGGCATTCCCAGCGGAGGCCCCCCTTACACCAGGCATTCCCAGCGGAGTCCCCCCTTACACCAGGCATTCCCAGCGGAGTCCCCCCCTTACACCAGGCATTCCCAGCGGAGTCCCCCCTTACACCAGGCATTCCCAGCGGAGTCCCCCCCTTACACCAGGCATTCCCAGCGGAGTCCCCCCCTTACACCAGGCCTCCCCAGCGGAGGCCCCCCTTACACCAGGCATTCCCAGCGGAGTCCCCCCTTACACCAGGCCTCCCCAGCGGAGGCCCCCCTTACACCAGGCATTCCCAGCGGAGGCCCCCCTTACACCAGGCATTCCCAGCGAAGGCCCCCCTTACACCAGGCATTCCCAGCGGAGTCCCGCCTTACACCAGGCATTCCCAGCGGAGGCCCCCCTTACACCATGCATTCCCAGCGAAGACCCCCCTTACACCAGGCATTCCCAGCGGAGGTTCCCCCTTACACCAGGCATTCCCAGCGGAGGCCCCCCTTACACCAGGCATTCCCAGCGGAGGCCCCCCTTACACCAGGCCTCCCCAGCGGAGGCCCCCCTTACACCAGGCATTCCCAGCGGAGGCCCCCCTTACACCAGGCATTCCCAGCGGAGTCCCCCCTTACACCAGGCCTCCCCAGCGGAGGCCCCCCTTACACCAGGCATTCCCAGCGGAGTCCCCCCCTTACACCAGGCATTCCCAGCGGAGTCCCCCCTTACACCAGGCATTCCCAGCGGAGTCCCCCCCTTACACCAGGCCTCCCCAGCGGAGGCCCCCTTACACCAGGCATTCCCAGCGGAGGCCCTCTTACACCAGGCATTCCCAGCGGAGGCCCCCCTTACACCAGGCATTCCCAGCGGAGGACCCCCTTACACCAGGCCTCCCCAGCAGAGGCCCCCCTTACACCAGGCCTCCCCAGCGGAGGCCCCCTTTACACCAGGAATTCCCAGTGGAGGCCCCCCTATACACCAGGCCTCCCCAGCGGAGGCCCCCCTTACACCAGGCATTCCCAGTGGAGGCCTGTCTTACACCAGGCATTCCCAGCGGAGGCCTTACACCAGGGTAGGCCCCCCTTACACCAGGCATTCCCAGCGGAGGCCCCCCTTACACCAGGCATTCCCAGCAGAGGCCCCCCTTACACCAGGTGTGATGCCCCAGCAGCAGAGACTCTCTCCGCCGCCATTACGCAGAGGGGACAGTGGAGGAGCCGGCCGGGTGGCTGGCAATAGGAATTAAGCTGCGGCGCCGCCGCCCACCCCCGCCCCTTCCCACATTTCACTCACACACAGACAGACATTAGCGGGGCGGGAGGTGGGCGATGCCGCAGCTCAATTCCTATTGGCAGCCACCCTGACCCTCCTCTTGGTCTACAAGAAAATGAAAATTGTCTCCGCCCGGCCTGCGGACCTCTAGTGGCGGCGGCGGCGGTTGCGGTGAAGATTCGGGGGCCCCTAGTAATTACTCGGGGCCCTATGCAGCTTGCCTAGCAAGCCTATAGGGCGGATCGGCCCTGCTAATGGCAAAGCTGAATCAGCTGTAAAGATTGTTAAAAATGGATGCAAGAAAGCACAAAGTGATGGTAAAGACCCACGGAAGGCCATTTTACATTGAAGAAACACTCCGACATGGATAGTAGTCCGGCACAAAGACTGATGTCAAGGAGGTTGAAGACCTCCTTACCAGTAGCAAATAGTTTGCTTGAATCCTCTGTCATACAAGGTGTTACTGAAAAGTTAAGGATTAAGAGACAAGTGTCAAAGGCACGATATGACACATCGGCCAGAGATTTGCCAGAATTGAATATTGGAGAACGAATCCGTATGAAACCATTACCTGGAGACCGAACAGGCCATTGGAGAATAGGTACTTGTCTGCAAAAGGTTGCACCACGCTCCTATCTTGTGGACGTTGAAGGAACTCAATATCGCCACAATCGAGTGGATTTGAGAGTGGCAGAGCAGCCTGAATCTCAGTATCCTGTTGATAGATCAGACTCACCCAGTATCACAAGGACATACTCACCCATTGACAGTGAGGCATGTACAGAGGCAATGCCTCATACCAACGGCAATGACAGTTCTGGGCAAGCAAGTATACCCAACAGCTGTCAAGCGCAGAGCATGCCAGTATGTGATGAGAGGAGCCCAGTAACTTCAGAGAGGGCTAAAGGAATCCTTGCACAAGGGCCAGTCTTCACCCGTAGCGGTAGATGTTCAAAACCACCTATGAGACTTAACCTGTAGAATGTGTTATTGCTCTGTCTCTTTTAAATTTCACAATGTTCATTTATTAACACTAAAAGGGGGAGATGTTATGGATGATATGTTTCTTTAAAAGCAACTCTATGGTACATCTCTGTTGTACTTCTTCCTGTGTTATGTTTCCTGTTCCTGCTGGGTCTTTCAGTAAACATGGCTTATGTACAGTACTGGCTTGTGCTGTCTCTTTACATATATCACTTCAAACACTGACGTTCTCCCATCAGGTTTGGCAACGAAATCAGGTGCTCCGAAAGGTGGAAGAGCACGTCATCAGCATAAGCTGAGAGTTTGTTCTCAACATTTCCAACCTTCAGGCCCTTTATGTCTGTGTTCGCTCTAACAGTACGCAGCAATGGCTCTAGTACCAAGGCGAAGAGGAGGGGGCAGAGAGGACACCCCTGTCTCGTGCCATTCCTGATTGAGAACCGGGAGGAGAGCACCCCATTTACCTTGACCTGCGCGCAAGGAGTGGAATATAGGGCCATAATAAAGGTCAGCATACGCAGTTCTATCCCCTGGGCCTCTAGCACCGCTTGCAGATATGACCAGTCAACGCGTCAAAGGCATCAGTCGACAGAATTACATAGGACTTCTGATCTCTGATCAGGATGATTACGGGCCCAGTGGATGAGCTGAATGGCTCTAATGGAATTGTCCCTGGCCTCCCTCCCAGTGATAAATACGGTTTGGTCTGGGTGTACTAATTGGGGCATGATGTGTTTCAGCCTGTTTGCAAGAACTTTCGCCATTATCTTAACATCAACGTTTAGGAGGGATATAGGGATATAACTCTGGGGTACCATGGGATCCTTACCGTCTTTTGGAATCACTGTAATATGAGCCAGCAGCGCCTCTGGGTGAATAGGGGATCCCTCGGCTATGGAATTGAAGTAGCTGCACATGGGGGATAGAAAAAGGGGCAGGAAAGCTTTATAGTAAGCCTTGGTGTAAGCATCCGGTCCAGGGCTTTTCCCGTTGGGCAGGGACTTCACTATCAGTTCAATCTCACCGGGGGGTAACTGGCATCTCCAAGTCTGTGCGCTGGTCTGCAGTCAGGGGTGTGGCACCAGCCGAGGCTAAGTAGTCTTGATTGGCCACTGACCTGGGTGTCTGCGTGTTCAAGGGTCGGTCAGGGATCAGATTGTAAAGTTGGGAGTATTATTCCTGAAACCCTGAGGCAATTTTAGAGGACTGAATCACAACTTCACCCGATGGGGAACAGAGCTTTTGCACATATGTCTGAGCATGTTTCTTACGGAGGGCCCGTGCAAGCATGCGTCCACATTTTATTGCCGTGCTCATAGTACTTATGAGATAAGTATCTGGCTTGCTTACGTACTTGTCGGTCTAGCAATCGCAAAAACAGTTTCCTCATATCAGTCAGCCTCTTCAATGCCTCAGGGCCTCCACTATGCTTATGTTGTAATTCTGCCTCCTGGAGGGCATCTAGCACCCTTTTGAAGTCTGCCTGGCGTTCTTTTTTGAGCTTGGAGCCCAGGGATATCAATTCTCCCCGTACTACTGCCTTATGACCTTCCCACACTATTCCCTTACTAATGCCATCCGTGGTATTTTCTTTGAAGTAGTTAGTAATGACCTCCTTTCACCTTGGCCACCGCTGCAGTATCATCCAACAGGATTTCATTCAATCTCCACGTCCAGGCCGTATGAATGCCTGACGGTAGGGTGAAAGTCATCTCGACCGGTGAGTGATCAATGACTGTTATGTTCCCGATGGATGCAGACTGCAGGAGCTCCAGCGCGGGGCGGTCAACGTAAATGTGGTCTATGCGAGTATACACATCATGTACAGCAGAATAATAACTGAAGTCCCTGTCCGTAGGATGTAGTACCCTCCAACTATCTAGCAGGAGGTGAGACTGGAGGGTCTTGCGAAAGTGTTTGAGAAAGGCGCAGGAGTACGAGGGTCGGGGGCTAGATGTGTCTAAGAGAGGATCAGGGCTAACATTGAAGTCTCCGCCGAGGACTACAAAGCCCTCTTTGAAGTCCGCCAATAGATCTAGGGTTGCATCTATGAAAGTCAATTGGTTATCATTAGGGGCATATATTGTGGCCAGTGTGTATTTCTTCCCTGCTATAGTACCTTTTAAGAAAACATAGCGACCCTGCGAGCCTATTTTGCTGTCCATAAGTTGGAAAGGGCAAGTTTTATGGATCGCTACCGTAGTACCCTTGGATTTGGAAGTTGGAGAGGTACTGTGGAACCACTGATTGTAAAGTTGGGTGGGCAGCCGAGGCAAAGAGCGGGGAGGGAAATGGGTCTCATGCAGAAAAACCACCTGAGCCCCTAACTTCTTTAATTCCCACCATAATTTAGTCCGCTTACCTGGGGAGCAGAGGCCTCTAACGTTATAAGATACGACCTTTAGCGAAGACATGAAGGATCAGGAGAATGTGAGTTTTGCTGAATCCGCTGGCTCGCCCAGCGCAGACAAAGAGGTGAGGTGATGCTCCTAGAGAAAGAAGAGGAGACAAAGGGGAAGGAAAGGAGAAAAGTGAAAGAGAGGATTAAAATTAAACACAAGAAATTATTAAACAAGGCAATGGAAGCACAATAATATGGCAATAACCGTAGCCAAAAAAAAATAAAAAATTTGGTAAGCCTGGTGTAAGGCCCTCCACCTATAGGGTGGGGGCCCCAGACCTTGGCTCTATGTCCCAATAGGGAACTGCACCCAAAAGGGGAGTCCTACGGGGGGAACGTGTGCCAACATGGGGGGGGAGGTAGGAAGTCCCATCCCCGTCCACCGCATCTTGCAAAATGCTTAGATTGAGTGGGGGGGGGGGGGTTACACTAGCCACAGTAAGTTCTTAGGCAATCAGTGAGGACCAAGACGTTAATGATGGGGTGACATAACCTTAACCCAGGTGTAATTGTCAATAGTCATCTTGCACTAAACCAAGTTCAACAGCCTTAAGGCATTAAGGCATGCCTAGCATTCACAACAAAAGGGTTGGTTTAGGAGGTAGTGCGGTGTATATGGCAGGGTCACCGCGCAGTAGTCGAATAAGGATTACGGAAACCACAGGAATGTCCAGGGGGGTCATCTCCGTCAGTCTTGAAACGTGTAAGGGCCCACCAAGGGATCGTGGGTCGGAAGCTGTCCACCTCTCCTGCGACTCTTGCGCTTAGCCATCATCCATGGCTGGGGAGCTTCATCGCCAGGGCCTCAGACGGTCCCCTCCAATCTGGGAAGTCAACCCAGTCCAACCCAAGAGAAGAGAGGAAGTGCGGAAGGTCGTCTTTAGTGCACAGTGTGACCTGCCTCCCGTCTTTAGTCGCCTGTAGGAAAAAGGGGAAGCCCCAGCGGTATGGCAGTCCTGCATTCTGGAGCACATTCAAAAGTGGACGAAGCGCTCTGCGCTGCATTAAAGCGAGTCCGCAAATGTCCTGATAGAAAAACAAACACGCACCGTCAAAATCATAGAAGGGCTGGCCACACATCTTTTGCATGATGCGATCTTTGAGAGTATATTTGTGCAACTTGCAAATTATGTCTCTGGGATAATCCACATCCTGAGATGGAGGTCACAGCACCCTGTGTGCGTGGTCTATTTCAATAGGAGTAAATGCAGGCATGCCCAGTATGTCCCGAAAGACATATTGTAGCGTGGGGATAATGTCTCGTGAGGCCGTGGCCTCTGGCAGTCCCTGGATCCTAATAGCCCTTCTGCTGCGATTTTTAGTGTCATCTAACTGGCACAGCAAGGTTTCAATCTGCTGGTCTTGCATACGACATTTAGATTTCAGCAGAGCAATAGCGGGGAGAGCCTCCTCCAGTCTCTCTTCTAAGGATTCCACTCTGTTGCCCAGGTGGGATGTGTCAGCCTTTAACTGAGCAATATCTTCAGTGAAAGCTTTCTACACTCTGCTGGTGAAGCGCTCTAAGTCCTCTTTTAGTAGGGAGGGACATAATATGGCGCCTGATATCCTCATCTCCCAGGAAGTCTGATACTGCTGAGCGTCCCCCTGGGGATGCAGGGGAGGTTGGAGGGGCCGAATCACTCACCGACCCTGGAGATGAGACTGGAGAAGCAGTGGAGACAGTCACTTTCGGCTGCCGCACCGCAGCCGCGGCTAGCTGTGAAGATTTTGCAGCTTTCTGGTCCTTCCCTGTCAGCGCCATATTGGAGGCCTCGCGGCTTTGTCTTTGGGTCCCGGGGAAATAGGTTTCCAGCTGTACCTGCCGAGTGCGTTCCGTCCGTGGTGGCTGGGAAGACTGCCGCAATTGCTGGGACATGAGGGGAGCCGGTGCAGGTGAGAAACCCCCTCTGTAGCTTCACTTATGGCGGCGGTGGAGCGGAGCTGAGGCAAAGCACGTCCTCACTCCTCTATAGCCAGGACACGCCCCTCTTTAGCTGTATTTAACACATCCTGTTGAAGGATATCCTTATAGGGTAATTTTCCTGTGTGAAGGTCACATGCTGTGACATCACTTCCTTTTGGTAACTTCTTTTGTGATGGTGATAATAAAAAGAGCGAGACAGAGGACTCCCAGGCAGTCATGCTGGCCGAGCTGAGAACGTAGGATGGTGATGTATTTTTACTTGAATGAATGGGAAATCGAATGATTGGTAAGATGCATTATATTATTAGACGAAATGTGTGCTTATTATTATTATTATTAGCACAGGAGATTTGGCTATGTGCTCTGCATACAGCCAACTTTCCATGACACGATGAGGTTTCGGTGGGGCTTTGATGGGACTTTGTGAGGCTTTGGTGGGGCTTTGATAGGGCTTTGATGGGGCTTCAAGCGAGCTTTGCCATAGACTTTTATGGAGGCTTTGAAGACGCTTTGAAGCACCACTAAAACTACATGGGGTATTATTTTTTAAGCAAAGCCAAAGCAAAAGCAAGGTGTAAACAGGACTGTAAGCTAACCATTTTATTGAGTGACAGAGCTTTAACAAAGCCTGTCCGAAGCCATGTTTGAAGTAAGTGTAAACTAGCCGTTAATGTGTGTTAAAGCTGAAGCAAGTGTAAATGAGCCCTTATCAATTAATAGGCCAGCCAACCTCTAAAAAGTATGGGTCAGTGCAGGGCCGATCCTAGGGTCACAGGCGCCTGGGTGCAGAAATATTTCTGGCGCCCCCACGTGGGCGTGGTTATCTTACAAACTCCTCCCCTTACACATGTTTCTATGGCAACGACTCAAACACAGAGATGCTCCCCTAAGAAGTCGTCGTTACCCAGGGATCCTCCCATGATCCTTTAACAATAAAGAAAATACAGGAAGAGCGTACACTAATGAGACCTGGAGGATAGTCTCTCTGATGCACACAGAGAGGGCTTCTGTTAGAGAGTCTGTTAGGAAGAGCCCCCAGACATAGTACAAGAGACGGTCAGAGAGTGCAGACATATTACAGGAGATGGTCAGAGACTGTAGACATATTACAGGAGACAGAGAGTGCAGACATATTACAGGTGATGGTCAAAGAGTGCAGACATGATACAAGAGACGGTCAGAGAGTGCAGACATATTACAGGAGACGGTCAGAGAGTGCAGACATATTACAGGAGACTGTCAGAGAGTGCAGACATATTACAGGAGATGGTCAGAGAGTGCAGACATATTACAGGAGATGGTCAGAGAGTGTAGACATATTACAGGAGACAGTCAGAGACTGCAGATTTAATACAGGAGACGGTCAGAGACTGCAGATATAATACAGGAGACGGTCAGAGACTGCAGATATAATACAGGAGACGGTCAGAGACTGCAGACATATTACAGGAGACGGTCAGAGACTGCAGACATATTACAGGAGATGGTCAGAGACTGCAGATATAGTACAGGAGATGGTCAGAGACTGCAGATATAGTACAGGAGATGGTCAGAGACTGCAAACATACTACAGGAGATGGTCAGAGACTGCAGACATATTACAGAAGATGGTCAGAGACTGCATGGGGGAATCATGCAAGTTTCTTTCCTGCAATCTGTGGTTGCTGGAAAGAAATTTGTACTGTATATTACCAGCCTAACTGAAAGTGAAAGTTAGTGAATGTCTTTGCAATTAATAAGCATGAAGGAGTTGGGGCAGTTTACATTTCTTTTAAATTGTATTTTATTTCTTTTATTACACAGAAAAACAAATATTACACTGTATCTTTACATTTTTTTTTTTCATTTTTGCTTTCACAAGAGATGAACAACATCCCTTGTGATAGCATGGGCCATGACATGTCCTCTTTATGGAGGGATCTGGGGTCTTTTAGACCCCATATCTGTCCTCTGGCCTCCAAAGCATAAGATCAAACCGAGATAAGTTTGATCAGATACTTGTTCAAGCCGGTAATGGTGTCATTAAATGAGCCCGAAACAGAAAGTGATAAAATCCTCATCACTTCCAGTTTCTGACATCACACAATGGGAGGAACAACATCCATCCCTCTCACTGTGTCCCAGTAACCAGATGCTACTGGTCACATCTAGCAGTAAAGGTGGTGGTGGAACCCCCTTCCACTGCCTGTAAAAGTAATACAGGGGCTTCTTAGCCACTAGGACTACTTTTACTTTGTGCAGAATTGCTGGTGTTAAAAAATGATATCTTGATCATTGTTGTAGTGATGACCAAGATATCACCCTTCCAATCCAGCGACGTACTGATACATCGCTGGACGGGAAGCAGTTAAAATGAAGTGTAAATTAGCATTACACTGTTTCTTATTATCATCAGCATTACAATTATCACACAGGCAGCACTGTAAGCAGGTGCTCTATCATATCTCTATGTCACATTGCTTTTGGGTGCTGACTTTGTTATGGCTGTTACATACAGTAAGTACAGCAATAAGTTAACAGCCATAACAAAGTCAGCACCCAAAAGCAATGTGACATAGAGACATGATAGAGACATGATAGAGCACCTGCTTACAGTTCTGCCTGTGTGATAATTGAAATGCTGATAACCTGCTGTGCTGTGAAATACATAATAGGACACAGTGAGTATTCTATCCTCTAATCCCCACTCACTGTGTCCAGTGCAGCCACGCTGTCCTCCTGCTCTTCTGTCAGCCACTCAACTTCTTCACATCTTGCTAGGATTGCAGCCAAGAGCCAAACGGAGAATTGCAATATCACTCCGCCAGCCGGGACTAATAGAATAGTGGGGCGGCATGATGTACATTAGGGTGACCAGACATCCCCAGTTTCAGGGGACAGTCCCCGGATTGAGGACACTGTCCCCGGACCAAGTCTGTCCCCGGTTTTGTCCCCAGATTGGATTTGAACAGGGGCTGGGGCAATTTCAAAGACAGTCAGTGCAGAATTAAAAAAAATAAAATTCTGAATTACACACCCCCTGCTCCTCCGCTCCTACTAGCTTAGGGGGGTGTATTTTTTTCCATTATCTGTGCCCCTTTCTGATGATCATGTGCTGGTCGGAGCGGAGGGAATATTTCTTCAGTTTTGGGCGCATGCCCATTTAGCTCCGCTCACATGTTCTTCTGCCTTGGCTCAAGTCCCGGACAGCCGCCTGCCTGTTTATCCCCTTGCCTTCCCTGGCGGAGTGATCTTCCTCCGCTCCACACCCAGTAGTAGCCCGGAGAGTAAGACTTGACAGGCTGTGAGGTGGGCGGCGACGGGCAGAGAGTCGCTGATTGCCGCCATTACTAGTAAAAAAAATATGTCCCCGAATTTCATTTTAAAAATCTGGTCACCTTAATGTACATGTGCCCGAAAATAAGAAAATAGTCCCTCCACTGCGCTCCCCTCCACACTCACTCACATTTCCAGGCTGGAAGCAGAAATCAGTCTCACAGAGGAATCTGCAGCTGCTGTTTTCATATTTCCCGCCCACACATCCTTTCTCCAGATACAGCTGTACGCCGGAGATAGTGTGGGCGGGGCAGGAAGTCACTGGAGGAGCAGAGGTGGGAGGAGCTGTATTCCTCACTGATCTCCCGTCAGTGAGGAGGGGGGGGTGGTGTGTTTGCTGGGCTTTGTAAGTGTCACTGTCACAGACACTTTACAGAGCTGCAGCCACCAGTCATCTCAGAATCTACAGACTGATTTCTCATGGTTACTGACATAGAGGGAGGCTTGTCCCCCCCCCCCTTTCTGGTGGAGCCCTTCCTGAAGTCGCTCTCCTCCCTGCCAATGAGGAATGCAGGGGGAGGGAGCAGATTGGGTGGCCGTGGCAATGCGAGGCTCTCATATTATGCACAGAGGGAGGGGGAGAAATCCGCCCCCTCTTACTCTCCGCCCAGGGCACCCGCTCCGATCTCCTCTGACAGGAGGATGGATGGGGGACCGGCTTGGGCGGGATGAAATAGCAGCGGTGAGCGGCCTCTGAATACTAGCAAGAAGGAGGAGGAGGGAGGGGAGCACTCTGGCGCTTGAGCGCCCCCACCTCTGTGGCGCCTGGGTGAACTGCACCCCTCGCACCCTGTCTAGGATCGGCCCTGGGTCAGTGGGTTGTCTTTACAGCTGATATTTGGGGTAAATTTCCTAGAAATAATTCTAGAAAGAGACCCAAGGATGTGAAATCAAAACACTTCAAACTTCTACCTGGGTTTTGTTGTTCCAACTGCTACCTAGGGTTTGTTGTGACTGCATGGCCTTGAAATCTATGATTTAGATATTGGAACCTTCTCTATAGTCCAAAGCAAAAAATACACAGTAATTTATTTGGTGTGGGATGCTCCATGAACAAAGCATATTACCCTTGTATGCCAGAATGCATTTGCTGATATTCCAATAGTGGAAGTGTCCTAGTCTGATTGCCAGGCCACTAATTGGGCATTTTACTAGCTCTGGTCACCAGAGCTTTAAGAAGACACCCATAAATCAGCAAGGAGGATGTACTGTATTATGATCTAAAGTACAGGCTCAGGAGCATTTCATGTGGTAGACAATGTATCTTTGTTATGTTGCATTACAGTTATGAGTTATAGAGTTCAGCTGCTATGGATTGTGCCAAGCTTCTTCCTGTTAAAGGGGTTGTAAAGGCAATTTTTTTTTAAAATAACAAACATGTTATACTTACCTCCACTGTACGTTTTGCACAGAGTGGCCCAGAACCTGGTCTTCTGGGGTCCCTCAGCGCCTGTCTCGGCTCCTCCCCGCAAGAACTTACCATCTTCATGCAAGCTCTCTCGCACGGTGGTTAGTTCTTGCGGGCGGGCTCCCGTGATACAGCCGGTGGCTATAGCCGCTCACTGTATAACTCGGCCCCGCCCCCCGGCGCGTTGCGTCATTGGATGTGATTGACAGCAGCGTGAGCCAATGGCTACGCTGCTTTCAATCCATCCACTCTAGCCACTAAACGGCCAGTCTGAGCGGCAAAGACGACGTCAGGGGCGAGCGCAGCAGGTGAACGGGGGGGGGGGGGGGGCGGTATTGTTGGATGTTTTTTCACCTTGATGCATAGGATGCATTAAGGTGAAAAAACATGAACCTTTAGTGTCCCTTTAAATGGCATCACCTTTCAAAGTGTTTTGTAGGGATGAGCTTTGGGTTTGGGTTGAGCATAGGTTCATAGCAAATCCAACCTGTTCTTAGTTCTTCAATGCAAATACATTTTGCCATTCCCAGCCATAGCAACCAACTACCAACAATGCACGTCCTGGCTTCTGAACTTAGTTATGTCAGACCCCAATTATAAAGGCGTTTCCCAACTGCCATATAAACAATGGGACAGGGAAAGCATAGGCAGTGCTGCTGATAAAGTGCATAGAGACAAATTTGTGTAGGGCTTGTAGGCAGTGGGATCTTAATGTGATTGCAAAGGTTCAAACATTTTTTCTTTTTTTAAATAACAGACATTCAGTAAGGGTTTACATCTACTCTACTTTAAAAGTATTCAATATCACCAGTTCATAAAAGATTGAAAATAGTGTCATTTATTGTTCACAGTATGTGTTGTTTTGGAGCTCTGAGCCCCTTCATCAAGCAGACAATCGCTGTTTGATAAAGGGGCTTAGAGCTCCCAAATGTCACATATTGTGAACAGTAAATGGCACTATTTTGAGACTTTAGGCCCGTACACACGATACGAAAATCAGATGGGAAAATGTGTTCAATGAGCTGTCTGCCGATTTTCGGTGCGTTAGTACGGTACTTTCGACAGCCGATTTCACTTTTTCGTCAGACAAAAGCTGGATGTGCAGACTCTAAAATTTTTGTTGGATGCAAACTCAACGTCCGATTTTCGTTTCATTAGTATGGTTTTCATATGAAAAAAATCGTAAGAGCAAGACTACGCATGCTCAGAAACAAAAGAATACATACAGAATTATTCAACACATTACATCACTTCGGATGTATTCTGTCGTACAAAAATGTTTATATTGTTAGTAACCTCTTCACTTTCGAAATGAGACTAGCATGCCACAAAAATCGGACATTCGGTCGTCCGAAAATCTAAGCATGTGTACAAGGCTTTAGATGGGCTGGTAATGTTGGACACTTTAAAGCAGATGTAAATCCTTACTGAATGTCCTTTAGGTAGGAAAAGGCTGTGTATTGTGGGGAATTTTGGGGTAGGGTGAGGGAAGAATTTTTGCATGTTAATGCTGCCTCTTTATAGCCGCTCTACATGCACTGTCCTCAGTCATAATGGGCTGAAATTGTGTTTTTACATTTTTTTCCTGGCTTGAATTTTTTTTTTTCTCGTTCCGGAGTCTACATGTGTTTCACTGCTAACTGCTTACATGTGTATTTTCACATAGCATATTAACTTCCTAATTGTTGCTAGCTGCAAAAAAATTTAAAGGCCTTATTGTAAAACAGTTCATTATTTTTGGTCAATGTGCATCAGTACAGATGCTTATTTTTAATGGGATGATTTCTATGCAGGGCATTGTTAGAGACAATGGCGGAGCATTGTTACCCTATAATACAATCGGGGGAATTCAATAAATCCATACTGACACATGTGGCAGATTCAGGTAGTTGTTATTAGTGACACTTTTACAAAGTGGGTTTGTTATTGCACCATATTCAGAGATAACTGCATCCAGTTTGTGGATAACAAAACTATAGGCAAATACTTCAAGTTGGCGTAATGTAGCACAGCAGCAGATTTGCAGCCAATACTCCCTCCCTGTCTCTGGTGGTTAAGGATACTGTTGGCTTTACAGTCTCCAGATACAAAGCCCCCTGCTGCTGTGCTGTCTGTGTGACAGTTGCAGTGGGGGGGATGAAGCGCAGCTGCACTGAGGTCAACATGTCCATATGGACACTCCTGCCTCAGTGCACCTCCACACACAGGGTGTGCCCCAAATGTGTGTACCTGTCTCCAGCTGTTAAAGCTTATGTGACATTTGTGGTTGGGCTTGCATCTACTTTAACAAACTATGCTTGAGTCCTTTGAATTGCAGTGCTGGAGTACATTTTCTTATGTTGCCTGTGTGCACATACAGTATCTCACAAAAGTGAGTACACCCCTCACACTTTTGTAAATATTTTATTCTATCTTTTCATGTGACAACACTGAAGAAATGACACTTTGCTACAATGTAAAGTAGTGAGTGTACAGCTTGTATAACAGTGTAAATTTGCTGCCCCCTCAAAATAACTCAACACATTAATGTCTAAACCGCTGGCAACAAATTTGAGTACATCCCTCATGCCGCGTACACACGATCGATTTTTTTCGACGGTGAAAACACTTGTTCCCCCCACACACGGCCGTCGAAAAAAACGACCGTGTGTGGGCTCCCTGGCAGTGTTTCCCTATGGGAAAACTGCCGCGGAAAAAAACGACGGGAATCACGATGAGAAAATTGGAGAATGTTCTAATTTTTCTCGTCGCGATTAATGCAGTTTTTCCCGTCGGGAAAAATGACAAAAAAGCCCACAGACGATCGTTTTTCTCGTCCAAAGGAAAAAATAAAATTTTTCCCGACGGGAAAAATGATCGTGTGTACGCGGCATAAGTGAAAATGTCCAAATTGGGCCCAAAGTGTCAATATTTTGTGTGACCACCATTATTTTCCAGCACAGCCTTTAAAATGGTTGTAAACCCTTACAGACCACTTAGACCTACAGGTCAGCCTAGATTAAGGCTTACCTGTAGGTGCAAGAAATATCTCCTTAACCGCTTACCGACCGCCGCATGACGATATACGTCTACAGAATATGCGCATATGGGCGTACACGTATGTCCCCTTTAAGATGCGAGTGCGGCTCCGGCGGCGCGCTCACGACCCGGACCCGATCGCCGCCGGTGTCCCGCGAACGGGTCACAGAGCTGAAGAATGGGGAGTGGTAAGTGTAAACAAACCTCTCCCCGTGCTTCCTAGTCAGACTGTCACTGGTCATCTGTTCCCTGTCATCGGGAACGACGATCAGTGACGTCACACGCCAAGCCACACCCCCACACAGTAAGAATCACACATTAGGTCACACTTAACCCCTTCAACACCCCCTACAGGTTAACCCCATCACAGAAAATCTGTGGATTTTTATAGCACTGATCGCTGTAAAAATGACAATGGTCCCAAAAATGTGTGGCAGTCACGATAAAAATCGCTGATCGCCGCCATTACTAGTAAAACATTTTTTTTTATAAAAATGCCATAAAACTATCCCCTATTTTGTAGACGCTATAACTTTTGCGCAAATTGATCAATAAACGCTTATTGCGATTTTTTTACCATAAATATGTAGAAGAATACATATCGGCCTAAACTGAGGAAAAAAATATATTTTATATATTTTTTGGGGATATTTATTGTAGCAAAAAGTAAAAAATATTGCTTTTTTTTCAAAATTGTCGCTTTATTTTTGTTTATAGCCCAAAAAATAAAGACCGCAGAGGTGATCAAATACCACCAAAAGAAAGCTCTATATGTGGTAAAAAAAAAGACGTCAATTTTGTTTGGGAGCCACGTCGCACGACCGCGCAATTGTCAGTTAAAGCGACGCAGTGCCGAATCGCAAAAAGAACTCCGGTCTTTAAGCTGACAAATGGTCCGGGGCTGAAGTGGTTAACCTACACGGTTAAGGAGATATTTGCAAGAAAGACGGCACGATGTCTATGGCGCATGCGCGCCATAGACAACGGCTCAGGCGCACTGAGCGTGCCGTTTCTGAATGGGATCGTGCCGTACCTTACGGTTCACGCGCGCATGTGTGGGACTGACGTCATTGTGGCTCCGACCAGTCACAGTGCTGGAGCCGCAATACAAGGAAGTCACTCCGGGAGAGATGGCGGTGATGGAGGAGAGGAACGAGGTCCGCTGAGGGGGCTTCGATCTCAGATAAGTGATTCATAATGAGCTAGTATGCTATGCATACTAGCTCATTATGCCTTTGTCTTGCAGGGTGTATTTTTTTTTATCTTTGTGGGTTTTCTTCCTCTTTAACCCTCTTGAGCATGGAGTTCACCAGAGCTTCACAGCAGAGGCGTTGCTAGGGGGGTGCGGGGGGTGCGGTCCGCCCCCGGGTGACACCCGCTAGAGGGGTGACACCCTCCCTTTTTTTTTTTTTTTATTTATTTTTTTTTTTTTTTTACAGCTGACCCATTCATTGATTAATTTCACCCCGCTGGGCTGGAAGCCTGGAACAACACCTCCAGCGCCGCGGCCGCGCCTGGTGTGTGTCCTCCGGCTCCTTATTCTTCCTATTCCTAAATTCCAATCCTCCTCCCTACCCTACAGAGCCAGCGAGCGACTCAGCCTGTCACATCATCACACTGCACTGTAGTGTCACACTGGAGTGTCAGTGAAAAGATTATCAACAACACGCTGGAGTGCTCATCATGCTGCAGTTAAGCCAGTAAAAGAAAAATTGAATATGTTTGTGTCTGCAATCGAAGCGCTTTGTGATCCTTCTGAAAATATGGACACAAGAGGAGCAGCAGAATGTCTACTGCCTGCTGTCTGTGATTTTACGTTTTTGTGCTACCTATACTTCTGGGGTGATGTACTTCAAGAAGTTGATGTTACACAACAGTACCTGCAGACCAAAGGCTTAAGTCTGGACAAGGTGGTGACAAAGCTAGAGTCACTAAGACTTTTTCTGTTTGAAGAGCGCAGTCACCTAGTGGAACATGCAATTAAGCAGGCACATTTAAAATCTAAAGAATATGGAATTGCCGTAGAGAGAAGAGCCAGGTTTAAGAAGAGGATGGCAGGGGAACAGGCACGTGATGCTGGAGGCATAAGTCTACAAGACGAGAACAAGAGGGCAATGCTTGAGTGCATTGATCGCTTCCATTCTGAACTCCAGATCAGATTAAGAGCCATCATGGAAGTTGCAGCCATGTTTGAGGCTGTTCAAGCAAAGAGTCTCATATATGAAACTGAAGAAACATTAAAGGTGTCCATTCCAAAACTGACCACTTTTTATGACGAAATATCTGAGAGTGAGCTGTTAATGGAAATACCCAGACTGAGGAGACATCTCAAAGCAGCCAAGATCAACCTAGAAGAAGTCAAAGATTGGTCGGCTTTACAAGTTTTGACCTTCATAGCAGAATGGGACTTCATTGAATCTCTTCCAACCCTTTCACTATGTCTAAAAATATTTCTGACAATCTGTGTGTCTGTGGCTTCATGTGAGAGGAGCTTTTCAAAGTTGAAGCTGATAAAAAACTATTTGCGTTCAACGATGGGACAGGCAAGGCTTTCTGATCTTGCAATATTATCAGTTGAAAGTGAACTAGCGAAATGTATTGATTTTGATGATGTTGTTCACAATTTTGCAGCTGTCAAGGCTAGAAAAGCAAAGTTTTGATTTAGATGTTAACTAAATGCTTTCATATTTGTTCCTGTTTTTGTGTTATTTATTTATTAATTCAGTAAAGTTTAAAGTTAAAATAAATACAGTTCTTTAACAGTTTAAGCTTTGATTTCTATTATTTTCATATGATTTTGTTATTCAAATTTGCTAGTTGATTGATAGTTATTAACGGCACTACTGTTGCCAATATATGCAGTGTTATTAGGGTGAAAAAAATTATGGGGGGGGGGGGTGACACCATGTTATACCGCACCAGGTGACACCAACCCTAGTGACGCCACTGCTTCACAGGTTGCCATTGGAGTCCTCTTCCACTCCTCCATGACGACATCACGGAGCTGGTGGATGTTAGAGACCTTGCCCTCCTCCACTTTCCATTTGAGGGTGCCCCACAGATGCTCAATAGGGTTTAGGTCTGGAGACATGCTTGGCCAGTCCATCACCTTTACCCTCAGCTTCTTTAGCAAGGCAGTGGTCCTCTTTGAGGTGTGTTTCTGGTTGTTATCATGTTGGAATACTGCCCTGCGGCCCAGTCTCTGAAGGGAGGGGATCATGCTCTGCTTCAGTATGTCACAGTACATGTTGGCATTCATGGTTCCCTCAATGAACTGTAGCTCCCCAGTGCCAGCAGCACTCATGCAGCCCCAGACCATGACACTCCCACCACCATGCTTGACTGTAGGCAAGACACACTTGTCTTTGTACTCATCCCACAGGGCAGCCATCAGAAATTTTGGGGCCCCTTACACTGCTTTAGGCCTGCCCCCCCCGGCCTGACTGCCAACATTCCCCGGGGCCCGCCCACTGAATCCGCCCACTGGCCATCCCACTGAGTCCTTCAGTGCACCCACTTTTATATTAACACTCTTATCCCAATGTATCCCCATACCCACCCAGAATTATCCACACCCCTCTCCAAGAGAGGGATGGCTGATTTAGGGTGGGGATGGGGATACATTGTGGAAAGGGATGGATGATTCTGGGTGGGGAGGAGGATGATGGTGTTCAGTGGTGGCTGGTGCTCTATTGGTATGGGCGGTGGGAGGCGGACCTGACCCCCCCCCCCCCCGTTGCTCCAACATGCCATCACCCACCGGTGTATATAGAAGTATAAAGTGGACCTGTCATGGCTCTATACATGTATATAGGAGTATAAAGAGAACCTGTCATGGCTCTCTACATGTACAGCGGAACCTTGGTTTACGAGTAACTCGGTTAACGAGTCTTTTGAAAGACGAGCAACTTTTTTTTTAAATCCTGACTCGGTTTGCGAGTGTTGTCTCGCAACACGAGCAGAATTCAAGCTAATGGGGTGTGCAGTAGCGCATTTGGCCCGAGCTGCGGGGGCGCCGGTGACACTCGGAATGGTTTGGAGCCACTCGGAAATACTCGGAAACACTCGAAAATATTCAGTTCCCGAGTGTTTCCGAGCCTTTTCGAGGGTTTCCAAGATAAGCTGAGCTGTCCCTGAGTCTCTCCGGCGCCCCCCACCTCTGGCCACATGCGGTATTGCATACCATAGAAGTCAATGCGGAACTAATTATCTTTGTTTCCATTGACTTCTATGGGGAAACTTGCTTTGATATGCGAGTGCTTTGGATTACAAGCATTCTCCTGGATGGTCATAATCCAAGGTTCCACTGTATATAGGAGTAAAAAGGGGACCGGTCATGGCAGTCTACATGTATAGGAGTATAAAGAGGACCTGTCATGGCACTATACATGTACAGTCATGGCCGAAATTGTTGCCACCCCAGAAATTTTTCCAGAAAAATCAAGTATTTCTCACAGAAAAGTATTGCAGTAACACATGTTTTGCTATACACATGTTTATTACCTTTGTGTGTATTGGAACAAAACAAAAAAAAGGGAGGAAAAAAAAGCAAATTGGACATAATGTCACACAAATCTCCAAAAATGGGCTGGTCAAAATTCTTGGCACCCTTAACTTAATATTTGGTTGCACACCCTTTGGAAAAAATAACTGAAATCAGTCGCTTCCTATAACCATCAATAAGCTTCTTACACCTCTCACCCAGAATTTTGGACCACTCTTCCTTTGCAAACTGCTCCAGGTCTCTTTTATTGGAAGGGCGCCTTTTCCCAACAGCAATTTTAAGATCTCTCCACAGGTGTTCAATAGGATTTAGATCTGGACTCATTGCTGGCCACTTTAGAACTCTCCAGCGCTTTGTTGCCATCCATTTCTGGGTGCTTTTTGACGTATGTTTGGGGTCATTGTCCTGCTGGAAGACCCAAGATCTCGGACGGAAACCCAGCTTTCTGACACTGGGCTCTACAGTGCGACCCAAAATCCTTTGGTAATCCTCAGATTTCATGATGCCTTGCACACATTCAAGGCACCCAGTGCCAGAGGCAGAAAAACAAGCCCAAAACATCATTGAACCTCCACCATATTTCACCGTAGGTACTGTGTTCTTTTCTTTGTAGGCCTCATTCCGTTTTCGGTAAACAGGTAGAATGATGTGCTTTACCAAAAAGCTCCATCTTGGTCTCATCTGTCCACAAGACGTTTTCCCAGAAGAATTTTGGCTTACTCAAGTACATTTTGGCAAACTGTAGTCTTGCTTTTTTATGTCTCTGTGTCAGCAGTGGGGTCTTCCTGGGTCTCCTGCCATAGCGGTTCATTTCATTTAAATGTTGAGGGATAGTTGGCACTGACACTGAAGCTCCCTGAGCCTGCAGGACAGCTTGAATTTCTTTGGAACTTGTTTGGGGCTGCTTATCCACCATCCGGACTATCCTGCGTTGCAACCTTTCATCAATTTTTCTCTTCCGTCCACGCCCAGAGAGATTAGCTGCAGTGCCGTGGGTTGCAAACTTCTTGATAATGTTGTGCACTGTGGACAAAGGCAAATCTAGATCTCTGGAGATGGACTTGTAACCTTGAGATTGTTGATATTTTTCCACAATTTTGGTTCTCAAGTCCTCAGATAGTTCTCTTCTCCTCTTTCTGTTGTCCATGCTTAGTGTGGCACACACAGACACACAATGCAAAGACTAAGTGGACTTATCTCCTTTTTATCTGCTTTCAGGTGTGATTTTTATATTGCCCACACCTGTTACTTGCCCCTGGTGAGTTTAAAGGAGCATCGCATGCTTGAAACAATCTTATTTATCCACAATTTTGAAAGGGTACCAAGAATTTTGACCAGCCCATTTTTGGAGTTTTGTGTGACATTATGTCCAATTGGCTTTTTTTCCCTCCCTTTTTTTGTTTTGTTCCAATACACACAAAGGGAATAAACATATGTATAGCAAAACATGTGTTACTGCAATACTTTTCTGTAAGAAATACTTGATTTTCTGGAAAAATTTCTGGGGTGCCAACAATTTCGGCCATGACTGTATATAGGAGTATAAAGAGGACCTGTCATGGTTGTTTACATGTATAGGAATATATAATAGGACCTGCCATGGCTCTATACATGTATATATAAGTATAAAGAGGACCTGTCATGGCTCTATACATGTATATAGGGGTAGAAAGAGAATCTGTCATGGCTCTATAAATGTAAAGAAATGTAAAGAGGACCTGTCATGGCTCTATACATGTATATAGGAGTATAAAAGGACCTGTCAGGGCTCTATACATTTATGTAGGAGTATAAAGAGGACATGTCATGGCTCTATACATGTATATAGGAGTATAAAAGGACCTGTGCGTAGCCGGCGGCAGCGGTGTCCGCCGGCCACCTGCGATCACTCCACAGAGAGCCAGAACGGGGATTTACTGTCAATGTAAACAGACAGATCCCCATTCTGACAGGGGAGGAGAGACAAATGTGCTGTTCTAAGTGATTAGAAACAGAGATCTTTCTCCTCCTCCAGTCAGTGTAATGTCCTTATCTCTCCACTGGGACTCCTGTATTGTTCCTATCTCTCCCCCGGGGCTCCGAGATCTCAACCAACTCCGTCGCAGTCCGATGACATCACATCGACATCACCGGCTCCTCCTCTTCTCCCTACTTAAACAGCCAACACCCTTTGCTTGGTGTTCGTGCTAGGAACCTGACACCAGGTAAATAGCTCCAGCAGCTGACGACCGTCTTCCCTCACTATTGGGCCGGATAGCGTCCTGACTCCCATCTCACTATTGGACCGGATAGAGCCCGACTTCCATCTCACTATTGGGCCGGATAGAGCCCCGACTTCCATCTCACTATTGAGCCGGATAAAGCCCCGACTTCCATCTCACTATTGGGCCGGATAGAGCCCGGCTGCCATCGCTCTATTGGGCTGGACAGAGCCCCTCCAAATTCCAGCTATTGGGCCGGACAGAGCCCCTCCAACTTCCAGATTTTGGGCCGGACAGAGCCCCTTCCTTGCTGGTAGTCAGAGGCTCTCCACTGCCCTATCCTCAGTCAGCCTACTCTGCTGGCAGAATTCCTTCCATATACCTCTACTCTAACGAGACCCGTATATTCCTGCAGAAGCCCTTGGGTGACACCAACACCAGAAGTCCACTCACAGCAAGTATTCCTACGTAGACTATAACCTATAATACTGTGTACTGCTACTTCACTTAAGTTACCTCTGATACACCATGTTATGGCTCTGTACTACCAAACTAAATAAAACCTCTAGTATTCCCAAACTATCTGAGTCTCCCCATCTGATTTCTGCCTACTTATAATTAACTGTTAAGTATATCATATATACTTCCGAAGCTGTGCTCCACACCAAACTTTATAGTAACATTGCCTGAAGCGTTACAGTCAGTCCCATCCACCCACAGTTAGAAACACCTTCCAGGGAAAACATTTAACCCCTTCCCTGCCAGTGACATTTACACATTAATCAGTGCATTTTTATAGCACAGATCGCTGTATAGATGTCAATGGTCCCAAAAATGTGTCAAAAGTGTCCGATCTGTCTGCCGCAATGTCGCAGTCCCACCATGCTTGTCTTTGTACTCCTCACCTGGTTTCCGCCACACACGCTTGACACCATCTGAACAAAATAGTTCCAGTAATCCATGTCTTGAGTCTGCTTGTCTTCAGCAAACTGTTTGTGGGCTTTCTTGTGCATCATCTTTAGAAGAGGCTTCCTTCTGGGACGACAGCCATGCAGACCAATTTGATGCAGTGTGCGGTGTATGGTCTGAACACTGACAGGCTGACCCCCCACTCCATCAACTGCAGCATTGCTTACAGCACTCATACGTCTATTTCCCAAAGACAACCTCTGGATATGAAACCGAGCATGTGCACTCAACTTCTTTGGTTGACCATGGCGAGGCCTGTTCTGAGTGGAACCTGTCCTGTTAATCCGCTGTATGATCTTGGCCACCGGGCTGCAGCTCAGTTTCAGGGTCTTGGCAATCTTCTTATAGCCTAGGCCATCTTTATGTAGAGCGACAATTATTTTTTTCCGATACTCAGAGTTCTATGCCATGAGGTGTCCCGTTGAACTTCCAGTGACCAGTATGAGAGAGTGATAGCGATAACACTAAATTTAACACACCTGCTTCACATTCACACCTGAGACCTTGTAACACTAACGGGTCACATGACACCGGGGAGTAAAAATGGCTAATTGGGCCCAATTTGGACATTTTCATTTAGGGGTGTACTCACTTTTGTTTCCAGCGGTTTAGACATTAATGGCTGTGTTGAGTTAGTTTGAGGGAACAGCAAATTTACACTGTTATACAAGCTGTACACTCACTACTTTACATTGTAGCAAAGTGTTGTTTCTTCAGTGCAGTCACATGAAAAGATATACCGGTAATAAAATATTTACAAAACTGTAATCGTTTGTAAACAGAAAAAATATTTACAAAACTGTGAGGGGTGTACTCACTTTGATTGATAGCTACTCTCACTCCTCAATTGTCAGCACATGACATACAGGGTTAACATTAAGTGGATTCTTTCTCTTTTTTTTCTTTTTTATAACTTTAAGCTTGAGCTTAGAGCGCATCAGGCAGTTATTGCTGACAGTCCATCTAAGATCCTTTTTTTTAGGATGCAAGAACAGTGTGCACCTAAACCACCTCACATGACAGCACTCACATTAATCTCACCCCCTATCCCCATAGACTAAATAGAAGATAGGCTGACACCTGCATATTATTTCTAATTAAACTTTTCTGCTGCTGGAAAATTTGACACTACTGTATCCTCTGTGAACTGTCTTTACTGACGCAAAGGCATAGCAATATAATTCCATTGGTATACTCATCTGTGGCAGCAGGAAAAGGCTGTCCTGCCTTTAATTCAGGGGGGCACTTGTAAGCATATGACTTACAGCCTTGAGATTAAATTTACATAAATCTGTAAAAAGTGTAAAAACAATTCAAACATAAAAAAAAATAGAGGTTGATGGGAAAATAGCTGGATCAGAACATGCATTTGGTCCTTGGCACTATCAAAGCTCAGGTTTTTGCCCTTTTTTAAATCTTCTTTAAAAGACCATTGGCCTTTCCCTCCTATTAATAAGACATAATCTGTATCACAGATCAGCAATAATACAGATCTGCTATTGGCACATGGTCACCTCTTCCTTGCTACAGCTTTCTTTGTTTCAGGACTAGGAGGTATAGGCATCACGAAGAACTGGGTCATCATTAGAATCCCAACTACGGCACTACCTGTATGGAGTTTGCATGTTCTCCCTGTGCATGCATGGGTTTCCTCCCACACTCCAAAGATATGCTGGTAGGTTAATTGGCTCTTGTCTGAATTGGCCCTAGTATGTGTATTTATCAATGTGGATTGTGGACTTTAGATTGCAAGTTCGTTCAGGGCAGGGACTCATGTAAATGTATAATATACACTGCTCAAAAAAAATTTAAGGAACACTTTGAAAACACATCAGAACGGGCAAAAATCTCATGCTGGATATCTATACTGATATGGACTGGGTAATGTGTTAGGAATGAAAGGATGGCACATCATTTCATGGAAATGAAAATTATCCACCTACAGAGGGCTGAATTCAAAGACCCCGAAAATCAAAGTGAAAAAATTATGCAGCAAGCTAGTCTATTTTGCTGAAATTTTCATTGTAACAACTCAAAATGGTCCTCAGTAGTTTGTATGGCCCCCAAGTGCTTGTATGCATGCCTGACAACATCAGGGCATGCTCCTAATGATACGACGAATGGTGTCCTGGGGTATTTCCTCCCAGATCTGGACCAGAGCATTACTGAGCTCCTGAACAGACTGAGGTGCAACCTGGCGGCACCGGATGGATCAAAACATAATGTCCCAGAGGTGTTCTTTTGGATTTAGGTCAGGTGAGCGTGGGGGCCATTCAATGGTATCAATTCCTTCATCCTCCAGGAACTGGCTGCATGCTCTCGCCACATGAGGCCGGGCATTGTCATGCATCAGGAGGAACCCAGGACCCACTGCACCAGCGTAGGGTCTGACAATGGGTCCAAGGATTTCATCCCGATACCTAATGGCAGTCAGGGTGCCATTGTGTAGCCTGTAGAGGTCTGTGCGTCCCTACATGGATATGCCTCCCCAGACCATCACTGACCCACCACCAAACCGGTCATGCTGAACGATGTTACAGGCAGCATAAAGTTCTCTGCGGCTTCTCCAGACCCTTTCACGTCTGTCACATATGCTTAGGGTTAACCTGCTCTCATCTGTGAAAAGCATGGGGCACCGTGGCGGACCTGCCAAGTCTGGTGTTCAATGGAAAATGTCAATCGAGCTCCACAGTGTCCGGCAGTGAGCACAGAGCACACTAGAGGATGTCGGGCCCTCAGGCCACCCCCATGAAGTCTGTTTCTGATTGTTTGGTCAGAGACATTCACACCAATGGCCTGCTGAAGGTCATTTTGTAGGGCTCTGGCAGTGCTCATCCTGTTCCTCCTTGCACAAAGGAGCAGATACCGGTCCTGCTGATGGGTTAAGGACCTTCTACGGCTCTGTCCAGCTCTCCTAGAGCAGGGGTGCCCAACCTTTTGAAGAGCAAGGGCCACTTAAGTGACTTGGGCCACAATGAGCGGAGCGGGTGGATGGCAGCCCACTCGGCTCTATAGAGCCCACTCTACTCTGTTTTTTTTGTTTTTTTTTAGCAGATTGTATTTGAGGTAGGCGTTTGTAAACAGACACAAGTCCATTTACATCTTCCACTCCTTAGAGGTGAATGGAGGGCCCAATTGGGTCGGACTGGTCATGTGAAAGGGGCCTAAGGCTGCTTTCAAACTGATGCACTGTTGTTTACCCACATAGCAGGTGCAGCACAATTCACCTGTGGCTTTCCTGCAGGTTAGCTGCACTTTGCCAAAAGACTTCTATTATATCCGGTAGGTGTGGTGCACTTTCAGAAAGCACACCAAACTCGCAGGTAATAGAAATCTATGGCTCAGTGCAGGTAACCCGCAGGTGCACTTCTCTGTATCTGTGGATCAGTTTGAAAGCAGCCCAGTAACCACTGCAGAACAGATATTCCCATATATACACTGTGATGTTTGTAATAAACTTACCTTTAATAACAGTATTCTATTCTATTTTATTACATCCCAGAGCAGGAGGTCGCGGGCCACATCAGAGGGCTCCGCGGGTCACATGTGGCCCCCGGGCCACTGGTTGGGCACCCCTGTCCTAGAGTAACTGCCTGTCTCGTGGAATCTCCTCCATGCTCTTGAGACTGTGCTGGGAGACACGGCAGACCTGCTAGCCGCATCTTTGGAGCGGTGAGAGGAGCGGTGTGTTTACCACTCCTACACCGCTCCTTCCCATTGAAATGAATGGGATACCGCGGTAATACCGCCCGCAAACCGCGGCTGTAGCCGCGGTTTGCGGGTGGTACTAACCCTTTTTCGGCCGCTAGCGGGGGTTAAAACCGCACCGCTAGCGGCCGAATACCTCTGCAATCCCGACGGTATAGCGCCGCTAAAAACAGCGGCGCTGTACCGCCACCGCACACACCGCCCCAGTGTGAAATCGGCCATAATTAACTGTTAAGTATATCATATATACTTCCGAAGCTGTGATCCACACCAAACTTTATAGTAACATTGCCTGAAGCGTTACAGTCAGTCCCATCCCCACACAGTTAGAAACACCTTCCAGGGAACACATTTAACCCCTTCCCTGCCAGTGACATTTACACAGTATTCAGTGCATTTTTATAGCACAGATCACTGTATATATGTCAATGGTCCCAAAAATGTGTCAAAAGGGTCCGATCTGTCTGCCGCAATGTTGCAGTCCCACCATGCTTGTCTTTGTACTGGTTTCCGCCACACACGCTTGACACCATCTGAACCAAATAGTTCCAGTAATCCATGTCCTGAGTCTGCTTGTCTTCAGCAAACTGTTTGTGGGCTTTCTTGTGCATCATCTTTAGAAGAGGCTTCCTTCTGGGACGACAGCCATGCAGACCAATTTGATGCAGTGTGCGGTGTATGGTCTGAACACTGACAGGCTGACCCCCCACTCCTTCAACTGCAGCATTGCTGACAGCACTCATATGTCTATTTCCGAAAGGCAACCTCTGGATATGACACTGAGCATGTGCACTCAACTTCTTTGGTTGACCATGGCGAGGCCTGTTCTGAGTGGAACCTGTCCTGTTAAACCGCTGTATGATCCTGGCCACCGTGCTGCAGCTCAGTTTCAGGGTCTTGGCAATCTTCTTATAGCCTAGGCCATCTTTATGTAGAGCAACAATTATTTTTTTCCGATCCTCAGAGAGTTCTATGCCATGAGGTGTCCTGTTGAACTTCCAGTGACCAGTATGAGAGAGTGAGAGCGATAACACAAAATTTAACACACCTGCTCCACATTCACACCTGAGACCTTGTAACACTAACGAGTCACATGACACCGGGGAGGAAAAATGGCTAATTGGGCCCACTTTGGATATTTTCATTTAGGGGTGTACTCACTTTTGTTTCCAGCGGTTTAGACATTAATGGCTGTGTGTTTAGTTATTTTGAGGGGGCAGCAAATTTACACTGTTATACAAGATGTACACTCACTACTTTACATTGTAGCAAAGTGTTGTTTCTTCAGTGCTGTCACATGAAAAGATATACCGGTAATAAAATATTTACAAAACTGTGAGGGGTGTACTCACTTTGATTGATAGCTACTCTCACTCCTCAATTGTCAGCACATGACATACAGGGTTAACATTAAGTGGATTCTTTCTTTTTTATAACTTTAAGCTTGAGCTTATTAGAGCGCATCAGGCAGTTATTGCTGACAGTCCGTCTAAGATCCTTTTTTTTTTTTGGGGGGGGGGGGAATTAAATGCAAGAACAGTGTGCACCTAAACCACCTCACATGACAGCACTCACATTAATCTCACCCCCTATCCCCATAGACTAAATAGAAGATAGGCTGACACCTGCATATTATTTCTAATTAAACTTTTCTGCTGCTGGAAAATTTGACACTACTGTATCCTCTGTGAACTGTCTTTACTGACGCAAAGGCATAGCAATATAATTCCATTGGTATACTCATCTGTGGCAGCAGGAAAAGGCTGTCCTGCCTTTAATTCAGGGGGGCACTTGTAAACATATGACTTACAGCCTTGAGAATAAATTTACATAAATCTGTAAAAAGTGTAAAAACAATTCAAACATAAAAAAAAATAGAGGTTGATGGGAAAATAGCTGGATCAGAACATGCATTTGGTCCTTAGCACTATCAAAGCTCAGGTTTTTGCCCTTTTTTTAAAATCTTCTTTAAAAGACCATTGGCCTTTCCCTCCTATTAATAAGACATAATCTGTATCACAGATCAGCAATAATACAGATCTGCTATTGGCACATGGTCACCTCTTCCTTGCTACAGCTTTCTTTGTTTCAGGACTAGGAGATATAGGCATCACAAAGAACTGGGTCATCGTTAGAATCCCAACTACGGCACTACCTGCATGGAGTTTGCATGTTCTCCCTGTGCATGCATGGGTTTCCTCCCACACTCCAAAGATATGCTGGTAGGTTAATTGGCTCTTGTCTGAATTGGCCCTAGTATGTGTATTTATCAATGTGGATTGTGGACTTTAGATTGCAAGTTCGTTCAGGGCAGGGACTCATGTAAATGTATAATATACACTACTCAAAAAAAATTAAGGAACACTTTGAAAACACATCAGAACGGGCAAAAATCTCATGCTGGATATCTATACTGATATGGACTGGGTAATGTGTTAGGAATGAAAGGATGGCACATCATTTCATGGAAATGAAAATTATCCACCTACAGAGGGCTGAATTCAAAGACCCCGAAAATCAAAGTGAAAAAATTATGCAGCAAGCTAGTCCATTTTGCTGAAATTTCATTGTAACAACTCAAAATGGTCCTCAGTAGTGATGAGCCGAACACCCCCGGGTTCGGTTCTTACCAGAACCCGCGAACGGACCGAAAGTTCGTACGAACATTAGAACCCTATTAAATACAATGGATGCGAACGTTCGAATTCTAAAGTGCTAATTATAACAACTATTATGCATGTTATTGTCCTAAAAAGGGTTTGGGAACCCGGGTTCTGCACCAGGGGACATGTATCAATGCAAAAAGAAGTTTTAAAAACGGTCGTTTTTCGGGAGCAGTCATTTTAATGATGCATAAAGTGAAAAAAAAAAAGTCAAATATTCCTTTAAATATCGTACCTGGGGGGTGTCTAAAGTATGCCTGTGAAGTGCCACGTGTTTCCCGTGTTTAGAACTGTCCCTGCACAAAATGACACTTCTAAAGGAAAAAAAAGCCATTTAAAACTGCTTGCGGCTTTAATGTAATGTCTGGTCCCGGTAATATGGATGAAAATCTTTAAGAAAAATGGCATAGCTACCCCATGACCCCCCCCCCCTACCCCAGCCCATTACCAGCCCCTTTGGGTCTTGTATGGATATTAAGGGGAACCCCGCACATAAAATAAAAAAGGCCCTATATACTCTGAACAGCCGTATACAGGCGGTGCATACAAGACAGGGACTGTAGGTTTGTTCTTATGTAGAATCTGTTTGTAATTTTGAACAGGTACATTGTTGAAGTGTAGCTCCAGCCCAAAAATCTATTTTTAAACTTTTTGGAAAACATAGGTAAGGGTTATCACCCCTGTAACATTTGTTTTGCTGTCTGTGCCCCTGTTCAGAACATTTCACCTCACTTTCCGTCCCAATGTCAACTGTTTTTGAAATGTGGTGTTTTTCTTGAAACAAGGATTGCTGATAAAGCATCAGTACAGAGGAGACACCTTTCTCCCATATTTATTCTTACAGGAGAGAATTTTCCTTCCTAGGGGTAGATTTCCTCTCACTTCCTGTTGTCTTCTTGCGTTTGCAAGTAGGAGTCGTTTGTAAGTTGGATGTTTGAAAGTAGGGACCTGCCGTATATACTCTGCAGAAATAGGCCCCTTAGTTGTTGGTGTTGGCACAACACTGTAAGCACTCACAGTTACTCTTGGTTGGTGCTGGAACGCCCTGCTGTCAACTATTATATCAGGAATTTTAATTACATATAATTGTTGAACAGTGGTAGTAAAAATTGGGGCTTTGATGGTGGTGCTGGTGCCACAACACTAAGCCCTGACAGTTACTCTTGGTGGGTGCAGCAATGGGCCCTGCTGTGAATTATTACATCAAGAATTGTAATTGCATGCCCCTGTTGAATAGGGGCTGAAAAATTGGGCCTTTCGTGGTGGTGGTGGTGGTGGCGTTGCCACAACACTGTAAGCCCTCAGAGTTACTCTTGGTGGGTGCAGCAATGGGCCCTGCTGTGAATTATTAGATCAAGAATTGTAATTACATGCCCCTTTTGAACAGGGGCTGAAAAATTGGGCCTTTCGTGGTGGTGGTGGTGGTGGCATTGCCACAACACTGTAAGCCCTCAGAGTTACTCTTGGTGGGTGCAGCAATGGGCCCTGCTGTGAATTATTAGATCAAGAATTGTAATTACATGCCCCTTTTGAACAGGGGCTGAAAAATTGGGCCTTTCGTGGTGGTGGTGGTGGTGGTGGCGTTGCCACAACACTGTAAACCCTCAGAGTTACTCTTGGTGGGTGCAGCAATGGGCCCTGCTGTGAATTATTACATCAAGAATTGTAATTGCATGCCCCTGTTGAACAGGGGCTGAAAAATTGGGCCTTTCGTGGTGGTGGTGGTGGTGGCGTTGCCACAACACTGTAAGCCCTCAGAGTTACTCTTGGTGGGTGCAGCAATGGGCCCTGCTGTGAATTATTAGATCAAGAATTGTAATTACATGCCCCTTTTGAACAGGGGCTGAAAAATTGGGCCTTTCGTGGTGGTGGTGGTGGTGGCGTTGCCACAACACTGTAAGCCCTCAGAGTTACTCTTGGTGGGTGCAGCAATGGGCCCTGCTGTGAATTATTACATCAAGAATTGTAATTGCATGCCCCTGTTGAACAGGGGCTGAAAAATTGGGCCTTTCGTGGTGGTGGTGGTGGTGGCGTTGCCACAACACTGTAAGCCCTCAGAGTTACTCTTGGTGGGTGCAGCAATGGGCCCTGCTGTGAATTATTAGATCAAGAATTGTAATTACATGCCCCTTTTGAACAGGGGCTGAAAAATTGGGCCTTTCGTGGTGGTGGTGGTGGTGGTGGTGGCGTTGCCACAACACTGTAAGCCCTCAGAGTTACTCTTGGTGGGTGCAGCAATGGGCCCTGCTGTGAATTATTACATCAAGAATTGTAATTGCATGCCCCTGTTGAACAGGGGCTGAAAAATTGGGCCTTAGGCACTGGTGGCACAACACTACAACCCCTCACAGATACTGTACTTGGAGCACAGCAATGAGCCCTGTTGCAAAGTATTGCTTCAAAAATTGTAATGACACGCCCCTGTTAAACAGGGGCTGAAAAATTGGGCCTTAGGCACTGGTGGCACAACACTACAACCCCTCACAGATACTGTACTTGGAGCACAGCAATGAGCCCTGTTGCAAAGTATTGCTTCAAAAATTGTAATGACACGCCCCTGTTAAACAGGGGCTGAAAAATTGGGCCTTAGGCACTGGTGCCACAACACTCCAACCCCTCACAGATACTGTACTTGGAGCACAGCAATGAGCCCTATGGCAAATTATTGCTAAAAAAATTGTAATTACACGCCCCTGTAAAACAGGGGCTGAAAAATTGGGCCTTAGCCACTGGTGGCGGCACCCATAAACAAAAATGATCTTCCAAGCTATCATCATCAATCGTATCATTGAGGACTCGGAGGAGGAGGATAGCCAGTCAACATAACAGCACAGGCACTCAGCATCAGCATCAGTCTTGAAGGGATGTGACATGTTAAAATCAATTAGTCTGTTATATCAGCATCAGGTATGTGGTAGCTGGTGGTGATCCAAGACTGGTTCATCTTGATGAAAGTCAGTCGATCAACCGAGTCGGTGGACAGGCGCACCCTGTGATCCGTGACAAATCCTCCAGCAGCACTGAATGTGCGTTCCGAAAGAACGCTGGATGCAGGACAGGCCAGTAGCTCAATTGCATACTGTGCAAGCTCTGGCCAGTGATCCATCCTCAAGACCCAGTAAGCCAGAGGATTTTCGGTGGGGAAGGTGTCCAAGTCTAACCTTGCCCCTAGATATTCCTGCACCATGTTTATCAGACGCTGGCGATGGTTGCTGGAACCGATCATACTTTGGGGCTGCGGACTAAAGAATTGTCTGAACGCATCGGTCAGACGGCCACCTTCCCCACCGCTCCTTCTTTGACTGGCCGAAGCCTCAGCAACTCGTTGTCCAGGACCAGGAGTTTGTAACCTCCCAGTCTCTGGGAACGCGTTGCACAGACCTTTCTGCAAGGCCTCCCGGAGTTGTCTCATCCTCTGCTCCCTCTGCGAAGGTAACATAAGGTCCGCAACCTTACCCTTGTACCGTGGATCAAGGAGAGTGGCCAGCCAGTAATGGTCCCTCTCCTTGATCCGAAGAATACGAGGATCCTTCCGCAGACTTTGCAGGATCAGGGAGGCCATGCAGCGTAGGTTTGCTGAGGCATTCGCTCCGGAGTCCTCTGGGTCACTAAGGACGACATGATCCGCAGCCACCTCCTCCCAGCCACGTACAAGTCCACTGGTTTCTTGGGACTGTAAATCATCCCTAAAAGACTGCTGCTGATGATGCTGAGTGCCAGCCTCCACCTCCATGCTGACACAATCCTCCTCCTCCTCCTCCTCCTCCTCCTCTTCCTCTTCCTGTGCGATGGGTGGGACAGAAGGAACACTGTCTGGGTAAAGGGGGCCTTGAGAGGCAAGGAAGTCCTCCTCTTCCTGCCTCTGTTCTGCCTCAAGTGCCCTGTCCATTATTCCACGCAGCGTGTGCTCCAACAGGTGGACAAGAGGTACAGTGTCACTGATGCATGCACTGTCACTGCTCACCATCCTCGTGGCCTCCTCAAATGGTGCCAGGACAGTGCATGCATCCCTGATCATGCCCCACTGGCGTGGAGAAAAAAAACCAAGCTCCCCTGACCCTGTCCTGGTGCCGTAGTCGCACAGGTACTCATTGATGGCCCTCTGCTGCGTGTGCAGCCGCTGCAGCATGGCCAACGTTGAGTTCCACCTGGTGGGCATGTCACATATAAGGCGGTTCTTGGGCAGGTTCAACTCCTTTTGCAGCTCAGCCAGGCGAGCACTGGCATTATAAGATCTGCGGAAATGCACACAGACTTTCCTGGCCTGCCTCAGGACATCCTGTAAGCCCGGGTACCTGCCCAAGAACCGCTGCACCACCAGGTTAAGGACGTGAGCCACACAGGGCACATGGGTCAGTTGTCCCTGTCGGAGGGCGGAGAGGAGGTTGGTGCCATTGTCGCAAACCACCATTCCTGGCTTAAGCTGGCGTGGCGTCAACCACCTCTCGGCCTGGCCCTGCAGAGCAGACAGGACCTCTGCCCCAGTGTGGCTTCTGTCCCCCAAACACACCAGCGCAAGCACGGCATGGCATCTTTTTGCCTGCGTACTTGCGTAGCCCCGTGAACGGCTACGGAGCACCGCTGGTTCATAGGACAAACCACAGGAAGAGGCCATGGAGGAAGAAGAAGAGGAGGGGGTGGAGGAGAGAGGTGTGTCACAACCAGTAGTAGCATTTTGGAGGCGTGGCGGTGGAACAACCTCCAACACTACTGCACCTTGTCCTGCATCCTTCCCAGCTGCCAAAAGAGTGACCCAATGGGCCGTGAAAGAAAGGTAACGTCCCTGTCCATGCCTGCTGGACCATGAGTCAGCGGTAATATGCACCTTACCGCTGACCGCCCTGTCCAGCGAGGCCAAGACATTGCCTTCCACATGCCGGTAGAGAGCCGGAATCGCCTTCCGTGAGAAAAAGTGGCGTTTGGGAACCTGCCACTGAGGAACCGCACATTGCACAAACTCACGGAAGGGGGCCGAGTCTACCAACTGAAAAGGCAGCAGTTGAAGCGCTAGCAATTTAGCCAAGCTAGCATTCAACCGCTGGGCATGTGGATGGCTGGGAGTGAACTTCTTTCGACGGTCCAGCAGCTGGGGCAGGGAAATTTGCCTGCTAGAATCGGACGTCGGTGTACTGCTAGCAGAGTGGCCGCAAGTACTTGGCTGTGACACACCTAATTCTACACCTTCATTCCTCTCAGTGCATGTTTCAGAGAGGACTGAAGTTATAGTGGGGTTGGAGATCCCAGCTGATGCGGTGCAAGGAGAGGTCCGCTTTGTTCTTTGGTGTGGGTCTTTGAGGTAGGCTTGCCAACGAGCTGCATGGCAGGTCAACATATGTCTGGTCAGGCATGTGGTACCCAAGCGGCTGATGTTTTGGCCACGCGATATACGCTTGAGACATATGTTGCAAACAGCAGCTGTGCGATCTGATGCACTAGCCTCAAAAAAGGCCCACACCAAGGAACTTTTTGAATGACGGGCAGAGGCTGCGCCCTGCACAGGCGGAGCTCTGCGGTGTGATTCCGTCGGTGTACTGCCCTTACGCTGGCCACCAAAGGGCATCCTGCCTCGTTGGAGATGTGCCTCCTCCTCATCCTCCTCCTCCTCCTCTCTCCTATTAGGCACCCACGTGGAGTCAGTGACCTCATCATCCCCTCCCTCCTCATCACTGGAGCCAATCTGGCAGTATGCTGCAGCTGCTGGAACATGACTGCCAGATTGGTGTCCTTCTTGAGCATCCCCTCTGTCTGCTCTCACGCTACTGCCTTCCTGTAGCTGGGTTTCATCATCAGACCCTTCGAAACGCTGGGCATCCTCCTGGAGCATGTACCCAACACTGTGCTCAAACAGTTCGGGGGACTCCTCAGGAGGAGGACATGGTGGGTCTAGGGAAGGAGTGACTGATGATGAGTCTGACATTGATACCAGGGAAGAGGACGCTTTGGCAGCTGCTTTGCCAGTACCCTGAGCCTGGGTGAGAGAGGATGAGGAGGAGGAGGAGGGCTTGGTCATCCACTCTACCAAGTCTTCGGCATGATGTGGCTCAACATGTCCAGCTGCCGAAAAGAAGGACAAGCGTGTCCCATGGCCATGTGCTGATGACAATGCACCGCGTCCACGACCAGCACTGTTGCCCCCAGACACAGAGCCTGCTTGCCCTCTTTTATTGCCTCCTGACTGTCTGCCTCTCCTTGTTTGCCTTCCAGACATTCTAATAGATGGCCTGCAGGGAGATGGGAAAAAAGCAATAAGGGCTACCTTCAGGTGTCCTTCTCTGTCCCTTTACTTAAGGATTTCTAAATATGGTTGAGGATTATTGCTTTTGCACAGAATAGCACAACGACAATTTCCCTGACTGTCCAAAAAACAAGGATTTCAAAGATGGTTGATGAGGAATGCTTTGGCACACTATAGCACAAGGAGAATTCCCCTCACTTTCCTTCTTTGTCCCTAGAAACAAGGACTGGCACAGTGAAAGAAACTGACACTCTCCCTACCTACAGTTTTCTGTCCCTAGAAAAAATGTTTTTTTAAAGCACACTATAGCACAAGGAGAATTCCCCTCACTTTCCTTCTTTGTCCCTAGAAACAAGGACTGGCACAGTGAAAGAAACTGACACTCTCCCTACCTACAGTTTTCTGTCCCTAGAAAAAATGTTTTTTTAAAGCACACTATAGCACAAGGAGAATTCCCCTCACTTTCCTTCTTTGTCCCTAGAAACAAGGACTGGCACAGTGAAAGAAACTGACACTCTCCCTACCTACAGTTTTCTGTCCCTAGAAAAAATGTTTTTTTAAAGCACACTATAGCACAAGGAGAAATCCCCTCACTTTCCTTCTTTGTCCCTAGAAACAAGGACTCGCACAGTAAAACACACTGACACTCTCCCTACCTATCCTTCTCTTTCCCTAAACTAAAGGAATCCAGGTTAAGCAAGAAAGAAATAAATGTCACTGTCCCTGCCTATGCTTGTCTTTCCCTGCTCCGGAACACACTACACTAGGCCGCCGTGCTGGCGGCCTTTTATAGTGTGGGGCGTGTACTAAACACCCTCAGCAATAATTGGCCACAGGCATCCTGCCTGTGGCCAATCATTGCTCTCCTCGCTGCCGGCGCTGTGATTGGCCAAGCATGCGGGGTCACAGTGCATGCTTGGCCAATCACAGCGCCTGGATGACACTGCGATGGCGTAGTGCATTGTGGGCCGTTCGCGTCACTCGAATTTGGCGCGAACGGCCCAAATCGTTCGATCTTCGTCGAACGATCGAACAGCCGATGTTCGAGTCGAACGTATGTTCGACTCGAACACGAAGCTCATCCCTAGTCCTCAGTAGTTTGTATGGCCCCCAAGTGCTTGTATGCATGCCTGACAACATCAGGGCATGCTCCTAATGATACGACGAATGGTGTCCTGGGGTATTTCCTCCCAGATCTGGACCAGAGCATCACTGAGCTCCTGAACAGACTGAGGTGCAACCTGGCGGCACCGGATGGATCGAAACATAATGCCCCAGAGGTGTTCTTTTGGATTTAGGTCAGGTGAGCGTGGGGGCCATTCAATGGTATCAATTTCTTCATCCTCCAGGAACTGGCTGCATGCTCTCGCCACATGAGGCCGGGCATTGTCGTGCACCAGGAGGAACCCAGGACCCACTGCACCAGCGTAGGGTCTGACAATGGGTCCAAGGATTTCATCCCGATACCTAATGGCAGTCAGGGTGCCATTGTGTAGCATGTAGAGGTCTGTGCGTCCCTACATGGATATGCCTCCCCAGACCATCACTGACCCACTACCAAACCGGTCATGCTGAACGATGTTACAGGCAGCATAAAGTTCTCCTCGGCTTCTCCAGACCCTTTCACGTCTGTCACATATGCTTAGGGTGAACCTTCTCTCATCTGTGAAAAGCATGGGGCACCAGTGGCGGACCTGCCAATTCTGGTGTTCAATGGAAAATGTCAATCGAGCTCCACAGTGTCCGGCAGTGAGCACAGAGCACACTAGAGGACGTCGGGCCCTCAGGCCACCCCCATGAAGTCTGTTTCTGATTGTTTGGTCAGAGACATTCACACCAATGGCCTGCTGAAGGTCATTTTGTAGGGCTCTGGCAGTGCTCATCCTGTTCCTCCTTGCACAAAGGAGCAGATACCGGTCCTGCTGATGGGTTAAGGACCTTCTACGGCTCTGTCCAGCTCTCCTAGAGCAGGGGTGCCCAACCTTTTAAAGAGCAAGGGCCACTTAAGCGACTTGGGCCACAATGAGCGGAGCGGGTGGATGGCAGCCCACTCGGCTCTATAGAGCCCACTCTACTCTGTTTTTTTTGTTTTTTTTAGCAGATTGTATTTTAGGTAGGCGTTTGTAAACAGACACAAGTCCATTTACATCTTCCACTCCTTAGAGGTGAATGGAGGGCCCAATTGGGTCGGACTGGCCATGTGAAAGGGGCCTAAGGCTGCTTTCACACTGATGCACTGTTGTTTACCCACATAGCAGGTGCAGCACAATTCACCTGTGGCTTTCCTGCAGGTTAGCTGCACTTTGCCAAAGACTTCTATTATATCCGATAGGTGTGGTGCACTTTCAGAAAGCACACCAAACTCGCAGGTAATAGAAATCTATGGCTCAGTGCAGGTAACCCGCAGGTGCACTTCTCTGTATCTGTGGATCAGTTTGAAAGCAGCCCAGTAACCACTGCAGAACAGATATGCTCATATATACACTGTGATTTTTGTAATAAACTTACCTTTAATAACAGTATTCTATTCTATTTTATTACATCCCAGAGCAGGAGGTCGCGGGCCACATTAGAGGGCTCCTCGGGTCACATGTGGCCCCCGGGCCACTGGTTGGACACCCCTGTCCTAGAGTAACTGCCTGTCTCGTGGAATCTCCTCCATGCTCTTGAGACTGTGCTGGGAGACACGGCAGACCTTCTGGCAATGACACGTATTGATGTGCCATCCTGCAGGAGTTGGACTGCCTGTGCAACCTTAATGTGGTCCAAGTATCGCCTCGTGCTACCAGTAGTGACACTGACCCTAGCCAAATGCAAAACTAATGAAAAACATTCAGAAAAGATGAGTAGGGAAAAAAAGTCAGACACCTCCACCTGAAAAACCATTCCTGTTTTGGAGGTTGTCTCATTGTTACCCATCTAGTACACCTGTTGTTAATTTCAATTAACAGCAAAGCAGATGAAACTGATTAACAACCCCCTCTGTATACACCCCTCCCCCTCTGCTACTTTACTGACCAGATCAATATCCCAGGAGTTCTGATTCAAAAGTGTTCCTTTAATTTTTTTGAGCAGTGTATGTAAAGCACTGCGTACATTGATGGCACTATATAAATACCTTTAATAAGTAAATAAATCACAAGTATTCACCTGCACTTACAGGATAAGTCCCCACCCAGCATATCATCAAGCTGACTATTCGCGATTAGCCTAAGGTTTGGTCCAAATGCCAGATTTTTATCATTCAGTGGGAGCCAAATATCACATATATGCTGTGCTTACCCCCAAAGGAGACACTTTTTTTCTCGAGTCTTCTGTTCCCATGATTCTCCAAGCAGCACCACGCTCTCTGATTGAAGGGTGGATATTTATTGCAACAAAGAACAATAATTCAGAAACCAAAGAATGAAAAATGGACATAAACACTTGAACAAGTATGTGAAACAGTTGCAAAATAACATATACACTTTGTTATAAAAATGTGAACCAGTGATTGACTCCTTATCCCTATACTATGGTAGGTCCTGTCTAATGGGTGATGCAAGGGCATTGGTCCAACAATCTTTAACAAACTCTCCCCTACTGGCCAGTGTATTGGGGCTAAAATCTGTCATTGGAGCACACAGACTTAATATCCTTTGATCTCTGGACCAGGTGCCCAAAATGTGCCCCCAGTGAGCAATAATTTTACTTTAAAAAGTGTGCAACGTATGACCAGTGGTCTCTTACTCACCCCTTGGATAATGACTTCTCATCCTGCTCTCTGTCTAGAGCTCAGGGACGCCAGATGCAGTGATATCCTTTCTGCGATCAGAGGGTGATACCAGGTTTATCATTGGCATTCCACCACAAACCAGGAGATGTCGGGGGCTTAGCCTTCCTGGGTCTCTGACTGTGTGGCAAAATCATCCTATCAGCAGTCTGCTGCACTGTGTGTGTGTCTCCCATGTCCTCCCAATGACTGCCTGGAGCCCAGGAAAGCCTTCCTTTTCTTCTTCTGCAGAGCTCCGGTAATGCTGGGGTCTATAGTCCCAGAGCCAATCTGCAGAAAAGGCTTAGTCTCCCCGGGAACTACATCCCCCTCAAGTCTTGGCTCCTCCCAGCAGGCTCTGTCCTTTCCCAGGCGGCACAGCAACAGCATTACTGCTTCCTTTGTTTTCCCAGGTGGTGGATGAAGATTTCTTCTGACTGGTCACAGCCTAGCAGCACTGCCTCACAAGTGTGCTGTGTTTTCTTTATCTCCTCATTGGTAGTCCAGGAGAGAAAAACCAGCATCAGCACTGGCTATATGTGAGCTGCAGCAGCATGTGTGGTACTGACTGTCAGCGACAGCTGGTTCATGCAGTGGTAGTCCAGGGAGTGCCTTGGACTAGGGCTACACACTCCCCCCATCAACAATCTTTAGTGCCCAAAAATGCAACATAAGACACAGCAAATTCACATGACATGAGCTTGTTATAAAACTTTACAGTGCCCTAACACCCCACTAAACAGGCCTATTTGAAAATATACATACGTCTCCTATAATTAATTTTCTATCAAACATGTCAGCCAAGTGAAGTTCCCATCAAGGTGTGTCAGGTGGTTGGCAAGGGTCGTTATCCACCAAAACCATAGTGTAATGTACAAGCATCTCTAGGAACCTTTGGGTTGTGAACACAGCCTCTTCTGAACTTTGGCCTCGGTAGTCATATGCCAGCCTCTTTCAAGAGCATATCAATCCCTGGGTTTTCTGCTCCTTGATCTCCAATTGACCTTCTTCAGGGACCTCTTTTTCGGATTCAAGGGCTGGTCAAGCGGTCTCTACCTCCTCCTTGACTGGCAGAATAGAAGACTCCTCCTGACTGTCTTGTCTTCCTCTTGAACCTGAGGTACAAATTCAGGAGCTTAAGGCCTGAGGTTCCCTTAATAAGTCTCAACAGTAGATTTAGATGGAGTGTCATCCATAGGCTCAGATAGACGTCTGCACAGATTGGTTGTGACTTTCTCTTCACTTTCTTCCCCCTCCTGTTTGTCTGGTGGAAAAAGGCTGTGATCAAGTTACTGGTCTCTGCCTTGAAGAAGATACTCGAATAGAAGATGGGTCAGTCTGCTGAGGTATCCAGACAGCTTCTCTCAGAGGTAGCACAATTGGGTTGGGATTTACACCGGTCAGCCAGCTTGTGCTTTCCAGGTACACCCAAACTTCTTAGAAGCACCCGATCACCCAGCTGTAAATCCAGGACTCTAACTCTCAGGTCATAGTTTCTCTTATTCCGTTGACCTCGAACATCTAATGCAGCTTGGGCATTCTCATAAACTATCTTCTGTCAGAGACAATCCACATACCCTCTGTGGGAAATAACAGATGTCTGATAAAGAGAGCTACTAAAAGCCAACAGACAGTCAGGCTTCTCTCCCAAACATGAGCATGTACAGGAAATGTGACATCATTCTCCATGCTGTTGTATGCAAGCACAACTGCAGAGATGTGTCTCCTCTGTCAGAGTCCCAAGCACATTGCATATTGAGAAGGGTGTGACTGAACATCTCAGGCTGCAGTTCTCCTTGTGGGTGATAGGGGGTCATTGTGGATTTCCGAATGCCCGTCAATTCTAGCAACTGCTTTATGAGTGGGCTCTCATTGTCTCTTCCCTAATTAGAGTTGATTTGTTGGGGGAACCCATAGTGAACAAAGAAGTTCTCCACCAAGACCTTGACCACTGTTGATCTTTTGTTAGAAACACTTGGGTGTAAAGAGTGAAATGGTCTGTTACCATCAACTTTGGTCAATAAAAAAGAAATATTAGGTGGGAACTTGGGTGGGGTTCTAGGCCTCTGTTGCTGTTTTCTCTTTGCTCCAGGAATGAAGCTAGAGATTTTCCTTCCAGTTTAGCAGACAGCATCTTCCATAGCACTCCTAGGATTTCTTCTACATCCTCTGGTATAGATCTGTTTCTTGGGCATTGTGCTTAAAATTGTCCAGGCTCCCCACAGCTGTAACTTTTTTTTTCTCATCAGGGGGTGGTAAATCCAGTTCAACCTCCCCTGATACCTTCTTTTTTGAGGCCAAACCGACCACAGCTTGCTGAACGTCAATGAAGGATTTCCGCATCTATGCATCAGTCTTCATTACTTGCTTCATGAAATTACATTGACCAAATATGGGCATGGCCAATACTGGTCAATGAAGTCACCTGAGAGATCCTGCCCCTTTGTTAACTTTTAGCAAGAGGACCTGGGGGATCTGCGTTACTAGACAATTTGATTGATGATGGATGTACATTCTGGTGTGGTTTAGGAGAGCAAGGCATTCTAGAGGGGGGTTGTATGGATATTTTGGGGGCATCCTCCACAATTTTTCAAATCTTTTTATGTGAGGTTCCTCCTTAAAACGAAAACTAACATCAGACCAGAAGGGATTTGGGAGGACCCCACATATTTTTGTTTTTTAACATCTATATCAAACCCTCATGTAGGATAAGGGTCTGGTATATGTAAAGGGAATCCCTGGCTGTTTGCTTACAAACAGAAATTAAAGCTCCACTCACACCTGAGCGTAGCGGAGCGATAGCTGCTGCAACGCAATTTTTTTAGCTTTTTTTGTGGCGTGTTTTTGGAGCGGCACCATTCATTTGAATGGGCCTCCCTCTGCTCCAAAAACGCTCTATAGAAGCTCATGTACCAAATCCTAGCGCAGAGCCAGGAGTTTGACGTTGCGATTTTTGCTGCGATTTTAGTTTGTTTTGTTGCTCGACAAAGCGTCCGGTGTTTTGCCGCGATTCTGGAATTGTGGAATTCTGTCTGCGAGTCCAGTACGCTCAGGTGTGGACGGGGTCTAAAGGAGTCAAAACTGTAGTTTGTTGACAATTTAAACAGCATTTTTTTCATTTTAAATGTCATCTTTGCTATAGTGAGTAATTTTCATTGTACAGATACAACAATCACAATATAATACCCAATTGTTTGGTAAACTATAAAAGATGGGATAATGTCAAGTAGATACCAAACACGTTAGGCCTTAAAACTGTTCATGCCCGTGAAATCGCAAAAAAAAAATGGTACCCCAAATTCTCCTTAGGCGATGCTTTTACAGGTCATCAGTTTATCGTTAACCATGTACTTCACCCCTAAAATTATTGTTCTCACATAGGGGTGCTTTCATTTTTTATTTTTTTTATTTTATACAATTTAAATGGTTTCTTTTTTTTCCTTTACTTTATTGCTATCACAAGGGACCAACAAGCTATGTGATGATAGCACAGGCAGGAAGGTCCTCATTATAGAGACATTGGGAATTTATCATGCTCTCAATATCTCCCCTACCCTCCAATGCAACTATGCAAACACAGATCATGTTTGAATAGCAACACCCTCCGCTACACTAGACGAGCAGCTGTGACCCCAGAAGTGACATAATACCCGTTGTCTCCTGGATCAGAGAATGGATGATCACTGAGCTCCTCCTGCATTTAGTAGGGAAGCAGTGTGTGTGTGTGTGTGTGTGTGGGGGGGGTCGTCTTCTGTGCTGGTGCACGGGGGGGGGGAACACTCATGCTCATTAATGCCCAGGACCAGGCGGAGACTGCGGTCATGTGAAGAATCTAACATTAAGGCAGTTCCCAGACTTAGAGATAAGCCCTCACTGTGTGCCGTAATAAAGTGCAGATTTCCCCTGAAAAGTGACTTGTCCCATGTTAGGAGGGACGTGCTGAGCCTGCACCAACTCCACCAGTCCAACGTACCTCAGCTACTTCACTCCCAGTAAAAGAATGGGGTCCCACCAAGCACTGGTGTGCTCTTACTTAATTCTTTCTTTCCCGTACCTTGTGACCAGGTCATAGAGTTCTGTAATGCTAGCCTACTCGCGGTTGCCATGGGAGACAAACTACTAGGGAGGGAGCCAGAACATTGACCCCTCACTACCGGAGGATCTGTCACCTTTCCGGGAACCACGCCTAACCACTGGTTGTTGTAACTTGTACCATCACTTGGTTATCCATAAGAGCTGCGCTCCTCTTACATGCATTACAACCTGCCTACAAGTGGAATGGGAGAACCCAGGAACCACTGGTGGAGGGGGGGGGGGTGCTCCTTGGCAAGTCACATAAAAGTGAGCCATTCTCTTTTATTGGAAAGCCCGTTGCCAGCTCCTAATATGGGTATCAATCTAACAGCTGCAGCAGCAGTTGCGAGCTTGATTTAAACAAACCTTGGTAGACAGGTGGTTAATGGCATCCCCAGGCATGTTATTTAAAAAAATTGTAATGTTGATTTACGCTAGGTTCTCACCTATGCATTTTTGTGGGCCACGTTTGTTGCGTGGGCATGGCAGCTCATTCAAATGAATGGGCTGCCATGCCTGCGTTCCCACAAAAAAAAGCTGCATGCACCTTTGCAAAAATGCGGCCACAGGGAAATCGCATGTTTTTTTTTGACCATGCGATTACCACACATGCACTGCAATATTACATGCATGGGGGTGCCATTCAGAATGCCATTTGCAAGTTTTTGTACGCATTCGCACATTTTGTTGCGCGTTTTTACGCAATTTTTTGCTTAAATGAAAAAAAAATTAAAAATAAGATAGTAATAATTTTTGAATAAATAAATGTAAAATAAATGCACAAACTAAAAATCATCATAAATAAATAGAATAAATTAAGAATATGTAATAATACATGAAAAAATAAATAATTAACCCCTAACCTTAAAAAAATTAAATACATTATTATTGTTATGAATAATAATCATAATAATAATAAATACATGGCCAAACTCGAACAAAAAAATATTATTGTTATTATTATTATTAATAATAATAAAAATGTATTAATTTTGTGTTTAGTTATTTATTCTTATTCTTATTATTCTTTTTCTTTAAGGGTTAGGGGTAAAGGTTAGGGGTTAATTATTTAATTATTATCACTTAGTATTCAATTATTGAATTTTTTTATGAGTTTTATGATTTTTATTTGTATATTTATTTTACATTTATTTATTCATTTATTATTAGTAGTGGTAGTAAATAAATAAATAAACCCCAAACCTCAATTCTAACCCTAACCCCAACTCATAATCCCAACCCTATCCTAACCTTAACTCTAACCCCTTACCGTAACGGAAAAAAAATAAAAATAAAATGAATGATAATAATAATAATAATAAAAAATTAAAGCTACCTAGCAACAAATGATGCAACAGATAATAGTTTTTTCCATTAGCTAATAAAAAATGTCACAAAGCTCAAAAATGCTGTATAAAAACACGCAAGTCGCACATAAAAAAAAGTGCAAAAATCTCACAAAAACTGTGCAAAAATCGCACAAATAAAAACAACGGAAAAAAGCTCAGGTGTGAATGCAGCCTTACAAGTAATAATAATACTGGTGGGATCCATTTACCTTTGCAAATTTGTGCCTAGTGTATTTATTGATTTTACCACATGGTGGCAGTGTAATACTGCAAGTTGGCAGTAGCTTACATTTCTTTTTAGAAAAAAAAAAAACAATGTATGGATACCTACTGTATACACAAAATGAATTCATGTTTTATGTACAGTACTGTGCAAAAGTTTTAATATAGCTCCCAACTATCCCTGATTTTTAAGGAACTGTCCCCGATTTGGAAAAAAACGTCCTTTGTCCTTCTTTCCTCCTCATTTGGGTCTGATCTATATAGTTGTATATCAAATGCACACTTTAAAAATTATGGACAATCTCGAGCCACCCCATTCTAAAATGTAAAAACTATTCTAACCATTTTACAGAATGCAGCAACATCCACAAGTCCAAGTAGGACACCCAATGTTAGAGGTGATTTATTCTTCCAAAAGCAAATACATTTTTGCAAACTGGTACTGACTAGTATTCCTATGTTTCTCCAACACTCAGCTAATGTGACCCCACCGCTGATGGAGAGGGGCAAGGAAGGGTCAAACAAGGATGCTATGCAGGTGACTGACATCCTCCTTATCAACTGATGATGCCATTGGTCATTAAGACCCAGGCAGCTAGAAGGTTGTAGTGCACAATGACAACCCGTGACTTAGTGTAACTAAAAAAGACAGCCTTCATCCACACACCGGCTTGTATACAATTTTTGGGCAATCTTTAGGCATTTTGCTAACCCCTGAAGACACCTCAAGGCACCCTGGTTGAAAGAGGCTGGTCTAGAGCAATGATTTTCAGCTGACCTTGGAGGGAGAACATGTAGACAGAAAATATCTGAAAGTTGGAGGAGATCAGCAAGATGGATAGACAAACCATGAAAACAATACATTTTGGGGTGCAATTAAGAATGTATAACACCCAAATGCATGTTGCTTGTTTTGCCGCAATTTTACCCCAATTTGGTATTGCGGGCACAATCGTGTCAACTCTGCCCATGACTCCAAATTGCTAGGTGTGAATGGGGCCTAAAGCCCCATACACATTGGTCGAATATTGGGCGGTATCGGTCGGTTCAATAGAAACCGGCCGACATTCAGCCCATGTGTATGGCAGCCAGTCCAATAGAAGCCTGCTGAACGTCCACCTTCTGTTGAAGGGGCATGACTGAAAAAGGTCTGCAGATCGCCATCTGATCAGCACTCTCAGCCAATGGGAGCACTTGGCCTTCTTGCGCCAAGCAATGATTAACAGCAATAGAGAGTACGTTTTTTTTCTTTTTTCTTTTTCATCATATATTTCCCTTTGTGCATTGCTTTGCAGCCATTTTTTAATTTTACAGTGATATTGTTTAACTTTTAACATTTTTTCTCTTTCGTCCATGGATGGACACAGCTCCTTATATTCTTGACTTGTGGGTTATGTTCCGTCTATTAGGAGAGGACTAGGCAGACATGTTAGACATTTAAAACATGTAACTTTAGCAAAGATGAACAGCCCCACCCAGTGGGTGGTCCCTCTGGTCATAACCCCTCACACTGCAGCCAGCAGCTCAGTTTTTTCCTGCCTAGTAGAGGAAAAGGACCTGGCTCCCTTTGGGCCCATGGTCCTGAAGAACTTTGAGTTTTTTATCTTTATTTTATTTCCATTTTTTGATCCTGAGACCTCCTATCAACTGCCAGCTGGGTGACAGGCTGGATAATATAGATCATTATAGTCCCCACAGCCCGGCCATCGAGCGTGAGCAGGCCTTAGCTACATGCTGGGTCGGCCACGACATGCCCCGTTGGCTCCAGGGGTGGCTGGTGAGCTATATACTCCGGGGTTCACATATGGCTGGGCTACTGCTACTTAGTCACAGTGAACCGTGGCCGACAGCCACTCCGTACTGCTCGGCTGTGGGTCTGTCAGGAACGCACCAGCAAGTCCCTGCATGGATGGGTAAGTAAGGTTCCTCCTGTCTCGGCAGGATGGAACAGCTGGGCATTCCTGGGGGGGTCGATTAGGGGGTCTCCTGTCCTCACTTTCCTCTCCCCCCATCCTTTTTTCTCCTCCCCATGCATTGCAGGGCCTGCTGTGTGTGACCAGGGTGTGCCTGCGGGGGGGGGGGCTCTGTGTCCTGGCTGGGGGCTGTGGGTGTGTCCGGGTCCGCTCTCACTGTGGGTGGTCTCCGCTCGGAGGCCACTGCGGTATACCGGCCTTCTTGTCCGTCTCAGGATGCTCGGCGACACTTTTTAAAAACGTTGGCGCCATTTCCTTGTAGTCGCGCTGCTTCTGTATGTAATACAGCTGGTAGCCATTTTGTTGTGGCCGCGCTGTGGCGCAGATAGTTACTGTGGGCAGCCATTTTCTAGGAGCTTGTGCTCTTTTTCTCTGAGGCATACGGCGGCCATCTTTGTGTGTTTTTTACACTGGTTTTGGCCTCTAGTGCTGGAACAGCCTTCTGTACAGCACGAACGGCGCAGTTCACCTCTGAGACACCCAGGCACACACTGTCAGTGTGAGAGAGTGGTCCGCGGCGCTGTTCGGTGCCTTGTCAGAGCAGTGAGTCTCCTGGGATACTCCTGGTCAGTAGCAGCAAGGAGGGTGGGCCTCTTTTTAAGTGCACTTGTACTTGACTGTAGCCTCTGGGGCGGTTCAAGGTGTGTGGTCAGCATGGAGTCAGAAGCTGGCGTTTCTTCGCCAGTTATTCCGGTGGGACCGGGGCCCCTACACCTTCGGTACCTAGGGATGCTTTGTTGGCGGTCCTGGAACCATTGTTGCCAGGATGGAAGCGGTGTGTGGCAAGGGGGGTTAAAAAACGCCCCCTCCCCCCCGCCATCTTCTGGGGATGTCTCGGTCTCAGACTAGGGCCTGGCTGTGGCACAGGGCCCCTGCTCTGATGGGGCAGAGTCTGCTGACCAGGACTATTCGGACAGTATGGGGGTCTCCGTGTCCAGGTCCACGCAGGACAAGGCACTTGTTGGAGCACTTATCACAGCAATGCAGGATACTCTTAAGCTACATCTGCTGAGGTGTCGGTCCCTTTTGGGTCCCTCAAGCCGGCCCGCACTGTGAAAAAGTTTTTTCCTTATGTGACTTATTTTTTTAAGTTCATATACAGGGAATGGGAGTGACCGCAGAGCCTCCTAAAAAATGGGCATCTCCCCCGGTTGTGGACCTCCCGGTGTCTAGGTTATACAAATTTACCACTATTTCGGTTGAAGGGACCCCTGCATTTAAGGACCCTGCAGATAGTAGGTCAGAAGCGGTGGCCTGGTCCAGGTTCAGCAGGCTGGGATCAGCATTGCGGCCTATGTTGGCTGCGGCACTGGTGTTACTGACACTCACTGAATGGGTAAAATTATTGCACCAGGAGTTGGAGGAGCATCATCCTCCCCCGAACTGCGTGGAACTGGCCGACCGGTTGGTGCATGGCCTTACGTATGTCTGCGAAGCAGCCTTTGATGCAGCTCCCTTGATTTCCAGAGCCTCAGTATCTGCGGTGGTGCTGCGGCGCCTGATTTGTCAAAAAAGCTGGTCCACGGACCAGACTTCTAAGAAGGCTCTGGCAGACTTGCCTTTCAAGGGAGGGAGACAATTTGGAGCCTCACTGGATGACATTATTGAGGATGTCACTGAGGGTAAAAGCACACTCCTCCCTCAAGCCAGAAAGGGTAAGGAGCCACAGTGTAGGCCAGGGCCCTCCTTTTCCACACAGAAGCGGTATCTTCGTCAGTCAGGACCTGCAGGTAGGCGTTCCCAAGCCAAACTAGCCTGCGAACAAGTCTGCTACCGCATGAGGGTTTGCCCCCGCCCGTATACCGGGTGGGGGGACGTCTTCGCGAGTTTGCACAGGGTACAAGATTAAGTTTCTTTCTTGTCCACCAGACAGATTCTTTCCCTGAAACCTTCCTCTTCTTCCGACTCGTCGGGATGCCCTAAAGAGGGCTGGACAGGACTGCTGCAATGCGGGGTGATCATACCTGTACGCTGCAGGGAAGGTTTCAGGGATTTTACTCAAATCTGTTTGTGGTCCCAAAGAAGGACGGAGTCTGTCCAATCCTGGACCTCAAGGCCTTCAGTGCCTTTGTAAAGGTTGGAAAATTCAGGATGGAATCAGTTCACTCTGTGGTCGCTGCACTCTATCCGGGGGATTTTCAGGTGCCCCTGGACATTCAGGACACATATTCGTATGTCCCCTTTTTTTGTCAGGCATCAGAGGTTCCTGCGCCTTGTGGTCGGGGAATACCATTATCAATTTGTGGATCTCCCCTTGGGCCTGGCGTCAGTGCCAAGGGTTTTCTCCAAGGTGTTCGCCCCAATTCTGGTCTTGCTAAGACGGCGAGATATCGCTATCGTGGGCTACCTGGACGACCTCTTTCTGAGAGCTGCTTCCACCTCAATAATAGAGGAGGATGTGGCATTTGCAATCGGCCCTCTAAGAATTTGTCTGGGTGCCGAACTTCCATAAGTCGGTGTTGGCACCAACTCAGCGCCTAGAATATCTGGGATATGAAAAATGTATTACTGCGCTATTCCTAAAATTATGAATGAATAATAATGCTGCTTTTATGTGAGACACACACACTGTAGTATAACAAAAAATTATAAGCTGAGCAAAATGTGACAAAACAAATGACACGTGAAAGTATATATAAATGCAGAGAAACTATGACCCCTCTCTGCCACAGTGATAAGTGAACAAAAACATAAACATGTGAGAAAAAGTTCAACTGAGTGAGGAATAAAAAACTAGATGAGCACTCTCAATATCCAAATCACTCTAAATGATTGAATGGAGAAAAGGGAAGGACTAAATGAACCTTCTAAAATGTCCAATCCACACTAAAATGTCCCAATGTGAATGGGATTCCGGATGAAAGTTCAAAGATGTAGGTTCCTCACACCCAGATTCCACGGTGACATATACAAACACCCAAGAAGGAGTGAAAAAAGTTATGAAAAGGAATCCTCCACCAATGTATTGCTGCTGCTTACCAGATTGTATGATCTCTTTTTAGGGAGATCATACACGCTTGTGGCTATTTCCCCAGCCCTAGGTCTCTGCACCTTGATGATAGAGTACCGTCAGGAATTTCAAACCCGGGTATCCGCAGCAATAGGAATGTTCATTTCCCATGTAAAACTCAAAAATGCTTCCATAGTGTAACTCAATTAAAAACATTTATTGTTAAAAACAATCATATTGCAATTACAATTGTGCTGATGGTATAATAGCGGTTCAGTATTTAAATTCGAGCCGGCCGGCTCTCGATCACAGCCCGTAGCTTCCGGGACTAGCACAGTACACGGTGACGTCAGCACGCCGGTTCTCCCTATGCCGTTTCGTCACAGATGACGTTTTCCAGGGGTCCCTGGAAACACCCGTTCCCCAGGCTTGATACCTGTGGATTCAGGACATGAGCTATAGATTTTGTATTTACCCAGTGATTTTTCTTGATTTATTTCTGCAACATATTTACACCTTCTAGTGTCTTCCAGGACAATGACCGTTATACAGGATGCAATTTGGCAATTGCCAGCTATCCCTAGGCAGACACGTGGTTTTTAAATACAACCACAAAATGCCTACAATCCCATTGGTCGCCATTGATCGGTTATACAATACCGATCCGTAGTGGCGATTGGAAGGGTTTGTATCGGGAAAAATACAATGAAAAGGAGTGTGGCAGAAGTGTTCCTGCAAATACAGTGACCCTCCCTTTTCCCTACATTACCTTGCTATTTCCCGATATTTTTACCAAACTATGTTGTGAGGTTATCCTGATCAACTTGCTGGGTCTCTTGACCATCTCTATTTTTTGCTTTTTGTCCTTTGTAATCAAATCAGTATTTATGCCATCATATGTGAATAATTTTGAGCTCTGTAACAATAGGGATGGGGCAAACATTTGTACTTAATCAATCTGATCAATATATTTTCAAGATGTCAATATAACTGGACCCTATGTCTATATTATCTTTATTTCCATAGGTGTCTGTCAGTTCCTGGACGTGTTGTCTTTCTTGTGGCCAACATGGCGGCCTCTGGCGTCCCAGCACGTGGGGCGGGGGGTAGGTCTGTGTGGGGGGGGTGGCGGTCGCCGTGCGGGCGATTCCTGTGGGGGGGAGATTGGGGGGTCAGAGCTGAGGTCTTAGGCATGCCCGTTCACAATTTGTTGCCCCTATATAATGCATAGCCCCACGGGATTAGCTCATCAGAGCTCCCATGGTGGCTTGGATGGAGGGATATGCTCACAGCGGACCCAAAACAGTAAGTAATAGCCTGACCCTTCATATGACTTTCTAATATTGACCCACATCCCTGCCCAACAACTACTATGCTTATATTCTTCTATATTTTTGAATGCAGATCCCTGTCAATGCAGGTATCCCCAAATGCATTTTTACCTTAAGGGAATCCTCTTTTGAATCTCCCTCATACTATCAAACTACTCCGTTGAGTGATTTATGTCATTCACGTTGACAGTACAGGTACCCCTTTCATTTATCTCACTTTCTCTTTTCCCCTTATTTCCCCCATTCTCCCATTTTTTTTTTTTTCATCACCGCTACACACCTATAATTCTTTTTATACTCTGTACACACACATTTCACTTTGCCTTTACTTTCCTTTTATTCTTACTTCTACCCACACACCATTTTAGCTTTTTCCCCTTCTTCAGTTCACATCAGACATGTTTAATCACACACATCCATATACACATTTTAATCATCCACACCTATTCACTGCTACACTTCTTGTCACTCGTCACACTTTTTGTTTCTATGTTTTTATATTGTGTTGCTCCCTTTTTTTCACACCACACCATATTTTCCATTCCACAATAGGTTCCATTTTGTTCACTAATATAAGTCCACTCACACTTTCCTCTGTACATTGCTGTATCATTTCACATTTCTCACTTCCTCACTATCCCGTTTCACTTTACCCTCTTGTTTGGGTTACTGTACTTTTATCTTGTAGACTATTCTTTTTGATTACATTTCTCATACATTTGTTACAGGGTTATTAATTTTTCGTATGGTGGTGTACCTCCTTCTTGGCTGGTCCGGCCTCCCTCCATCCCCCCTTCATTTTTCCCGCCCCCAGCTGCCCTCCCTCCCTGCCTGCGCTTCTTCACCAGTGCGGGGTCGTAGTTTGCGACCTCTCGTAGGCCTGGGGGTGGTTTCTCCTCGCTCCGCAGTCTGGTCCATGGTACCACCTGACCTTCTTCCTCTCTGGCGGCGAGGCCACTGGCTGACCGCGTGTCCCGACTCTTGGCATCCACCTTGAACCTATGCGCGCAAATCTTTTCTCCCCCTGAAGAAGACCGCTACTACTAAGGTCGAAACGCGTTGGGGTTTTGCGTTCCTAGTAACTATCCACAATGTTGTACTACTTCCATTGGTTGTTTTTACGCATATGCATTAGCTTTCACTGATGTTTCTTGGAGCTCATGTCCTGATTCCTATGAGATGGCTGCCTCTACTTTACATGATTTTTTATTCCAATAAAATTCCTACTTTTTTACGAATTTCATTTTATGATTACTTTTACTCATTGCTGCAATTCAAAGCCCCTAGGGGTACCTTTTCCTTTTTCAAAGCCTTATTATAGGCTTACCTGTAGGTAAAAGTAAAAAAAAAAAAGACTCTACAACCGCTTTAACTAAACGGAATAACTAGATTAACGAAACAAAACACATTTTTTCGTCATGCACATGTCTACCCTTAACCCCTAAACCTAACCCCTAAACCTAGCCCCTAACCCTAATGCAGCCTCCGCAAGACAATCAGCAAGAGGCACCGCAGACCGGAAGTACCCGGAGCAGCAGTAAGGCGGCATATCGTGTCGCACTGGTTATTTGACATGCCATTTTAATCTTTTTTTCATGTACGAGCATTATTATTATAATAAACCCTTATATTTATAAAAATACTACACTATTGGAGACTTTTCTCTCTCCCTATTCCCGATTTGGCATCCCCTTTGGAGTTGCTCTCCCCCCCCTCCTTTTTTAGGATCATTACATCAGTGTAGCTAGTGGAGACGTGGAGGAGACGATAGAAATACACAGTGGATGGGCCAGTACAGAGGAGGGAGACATTACTGATCATGCCCAATTACATACATATGGAGGTGAGAGTTCTGTGAGACCATTTAGCAGGGGATCTGCATCTGCACCAGTTCACTTTACTTCTATCAAGAGAGGCACATCGAAAGACTATTTGTTGCACTTTGTTTGTATTTATTTATTCTTTATTTATTTTTTATTCTTCAATTTTTTAAACTTTTTCACTTTTTCCAATTTTCCAATTTTTCCAATTTTCTAATTTTTATTGCCACAACTAGATTTTATGGCACCTACTTTGGGACAATATTTTTATTTAAGTATCACTTTAGCAACATTGCACTAGTGTGAATACTTTTTGCACAGACACTTTGAATTCTGCTTTGCACTTTTTTAAACACGTATGCAGATTTATTTAATATTGTATTTGATCGATTTATTTATTTGCACCTGCCTATATTTATCTATATTTATTTTTATTACACCAGTTTTAGGATGTGTGTTGGCTTTTAGCGCAGAAACATCTTTTTACTCAATCAGCAGGATTGCCTCATCTATCTTCTGAATAACGGGATCCATAATGGAATACTACAAAAAACTCCACAAAACGCCCAAAAAAATCCAACAAACTCACAGCTACTCTCAAATGCTCTCTCCTCTCTCTCTAACCAAAATTGCACCGACACATCCTATGTAACATATTTTATTTATTTTCTTTGGCAATGTGGATAATTTGGGAGTGGACAATAGCAGAGGGATGTCTTTTAAAAAAAATTTTGCTAGGCACTAAACGTGGCTAAACGCGCATTGACACCAATGCAAAAATCTGCTAAAATCACGTTTTTTTTTTTTTTTTTTAACAAGAGAAGGTAAAATCAAGTTTTTAACTACGCTTTTTCCTGGTGTCAGAAGTAGCTTTGCAACTCGTTTTTCTAACGCCCTGTGTGCATGAGGCCTTATAGTGTGTACTAGGCTTAAAGCAGAGTTCCACCCAAAAGTGGATCCTCCGCTTATTTGTTTCCTACCCCCCTCTGGTGGCACATTTGGCACCTTTTAGAGGGGAGGAGGGAACGGGGACCTGTTTTTGATAGGTCCCCGTCCCCACTTCCGGGAGATGTCGCCGCAGCGTATTCCCTTGGAAGTCCAGCTCCCCTCCTCCTTCCTCCGCCGCCAGGCCAATTAGAAAGCACAGATTGCTTTGCGCATGCGCAATAGGGAACCAGCCGTGAAGCCGAAAATACAGCCTGTGTTGTCTCTCTGTCCATCTGGTGACTAAATTTCCACCCATGTTCCACACTGGTTTTACTTCATGGTGGCCACAGGACGCCTATGGAGCCTGCAATCTGATGATACATCTCTGTGGACGGTGCTATGCTGATGGACTGACTAGGACAGATTTCCCTCCTCCTACTTTCCACCTACTGAGCTGGAAACTCACTTGCATTGTGTAAGTGCATTTTAACCTACTAATAAATGGATTGTTAAACCTCGGCACTGAGCTGGCACTTCCTTCCCTCCCACCTTCTTGTTTCTCACACAGAGCTGACTTACTCTCAGGATAGCTACCACTTTTTATCCACTCTCATCAACTTCTCTACATGAACATTAATTATTGGACTGTCTATGCATATACTATATACTACATTAACTAATTGTCATTATTATGGGACTCCCAGTATGCTTACTCAGCTACTGATCTTGTGCCAGAATATTACCTTTTTTCCATATATTAAAAGTCAGCAGCTACAGTATTTTTAAGGCTGTCTAGTGTGATGCAGAGAAATTACTCTGCCCCCCCTCCCCCATTTTAATTCTTGTGTAGCACCCTCTAGTGCTAGAAGTGTAAATAGTTTTTAATTTTCTAGTACAGGTAAATTTGCCTGTCTGTTTTTGTCCTGGGTTGGGCAGAAATCCAGGGAGAGCTGGGTGACTTACAGGCAGCATCACAGAGACCTCCCCCCTACTTCTCGAATGTTCTAGTACCTTCTAGAAGAATGGGAGTGGAGGAGAGGTGGAGTTGCCTGGAATATTCTGAGGGCCCTGACCAATCCCCAACTTGGATTGGTAGGGGGCATGCCTCCTCAAATACTCAGGGTCAGCCCAGCTGGGGAGGAGTTGTGCACGAGTGGAAGCTGTAGATGGAATGTTAGGCTGTCGTGGCCTTTGAGAGAGTCTGGGGGGTGACCTTGGGCCGGGCCTTCCTAAAACTACGGAGGTGTCCTGGCCAGGAGGCACTGGGAGCAAAGAGGACAGCGGGAGAACATTACCAGGCAAGTGGTCAGGAGGACAAGGGACAGCCAAGAGGGCTGGCGAGTGACATATGGTTAGGAGGACTGGGAGGCATGCCTGAGACAACTGGGATGTATTAGTCTGGGATGGGTGCAGAGCCAGTCAGAAGGACTGTGGCATGGACAGTGGATAGTGGAATGAGGCAGCTGCAGCCAGGAGAACTGGCAGGGCCTGAATAGGTTGTACTGGGAGCAGTAGTCTCATGTGGGACAGCTAGCATTAAGAACTACTACCATTTTTGCTACAGCATGTGTCAGGAACTTGGTAGGAGGCCGAGATGCTGGGAGGGCTCCCCTTGCGGCCGAGTGCAGCACACCACTGAAGATGACACAGCAGGTGTAGTGCCCACAGAAGCACGGGTGCCTGGTAGCTGAAGACAGACGTGCTTGGAAGGTCCAGGAGACAGAGACCAGTGGAGCAACTGGAAAGCTGAGCCGGGAGCCTGGCCAAGGATCATTCACAGGAAGACAGTCCGTAATGAGAATGACCAGGGGTGAGCCGTGTCTTAGTACAGGGAGCAGGATATGCAGAGTTCAATAGACAAGCCGGGTTCAGATGCAGGGAGCAGGCAGAAGGAGGTCAGGTGCAAGCCAAGAGTCGAGCCAGAGGATCAGGAAGAGCGGATCAGAACAAGCCGGGTCGGTACACAGGAGATCAGACCAACAGGTGATTCAGGATACAGGAACACAGGGGGAGCTGAAGATAAACCAGCAAATGCAGACACTAGCAGACTTCCTTATATAGGCCCATGTGACCTGCTGGTAGAGATACTGGGTCCTAAAGTCCTTCTCCTGCTGTTGGTTCCCTGACAGTGCCTTTGCCTATGCAGGTTTGCCAACCCTGCACCATTACACACAGGGATGCGCCTATTTCCCTGACAGCATGTCTGCAAAGGGCATTTTCGTTGGGCTTGGCTGAGCCAGTGTCAGACCCCAACCACAGTGCTAGCTGGTCCTGGGAGTGATAGTCTGCAAGCAAGTGTATGTGCTCAAGGTGAAATGAAGAGTTTGTACATACCAGAGGTGTATATAGTTCAGTCCCTAAATTTCCTATCTTCAATCAAGTGGGCATCCCATATGCACCCCATCCCCATCCAAGTTTTATTCCCCTTATAAAACAAAACAAAGTAAAAGCACTGCTTCTTGACTCTGTGTCTGGAAATTCATGTGCCTGGCTGTGCTGAGTGGGAGATGGACCACAATCACCAGCAGCCCCTACAGGGGTACCGCTACACTTGGAACTGCATAGAAGGAGAAAGAGACATGGTCATGTGGATTTTGTGTAAGGTGAGTGAAAAGCTGAGTTCATCTATTTGACTTATGTACTACATGTACATGAAGGCTACAGAATTCTCCCAGTTGTTTTTTGATTATTTATGTAGCGGCCTCACCCTCTCTCTCTTCTTTAGCGGTTACTTTGGCTCCGGTCTAGGGGTACCTTGAAGGGGAGAGCGAGGTGCGCCACGGCCCATGTCCTCTAGATTACTGCATGTAGAGGTGAAGGCCAGTACCAGATTACCTTCGGGCTGTGTATACGCTCAGAGCCATGTCTGTTCTGCTGATAACCCCCTTTGCTCCCAGTAATTGGAGTACCACACACTGAAAAGGTCCAACACTTATTTATTCAATAACGGCAAACAAATAGTCCTTTGCGAGCAGACAGTTTGAGACCCATAGAACAGTTCAGTATTGGTGGGGAGTAGGTCAAGGCACAATCCTCAAAGAAACTAAACCGTTGAGGTTTCACCAACGGTTGCTAAGCACAGTGGCTGTAAAACATACTTTTTGGCTTCAGAGTCTCTTCCAGCGACTCTAGTGAACAGGAACTGGAGTTACCGTATTTTTCGCACCATAAGACGCACCTGACCATAAGACGCACCTAGGTTTTAGAGGAGGAAAACAAGAAAAAAAATATTCTGAACCAAATGGTGTACTAAAATATTTTCCAGTGCTCATGAAATGCAGCCTGACCATTGCCATAGTAAACGCAGCCTGACCATTGCCATAGTAAACGCAGAGTGACCATGCCATAGTAAACGCAGAGTGACCATGCCATAGTAAACGCAGAGTGACCATGCCACAGTAAACACAGAGTGACCATGCCACAGTAAACGCAGAGTGACCATTGCCATAGTAAACGCAGAGTGACCATTGCCATAGTAAACGCAGAGTGACCATGCCATCAGTGGTGTATTTAGGTTTTGTGCTGCCCTAGGCCTGACTAAACTTGCGCACCCCCTAATTTAAATATGACCCACCCCTTCCTGTCAAGGCCCGCCCTGTCATCTTCATGGGAAGAGGACAGAGGGGACGCTGTGGGAAGAGGACAGAGGGTTGCCGTGGGTGAAGGACAGAGGGACGCCCTGGGAAGAGGACAGAGTAACGCCCTGGGAAGAGGACAGAGTAACGCCCTGGGAGAAGGACGCCATGTGAAGAGGACAGAGGGGACGCCGTGGGAAGAGGACAGAGAGGGACGTTGTGGCGGTCAATAAGGCCTAGAGCATATCAGGTTAGGCACTTCCTAATGGCTCAGTCCCTGGGAACAGTAATGGACAATGGCCAACAGGCCCTCTTACCAGACCCAGCGAAATCGCAACAGTGATCCCTCTGGCTGGATGTTCGCTCACTCTGGGTTGCCCGGGGTGACTCTAGTCAGTAGTATAGCATGTCTGTATCCTGGCAGTGGCTCAGTCTTTCTCCCTCTCTGGTGGTGCAGGTACAGCGTGGCTCTCTGGTGGTGCGGGTACAGCTTGGCTCTCTGGCGGTGCGGGGTACAGCGTGGCTCTCTGGCGGTGCGGGGTACAGCGTGGCTCTCTGGTGGTGTCCCCCAGCAGAGTATTTTCTTTTGCTCCTCTTCTAATACCCCCTCCCTCCCCATCAGCAGAGTGCTTGCATGCTGGGGGAACTGGTGCCAGAACTCTGCAGTGATTTAATTTCCCATGATGCCCCCAGTGTCTTCTGATTGGCCCTCTGCTGTGGCCAATCATGGGGAGGGAAACAGTGGGCGGGAAGCTGGGTGGCGGCCCAGCAAATCCAATTAGAGCCGCTCTCTCTTTCTCTTCTCCTTACAGAAAGAGAAGGGGGGCGGCGGGGGATATACAGACAGCCCGCAGCTCTCCTCTCCCTGTCAAAGCGCCGCTGCTCTATTTGCCAGAGAACTCGGCAGCGGCGCTGTGACAGGGAGAGGAGAGCTGCGGGCTGTCTATATATCCCCCGCCGCCCCCTTCTCTTGCTGTAAGCCAAAGGGAAAGAGAGATCGGCTCTAATTGGATTCGCCGCGCCGCAGTGTCAGGGGCTTTGCCGGCGGGGGGGGGGGGGCGGAGCCAGTGGCGGCGGTCTGGGATTCCAGCGGCTGGGAGCGATGCGAGTGGATTACAGGGGCGGTGCCAGCGACGGCGGGGGGCGGGGCCCCTGTTATGTATTCGCACTATAAGACGCAGGGACATTTTCCCCCATATTTCTGGGGGAAAAATGTGCGTCTTATAGTCTGAAAAATACAGTACCTTCGCTACGTTGCAGCCCCTGTCAGGGGAAAGACATCCCTCCAAGAGAGTTACCAGAGGCCCCGCCGTCACCGGATTAATGCTGTACCGGGCTATTCGGAAGGGTTACACTCCCCGGCCTCCTCACCTCAGATACGGGTCCCAACACCTTAGGGCCCCTCGGACTCCTCCACCCTCGCGGAACCCAGTCGAAGTTACTGGGCCCCAGGCCTTGGTCATAGTACCTCACCCCAGGCTTAAGGTGCCTGGAATGGACTCCATCCCTCGCTCCGGCCAGGTCAAGGGCACCTGGGCCCGGAACTCCGGAACGCCAGCACCCAGGCTGAAGGTGCTTGGGCGCAACCGCGTCCTCCAACTCTAAAAACCCCAACGTCAGGGCGTCCACCCCTTTTATCTCCTCTCCCTTTGCATCACAGCGGGTTCCCCGCCCCGCTGTACCAGTGCCAGGAAAGGACAAAAAGGAACAGTCTTGCAGTGCAGGTTCAACTCCGGCCACAGGGAACCTTGCACCACCAGAGTCCTCCAAGAACCACAAAAGGGATTCTCAGATTCCCTAACAATTAGTACATCTGGGTTGAATAACCCAGATGCTCCCCCCCAAATTTGAATGCCCGCTACATTTAAATTATTAATTTATATTGCTAATTTATAAGTATAAACAGATGGGCACCAGCGGGGTTGTGTGAGTTGCGAAACTTTAACCACTTCTCTACTGGGCCTATTCTGGCACTTCTCTCCTTCATGTAAAAATCATATTTTTTTTGCTAGAAAATTAATCATAACCCCCAAACATTATATATATATATTTTTTTAGCAGACACTCTAGGGAATAAAATGCCGGTCATTGCAACTTTTTATCTTGTACGGTATTTGCGCAATCATTTTTCAAACGCCTTTTTTTGGGAAAGAAAAACGGCTTCACAAATTAAAAAATAACAAAACAGTAAAGTTAGCCCAATTTTTTTATATAATGTGAAAGATGCTGTTACGCCAAATAAATAGATACCTAACATGTCACACTTTAAAATTGCGCACACACATGGAATGGCGCTAAACTTCGGTACTAAAAAATCTCCATAGGCGACGCTTTAATTTTTTTTACAGGTTACTATTTTCGAGTTACAGAGGAGGTATAGTGCTAGAATTGTTGCTCGCACTCTACTGCATGCGGCGATACCTCACATGTGGGGTTTGAACAGCGTTTACATACGTGGGTGGGACTTACATGCTTGTTCGCTTCTGAGCGCGAGCTACCGGGGACAGGGGTGTTTTAATTTTTTTTTTTTACTGAATTTTTTTTATTTTGACACTTTTTTTTTCATTTTTTTTTTTTAGCACTTTTATTCCTATTACAAGGAATGTAAACATCCCTTGTAATAGGAATCATTGTGACAGGTCCTCTTTATGGAGAGATGCGGGGTCAATAAGACCCCACATCTCTCTTCCAGGCTGGAAAGCATGAGATCGATGAAAAAAAATTCACCGATCTCATGCTGACAGCCGCAATTACGGCTTTGTTTACTTCCGGGTACCGGGTGTGACGTCACAACGTCGCTCTCGGGACTCCGACGGTCATAGAGATGACTGGTCATATGACGTCCTTGGTGGACAAGTGGTTAAAAAAAGTTTAAGGTATCAGCAAAGGAAACAAAAGGTACCTCCTGTTGGCTCAAGCAACGTTTACCATATTTTCTAATAAGCCCCATCTACCTCCTACCATGAACAATACCTCTATAAAAAAAAACAGGTAACTTTATTTGCATTCAAATGCTTAAAAGATGCACTAAATAAATGGAGCCCCATCATTCCATAAGAAAATCAGCTTTGTGTCTATCAACTTGTAGTGTTTAGTTATTCCACTAACTGGGCTTTCACCCAAAATGTCAGTCATATAATGTCTGACATTTTCATACGACAAGGGGTTTGTAATATCTTTTGAAAACAGGCAAAATTTAACATTGGCAGTTGGTCTTTTTATGATTCTTAATAATGGAATAATACAGATCCTTTAATTTATATTCTCTGGCATGATTCTACTTATAATGTACAGACTCATGCAAACCCTCTGGGGTTTAGCCAATAATTTTTTGCTTTTTAAAGCGGAGTCCTGCTGAAAAAAATAAAAAATTAAAAGTCAGCAGCTACAAATACTGTAGCTGCTGACTTTTAATATTAGGACACTTACCTGTCCAGGGCGACTGCGATGTCGGCACCCAAAGCCGATCTGCCGCTCGGCTCTCGGGTGCTGCCACCGCCATCTTCGGTAAGGGAATCAGGAAGTGAAGCCTTGCGGTTTAACTTCCTGGTTCCCTACTGCGCATGCGTGAGTCGCGCTGCGCGATCCCACATGTCACTGGTCCCTGCTGTCTTCTGGGACCTGTGTGTCTCCCATAAGACAGCGGGGGGGGGGACAAAGTAGGCGCCGGATGTGGTGTTGGTCATCGCAGTGATCTATGCCCGAAGTGGGAGCAAATACCTGTATTAAACAGGTATCTGCTCCCTCCTCCCCCCTGAAAGGTGCCAAATGTGACACCGGAGGGGGAGGATTCCGAAAAGCGGAAGTTACATTTTTGGGTGGAACTCCGCTTTAATTCTTCATGGATTATGTCCTTTTTCTCTACAATTTGTGCCAAATGGTGTCCCTCTTTTCTATCTCAGGACGTTGGGAGGTAATCTTTAAGGGTTTTTGAAGGTATATGTTTACTACACCCAAAGATCTATAATAAAGGGGAAAAACAACAACTTGTCTGAATATTTTTTACGATCCAATACAAGATTACTTAAAAAATCTTTCATATTGTGAGTGCTGCCTGTCTCCAGGCCATCTCTTTCCACAACTTCCTGGCTTTCCAGCATGCTTTGCAGCTTTTTCTCAGCTGTTTACTGTCAATTTCTATGGACTACATATCCCATGGTACCTTGCTGCCTGCAAGCAGGAATTCCTGTACTGACTCCTCCTCCTGAAACTCCTCCTCTTAACACCTCTGTAGTGCAGAATGCAGGCTCTGTGAAATGTGTGACACAGCAGTGCTTACTTACAAGGCATAGTACAACATACATACCGTACATGTCACAGAATCCAAGGACATAAATGTGTGGGGGATCTTCACAAAGTAAATGTACAAATCTCATGATCACTCAGTTTAACCAGTTACCGACCACCCTATAGCGCTTTTACTGCTACAGGGCAGTCACGCTGTGCAGGATCCACTATATATACATGATCCTGCATTTCTGGGTATCGGGCACGAGTGTGTGCCACCGGAGGCTGGCTCTCACTGTGATTCTACACAGCGGGTCCCGCAGACCCGATGTCCACCGGCACCCACTGATCATTTAGGACACGGGCAGAATGGCGGTCTGTCTATGTAAACAAGGCAGATCACATTTCTGTCAGAAGGAGAGACATGGATCCTGTGTTCCTGCAAAGCAGGGACATGGATCTATGCCTTCCCCCAGTACAAACACCTCCCCCACCAGAGTAAAACACCAGCTAGGTACACAGTTAACCCTTTGATCGCCCCTGATGTTAATCCTATCCCATCCAGTGTCATTAGTAATGTGACAGTGCAAATTTTGAGCACTGATCACTGTATTAGTGTCACTGGTCCCCAAAAAAATGTCAAAAGTGTCAGTTAGTGTCCAATTTGTCCGCCGCAATATCGCAGTCCTTCTATAAGCAAAAAAAATGAAATTCCAGAAATATATCCCATAGTTTGTAGATGCTATAACTTTTGCCCAAATACCAATCAATGTACGCTTATTGGGATTTTTTTAACCAAAAATATGTACCAGAATACATATTGACCTAAATTGATGAAGATCTCCTCCCGAGCTCTTCAGTTTTTCTTGTTCAGGCCGCTGAGTTTAACAAAAAAATAAATAAAAATGGTGTGAACTAGGCTTAGGTCTGTCTAGTGTGATGCAGAGAAATTACCCCCTCCATTTTAATTCTTGGAATTGCATAAAAGGAAAAAGAGACATGGTCATGTGGATTTTGTGTAAGGTGAGTGAAAAGCTGAGTTCATCTAATTGACTATATGTACTACATGTAGGCTACACAAGGCTCCCAGTTGTTTCATTATTTAAGTTATTCATTTATATTGTTAATTTATAAGTATAAAGCTATAAATGTGTAACAGTTGGGCACCAGTGGGGCAGTGGGACCCTATCCAGGTGTCCGGCACCTTGTCGAGCGCCGGGCATCTGAATTACAGCGGCGGGGGTGTTTTTGGAAGCGCCTGATTAGAGCCGTCGGCTCTAATAGGTGTCCTGATTAGAGCCGTGGGCTCTAATAGGCTTCCAAATTGGTAAACAGCGGGCGCAATGCTGTGCGCTTCCCTAACACTGACCCGCCTCCCAGCCAATCAGGTGCTCGGGTCTGGTTACCCTGTCACCTGATTGGCTGAAGCGACAGGCGCTGTGATTGGACGCAAATCAGGCATCCAATCATAGCAGAGATGACGGGAAGAGGACGGGAGCAGACATGGAGGACTCGGAGCGGGGAGGACAGCGCAGAGACAGGTAAGTGCCGGCAGGGGGGGGGGGGGCACACTGTAGCATTTGATGGGGCACACAGGCGGCAATTGATCAGTGTGATGGGGCACACTGGCGGCAATTGATGGGGCACACTGGCGGCAATTGATGGGGCACACTGGCGGCAATTGATGGGCACACTGGCAGCAATTGATGGGGCACACTGGCGGCAATTGATGGGGCACACTGGCGGCAATTGATGGGGCACACTGGCGGCAATTGATGGGGCACACTGGCGGCAATTGATGGGGCACACTGGCGGCAATTGATGGGCACAGTGGCGGCAATTGATGGGCACAGTGGCGGCAATTGATGGGCACACTGGCAGGAATTGATGGGTACAGTAGCTGCGTTTGATGGCACAGTGGCGGCAATTTATGGGTACAGTGGCTGTGTTTGATGGGCACAGTAGCTGCGCATGATGGGCACGGTTGCTGCGCTTGATGTGTTTTTTTTTCAGTTTGTTTGCGCCCCCCAAAAAATTTGGAGCACCAGCCGCCACTGCAGTGGGATTGTGTGAGTTGCGATACTTGCAAATTAAAAAAAGTTAAGGTATCGGCAAGGGGTTAACATAAAAAACCAAGGGGTTAGCGGTTAACATCAAAAACTAATCAATATAAGCTTATTGGGATTTTTTTAACCAAAAATATGTACCAGAATACATATTGGCCTAAATTGATGAAGAAATTAGATTTTTTCCATTTTTTGTTGGATATGTTTTATAGCAGAATGTAAAAAATATTGTCTTTTTTTTTTTAACTTGACGGACATTTTTTGTTTACCACCAAAAGAAAGCTCTATTTGTGGGAAAAAAACTGACAAAAATGTTATTTGGGTACAGCATCACACGACCGCGCAATTGTCAGTTAAAATAACGCAGTGACGTATAGCAAACAAATGGCCTGGTCAGAAAGGGGGTAAATCTTCCGGAGCTAAAATGATTAATGTGAGTAAGCTAAAAATAATTGAAATACAATGTGGAAAAAATGATATAATTCTGATTTAAAATAAACTTTAAGCTTTAAAAATGAAAACTAGAAGCCTATGGGTTGCTGTGCAGGGCTGTTGTAGATTTTGGTTGCTCCAGTCTTAGTAAATTCCCCTCTGTGTGTTTACATCTCAAAGTCCACCTCTTCCTCTTACAATGGAGGTAGGAGAGGAAACAGGAACTGATGAATAAATGACTCATTCATTGGTTCCTAAAAACTGTACAGATCATGGCAGCAGCACTTTTTTTTTTTTTTAATCTCCCCTCCTCCCCTCCACTACTAAGTTCCATAGTGTCTCTCTATGTGAGTTTGACCTTGTCCAACACATCTGCACCTTAACCCTTTCATAGTTGGCAACATTGCAAAAAAAACATCTGGGACACTTTTTTGTATTGAGGCGGAGCCTTGCTATAATTAGGGGGCGGGGCATGCGTTTGTAGGCGTGTCACATCGAAATAAAATTGCGGCGCGCAAAGCGCGTCGCGGTGAAAAATGGGCGTGGTTTACGCACGATAGTGGGTGTGGCTTAAATGGGCGTGGTTCAAAGGGGTGTGGCTAGAGTCCGAGGTGAGAGAAAGAGAGAGAAAGAAATAGAAAGAAAGAAGCCAGATCCTACACCACAATAGAAATGTGTAACAAAATTGGCAGATAAGGATACTCCAAAACACCTGTTGGCTCTTCAATCATCCCGGCACCATGGTTGTTACGGTGTCAGGATGATTGAAGTGCATTATTTCTATTATTACATTGTAATATAAAATGAAATCATTCAACTCACCATAATGCCGAATCAGTGGAAGCCCTGAGCGTGTTACCTACCACGTCGCCTGCCACCAGATGGCCTCCCCAGCAGTCCGTCCTTGCATCAGGTGCCTCCCCAGCAGTCCGTCCTTGCATCAGGTGCCTCCCCAGCAGTCCGTCCTTGCATCAGGTGCCTCCCCAGCAGTCCGTCCATGCATCAGGTGCCTCCCCAGCAGTCCGTCCTTGCATCAGGTGCCTCCCCAGCAGAGCCCCCTCCACACTTGTGGACAAGGGTCCAAAAATCATGATTGTCCCGGGTAATTCGGGACTGTTTGGCAACTATGCACTACACTGATTACCCCGCCACCCACTACACTGATTACCCCGTCACCCACTACACTGATTACCCCGCCACCCACTACACTGATTACCCCGCCACCCACTACACTGATTACCCCGCCACCCACTACACTGATTACCCCGCCACCCACTACACTACACTGATTACCCTGCCACCCACTACACTGATTAACCCGCCACCCACTACACTACAATGATTACCCTGCCACCCACTACACTGATTATCCCACCACCCACTACACTACACTGATTACCCTGCCACCCACTACACTGATTATCCCACCACCCACTACACTACACAGATTACCCTGCCACCCACTACACTAATTACCCCGCCACCCACTACACTAATTACCCCGCCACCCACTACACTACACTGATTACCCCGCCACCCACTACACTGATTACCCCGCCACCCACTACACTGATTACCCCGCCACCCACTACACTGATTACCCCACCACCCACTACACTAAATTACCCCGCCACCCACTACACTACACTAATTACCCCACCACCCACTACACTAATTACCCCACCACCCACTACACTACAATTACCCCACCACCCACTACACTACAATTACCCCACCACCCACTACACTACAATTACCCCACCACCCACTACACTACAGTGCAATAGTACGGTACCTGCGGTGCGTGAGGATGTGCTGGTGGTCCGAGGGGTCTGCCAAATGGAGTGAGCCAGGACCATCACAGTGTCCCCAGCCAGCGGTGCCCCGGTCCTTCCATCAGTGTCCCCACTCGTCGGACACACGGGGGCGGGGCGGAGGGTTGTTGGCAGCGGCGGCGCCAGGTGCTGATAGGCGTCAGTGTCCCCAGCCAGTGGAGCCCCGGTCCTTACATCCGTGTCCCCGCTCCTTGTCGGACACACGGGGGCTGGGCAGAGGGTCGTTAGCGGCGGCGGCGGCGGCGGGTGAAGCATGCTGCTTCCTTGTGCCTCTCCTTGCGTTCAGTGGAGAGCGGGGAGGAGTCGCCAATCCGAAGCCGATTGGCTGCCCCAGGCTCTGCACTGAACACAAGGGGAAAACGTAAACAAATATGGTGGCGGCAGCGGCCATTTTTGTGTAGCCGCTGCCGTTTTTAGCTAAAGCATTCCCGAATTTACCGGGACAAAACGGGACAAAAAGAACTGGGCTTGTCCCGAATCGGGACAAGCCCAATTCGGGACAAGGGTCCAAAAATCGTGCTTGTCCCGGGAAATTTGGGACTGTTGGTAACTATGCCCTTTCATCTCCACCACCCCCTCACTGTATGTGACCTGTACTTTAACACCTTCACCTGCTCTACCCTCTGCGTATGACCTGTATGTGCTTCATCCAAGGCACCAATACCAGACTCCATTCTTTAACCCCCTCAATACCAGCATGTTTTTTCATTTTCAAAAATTGTGGGGAAAAAATTGATCGTCTTGAAATGTCTACTTTCCAAAAAGGGGTAATTTGGGGGGTGTTCACACTGTCCTGGTATTTTTATTTTAACAGAAAATAAGGAAAACAATTTTTTTTAAAGGATATAACATTTATTTGGATACATTGTTGCACGACAGAGTAATTGTCAGTCAAACTATTAGAGCGCTGAAAATTTAAATATGACCTGTAAATGAAGGGGCAATGCAGGCTGGTACTCATATGGTTAAATAAAGTATTATTAGAGAAACAAGGATCACAGACATTTTTCAAAAGTTATTGGGAAGCTATTTTTTGTTTTAACGGCTTTCCTTCTGGTCCATGTACATAAATGGCCGTACAGGACAAGCATCAATGTTAGTGAATGCACCCATATGTCCTCCCGCATCAGTCGCTTGTACACAGCTCCTAAAGTCTGCGGCGGTGCACTCTTTGAATGCTGTGACCAATCACACAAATAAACTAAATTTGCATGCCTGCAGCCTTTGAACCATTGTTACTATAGTCATCAGGACGGTAGTAAGCAAGCATAGTGTAAATAAATAAAAATAAATCACCCCACCCTAAACTGTAGAGTGTTTGGTTAGATTTTTAGAGCATATTTGACAGGCGGTGAGGAGGCATTGTATGAAAAATGTAACCGCTTCAGCCCCGGACCATTTTGCTGGCCAAAGACCAGGCCACTTTTTGCGATTTGGCACTGCGTCGCTTTAACTGTCAGTTGCGCGGTCGTGCGACGTGGCTCCCAAACAAAATTTACGTAATTTTTTCCCACAAATAGAGCTTTCTTTTGGTGGTATTTGATCACCTCTGCGGTTTTTATTTTTTGCGCTATAAACAAAAATAGAGCGACAATTTTGAAAAAAAAAGCAATATTTTTTTACTTGTTGCTATAATAAATATCCCCAAAAAAGATATGTAGCGGGTATGTGCTTTTCTGTTTGAATCTGGTGGGGAAACTGTGATGTATGGTTCCCTGGGGCCCACTGGGTGGCGCTGTCACTTTGGGCCCAGGGTTGAGCCATCGTTGCAGTGCCGTACCTCTTTTGGCCTCTCTCAGCGGTTGTATGGTGGGGCGGTGAACCCGTCGTGCTTGCTGGGAGAGGGTATAAAGGTGGCAGCCATTTTTGGTGGCGGGAGTCGAGTCCCAGGAACCTTCAGCCTGAGGGCGGTGGTTCGTGTCGGGAGTCTAGGCGGCCTAGGCCTAGAGGACGCTCGGAGGTCGTGTTCCATCCCAGGCACCTTTAGCCTGGGGTGAGGTACTTGGATGGAAGTCTGGGACTGAGTGTCCCGGACTAAGGCTCCGCGAGGGATGGACTTCCTAGGGGACCCCGGGAGTGGGTTCCCGAATCCAGTGGTGTAAGGGACCGGAGGGGGTACTTATCTGAAGACCTGGTGCAGCAAATTGCCAGTGACGGGTGAGCCTCCGGAGAATGCCCGGAGGGATGTCTTCCTCGATTGGGAGCAGGAATCTACTTCTAGGAAGGAAGTAAGAGAGTTCATTGTGCCTGGGCCTACTCGCATCCACACCCCTTGTCTGTTCTGTTCATTGAGGGAGTCCAACTGATTGTGTTCGCTTTTACATTGAGAGGAATAAAGGAGTGTTGGACTTTATTGGTGTGGGGCTCATTTACTGGCAGACACTGTTCAAGAAACCAGGAGGAGGCTCCAGATGCATAACACCGACCCGAAGGTAAAAGAGGATTGTCTCCCACTACACACACATCTGCAGTGGGAACATTGGCGTGGTGACCCCGCACTCTCTCCTCCAAGGTACCCCTAGACAAAAGCCAGAGACAGAAGAATTGATACTAGAGGGAGAGAGTGGAGGCCGCTACATATATTAAAAAAACATTTTTTTCCCTCAGTTTAGGCCGATACGTATTCTACATATTTTTGGTAAAAAAAATAAATCGTAATAAGCGTTTATTGATTGGTTTGCACAAAAGTTATAGCATCTACAGAATAGGGGGTAGTTTTATGGCATTTTTATTAATATTTTTTTTCCCTAATGGCTCCATGTCAGTACAGCCGTGTGAGGCCCCGCCCACCCCTACGTGATCAGAACTTAACTATACATTTTTTCACTCACCTTAGCCTCAGCGTTCTTCTCTTTTCCTCCTACGTGCAGGACCTAGGTGTGCTCCTCTACCTGGCTGGTCTAAATGGCTGGCTGTCCGTCCATGCGTGTGGATTAAGCTGGACCCAGTCCCTGGTGTCTCGTCTAAATGACCATAATCCAGGGAGCCCCACTGCTGGTCCTCGGGGCGGCTTTATCATGGCTAACAGCCGTGTCTGGGGTCCGCAAGGTCCATAAAGTGAACAGCGGTCATGGCAGAGTGCTCCCCTATGCACACGCACCCGTGCTGTGCCAGTGTCGACGGTTGGATGACGGAGGTTGGGTAAGCTAAATGCTTTGTATCCAAATGTATGCTGCATTACTGGGTATTGTTGGACCTTGCTCCCTGCCTTACTATATATAGCCTGAACTCCTCCACTGGGGGTACTCTGCATAACAGGTATACACAGTAACACTTTTGTCTGCTTACACATGGCATTAATCTGTTGGTGGCTTCTCATGTTTGCTTTACTGTTGTGCCATTATGCCAAACCCCCCTCCAAAGACCAGCATTTTTCAAAGAAGATAGAGGAGTCACCTATGATGTCTACTGGAGCCAGCCATGGCTTGTTGAGATATGGGATATCCTTCTGTTTTTCTATGTGACCTTTGGATTTCCTTAAAAAAAAAAAAAGAAGAGTATGGAGAAGCATGTTTATGATGTCTACAATTCCCTTGGTTTGTGTACACTGCAGAAGATGATTGTAATTTTGTTACAAATTGCTACCTTTTTTATTGCTGTTCTGAACAAAAACTTTTCATCATGTCCTGATTCCAGGACTAGGTTTTAGCTAATTAACCCCCACCTGTTTATCAGAGCTGTAGATGGAAGCTTCTGTCTCCCTCTAGCTGTGGTTAACCCCTCAGGGTTTGTTACTAAGCAATCTATTTACTGTATTTAACCTTTTTTCCCCCTTGTCCAGTGTCGCACTGGGTTGCGGGAATGAGGCTGTGCAATTCAGTTTTTTCTCCCGCTGGTCAGTCTCGATTTTTAGAGACATCTGTGCAGATGTCAATGTGGGTCAAGGCCCGGAATCGAAAAGGTAGTTCGAACTGCCTTTTTGAAGTTGGTGCGGCGCCGCGGATGCAGCATTGCACCGATTAGGGCGGTGCGATTGCCGCCTATTTTACATGCGATTTGACTGGTCGGGTCGCATGTCAAAAACGCACCAGTGTGATCTGGGGCTATGGGTTGGTTTGCTGAATGGTGCGTAAACCCTGTGGAGAGGTTATCTATTAGTGTTTACCAATCTCAGAGCGAACATTCTTCCGGCCCTTCAATAAGAAGACATGGATGAACATGAAGGAGCAGTCTCATAGCTTTCCCAAGCAAACATCCCTCCTCAGGCTCTATGAGAGGAATACACGGATGGGCATGAGAGTACATATCCCACTGGCTTAAACAGCCAGGGATAAGGGTGACACCTAAAAGGTTTCACATTCAATAAACACATTGCCAATACACTCTAAAGTGGTGTTTTCGGCTCACCCTGTGAAAGGGTTTTCTGCTCTGACAATGAGAAGCTGCCTAACCATACCAGATAAGGCAGCCCATTTTCCAAACTTCCGGATGGACATGACAGTATGTATCCCACTGGCTTAAACAGCCAGGGATAAGGGTGACACCTAAAGGGTTTCACATCCAATAAACACATTGCCAATACACTCTAAAGGGGTGTTTTCGGCTCTCCCTGTGAAAGGGTTTTCTGCTCTGACAATGAGAAGCTGCCTAACCATACCAGATGAAGCAGCCCATTTTCCAAACTTCCAGATGGACATGACTGCATACATTCTGCTTTGTTCAAGCAACCAAGGATAAGGATGATGACACCAAACAGGTGTCGCATTCATTAAACATGTGGTCAATACACTCTAAGGCTGGGTTCACACTGGTCCGACAAACGCTCCGACATTGGGAGCTCATGTCGCATGACGTGTAAAAATCAATGTTTCCCTATGAGAGCCGTCTTAACTGGTCCGACACAAGTCAGTCCGACTTTGAAAATGCTCCCTGCACTACTTTGGTCCGACTTTGATCCTACTTCAGCCCATTGAATATCATTGAAGTCGGATCAAAGTAGGATCCTTGTCCTAACCATCCGACTTTTGACATCCGACATGGTGATTACAGCAGCAGTAAAAAGAATTTATCTCACACTGGGATTGTTTTGATTGGTCAAAGGACAAGTCAGACTAGCACAAAGTCGGATCAAAGTAGTATCCTGTTCATGAAAGTCGGATGGATGTCGGACCAATTTAGGATCAATGTAGGACTGATGTCGCAGAGCAAAGTAGGATGAAGTTGTATGACGGTCGTGGTGTACCAGTGTGAACCCAGCCTTAAAGAGTGTTTTTCCACTTACCCTGTGAAGTCTCCAAGCCTTCCCAAGCAAACAATCCGCTTCAGATCCTTCCAAAGAAAAACAGACGAATATGACTGCAGGGATATTGCCCAGGTCAAGCAACCTCGGATAAAGATGACGATGAAACCTAACCAGTTGTCACAATTAAGCAGATGGTCAAGACTCTCTAAAGTAATGACTAGATTCGTCTTGTGCGGGGACCGTCTGTTTGGCAATGTCCAGCCTTCTTTCAGGGCCTTCTCAGGCCAATAAATTCTCTCCAGTCTCTTCTAAACAGAAAAAAAAAGAGGACGACCTGTGTCCAGATTGGTAAAATTGGTGAAATGCCTGTATATAGAGGTGAAGCTTTGGAAATATTTTAAGTACTTCCAGAAGACAGCTGGATGTGGATGGGATCAAGTGCTTGTTCGTCAAGATTGGAGGATATCGTCACAGCAGGATGTCAAAGTTATGCCCTTGTGAACGAATAGAGGTCCAGGGGTTGGGATCACCCCGCTGGTCAGTATGTGTCCCTTGTGGGATTGGCCATTTACATGACCTTACTATCAGAAGGTGTGACCCTCAAGGACAAACGCTATCACTGCATTTTTTATTAATCACAGAAGGGCAAGCCTAAATTTAATAGTGGCCAGTTTGGCTTCCTGCCTCAAGATGAAGGTCTACTGAGCCAAAGAGCTCATCTTCTGCGCTTTTCTGGATGGGAGTCCAGGAAAGACAGGGAAGCCAATGCATAAACCAAGAAGTCAGTAAAAACTTCCATGTCAGGATGCTTTCTGTTATTTTAGGATTGTGCCACCCATACATGCCCTAGGGGCACAATGTAGTTCCTCTGGGGACATAGGGACGGCTTTGGTGATTGACACGTGATCCCCTAAGGCAAGCATTTTGGGCCATTTTTGGAGATCTTTCATCCTTCACATCTCTGATTGAGCCATAGAAAATCGCCTCACTCCAGCAGCTCAGGTAGGCTCAGTTTAACTCTCGCTCTCGTTCAAGCCGGGTTTCTGGACCAGTGGCTTAAACTTGTGGTTGAAGAAACTATTCGTCTTCAACGTCATTCCCTACAGACGACCTGATGGTGCAGTCAGACACCAGCCAGTGTAGGGGAGCCTTACTTCAAGAACAATGAGCTCAGGGCCAATGGTCTTTTGTCAAGGATCCAAGACTCAATCCTGGAGTTGAGGGCAGCCTTTTCAAGCTCTTAACCTTCAATCGCCGCATCTAAGGTAAGCCTGTCCTTGGAAAGTTGGACAGCACAACGGCTGTGGCCTACATCTGGAAACAAGGCTCTGTCTCTCACTTCTGAAGTTCTCTCTAATTCTAGAATTCACCCAAGTCAATTCTCCCAGCGATCTGCGACCTATGTGCCTGGTCAGAAGAATTTTTAGGCAAACTACTTGGTCAGGACAAGTCTGGACGACAATGGATGATCCAGGCTACTGCGAGTCTTCCGAGAACTAACAGAGCTTGGTGTTTTTTCTGCCAAAAGGTAGACCGCGTACACTCCCAGTCGGCACTAAGTGGCTGAAGTTCCTTTCCAGGGCCCAGGATCCACAAGCTCTCGGAGTGGAGGTGCTGACCACAGAATGGATCGCCAAGACGGCTTATGCCTTTTTCTGCTGCTCCCTCTGATTCTCAGCTTCCAGCTAAGGCTGGGGCGAGGGAAGGTGACAGTTCTGGTACCCGCTACTCATCCTTATGAGCATCAAGGAGTGACTCCCTCTTCCTGGAAGATCAAAATCTTCTCCAGTCCCATTCATCCAGCACCCGACAGGCTCAGGCTGATGGCCTAGGTCTGGAGAGGCAGAAGCTAATGAAGGTCGAATGCTCTGTGAAGATTGTAATAATCTTACGAGACAAGAAAGGACAGCGCTAAGCATACCTATAGTAGAAAATGGCATATATGCCCAGTATATTCGCTGATCAAGATTTTACGCTGGACTCTTCAGAAGCCTGCTCTGAATGCCTACAGGAGTGGCTTTACTTAGCCAAAATGCATGCCTATAGCATGCTTGCGCATAGAACTATCTCTGTCTTCACCGGCATTCAGCGGGCTTCCAACGCTTAATTGTTTTATCAGATGCCTTCAATCGCCCTGTGGTACCTCTCACTGAAGCTGATTTACTGGTGGCAATTACATCAACATTGGTGTCCTCGGGTTTTAAGGAACCCATACTCGCGTACTTCCCAGACAGGATGGTGCTCATGCCAATGCTCGAATTTGTGTCTGAACTGACCTTCAGAGTTCATATCACACAAGAGGTTTTCCTCCTACGTTCCCTTTGGGGAGTACTCAAGAAGTTAGCCCATCCAATGTGGGCTAAGCTCTGAAATATTTAATCAAGGTGACTCCTGCCATCAGGAAGTCTGTGCCTCCGTTTGCCATCTTCAGGTGGAACACATAATGATTTTGCCTCATCTCCTTGACCTGCAGGTTGTAGGGCTGGCTGTGCCAGGAGAATCACGGCACTCTCAATGGAAGGGTCCAGACCTTGAGAGTGACAGCAGGCCGGGTGTCTCAAACTATCTGCAATGTGGCTATGTGGACACCAAAATATTCATATTCATGGCTTAATGACAATTGAGCTTGACAAAGGCATCATGGCTTCTGTTACTGTTTTAGACAGGATTGAGGAGTGTGTAGCATTATCCCTCCCCTGTTTTTGCTAGTTAAATTCCAGCTGTGCTGACATGGAGCCATCAGGAAAACGGAAAATTGAATTTAAATACTTACCGTAGTTTTCCTTTCCTGACAAGCTCCATGTCAGCACAAAACCCACCCAGTTAAGTAGTAACAGCTACCAAACCCTGAGGCTGAGGCGAGTGAAAAAAATTATAGTTAAGTCCTGATCACGTAGGGGTGGGCGGGGCATCACCCGGCTGTGCTGACATGGAGCTTGTCAGGAAAGGAAAATTACAGTAAGTATTTGAATTCACTTTTCCGTTTTACTAGTAATGACAGCGATCTGCGATTTTTATTGTGGCACATTTTTGGGACCATAAATGGCTATAAAAATGCACCGATTACTGTAAAAATGACACTGGCAGTGAAGTGGTTAACCACTAGGTGGTGCTGAAGGGGTTAACTCAGTACTAGGGAGTGATTCTTACTGTTATGGGGCGTGGCTACGAGTGACACGTCACTGATGACCGTTCCCGATCACGGGGAACAGTCATCAGTGACATGACACTAGGCAGAATAGGGGAATACCTTGTTTACAAAGGCATCCCCCTGTTCTGCCTTTGCCGAACGCAACCGCGGTGGCCCGCAACCACGGACATGCACACGAGGCACACGGCGGCACGCTGGGTGGCAAAGTTAAAGGGCCGCACAGGTACACCCATTTGCCTGCCCGTGCTATGTTGTCGACGTACATCTGCGTGCGGCGGTCGGCAAGTGGTTAATTTCTTAATTTAAAAAAAAATTGTGACAAAAAAATTAAAAAAAATATTGGGAAGCTGTTTTTTGGGGTTTACAACCACTTTAACTGCTTCCCTTCTAGCCCATGTACATAAAATGGTCGTACAGGACAGGCATCGATGTTAGTGGTTAGCTTTTTAGAGCACATTTGACAGGCAGTGAGGGGACACTGTATGAAAACAAATTTGATTTAATTTCTTAATTTTCCAAAAAATTGTGACAAGAAATTACAACTTCAAAACACTCACCATGCCTTTTACTAAATACCTTGGACTGTCTACTTTCCAAAAATAAGTTATGTTGGGGATTATTTGTACTTTTTTGGCATTTTAAGTCCTCAAGAAATTAGACTTAGCGCTGATCAATCTTCAAATATATATATATATATTTATTTATATACACTGTGGTTTGTAGACTCTATATAAAACTTTTACACATGTAGCACACAGACCCTTTTATCTTCTGCTTACCTCCACTTGCAGAGTAGGGCACACCATGCCACATGCCCGTATCCTCCTGGTATAAGAGGTTGAGCTGTGTTCATACTATTTTTGGGTCCTGCACCAAGTTACCTCCCTCCATTGGTTCTCGTCCCTAGAGTGTAGGGAAAAGTCTATTCTCTTTCCTAAAAGAAGGCCAATGTCCAGACTGTTTTAAACTCCAACAAATTAGTTTATTTTTCTTGCTTGGAACTTAGTGGGAAAAAAGGTTGAAGATAGAGTTGGATAGGGAGGTAGGTTCAGGCACGTGGCACCCATTTACCCTATTCTCCACTCAAGCCTGAGTGGGTATCGCTCACCCAGATAGATCCCTCTCACAGTTCTAGCAGCCGGAGTGAAGCACGAACAGTTACTTTCGATTTTTGTCCCCTTCAAAGACAAGTTCAGGAGATCCTCTGCCACAGAATCCTTTAGTTCCCGAATCTAGAACTCTCTAGCGCCCGCAACTTTAGAAACCATAAGTGCCAGTGGGGCACATCACAGGAGCTATTGTACAACTCACGGAATCCTTCTCTGATAGGCAACCAGGCCTCTCCTGAGACAGTGACTTCCTTCACTGATCCTCCGGACAGGTCCTCCCCTGGTTTCCTCTCTTTCAGAGTGGGCCACCGTCCCTCGGGTACCCTGGGACTCCGATGGTTTGGTTGTAGACCCAGTTGAAGGTACTGGGCCTACCTGGAACACTATAGCCTCGGGCTGAAGGTGCCCTAGACTTCTCGACCAATTCACGCACCCCTGGCCAGCAGGGCCAAAGGGCGCGACTCTCGTCACCAGGGGTCCCCCTTGGAATCCCCCTTCCTCATGGCGTCTGCCCCTTATGTACCCTCTCCTGGCATGCACAGCAGGTAGACCACGCCCACTGTATGGCTGCCGAGAGAGGACACCCAATCATGCTACAATGCCGCCTGTGGTTCGACCCAAGACCTGGGTAACAGCGCCACCTGCTGGTCAAGGGGAACTATACACCCAGGCAACACCACAGCAGAGCAGAGTCCAATCTAGAGAATCAGAAAAACCTGAGCCAAACTATTGCCCAGGCCGCCCTAAATTTAAGGCACAGCGACCCCAATTTTGGGGGTCCAGTACACACAGACAAAATAATATACATCTATTTAGTTTTTTGGTCTTTTGTTTTTTCACCAAAGAAATGTAGCAGAATACATATTGGCCTAAGTTTATGAAAAAATATTATTTATTTGCAAAGTTTTATAACAAAAACGAAGAAACTTATTTTTTTTTGTTAATTAGGGCCTCATGCACACAGGACATTTAAAAAACACCAGCGCTGCTGCCAGGAAAAATCTGTTAAAAAATGTGCTGTTAGCCGCGTTTTCGAATAGCGTTTATGGGTGTTTTTTGTCATTAGCGTTTTTTTATGTTTTTTCCGTAAAAACACTCCCTATAATGTAAAAACACCTAAAACTGCTAAACGCGCTTGTTACAGCATTTAGCAGCGTTATTTTGTCATTTTGTGTTTTTACAGCTCGACAGACTCTGCTCCTGGACGCACAAGATGTCGTTTTTTTCTACTGAAAGGGGATGAAACAGTTCAGTCTTGAGGTGGTAAACCTCCCATTAAAAAAAAATGGAGCCCTGCTGTTCCATAGCTGATGGAGAAACAGCTCCATGTCACTATTAAAGTGGTTGTACACCCTATACAACCACTTTCACCTACAGGTAAGCCTGTAGGTGCTGGAAATATCTCCTAAACCTACACAGTTTATGAGATAGTTACAATTCCCCGTACAAGGATTTCTTCTGAGCATGCGCCAATGTATTAGGCGCTTGCGCACTTTAGAAAGGGCACACTGTGTAACTGGCATGCGTCGGAGTGAAGTCACGCGACTCCCGCCAGTCACAGAGCCGGAGTCCACGGCCCGGAAGGAAGAGGGCTGAAGATGGTCGCTTCCAGCCAGCTGGGACATCGGGGACATTGCAGGCTTCGGTTTCAGGTAAGTGACACAAAATGGGCTACTATGCGATGCATAGTAGCCCATTATCCTTTACCTTTGCAGGGAAATAAAGAGGAAGTAAAACCCAGTTTACTTCCTCTTTAATGTGCAGTGTTTAATTATTCCACTAAATGGGCCTAAGCAAAAAATGTCAATCACATGTAATATCATTTGAAACCAGGCAACATTTAACATTGATAGACGGTCTTTTTTTAGAATAATAAGGATTCGGTTATTTTCACATACTTGTTTCATATTATAGTGTTGTAAGGATCAGTGCATGTTTTTCTTTCTTTTTTTAAATGTTGTCCACCCACATATTATATCCTCAGATTCTCTTAACAGGCTCTGAAAAGTTCAAGTAGTGATTTCATTAAATTTCTGTTGGTAAATATAATAAGCTTTTGACACTTCTAGAAGTGTGAAATGTACAAATCTTTCAAGAAGATTTATTCTTAAAGCGGAGGTTCACCCACATTTTACAGATTGCTGTCAACAGTCCCTCTTAGCATGAATATAAACAAAAGACTAACCTTTTTTTTTTTTGCTGTGCAGTTTTCATTAATCTTCTTTCTTCATTCCTACTTCCGGGATTTCCTCCCGCGGGAGTAGGCGTGTCCTTTGCTGTGCTACGGGTCGCTGTGTATGCTGTGTAGAGAGTGCGCATCCCCGAGATAGAGACGCAGTGATCTATGGGAGCTCCCGCGGCGTGTACTGGGGATGACGCCGCCCGTTGCTATGAAAACCATAATGCTTACGGCGCAGGTCGCCGTAGAGAGTGCGCATCCCCGAGATAGAGCGGTGAATGCCGGGAGCTGAGCATTCACCGCATCCAGGAAGCAATTGCTTGTGGGCTTCACAATGCCCACAAGCAAAATGGCAAATGCATAGATAAAATAATATAAGTTTATCTTTACTATGAAAACGGACGGGTGATGCTGCAAGACACCTAAAAAGTGAGTACTCAATTGCGATATATAAATCCACTGATTTAATACGGAAAAAAACGAATGGTCGCGGAACCTCCGCTTTAACCTCCACGGAGTCTAACATTGGGACAAATACTGTAAGTATTTACGGTTTGCTTTGCAGGAAACTGCTGGTTTTGGTTTTTACATATAGTGACAGGGTTGCTTTAAGGGTATTTGGAGGTATATGTTTACTACACAAACATCTAACATAAAAAGGAGAAAAACAAAATGTTATCATCCTCGTCTGTTTTGTTCTATCAGGACCTGAATATTAACCCAGGGCCTCTGCTGTGTCTGCAGTAGCTCTTCTTGCTAAGCCACCTGAGATGCTGAAAGCTCACTGTATGATCTCTTGTACAAACTTACTCTCTATCCTTTTCCTGGTGAACTATAAACTCCATGCTTCTCTCATGAACTTCCTATTTAAGCCATGCCTTTCTGTTTGCCAGATTATTGTGCTCTTCTCTAGCCAATATCATGTTCTTATGCTCCTGCTGCCGTCCGAATCTTTTTAACCAATTCGTTACTGACCTTTGGCTTGTTCCTAGACTACGCTTCCACTTGATCTCAACTTGCAACCACTTGTTACCGACATTTAGCTTGTTCCTTGACTATGCTTCTGCTTGATCTGAGCCTGAAACAACTTGCTACCGACCTTTGGCCTGTTTGCTAAAGATGCTTTTGCTTGATCTGAGCCTTAGTAAGAGGCTGACCTAGGTATGAGTTAGTGATTCTATGCATGAAGGTAAAAAACCTTCTCTGTGCAGCAGCCCCCATAGCCCCCCTAATACTTAACTGAGCCTGATCTTCCTCCAGTGCTGTGCACGAGAACCTCAGCTCTAAGGGGACTCTCTCTCTCTTCTTTGGCTGAGACTAACGGGAGCCATTGACTTTTATATCACTTTATGTGTATGCTCAGTTTCCAGGGCTTTTTGGTCCCGGCCAGCCCACATGTACTATAAAAAGGGAGAAAGGCTCTCAGCTTGACTCGCAGTAATAATTGGGGGTATGTTGATAGAAAAGATTTTTGGGGAATGTGTGGTTGTGGTTTTGAAGTGTTTTTGTGCGACATTTTAATTAACATTTAAGACAACAAATCGTGATACTTATCGACTACACTGTTAAACTGTTTTGCTATTGGCCAATTTGTACAAAGTTGAGGGGCTTTAGATTTTTTAGCTTTTTTTTTTTATTTTTAGATTTTAGTTCTGCTGTTCTGCTTCTTCCATTGGTCACTTAAAGCTTTTGTAGCCAAGGTTTGCTACTGTGCTCATGATTAAGAGACACAGTTTTTTTTTTTGTTTTTTTTTTATATGGGTTTGGTACACTCTAATGCATGCTGGACTCTATGTGTGTTTCTTCCATCTGTGAAAATGACCCAGAGCAATGCATCATGGAACATGTAGTCCAGGATGAGGAAGTGACACTAATAGCCGGACCAATCTGGACCACAGGTAACAGAATGCTGTGCGCACAGAACAGCCTGCTGGGAGAGGAAATAAAAAGGCAGGTGTGGCCTGTTTTCGTTCTCTCTGGATGCCATTCTGACCCTGCCAGCAGGAGAACTGTGTGACAGGGAGTGTTGCAGCCTACACAGCACAAGCCGGATCACCAGGCTCAGGGATCTCAGAGGACAGCATCGCTATTCCAATACAGCGGACCGGCCTGTGTCCCAGACTGTCCGGAGGTTCCTGCAACCCAGTCCACCGGGAGCTGCAGCGTGGCGCAGTGCCACCATTTCCACAGGACAAAGACCGAGAATTCCACCTGGAACCCTCTATTCATCTGATGTTCAGAGTGGTGAGTGGGCACAGCCCTTGTGATAGTTAACAACAGTACTGCTGAGTAACATTTACACAGACTGGCTGGTGATACTTGTAGTTCCACGGATATGAATCTGCCTCTTCACAGGCCTAAAACAGCAGGCGCTTGGGGCCAATATTCCCCCATTGGGCTTTAAAGTTAGTATTGTGAACATTTCTCTAATACAGTTAAAAGGAGGAGTACACACGGGTTATCCTTTCTTCAGATAAGGTGCAGTTAAGTTCATCTTTGTTACCCTCTTTCATCTTGGATTACAAATTGACTGCAGTATTAAGAACATAGGCTAGCTGAAGATAACTGGAACTAAAGGAACACTTCTTATTTCCTCTCTCCTGTGCGCAACTTCTATTTCTTTGCATATTTCATTGAACTATTATTACAGGCCCACACTATAGAATATTAATCAAGATACATTGTGGTTGAGATATATATATATATATATATATATATATATATATATACATGTTACAGTTTGTCGGTCTGTGTGTTGAGGACACAGAGGGAAAAAATATGTGATACAGTATTGGGTATTTGTTCCTCTGTCTACCTGTCCACATAGGTCTTGTAGTGGATTTATGTCAAGTATTCTTGTGCAGTATATATGAGGCCTATTCACTGTTAAATTAAGCAGTGTTTACTTTGTGTTTATTTCATCCCAGTAAACATATCTGAGTTGTTCATTGATACCGTGTGAGTCTCTAATTACTATCACAGCTGTGACAGGATGGAACCCAAGGTGTCAGTGGTAAGAGAGGATTTCTGAAGTCGAGGTAACCAATGGGGTATAGAGTCTACTAGCAGCCCTCACGAGGGTACCGCTACACTTTGATTAAACAAAAGTCAGGTGTTATAGTCAAAACTACTTGAAAGCCTTTTTCAAATTTAAATTAATCAAATTATTCACATTGGGTTTCTGCTGCTGTATTTAGGCCATGCTAAGGGTAAAAGTAAAAAAATCTATTACATATGCAACATATGATACCAGAATACGATCTAGCTGATGCTGTCATTCAGCCTAAAGCAGTATTATGCCTAATGCTTCTATGCATTAGGGTAAAAACATTTTTTGGGTGCAGCTCCACTCTCCAGCCCCCTCTTTTACTTACCTAAATCCCATCTCAATCCAGCGATGTGCATAAGAGCAGTGGCTCTTTCAGGTGAAAACAGAAGGAAAAAAGCCTAAAAAAGAAAACAAATGCAGCCACCACATCTAATGATTGGTAAGATGCAATATATAAAAAGTCCACATGCGGCGCTAAATAAATGAAACAGTCCTTTTAAATAGAAAGAAAGGGAAGGAAGAAATCCCAGCACCAGCTTTAGTGTGTAATAGCAGCATTCCACACCACAGTGACATTCAAATCTCCTTACCAGAATGGGAATGTTAACAAGCATGTAACCAAGATCTGATCAACAGCTCCCACTCCAATCACTTCATGAAAAGCTCAGCACTGTAGCAGCTTAGTGGAAAGGCTTGATTCAATCACCATCAATCACCTCTCTGGATAGGAAAAATCAGCTAGGACTTCAAGTAACCAGGCTCACTCGTGTACCTGCTCTCAATCAAGAGGATGATGTCACCAATAAAACAATAATGATGCAGCACATAGTGAAGCCCATATGGGATATTAAAACAGTTTATTCAGGTTGTACTTACATCAAGAAAATAAAAACAAACATTTGGGAACAAAGAGTCATGAACCACTGTGGCTCTCATCGTGCTTGTGTTTCCTAGGCCCGCCTAACACGTTTTGTCCAATAGGACATCGTCAGTCCTACTCTGAGCACATACGGCACAGGCAGCTACGAAGGCGGTTACCTCAGCACGTAGACTAGGCCACCAGAATTGTGGGGAAATGGCCCAAAAGTTGATTCTTCCCAGGGTGGCCAGCAGCCTTGGGAGAATGGTAAGTCTGGAGCACGGCAGTACGGAGACTCTCGGGAACAAAGCAGCGGTCACAAGGTTTCTCAGGAGGGGCATGGACCTGATCAGCAAGAATTTTGTCTCCCAAAGGAGAAGTGAGACTGTTGCGAACCGTAGCCAAAATACGATCAGGAGGAATCACAGGAACCGGAACCGTCTCCATCTTGGAAGTGGAGGAAAATTGTCGTGACAAGACGTCAGCCCTTACATTCTTAGTACTGGGTAAGAATGAGACAGTGTAATTAAAACTTGACAAGAAAAGAGCCCATCATGCCCTTCTGGGAGAGAGGCGCTTAGCCTCATGCCGTGTACACACGATCGGTTTTTCTGATGAAAAAAGACAGATGGACTTTTTTCATCAGACAAACCGATCGCGTGTGGGCCCCATCGGTCTTTTTTCCATCGGTATAAAAAAATAGAACATGTTTTAAATTTTACCGATGGAAAAAAAAACGATAGCAAATTACGATCGTCTGTGGGGAACTCCATTGGAGAAAAAACCCACGCATGCTCAGAATCAAGTCGACGCATGCTCAGAAGCATTGAACTTCATTTTTCTCAGCTCTACGGAGTGTTTTAGGTCACAGCGTTTGGGACGGTCGGATTTTTGACTGCTTGTGTGTAGGCAAGACTGATGGAAGTCAGCTTCATCGGATTTCCGATGGAAAAATCCATTGGATTTTATTCCATCGGAAATCCAATTGTGTGTACAGGGCATCAGACAAGAATGTGAGATTCTTATGGTCAGTAAAAATGAGAATCGGCACAGTGGTACCTTCGAGGTGATGTCTCCACTCTTTCAGGGCTAAAATGATCGCCAACCGCTCTCTGTCACCAATCTCGTAATTGCACTATGCAGGTGACAATTTCTTGGAAAAGTAGCCGCACGGATGCATAGCACTGTCAGAGCTAGGACGTGAGACAGAAGTGCGCCAACTCCAGTCTCAGAAGCATCAACTTTAAGGATAAAAGGCAACGTAGGATCAGGATGTTCCAACACAGGAGCAGAAACAATGGCAGCCTTAAGACTCTCAAAAGCCTTAATGGACTCTGGAGACCAACTCTGTGGGTTACCGTCCTTTCTGGTCATATTAGTCAGGGGCTTGACCAGAGATGAGAAGTTACTAATAAACTTCCGATAATAGTTTTAAAAGCCAAGAAATCGCTGCAGAGGATGTAAACCCACGGGTCGAGGCCACTGTAGGACAGCAGAAAGTTTCTCTGGGTCCATCGAAAAACCAGCCGTGGAAATTACATAACCCGGGAATTTGACCTGTTCCCGATGGAATTCACACTTCTCCAGCTTACAATAGAGATTGTTCTCTCTTAGTTCTGAAGCACTCGACAGACATCTGTGTGGTGGCTCTCCAGGGACTTGGAAAATATGAGGATATCATCGAGATAGACCACCACACATAACTAACAAATCTCGGAGGACATCGTTAATAAACTCCTGGAAAATTGCCGGAGCATTACAGAGGCCAAAAGGCATTACGAGATATTCATAATGACCTGTTCTGGTATTAAAGGCAGTTTTCCACTCGTTGCCCTCCTTAATACTCACGAGATTGTATGCCCCTCTCAAATCAAGCTTCGTGAAAACCGTTGCTCCCTTGAGGCGGTCAAATAATTCAAAAATTCCGTAATCAACGGAATCGGATAGGCATTCTTAATGGTGAGACGATTGAGACCCCTATAGTCAATGCAAGGTCTCAGTTCACCACTCTTCTTCTTCACAAAAAATAAACCAGCACCAGCAGGAGACAAGGATTTGCAGATGAAACCTCGAGAGAGTGCGTCTGCAACATACTCCTCCATGGCCTTATCTTCCAAGACGGACAAAGGGTAAACCCGGCCACGAGGGGGTATGGCACCAGGTTGAAGGTCAATTACGCAATCATACGACCAGTGTGGAGGCAAAGTACCAGCTTGACCTTTGTCAAAGACATCGCTAAAATATTTGTACTCCTCCGGCAGGGAGGAGAGTGAAGAGGTGCACTGGACCTTGGCTACCTTCTGGAAGCATCTCTCTTACTGCATTGTGGAGACCAGGACAGAACCTCAGCATGGAGCCAATCAAGAGGGGTTGTGCCTCTGTAACCAAGGATAACCAATAACCAGTGGCAACTTAGGTAAGTTAATAACTTGGAACTGGATTATCTCATGGTGAAAAGCCCCTACGGCCATGGACAACGGAACAGTCTCATGAGTCACATGGGCAGGCTGTAGAGGTCTCCCGTCAAGAGTCTCAATGGCAAGTGGAGTGTCACGCAGCTGCAGCGGATTCGAGTGCTTCGATACAAAGGCAGCATCAATGAACAGGCCTGCAGCCCCGGAGTCGATAAGAGCCTGTATCTCGACGGACGACTCAGCCCACGATAGGGTAACCAAAACCAGGGGCTTATCCTTCTGGGAAACTGGAGAAGAAACAACGCCACCTAAGGTCTGTCCAAGATAGGACCTCAAGGTTCGGGCGTTCCCTGGATGGGTAGGACAAGACTTCAAAAAGTGACCATCCTGGCCACAATAAAGGCACAATCTCTCCCTCCCAAGGGGTCTCTTGTCCGCAGAGAGACGCGTGAAGCCCAAGTGCATGGGTTCAACTTCACAGACCGGCTCGGTACCAGGAGGCATGGGAGGTGAGGGAGGCAAGGGTGGGACTGCAAAGCTCGGAGACAAATGTACAGGAGGCTTCAGCAAGCGCTCCTTAAGAGAGGGTCTCTCTCTGAGTCTGGAGTCAATGAGGATGGCAAATGTGATCAACTTCTATTCTTGATCCAGGTCTGGGACTCCAAAGTACTGAAGCCAAATACAGCCAGATAACTAGCATTAAAGTGGTTGTAAAGGCTGAAGGTTTTTTACATTCATGCAATCTATGCATGAAGGTAAAAAATCTTCAGTGTGCAGCTCCCCCCTTCGCCCCCCCCCAATACTTTCCTAAGCCTGATCTAGATCCAGCGATGTGCACGAGTCCCGAGGCTCTCCCGGGTCTCTCTCTCCTGATTGGCTGAGATGCAGGAGCCATTGGCTCCCACTGCTGTCAATCACAGCCAGTGAGGCGGGAGCGGTGGGCAGGCTGAGCTATGCTCTGTGTCTTGTGGAGCCGCTTGCTATGGTGGCACTCGACAAGGAGGAGGGGGTCCAGTGTGGGCGGGGACCCAAGAAGAGGACAAACAGGGCTGCTCTGTGCAAAACCACTGCACAGAGCAGGGGTAAGTATGACATGTTTGTTATTTAAAAAAAAAAAAAAAAATTTCCTTTACAGTCACTATAAATAACAGTCTACTTATTTCTCTCATGCAATGTCCTTAGAAAAAAAAAAAATAATGACAGAAAAAGTTGATAGATTATGGATAAACTGAGGTTGTTGATAGTTAACCGATTGCTGCTCTGTACTGAAGATATGATGCTGAGGAGGTTAAAGGAGACATTTTGGGAAGTCTGATTGTATGCAAATACATAAACAGAACACCTAGGGTTTTTGGCAAGCCCACAGGACCAGTGAATTTATCCACCACACTTATAATCACTATGGTAGTCCTCTCAACAAAGGATTGCTGTTCTGTTACTACACAGTGGAAACAGAAAAAAAAATCAAAAGCCAGGAAAACGATTTCTCCTAGAACATGATGTTGTGCTAATCAGAGGAAGCTCACTAAACCATAAATAATTTTAATCTCTCATTTCCTGTGTTATTGTTAATATCCTTCTTTCGCTTTGATAAAGCCTGAGAGGAAGAAATCTGTCCAGCCGTGCTCTAGCTAAATATTATAAAAAAAAAGAACTTATGTTCCATAAACCATAGCTGGTCTGCTGTGAGCTGACAGCATATAAAATGTAGAGTATTATTTGTTTCAGTATGTGTCCATTATGGATAGATTTATGCTGTTGTTGCCAATTAAGTGGGAGGTCCTTGACCAAGTAATTGTAAGCTTATTTTCATAAATTTATGACTACCCTTAAAGTGTAACTCCAGGAAAACAGAAAAAATGTACAGGCATACCCCACTTTTAAGTACACAATGGGACCAGAGCATGCATGTAAAACGAAAATGTATTTAAAGTGAAGCAATACCTTTTTTCACTTCTAGGCTGTAGTGGGGGTGCCAGGGGCTGTAGTGGGGCATCAGGGGCTGTCAGGGAAACACTCACATGTAACTAGGCTCATCTGATGCAAGGGGGGCCCGCTCCAATCCATCCCACGGACATCGCGCTGTGCACAGAGGACAGTGCTGTGGAGAGGCTGGATGGCATTCTGTTGCTGACAGGGAAGCAGGAAGAACCACCGAGTGGATGTGTCACCGGAGGTGGGGAGGCGGCCAGGAAACAGGAAGGGCACACTGGAATAGGGTAGGCTACATGCTCAGAGCTTCAGTTCCTTCTACTGCAGCTGATGGTGCAGGAATGTTTGTACTTGTGAGGCCCTTTACGTACACTCGCGGGTATGTCCGTACTGGCGAGTGTACGTAAAAGTGAGTGTCCGTAAAGCGTGGTAGGCCTGTATTTAATAATAAAAAAAAAGCTGCCAATTGTAATGCCTTATGCACGCTGAGGGCATGGGCGTCCGCTTCGGCAGCGGCGATACACAATCGCATTTTACCCTTTCTTCGACCGCTAGCGGGGGTTAAAAGCGACCCCCCCCCATGTTATAATGTAAAAACACCCCACTGTGCCCCATGCATCTTTAAATATCTCTTTGTCACTATTGTGTACCCCCTCTCCACAACTGCACCTCTGGACCCCTTTACATTACACAGCACCCTGCATCACTGGACCCCTTTACATTACACAGCACCCTGCACCCCTTTACATTACACAGCACCCTGTATCACTGGACCCCTTTACATTACACAGCACCCTGCACCCCTTTACATTACACAGCACCCTGTATCAATGGACCCCTTTACATTACACAGCACCCTGCACCCCTTTACATTACACAGCACCCTGCACCCCTTTACATTATACAGCCCCCCACAGCACAGGCCCCCCATTCAGCACAGACCCCCCTATTCAGCACAGATGGACCCCCCTTCAGCACAGACCCCCCCCCTCCTTCAGCACAGACCAGAGTCTCACTGTCACAAAGGTGTAAATTCAAATACAATTGTCAGTTCAGTTGTGACCTACCTAACTTTACGGCAGTGTATAATGTAGTGGTCCCTTCCCTTCCTACAAAAGTACTGACCTACCCTATTCCTACATTGGCCACTACACTACCCTGCACACCACACTGACCACTACACTACACACTACACTGACCACTACACTACACACTGACTACTACACTACACACTGACCACACTGACCATATGTATGACGTGTCCTATGACGTCATGTCTCTGCAGTCACACACACACGTGTTGTAGGACATCTCCTCCTCCCTCCATACCGCACACACAGCCCGGCTATCCTTCCTTCTCACCTTCAGCAGGTCCAGCGGGTGTGTGCAGCAGGCTGCCCCGCAGGAGGCCAGGCCCCCGAGGTACTACCACCACCGACACGAGACACCCTCCACTCCGCTATCTCCCCCCCCCGGCTCTTTTTCTTCTTCTCTTCCCCGGGCGTGCTGCACAGTCCAAGGGCCAGGGGCAGAGCCGGCCCATGTCCGGGAGAACGAGAAGAGCCGGGGCCAATCTGGTTGCAGCACGAGGCCCCGCCCAGCCAGCGCTGCCAAATCACGAGACGCGGCCACCTTAAAGCGGCGACGGGAGGTGTGGTGGGCCCGGGGGGAGGAGGAGGGAGTACATGTGCTGCGGTGCAGATCTGTGCAGGGCTGGAAGGGGTGTAAGGGCGGCGGAGGGTGTAGAACACTGCCAATTTGCACCCCCCTCGGCCTGCGCCCCTGGCAGGCGCAGGTCTCGCCGATCCCTTGGTACACCCCTGCTCTTCAACAACACCTTCTCGATTCCAGGGGGGGCAATCGCCCCCCCTTGCCCTATGGAGCGGACGCCCATGGCTGAGGGGTTGATTTACTAAAACTGGATAATGCAAAATCTGGTGCAGCCGTGCATGGTAGCCAATCAACTTCTAACTTTTGTTTAATTACAGTTATGGTTGAACTGGATGTACTTGTGTCTTTTTTCAACCTGACTAACTATGTAACTATGTTGTAAAGTCTTGTTTAAAAAAAAAAAAAAGCTAACAAACATGTCATACTTACCTCCTCTGTGCAGTTAGTTTTACACAGAGCAGCCTGGATCCTCCTCTTCTCGGGTCCCTCTTTGCTTCCCCTGGTCCCTCCCCTCCCTCCTATTGAGTGCCCCCACAGCCAGCAGCTTCCTATGGGGGCACTGGAGCCGAGTCACAGCTCTGTGTGTCCATTCAGACACAGAGCCCTGATCGGTTTCTATTAAGCGCTGCAACAGATTTTGCACTCTCCAGTTTTAGTAAATCAACCCCCGAGTGTCTACTCAGCTCTTCCTAGCAGGAGAAAAGCTGCTTAAAAAAACACAGTAAAAAACGCGTATTGCAAGCGCATTTATAGGCGTTTGTGTGGTAATGCAATTATGCATTATATCGGCCAGTATATGAAATTTATTCTAGCCATTCAAATTCATTAACACGCCTAGTCTTTAGGCACTTTTATGTACATTCCACATTTTTTTTGACCAAACACTCCTCTCTTGGATGCGCTGGTGGTGAATTTTTTTTTTTTTCAGCTTATAAATACTCTTTTTCTAATACGCCTGTAAATGGCTATGTGTTCATGGCTAACAGAGGTGCGTTTACAGGCTGAAAAAAAAGTCAAATGCTTGTTAAAGCAATGTTTTTTACTTCCTGTGTGCACAAGGCCTTAGTCTGTTCAGCCACTCTTGTGATCTAGGTGGATATAAAAATTCCACACATCCCTGTTAAAATGTCAGGTTTCTGTGCTGTAAAAAAGGAGACAAAGATAAATAATTTCAGAACTTTTTTCACCTTTAATGCGACCTATAAACTGTAGAACTCAGTTGAACAACAAACTAAAATCTTTTAGGTGGAGGGAAGTAAAAGTAAAAAACTAAAATAAGATGGTTGAATAAGTGTGCACACCCTTAAACCAATACTTGAAGCACCTTTTGATTTTATTACAGCACTTTTGGGTATGAGTCTATCAGCATGGCACATCTTGACTTAGTAGTTCTCAATATTTGCCCACTCTTTTTTGCAAAAACACTTCAAATCTGTCAGATTGCGAGGGCCTCTCTTGTGCACAGCCCTCTTTAGATCACCCCACAGATTTTCAATTAGATTGAGGTCTTGGCTCTGGCTGGACCATTCCAAAACTTTAATCTTCTTCTGGTGAAGCCATTCATTTGTTGATTTGGATGTATGCTTGGTGTCGTTGTCATGCTGAAAGATGAAGTTCTTCTTCATGTTCAGCTTTCTAGCAGAAGCCTGAATGTTTTGTGCCAATATTGGATGGTATTTGGAACTGTTCATAATTCCCTCTACCTTGACTAAGGCCCTGTTCCAGCTGAAGAAAAACAGTCCCAAAGCATGATGATGCCACTACAATGCTTCACTGTGGGTATGGTGTTCTTTTGGTGATGTGCAGTGTTGTTTTTGCACCAAACATATCTTTTGGAATTATGACCAATAGGTTCAACCTTGGTTTCATCAGACCATAACACATTTTCCCACATGCTTTTTGGAGACTTCAGATGTGTTTTTGCAAAATGTAGCCGGGCTTGAAAGTTTTTCTTGGTAAGAAAGGCTTCCGTCTTGCCACTCTAAACCATAGCCCAGACATATGAAGAATACAGGAGATTGTTGTCACATGTACCACACAGCCAGTACTTGCCAGATATTACTGAAGCTCCTTTAATGTTGCTGTAGGCCTCTTGGCAGCCTCCCTAACCAGTTTTCTTCTCATCTTTTCATAAATTTTGGAGGGACGTCCAGTTCTTGGTAATGTCACTGTTGTGCCATATTTTCTCCACTTGGTGATGACTTTCTTCACTGTGTTCCATTGTATATCTAATGCCTTGGAAAGTCCTTTGTACCCTTCTCCCGGTTGATACTATTTATCAATGAGATCCCTCTGATGCTTTGTAAGCTCTTTGAGGACCATAGCATTTGCTGTAGAATGCAACAACAAAAAATGTCAGGAAAGACCTACTAGAACAGTTGAACTGTGTTTTGGGTTAATCAGAGACACTTTAAATGATGGCAGGTGTGTACTGACTCTTATTTAACATGAGTTTGAATGTGATTGCTTAGTTTTAGTTTTTATCCCCCCCCCCCCCCATAAAAGATTTCAGTTTGTTTTTCAATTGAGTTGTACGCTTTATAGGTCACATTAAAGGTGGAAAAAGTTCTGAAATTATTTAATTTTGTCTCATTTTTTTACATCACAGAAACCACACATTTTAACAGGGGTGTGTAGATGTTTTATATCCACTGCAGATACTGCTGCCAGAGTGCATAGCTAGGCCAGCAACCCAACTTTCTCTACTGCAGTAAACCTTTTGTGAAAGAAACATGGGAGTTGCCATTATTGCCCCTTTTTTCTAAAATGTTATTTGTCTGCCTTTGAATAAAGTTAGAACTACAAAGTCTACTTAAAAAATAAAAAGATGAATGCCAAGCATGGTATACCTTCACATAGTTACATTGGTCCAGCTTGGACCAATGTAACTATTAGGCTTGTGCAATTCGTTTCGTAACGAATCGAAATTCGTCCGAATTTAGCAACTTTCGGACATTCGGAAGCATTCGAATTTCCGAACAGAGCAATTACGAATAAAACCGAATCCAAAATAAATTATACCGCAAAATAGCGAATGCCCGAAGGTCTTCGGCATAATTCGTTATGAAAAAAGTTACGAATGTACGAATCCATTCGAAGCACAATAACACTCACTCTGCTCTCTGCTTCTCCCTCACCATGCTGAACTCCCTCTCAAAATGGTGTACAGGGGGCGGAGGCTATAGCCGCATGAAAAAACGAAAGTAAAATACGAGATTTCGAATCCATTCGAAGCACAATAACACTCACTCTGCTCTGCTCTCTGCTTCTCCCTCACCGTGCTGAACCCTCTCAAAATGGTGTACAGGGGCGGAGCCTATAGCCGCATGTAAAAAACGAAAGTAAAATACGAGATTTCGAATCGTTACAAATAACCGCTATGTATTTAGAAAAGTACAAATCCATTCGAAGCACATTAGGCATAATAGGCAGCGTCGTTGTGAGAGAGACACGGAAAATTACGAATCAACGAACCCCAAAAAAGTTACGAAAGTAGGAGTTGTGTCCAGAATCAACGAAAAACAACGTACTCTACCGAAAGTACGAATTATAAAGCAACAAAAAATTCAACGAAAAATGTCGCTTGCAAAAATACGAATGAGTCCGAACACGAAAAATCCCGTCTAGCAAAATTACGAATGATAACGAATCAACAGGACCGGAAAGAAACGAACCGAAACGGAACTAATTTTTCCGTTGTGCACAAGTCTAGTAACTATGCATATACTATACCTGGTCGAAGCCCCTGGAAGCTGAAAGTCACTGTAAACACCGGCTCCATTTAGAGAATGCTTTGGATGTGCTAAAAAAAAGCAAAACATTCTCTGATTGGATAAGGTGTAGAAACGGGGCAGGGAACGCTTTGCCAGGTATAGTATATGCATAGTTACATTGGTGGACCAAGCTGGACCAATGTAACTATGTAAAAAAATACCATGCCTGGAATTCATCTTTAACCGCTTCCATTCTGTGCAGTTTTACCCCCTTTCTGCCCAGGCCGATTTTCAACTTTCAGCTCTGTCACATTTTCAATGACAATTGCGCAGTCATGTACCAAAATGAAATCTTTATTATTTTTTTCACACAAATAAAGTAAAAAATGAAAAAAGACAGAAAATTCTGAAAAAATAAAAAGTTTTAGTTTGTCAATTTTTTTGGTAAATAAGTAATCTTTGTCCTTCAGTGATGTGCGCTGATGAGGCTGCACTGATGGACACTGATAGGCTGCACTGATGAGGCAGTACTGATGGGCACTGATGAGCACTGATAGTTGGAACTGTTGGGCACTGATAGGCAGCACTGATAGGCGGGACTGATAAGCACTGAAAGGCAAAACTGACTTGCATCACTAATGGGCACAGATGGGCATCACTTCTGGGCACAGATGGGCATCACTTCTGGGCACAGATGGTTATCACTTCTGGGCACTGTTGGAGCTGCACTGATTATCTGCACAGTCTCCCCTGTGAGGAGATGCCGCTGATGCCTCTCCTCGCCTCACACTGTCAGTGTGAGGCGAGGGGAGCCGATTACGGGCCACTACCTTGTTTGGCTCTTTAACGAGATCGGGGTCATTTGACATCGTCCCAGAATGGGAGAGGATCCAGCCTGCCGTCATTTGTCTATACAACAGGTGGGAGGTGGTTAAATACCTTTTGTAACTGTAAGCCCTAATATTTCCGTGATGTTTCTTATCACAGAAATGGACACAGAACTCTGGAAAAATGGTATGGAGTTTTTCTCCTCCAGTAAAAATAAAATACATTCCTGTAAAAATGTGTGTGTGTGTGTGTCTATGATTCTATTGGGGGCTTGTCTTTTAATATTCTGATTGTATTAATGTAATTCCTATTCGTCTGTAGCGGAAGTAAACTAATACTATGAAATTGAGTAAAACAGAATTCATCCATCATGTAATTCTGACTAATATGCCTTCTGTTTAACTGACTTCTTAGGTCAGCTGAGCTTTGAATGAGGACTTTGGATCCAAATACTTTATCGACTGAAATATGAAAGATAATTTTTTACAAGTGGTTTAAGGGCATTTTGTACAGTAGCCTTTCTGCAACCAGTCACCCATTAAATCAAACCATTCCTTTGTGGAAAACACAGGATCCTGCACTGGAGAAATTTAGCCAGTGGCCTCCATCCAAATCCTCTCGGCTGGATGACACGAGTTGAACTATTGTTTTAATGGCTGGAGATCTCTGCGGTGTCATTTCCCTGATTTCAATGGACAATATTTGTCTTGTGGACCCAACATTGATTTAGTTTCATAGGAAGTCTGGCAAATACAAAAATCCCCCAAAGTGCTGTTACATGCTTCACATAAGGTTTAAATATTGCATTCATCTTTAATTCTCAATCTGCAGTTGTTTGCTTAGGTTATTGGTTATACTGCAATCACTCTTTCTGAATTCTAGGCAAAAAGCAGATGATATGTATATTTTTTTTTTAGTAAGCTAAGCTAAAAGAATGCTTTCAGAAATAGATGTAGGACATGAAAGCTAGGCTAAGCGACTCAATTATGCACAAAAACATATGAACTGGGGTGCAGAAGAATGGCAGCAAGTGCTCTGAACTGATGAGTCAGTTTGAATTATTTGGCTGCAGCAAAAGGCAGTTTTTTTTCAGGGAGGGATAGAGAGTGGTACAATATTGAGTGTCTGCAGGCAACAGTTAAGCATAGTGGAGGTTTCTTGCAAGTTTGGGGCTGCATTTCTGTAAATGGAGTTTGGGATTTGGTCAGGAGTCATAGTGACCTCAATGCTAAGAAATACAGGCAGATTCTTATACATCATTCCTTACCATAATGGAGGCGTGTGATTGGCCCCAAATGTATTCTGTTGCAGGAAATCGACCCCCAAACATACAGAGAATGTCATCAAGAACTATCTTTAGCATAAAGAAGAACAAGGTGTCCTGGAAGTGATGGTTTGGCTCCCACAGAGCCCTGATCTCAACATCAACTAGTCTGTCTGGAATTACTGTACATGAAGAGATATAAGGTTTGGAGGCAGCTTACATCCACAGAAGATCTGTGGCTAGTTCTCAGCAGGATCTGTTTAGCCCTGCGCTATTCTTCACAGCTGGCGTCCAGTGTGTCCCGATTCACAGTTTCAAGTCCGATTTCAGCCTGAATTTTTGGCTGAACTCGGACCTAAAACGGACCAGAAGATGCACAGGACTCCTGTCCATTTTTCTCAGGATCCGCTCTGGAGATGTGTGAACTGGCTCCATAGAGGGCCGGTCACAATCTCCTGATATGTGAATTGGATGTGGGGAAACCTGCATCCAATTGGCAATAGTGTGCACCCAGCCTAAACCTGTATGGAAACCCTTTCTTGTGCTACACAATGACAAGCTTGTTTTGAGGCCCAGGGTCTCTTTTCTTCCCAAGGTTTTTTCTTCCTTTTATCATAGCCAGGACATTTTTCTTCCCTACCATCTCTCTGTCCTGTTCCTAAACACCTTAAGCTGGCTATAGACGGGTTGAAATTGAGCCAGTTCAGCAGGGACTGACTGAATTTTGGTCCATCTCCGGCCGTTTCTGCTCAACAGGAGCCGATCTAATGATGGACACCTCTCCAACATAACTGTTGGTATTTTTGTCCGATCAGTACTTACAATCGACTGCCATGCTGATCAGTGTATTCTTACAGCAGAGGAGTTTCCCATGCCAGAATATAATAGCACAGTGGGGAGGATTCCTCCATCCACATTGTTCTTTGGCTGTGGGAATCTGTTTTTTTTTTTTTTTTAACCAGCCCACTGGCTAATCCCCCCCCAAAAAATCTATATGGCCAACTTTAAGGCGATTTTCCACCATTTCAACAATCCGACTCTCGGTTTGTGATTCCTAAAGATCCCTGTAGGGGACAGCCTGCTTCTTATTCCGCTATCACTAGCTGGATTGGACAGTTCCCCATTCAAATTTATGAACTCAAGGGCTGTGTTCTCCAGTTCCAGGTCAAAACGCACTTTGCTAGGTCAGTTGGTGCTTAATGGGCTTTTTAGCATCAGGCATCTATTTCTCAGATTTGCAAGGTTGCCAACTGGTCTTCTGTTTACCAGGTGGATATTTAGACCTTAGCTGATGCCGGCTTCCATTGTAAGGTTCTTAAGGTGGCTCTGTAGGCTCTTTTGAGAACCCTCTTTTGTGGGCCTGTTAGCCTTTATTTGCTTTATTGTGCACTCCTCAGTTGGACTGCTTTTGGATGCCCCAATATGCCTGAATGCTGTGATCTGTTTTGTACAAATAAGAAAATAGGATTTTTGACTGTAAAATCCTTTTTTGGAGTTCATTAGAAGGCACGGGTTCCTGCGATCTGTTCTTATGATGCACTCCTAATATTGCTTGCAAATTAAACTGAGGCATGCTGGGAGTGGGAGAGGTTAAACTGGGCTGTCCTTACAGATTTGTTTTACCATCAAATTATGGTGCTGCCGTCAGGAGATTTTGCCCATCTCCTGAAGGTAGCACCATAATTCAATGTACCTGAACACTTGAACTGTGTTGTGCGATGTACACCTAGAAAAGATTTTCTGGTAAGTGAAAAATCTTATATCCTAAAAATAACTTGAAATATTCTCTCCTAAAACACTAACATCAAATGCTCACATTTGTGAACGCAGTGTCATTCGAGTTTTTAGCAAGCCTGTGAAAAAGTGTCAGTTGTGCTAATTTGTGCCCTCATCAATCTGACTTATCTTATCTTAATGTTATGCAAACGGTTTTTATTCTCCTACGTGCTTCGAAATGTAGTATCAAAGGACGAATAAAGCTTTCCCAAAGTAAAATGTATACGTTCACATTGAGCTTCACCATACCCGCAAATTACATGAAAGCCGAACCAGTGTGATGTAATTCGAAGAAGACAACTTTTTGATTTTATTTGGAGGTAAATATCTGGTGGTGCGCACATTACGTAAGCATTGCACTGAAAAAAATTAAAGGAAAAAGCAATTTTTAATTTTTTTAAACATTTTACTATTAAATTCCCTCAAAAAACAAGGAAATAAAAACAAATGTACCCATATTTTCTACCAATGTAAAGCCCAATCTATTACTCAAAAAACAAAGCAGGTATAATACATTAGGGTAGACTACAAATGCTAAAAGGTAATAAAAAATGCTTTGAGACTCAATGGGATTTAGAGAGAAAAAAAGCTTGGGACTCAAGTGGTTAACATTTTAACGAAAAATATTATGCTTAATTTCACTGAAGATTTTATGTAAAAATAAGCTTTATAGCAATTTTACACATCGATCAAGTATCATGGAGTGTAAGCTTTATTTTAACAGCATACTGTGTGGCATGCTGTGTCTAATATTAACTATAGAATGGATTCCAAAGAAAATATTGAAATATACACAGGGTCAATAAAAGCAGGGTTCTTTGAATGATTTTAGAGTGTGCCATCAGGTGACTGGTATGCCAGATGTGATTAGTAAGTACTATGACTTCAGAAATTGGCTTTATTGATATATACTAAATATTAGTAATTAAACACCGTTGATTGGGCATGTGGCTTGTAAAAAAAGTTAGCTAATGGTTTTAATGCATACAATAAAAAAATAGATAGTTGAAAAGACACATATTGTAATTTGGCACTATGGGATATATTTCTAAAATATTGCTTGAACAAACGTCACACCCAGTTTCATCTAGTAGCCAAATTTAAGTAGTTTTCTGAAATACCTCAATGAGAAAATATACTGCATTTTGGCCTCTAGGTGGAGCGGACAATAATTCTATAGGAATTAAAGAGGTTTTATGGGTTCAGTTTAAAAAAAAATAAAAAATCATGTCATACTTGCCTCCACTGTGCAGTTCGTTTAACACAGAGTGACCCCTATTTTCCACGGCGGCTCTCGCGGCTCCTCCCTGCAAGAGCTAATCCCCTCTGGGAATCTCTTTCCCAAGGGGGTCACCTTGAGGGCGCTTTCCCATGTGAGACACTCGGCGGCCATAGCTGCCAAGTGTATGACTCGGCCTCGCCCCCTGGCACGCCACGTCATTGATTTGATTGACAGCAGCGGGAGCCAATGGCTGCGCTGCTATCAATCTAACCAATGAAGAGCCAGCAATCCACTTGGAAAGCGACATGGGAATGAGCCCACGGAAGTTCAGGGCTCAGGTAAGTCAAATGGGGGCATGGTGGGGCCAGAGAGTGCAAGGTGTTTTTTCACCTTAATGCAGTGTTTCTCAACTCCAGTCCTCAAGGCGCCCCAACAGGTCATGTTTTCAGGTTTTCCATTATTTTGCACAGGTGATTTGATCAGTTTCACTGCCTTAGTAATTACCACAGCAGTTTCATCTGAGGGAAATCCTGAAAACATGACCTGTTGGGGCGCCTTGAGGACTGGAGTTGAGAAACACTGCCTTAATGCATATGATGCATTAAGGTGAAAAAACACAAAGGTTTACAACCCCTTTTAATCTATTATAGAAATTACAGCCAATGTGTGAATCTCATTTAAAAAATTATTTATAAGCAGACCCCTATGTGTTATCATATTGCATATCTCAATAAATCTTATTATCTTCAACCATGGGTGATTCCACCACCTGTGTAAGATTTTCAGGACCGGTTCCCATGCTTTTTCCACACATTCCCATGTGGTCAAGTTTTGCAGCCTATGCATTTGAATGGGCTACAAAATGCACTGGAAAGTGTAAAAAATAGTGAATGCGTAACTTTTTTTGGACGCACTTCACCAAACTGCATGGTTCTGCAACACCTTGTAATATTGTGCTTGCAAACACGCAGAGTTTGAGAGATACGTTTGGGATACTATTAAGAATTCATGGGCACCTGCATTCTTTTGCAAGGGCATCGCACTCACCCACCTTTCCCACACTGTGTTTTGGTGTGAACTGGCCCTTAGTCCTGCCCATCAAAAATGAGAAAATGTTCTTGTAACTGTGTCTTCATGTTATCGTCCTTGATATTCAAAATTGTGTATTGTCAAAGATCCCATACTAACATGTGGGGAGGTGCAGCGTGGTGCAGTCCAGTTGTAGAGAACAGAACTTGTATTAGTATAAAAGTTCAGCAGTTAACAAGCCTGATGGGAAGGCCCCCAACCGGGAACACTCACAGAATGCAACAGAGATGTGTAGTAGAGCCGGTCTGTACCCAAATAGGGAGGTGTCCAGGAAGGACGGCATGTCCACATCCTTTCCCTGCTACTCTGAAACCTCTCCCTGCCACTAATCACTGTCCCTGTCAGATGAGTGACCTGTCCCTACACTACCCACACGCGAAATGCACACCAAGCCTAAGAGCCAGGGCCTTAAAGGGGTGTTCCACCCCAAAAATTGTTTAAAAGCTAGCAGCTACACATACTGCAGCTGCTGGCTTTTAATAATAGGACACTTACCTGTCCTGGAGTCCAGCAATGTCTGCACCGCAGCTGATGTTTTCATCAGTTGTCGGGTGCTTCTGCTGCCATTGCGGGTAAGGGTATTCGGCAGCGTAGCCTTTCGGCTACATGCTGGGAACCCTACTGCGCATGCGCGAGGCAGGGGAGGGGGGAGGGAGCCCCAGCTGTGACGTCACCACCCGCGGCTGAGGTTCCTGGATGTGGGAAAGGATACCTGTCAAAGACAGGTATCCTGTCCCCCCCCCTCCGAAAGGTGCCAATTTTGGCACCGGAGGGGGGTGGGATCAGATGAGCGGAAGTTCCACTTTAGGGTGGAACTCCGCTTTAAATATGATGTGACTGACTAAAAATGGCTGCCGAAATCACATGGGGCGGTAACATCCAATTAGATAGCTTCCCCAGTGACCCAGGAAACCATAGAGGAACCATGTTCCTCTTGACTTCCCCTCCAACTGCAATGCTGCTGTGGCGAGCGCCACCTACATACTGCACCTGCCTACAAATAGACCTGGTCTGTAGGAAAATACTAACCTAAAAATGTCTGGACAAATAAAGGTTAATTCTAATTGTTTAAATCACAGGTGTCAAACACAAGGCCCGCGGGCCGAATCCGGCCCTCCATGCCATTTCATGTGGCCCTCGCACCTCTTCTGCAGCTGCAGGAGAGCTCCAGCCCTCCTCTGGTCCTCCTCCAGACTCATACTTTCTGATTTCAAGCAATGAATCCAGCTTCTTCCCAGCAGCAGCATAAGGAAAGGGGGGTGCACTGTGATCTAAGGGAGAGAAGGGGACTCAACTTCTGATGGTGGGGTGGCTCTTGACATCTAATGTAAGGGGAGGGGATGCGCTGGACATCTAATCTAATGCCTTGTACATACAGTCGGATTTTCCGTCTGAATAAACTTGACGTGTTTTTCCGACGGAATTCCGTTTAAGCTGTCTTGCATACACACTGTCACACCAAATTCAAATTCAAGAATGCGGTGACATACAACACTACGACGAGCCGAGAAAAATGAAGTTCAATGCGTCAACTTGATTCTGAGCAATGCGTGGTTTTTAGTCCGTCGGAATTGTATCCACACGAACGGAAATTCCGATAGATATTTTTTTTCATCAGAAAACATGTTCTCTTTCTAAGTCCATCGGAATTTCCGATGGAAAAAGTCCGATGGGGCATACACACGGTCAAAATATGGGTAAGAATAGGAGAGGGCGGGGAAAGAGAGGTGGTACACACCAATCCCCCCAAAAGGAATTATGACTATGGTGCACCTACAGGGCATAATGGACAATATAATGATTATAGTCAACAGGGTAATTACCAATATGCGCCAGATAGAAACGGGACGTATACTAATAGAGGTAATGATTCAAATTATCACCAGAATGATTATTGTCACACCTCGGGGTACGATACATATTCCAACAGAGGGAGAACTCCCCAACAATATGGAAATCATTTAACCACATATAATTGTTTTTCCCCCTTGGCGAATCATGGTGCCAGGGGGGGGATTTTCCCAGAGCCCAGAGAGGGGTAGGGAGAGGGGTGCCCTCTATGCCACCCAATCCAGGTGGTTGGCAGGGACCAATCCCCCCGCCATTCACTCAGGAGGGGGGACCTTTCAGAAAAAAAAAATCGAGAGGAAGGCGAAATAAAAAGAACAAAGCCCCAATCGGTACAGGGATCTATAATCTAAGTGGCACGCCCCTTAATGATAATGAGATAAGGACATTGGACAGACGTTTAAAATATGCTCCCACCAGGAATTTGAATAAATTTCAAACTTATGTCAGCCTGCAAAAATATGTACGGAGTTTGAACATTAAGAAATATTTTCTGTCCAACCCTGTCATTAAAAACAATGTCCCTACCATTAAGACCCCTTTTAACCAATACTTCATTCTCCGGAATAAGTCAGTGTTTAATCCTCCTAAATTTGACACAAAAAACATAGATGTCTTCAAAAACATGGTGGCAAAGGATTTAGAATCCCTTAAGGTATGGAAGGTTAATGACCCCGAATATATCAAAAAGGGAATTGACTCTTTATTGGAGAGAAAAGATTTGGTTATCCGCCCTGCAGATAAGGGTGGGGGCTTAGTAGTACTTAGTAAATCCTATTATAGGAACGAGATGGAAAATCTACTCAGCGATTCCAATACATACAGTATTATGAACAAAGACCCATTGTTAGAATACAAAAGCGAGTTACATTTCCATATAGAAAGGGGAAAACATATAGGCGTTCTCAATACCAAAGAGGCATTGTATTTAGACCCTTTATTTTGTCGTACACCTATAATTTATTTCTTACCCAAAATGCACAAAGATAGCATCAATCCACCTGGAAGGCCAATAGTTAACGGGATAGATTCCGTTACCTCCAGGTTAGGTCAATATATCGATACGTTCTTACAGCCTTTAGTCCGAGAAACTGATGCATTTTTGAAAGACACCAAACATGCAATTCAGATCTTGGAATCCCTGATAATATCCCCGCCTACTTTTCTAATTACAGCAGATGTAAGTTCCCTTTATACTATTATAAGTCATGAGGATGCCATTGCATCGGTAACCTGGGCCTTTAAATCCTTTAATCTTTCAAGACGGCATAAAAACTTCTTGACGGATAGTTTGAGATTCTGCTTAGCCAAGAATTATTTTTGGTACAACAAGCAATTTTATAGCCAAACGAGAGGAGTGGCTATGGGAGCCCGATTTTCTCCCAGTGTAGCTAATCTCTTTATGGCTCACTGGGAGGAAAAGACTGTATTTAAGAATAGACCATCGGAACTGGTATGTTACCAGCGCTATATTGATGATATCGTAATGGTTTGGGATGGCGACAGGCCGTCCTTGGATAGGTTCATGAGGAAGTTAGATGCTAATAACCAAAATATAGCTCTGACTTGGAATGTCAGCACAGAGCATATGGTTTTCCTTGATTTGAATATATCTAAGGATGGAGACCATGTAAAAATTATCAACCACTTCAAAGCCACTGATAGAAATGCGTTTATTCCGATAGACAGTTGCCACCATAGCAAATGGCTGTGCAACATTCCCAAGGGGCAGTTTATACGCCTTAGACGGAATTGCACGTATGAAAACGATTTCATATCTCAATCTAAAGTTCTATCTACCCGTTTTTTACAGAAGGGGTATGATGAAAATACTTTACAAAAATAAATGGAAAGTGTACGGAAAATAGATAGAAAAGGCTTGGTTGCTAATATTCCCAAGCCTAATTCAAATACCAGCACGGGTATGAGAATGTTTCTTGAATTTAACGTCCAATTCAGGAAGTTTGAGAAAATTATACAAAAACACTGGCCGATCCTTAAACAGGACAAGGTTTTGGGTCCAGCATTGCCTGAACGCCCCCAATTTGTGTATAAAAAGGCGCCCTCACTACGAGACAAGTTGGCTCCAGGGGTGATTGACCCTCCTGTTCTGTTTGAAAATAGGATTTTTAATTTCCTTACAGGATTTTATTCCTGTGGGAAATGCCCTCCATGTAGGCAGGCCAAGTGTAACGTTAAGAAGAGAAAAGAATTCACTGCATTTGCCACCAATAAGAAATACCAAATTAAGCAATTAATAACATGCAACACAGAAGGTGTGGTATATATGTTGGAGTGTGGATGCGGGTTGCAATGTGTGGGAAGAACTTCCAGGCCCCTCCATGTGAGGATAGGGGAACACGTGACGAATATCAAAAGAGGCCTCATTACACATAATGTCTCCAAGCATTTCCGATTGTTTCACAATTGGAGCCCCGCAAAATTAAAATTTTGGGGGATTGAGAAAGTTACCATTGGAGAGGAGGAAATTTTATAAGACAGCTTAGTAAACGGGAATCATTCTGGGTGTATGAGACGAAGGTGGGGGTCCCTTCAGGGCTTAATGTTGAGTTTGACCTCAACTGCTTCATCTCTGATCGATAAGCGGATTGGATGGTTCCATGTTATTAAGCATTATTTTTATTATGTATGTTTTAATACAGTTGCAGGTTTTGGGAGCTGATGGATGTGATGTCGGTATCTATTGCTGTGTAGGGGGTTATCTGGCGATTAGAGTCCATTAATATCTGGATTATTTACTCTGGTCGTGAGAATTCTTACTGTATGCAGTTGTATATAAGTATCTAGTTGGTTGTAAAAAGAATTTCTATATGGGTAGTGATGCCCTATTATGATTGGGTCCATTGGATTGGACTAACCTTCCCTTATAGTTCACCAATTAAAGATGCATACATTTTTGTAATTTTATTTTAGATATCCAAACGGATATTAAATTTAGCCACATCTCTTCTGTTAATATATTAAGGTCCCGAGTGTAATATTAATCTATATTATGGATAGTAATACGGTATTATATAATATATATTGCTGTTATATTAATATTTTCGGCTCTATGGTGTTGGGGCTGTTATGACAACCAATTGGTTCATGCCTTGCATGCACTGATTGGTGGACGCACACCATGCGATCATTTATGATGACATAGCGGTAGAAATAGTATGGGCCATTAGTTATGTGATACTGCTAAATTGAATAGCTTGCCAATAAAAACATATCTTGGGGAGCTGGTAGCTCGGTTTCCTTGTAGCCGTAGGTTGCACTGAGCGCTTATGTGGGGCCTTGATGCTATTTGGCCAAAATGGTGCCCAGTGCAGTTCCAGCATTAAGGCGTCAGCGTCGCTATGGCGACGAGTCTGGCACAGAGACACACTGATTGGCCGACGCATGTCACGTGATCGCGTATGGCTGGCGTGCGTCACGTGATCACGTATGACGCCGTCACGGTAAATGCAGCGCCGACCAATAGAGAAAGACGCGCCCGAAGGGGTGTGTCCGTTTTGTGCCTCAGGATGGCCCTGGGGAGGGTTGTTTGCGGTCATGTTTTTTACATGATCGCGGCCGTGGATGACTGCGGTTCACCTCCGAACACTTATGTGGGGTACATTAGACTTATCGGAGTTTAAGTTCTTTCAGGATGAGGTACAGATTGTTGAAATATATTTTACTCTTAGGGATTTTTGATCAATTGATTAAACACCAAAAAAAAGGGGGCGTGGTATTAGCTTTTGAAGGAGGCCGTATGTCATGATGACCACTGATTGGTTATGGTGAGTCATGTGATGGCGATTCTCCTCATTGTGATCATGTGACCACTGGGGGTGTGGCTTATAACAGATGGAAGGAAAGGGTATTTAAAGGATTGTCCATACGGGGCCTGGGGGTCCCCATAATACGCTGAGGAAGTTCCGCCCTGAGGAACGATACGCGTGCGGAGGGGACCATTATGTGACATTCCATCCAGCAATACCCAGAAGCTTGCAACCGAAAGACGCTGTGGGGCTGATTTACCAAACGTTTGCGCCATGAGTATTGGCGCATCTGCGTGCGCAATGGCTGTTTTGGTATTTACAAAACATTAGCGCCGGTATCGCAGCCCTATTTCCCATTTACTATAGTGTTCTCTGCGCCCGGGAGGAGGCGCTCAGTGCGCTACTTTGGACCTGGCGCACAGCATGTTAAACACTAAATATAAAGAAGCTGGAAGTGAGAATATAATGGGAGTGATGTGGGGTGATGTGAGGAAGTGTAGGGACACCGGCCCAAATAACTAATATGCCCAAAATTGAGTGATAAAGTAACTTTTTCAAAACCAGCCCGCTGCGCCGGCAAGTATGATTCGAGCTGCGGGAGGTTTTTTTGAGCTCAGCGCGGGAATTTCAATGGTTTAAATGCGCCGGGACACTGCGCCGGCAAAATCTTAGTAAATGTCAAGTCACCTAAGTCAATTTGCATAAGTTGAACAGGCGCAGCTCTGAAATTGCCAGTGCGCCAGCAAAATTACATTTCTAAAGGAAAAAAAAGGCATTTAAAAGCAGCCGCGGCTGTAATGAATTGTCGGCTCCCGGCAATATAGAGAAAAGTCTTTGAAAGTGTTTGCTAACCAAAAAAAAAAAGCGTGGGGGTTCCCCCAAATTCCATAACCAGACCCTTCAGGTCTGGAATGGATATTAAGGGGAACCCCGCTGCAAATTTAAAAAAAAAATGACGTGCGGGTTCCCCCAAATATCCAAACCAGGCCCTTCAGATCTGGCATGGATTTTAAGGGGAACTCCACCCCAAATTTTATAAAAAAATGGCGTGGAGTTCCCCCAAAAATCCACACCAGACCCTTATCCGAGCACATAACCTGGCCGGCCGCAGGGGAAGAGGGGGGGACGAGAGCGGCCCCCCTCCCTCCTGAACCGTACCAGGCCACATGCCCTCAACATGGGGAGGATGTCCCCATGTTGATGGGGACAAGGGCCTCATCCCCACAACCCTTGCCCGGTGGTTGTGGGGGTCTGCGGGCGGGGGGCTTATCGGAATCTGGAAGACCCCTTTAACAAAGGGGACCCCTAGATCCCGCCCCCCTATGTGAAATGGTAATGGGGTACAAATGTACCCCTACCATTTCACAAGGAAAGTGTCAAAAATGTAAAAAATGTCAAGAGCCGGTTTTTGACAATTCCTTTATTAATGTCTTTTCCTTTCTTCCATCTTCTTCCTTCTTCTTCCATCTTCTTCTTTTCTCCATTCGGGTTTCTTCCTCCATCTTCATCTTCCTCTTCATCTTTATCTTCATCTTCATCTTCCTTCTTCCTTTGGTGTTCTCGTCCAGCATCTTGCCCCGGCGTCTTCCCTTCTTCTTTCTTCTTCGGCCGCTCCGTTTGAATTGGAGGTTCCCGCTGTGCGACGCTTCAGTTCTCCACTTGGTCCGCTTACACCCGGTGGCTCCGCCCCCCTCTGTCACCACGGGGAAAGTCCCCGTGAAATCCATGTGCGTCAGAGGGGGGCGGGGTCACCGGGTGTAAGCGGACCCAGAGGGGAACTGAAGCGTCGCACAGCGGGAACCTCCAATTCAAACGGAGCGGCCGGAGAAGAAAGAAGAAGGGAAGACGCCGGGGCAAGATGCGGACGAGAAGACCGAAGGGAGAAGGAAGATGAAGATGAAGATAAAGATGAAGATGGAGGAAGAAACCCGAATGGAGAAAAGAAGAAGATGGAAGAAGAAGATGGAAGAAGAAGATGGAAGAAGAAGAAGAAGGAAGAAGATGGAAGAAAGGAAAACACATTAATAAAGGAATTGTCAAAAACCGGCTCTTGTCATTTTTTACATTTTTTACACTTTCTTTGTGAAACGGCAGGGATACATTTGTACCCCATTACCATTTCACACAGGGGGGGGGCGGGATCTGGGGGTCCCCTTTGTTAAAGGGGTCTTCCAGATTCCGATAAGCCCCCTGCCCGCAGACCCCCACAACCACCGGGCAAGGGTTGTGGGGATGAGGCCCTTGTCCCCATCAACATGGGGACATCCTCCCCATGTTGAGGGCATGTGGCCTGGTACGGTTCAGGAGGGAGGGGGGGCCGCTCTCTCGTCCCCCCCTCTTCCCCCAGGTTATGTGCTTGGATAAGGCTCTGGTGTGGATTTTTAGGGGGACTCCACGCCATTTTTTTTTTAAATTTGGGGTGGAGTTCCCCTTAAAATCCATGCCAGATCTGAAGGGCCTGGTTTGGATATTTGGGGGGAACCCCACGTCATTTTTTTTTAAATTTGCAGCGGGGTTCCCCTTAATATCTATTCCAGACTTGAAGGGCCTGGTTATGGAATTTGGGGGAACCCCCACGCATTTTTTTTTGGTTAGCAAAGACTTTCAATGACTTTTATCTGTATTGACGGGAACCAGCAATTCATTACAGCCGCAAGGACATTTAAATGACTATTATTTTACTTTAGAAATGTCATTTTGCTCTCCAACTGTTATAAACATGGAAAACATGTGCTACTTTACAGGCATACTATAGACACCCCCCGGGGATGATATTTAGGGCCAGTTCACACCGGATGCAGTGCAGTGCGTTTTTTTGATGCCTGAAAAACGCAAAGAAAGTTGATCACATTAATGCCAATGGCATAGTTCACACCACTGCAGTCCGTTCCAGTGCATTTCAGAAAGCCAAAAAATAATTGGTCATGCTGCATTTTTTAGGTACAAAACTGTACTGGACCCCAGTAAAACACATCAAAAACGCAACGGAACGTACCAAAAATGCACTGGAATGCACCGCAACGCACCTAAATGCACCAAAGACGCACTGCAACACACTTGTCCTAAGTGAAAAGAGGGGGAAAAAACACTGGACTGCATCAAAAACGCCTCAAAAATGCACTGGAATGTGTCAAAAACGCGCATGCAGAAAAGCACCTGGAACGCACCCAGACTGCGTTTCTATAGTGTGAACTAGGGCCAGTTCACACCATAGAAACGCAATCCGGATGCGTTCCAGGTGCTTTTCTGCATGCACGTTTTTCATGCGTTCCAGTGCATTTTTGGTAAGTTTTTGATGCAGTCCAGTGCTTTTTTTTCACCCCTCTTTTTTATTAACCATAGATAAGGACAAGTGTGTTCCAGTGCGTTTTTGGTGCATTTAGGTGTGTTCCTGTGCGTTCCAGTGCGTTTATGATGCGCTTTGATGCATTCCAGTACAGTCCAGTGCAGGTAAAATGCAGCATGTTCTACTTTTTTGGTGGAACTGGAACGCACTGGAACAAACACTGCCATTTAGAACCATATAACCAACTTTCCATGCATTTTGGATGCATAAAAAACGCAATGCACTGCATGTGGTGTGAAATGGCCCTTAAGCAATTTGGCATATTTAAAGGCACTTCTCCTTGTTTTGTTTTTGGTGTTTTCCAAGTTGGTGACATTGATATATGTCCCTTAGGGTGGGACCTGGGCCCCCATTTTAAGGCCAATAACTAGAAGATAAGCCAGCCAAGTGGGGAATAGCAAAATTAACAAGTCAGTTCCCATAGACTGCAATGGTATTTGTTGGTGGGGGGGAGGGGTGATTGTTCCATCTCTAATTTTGTAGCATGCTGGATGATGTGCTTAATTTTGGACGGGGGGAGGGGGGGGGGGTGTTATTTTTTGCTAGCTGCATTGGTGTTGTTCTGCACATGCCCAGCCAGTTAGTTTTTTTTGGCGTGCTTTTTGTGTGTGAACAGCGCCTGGATATTTCTGGGCATGCTCACTCAGAGAGTGTTTTTATGGGTTAGAAATTGAAGGACATCCTTAACAGGTGTGCCCACTTTGAATTTCAGTCTCTACATTGGGAGAACTTGCATTTTGAGTGTTTCATGGACTGTGCATGTGTTTTCAATTGCCTCATTAGCACACAAACATATGTTATGTTATATAAAGCTCACAGAGCATTCGGTCGCTTGCCTTGAGAAGAGGCAAGTGTGTGTGTGTGGGGGGCAAAATGTACATGTTGGTGTCCTTATCGAGTTTGTAACACATGTATTTTATTTGTTATGTCTTTGCAAAACAAGTGATTGGTTAACTTATGTGGATTGTATATTTTTTGTGTGGGGGAGATATGTTCCCCTGAAATAATTCTGATGTTGTTAATGTGTGTTGTTTGTTCACTTTGATTTAATTGTCTGCTGAATTTTTTTGGCCAAAAATTGCTCAAGATGTTGAGTCTGTAACTGTTTCAAATTGACCATGTTTTTTATTTTGCCTTCCCTTTTGTTTTGTTGAACAATAAAATTAGATGGAAAGTTTTGATGTTTGTTTTGTGTTTTCTTTGCAACAAATGTGACAGCTGATTGGCATGTCAAAACAAAACAGGTGTAATTTGTCTACCCTGGTGCCTTCATGGTAGTATATGCATGGATTGTATTGTGTGCTGCCATGGAAAGTCACCAGGAAATGAAATACAGAGCGGTAAGTATTCAATTTTCCTTTTTTACTGCAGTGGTTCTCAGCCTCAGTCCTCAAGTACCCCCAACAGGACATGTTTTGTGAATTTTTCTTATCGAGAATTGCTGTCCAAAAATCAAAACCATTGACTGTGATTTAAAGCACATGTGCAAGATGAAGGAAAACCTGCAAACATGGCCTGTTGGGGGTACTTGAGAAGCACTGATTTAGAGCACTGCACTTAAAAATAGCTCAAGGCCATACAATTCTAATTGTGAGCATTTTAAGGGAAACAAAGTAAGTGTTAGAACCCCTGCGTGTGTGTTTTTTTTTTTTTTTTTGTAGTTTGGCCTTGGTCTCCTTTTATTAACATTGGCTTCACTTCCTGTCACACAGCTAAACAGGAAGTGAAGGTAAAACCCTACCAATGGCACACAGATCAATCTAACTAGTGTCCCCATTAAGCAAATATCACTCTAGCACTTTGTTGTGTACACCCCAAATCATTGGGTAGTTTGGGGTTTAGTAAAGACAAATCCACTCTGCAGTAAAAGTGTAGCTGCTGAAAATCTGAGGGAAAGTACTGGTGATTGGATGTTACAATCATGTAAAAGCAAAGATGTTTTTTTTTTTGGCTTGCATGTCCCCCTCAGATATACAGCAAGTGCACTTGTAGTGCAAAGTAGATTTGCCTTTAGTAAATAAACCCCACAGTCCAAACTACCTAATAATAATTTGTGGTGTACCCCGCAATATGCTCGAGTGCAATGTGCATAATGGGGAAAGTATTTAGACTGACCTGTGTGTCCCCAAGGAAAGACATTGTTAGGGATTTTCCCTCACTTCCTGTGTGGCTATGTGACAGGAAGTGAATTATTTGGAAGGATAAAGTGGCCAAATTATTTAGTTTAACTTTTCAAAGACTCATTCCTAAGTTGAATTGTGATGCATGTCAATGGCCCATTTTGACCCTCTTTAATCACTTGAGATCAGCGCTATAACTGATCGACGGCCACAGCATGGTCCTCATTTGCCGGGAGTCCGTCAATAAACGTCCTCCCCTTTGCGCGTGCTGTGGTCACAGAGTCTCTGAGACTCGGGTGATGACAGATCCGAGTAAGGGGCCGATCCCTGCCCTTTACCATGTGATCAGCTGTCAGCAAATGACAGCTGATCACGTGATGTAAACAAAAGCTGGGTAATGGTTTTTGTTTTCTCCTTGTGCTGACAGCGTGAGCATAAAAAAAAGGCAATCACCGGCTTATGTGCAAGGGACATGGGGCCCGAAGAGGAAGAGGCAATTCTGCATCATCTGTGACAATTAGTAGCCCCTGCCAGTGCCACCTATCAATGCCCACCACTGGTGCCAATCAGTGGCACCTAGCAGTGCTGCCAGTGCCTATCAGTGCCCATCACTGCCAACTATCATTGCCACCTAGCAGTGCCACTTCTCACTGCCCACCAGTACCAAATAGCAATGCCACCTCTCAGTGCCCACCCTTGCCACCTTATCGGTGCCCATCAGTGCAGTCTCATCAGTGTACATCAATGAAGAAGAAAAATTACCTTTTTTAAAAATATTAACCAGTTTCCTACCGCCCACCGTCAAATGACGTCCTTGGCTTTGGGCGGTGACATCTGAATGATGCCTGCAGTTGCAGGCATCATTCAGATATCATTCTTTTCAGCCGGCGATTCTGTGCACAATAAAAACAATCATAGTGGCAGTTCCGCCGCTTGATCGTTCTTATAGGCGGGGGAGGGGACGTCCCCCCCCTCTTGCCGCCATCCGGCCCTTCTCCGGGCTCTCCCATGCCATCTGGGGCTCGGAGAACGATTTGGAGATGACTGGTGACCAGATGGTCATCAGTCATCTCTATGACCGTCGGAGGTGCGGGCACGACGTTATGACATCATGCCGTGTTCCCGTATGTTAACCAAGCCGTGATCTTGGCTGTCAGCATGAGATTGGTGATTTTTTGGGAACAATATCATGCTTTCCAGCCTGGAGGAGAGATGCCGGGTCTTATTGACCCCGCATCTCTCCATAAAGAGGACCTGTCACACACATTCCTATTACAAGGGATGTTTACATTCCTTGTAATAGGAATAAAAGAGATCCCAAAAAATTTAAAAAAATAAAAAAAGAGTAAGAAATACAAAAAAGTCAAAAAACAAAAACAAAAAAAAAAATAAAATAAGAAAAAACGCCCATGTCCCCGGTAGCTCGCGCTCAGAAGCGAACACACACGTAAGTCCTGCCCACATATGTAAACGCCGTTCAAACCACACATGTGAGTTATTGCTGCGTGCGTTAGAACGAGTGCAACAATTCTAGCACTAGACCTCCTCTGTAATGCCAAAATGGTAACGTGTAAAAAAATTTTAAGCATCGCCTAGGGAGATTTTTAATTACTGAAGTTTGGTGTCATGCCATGTGTGTGCGCAATTTTAAAGCGTGACGTGTTAGGTATCTATTTACTCAGCATAACAACATCTTTCACATTATACCAAAAAATTGGCCGTAACTTTACTGTTTTGTAATATTTTTAGCAAACAAAAGGCGTTTGAAAATTTATTGCGCAATTACAGAGCGAGATAAAAATTTGCAATGACCGCCATCTTATTCCCTAGGGTGTCTGCTCCAAAAAAATATATAATGTTTGGTGTTTTGAAGTAATTTTATAGCCATAAATTTATGATTTTTACATGAAGGAGAGAAGTGCCAGAATAGGCCCAGTGCGGAAGTGGGTAAAATATCCATTTTTTTTTAAACTCGGTCTTTTGTATTTATAGGAAAAAAAAAAAAAAAACACAAAGGTGATCAAATACCACCAAAAGCAAGCTCTATTTGTGTGCCAACAAATAAAACATTTTCATTGGGTTACAGTGTTGTATGAGCGCGCAATTGTCATTAAAAGTGCATCATCGTTGAAATGTGAAACTTGGTCTGGGCAGTGCACAAGTGGTTAATATAAGGCTACATGCACACGGACGTTTTTCCAACCGCTTGTTTGAGCGTTTTTTGCAGCTTATAAACATCTCTCCATGTTAGCCTATGGCCTCATGGCCACCATGGCGTTTTGGAGCTGTAAATGGCATAGGCGTTTTTAGGCCCCATGTAGACGGGACGCTGGTGCAAAGTGTTCTGAACTAAGGTTGAAAGTGGCGCTTAGAAAGGCGCGCTTTGTGGCGTTTGCATGCCGTGTTTTACCACATTTGCATGTATATGATAAGGAGCTGCCCTAAGCTCCAAAAACAGTATTATTTACGATTTTAGCTATTTAGTGAGACCAGAGTGATATCAGCAGCTGAGAGCAGCAGTGTAGTTGTATTTAGCGTGTCACTTGCCACATCACTTGCCACAAGTTTTGGATTGTCCACTTGCCACGTCAGCTGCCCCAAGTTGTGGATTGTCCACAATGCAATGGAAGCAATTTCATATATATATATATATATATATATATATATATATATATATATATATATACTGTGAGGGGGTTGGCTCGGCAGCGGGTGTGTGTGACCCCCGGGATGGGCTCCCCACACAAAACAGGCCCAGCAAACGGAGGTTGTGGTTTTCAAAATCAAAAAGGTGCGGTTTATTTTCTATTTACAGTGACAAAACACAGCAAAGAAAAAGAAACATAACCAAAATAAATCCTGGTCAAGTTGACCTCTGACTAAACATACAGGTTTCCTAACTAACAACTGGGATCAGCCTAGTGCTGTCCTAGTCCCTAAGTCCCTGGTTTTAAATGTCCAAGCAAATAGCCACACAGGCTTTGTCTCACCGCACAGGGGTTCACTCTCCCTAGACAGTCCACACAGGTCTGGTTCCAGGCATGAGCTAACATCTAATGAAGCTGGGAGTTCTTATAGAGGCCTAAATGAGCTGACAAGCTTCAGCTGGTCTCATCAACTCCCTGTCTGTACGACGCCCCACACTCTCCCTAGAGGTATGAGTCATCCATGAGCCCACTAGCCTTATACAACTCTCCACCTAGTTGTATAAGTCGGCGTAAAGCCTGAATCTGGGCGAAATATATCTACCCCCCTGGATGCAACCAGGTGACTTCACCTTCCTGCTGTCACATACCCCCCCCCTCTTGTTTTAACCTCGGGGTTGGAACACCAGCAATCAGGCATTCATGTACTCGAGACAAAGCATCCACATTCCCCATTTGAACGCCAGGGCGATGCTTTACTGTGAAGTTGAATTCCTGGAGGGCCAGGAACCACCTATTCACTCTTCTATTTGTTTCCTTGTTTTGAGCCATCCACTTTAACGGAGCGTGATCCGTAACCATGTCAAAGTGCCTACCTAGCAGGTAGTACCGAAGGGAATCTAGAGCCCACTTCACCGCTAAACACTCCTTTTCAACGGTGGCGTAATTTACCTCATGGGACTTCAACTTCCTGCTGAGGTAAATGACTGGGTGCTCTTCCCCGTTCCAGACCTGGGACAATACTGCTCCTAACCCCACATCTGACGCATCACTTTGTACGACAAAGTCTTTAGAGAAGTCGGGTGAGTACAACACTGGCTGGCTACATAAGGCTTGTTTCAAGAATTGGAATGCTGCCTCAGCCTCGGGGGTCCATTTAATCATGACCGACCCTTTCCCCTTCGTCAGGTTGGTTAGGGGCACAGCCTTAGAAGCAAAGTGGGGAATGAATCGCCGATAATACCCAGCGATTCCCAGAAAGGCTCGTACCTGCTTCTTGCTGTTGGGACGTGGCCAACTCTGGATGGCCTCGACTTTGTTGAGTTGGGGTTTTATTACTCCCCTCCCAATGGTGTACCCAAGATATTTGGCCTCCTCCTGCCCAATGGTACACTTCTTGGGGTTAGCCGTAAACCCCGCTTCCCGAACAGAGTCCAGGACTGCTTGCACTTTTGGCAGATGTGAGGCCCAATCTGTGCTATGGACAATTACGTCATCCAGGTAAGCCGCAGCATACTTCCGATGGGGCCTCAGCATCTGGTCCATTTTCCGCTGGAATGTGGCCGGCGCATTCTGTAACCCGAACGGCATTCTTTTATATTGGAACGCCCCGTCTGGGGTTACAAATGCGGTTTTCTCTTTAGCCGACTTGGCCAGGGGGATTTGCCAATACCCTTTTGTGAGGTCAAGAGTCGTCATGTATCGGGCTGTTCCCAGCCGGTCGATCAACTCATCTATACGTGGCATGGGGTAGGTGTCAAATTTTGTAACTTTGTTCAACTGACGAAAATCGTTACAAAATCGCCAGCTCCCATCCGGTTTAGGCACCAACACGATGGGACTAGACCAATCACTTTGGGACTCCTCTATCACCCCTAAGTTCAGCATTTTCTGTACTTCCTCCCGTATTGCCTCCCGTCGAGCCTCTGGGATCCGATAGGGTTTTAACTTCACCCTTTCACCGGGCGGGGTAATGATGTCATGCTCTACCCCAGATGTTTGTCCCGGCAGCTCAGAGAATACCTCCTTGTTGCGAAGCACAAACTCCTTAACCTCCTGTTGTTGGGGTTGTGACAAGGTGGCTGCTATTCCAACCTCAGGAATCACGCAACCAGTTTGAGCTGGTGACCAAGTGTCTGCGACTAGGGACTCTCTATCCCTCCAGGCTTTCAACAGATTAACGTGATAGATCTGTTCGGGCTTTCGCCTTCCTGGTTGTCTGACCTTGTAATTCACTTCGCTCACTTTTTCCATTATCTCGTAGGGGCCTTGCCATTTGGCAAGGAATTTACTTTCAACCGTAGGGACAAGTACCAATATCCTATCCCCCGGGGAAAAGGTACGGGTCTTGGCTCCACGGTTGTACACTCTCTGCTGTGCCAACTGCGCTTGGGCCAAATGTTCCTTCACGATGGGCATTACCTGTGCAATTCGATCTTGCATCAGGGCGACATGCTCAATCACACTCCTGTGGGGAGAACTCTCACTTTCCCAAGTTTCCTTGGCAATATCCAACAGCCCTCTTGGGTGTCTCCCATACAGTAACTCAAAGGGGGAGAATCCCGTAGAGGATTGGGGCACCTCCCTAATAGCAAACATCAAATAAGGAAGTAAACAGTCCCAATCCTTTCCATCTCTATCCACCACTTTCTTCAACATTTGTTTTAGGGTTTTGTTGAATCTTTCAACCAGCCCATCGGTTTGGGGGTGATACACAGACGTACGCAATTGCGTCACTTTGAACAATTTACACAGCTCTTTCATAACCCGGGACATAAAGGGTGTACCTTGGTCCGTAAGCAGTTCTTTACAAATACCCACCCGGCTAAAAACAAGAGATAGCTCTTTGGCTATGGTTTTGGCCGAGGTATTTCGGAGAGGGATCGCTTCTGGATAACGGGTGGCATAGTCCATTATAACTAATATGTACTGGTGCCCCCTAGCGGACTTGATTATAGGACCTACCAAATCCATGGCGATCCTCTCAAACGGGACCTCAATGATGGGTAGAGGGACCAGCGGGCTACGGAAATGTGGCATCGGGGCCAACCTCTGACACACAGGGCAGGAGGAACAATAATTTTCTACGTCCTTCATCACCCCCGGCCAATAGAATCTCTGTAATACCCTCTCTCGGGTTTTCTCTGTCCCCAGATGACCTCCAAGAATGTGCCCATGGGCCAACTCCAACACCAACTTCCTGTAAGGTTTGGGCACCACAAGCTGCTCAACGGTTTCTTCTGCCCTTTTTGCCACCCGATACAGTAGGTCCTTCTCTACGCTGAAGTATGGGTAAGTGCAGGTATTATCTGGGTTCACTAACTCGCCATCTATTTTCACTACGTTTTCCCGTGCCTTTATTAGGGCGGGGTCTTTCAACTGTTCTGTGGCAAAGTTTTCCCTGTGAACCTCAAGATCAGAAAACTCCACAGACGGTAGGTTTTCGTCTGAGGAGGTGGGCTCCTCTCCAGTTTCTTGAGTCTCCCCTGCCAATACTGATAAGGGAAATTCCGGAGAGTCCTCACCACTCTCAGGGGAGTTCTGGCTATCACATTCCTGGTACATAGGGGCACCAGTGAGGGGCTCAGGATCATCCCACAGTTCCCAGAACTTCGGAAAATCCCTTCCCACAATGGCGTCATACGGTAACTGAGATACTAAGCCCACTGGATGAGAGAGGGTACCTTTGGGGGTCTCGAAACACACTGTAGTCACTGGATACTCTCGGGTGTCCCCATGCACACAAATAACAGCTACCTTGCTATTCCCAGAGACCTCTGTTTTAACTAACTCAGCCTTTATCAGGGTCACAAGGCTACCTGAATCCAGCAATACCACAACATTTCTACCATTAACACACATTTTGCATAAATGTTTCTCAGTTCCTCGAATGGCAGTGCATGCGACTGTCGCACACAGCGACTGACGTCTGCCCGTCAGAAAGTCACACTGCATGGGTTCCTCCACAACCGGGCAATTGGCTGCAATATGTCCCGCTTGCCGGCAGCGGTAGCAAACGATCCTTCTTGCGGCCTCTTGAGCCGCTGATTTCCCAGGCTGTTCTCGCCAAACTTGGGGTAGAGCTCCCACCCTCTCACTCTCTCCACCCTTACCCCTTGGAATCCTCTTATCCGCCCCTGGGGATGGTCTGGTCTTAGGGTGGAAAGTCCGAGTGTCTCTGGAAGAGGCCGTCAGGTTCTCTGTAGCCAAGTATTTCTCCACACGATCCACAAGACCATCGGCCGTCTCTGGGTCTCCATGGCTTACCCACTTTTGGATGGCAGTAGGAAGAGCTCTCAAAAACCGATCCATTACAACACGTTCCACAATCTTTGGTGCGGACAAAGTCTCTGGCTGTAGCCACTTTCTGCTCAGGTGAATGAGATCATACATTTGGGACCTGGGGGGTTTTCCAAGCTGGAAAGTCCAGTTATGCACACGCTGAGCCCGGACAGCCTGGGTGACACCCAGCCTTGCCAATATTTCAGCTTTTAGCATCACATAGTCTTTTGCTTGGTCAGGCTCTAGGTCATAGTAAGCCTTCTGCGATTCACCAGTTAACAGAGGAGCCACCAGTCCAGCCCACTGCTCCTCAGGCCACTTTTCTCTTTCAGCAGTCCTTTCAAATGTGGTCAAAAATACCTCTGGATCATCCTCTCCAGTCATTTTTGTCAATAAACGACTCACCCCAAAGGACGCGGTATTAGTGGGACGGCTTTCCTCACTGGTCTGCGGACGTTGCTGCATTACTGCTTCCATTTGTTGTAGTCTCTGCTCTTGCTTCTGTAACAGGTCTATGAGGCGGGCCTCAGATTGCTGCTGGGCTTGTTGATGAGCTTGCTGCTGGGCTGCAAGGCTCCTTTGCAAACCTGCATTTGTCTGCTGTTGATTGGCATTTGCTAGAGCCAGCTGTTTCAGTATCTCCTCCATGCTGGCTTAAAAAAAACTGCCACTGGTTCTCCACCAACTGTGAGGGGGTTGGCTCGGCAGCGGGTGTGTGTGACCCCCGGGATGGGCTCCCCACACAAAACAGGCCCAGCAAACGGAGGTTGTGGTTTTCAAAATCAAAAAGGTGCGGTTTATTTTCTATTTACAGTGACAAAACACAGCAAAGAAAAAGAAACATAACCAAAATAAATCCTGGTCAAGTTGACCTCTGACTAAACATACAGGTTTCCTAACTAACAACTGGGATCAGCCTAGTGCTGTCCTAGTCCCTAAGTCCCTGGTTTTAAATGTCCAAGCAAATAGCCACACAGGCTTTGTCTCACCGCACAGGGGTTCACTCTCCCTAGACAGTCCACACAGGTCTGGTTCCAGGCATGAGCTAACATCTAATGAAGCTGGGAGTTCTTATAGAGGCCTAAATGAGCTGACAAGCTTCAGCTGGTCTCATCAACTCCCTGTCTGTACGACGCCCCACACTCTCCCTAGAGGTATGAGTCATCCATGAGCCCACTAGCCTTATACAACTCTCCACCTAGTTGTATAAGTCGGCGTAAAGCCTGAATCTGGGCGAAATATATCTACCCCCCTGGATGCAACCAGGTGACTTCACCTTCCTGCTGTCACAATATATATATATATATATTATGGTTTTTCCTCATTTGCCATAAATTTGGAGTTTATCAATGTAAAAAAAAAGTCACCTTTAAAAACGCTTCTAAACTAAAATGCGGCTAAACGCTGGTACCGCGTCTGAAACGTGGAAATCTTTGGCGTCTGAAGGCATTTTGAGGGTTTGTGAAAAACGATTTTAAACGCAACTGCAGATTTTTTTTGCCAGGACAAAAACAGTGTTTTGGATGTAATAGAATTCAATGGACCCGCATCCAAAACGCAAGTACCGCAATTTTGCGGTGATTTTTTGTTTGACCTGTTTATAGCTGGTTGTTAAAGGAAATGTAAAAAAAAAAAAAAAAAACGGTTCAAAAAACAAAACCAAAAAAAAAACAGCGTGGGGTCCCCCCCCAGGTCCATACCAGGCCCTTGGGTCTAGTATGGATTCAAAGGGGACCCCCCCAAAAAAATGAAAAAAAAAAATGGTGTGGGGGTCCCCCCAGGTCCATACCAGGCCCTTGGGTCTAGTATGGATTCAAAGGGGACCCCCCCCCCAAAAAAAATGGCGTGGGGGTCCCCCCAGAATCCATACCAGGCCCTTCAGGTCTGGCATGTATTTTAAGGGGAACCCCGCGCCAAAAACAAAAAAAAAATTGCGTGGGGTCCCCTTAGAATACACACCAGAACCTTTATCCGACTACTCAACCTGGCAGGCCGCAGGGGAAAAGGGGGGGACGAGAGAGCGGCCCCCCCTCCCTCCTGAACCGTACCAGGCCGCGTGCCCTCAACATGGGGGGTTTGGTGCTTTGGGGCAGGGGGGGGGGGCGACCTGCGGCCCTCCCCACCCCAAAGCACCCTGCCCCCATGTTGATGGGGACAAGGGCCTCTTCCCGACAACCCTGGCCGTTGGTTGTCGGGGTCTGCGGGCGGGGGGCTTATCGGAATCCGGGAGCCCCCTTTAATAAGGGGGACCCCAGATACCTGCCCCCACCCTATGTGAATGAGTATGGGGTACATCGTACCCCTACCCTTTCACCTGGTGGCAAAATATGTCAATAAAAAAAGACAACACAGGTTTGAAAAGTAATTTATTGGGCAGCTCCGGGGGTCTTTCTGTCGGGCCCCCGCTATCTTCTGCTAGCTCTTTTGCTAGCGGGGGTCCCGGGCTTCCTCGCCATCTTCTTCCGACTTCGGGGGTCTTTCTGCCGGGCCCCCGCTATCTTCTGCTAGCTCTTTTGCTAGCGGGGGTCCCGGGCTTCCTCGCCGTCTTCTTCCGACTTCGGGGGTCTTTCTGCCGGGCCCCCGCTATCTTCTGCTAGCGGGGGTCCCGGGCTTCCTCGCCGTCTTCTTCCGACTTCGGGGGTCTCTTGCTCTGTTCTCCGGTTCTTCTCCCGCTTTCCGACGCCTTCTCCTCGATCTCCGGTTCTTTCTGCCGGACGCCCCGCTATCTTGTGCCAGCTCTTTTGCTAGCGGGGGCCGGTCTTCTACGTCGCCTTCTTCCTTCTTCTCTTCGCCCGATGTTGATTCGTCGCTCTCCACCGTCGCAATGATCTGTCCAAGCAGCGGTGCCACTTTTATTGGCATGGGCGTGGTCACCAGATGATGCCACCGCTGAACCCGCCCCCGTATGATGTCACAGTCCCGGGGAATGATGGGACTGTGACGTGAAACGGGGGCGGGGTCAGCGGTGGAATCATCCGGTGACCACGCCCCATGCCAATAAAAGTGGCACCGCTGCACGGACAGATCATTGCGGCGGTGGAGAGCGACGAGTCAACATCGGGCGAAGAGAAGAAGGAAGAACGCGACGTAGGAGACCGGCCCCCGCTAGCAAAAGAGCTGGCACAAGATAGCGGGGCGTCCGGCAGAAAGAACCGGAGATCGAGGAGAAGGCGTCGGAGAGCGGGAGAAGAACCGGAGAACAGAGCAAGAGACCCCCGAAGTCGGAAGAAGACGGCGAGGAAGCCCGGGACCCCCGCTAGCAGAAGATAGCGGGGGCCCGGCAGAAAGACCCCCGAAGTCGGAAGAAGACGGCGAGGAAGCCCGGGACCCCCGCTAGCAAAAGAGCTAGCAGAAGATAGCGGGGGCCCGGCAGAAAGACCCCCGAAGTCGGAAGAAGACGGCGAGGAAGCCCGGGACCCCCGCTAGCAAAAGAGCTAGCAGAAGATAGCGGGGGCCCGGCAGAAAGACCCCCGGAGCTGCCCAATAAAATACTTTTCAAACCTGTGTTGTCTTTTTTTATTGACATTTTTTTTCCACCAGGTGAATGGGTAGGGGTACGATGTACCCCATACTCATTCACATAGGGTGGGGGGCCGGCATCTGGGGGACCCCTTTTTAAAGGGGGCGCCCTGATTCCGAAAAGCCCCCCGCCCGCATACCCCAACAACCAACGGCCAGGGTTGTCGGGAAGAGGCCCTTGTCCCCATCAACATGGTGGCAGGGTGCTTTGGGGTGGGGGGGCCGCAGGTAGCCCCCCTGCCCCGAAGCACCAAACCCCCCATGTTGAGGGCATGCGGCCTGGTACGGTTCAGGAGGGAGGGGGGGCCGCTCTCACCCCGCCTTTTCCCCTGCGGCCCTGCCAGGTTGCGTGCTCAGATAAGGGTCTGGTTTGGATTTTGGGGGGACCCCCACGCCGTTTTTCGGCTTGAGGGGTTCACCTTAAAATCCAGACCAGACCTAAGGGTCTGGTTTGGATTTTGGGGGGACCCCCACGCCATTTTTCGGCTTAGAGGGTTCACCTTAGAATCCAGACCAGACCTAAGGGCCTGGTATGCTCCTGAAGGGGAACCCATGCCGGTTTTTTCATTAAAATTTGGCCTGGAGTTCCCCTTCATGATTCATACCAAACATGGGACAGCGAGGCTGCCGAGGACCAGCACGATGACATCGCGCTGGACACATTCTTGGCCGGCTAGTCTCCTCTAGGACACGACTTGAGCGGCTGCCTCACGCGCTCAGGTCATGTCCAGATCGCCTCGCAAGGTCGCGCTGTCCCTGTGTCAGCCGGCACACGAGTCGCCCGCAAGTCGGATCCGACTTCCCGGGTGATCTCTATTCAAATCAATGGGCTCCCATACCATTAATTTTCAATAGAGCGCCGCTGACATTTCTATTTACTATAACAGTGCGCCGCTGCTTCCTGCGCCAAGTGAAGGAGTTACCTGGCGCAGCAATTAAGGTTAGAACCAGCGCAGCGCACTGTTATTAGTAAATCAGCCCCTGTGTCTATAAAACAGGAGGCTCATGTTCCTAACACTGGGCTCAGTGCTTTTTATGTAAGTGAGATTTTATAATAAATGTGATCGTTTTTAAATGAAACAGAGAGCACTATGGTTGTCTTTATGTCTTACATGAACACTGCTGAGAATTAATGTTTGGAGGAGCATCGCCATTTGTTAATGATCATCTGAAGACAGGATTCATCTATAATTACACCCCTTTAACCACTTAACGACCGCCCACTGTAAATATACGTCGGCAGAATGGCACCGACAGGCAGAATCACGTACATATACGTGATTGCCTTTGTATAGTTGGGGGGTCCGATCGGACCCCCCTTCTTTACAGTGGGTGGTCGTTTTACCTTCGGGAGCGATCCGGCATGAGGGGACGGCCGTTCGATTCCGGCCCCCCCTCTCGATCGCTCCCGGCGAATGAGAGAGCTTCCCCTGCCTGTGTACTGTTTACACAGGCAGGAGGAAGTGATGCCATCTCTCCTGCGGCGCTCACATATACCGAGCGCCGTACAGGAGAAGATGCAGGTTAGTGCACAAAACAGCACACTGACACCAGGACACATAGGCACATAAATCGCCCCCCCAGGCCCCCCCAGGCCCCCCCAGATCACCCCCCAGATCACCCCCCAGCCCCCAGTCACAGTGTCACTGATTGCAGTGACCATTTATTTAGTGATCACTGCAATCAGTGACATTTGTGACTGTAAAAGTGTCACTACATTTAGTTTTAGGTCCAGTGTAGCCCCCTAACCCCCCCTAATAAAGGTTTAACCCCCTGATCACCCCCCAGATAACCCTTTCACCCCCTAGCACCGCCGTCGCTAAGTGATCATTTTTCTAATCGATGTCTTAGCGTCGGTGATGCTGATCGGTAGCCAGTAATTTTTTTTAGGTTCGCCGCAGGTTTTTATAGTGTCAGGTACCCCCATATATTACCTAATAAAGGTTTAACCCCCTTGATCGCCCCCAAGGTAACCCTTTCACCCCCTATCTCCACTGTCACTAAGCGATCATTTTTCTGATCGCTGTCTTAGCGTCGGTGATGCAGATCGGTAGCCAGTAATTTTTTTTAGGTTCGCCGCAGATTTTTATAGCGTCAGGTACCCCGATATATTACCTAATACAGGTTTAACCCCCTTGATCGCCCCCCAGGTAACCCTTTCACCCCCTATCACCACTGTCGCTAAGCGATCATTTTTCTGATTGCTGTCTTAGCATCGGTGATGCAGATCGGTAGCCAGTAATTTTTTTTAGGTTCGCCGCAGGTTTTTATAGCGTCGGGTACCCCCATATATTACCTAATAAAGGTTTAACCCCCTTGATCGCCCCCCAGATAACCCTTTCACCCCCTATCACCACTGTCGCTAAGCGATCATTTTTCTGATCGCTGTCTTAGCGTCGGTGATGCAGATCGGTAGCCAGTAATTTTTTTTAGGTTCGCCGCAGGTTTTTATAGCGTCAGGTACCCCGATATATTACCTAATAAAGGTTTAACCCCCTTGATCGCCCCCCAGGTAACCCTTTCACCCCCTATCACCACTGTCGCTAAGCGATCATTTTTCTGATCGCTGTCTTAGCGTCGGTGAATCAGATCGGTAGCCAGTAATTTTTTTTAGGTTCGCCGCAGGTTTTTATAGTGTCAGGTACCCCCATATATTACCTAATAAAGGTTTAACCCCCTTGATCGCCCCCAAGGTAACCCTTTCACCCCCTATCTCCACTGTCACTAAGCGATCATTTTTCTGATCGCTGTCTTAGCGTCGGTGATGCAGATCGGTAGCCAGTAATTTTTTTTAGGTTCGCCGCAGATTTTTATAGCGTCAGGTACCCCGATATATTACCTAATAAAGGTTTAACCCCCTTGATCGCCCCCCAGGTAACCCTTTCACCCCCTATCACCACTGTCGCTAAGCGATCATTTTTCTGATTGCTGTCTTAGCGTCGGTGATGCAGATCGGTAGCCAGTAATTTTTTTTAGGTTCACCGCAGGTTTTTATAGCATCAGGTACCCCCATATATTATCTAATAAAGGTTTAACCCCCTGATCGCCCCCCAGGTAACCCTTTCACCCCCTATCACCACTGTCGCTAAGCGATCGTTTTTATGATCGTTGTCTTAGTGTCGGTGATGCCGATAGGTAGCCAGTAATTTTTTTTTAGGTTCGCCGTCAGGTTTTTATATAGCGTCAGGTACCCCCATATATTACCTAATAAAGGTTTTAACCCCCTAATTGCCCCTAGTTAACCCTTTCACCAGTAATCATCATATAAGTGTTACGGGTGACGCTGGTTAGTTAGTTTGCTTTTTATAGTGTCAGGGCACCCGCCGTATATAACCCAATAAAGGTTTAACCCCCTGATTGCCCGGCGGGTGATATCAATTAGGTTTTAGCGTCAGAGAGGGTCTGCGTCACACCCCAGGCAGCGTCAGGTTAGTGCCAGTAGCGCTAACACCCACGCGTTAAGCATACACCCCCCTTAGTGGTATAGTATCTGAACAGATCAATATCTGATCTGATCAGATCTATACTAGCGTCCCCAGCAGTTTAGGGTTCCCAAAAACGCAGTGTTAGCGGGATCAGCCCAGATACCTGCTAGCTCCTGCGTTTTGCCCCTCCGTCCAGCCCAGGCCACCCAAGTGCAGTATTGATCGATCACTGTCACTTGCAAAACACAACACACATAACTGCAGCGTTCGCAGAGACAGGCCTGATCCCTGCGACTCCAGTGCTGTAGAAGGTGATTTCACCACCACAGTTAAAAAAAAAAAAGCATATATGCCGAAGCATTGGGGCAGCAGGGGCGGAGGAGCGATTTTGCTCCTAATGCCGCGTACATACGGTCGAAATTCCGACGGAGGCTTGCCCGTGGAAAAGTCTGACCATGTGTACGCGGCATAACTTTTGCGGGAAGATGCCCCCATGCTTCGGCATATATAAATGGTGCATGTATGCCCATCATTAGAAGTGGGTGGATGAAGGGCGGTATTCTAATGGTGGGCATACCCACTTTTTTTTTCGTTCAGCCAACAGGCTGCATGAAAAAAAAGATTACAATACATGTCCAACAAGGACCAGCAACGTACTGGTATGTTGCTGGACTTTGAATGTTTATACCAGAATGATGCCTGTGGGTTTAGGTATCATCTTGGTATCATTCTTTTCAGCCAGCGGCCGGCTTTCATGTAAAAGCAATCCTAGTGGCTAATTAGCCTCTGGACTGCTTTTTCAAGCAGTGGGAGGGAATGTCCCCCCCCGGATATAAAAAGCGCCATTGAGAAATTGGGAAAGCATTTTATCACACCGATATTGGTGTGGTCAGATGCTTTGAGGGCAGAGGAAAGATCTAGGGTCCAATAGACCCCAGTTTTTTCAAAAAAGAGTACCTGTCATTACCTATTGCTATCATAGGGGATATTTACATTCCCTGAGATAACAATAAAAATGATAAAAAAAAAAAATATGGAAGCAACATTTTAAAAATAAAATAAAAAAGCAAAATTAATAATAAAAAAAAAAAAAAAAAAAAAAGCACCCCTGTCCTGCCCTGCTCTTGCCCAATGGCGAACGCAAGCGTCGGTCTGGCGTCATATGTAAACAGAAATTGCACCATGCATGTGAGGTATCACCGCGAAGGTCAGATCGAGGGCAGTAATTTTAGCAGTAGACCTCCTCTGTAAATCTAACGGCGTAACCTGTAAAGGCTTTTAAAAATGTATGTAGTTTGTCGCCAATGCGCGTTTGTGCGAAATTTTAAAGCTTGTCGTGTTTGGTATCTATGTACTCGGCCTAAGATCATCTTTTTTATTTCATCAAACATTTGGGCAATATAGTGTGTTTTAGTGCATTAAAATTAAAAAAAGTGTATTTTTTCCCCAAATAATGCGTTTGAAAAATCGCTGCGCAAATACTGTGTAGAAAAAAAATTGCAACACCCACCATTTTAATCTGTAGGGCCTTTGCTTTAAAAATATATATAATGTTTGGGGGTTCAACATAATTTTCTTGCAAAAAAAAAATATGTTTTCATGTAAACAAAAAGTGTGAAAAAGGGCTTTGCCTTCAAGTGGTTAGAAGAGTGGATGTAAGCTTCCTAATGTTGTGTATAAAATGCCAGAACAGTTCAAAACCCCCCCAAATGACCCCATTTTGGAAAGTAGACACCCCAAGCTATATACTGAGAGGCATGTCGAGTTCATGGAATATTTTATATGTTGACACAAGTTGCGGAAAATAGACAATTTATTTTTTTATTTTTTATTTTTTGCACAAAGTTGTCACTAAATGATATATTGCTCAAACATGTCATGGGCATATGTGGAATTACACCCCAAAATACATTCTGTTGCTTCTCCTGAGTACGGGAATACCACATGTGTGAGACTTTTTGGGAGCCTAGCCGCGTACGGGACCCCAAAAACCAATCACCGCCTTCAGGCTTTCTAAGGGTGTAAATTTTTGATTTCACTTCTCACTGCCTATCACAGTTTCGGAGGCCATGGAATGCCCAGATGGCACAAAACCCCCCCAAATGACCCCATTTTGGAAAGTAGACACCCCAAGCTATTTGCTGAGAGGTATGGTGAGTATTTTGCAGATCTCGCTTTTTGTCACAAAGTTTTGAAAATTGGAAAAAAAAAAAATATATATTTTTTTTTCTTCATTTTCAAAAACAAATGAGAGCTGTAAAATACTCACCATGCCTCTCAGCAAATAGCTTGGGGTGTCTACTTTCCAAAATGGGGTCATTTGGGGGGGTTTTGTGCTATTTTGGCATTTTATGGCCTTCAAAACTGTGATAGGTAGTGAGGAGTGAAATCAAAAATTTGTGCCTAGAAATCCTGAAGGCGGTGCTTGGTTTTCGGGGTCCCGTACGCGGCTAGGCTCCCAAAAAGTCCCACACATGTGGTATCCCCGTACTCAGGAGAAGCAGCAAAATGTATTTTGGGGTGTAATTCCATATATAACCATGGCATGTGTGAGCAATATATCATTTAGTGACAACTTTTTGTAATTTTTTTTTTTTTTGTCATTATTCAATCACTTGGGACAAAAAAATAAAATATTCAATGGGCTCAACAGGCCTCTCAGCAATTTCCTTGGGGTGTCTACTTTCTAAAATGGGGTCATTTGGGGGGGTTTTGTGCTATTTTGGCATTTTATGGCCTTCGAAACTGTGATAGGTAGTGAGGAGTGAAATCAAAAATTTGCGCCCTTAGAAATCCTGAAGGCGGTGCTTGGTTTTCGAGGGCCCGTACGCGACTAGGCTCCCAAAAAGTCCCACACATGTGGTATCCCCGTACTCAGGAGCAGCAGCAAAATGTATTTTGGGGTGCAATTCCACATATAACCATGGCATGTGTGAGCAATATATCATTTAGTGACAACTTTTTGTAATTTTTTATTTTTTTTTTAGTCATTATTCAATCACTTGCGACAAAAAAAAAATATATTCAATGGGCTCAACATGCCTCTCAGCAATTTCCTTGGGGTGTCTACTTTCCAAAATTGGGTAATTTGGGGGGGGTTTTGTACTGCCCTGCCATTTTAGCACCTCAAGAAATGAGATAGGCAGTCATAAATTAAAAGCTGTGTAAATTCCAGAAAATGTACCCTAGTTTGTAGACGCTATAACTTTTGCGCAAACCAATAAATATACGCTTATTGACATTTTTTTACTAAAGACATGTGGCTGAATACATTTTGGCCTAAATGTATGACTAAAATTGAGTTTATTCGATTTTTCTTATAACAAAAATTAGAAAATATCATTTTTTTTCAAAATTTTTGGTCTTTTTCCGTTTATATCGCAAAAAATAAAAATCGCAGAGGCAATCAAATACCATTAAAAGAAAGCTCTATTTGTGGGAAGAAAAGGACGCAAATTTCGTTTCGGTACAACATTGCATGTCCGCACAATTTCCAGTTAAAGCAGCGCAGTGCAAAATTCTGAAAACAGCTCTGGTCCTTTAGCTACAAAATGGTCCGGGGCTTAAGTGGTTAACGGGAATGTGTGTCTTGGTCTTCTGTTAGCTCAGAGACCCAATTTTTGAACACGTATAGAAGCACCATTGATATATTGTTTTCAAGCACTCTGATCACTTTTGAGGATTTTCTACATCTAGCAACTTTTCCTTTCATTTGTTATTGTTTATATTGAATTTTGGGACAATTTTTTCCTTGATTTTTTGGACTTGTTTAGAATTTATTAGTTTTTTAGCGCTGCACTATTTATTTGTACACACGGTCGGAATATGCCATGAAAAAATTAAGTCTGACTTTTTCCATCGGAAATTCCGAGCGTGTGTACGTGGCATTACAGATACAACCGGCCCTTTTGAGGACAATAATAATGCAGATGCGGCACCCGATGAAATTGAGTTTGACACCCCTGGTTTAAATGAATGTGCATACTTGCAGCAATGATTGTGTGCAAGCAATTGCGTATCTGATACTATGTTGCAGCCAAGGTTGGATATGCTTTTCCAACCAGTCCATTCACGATTCCTTCCCTTTGAAAAGTTTCCAGTCCATCTGGCAACAAACAGTAGTGAAGACGCTCTTCTCAACAATAAGGGCACATTAAACAGTGTAAATTTCTTTTTTTTAATCTTTTTTTTAAAGATGCAACAAGATTAACATAAGCCTGTAATCGGAGAACTACAGGAGTTGTCATTATATTGCCTGGCTGGTATGCTGATCAGCGTCAAAGCTTCTGAGTCACTGACCTGGAAGTATGCAGCTCAGTTGGAGAAATCTCAGAAGTCCTGATATGTATGCTTCAGATCATTGACATAGTATTGAAGAAACAGGATCAGCATTAAAGCCAGGAGACTAGCTGGTCAGAAATGGCAGCCTCTATGTTTTCTAAGGACAGGTTTACCAGTATAAAGATCCATAAAACCAGTATAAAAGATCAATGTATGGTAGAAATACAGTATTTGATCTCATCCGTTGTTATTTCAGTTTTTATCAGTGTAGCGGGTGTTTGATTTTAGGGGAGGCATCTGGGTGGTAGTGTAACCCAGATGCATTGATTGTCAGGGAATCTGAGACCCTTTTGTGGTTCTTGGAGGACTCTGGTCATGTGAGGTTCCCTGCGGCCTGCAGGTGGCGCTGTCGCCCTGGGCCGGAGCTGAACACTCACCGCAAGACTGTTTCCTTTCTGTCCTTTCCTGGCGCTGGTACAGCAGGGCGGGGAACCTGCTGTGACGCAAAGGGCGAGGGGATAAAGGGGGCGGACGCCCTGACCTTGGGGTCAGGGTCGGAGGACGCAGCCGCACCCAGGCACCTTCAGCTTGGGTGCTGGCGTTCCGGAGTTCCGGGCCCTGGAGCTCAGTACCTTCGACTGAGTTCCGCGAGGGTGGAGGAATCTGAGGGGGCCCTAACTCCTTGGGTGCCCGTGTCTGAGGTCGAGAAGACTGGTGAGCGGAACTTCTCTGGAGAGCCTGGCGCAGCATTGCTGGTGACAGAGAGGCCTCCAGTGACTCCCTTGGACGGGTTACCTTCCCCTGACAGGGGCTACAATAGCGAAGGTAATTCACGTTCTAATCCATATAGTCAGGGGCAGTGACTATTCGCCACTGGTGATACTACAGTGGTTGGCTTTATCTAGAAGAATTGTGCCTTGGCCTACTCCCCACAAATACTGAAGTGTTACATGGGTCTCAACCTGTCTGTGCTGTATGACTATTTATTGAGAAGAATAAATACGAGTTGGACCTATTCAGTGTGTGGAACTCTGGTTATAGCAAAGGGGAGTCAATCCGAGGAGAGGATTGGACTCTGGGACACATACACAAACCCGATAGTTCTGGCCTTCACCTCTACACCTTGGAGGACATGGGCCGTGGTGTATCTCATCCCTCTCTCCCAGGTACCCCTAGACAACAGCTGTATAACCGATAAAGCTAGAGAGAGAGTGAGGTCGCTACACGTGGGGGCTCCGTGTCGGGGATGTGTATGGTGTCTGAATTTGAACTTTGCTGCCTGGAGGAGTTCTGAGTAGGTCGGCCATATTGGCCAACGCGCCACGAGGCAAACCATAGCTGCGCAGTTCGTGGGCGGGGAGAAGAAAAAGCCCGCGAACAAATGCAGAGTGTGGGAAGAGTCTGGCCATGTGGAAGGACACACGTGGAGATTCCGTCGCGAAGGGGTCAGTGCGCATTGGAGCAGCAAACAGTCAGGATGACTTCAAGTACCCCTTGGATTTTTGCTTCTTCAGTCACCGAGATGACTTCCTTTGCTGCCCAGATTACGGATACGGGAATAAGACTAAGGCCCCGGGGGCAGTTGGCTCTGTATACCTGCAGAGACATAGAGGCCCTTGGTGTGATCTGTCCTGGCTGTTCGGGACTGGTGGTCCACTTGAAGCCATTCGGGCGATGTGAGGTCTGCAAAGAGTTCCTCTTCGAGGTGGAGCCATCTACAGAAAGGCCTCAAGCTTTCCACCTCAACTACCTCACAGGGACTGCCACTCCGGAGGGAGAGATCGATGCCTATGCGTTTCCCATGCGCGCTAACCAGGGCGACGTGACAGCCCAAGCGGAGATGAAAAGAGAGAAATCCGAGGATGCTGCCTCGGTCACCACAAGCTCCCTGCTCCCACCACCGAAGAGGAAAGTTGGCCTGGTGATGGCTAGTGATGAGCCGAACACCCCCGGGTTCGGTTCGCACCAGAACCCGCGAACGGACCGAAAGTTTGCACGAACATTAGAACCCTATTAAATACAATGGATGCGAACGTTCGAATTCTAAAGTGCTAATTATAACGACTATTATGCATGTTATTGTCCTAAAAAGGGTTTGGGAACCAAGGTTCTGCACCAGGGGACATGTATCAATGCAAAAAGAAGTTTTAAAAACGGCCGTTTTTCGGGAGCAGTCATTTTAATGATGCATAAAGTGAAAAAAAAACCAACAAATATTCCTTTAAATATCGTACCTGGGGGTGTCTAAAGTATGCCTGTGAAGTGCCACGTGTTTCCCGTGTTTAGAACTGTCCCTGCACAAAATGACATTTCTAAAGGGAAAAAAAAAGCCATTTAAAACAGCTTGCGGCTTTAATGTAATGTCTGGTCCCGGTAATATGGATGAAAATCTTTAAGAAAAATGGCATAGCTACCCCATCACAGCCCCCCCCCCCTACCCCAGCCCATTACCAGCCCCTTTGGGTCTTGTATGGATATTAAGGGGAACCCCGCACACAAAATAAAAAAGGCCCTAAATACTCTGAACAGCCGTATACAGGCGGTGCATACAAGACAGGGACTGTAGGTTTGTTCTTATGTAGAATCTGTTTGTAATTTTGAACTGGTACATTGTTTAAGTGTAGCTCCAGCCAAAAAATATATTTTTAAGCTTTTTGGAAAACATAGGGAAGGGTTATCACCCCTGTAACATTTGTTTTGCTGTCTGTGCCCCTGTTCAGAACATTTCACCTCACTTTCCGTCCCAATGACAACTGTTTTTGAAATGTGGTGTTTTTATTGAAACAAGGATTGGTGATAAAGCATCAGTAGAGAGGAGACACCTTTCTCCCATATTAATTCTTACAGGAGAGAATTTTCCTTCCTAGGGGTAGATTTCCTCTCACTTCCTGTTGTCTTCTTCCGTTTGCAAGTAGGAGTCGTTTGAAAGTTGGATGTTTGAAAGTAGGGACCTGCCGTATATACTCTGCAGAAATTGGCCCCTTAGGTGTTGGTGTTGGCACAACACTGTAAGCACTCACAGTTACTCTTGGTGGGTGCTGGAACGCCCTGCTGTCAACTATTATATCAGGAATTGTAATTACATATAATTGTTGAACAGTGGTAGGAAAAATTGGGCCTTTGATGGTGGTGCTGGTGCCACAACACTGTAAGGCCTCACAGTTACTCTTGGTGGGCGCAGCAATGGGCCCTGCTGTGAATTATTAGATCAATAATTATAATTGCATGCCCCTGTTGAACAGGGGCTGAAAAATTGGGCCTTAGGCACTGGTGGCACAACACTGCAACCCCTCACAGATACTGTACTTGGAGCACAGCAATGAGCCCTGTTGCAAAGTATTGCATCAAAAATTTTAATTACACGCCCCTGTTAAACAGGGGCTGAAAAATTGGGCCTTAGGCACTGGTGGCACAACACTGCAACCCCTCACAGATACTGTACTTGGAGCACAGCAATGAGCCCTGTTGCAAAGTATTGCATCAAAAATTGTAATTACACGCCCCTGTTAAACAGGGGCTGAAAAATTGGGCCTTAGGCACTGGTGGCACAACACTGCAACCCCTCACAGATACTGTACTTGGAGCACAGCAATGAGCCCTGTTGCAAAGTATTGCATCAAAAATTGTAATTACACGCCCCTATTAAACAGGGGCTGAAAAATTGGGCCTTAGGCACTGGTGGCGGCACCCAGAAACAAAAATGTTCTTCCAAGCTATCATCATCAATCGGATCATTGAGGAGGAGGAGGATAGCCAGTCAACATAACAGCACAGGCACTCAGCATCAGCATCAGTCTTGAAGGGATGTGACATTTTAAAATAAATTAGTCTGTTATATCAGCATCAGGTGTGTGGTAGCTGGTGGTGATCCAAGACTGGTTCATCTTGATGAAAGTCAGTCGATCAACTGAGTCGGTGGACAGGCGCACCCTGTGATCCGTGACCAATCCTCCAGCAGCACTGAATGTGCGTTCTGAAAGAACGCTGGATGCAGGACAGCCCAGTAGCTCAATTGCATACTGTGCAAGCTCTGGCCAGCGATCCATCCTCAAGACCCAGTAAGCCAGAGGATTTTCGGTGGGGAAGGTGTCCAAGTCTGACCTTGCCCCTAGGTATTCCTGCACCATGTATATCAGACGCTGGCGATGGTTGCTGGAACCGATCATACTTTGGGGCTGCGGACAAAAGAATTGTCTGAACGCATCGGTCAGAAGGCCACCTTCCCCACCACTCCTTCTTTGACTGACCGAAGCCTCAGCAACTCGTTGTCCAGGACCAGGAGTTTGTAACCTCCCAGTCTCTGGGAACGTGTTGCACAGACCTTTCTGCAAGGCCTCCCGGAGTTGTCTCATCCTCTGCTCCCTCTGCGACGGTAACATAAGGTCCGCAACCTTACCCTTGTACCATGGATCAAGGAGAGTGGCCAGCCAGTAATGGTCCCTCTCCTTGATCCGAAGAATACGAGGATCCTTCCGCAGACTTTGCAGGATCAGGGAGGCCATGCAGCGTAGGTTAGCTGAGGCATTCAGTCCGGAGTCCTCTGGGTCACTAAGGACGACATGATCCGCAGCCACCTCCTCCCAGCCACGTACAAGTCCACTGGTTTCTTGGGACTGTAAATCATCCCTAAAAGACTGCTGCTGATGATGCTGAGTGCCAGGCTCCACCTCCATGCTGACACAATCCTCCTCCTCCTCCTCCTCCTCCTCTTCCTGTGCGATGGGTGGGACAGAAGGAACACTGTCTGGGTAAAGGGGGCCTTGAGAGGCAAGGAAGTCCTCCTCTTCCTGCCTCTGTTCTGCCTCAAGTGCCCTGTCCATTATTCCACGCAGCGTGTGCTCCAACAGGTGGACAAGAGGTACAGTGTCACTGATGCATGCACTGTCACTGCTCACCATCCTCGTGGCCTCCTCAAATGGTGCCAGGACAGTGCATGCATCCCTGATCATGCCCCACTGGCGTGGTAAAAAAAACCAAGCTCCCCTGACCCTGTCCTGGTGCCGTAGTCGCACAGGTACTCATTGATGGCCCTCTGCTGCGTGTGCAGCCGCTGCAGCATGGCCAACGTTGAGTTCCACCTGGTGGGCATGTCACATATAAGGCGGTTCTTGGGCAGGTTCAACTCCTTTTGCAGCTCAGCCAGGCGAGCACTGGCATTATAAGATCTGCGGAAATGCACACAGACTTTCCTGGCCTGCCTCAGGACATCCTGTAAGCCCGGGTACCTGCCCAAGAAGCGCTGCACCACCAGGTTAAGGACGTGAGCCACACAGGGCACATGGGTCAGTTGTCCCTGTCGGAGGGCGGAGAGGAGGTTGGTGCCATTGTCGCAAACCACCATTCCTGGCTTAAGCTGGCGTGGCGTCAACCACCTCTCGGCCTGCCCCTGCAGAGCAGACAGGACCTCTGCCCCAGTGTGGCTCCTGTCCCCCAAACACACCAGCGCAAGCACGGCATGGCATCTTTTTGCCTGCGTACTTGCGTAGCCCCTTGAACGCCTACGGAGCACCACTGGTTCCGAGGACAAAGCACAGGAAGAGGCCATGGAGGAAGAAGAAGAGGAGGGGGTGGAGGAGAGAGGTGTGTCACAACCAGTAGTAGCATTTTGGAGGCGTGGCGGTGGAACAACCTCCAACACTACTGCACCTTGTCCTGCATCCTTCCCAGCTGCCAAAAGAGTGACCCAATGGGCCGTGAAAGAAAGATAACGTCCCTGTCCATGCCTGCTGGACCATGAGTCAGCGGTAATATGCACCTTACCGCTGACCGCCCTGTCCAGCGAGGCCAAGACATTGCCTTCCACATGCCGGTAGAGAGCCGGAATCGCCTTCCGTGAGAAAAAGTGGCGTTTAGGAACCTGCCACTGAGGAACCGCACATTGCACAAACTCACGGAAGGGGGCCGAGTCTACCAACTGAAAAGGCAGCAGTTGAAGCGCTAGCAATTTAGCCAAGCTAGCATTCAACCGCTGGGCATGTGGTTGGCTGGGAGTGAACTTCTTTCGACGGTCCAGCAGCTGGGGCAGGGAAATTTGCCTGCTAGAATCGGACGTCGGTGTACTGCTAGCAGAGTGGCCGCAAGTACTTGGCTGTGACACACCTAATTCTACACCTTCATTCCTCTCAGTGCAGGTTTCAGAGAGGACTGAAGGTATAGTGGGGTTGGAGATCCCAGCTGATGCGGTGCAAGGAGAGGTCCGCTTTGTTCTTTGGTGTGGGTCTTTAAGGTAGGCTTGCCAACGAGCTGCATGGCAGGTCAACATATGTCTGGTCAAGCATGTGGTGCCCAAGCGGCTGATGTTTTGGCCACGCGATATACGCTTGAGACATATGTTGCAAACAGCAGCTGTGCGATCTGATGCACTCGCCTCAAAAAAGGCCCACACCAAAGAACTTTTTGAATGACGGGCAGAGGCAGCGCCTTGCACAGGCGGAGCTCTGCGGTGTGATTCCGTCGGTGTGCTGCCCTTACGCTGGCCACCCAAGGGCATCCTGCCTCGTTGGAGATGTGCCTCCTCCTCATCCTCCCCCTCCTCCTCCTCTCTCCTATTAGGCACCCACGTGGAGTCAGTGACCTCATCATCCCCTCCCTCCTCATCACTGGAGCCAATCTGGCAGTATGCTGCAGCTGCTGGAACATGACTGCCAGATTGGTGTCCTTCTTGAGCATCCCCTCTCTCTGCTCTCACGCTACTGCCTTCCTCTAGCTGGGTATCATCATCAGATCCTTCGAAACGCTGGGCATCCTCCTGGAGCATGTACCCAACACTGTGCTCAAACAGTTCGGGGGACTCCTCAGGAGGAGGACATGGTGGGTCTAGGGAAGGAGTGACTGATGATGACATTGATACCAGGGAAGAGGACGCTTTGGCAGCTGCTTTGCCAGTACCCTGAGCCTGGGTGAGAGAGGATGAGGAGGATGAGGAGGGCTTGGTCATCCACTCTACCAAGTCTTCGGCATGATGTGGCTCAACATGTCCAGCTGCTGAAAAGAAGGACAAGCGTGTCCCATGGCCATGTGCTGATGACAATGCACCGCGTCCACGACCAGCACTGTTGCCCCCAGACACAGAGCCTGCTTGCCCTCTTTTATTGGCTCCTGACTGTCTGCCTCTCCTTGTTTGCCTTCCAGACATTCTAATGGATGGCCTGCAGGGAGATGGGAAAAACAGCAATAAGGGCTACCTTCAGGTGTATACTGTGCAGGAGGCTTAGCAACAATGACACTGACACTGTCCGCTGCCTATCCTTCTGTGTCCCTAAACACAAGGATTTGCAATATGCTTCAGCAAGATTGGTTTAGCACAGAATGGTACACTGACACTTTCCCTCACTGAGTGTCCTTCTCTGTCCCTAAACACAAGGATTTGCAATATGCTTCAGCAAGATTGGTTTAGCACAGAATGGTACACTGACACTTTCCCTCACTGAGTGTCCTTCTGTGTCCCTAAGCACAAGGATTTGCAATATGCTTCAGCAAGATTGGTTTAGCACAGAATGGTACACTGACACTTTCCCTCACTGAGTGTCCTTCTCTGTCCCTAAACACAAGGATTTGCAATATGCTTCAGCAAGATTGGTTTAGCACAGAATGGTACACTGACACTTTCCCTCACTGAGTGTCCTTCTCTGTCCCTAAACACAAGGATTTGCAATATGCTTCAGCAAGATTGGTTTAGCACAGAATGGTACACTGACACTTTCCCTCACTGAGTGTCCTTCTGTGTCCCTAAACACAAGGATTTGCAATATGCTTCAGGAAGATTGGTTTAGCACAGAATGGTACACTGACACTTTCCCTCACTGAGTGTCCTTCTCTGTCCCTAAACACAAGGATTTGCAATATGCTTCAGCAAGATTGGTTTAGCACAGAATGGTACACTGACACTTTCCCTCACTGAGTGTCCTTCTCTGTCCCTAAACACAAGGATTTGCAATACGCTTCAGCAAGATTGGTTTAGCACAGAATGGTACACTGACACTTTCCCTCACTGAGTGTCCTTCTCTGTCCCTAAACACAAGGATTTGCAATATGCTTCAGCAAGATTGGTTTAGCACAGAATGGTACACTGACACTTTCCCTCACTGAGTGTCCTTCTCTGTCCCTAAACACAAGGATTTGCAATATGCTTCAGCAAGATTGGTTTAGCACAGAATGGTACACTGACACTTTCCCTCACTGAGTGTCCTTCTCTGTCCCTAAACACAAGGATTTGCAATATGCTTCAGCAAGATTGGTTTAGCACAGAATGGTACACTGACACTTTCCCTCACTGAGTGTCCTTCTCTGTCCCTAAACACAAGGATTTGCAATATGCTTCAGCAAGATTGGTTTAGCACAGAATGGTACACTGAAACTTTCCCTCACTGAGTGTCCTTCTCTGTCCCTAAACACAAGGATTTGCAATATGCTTCAGCAAGATTGGTTTAGCACAGAATGGTACACTGACACTTTCCCTCACTGAGTGTCCTTCTCTGTCCCTAAACACAAGGATTTGCAATATGCTTCAGCAAGATTGGTTTAGCACAGAATGGTACACTGACACTTTCCCTCACTGAGTGTCCTTCTCTGTCCCTAAACACAAGGATTTGCAATATGCTTCAGCAAGATTGGTTTAGCACAGAATGGTACACTGACACATTCCCTCACTGAGTGTCCTTCTCTGTCCCTAAACACAAGGATTTGCAATATGCTTCAGCAAGATTGGTTTAGCACAGAATGGTACACTGACACTTTCCCTCACTGAGTGTCCTTCTCTGTCCCTAAACACAAGGATTTGCAATATGCTTCAGCAAGATTGGTTTAGCACAGAATGGTACACTGACACTTTCCCTCACTGAGTGTCCTTCTCTGTCCCTAAACACAAGGATTTGCAATATGCTTCAGCAAGATTGGTTTAGCACAGAATGGTACACTGACACTTTCCCTCACTGAGTGTCCTTCTCTGTCCCTAAACACAAGGATGTGCAATATGCTTCAGCAAGATTGGTTTAGCACAGAATGGTACACTGACACTTTCCCTCACTGAGTGTCCTTCTCTGTCCCTAAACACAAGGATTTGCAATATGCTTCAGCAAGATTGGTTTAGCACAGAATGGTACACTGACACTTTCCCTCACTGAGTGTCCTTCTCTGTCCCTAAACACAAGGATTTGCAATATGCTTCAGCAAGATTGGTTTAGCACAGAATGGTACACTGACACTTTCCCTCACTGAGTGTCCTTCTCTGTCCCTAAACACAAGGATTTGCAATATGCTTCAGCAAGATTGGTTTAGCACAGAATGGTACACTGACACTTTCCCTCACTGTCCTTCTCTGTCCCTACAAACAAGGTTTAGCACAGAATAACACACTGACACTCTCCCTACCTATCCTTCTCTGTCCCTAAACACAAGGAATCCAGGATTAGTAAAGAAAAAAATGACACTGTCCCTGCCTATGCTTCTCTTTCCCTGCTCCGGAACACACTACACAAGGCCACCGCGCTGGCGGCCTTTTATAGTGTGGGGCATGTACTAAACCCCCTCATCAATAATTGGCCACAGGCATCCTGCCTGTGGCCAATCATTGCTCTTCTCGCTGCCAGCGCTGTGATTGGCCAAGCATGCGGGGTCACAGTGCATGCTTGGCCAATCACAGCGCCTGGATGACACTGCGATGGCGTAGTGCGTTGTGGGCCGTTCGCGTCACTCGATTTTGGCGCGAACGGCCCAAATCGTTCGTTGTTCGCCAAACGATCGAACAGCCGATGTTCGAGTCAAACGTACATTCGACTCGAACACCGAGCTCATCCCTAGTGATGGCATCCTGTGGTCGTGGAAGAGCTTCGCCCCGTCGCTTGCCTGGCCTGGATGGATCCGGAGGGAAGAGCCCTGGGTGTCCCTGTTCTTCAAAAGGCCCAGGTGAGCCAGGGGTCGGGACTGTGTGTGTGGTTGGATGTGTTAGGAGCCCAGAGTCGGTGGAGCTCATCGAGGGGGGTGATTCCGCATCCACGGGGAATTACCTGCCCGCAGAGTGTTATGACACCTCTGACCTAGAGTCGCTATCAGATGCCGGTGATGATGGGGAGATAGGAGAATATTGTTTAAACTAAAGATGGACTTTAAACGGCACACAGATAGATATTGTAAAAATTCTAAGGGTTTTATTGTTGGTAGAAAAATATAATTGAATTTAGGTAAAAAGTACATTAATACAAGACAATGACATTATGTAACAGTCATCAATAGTTAGTATAGGGTCCCATTTACAAGACTCAACACATCTCCCAGAAATTACATTGACATGTAAAATACACAAAGTAGAATAGGATAATGTATAGCCAACAAACACAAATGAGGAGTTGGACGGTATGCACGAGAGATGGCTGGTCTTATTGATAGGTCCGGTAAATTCAAAGATAAAGATCTTGCTTTCGCTCGACTAGTTTCGCGTTCCAAAACGCTTCGTCGGGAGCATAGTATTGAACAAGGCCGTGTTAAGTAGTGAAACCGTCCTAGGTATTTTTACCTGGCAATCCGTGTATCACAGGGTGCCAGTATTATGTAAACACATTCATGGTAAACAATCATGCGTGATTTAAGTAAAAAAGTAACTATGCACAGGCTACTGATAGGTAGGGAACGTAAATCCAGGTATAATAAGCCAGACAATACTGTAGAGGAGTGTGTCAGTCAGAAGCACTTGCTCGAGCCACACAATGGTAGTCTGTTTGGGTGACCCCTAGTGATAGACTGACCCAGCTTGTAGCTTGACAGGGATTATATGCTGGTAGACCTGGATGGAACCTCTCCTCTACAGTATTGTCTGGCTTATTATACCTGGATTTACGTTCCCTACCTATCAGTAGCCTGTGCATAGTTACTTTTTTACTTAAATCACGCATGATTGTTTACCATGAATGTGTTTACATAATACTGGCACCCTGTGATACACAGATTGCCAGGTAAAAATACCTAGGCCGGTTTCACTACTTAACACGGCCTTGTTCAATACTATGCTCCCGACTAAGCGTTTTGGAACGCGAAACTAGTCGAGCGAAAGCAAGATCTTTATCTTTGAATTTACCGGACCTATCAATAAGACCAGCCATCTCTCGTGCATACCGTCCAACTCCTCATTTGTGTTTGTTGGCTATACATTATCCTATTCTACTTTGTGTATTTTACATGTCAATGTAATTTCTGGGAGATGTGTTGAGTCTTGTAAATGGGACCCTATACTAACTATTGATGACTGTTACATAATGTCATTGTCTTGTATTAATGTACTTTTTACCTAAATTCAATTATATTTTTCTACCAACAATAAAACCCTTAGAATTTTTACAATATCTATCTGTGTGCCGTTTAAAGTCCATCTTTAGTTTAAACAATATTCTCCCATTGATTATCGGGACGTTGGCGCATTTATACTAGGTGCATCCACAGTGTCACCCTGTGGTGATGCACAATTTAGCAATTTCCTTCTAAATAATGGGGAGATAGATGAGATCTCCCACAAGAAGGGATGGGACAAGATGAAGCTACCCGCGTCCCGTGTCTTAAGGGACCCACCTGTGTCCATTGGGGATAGTACACCCCGGGTGGAAGCCTCAGAGCCAAGGGAGGAATCTGGTTCTCTGTCTGTGATCTCACTTCTTGAACCATCAAGCATTTCGCCTGCTCCCGTTGCAGGAGTGCAACGGCCATCACTGCGGGCTCCTAGGTCCAAATCTACAGAGGTGGAGACTGTACCTTGCCATCCGGAGTCCATTGTTTTGCCTGGAGTAGGAGACCGTGCCACAATGACATCTCTGGCTAGGCTGCAGCGTCTCTTTTGCCAGAAGGTTGCCCGAGAATATGGGTGGGAATACCCATATCTACCCCGAGAGTTGCTCTACGAGGTGGAAGTTTTGCAGCAGCGATGGTACAATGATTTTGTCTGGACTAAGCTGAAAGTACCTCATGCACGCCGATACCTCGCATGCTCACCTACAGTTACCAGAAAGTTCAAGGACTGTAAGGCAAAGTGGATGGTAGGAAGACATATCCATGCGGACAAAGTGGTAATTTGTCGGAAGGATGGAGGAAGCATTGAGTACCATGTGGAGGCTTTTGATCAGCACTTGAAGCCGTTGTTTTTGCCAGATCCCAAATTCTATTTGTAGGAGACAGAGACTCCTTTTCATTTTTTTTCTTTGTTGCTACTAGATGACTGGGACTGTGCTCTAATTTTTCTTTGGGACGTTTTACTCTTTGGAGAAATGGGAGCTGTTGTTATTTTGTTCTCCCTCTTTCTCCTCCCAGTCGGAAAAAGAAAAGAGAAATCAGTGACTTTGGGGTTTAGCCAGCGCAGGGTCACAGCACAGAAAAGCAGAAGTTCATCTGGATCTGATAAGTGCCTTTACCGCGGCATTGTCACCAGGTGGCAGTGTTGCGCAACGATAGTTTGTTTTTTTGTACACTATGCAACACTCATTGGAATGAGTGGGTTTCCTCTCGGATAGACCCATTCGTTTAAAGCAGACACATATGTTATGTTAGGATGTGTGTTTTCTTTCTCTTCCCTCTGTAGGAGACTCGTCTATCAAGGCTGCTGAGAATGGGGTGGTCCTTAGATAGCCAGGGGGAGGGAGAAATGTAAATGTGTGAAATATTTAGAGTATTTTATTTCAAAGTTCATTGTTTTATATTCCTTCCCCATTATAGGTCCTGGCACAGTTCATGACAAAATTGTTGAGTTTGGTCTCTGGGCCGAATCTATGTCACCACTCTCTGGAGACATGGGTTTGCACCAGACACTGGGGACCAGTGTCAAATCACCAGGGGAGAGTGTAGCGGGTGTTTGATTTTTGGGGAGGCATCTGGGTGGTAGTGTAACCCAGATGCATTGATTGTCAGGGAATCTGAGACCCTTTTGTGGTTCTTGGAGGACTCTGGTGGTGTGAGGTTCCCTGCGGCCTGCAGGTGGCGCTGTCGCCCTGGGCCTGAGCTGAACACTCACCGCAAGACTGTTTCCTTTTTGTCCTTTCCCGGTGCTGGTACAGCAGGGCGGGGAACCTGCTGTGACGCAAAGGGCGAGGGGATAAAAGGGGCGGACGCCCTGACCTTGGGGTCAGAGTCGGAGGACGCAGCCGCACCCAGGCACCTTCAGCTTGGGTGCTGGCATTCCAGAGTTCCGGGCCCAGGTGCCCTTGACCTGGCCGGAGCGAGAGATGGGGTCCATCTCAGGCACCTTTAGCCTGGGGTGAGGTACTATGGCGGAAGCCTGGAGCTCAGTACCTTCGACTGAGTTCCGCGAGGGTGGAGGAATCCGATGGGGCCCTAACTCCTTGGGTGCCCGTGCCCGTGTCTGAGGTCGAGAAGACTGGTGAGCGGAACTTCCCTGGAGAGTCCGGCGCAGCATTGCTGGTGACAGAGAGGCCTCCAGTGACTCCCTTGGAAAGGTTACCTTCCCCTGACAGGGGCTACAATAGCGAAGGTAATTCACGTTCTGATCCATATAGTCAGGGGCAGTGACTATTCGCCACTGGCGATACTACAGTGGTTAGCTTTATCTAGAAGAATTGTGCCCTGGCCTACTCCCCCCAAATACTGAAGTGTTACATGGGTCTCAACCTGTCTGTGCTGTATGACTATTTATTGAGAAGAATAAATACGAGTTGGACCTATTCAGTGTGTGGAACTCTGGTTACTAGGAGCAAAGGGGAGTCAATCCGAGGAGAGGATTGAACTCTGGGACACATACACAAACCCGATAGTTCTGGCCTTCACCTCTACACCTTGGAGGATATGGGCCGTGGTGTATCTCATCCCTCTCTCCCAGGTACCCCTAGACAACAGCCAGATAACCGATAAAGCTAGAGAGAGAGTGAGGTCGCTACATCAGTAAAAGTGATAATTCTGAAAGCACAATTTTTTGTTTACCTTGTTAGATACCTGTAGATTGGACAAAGGATAAGGGAACAAGAGCATGACTTGTATTCAGAGCTTCATTTATTCTAATTTATATAATAATAATAATAATAAATTGTTATTATTACCGGTATTATTTTTTTTGTTTCACAAAGTTTTTATTATTATTATAAATTATTATTTTATATTATTATTATTATGGAATGATCTATCTCTGAAAAAAAAAATAGAAATATAATTAATCAGACTTTCTGTTTTTCTCCAGATTTAAAGTAGCCAAGCCATTCAATGAAACATCTCAAGACATGTTTTCCGAGGCTTTGCCTATACCGATTCGGTATTACAGAAAATAGGATTACAAGCAGCTAATGTAGCTATTTGTTTTTTTGTTTCAAAGCGCTTTATTCTCATCAGTGTTTATACTTCTCTCTATAGTAGTCTGTATGCCTGACAGAACAAGTCTAAACCAGCAGGAATTAAATAAATCTTTGCGTTAATGAAAAGTCTTCCACCCAAACACGATATAAGTCCAAATTCAAAAGTAGGTTTCCCAATATTTATGCAAAGTACATTTTTCATTATTCTGGCCCCTCCATGTGTGCAGTGTGCATAGAGTAGTACACATTACCAAGACTAACATAGACTGCTCATTCCAAACAAACATGCATGAAGGAGGAAAGGAGAGGTTTGGGACCTCATGGAGGAGTTACAAGGAGATAAATAAACACAGTAAGAATTTATTTAATGAAAAAGATTACAGGGCAATTTAGTAGTTGATGCATATGGATTATTTTTAGACTAAGGATATTGTTTAGGGTCACTTTAAATAAGATATATCATCCCTTCCATTTTTATTTTAAGCCTGTTGCATTGCTCTATATCAGTGGTCACCAAGCCATGGGCCGGGGGGGGCAGCAGATGCAGCCCTTTGCTTGCCTTTTTCTGGCCCTTAGGGCACTATTCCTCCCACTGATACAAGGCGCTATTCCTCCCGCTGACACCAATGATGAGGCTTTATTCCTCCCACTGATACAAGGGGCTATTCCTTCCGCTGACACCAATGATGGGGCACTATTCCTCCCACTGATACCAATGATGGGGCTACCAATGATGGGGCACTAGTCCTCCCGCTGACACCAATGATGGGGCACTATTCCTCCCGCTGACACCAATGATGGGGGACTATTCCTCGCACTGACACCAATGATGGGATACTATTCCTCCCACTGATACAAGGCGCTATTTCTCCCACTGGCACCAATGATGGGGCACTATTTCTCCTGCTGACACCAATGATGGGGCACTATTCCTCCTGCTGATACCAATGATGGGGCACTATTCCTCCTGCTGACACCAATGATGGGGCACTATTCCTCCTGCTGATACCAATGATGGGGCACTATTCCTCCTGCTGACACCAATGATGGGGCACTATTCCTCCCACTGATACAAGGCACTATTCCTCCTGCTGACACCAATGATGGGGCACTATTCCTCCTGCTGATACCAATGATGGGGCACTATTCCTCCTGCTGACACCAATGATGGGGCACTATTCCTCCCACTGATACAAGGCACTATTCCTCCTGCTAACACCAATGATGGGGCGCTATTGATCTTTTATTGAAAAGAATCAAGCAACCAATTTTATACAAAAGTAAAAAACAAAACCATGGTACAAAACTTCAACAGAAAACAAAGGAATACACATCCATGTTCAGAATATATACAATATATACATAATCCACTACCAAAACATTTTAGAAAACCATCTACATAAAGCAGCAGAGAGGGCCTAAGAGGCACAACCCATCACCTATGTACGCAGCCATTTATCAAAAATTAATAAAAAATAATAATAATCTAGGGTGATAAGAAACAGACAGCCACACCCGGGAAAGAGACTCCTGGCAGTCAGGGAGGCTTGCAACCCCTTCACGCCTTCAACCAAGCCCCCTGACCCCGCTTGTCTCTCTCAAGCTCCAGAATCTTCCCAACCTCATGCAAAATGTCATACACCACCACCTCAACAGGAAGGATTTTTTGCCGAATGCTGACCTGACACTGTGCCAGGTGAAATAACGGACTACTAGGCTAACTAAAAAAAGTGTATCCAAACAAAAAACTCCACCAGTATTGAATGCTCCATAAACCCACTCAGCATAACCCAGCCTGGAGAGGAAAGGAACACCGAGGGCCCACCCCACCTGTTTGTACACCTCTATGTTAAAAGGGCAACGAAGCAAAAAATGGTCCATAGTCTCCTCCTCATCTGCACACTCCTCCCGAGGACAGCTACGATCCATCCCACTGCGGAATTTCGAATTGCCCCGAACATAGAGCCTCCCATGGAAGCACAACCAGGCCAGATCCCTAAATTTAGGGGGTACTCTATCCAAATTAATCAGTCTTAACCCCGCCCTCAAAACTGGGCCTGGGCAATCCCTTAAGGCCAGTGGGTCATAAAAGACTTTGCTCAAGACTCAACTCATAAGGACTTTCCTTGGAACTGATCTGAGATCTTCAGCGAACAATCTCCACTGCCACAGTAACTTCAGGCATGGAGCGACATAGGCTGGTAGCTGACCACGATGACCCCGGCGATTCTTCACTTGGCCACCTTCTTCCCAAAGTCGTAGAAAAGGCCTAAACCAAGATCTAAATATGCCTACCCATCCAGGAGGTTGCATTGCAAGCATATTACCAATGTTAAACTTGAGAAATAGCAGTGAAAAGAAAAGAACTGGGTTGGCCATACCTAAGCCACCCTCCCTCCTGGATAGGTAGGTGACATTTCTCTTGATGGGGTTCAGTCTGTTCCCCCTCAGCATCTGGAAGAATACACTACTGACCCTAGCATAGAGAGACACTGCAAGATGCAGACAAAGCTGACATACAAGAAGATCGGAATCAGGTAAGTCTTAATCAGATCAACCCTTTCCCTCATAGATAACTTCCATCTCTTCCAGCTGACCACCTTAGTATTGGTAATTTCCAGTCTGCCTTCCCAGTTTTTGAGGCCATAGTCACCGGGTCCAAATTCATTGCCTAGTATCTTAATTTTTCCCTGGGGCACTGGAAAGGTGTCCGGGAGATCAAACCCCTCACCTTCCTTTCCCATCCAGAAAACTTCAGTCTTTTCCTGATTGATCTTGGAGCCTGATGCTTCAGAATACCGTGATGTCAGAGAGGCCACCTCCTCCGCTTCATCCGTCCCAGTGACAATCACCGACACATTGTCCGCATAGGCAACAACACTCAATGGCGGCTCACCCGGGAGCCCCACACAACATGCCGCTCTCTAGCATCCTGATGAAGGGGTCGATTGCAAACACATAGAGCAGGGGACTCAGGGGACAACCCTGGCGCACCCCAGAGCCAACCTTAACCACTTGACAACTGGGCACTAAACCCCCTTCGTGCCCGGACCAATTTTCAGCTTTCAGCGCTCTCACACTTTGAATGACAATTACTCAGTCATGTAATACTGTACCCAAATTATTTTTTTGTCCTTTTTTTCATACAAATAGAGCTTTCATTTGGTGGTATTTGATAACCTCTGGGTTTTTTATTTTTTGCGCTATAAATGTAAAAATACGGAACATTTTGAAAAAAAAACGCATTTTTTTTTAGTTTATGTGATAAAATTTTGCAAATTATTATTTTTTTTCATAAATTTTGGCCACAATTTATACTGCTACATATCTTTGGTAAAAATAACCCAAATTAGTGGATATTATTTGGTCTTTGTGAAAGTTATAGAGTCTACAAGCTGTGGTGCGGATCATAAACAATTGATCACACCTAATGTACTGGTGGCCTATCTCATTTCTTACGACCCGAACATGCCAGCAAAGCACAAATACCCCCCAAATTACCCCTTTTTGAAAGTAGACATTCCAAGGTATTTAGTAAGATGCATGGTGAGGTTTTTGATGTTGTAATTTTTTCCCACAATTCATTGCAAAATGAAGATTTTTTTTAATTTTTTTATTTTTTCCACAAAATTATCATTGTAATAGGTTATTTCTCTCACATGGCATGTGTATACCACAAATGACGCCCCAAAATACATTCTGCTACTCCTCCTGAGTATGGCGATACCACATGTGTGGGACTTTTTCACAGCCTGGCCACATACAGAGGCCCAACATGCAGGGAGCACCATCAGGTATTCTAGGAGCATAAATTACACATCTAACTAGTTGACTACGTATTACACTTTTGAAGGCCCTGGAGCACCAGGACAATAGAAACGCCCACAAAGTGACCCCATTTTGTAAAGCTAACACCCCAACGTATAATCTATGAGGCATAATGAAACTTTTGAACGGTTAATTTTTTTCCTGCACCACTGGGGGTGGGAAAGCAGAGGTCTCCTTAAAAAAAAAACTATCTATCCTACTCTGACTATTACCACGATGAAAGATGAACCCGGTGTCATCTGGGAGGTGCTTAATGTGCACATCCACAAGACCAGCATCCCTAACCATACTATTTAAAAAAACGCTATCATATCCCAGCCTGTCCTTGAAGTCCTTCCTATCCTTGGGCCTAGTTACTATATTAAAGTCACCTCCAAAGACCACTTGCCGGGATGTAAAAAGAAATGGCTTGATCCTTGTAAAAAGGCATTTCCTGTCCCCCTTTGTGTGCGGCCCATAAATATTAATTAGGCGCAGGTCCTGCCCTCCCACAAGGGTGTCTAAGACCATACATCTCTCAATCTCCACCTCAATAACCCGCCGGGCAGTTACTATGCCGGTTTTAAACAACACCGCCACACCGCCGTAAGGCTCGGCCGCAAGAGACCAGTAAGATGGACCATACCTCCACTCTCTCTTGGCCATATGAATATCTGCCAAGGAGGTGAGCCTAGTCTTTTGCAAAAATAAAATTTCAGTATCTAATTGGCTGAACAAAAATAAGACCATAGAATGAGCTCTTACTGACTTAATGCGGGCGACATTTATTGTCACCACTTTTAATGGAGGGGGAACCGCCATTTGGGTTATTGGGTGGATTGCTTCTTAGCTCCCCTCTGCTGCTCATCACCAGAAGCCTCTCTCTTTCTAGAGGCCGCCTCAAACTCCATTTCGGAATTAGAACTTCTCTCCGAAGAAGCTCTGGATGAAGAAATATCCCACTTAGAGGACCTATGACGGTTGGAGCTTCCTGCACCGGAGCTTCCTGTCCCTGTTCCGTCCTCACCGCCTGCCTCTTCCGCCTCCCAACCTTTCTTCTCTCCTCCAGGTACTGCAGGTCAGCCTCAGAGATGCCCTCATCTCTTAATTTTCTCTTTGAAGTCTTTCCACAAGACTTCTTTACAGAGGAAGAAGCAACCTTTTTAGTACATGCTGGTGGGGGGGGTGATCCCTTTAAGTCAGAGGGTAGACTCCTGGGGGGGTAACTGACTCGGGGGGCACAGACTTGGAAGGTTCTGACACAAGAGGAGAGGGTACAGTAGGCTGGGGGGACACAGAGACAGAAACAGAAGGAGTACTTACAGACACAGGAGGGGTGGCCACAGGAACTGGAGAGGGATCCTGAGCAGGACAAGGGGAGGCGGTCACCGCAGAGGAGGATGGTACACCAGGGGCCTCACCCTCCATCCTGTCCAGCCTTGACGTGTCATCTATTACCACAGCGGTGACACAGCTTTGGCTGATGAAAGCTGAGGAGGGCAGGTGACGGACAACATTCCCATCCCTAGCCAACCTGACTGTTACCGACCAACCCCCAGTCCAGATGTTACGCTCATCATGGATTTTATTGGGCTTTGTCAAAACCTCCTTATAGTTCCTTAACCAAACCTCTATATCCCGAGCAGGAACACTCATTAGTGAGGATAATTGTGATTTTTTTCACTGTTGACCTCTGAGCTACATGTATAAAGGCATACAGGTAATTTGCCCCAAAACCCATTTCCAATATCAAGTCCACCACTGCACGCAGTGCTGGAGGGATGGCACCACCTTCCCATTTCAGAATAACTACGTTCCGTCTGGGACCCCCAGCAGAAGCCAGAGACCCAAGACCAGATCCTAGGGTGCTCAAAGTGGCAGCTTGTAGGGGAAAACCCTGCTTGGGAGCGGAGCTACCAGGAGCAGAGCGTACCACCTGTGCAAATGTAGGTTTATCAGGGCCAAGGGCCCACACTGAAGTCACATTAGTCTGTACTTTATCTGTATGAACAGAGATGGTAGGATTGTTCATCACACTTGTACTGGGACCATTGTTCATCACAATTGTACTGGGACCATTGTTCATCACACCTGAACTGGGATGATTTTTATCAGCCACACACACACATTCCCATCAGGAATAGTCACAGTTGCTGCAATACCAGCTGTCTCCTGATGCTGCGCTGTAGAGACTTCAGCAGCAGTGGGGCAGTGGGGCAAACAGCTTTGGACTCAGCCAAAGAAGGGTTAATGGGCAGTGCTGACACTTGCAGTTCATTTGCAGAAATTAAATTTTTTAAATGTAATGCCGCGTACACACGACCGTTTTTAATGTCCTTGAAAAAACTACATTTTTCTCGACGTGATTCTTCTCAAGCCTGCCTTGCCTACACACTATCGTGGAAAAAAATGCTTGAGTAAAACGTGGTGACGTACAACGGCACTATAAAGGGGAAGTTCCATTCGGATGGCGCCACCCTTCATGTTAGTAAAGTTTGTTGAGAGACGATCCGCGCTTTTCAGCCTCGTGCTCTTCAGTCCGTTACAGTGTGACAAATGTGCTATCTCCACTATGAACGCTAGTTTTACCAGAACGAGCGCTCCCGTCTCATAACTTGCTTCTGAGCATGCGCGTTTTTTTCACATCGTTAAAGCCTACACACGGCCGTTTTTCACGACGAGAAAAATGACGAGAAAAAATAGAGCATGTTCCAAATTTTTAATAGCCATTTTTCACGTTGCAAAAAATGCTCTGGAGCCCACACACGATAGTTTTTAATGACCAAATAAAAAAATGGCATTTTTCTCATCATGAAAAAAAGTCGTGTGTACACAGCATTACTCTTGCCTGATTGTCACTGGGCACATTATCAGTCATGGTGCTAGATGGTACAAAAACAGTTTTATCCACAACATGGGATTTATCAGGCTTTAATTTATCAGGCACATTATCTGCTATGTCCTCATCATGAAAAACCATCTGATCCCCCCGCATAGGACTCCATTACCTGGATTACCCTCAGCATGCCTCCTGAGTCCTGGGAAGGCATGGGGCTGCTTACCTCTCCCTGGGGGGGGGCAGGGTGTCAGAACTGGGGGTCTCCTCCTCTTCCACCTCCATCTTTGTCACCCTTGAAAACCTTTTGTCGTTGCAAAATTTTCCCTTGAAGGGCCCATCTCTGCCTTCCATCATGGCCACGATGGTCTCCTGATGTTCAACACGGACCTTGGCCAGTTGGATTTCTGAATCCATGGATCCACGTTTCTGGCTATGTAAGCCCTCACGTTGCCTTCGCAGGCGCTTTAGCTCCGCTCTCAGCTTGTAGAACTTGTCCCTCTCCCTATTTAGGACCTTTATCCCGGCCACCACTCGCTCCCGAATGGCCTCCGAGCCTTCATCCTCACCAGGGGTAGAGAGATTGGCTTGTGCAGAGGAAGGCATGTCACCCGACGGCCCAGGAGATGGCTGGGAGCTTCCAGCAGGAGAGGCCCCGCTGGCCTCCATGGCTTCCCCAGAAAGGGGCTAGGGAGCTGGGATAGATTTTACCACCACTCCCCTCTCACACAGATCACCTGCAGCAGCTCCAGAGACACCTTCCTCCTGACACACCTGTGCTCCAATGATGGATAGGGCACTATTCCTCCCACTGACATCAATAATGGGGTACTATTGCTTGCACTGCCACCAATGATGGGGCACTATTTATTCCCCTGATACCAATAATGGGGCACTGTTCCTCCAACTAATGCCAATAATGGAGCATTTTTACTCCCATTGACGCCAGGGATTTTTCTACACACATTAGCCACAGTCCGGCCCCCACAAAGTCTGAAGGACATTAACCTGACCCTTTGTTTAGAAAGTTTGGAGACCCTTGCTCTATATGATTGAAGGCATGGTCCACAAAAAGGTCAGACCATTCTGAAGCATCTTATTAGTATCCATGGCCATCTTCACAAAGACTGCCATTATGAAGCTTTCCATGCAAGCTTTCCCAGTAGAAGTGTAATCGTTGGATGACAGCCCCAAAACTCTACTATAATAAGTTTAATAAAATATAAATTTCTGTGTCTGCAACTAAGGATTAAACATAGAAGAGCCAGTAATAGTGTATATTATGTACACGCTCATGTTTAAACAGGTGTGAAGAAAAGCATGTATATTTTTAAGGTGTCTGGCCCCGGCCGATCTGGTTTAGACTGAAATACCACAGTTGAGTGTTTGCTTGCCATTTGTTAGTTTATCTTTTATGGCGCTCTCTGTGGTTTGCTGCTTGGCGCCCATCCAGAGTCTGTGTGGATGTTGGATACAGTACCTGAAGTCTGCAGGCAGAATAGTAGGGGCTTCACTCCCATCCCTCGGCCCTGCCATGCTATTCTGGTGCTGTGGCTGGAGACTCTGATCACACATCTTTGTAAACTCTCTTGCAATGCAGTTTCATTATCCCTTCTGTACTTGCCGGCAGCTCATTACTCACTTTTTTTTGTATGAAGAGATTACAGAACAGGTGCAAATTAAACACGTTGATAAATCTCTTTCGTCTTAATCACACTGTGGCTTAATTTAGAAACAGACTCGTCAGACAATTTCAGCTTTTACAGTCATTTTAGGGAATTCATATTTTACAGGTTTCTTAGTTTTCTTCATCGACAATGGACTATAAAGTTAATAACCGTGGAAATACAGTATGTTACCACCTAGAAAAACTTGCAGGGCAATACTACACCACCTTGAATACTAGGTAATGGCATGATTGTCTCTTTTCTGGTTATATACTACAGTAAAACCTTGGTTTGAGAGCGTTTTGCAAGACTAGCAAAATTTTTTAATAAATTTTGACTTGATATACAAGCGATGTCTTGATATAAGAGTAGCGTCATGTCACAGCTGAGTATAAAATAGAAGAGAGGTGCCTCTAAGTGCAGCAATATGGTTACATTTAATGAAGGTACAACATTTAGCAACTCACATGGTTGATGATTAAAAGAGGCACATCTAAATGTGCAGGCATCCAGGGTAAAGATGTCCACGTAGACCGTCCTCTGCACCACCATTGATGTCATCCCTTCCACGAGCTGTTCAAGCCTCGCTTTCAGATTGCTCTACTGCAGGGTAGTCTTCCCGGTCACGATTGCAGACTGACAGCGGTGAGAGCCGGCAGTGAGGAGGATGGTCTATGTGGATCGCTTTACCCCGGATCCTTGCATACTTAGATGTGCCTTTTTTAATCATCAACCATGTGAGTTGCTAAATGTTGTACCTTCATTAAATGTAACCATATCTTCTCTTTTATACTCTGTAGCTCCTGCTGGATTTTGCTTCTAATCCCCTTGGGGAGGCTTCCATTTGTGGATGGACATTTTATGGTTACACAACATATCACATTGCTATAATCTTTTTATATAGAATTAAATATGAACATCAAATTGGATCAAAAAGTTGCCAACATCCCTGGGATTGGATCAAAGGAAAGAACCCCGCAAAAAGTGGGACTTTAAGGGCAACACTGTAAATAGTTTGTAAAAATATTTATTACATGGAATACAAAAATACAAATATACAGAGTTAAAACCATAGATGATCAGCGTTGAGTGATTCCCGTAGAAGAGTCCGGATGAGGCCCAACGTGTTTGGGGACACTATACATCCCTTCATCAGGGGCTATTGTCCGGACGAGATCACACTATACAATGCAAACAAATCAGTTTTAACACAGCACATATGTTTTGACATTTAATTGAAAAACGCAGCTCAGCCTAAAAAAATATATAGCATACAAAGCATAAGAACACATACCTAACCATATCATCAGAGCAAGTTCGTGACTGGACTGGCAGGGGCCCCCTGTGGCAGCGGCAAAGAAGCGTCTCCAGCGCCAGCCGCACCAGAATACCTACACCTCCCAACAAATCCCTAGGGCATCAGCATAGGCGTGCGCAGCCTATTGGATTAGGGTGTGCACCCCAAAACTCAAACACACACGTGTGTGGGTATATATATATATATATATATATATATATATATATATATATATAGAAACACACATACACACAGACACACAGTCTTTTAAATAAATGTAAACCACGATTTTGAAATGTGTTAAAACAATTTTTAATATTCTAATACATTTTACATCTTATAGCTGAGCTGGTCAGAGGGAGAAAGTGGGGGTGAGAGAGGGGGGAGATGGGATCAGTTGGCAGTGGTGGTGGGGGGAGGGGAATGGGATCAGTGGCAGTGCTGGGGGGATGGATTGAGTGGCAGTGCTGGGGGGGTGATCAGTGGCAGTGCTGGAGAGGGGGAGGGTGATCAGTGCTAGAGGGTTGATGGGATCAGTGGCAGTTGTGGTGGGGGGTAATGGGATCAGTGGCAGTTGTGGTGGGGGGTAATGGGATCAGTGGCAGTTGTGGTGGGGGGGGGTAATGGGATCAGTGGCAGTTGTGGTGGGGGGTAATGGGATCAGTGGCAGTACTGGGGTGGGATGAGTGGCAGTGGTGGGGGGGGGGGGGGTTTATCAGTTTTAGTGCTAGGGGATTGATGGGATCAGTGGCAGTGCTGGGGGGGATAGGATCAGTGGCAGTGCTGGGGGGAATGGGATCAGTGGCAGTGTTGGAAAGCTGATGGGATCTGTGGTGTTGATGGTGGTTGTGGTGGGGGGGGGGGTGGTAATGGGATCAGTGGCAGTACTGGGGGGAATGGGATGAGTGGCAAGGTTGGGGGGGATCATTGGCAGTGCTGGGGGTTGATGGGATCAGTGGTGGTGGGGGATTCATGGCAGTGGAGGGGGGGGATCAGTAGCAATGCTGGGGGGGAGATAGGATGAGTGGCAGTGTTGAGGGGCATTAAATCAGTGGCAGCAGTGGTAGAGGGGTGGGATCAGTGACAGTGCTTGTTGGGGGAGATAGGATGAGTGGCAGTGCTGGGGGGCATGGAATCAGTGGCAATGCTGGGGGGGGGGGCTGGGATCAGTGGCAGCAGTGGTGGGGGATGAGATTAGTGGCAGTGCTGGGTGGGGAGAGATAGGATGAGTGGCAGTGCTGGGTGGGGGGAGATAGGATGAGTGGCAGTGCTGGGGGGCATGTAATCAGTGGCAGCAGTGGTGGGGGATGGGACTAGTGGCAGTGCTAGGTGGGGGGGAGATAGGATGAGTGGCAGTGTTGGGTGGGGGGGGAGATAGGATGAGTGGCAGTGCTGGGTGGGGGGGTTTCGATAGGATGAGTGGCAGTGCTGGGTGGGGGGGTTTCGATAGGATGAGTGGCAGTGCTGGGTGGGGGGGGGAGATAGGATGAGTGGCAGTGATGGGTGGGAGGGGGGAGATGGGATGAGTGGCAGTGCTGGGTGGGGGGGGGTAGATAGGATGAGTGGCAGTGCTGGGTGGGGGGGAAGGATGGGATTGGTGGCACTCACTTGCTCTCAGTGTGGGCTCCATGCTTGCTGTGTCTCCGGCTCCCTCCAGGCTTCACATGTCTCCTCACACAGTGGGGACCTCCTCCGCTCTTCCTACTGGATCAGCTGGCTCTTCCAGTCCCCCAGACGTCATGCCCCCATCTGCCTGCTGCTCTAAATTCAATGGACGGAGCCGCGCAGAAGCTGGGTGGGCGGTCCTGCAGCAGTTACTGAACTTAGAACGAAGGAGTCAGGGGGAGCTGGTAGGTGGAGCCAGCAGTTCTAGTACACCAGGCTGGATGAGAGGGGCGGCGGCATATAGTACAACCGATGGTCTGCATTTTCCTCCATGCAGCCCCTGAATGCTCGCTTATCCTCCTCTTCCTCCCGAAGGCATTTAACGGCTGTAGGGTGGAAAATACAGAGCATCGGGTTGTTCTATATGCCGCCCGCTGCCCCTCTCATCTAGGTGTAGACAAGTATGTCAGGGGATTAGGGTGTGCCCAGGCACACCCGGCACCCCCCCTGCGCACGCCTATGGGCATCAGCGGTACAAGGACAGAGCAACCAATTGACAGAATCCTGCAAGTTGTAATAACATGTTATTGGCATATTAGTTTCATAGTGTGAAACACCTCCAATGTCAACAATATCCTCATGGCCATAAGCACACAAAAAATCCAAACCATAATATCCACCAACAAAAATTAAAAATGAGAAAATGAAAAAAAAAATGAAAAGAAAAATGAAAAGAAAAATCTTTTTATATGGACTATAGACTGAAGGACTTATGAATAAATGGTTGTGGAACGAATCATTTGAGTTTTCATTATTTCTTATGGGAAAATTCGCTTTGATATACAAGTGCTTTGGATTGCAAGCAAGCATGTTTCTGGAACGAATTATGCTCACAATCCAAGGTTTTACTGTATACTGAAAACACTTGCCATAACTGATTGTAAAATGAGTCAATATTTAAAGGGGTATAGTGATATTGGGGCAGGGATGGACTGGCCATCGGGACTACCAGGAGTTTCCCGGTGGGCCGATGGCTCAGTGGGCCGTTTTTTTTTTGTGGCCCGTTTTTTTATGCAGAGTTCAGCAGCAGCGGGAGCGTGGCAGCAAACAGCGGCGGGGATTCGGGGAAAAAACGGCCCACAAAAAAAAGCTCCACCCCCTCCCTGACCACAGAAGAGGCGAACAGGAGCAAGCGCTGCCACCCCGGCGCTCCCAGAACCTCGATTCCTCCACCTCCTCTCTGCTCCAGGAACCATGCAGCCTGGGCTGGAGGGCAGGCTGACTGGGAGCCTGGAGGAAGAGAACATGCGCCGCTGTAAGGAGCAGAGCAGCGAGAGCACCCCCCGGATCAAGAGGGAGACTCGGCGCTGCCGCTGCTGGCCATGAAGTACCCGGCATCCTACACAAACATGCCAGAACACTGAGACAGTGGGGGGGGGGTGAGCAGAGGCAGAGGAGGGACTGCAGAAAGGGACAGTGCTATGTGGTCTGTCTCAGCCCTCCCCTCTGCCTCTCTGCCCCCTCTGTCTCTCAGTCCCCACTCTGTCTCTCAGTCCCCGTGTCTCTCAGTCCCCCCTCTTTCAGCCCCCTCCTCTGTGTCTCAGCCCCCCCACTATCTCTCAGCCCCCCCACTGTCTCTCAGACCCCTCCTCTGTCTCTCAGACCCCTCCTCTGTATCTCAGACCCCTCCTCTGTATCTCAGACCCCTCCTCTGTATCTCAGACCCCCCCTCTGTCTCTCAGAGCCCCCCTCTGTCTCTCAGACCCCCCCTCTGTCTCTCAGACCCCCTCTGTATCTCAGACCCCCCTCTGTCTCTCAGACCCAGACTCTGTCTCTCAGACCCCTCCTCTGTCTCTCAGCCCCCTCCTCCATCTCTCAGCTCCCCTCCTCTGTCTCTCAGCTCCCCCTCTGTCTCTCAGCTCCCCCCTCTGTCTCTCAGCTCCCCCTGTCTCTAGGCCCCCCTCTGTCTCTCTGACCCCTCCTCTGTCTCTCAGACCCCTCCTCTGTCTCTCAGCCCCCCACTGTCTCTCAGCCCCCTCCTCTATCTCTCAGCTCTCCCCCTCTATCTCTCAGCTCCCTCCCTCTGTCTCTCAGATCCCCCTGTCCCTCAGCCCCCTGTCTCTCAGCCCCCCTCTGTCTCTCAGCTCCCCCCTCTGTCTCTCAGCTCCCCCCTCTGTCTCTCAGCTCCCCCCCTCTGTCTCTCAGTTCCCGTGTCTCTCAGTCCCCCCCTCTTTTAGCCCCTCCTCTGTCTCTCAGCTCCCCTCTATCTCTCAGACCCCCCTCTGTCTCTCAGACCCCCCATCTGTCTCTCAGACCCCTCCTCTGTCTCTCAGACCCCTCCTCTGTCTCTCAGCTCTCCTCCTCTGTCTCTCAGCTGCCCCCTCTGTCTCTCGGCTCCCCCCTCTGTCTCTCAGCTCCCCTCTGTCTCTCAGCCCCCCTCTGTCTCTCAGACCCCTCCTCTGTCTCCCAGACCCCACTGTCTCTCAGCCCCCTCCTCTATCTCTCAGCTCTCCTCCTCTATCTCTCAGCTCCCTTCTTCTGTCTCTAAGCTCCCCCCTGTCTCTCAGTCCCCCCTCTGTCTCTCAGCTCCCCCCCTCTGTCTCTCAGCTCCCCCCTCTGTCTCTCTGCCCCCTCCTCTGTCTCATTTACTCCCTGACTCTAAAGCCCTGTACACACAATCGGATTTCCTATGGTTTTTTAACCGATGGATTTTTCCATCGGAAAACCGATGAAGCTGACTTTCATCAGTCTTGCCTACACACCATCAGTCAAAAAACCGACCGTTCCAAACGCGGTGAAGTAAAAAACTCAGATGAGCCGAGAAAAATGAAGTTCAATGCTTCTGAGCATGCGTCGACTTGATTCTGAGCATGCGTGGGTTTTTTATCCGATGGAGTTCCCCACAGACGATAGTAATTTGCTATCGGTTTTTTAACCATCGGATAAATTTAAAACATGTTCTATTTTTAAACACTGATGGAAAAAAGACCGATGGGGCCCATACACGATATGTTTGTCCCATGGAAAAAGTCCATCGGACTGTTTTCATCTGTAAAACCTATCGTGTGTACAGGGCTTTAGGCTGCTTTCACACTGGGGCGGGCATTGACGGTAAAACACTGCTAGTTTTAACAGCACTTTACTGTAGTTTTAGCTGCGCTATTCGGCTTCTAGCAGGCGCTTTTAACCCCCGCTAGCAACAGAATTAAAGGTTAAATGCGCCTGTGTAGCGCTGCTGCCGTAGTGCTTTGCAGGCGCTTCAGCAGCGGTGGCCATTCATTTCAATGGGCAGGAGCGGTGTGTACATCGCTCCTCCACCGCCCCAAAGATGCTGCTTGGAGGACTTTCTTTAACACCCTGGCAGCGCCCCAGTGCGAAAGCACTTGGGTTTTCACACTGGGACTGCAGCAGAGGCATTTTTCCAGGCGCTTTACAGACGCTATTTTTAGCCCAAAAGCGCCTGAAAAACGCCTCAGTGTGAAAGGGGTCCTACACTCACCCCCTCTCTTTTGCACTCTCTCCCTCTCTCTTACACTCACCCCCCCTCTCTCACCCACCCCCTCTCACCCCCTTTCCCTCAACCCTCCCTCTCTGTCTCTCTCTCATTCCCCTCTCTCTCACCCTCTCATGATATACAATAATGGATGTAGGGGCCTTTTGGTGGGCGTGATTTTTTTGGGGGGTGGGGGACAGCATTTTATTGAATTAAAGTGGGCCTGTCTGGATGAAGTCCAGGGCCAAATTTTTGTCCCAGTCTAACCCTGGCACCTTCAGAGGAGCTCAGTGCTCAAGGACACATTACAGGCCAGGCCCTGCTTCTTCCTTCCACTGAGGTCTGAGTAGGGCTTCTGTGGCAATACAGAATATCAGCCGATCCAGAAAACTGCAAAATAAACCCCTATGGTTCTGCTGCAACTGAAGATATATGCTTGAAGAAGAAAAAAATCTTGAAAAGAAGTAAAGAAAAGGTTTTGCTTCTATCGGAGGAGAGGAGCTGTCCCTTCTCTTGGGCACTAGCAAATGGAGTGATGATAGGAATGGAAGGATTTATATTAGGTGTCCCTACAGCTTTGTTTACCAGCATCCAATCTCTTGAAGGCAGCAGCATAACGCAATGTACCTGAATGACTTCATCCTGTGTACGATTAATAAGTAGCATTTAGCAGAAAAATTGATCGAACCAAATGTTGACAGCCTTTTTGCTTGTTTTGATTATAACCAACAAAAGATCTGTGACTGTACAGACATATGAAATGCCCATATATACCATATTTATTATAATGAAGTCAAGCAAGCACCGAGAAAGGGACTAAAACCTTTGTGTAACATGAGTCACTTCTGTCGTCAATTAACAATACAGTTTCACAGCTGTCGTCGCTGTGTTGTGGTTTAAATTCCAACCACAAAACATTTGCATCAAGTCCATTAGATGCTGCATTCTACAATAAGATCAGTTAAATCCATTTTAACATCTCCAGTTTCCAAGTGCAGGCAGGGCTTTGCCACAGGAGACTGACAAGGGAGACAGGTGTATCAGAGTTGACAAGCTTTCTGGCTTAGCTACACTTTAAAAGAGGCAACATATAAAAGCAACTGGCAATATTGACAAAGGAACGTTTTTTTTTTAGTTTTATACACCCTGAACCAACTGACATTCAGCAAGTATCAATCAAAAGTGCATTTTTCTGTACATAGAAAAATATATATTTTTTTCTATCTGAGCAGAATCAATAGCCAACACGAATGTGAATTGATAATGACAATTCTGATTGATCAGTGCCATCAAGGTAAATACAGCAGGGACCAGGAGTGGTGGTGGTGATTTGGGGAGGGGTCCTGTGTTCACCATCACATTTTTCTGACACTTTAAAATGGTTGTAAACCCTCTCATATACCCAGTGAAGTGAATAGCCTCAGGTGATACACAGAGATTAAACAAATCCTTCTACATATGTTTTACTTGTTTATGTGCAGTCTCCTTTTCTCTGCACCCCTTCAAAAGAGCACAATTCTGATAAAAATCTTTATGCATCTGTGATTTGCAGAGAGGCGGGGGTTGAGAGATGCAGTTACAGCTCTTATATAATGTGTGAGAGCTGATTGGAGGAAAGAGACACACCTATGGGTGTCCGCTGAACTTTTTTCAGGGGGGGGAATACATTGCAATAGAAAAAGATGTACACAGTGGTGTCGTGGCACAGGCACTGCTGTTACCTGTAGTTCTTCAGCGATAGGGCAGGCCCTGGCAGCGTATTCAGTCTCTTGTCTCGGCCACTGCACGCCATGCACCTGTGGGAGGTGCCGGCACCGCGCCATCCGGATCGGCATAGGCACATTTACACAGGCAGAGGCAGGCTGAGGCAGCAGCCAATCACGGAACAGCCGAGTCAGGGTCACGGTGATGTAAAGCAGAGGCGGAGACAATCCAATGCTCAGGCCGGGGGTGAGGAGGGAGGGATGGATAGTCGGAAAAGACTGAGAGCAGCCCCAGCCCCCAGGCCAGCAGCAGTCTGCAGACTTAGAAAAAAAAGTCCATGGCTGCCGAGGCGGCCATTGCAACACAGGGGGCAAGTGTGTGTCTTCACTCTGACTTCCAGGGGGGGGGCAATTGACCCCCCTTGCCCTATGGAGCGGACGCCCATGGACACACCCCCTCCACATAGGCAGAGGAACAAAAGAACATGCAAAGCTGTATTCTGAATTGACAAGCTGTGTGCTTATCTTCCTCCCTGTCACAAATGTATTTTGTGTGTAGGGAAAACTTTTCAGAAGTGACTCATGCTGATAACAGAGGAACAAATCACCAGAGAGAAACCACACTTAGAGCTTTTGAGAGAGATGTGCTTTGTTCACATTTCATGACCAGGGTTTACAACCACTTTAAGCTCTATTTTCCTTCCTGGCTGACCAGTAAGAAGTGTTAGACCAGCCACAGATCTTGCTTGAGAGGAAATGGCACAGTAATGGAAAATGTACCATTTTTCAATATCTGAAAATCATGAAAAATACATTTATTTTTATTTATATTGATATTTATTTTTGTATTTATGGTGTCCACTGCAGATGTATGCTTTTGTGCCAGTATTCTGGAGATAGTAGTGTCTAGATATTTATTATAGCAAAAAGTAAACAATATATTTTTTTTTCAAAATTGTCGCTCTTTTTTTGTTTATAGCGCAAAAAATAAAAACCGCAGAGGTGATCACATACCACCAAAAGAAAATTCTATTTGTTGGGGTAAAAGTGAAATCAATTTTGTTTGAGTACAACTTCGCACGGCCGTGCAATTGTCAGTTAAAGCGATGCAATGCTGTATCGCAAAAAATGGCCTGGTCATTAAGGGGGGAAATCTTCCAGGGCTGAAGTGGTTAACCAAATGGTAAAACTCAAAATTTGTCCCTCTGCAGTGTCCTCTGCATTGCCATAATGTGCTATTATGCAGCGTAAACTTGCCTGCTCTGTCACGGCTCCCCCGGCGCTTCCATCTTCACCCGGTCTTCGTTCTGGGTTCATGGGCTCCGGCAGTTTGAATGGCCGGAGCTGCAATGACGTCACTCCCGTGCATATGTGCGGAAGGCCTGGCCGTGGCACAGCGTTCTGTATTTCACGGCATACTGTATGCTCTGGAATGCACAGCATCACTGTGCATGTGCGGGTGATGTCATAGACTACTAGGGATGGGCCGAACACTCCCCGGTTCGGTTCGCATCCAGAACATGCAAACGGACGAAAGTTTGCGCGAACATTCGAACACCATTAAAGTCTATGGGACTTGAACGTGAGAAATCAAAAGTGCAAATTTTAAAGGCTAATATGCAAGTTATTGTCCTAAAAAGGGTTTGGGGACCCTGGTCATGCCCCAGGGGACATGTATCAATGCAAAAAAAAGTTTTAAAAACGTCAGTTTTTTCAGGAGCAGGGATTTTAATGATGCTTAAAGTGAAAAAATAAAAGTGAAATATTCCTTTAAATATCGTACCTGGGGGGTGTCTAAAGTATGCCTGTAAAGTGGCACGTGTTTCCCGTGTTTATAACAGTCCCTGCACAAAATTACATTTCTAAAGGAATAAAAGTCATTTAAAACAGCTTGCGGCTTTAATGTAATGTCTGGTCACGGCAATATGGATGAAAATCATTGAGAAAAACTGCATGGGTACCCCCCCCAGCCCATTACCAGGCCCTTTGGGTCTTGTATGGATATTAAGGGGAACCCCGCACCCAAATTAAAAAAAGAAAAGGCGTGGGCCCCCCCAGGCCCTATATACTCTGAACAGCAGTATACAGGCGGTGCAAACAAGACAGGGACTGTAGGTTTGTTCTTAAGTAGAATCTGTTTGTAATTTGGAACAGGTACATTTTGTAGGTGTAGCTCGAGCCAAAAAATCTATTTTAAAGCTTTTTGGATAACATAGGGAAGGGTTATCACCCCTGTAACATTTGTTTGCTGTCTGTGCCCCTGTTCAGAAGATTTCACCTCACTTTCTGTCCCAATGACAATTGGATTTTGAAAATTTGGGGTTATTAGGGAAACAAGGATTGGTGATAAAGCATCAGTGGAGAAGAGACACATTTTTCCCATATTAACTCTTACAGGAGAGAATTTCCCTTCCTAGGGGTAGATTTCCTCTCACTTCCTGTTGTCTCCCTCCGTTTGTAAGTAGAAGTCATTTGTTAGTCGGATGTTATCTGCACCAGCACTGTTGGCTGTAGACTCACAGCCTGCTTGCCCTCTTTTAGTGGCCTGTGAGCGTCTGCCTTTCCTTGGTGGCCTTCCAGACATGCTGTAAAATTGGATTAGCAAAACACCGCCTGAAGTTTACTAGAAAAATTACACCAGGAATGGCCTGCAGTCAGGTATAGGCTTGACTAGACTAGAATGCAGTGGATATTTATGAAGGAGACTGTATATATATTTTATGCACTGCAGATCACTGAATCACCTGCCTGGCCTGCCTGCCTGAAAGTGTCTTTGAATACGTACACCAGGAATGGCCTATAGTCAGGTATAGGCTTGGCTAGACTAAACTAGAATGCAGTGGATATATATGTAGGAGACCGTATATATTTTATGCACTGCAGTTCACTAAATCACCTGCCTGGCCTGCCTGCCTGAAAGTGTATTTCCATATGGACACCAGGAATGGCCTGCAGGCAGGTATAGGCTTGGCTAAACTATGATGCAGTGGGTATATATGTAGGAGACTGTATATATTTTATGCACTGCAGATCACTGAATCACCTACCTGTCTGAAAGTGTATTTTAGAAACAGTACACCATGAACGGTCTGCAGTGTGATCTATCTGCACAGGATACAGTGTACATATATATATATATATATATATATGTAACACCCGGGCCACTTTTCTCTCCCTTCTTTGGCTCACTCACAGGAGGAAAAGGCGCACAGTGCCACCATGCCCGTACCCTCTGGTTTGCAGAGGTTAAGCACACTTGTAACTTACGGGTCTTGCAGCAAAGTTCTCCCCTCAAATTGGTTCTCGTCCCCCAGAATGTAAGGGACAAGTCTCTATACCCCAAGTAACTCCAAGGTCCACACCAGCAGCAACTCCAACGTAGAGTTTATTTTTCCTTATGCACGAATAACCACAAAGTTGAGGAGAAAGAAAGGTATTAGCAAGGATAGATCAGATTAAGACACTCCTGGCTTCTTCGCCACTCGATCCCGAGTGGGTATAGCTCACCCGGATAGTCACCCAAGGGCACTAGCAGCCGGCATGTAGCTCAAACAGTCAATCAGATTCCCTTAATAGATGCGATCGGGAGATCCCCTGCCACAGAATCTATAGTGTCCCGTCCCGAACCTCCTAATGGTTTCGTTGTTTAGATCCCTTTTCGGATGGATGACATCCCTCCAGAGAGTTACTGGGCCCCTTCCTTCACTGTGATCTCTCACCAGTCCTTCGGAACGGTCCCCCCCAGCCTCCTCTTCCAGATGCGGGTCCCCTAGCAAGGCGACACCCTGAGATTCTTCCTCCCCGAAGTGGGCTCCAGCTAAAGGTGCTGGGCCCAGGGTTGCAGTTGCAGTCCCAGGACTAAAGGTGCCTGGAGGGCCATGCACTTGAACTTGGACCGCAGGTTCTCCCTCCGGGCATGGGCCCCGGGAATTGCTCGCTCTCTAATGGCGTCTGCCCCTGTTGTACCCTCTCCCAGCATGCACAGCAGGTAGACCACGCCCACTGCACGGCTGCCGAGATAGGACACCCAATCGCCACTCCATCACCCGTGGTTCAACCCAAAATACAAGTGACAGCGCCACCCATACTTCCAAGGGGAACTGCACGCCAGGTGAAAACAGCAGCAAGGCAGAGTCCAATAAGAATTGAAAGATCTGAGCCAACTACCACTCAAATTACCCCCTAAATTTGGACCCCCGCTACATATTTATATATATATATATATATATATATACAAAGCTGGGATGTATATATATACTGAATACACTGCAGCTAACTGAATCAACTGCTTGCCTGAAAGTGTATTTTAGAAACAGTACACCAGGGATGGTCTGCAGTGAGATCTAGCTGCACAGGATACAGTGTATATATATATATATATATATATATATATATATATATATATATATACAAAGCTGAGGTGTATATATATATACTGAATACACTGCAGCTAACTGAATCAACTGCCTGCCTGAAGTATTTTAGAGACAGTACATCAGGAACGGTCTGCAGTGAGATCTAGCTAAACTGGATACAGTGTGTATATATATATATATATATATATATATACATATATATATAAAATCGGGATGCATATATATATACTAAATACACTGCAGCTAACTGAATCAACTGCCTGCCTGAAGTATTTTAGAAACAGTACACCAGGAACGGTCTGCAGTGAGATCTAGCTGCACAGGATACAGTGTATATATATATATATATATATATATATATTGTTGGAAGGCCAGCATGGTGGCCTGAATTTATGGGAGGAGCCCGGCGGCTATATAGCCAGCCCACTCCTCTACAAGCCTCGTCGGTATTCCTGTGCGCACCACATGGTTTCCGGCGCAACGTCATTTCAGAGCGACCCATCAGCGAGCGCGGCACAATTCAAACACACTTTCGTCCAGGGACTCAGCGCCGTACGCACGCCTGGCTCGGCCGCTACAGGTAGGCTCCGTTTCCCCATACAATTGTGCAGATGCCATGTCGGAGATTTTGCTCTTAAACCAGCAAAAACTCCCCTTAGTCCCCCGCACAGTCACTCATTTCCCGTGCCAGTGTCACCAGGCGCCGCTATCGCACCTCACCGCACCATCAGGCACCCACACCCCCCCCTCACCTCACTGTTGTCATCTTCGTTCCGGTCAGATACCGCATCAGATTCGAGTCCAGGCTGCATCTGTGCACCGGCTCACACCAGCGCGCCCCACTCCTCTTAGCTCCGTCCAAATTCAAAACTGGCCAATTGCTGACAAGCCACACCTGCAGAGCGCCAGCAGTCCCACTTTCACAAACAACCCAGTTGTGTTTGGACTGCCTGTTTTGGGTCAAAAGTGAGGACCAGCTGCTCAGTGCTACACTGCTCAAACACCGAATGCTGCTTCTGCCCCCTCTGCTCCACATTTCACTGCCTACATCTGTCACCAGGGGTTAGCGTCAGATCCAGAAATAGCAGTTCAGAATACTCAGAGTACATCCATAGTAGGCCCAGGTCAATGCCAGTCCATTGGGACAAATTCCCTTAAATCACCTAGTGCTCTGAGGTACAGCAGGAGTCCGCAGTGAAGCCACCATTAGATTCGTTATTACATTTAATCGTTATAGCCATTTGTTTTTGTTTGTTGTTTTGTTTTGCATAGAGATTATTTAATAAAATGTTGGGTGGAGAAACAGTCAAAACACTTCACTGTCATTAAATGCATAAACACCTTGTCTGAAAAAAAAAAGGGGGGGCCAGTAAAAAAAAAAAAAAGGGGAAAAGGGGTAGTACGTACACAAACACAGGGGGGAGGCGGCGAAACAAGTTCTCACACCCTGGTTCAAAGCCCACACGTAATGAGCATGCCCACCTCGGAGCAAGACCCCAGTTGTTTTTCAGCCCCCATTTCTGCACATGCTCCAGAGCCCGGTAGTTTTTCAGTCGCTACTGTAAAACGCACCGATTCATGTCTCTGTCATCGGTCATTTCTGCCACTCATTTAGCGGGGACACAGCTGTTTTAGATTTACGCAGTCTCAGCAGCAGCTTCGCCCTAACACGCACCAGTCCTACACGGCCCCATTTCGGTACATGCTCCAGAGCCCGGTAGTTTTAGCCGCATAGCAAATGCACCGACTCGTGTCTCTGTCATGGGACATTTCTGTCACTCACTTTCACCGCCATTACCGCATCCGGTTCACACAATTAGGTACAGTCAAATCAGTCAGTACCCCCACATATTATCTGTTGTTTCTCCTCCAGGTCAGTCAAATCCAGGTCCATCCTGCACTAGGTTGGACGTCATTTCTACAGGTAAAAAAAAAAAAAAAGAAAGGGGGGAAAAAATCCCCCATAGAAACAGAAACAACCCCAATTGTCGTGTCATCCCCCAGGTTCTGGTCACCACCCCAACCTCGAAAGACAGGATATCCTATCCAGGCCCAATATACTCAGAGCCATGTCTCAGGCCGGCAGTGAAGATCTCACTGCCCCACCTTCACCTTCTCCCGCCTCAGAGAGCGGCAGCACACATTCTCTCAGGGGATGGACCATCCCCAAGTTGACCGCAGAACTGAGACGCCGGCAGGTGCCCTTCCCGGCCACAGCCAGGAAGGCAGAGCTCTTTAGGCTCCTATTTCTGCCACCAGCCTCAACCGACCTCCCTATGCCAGCTTTACCTGGACCAAGCACACAGCGGGCATCCCTGCACTCCATAGCCTCTGCCGTCGCTCAACTCCACACCTTGGTAGCATCCTTGTCTAACCGAGTCACAGCCATGCAGGCCAGAGTGACGCTCCTGGAGGTCCACCCACCGACCGTCACTCCCGACCTACCCATAGTCCAGGTCCCGACACCCCCTCCGGCTATCCCAGCAGGCAAGTGCCCCGTTGTCCTCTCAGCACATTTGGTCCCAGCCAGCATTAGGAAGGACATCCTGGAGGGCAAGGATATTAACCTCGCCTCCCTACTCATCGCAGTCCACGATGTAGCGGAAAACAAGGCCTACACATGGGGAGACGTTTCAGTGGTCCTCAAGGCCAAAGACCCGAGGCTGAATCGCAAATTGTCAGTACCAGAATTTGCGCTGGCCTTCGGGACTCTCAGGGATGTCCTATGCTCGGCCTCCCCCAACAGACGGGAAGAGTTGGACCTATATCTCCACACTTTGGTGGATCTAGGTTACAAATACGGAGGATTTTCGTTTTACGATTATCACCGCTCCTTCTCAGCCAAAGCAGCTGCCAGGCTGTTACAGTTCCAAACAGCCACAGACTGGAGTCTCATTCTGCCGCCACTTCGCTGGCCTACGCTCACCTCTATGCACGAACTGCCAGTCCTCTACACATACTGCCACTTGGTGCTCCAACACCACCAATATTCGCCCCCACGAAGTCCCCTCCACCTCAAGGGCAGCTCTAGGCTTACCGGCCTCCCAGCAGATGACCCAGGTGGACAAGTTCGGACGCCCAATACTGACAGCAGGGGGAGCAGCCATCTGCAATAATTTCAACTTCGGATCCTGCAACTTTAGCCAATGTCGCCTACTTCATGTTTGCCTTGTATGCCACAGGGCGCACCCCAAAACCCTATGCCAGATCAAGCAACAGAAAAAATCTTGACTAGGCCAAGTAAACATTCTGTGGCTGGAGCACTACCTCACTTCACACCCCACCCCCTCTCTCACCACCTTCCTCGTCCAAGGGTTCACATATGGCTTCCATACAGGCCTCATCTCCCTACCCCACATGACTCACGAATGTAAGAATCTGCGTTCAGCCGCCACAGACGAACAGGCCATAGATCAGCTGTTGCACACCGAGCTGGAGCGAGGTTTTGTCATAGGCCCCTTCACTCAGCCCCCTTTCAACACCTGGAGAGTCAGCCCTATTGGGCTTGTCAAGGGCAAGTTCTCAAATAAAGTTAGTTTGGTGTACGACCTGTCTGCGCCTCATTCTTCCCCCATCTCCAGCCTGAATTCCTTAATCCCCTCGGAAGAGTTCTCCCTTAAATACACCTCTGTAGACATGGCAATCCAAGCCATAATCAAAACCGGCACAGGCGCCTGGCTCTCCAAAGCTGACATCTCGGACGCCTTTAAGCTCCTACCTATCCATCCGTCCCTCTGGTGCTGGCACGGCATTAAATGGAGAGACTCTTACTACTTTTCTACCAAGCTGACTTTCGGCTCCAAGAGTAGCCCCTATCTCTTCGACACTTTCGCACGGTCTCTCACTTGGATACTGTTGCACCAAGCCCAGTGTCAAGAAGTCATCCACTACATGGACGACTTTTTGCTGATTGAACAGCCTGATATGCCCACAAAAGACCTCGACAAGTTAAGAGTCGTCTTCGGAAATCTCAATATTCCCATCGCGGAGCACAAAGTAGACGGTCCAGCACACTCGACTACCTTCCTCGGTATCAATCTGAATACCACCACCATGCAAGCCAGCCTCCCCCCGACAAACTGGGCCGCATTAGATCAGTACTCCAAACTTTCACCCGCACACGGGGGTGTAGTAAAAAACAGTTGCAATCCCTTCTGGGAATGCTTAATTTTGCAATAAGGATCATCCCCCAGGGACGGTCTTTCGTCTCACGTCTCCTAGTTTTTCTTTCCCAGTCACAGGATCCCGATCAGATCCTTAATCTAGACGCCGCAGCAGTAGCGGACTTGTTGATGTGGGAAGAGTTCCTCACCAGTTGGAACGGGATATCCATGTTCATACCCACGATGTCTCCCCTCTCCCCGCAGGTAATCACAGACGCCGCAGCCTCCACAGGCTTCGCGGCAATTTTTGGCTACCACTGGTTCGCAGGATCTTGGCCGCCAGAGATACTAGCAATCCCAGGCTTTACTCAGACTTCCTCTCTGTTTGAGTTATACCCGGTGGTAGCAGCCGCCCAACTATGGGGCCACATTTGGACAGGACAAACCGTAGGCTTCACCACTGACAACCAGGCCACTGCCGACATTATCAACAAAGGCAGGTCCAAGTCGCTCACAACAATGTCCTTCCTACGCAGGCTGGTACGACTCTCGTTACAACATCAGTTCAATGTTCACTGTACCTACCTCCCAGGCAAGTATAATCTTGCCGCAGATGCTCTGTCCCACTTTAATTAGACAACCTTTTTTCAGCAGAGACCCGGAGCCGACCAGACCTCAGCCCCTATCCCTCCTTGGTCTCAGCTGACCCTGGACTAGGACACCACCTACAGCAAGCATCACAGCTCATCAATCAGTCCCTGTCTTACAACACTTTAAAAGCCTACCGTGCAGCCTGGGACCTTTTCAGCAAGTTTCTGGCACCCCGCTCCGACAATACGGCCATAGACGTCAAGCACATACTGGCCTTTATCTTCTACTGCCATAATAGCTAGGTCTTATCCCACAACACCATCCGTCTGTACTTAGCAGGCGTTCAGCACTTTCTGGCCTTACAAGATCCCGCAAAACCCTCGTTATTCACATCCCACGCAGTCAGAGCTGTCCTACGCGGAGTCCAGAAACAACAACCCATTGTCAACCCCAAACGTCTACCTATAACCAGTGCCATCTTTAGGGACATGTCCAACATCCTCGCCACATCTCCATTTGGCCTCCTCCCTAGCTTGGTCATACAAGCGGCAATCTATTTAGAATATTATGGATTTCTACGGCCAAGCGAGTTCACCTGCAATAGTCCCATCGGCCAAGTCTTGTGCAGACGTCACTTAGTTCACCATCCAACTCACTTCACACTCCACCTTGCAGTGTCCAAAACTCAACAGTTGGGCGCCGGCATGGATATCTGCTTATATAGAACAAACAATGCCTGTAGCCATATTGGATCGCCTACTGTCACACCTACCAGCACAAACAGACTCTACTCCCCTACTCCCTTTCCCGACCAAACCTTTATGCACCTGCCAGTTCGTCAAGCACGTGAGGATCCTTCTACGAAGTCTACATCTCAACCCCGCTCACTATACAGCTCACTCTTTCCGTATTGGAGCAGCCTCGGCCGCCTCCCGTCATGGGGTGCCAGATCATGTCATCAAGAAGCTAGGCAGGTGGAAGTCCACCTGCTTCGCCCGGTACATTTCTAACCCTCAGCTGGAGATCGCACAAGCTTTTTCCAAACTTGCTCAATGAACAATCCAAATAAAATGATACCCCTACCTGAATGTTTTTGCCCCCTTATTTGGCATACCGTCCATTAGGCCAGGGCACACTTCAGGTCTATTTATGTTGTAAGTCCGCGTGAATGTATCTCACCCATATCCTATCGGCCATAAGGCTCCAACCATAAGTTAGAAGGCCAGCACGGTGGCCTGAATTTATGGGAGGAGCCCGGCGGCTATATAGCCAGCCCACTCCTCTACAAGCCTTGTCGGTATTCCTGTGCGAACCACATGGTTTCCGGCGCAACGTCACCCACCCTCCCATCCCCTATTAAAAGCATTCTCAGAAAATCATTTCTCTCCACAAATATCTACCACTAATCTTGGGTATGCCCCTTATTTGGCATACCGTCCATTAGGCCATGGCACACTTCAGGTCTATTTATGTTGTAAGTCCGCGTCAATGTATCTCACCCATATCCTATCGGCCATAGGGATCCAACCGTAAATATATATATATATACAAAGCTGGGATGTATATATATATATATACTGAATACACTCTCTCTCTGACACTCTCTCTCTCTATCTCTGCCGGAACACACTACATAAGGCCGACGTGCAGGCGGCATTATATAGTGTGGGGCATGGAATTAACCCCCTGAGCCATAATTGGCCAAAGGCACCCTACCTTTGGCCAATCATGGCCCTCTTTGCTTATGGCGCTGTGATTGGCCAAAGCATGTGGGTCATAGTGCATGCTTGGCCAATCATCAGCCAGCAATGCACTGCAATGACGCAGTGCATTATGGGCTGTGACGCGCCGCTCGAATTCGGCACGAACGGCCCATAATGTTCGATCTTCGGCGAACGATCAAACAGCCGATGTTCGAGTCGAACTCATGTTCGACTTGAACAGATAGCCCATCCCTATTGACTACTGCCAACGTGAATATCTCCTAAACGGTGCATGTTTAGGAGATATTCATTGTACCTACAGGTAAGCCTGATTGTAAGCTTACCTGTAGGTAGAAGTAAAGAGAGGGCCTTTGCTACCACTTTCATATTTCCCTAAAACTTAAACCAAACAACAAACTTATCAGTTAAATAGCATCTAAGCCCAAAACTTTTTTTTTTTTTTTTGCAAGGGGTTAGAACCTCTGTCAGACATTTATTGCTGTCTGTGTCCCCATTAGGTAATTTCACTTTCTCCAATTGTCTTGCTAAATGCTGTCACTGGAACTAAAAGTGAAGGAAAAGCCAAAATCTTGAGGTGTCACCAGAACAGAAATCGCTGATAACTGTCTATGAGAGGATTTCCTCTACTTTGGAGAGATTTCATGTCACTTCCTATTGTGAGAACATGACAGGAAGTAAAGGAGAATCTTCCCAATTTCACCAACAATGAGAGGAGGTCAGTATTTTCTACTCTATCCAAAATAAATTCAAAAAAGTTTTGGCTTAAGTCATATTTTAACCAGACGTTGCCATTGCAAATATTTTATACACACCTGTCACTTATTCATTGAGCTGAGAGCAGTGCCGCTTGGTCTGTGGCATTCAACCACTTTAAAATCGATCTGGCTTGGCCCATGTATGCGATCTTCACTCTCATTCAAACTTAGGCTGGATTCACACACCTATGCATTTTTGGTGCTTTTTGGATTTTGCAGATTTGCACTACAGACCATTTAACATGGTTTCCTATGGAACACGTTCTGTAGTGCAAATCTGCAAAATGCAAAAAGTACTAAAAAGGCATAGGTGTGAATCCAGCCTCATGGAGAGATCTTGAATAAGGCCTGATTTACACCTATGCATTTTTAGTGCTTTTTGCATTTTGCAGATTTGCACTACAGAACGTGTTCCATGTTAAATGGCTGCAGTGCAAATCTGCAAAATGCATAGGTGTGAACCAGGCCTAATGCCGCGTACACACGACCGTTTTTAATGTCATTGAATAAAACGGCATTTTTCACGACGTGATTCTTCTCAAGCCTGCCTTGCCTACACACTATCGTGGAAAAAAATGCTTGAGTAAAGCGCGGTGACGTACAACACGTACGACGGCACTATAAAGGGGAAGTTCCATTCGGATGGCGCCACCCCTCATGTTAGTAAAGTTTGTTGAGCCTCGTGCTTTTCAGTTCGTTACAGCGTGACGAATGTGCCATCTCCATTACGAACGCTAGTTCTACCAGAACGAGCGTTCCCGTCTCATACTTGATTCTGAGCATGCGCATTTTTTTTCACGTCCATTTTTCATGACGAGAAAAACAACAATGTGAAAAACGACGAGAAAAATTAGAGCATGTTTCAATTTTTTCATGGCCATTTTTCACGTCGTGAAAAATGCTCTGAAGCCCACACACGATCATTTTTAATGACCATTTTAAAAAATTGCATTTTTCTCATCATTAAAAACTGTCGTGTGTACGCGGCATAAGAGCTTTTACTGCTTTTCACACAGACAAGGCCACACAACCGATATCACGCTGGATTGGGACAGGTTAGTATAACACTGGGAGTGGAGTGGGGGTACTATCAGGCTCGATTCACATCTATGCATGTTGCTTTTGAGCGTTTCTGCAGTGCTTTTTGCGGTGCTTGCCACGTTTTTCGACACGCTTTTTTACCGCGATTTGCGTTTTTTACGTTTTTTTTAAAACACTGTACTGTATATAGCTGGTTGCTAAGGAGGGGGCCGGGAAGCCTGCCACTGCGTCCTTAACAACCCTTGCCCGGTGGTTGTCACGGTCTGCGGGCGGGGGGGCTTATCAGAATCTGGAATCACCCAGATCCCGCCCCCCCTATGTGAATGAGTATGGGGTACATTGTACCCCTACCCTTTCACTAAAAAAAAGTAGTGTACTGTTAATAAATACAGTAAACACTTAGGCTCGATTCACATCTATGCATGTTGCTTTTGAGCGTTTCTGCAGTGCTTTTTGAGCACGCGTTTTTACAGGGATTTTGCCGCGATTTGCGTTTTGCGTTTTTTTACACTGTATCTAGCTGGTTGCTAAGGAGGGGGCCGGGAAACCGGCCGCTACGTCCTTAACAGCCGATGAGTCATCAGCGGGATTCCCACTGAATGCAAAAAAAAAAGAATTGCCGGCTAAAAAAAAATTGAGAGAAAAAAACAGCGTGGGGTCCCCCCAGGTCAATACCAGGCCCTTGGGTCTAGTATGGATTCGGAGGGGACACCTATGCCAAAATAAAAAAAAAAATGGCGTGGGGTCCCCCCCAAAATCCACACCAGACCCTTATCCGAGCATTCAGCCCGGCAGGTCAGGAAAGGGAGGGGGACGAGCGAGCCCCCCCTCCTGGACCATACTAGGCCGCATGCCCTCAACATGGGGGGATGGGTGCTTTTGGGCAGGGGGGCTCTGCGCCCCCCATCCCAAAGCACCTTGCACCCATGTTGATGGGGACAAGAGCCTCTTCCCGACAACCCTTGCCCGGTGGTTGTCGGGGTCTGCGGGGTCTGCGGGCGGGGGTTTAATCTGAATCTGGAAGCCCCCTTTAACAAGCCCCCAGATCCCAGTACATTGTACCCCATACCCATTCACTGAAAAAAAAGTAGTGTAGTGTTAAAAAATACAGTAGACAGTTTTTGACAAGTCTTTTATTAAAAATATCTTATTTTTCTCCACTTCTTCCTCCCGTCTTCCTCCATCTTCTCCCACATCTTCATGCTCCGGTCTTCTCCTTCTCCCCCTGCTTCTTCTTCCGCTCTTCTTCTTTCTTCTGTCTTCTTTGTCCGGTGTTCTTCTTCCTCTGCCGCCGCTCCTGATGACGACCCTCCTCCGATGCTGCGTCCCGTTGATCTGTCGGCGCAGATGTCCTGCATTTCTTAAATAACGATGGGGGCGTGGCAATCGGATGACGCCATCCGGAGGCCACGCCCCCTTGGGACGCCACCGTCCGAGGCACGATGGGTCCGTGACGTCACAAGGGGCGTGACCTCTGAATGACGTAATCCGATTGCCACGCCCCGATCGTTATTTAAGAAATGCAGGACATCGGCGCTGACAGATCAGCGGGACGCAGCATCGGAGGAGGGTCGTCGGTGGGAGCGTCGGCAGAGGAAGAAGAACATCGGACAAAGAAGACAGAAGAAAGAAGAAGAGCGGAAGAAGAATCAGGGGAGAAGGAGAAGACTGGAGGATGAAGATGTGGGAGAAGATGGAGGAAGACCGGAGGAAGAAGCTGAGAAGAAGAAGATATTTTTAATAAAAGATTTGTCAAAAACTGTCTAATGTATTTTTTAACACTACACTACCTTATTTTTATTTTCCAGATTCCGATAAGCCCCCCCGCCCGCAGACCCCGACAACCACCAGGCAAGGGTTGTCGGGAAGAGGCTCTTGTCCCCATTAACATGGAGGCAAGGTGCTTTGGGGGGGGGGCGCAGAGCCCCCCTGCCCCAAAGCACCCATCTCCGTATGTTGAGGGAATGCGGCCTGGTATGGTTCAGGAGGGGGAGCGCTCGCTCGTCCCCTCCCTTTCCTGACCTGCCAGGCTGCATGCTTGGATAAGTGTCTGGTGTGGATTTTGGGGGGGCCCCCCACGCCATTTTTTTTTTTACATTTTGGCATGGGGGTGCCCTCCGAATCCATACTAGACCCAAGGGCCTGGTATGGACCTGGGGGGGACCCCACGCTGTTTTTTTTCTCGATTTTTTTTTTTAGCCAGCAATTATCTTTTTTTACATTCAGCGGGAAGCCCACTGACAGCTGATGACTTATCGGTTGTGAAGGACACGCGGCCGGCTTCCCGACCCCTCCTTAGCAACCAGCTATATTCAGTGTAAAAAAAAATCACAAAACGCAATTTGCGGCAAAATCACGGTAAAAACGCGGTACTTGCATTTTGAATGTGGGTCCATTGAAGTCTATTACATGCAAAACGCTGTATTTTGCAGGAAAAAAGTCCCTGACCCTTTCCAAAAAAATGCATTAATGTGAACATGTTCCATAGGAACCCATGTTAAAAAATTTCCCTGCATTTCTGCAAAATGCAAAATGCATCAAAAAAAGCATTAGTGTGAATAGAGCCTAAAACCACTACAGTTTCCTTTTTTTGGGGGGGAATAGGTTTTGTCATCAGCTATGAAAATTTATAGTAATAATGACTTAATAGCGTACCTCCCAACTTTCTGAAATGGGAATGAAGGACACCTTTCACCAAAAGTATGCAGGCATAGGACACACCCCTTGCCACACCCCCTTAAAGGAGAATTGCACAAAAAAATAAGATTGGTTAAACCCACAAGTGCTGTTTTTACCACTACTATTCCTTTATATTGGATTTTGGAATTTACAAATGCAGCAATTTAGAAATCAGATGAAGGGTTTAGCACTGGGAAACACTTTTTTATAGATAAAAAGTGCATTTTATATACATCTATAAAGATCAGACCAAAATGAGGAGGAATGAGGGACAGAGGGACATTTCTCCAAATCAGGACAGTCCCTCCAAATCAGGGACAGTTGGTAGGTATGTAATAGTCATCTGAGTGAAGAAATCCTGTTATACAGTACCTTTTCTAGTGTATGCCTGAGCTACATACAGGACATACAATCGCCCTGCAATACTGCAATGCGTATGTGCATTTTATATGCAGTTTTCGATGCATTCTCATTGACTTCTTTTAGACCATGTCTTTTTTGAAAGTGCATCAAAGAAGTAGGTGTTAATCCAATTTGGCTGGAAAGTGGAAATACACTTTAAAGTGAACCAGTGCCCAGATCATGCACACTTAAGGCTGTTTTTTACACAGGTGGTCCAATCATGTCTGCCTGTCAGTTTTTTAGGCAGACCTGATTGGACCAGCCATTGTTCTCTATGGAGCGGCGGATGTCAGCGGACATGCGTCTGCTGACACCTGCCGGCATCCAATCCTGTCCGCCAAAAACAGACGGATTCATTCCCCATCCATCAGGCGGATTGGATGACAGTTGGATGGAAATGGACCGGCCGTCAGTTTTCATCCGGTCTCCCCATAGAGAACAGCGGGGCTGTGTATAGTGGAGTGAACCTGTCATCTGCCTGCTCAGCGGGTATCAGCGTGGAGATCACCTGCTGAGTAGTGGGATGCGCATTACGGAGTCCACCCCTTGTAAAAGGGTCCTAAATATTCACATATTCTGAACAACCAGCCTTCTAATGTCAACAACCAGCAAGTGTTTCAAAGCTATTGGAAACCTGACGCCCTATTCACACTTCGTGTAGCATTTTTGTGTGGGTGATTTTCATATGAATAGGCTGCCATATGCGTGATTGTTACGGCAAAGAAGCTCAAAGGTCAAATTCGGGCTCTGGGCCAGGCACGTTTATGCACGCGTGCTTTGCCGCAATTCTTGCGCATTTTGTTGGCGGACAGTAGCAGCAAAATCACACGGTATTGGTGTGCCATTAGGATAAACAGCATCCAAATGTGTGTCACGTGTTTTTCTATGATTTCAGCATGATTTGGATTCCAGATCTCTTACACGTAAATGTGGCCTTAAGCCCTGTACACACGGCCAAGAATCCCATCTATTTGAAAACCGTTGGTTTTCCTGACGGGATTCCTGGCAAGCTTGCCTTGAAAAGCCGTGTATACACACGGCCACACAAAAGACCCGCCGTTCTTTTGAATGGCAAGAACGCGGTGACGTCAAAGACTACGACAAGCCGTCTAAATAATGTTGTATGCTACCACGCATGCGTCGAAGTGTTATCAAGCATGCACGTTTTTTTCCCATTCAGGTAAGCATACAGACGATTGGTTTTCTCATCAGGAAACACTCTGCCGGGAATCCCTATGGGGAAAACTGCTAGGGAGCATACACACGGCTGGGATTCCCGGCCAAAAGCTCTCCTGGCAGTTTTCCTGCCGGGAAAACCGATCGTGTGTACAAGGCTTTAGAGTCTTTGTTGTAATTCGCTAAGGATATTTGAGAATGAATAACTTCATATTAAAAACAAGTAGAGATAGTAACCGTGGGCTTGTTTTTAACACTTTCACTTACTTACTACAGTACACTTACTGCTTGGTAAAAATATGTAAATAATTAATGTCCATAGTTTTGGGAACATATGCACTTTAAACCTGAATGCAGAGGTAAAAAATAAACAAATAAAATAAAACAAATTCGCCTTTAGGTATCCTTCCTTTTTGGCTCTGGGAGTAGGGAAACTGTGGTGACCGAAGCAGCATCTCCGGATTTAGCATCCTCAATCCCTTTGTTCGCGACCTCCACGGAGGTCTCTACAGTGCGCGGAGGGATGGCTGTCCAAGCATTGATTTCTCCTTCTTGAGTGGCAGTGCCTGATGTAGGGCTGAGGTGGAAGACTCGAGGTCTCTCTATGGACTGCTCCACCTCAAACGTGAACTCCCCGCAGGCCTCGCAGCGACCAAAGGGCTTTAGCTGTACCACCAGTCCCGAACTTCCGGGACAAATCATGCCCATGGCCTCAACATCCTTGCAGGTGTACAAGGCGAATCGTCCCCGGGGCTTGAGCCGAATCCCCGTATCTGTGATCGGAGCAGCAGGTGAAGTCATCCTCGCAATATTTGAAACTGGAACCCACGAGGCATTGCTGAACATAGTGACTGATTGCTGCTCCATCACGCACTGGATAACTGGCGCCAAAGTCCCCACGTGTACCTCTTCACATGGCCGGACTCCTCCCTTCTGGCACACCAGTTTGTGGGCTTTCTCCATGTCACGCCCACGAACTGTGCAGGGAGGGTGTGCCTGCTGGCGCAGTGGCCAATATGGCCGACCTACTCGTAACTCTTCTGGGCAGCAAAATTCAAACTATGATAGCTTCGGCTCCATTGCATAAACACAAATCCCGGACTTAGAGCCCCCACGTGTGGCGGTCCTACCCCAGCTTCTCCCCTCTGTTCAAGGCTGGTTCTACTCTTCTAGGGGTATCTGGGAGAAGGGGGAAAGATGCACACCACCAGCTCGGCTCTCTGATGTAGGATGCAGAGATATGAGCTAAACCATTTACCCTCGGGTCTGCGTTTTAGGCCGGAACCTCAGCTTCTCCTGTGGAGAATGACTGTCACTGTCTCTGACAGGGACACTTAGTTTCCAGTAACACGAGTTCCACACCAAGAAAAGTCCAACACTGTTTTATCAGGCCTCCTGGTATAGTACCTCACCCCAGGCTGAAGGTGCCTGGGATGGAACTCGACTCCACGCGCCCAGGCCAAGGGCGCCTGGGCACAGACGAACCGCAGCAGCACCCAGGCCGAAGGTGCCTGGGGAATGGACCTCGTGCGCAAGATGTCCGCTCCCTTTATATCCCCTCCCAGCAGGTACAGCGGGTTTACCCGCCCCGCCGTACTACTGCCGCGAGAGGACAAAAAAGGGCACGGCTCTAGAATGGTAGTTCAACCCCGGTCCCAGGTGACAGCGCCACCCAGGGGCCGCAGGGAACATGACACCACTCATACCTCCCACACTCCAAAGTGTCCATAAATCCCTAAAAATGAACGTATCTGAGCCATCTATAGCCCAGATACACCCCACTAAATTTAACACCCGCTACACTAGTAAAAAAAAAAAAACGTAATTCTATCCCCTATTTTGTAGGCGCTATAACTTTTGCACAAACCAATCACTATACGCTTATTGCGATTTTTTTTTACCAAAAATATGTAGAAGAATACGTATCGGCCTAAACTGAGAAAAAAATATGTTTTTTAAAAAAAAAATTGGGATATTTATTATAGCAAAAAGTAAAAAATATTGTGTTTTTTTCAAAATTGTCTCTCTTTTTTTGTTTATAGCGCAAAAAATAAAAAAAGCAGAGGTGATCAAATACCACCAAAAGAAAGCTCTATTTGTGGGAAAAAAAGGACGTCAATTTTGTTTGGGAGCCACGTTGCACGACCGCGCAATTTTCATTCAAAGCGTGACAGTGCCGAAAGCTGAAATTTTGCCTGGGCAGGAAGGGGGTATATGTGCCCAGTAAGCAAGTAGTTAAATGTTATCGGTTCTGACCTGGAGGCGCCTGTTTCTCTTCTCTTTGCATACCTTAGAGTTCACTCTCAACTTCCCACTGAAGGCCTGCCCTGGTTTATGAACTATTACAATTGTATACAGGACTTTATCCCATTCTTTTCCCTTTTTTATCCCCCCTCTTCCCCCCCCTCCCCATTTCCCATTCATATGAAAAAAACTTCATAAAAAGGACTATATTGATGGACTTCATGTTATTACACATACCAAGCGTCAGCGCCACTATCCCCTATGTCACTCTGCATATATAGAGCGGACACCAACATAGCCGACTCTACTCTATGGGTCCTCGGATCTGCTCAGATGGAAGGCGGCGGATCTCCTGTTTTTTTTGTTTGTTTGTGGATCAGACTGTAGGCGGGAGTAAATGGCCACAAGTCCGTTTAGATCTGCTGCTCCAAAGAGGTCATTAAAGGGTCCAATTGGGTTGGACTGATCCTGTCAAAGGGGCCTAATGCCGCGTACACACGGTCGGAATCGCCAACGGGAAAACTTCCGTCGGAAATTCCGTCAGAAAAATAGAGAACCTGCTCTTTATCTAAGTCCGTCGGAATTTCCGACAGAAAAAGTCCGATGGAGCATACACACGGTCAGAATATCCGACCAAAAGCTCCCATCTGACTTTTTCTGTCGGAAATTCCGACCGTGTGTACGCGGCATAAGACTGTTTTCACACTGATGCACTGTGGTTTACCCACACCGAGGGTGCAGTGCACCTGTGGCTTAGCTGCACTTTGCCATAGAGCTAACCAAACCCGCAGGTAATAACAGAATTCTATGGCTCAGTGCAGGTAACCCGCAGGTGCACTACGCTGTACCTGCAGATCAGTTTGAAAGCAGCCCTGTAACCACTGCAGAACAGATGTGCCTATATATACACTGTGATTTTAGTAATAAACGTACCTTTAATAAAAGTCTTCCATTCAGGTATTGCCGGCTGTTGCTGTCCCAGACTGGGTGCACTTGGTATCACTCCACCTGTGACAGGAGTTGGCGCTATACAGGAAGCATTGACTTATGTGCCTCTGCTCCGCAGCCACTTGCTTTCTCTACCGCCAGTTTAATTCACAACACTGATGCTCTGTGATGGCGGGTCCGCAACCCACGATCTGGGCTTGCCAACCCACCATCCCAGAGCAGGAGGTCGCGGGCCACATCAGAGGGCTCCGCGGGCCACTGGTTGGGCACCCCTGTCCTAGACCTAGATCCTAACTTCACATGAGGACTTATACAGCATCATATTCTAAAAACTTATGTTTCTCATATTAAATGTCATGTATTCAGGTTATGCCATTTGTATGCATTGTCATCACTATAATAGCTTGTGCCACTATACTCATTTTTGGCTGTACTAACATAACCCGTAATCTATCTGTTGTCACTGTATTAAAACATCACATGCCCAGCCATTATATGAGTCTATAACAATATTTTTTATATGAACACTCACCCAGTAGCTAGATAAAGATGGCATGTTTTATTCAAATCTATCACCAGTCTAAGTCTATGCTCCGTATATATGCAGGTCTGTCACCCAGACAATATACCAGCCACTATCTGGCGCAACACACCAGTCTCTGCAGATTATATTTATAAAATACTAGCCAGTAATGTGGTCCCATATTAGTGAATATTTGCTGAGAGGTAAAGTGTGGGAGTTTTAAAGCATTTCTTTTATATATTCTTACATAGAAGTATGCTGTAAAAAATTCTACAGTGTAAAAAATATAGAATATCTGTGTCCAATTGTGTGCGAGGCTATGAAGAACAATAATTAATCAAGCAGATAAAAAAGACAAACGTGGATAATTCAGTCTTTGTGTACTTTTGTATGCTTTTCTCCTACTGAGAAAATTATTCCGGCTTGGTTTTAGAAAAATAGATGTAATAGATGTAATGTCTTGCTGCATGATCGCACACACATCACACAGGCAATATGTGTCTGTTCCTTGAACAGTTCATCTAAAGGCCTACATGATTCTTCTCTGATTTCTGCTACCCAAGGAAAAAATATGAAGACGTAAACACGGAGCTTTGATGATGTTTGTAGAACGCAATGTAATAATATATATATATATATATATACACTTGTAATCTATAATATATATATATCTATCGCATCTATGTATTAATTGTATAGTCCCTTGTTTGCTAGTCTAGCCTATCAGAGAATGCTAGGCCTAATGCTATAATATTAACTATAAAAACAGACACAGTTGCTTAGTAAAACAAGTCATATTTACTTCCTTTAAAAATAGGAAACATATCCTAACAACAGATATCAGATACAGTCTATATCACCAATAATAATAATGAAAGATACTTAACACTCCTCTCGGTAACCCTCACTGGCTGGGCTCAGATGTAACAGAGAACTAGGCCTCTGGTAGGCCTTTGTAGGCTTCTGCAGGCTGCATGTCTTAGGCCCAAAATGCCCATCAGAGCAAGGTCCCAGCAAGACAACCTAGAGACAACCTCATGGCAGAGGTCCTTTCAGTCAAAAAGGCTGAGCTCTGTGTTACAAACCCTTTTTACAAAACAGCCACCATTCAAACTCCCCCCATTGCCGGCCCACTTGCCTTTTGACCAATCGTTGCACTTCCAGGACCCTCGTCCTTGTTACCGATTGTCATGCCATACCTGGCCTCTGGGGGCGATATTGCCCATATAATCTCCAATTGTTTGCTGGTCCTTTCATTATTGCAATTATGTTGACAGTTGCCCTTCCCCTTTGTCTGCGGAAGGGGCTAACAAAAGCATCTCAGACATTGCGGAGACGGGTCTAAACGATTACATTCCTGAGGGGGGGGGGGGCGTCCTGTCCTCCAGGACAAGCCTCAGCTTAGTATGTACAAAACTCAGAAATTATATTACAACAAAGTTCAAAATGTAGTGACCCATAGCAAACAAAAACTACAGCTGGCTCCAGTAAGCTGAAATCTAGTTGGTTGCTATAGGTTTTCACCCCCTACATATCTCTGTTGTCATATGTACTGTTAATAGAATTCACCTTAAAGTGCATTAAACCAAATCTGATGTGTTGAGATTGCTGGGGAATTCTCTGACCGCTCTGTTGGTTGATAAGGCAAAGTTACTCCATCGAATGGAAGACTGCAGGACAACATCAATAGATGGCAGCTATTACCTTTATTAGGACCATGTCACACTAGCAACTTAGTAGCAGTGATATTTGTATATGCTACAAATCATTCTTTTGTATTTTCAGGCTTTTTGGAGCTTGCTACTTGCTGTTGTAGTTGACTACTGTGCTTATCTCGGCATCTATAAATCTCTAGAGTGTCATGGTCAGCAATTGAGCTATTTTTATTTATTTTTAATTGCTAGCTAGCACACTTAGTCTAAATTTAGTGTTTGAAGCTAGGCTGTAGCAAGCCTGAGCTTTGTTTATGTTATCTGGGATCAATGGGTGTGTTCTAAACCAGGGGACTCTAAACTTTATAAGCAAAGGGTCAGTTTACTGTCCTTCATACTTTAGGGGGGGGGGCGGTGTTCTATCGAGAAATGCCCCATCTAAAAATACCTCTGATGTGTCTGCGCATGCGCAGTAACAAATGTCACTCCAGCTGACATGTTGATTAGCTGGTGTGGCATCAACACAGTGCGTGCGCACATCATCGGAGGCATTATCCAACGCTATGCAAACAGCGGAGGGAGTATGTACCTGTCAGATTCTGCCTCGCTGTTTGCCGGGCGGGTTTTGCCTGTATTGGAAACCGTGTTTTCTGTCTGTTGCACGGTGGGTTTGGTGTAATAAACAAGGGTTTTGGCTGTGTGTAAGGGCGGGTTAAAACACACACAAAACCCGCCCTTCAAGAAACCCACAACCTGCCCCGCAATAGCGAGGCAGAATCTGACAATTACATTCTCCCTCAGGCCTTAGCAGATCATCGAATACTGCCTACGATGATCTGCGCATGCGCCATGTTGACGTCACGCCAGCTGATCAACATATCAGCTGGAGTGGCATTGGTTACTGCGCATGTGCATACCCATCGGAGGCATTTTTCGACAGGGGGTATTTCTCGATAGAACACCAAACTGTGGCCAGTTGGAGAAGAAAATGTCCCGGCATCAGGGGGAGTAAACAATACCCCATCATTACTATTAGAGGGAGGAATAGTGCCCCATCGTGGTATCAATGGGAGGAATTGTGTTCTATCATTGGTGTCAGTGGAAGGAATAGTGTCCCATCATTGATGTAAATGGAAGGAATAATGCCCCATCTTTGATATCAATGGGAGGAATGGTGCTCCATCATTGGTGTCAGTGGGGGGAATAGTGCCCCACTGCGGGTATCAGTGGCAGGAACTATGTCCGACTGTGGGTGTCAGTGGCAGGAACTATTATCAGGGAAATTTGGTTGTACACTATGCACACACCATATCTCCTGTGCTAATAAGCACACATTTCGTCTAATGATATAATGCATCTTACCTTCTCTCTATTTCCCGTATATACCCAAGTAAACAGACATCCCCATAGCTTACGTTCTCAGCTCCATCAGCATGACTGCCCCAGCGACTAGTGTGCTTGGCTTTTTATTCGTAAATTACAAAAGCATTGACAAACAGGAAGTGATGGCTCCAGCAGCCAATCACTTCCTCAATGGGAAGTGACATCATAGGATATGACCTCCACACAGAAAATGACCTAACAGGAAATCCTTCCAACAGGATGAGTTAATACAAACAACCAATGAATAATGGCTAAAGGAGTCCTATGGGCGTGTCTGAGCAGAGACCGGGTGCATTCTGCATTGTTCCAGAGAGCAATGCATACCCGGATTATACTACCGTTCCTTGTGGATGGGAGGCTATCTGCAGGTGTACGCTACGAGTCTCGACATGTGCTGATCAGACACACAGCAGAGACAAGAGCGTACATCTGCCTATAACCGATAAATGTCCTTGCAGAGTGAACATATCCCCTCAGACGATCGTCTGTGCAATGCACAGGGGCCCTTTCGCTGGTGGACGTACCCCCTCTCTGCAGACACCTCTCTCCAACCTCAAGAAGTTTTCCACTACCAGACGGGACTCAACCAGCGTCAGTCTGCCCCAGTCAGCTCTTTAGAGCGGGCTGCGGGAGTACTAACACTGGGCGACACTATGATAATACATATTAAATACATCTTCATAAAATTTCCACAACAGTTTCTCCTCTTTGTCATATGCTCCCATGTGTCCCTCGACGAATCTTGATCTTCTTCTTACACCTGGAAATTAATCAGTCCCCCACGGCTTGACATGTAGAGATGACATGGTGAGCTGTAGTAATCGCCGGTCGGTCTGGGATCCTCTGTGTCTTGTACGTGGGTTGGGCTTCGGAGCGTCTCATTAAGGAAGATGTGGTCATCTGCTCAGGCTCTAGTCACGCATCCAATCAGGCAACAGGAGCACCTCATCACAACATATAGAAGGAATAGAAACAAAAATTACATGAGTATATATATATTCCTACTTCCTTCAACCACAATCCAATGGAAAATAAAAAAAGCCCCAAAGCTTCTGAAACCCTTAAAAGGATTCCAACCTTCACTAGCTATAGCTCTGGCTTCAACAGTTTAAATGAACATCCTATCCACAATGGATGAGAAATTTGTCAATCGTATCATAAGCTCAAGCCCCCACCTTGTACACCTTGTACATGCAGGAAACCATGCCCAGACCTGGTCGGGGTTGGTGAACAATTCCCTTCTAGCTGTCCCTGCCATTCATACCTTCTCTCGCGCCATAAGATGCTGGGACGCGTTTCACCAGCACGCATGAACCTCTTGCATTAGGGGAATTACCTTATAAGCTGTAGATCCGCATAAGTACCAAACTAAAGTTGAATCACACTTGTGGGCTACCTAGTTGACTATTGTTAAAACTATAACCAATTTTATCCTCTAGAAATGTATCGTTAAATTCTATTGACAAGTGTCTGTTTGGAGTCTTTACTAGTTTGTCAAAACTCCTCGTACCAATGTGAACATCATATATAGCATGTACCGCTGTCATCGCTGGGGACTAAAGCTCGGTGGAGATTCAGAGTAGACCCAACAATTGGTCCTGTTCGCTTTCTTAGTTAGTCGGATAATACACTTTAAACAATAAGTTGGGATGCTTTTCATCGTTACCCTTGCTAAAATTTACTAACCAAAAAATATAAATTAACGAAGATACTCCTCAATTCTTTGGTGTGGTTGAGCAGCTTCTTGCAGTGGGTGGCGTGGTCTCGTCCCTCAAGCTTCTTTACGATGACCCAGTCACCTGGTTGGAAAGATTGTAAACTGGTTATTGTGTCAGGGTCCAGGAAGGACTTGTGAACCCTGTGGTGGACCTTTTGAAGTTCATGTTACAGTGACTGCACCTACCCCATCAGCTGAGAATGTAGGTGACAGCTAATGAGGAAGGTACGACTCTGGTTTTGGTTGACCTCCAAACAAACCTCATATGACAATAACCCAGACATGTGGGGCGGTGGTCACTGCATAATCTGTGCGTGGCTTACCATCTGGGGTGTAATACCTGGAACCATTGACAAAAAGGTTCTTAAGGGAGCGTCCTTCACCAGACTGCTGCTTGCTGATTCAAATTCCATTAAAGAAAGACAGTCTTGGCACAAACTTGGTTAGAATTAGAAAGGTTAGTATTATTAGTTTGAAAAACTGTCAATCTTACATTTATCCCCCCATTTTCTTCCTCGTTACATTACAAACTGAAGGAAGAAATGCAGGGAGTGGTGCAGAAAAAAAAAGAAACAATTAAATAGCTTATGATACTTTTACCTCCTTAGACGTGTATTTATCCATGTGTACAGCTGTCTACATACACCTGCTTTCTATGTACATACACTTTCAGAAACTCCTTGGACCTGAGCAAAATACTTATAAGCAAAAATTATTACTCTATCCCTCATATTTAACCTGCAAAGAATGGCAAACAATAGTGACATTCCTGTACATTGGTAAATTGTCAATGGCATTCTTTAAAACCAATTTAACTAAACCCTCTGTAACCCTTACTTTCCCGTTCCTACAAAAATACAACAGCCGCAAAGCGTAGGAGGATCGTCACGGTAAGTTCGAACATAATCACGTTACTACATGAGAAGATAAAACATGAGATAAACATTCAGATACAAATGTGGGGGAAATACTTCATAGTTTCGAAAACAAAAATGAAAAAAATAAAAAAACAACAAGCCGGAATGCTGCCTTCACTCTTTTAGCAATAGAAAAAAATACAATGGGAAAAACATGAGAGTAGCTTGAAAACCTTGCATAGACCAACCATACAAAGTTCAAAAACGGGCATGAGAATTTTAACCACAAAAGCGTTTACTACACATCCATCAACCCACTCCTCATTACAGATTTCTGAAACCGCAGTCACGCTACATCTACTCCAGAGGGATACCCAAAATAGTATCCTTGGACCACCTATGGCAATCTTTTTGGGGTTTAATGTGCCCCAAAACTAGGCTTCATGCACTGTGTAGCCGTCTGACTGTGGGAAGCCTCCATTCCTTCCCTTGCATGGACTTCCAATTGCCCATGGTGATTCGAATCAGCTTATAGTCTTACCCCTGCCTCCAGGGAAATCCTTGCACGCATTTAGGGGAGCCCCACCCGGTGCCATTTTCTACGGTGGATTGACAGACTACAACCACTATATCTGGTCCAGTCCCCCAACTAGAAACCCTAACCAAGGCGTTATTAACTCTATGGCTTGTTGTCCCAACACTTTTGGCACAGAACTACAGGGTACCACTCTTTTACACTGCAATACCCGTAATAACTATGCCCAATGATTAGTTAACAACCACAGACCATCCCCCGAATTATGTCTCTACCCCTTACAGTGTATGCATACACAAGCTTTTTCCGCTGTACGCCCATACACTGCGTCGCCAGACTAAACTACACAGATAACTTATGCCCGCTTTCTCTACAGAACAATGTGGCTTCTCTCTGTATCTAGATGTTACAAAAATATTGTGGATGCCTCCCATTTACTCTCTACCCAAACTGTATTACAGTATAAAACTTAAAAAACAACTGGAATTAAATTTAAAACACTCTTTCAAAAGCCAAAGTGTTTTCCATTGTCCTTCCAAGCACAAATCTCATTTGTCTGTGTCATAGGACCCCAAGCTCCTCCCACCAACTTCCTGTGGATACATCAAATGCTGTAAAGCATGCTCAGCTAAAAGAACCCATCAAACTGGTTTATTTACATATCAATGCACAGGAAAAGGGAGGGAGAGGGGAAGCCTAGCTTCATCACTATGTCTATCAAGACATTAAAAAATCTATGGCTAACATCATATAGGAAACTCCAACGTTTTAAAAAAACAAAACCTTTAGTTCAGGAAAGGGTAAAATAAACCCCCATCAGCCCCTGGACAGTTAGATCACTTGAAACTGAAAGCCTTTTTCTACTGCACGCTATACAATAGAAACTCAAAGGAAATGCCTGTAATGACACCCCGAGTATAAAGGGGTTAAAGTCGTTTAGGATATTCCCTTCCCGAACACAAAGGCAGCTACCGAACACTCCAGTCAGCCGAACAAGAAATACATACGAATAATTCTCCCCCAAATACGAGACGAAGCTCCGTCTTGAGGGTCAAGAAGGAATGAATCTTTATTGAAAGCAATACAAGTTTTATACAGTCAAAAGAGGAGGTGCATACCTCCTGCTCCTATTACTCTGGAAAGACACCTGTGACCAGAAATCTAATTAACATGAGCTAATTAACTAATCCCTTTAGACAGCCTAGGCATGACCTTTGAGTTCCTAGCCTGGCTGTCTCCTAAACTACAATACACATTATCATACATATCAACACAGAACTCCTTCATACAATTGCAGGGTCAATTAGCACAAACGACAATGGGCGAAAGAGAAACCATACTAGACTCATTTACATTATAACAGACAACAGACAGACAGGTGGCTGGAGTTGATGACATCAGCACCTCCTAACAGTATGAATCAGTCGGTCTTTCTAATATGGCATATACAGGGTTACATTTTAAGTAACCCAAGCCACATTCTTAATGTCCATTATTTTCTTGCTCACCCTGTGCCCCTAATAGACACAGGGTTACTTAGACATAAGAGGTGCAGGGGGAGCTGAAACAAGGGTATCCCATACTTTCCAAGGGATTCTGGGTTCCACGGGCCCTCCCGTAACAAAGCCCAAACAACCAAAACTCAAATCAAAGTTAGTCTCACTATCCACTGAAATTCAGTGCAAAGTAGAGACCTCACCCATAACCGAAATTCAATACAAAAAAACGCCATTCTTTTACTGAAAAGTTGATAAAAAGTACAAACACAGCTAACCTGAAATAGCTTACATTCACTTAAAAGGAAACCAGAAAACACAAGACCGCATGGTTTCCCACACACAAAGGAAAACAAAAATGGTGCCTACTAGATTCTAACAAGACCAAACTGCGCCTCTACAAACAAAAATTACCTTTTTAACACAGCAAAGACCGTACTACTTAACTTGCACTAAACGTTGAAATCTGCCCCAAAGGCTGAGAAATTCCATCAGAAACAAAACACAGCAGACACAAAATGGAATTTGCAACAAAACCAATGTCAAGCCACGACAAAATGGGTGATGAAAGCTGAAGTACAGCCACATGGTAACAACAGCAAAAGAAAATGGCAGACGATAGCAAGACCACGACAAAATGGCAGACGAAAGCCAGGCCACGACAAAATGGCAGACAAACGCCACAGTACAGCCACATGTTACTACATCTACAAGGAAATGGCCGACGTATGCAGTTGTTGATCCCGCCAAAACCAGCACAGACTTTAACTTCTCCCTACAAAAACTGACAAACAATTGAGACATCAAAATTAACACTTAACCCGTAGACAAACACTTTAGGCTACTTCAACTAGGACCCTTGGTCAATCAAACAACACATTCAATGTTAAAGTTACATGAAACACAATAATAGCACAACTTAGGAGGAGTATAGTGGAGACTGCGCATGGTGAATGGTGGACAGTGGAAAGCTGTGAAAAGCTGTGAAAAGCTGTGAAAGCACATGGCAGTGTCCTGCCTGGAAGCCTGCTAGCTGGGGAAGTTACCTGCAACATCAAGAGCTGTACAGTGACCTTTTTCCTACACAGGCTGGTCTGAGTAAGGATCAAAGTCTCAGGGAAGTGCCACGGCTGGAGCCATCTAGCGGCAGCAGGAGGAGCAGCTGATCCATCCCCTCTCACGTGCCTTGTACCCCTGTAGGGGTGTCTACCTTCGGTGAGTGGGGACTCATGAGGGGGGAAGCACTATAGTCACCTGTTTCCATCTGAGGACCTTACAGCCTGAATGTACATCACAGAAGTCACCTCATTTACAGCATGCTGGGACCTCACTGAGTGGACTATTTTATCAATTGTCTAGTGACTTTGCAGTTATATCAGTTTATTGGCAGCTCCCACCTGGGGCAGTGACTAAAACAAATCATTTTCCGTTTTTAGATGTTTATGGTCTTGAAGCACAACTTATTTTATTTAGTTTTTTCTATATTATTTTCTTCTCACTGTTTGGAATTACACATCTAGAGCCAGGAGCCTCAGGATTGTAGATCTTCACTCTATACACTTTGAGGAAGGAATTGATGTACTCAGCATTCACGCTTCAATTTATATGATATTCACAGTTATTTGTTTTTGTTTTTTGATGCATATATGCCTATGAAGAGCTACTCTGGAATAGATTACTTTTCAGAGGCTTAGTCGTAGAGTCACATCTACACATTTTCCTCACTTTATTAACTCACTTATTTTAGGCCACTGGGCCTGCACTTTTCACCTTAATGGCAGTGAAGGATGTTTCACATACACACTAGGTGTTAGACGCCACTGACTTAAGGTTAATACCTAACCTTAAAACATCTCTTAGCCAGAGCAGTGCCAACACCTCTTACACTATATTTTCACAACTTAAACATACACTCTTGTTCCCAGACAAAGTTCATATATCTCACCCTGAAAGGTCACACACACACAGGACCAGGATAATGTTGCTTGCATCTTTGCTCAGAACATTAGAGTTCCCTTCCCACAGGGCGTAGCCCTTTCAACACAAAACATTTTCTTATGTAACAACCATGCCTGCCCCTCCCCCATTCATGGCCGCATGGCAGCAGCCATTTTGCGAACAAATTCAATCACACACAACACACAGTCTCCATTTCTCATTCAGTTACTTACACAACTTCAATATAGTCAGTTAAACACCATACACAATTCATACATTTCTCATATGCATCACAAACTTGTTATACAGCATCAGTCACTCACACAACACACAGTCTTCTTACACAAACATTCCAGGTTGCAAATATCCCAATCCATGCTGACAAATCACACACACACACACACACACAACAAACATACGATCAAAATCCTGAGTACCATTATTTCAAAAAGACAAAAAATTAGTTCTTTTGCAAAGCAGAGCCTCCTTAACGCATCGGAACGTGGATCCATTCGCTTCCTCATCTCGATCCGATGCTAAGGAGGCCCTGTTTACTCCTCCGTTTCTGGCCCGCCATTTTTCAGGGAAATTTGGTTGTACGCTATGCGCACACCATATCTCCTGTGCTAATAAGCACACATTTTGTCTAATGATATAATCCATCTTACCTTCTCTCTATTTTCCGTATATATCCCCAAGTAAACAGACATCACCATAGCTTACGTTCTCAGCTCCATCAGCATGACTGCCCCAGTGACCAGCTTGGCTTTTTATTCGTAAATCACAAAAGCATTGACAAACAGGAAGTGATGGCTCCAGCAGCCAATCGCTTCCTCCATGGGAAGTGACATCACAGGATATGACCTCCAGATAGGAAATGAGCTAACAGGAAATCCTTCCAACAGGATGAGTTGATACAAACAACCAATGAATAATGGCTAAAGGAGTCCTATGGGCGTGTCTGAGCAGAGACAGGGTGCATGCATGTGTTTCCTGTCCCCTGTACCTGGAAGCTAAACAAAAGAAAGCCGCATGGCTTTCAAACATGGACTCCGTCTCTGACCATAAAAACTCAAAGACTCCCGTATTTCCGCTGATAGGAATCCTTATTCTGCATTGTTCCAGAGAACAACGCATACCCGGATTATACTACCGTTCCTTGTGGGTGGGAGGCTATTTGCAGGTGTATGCTACAAGTCTCGACATGGAACAGAGAATCTTTGGATCGGCAGCACACCCACACAGAGAGTAAAGAAGAAAGTCTTTATTGAAGCATAAATATTAAAAGCACTGGATGAGTACAGGCAGGGGAAATGCAGGTAGGTTGACGCGTTTCACATTATGGAAGTGCTTTGTCAAAACCACAGACCAGAGAACAACGCATACCCGGATTATACTTCCTTGTGGATGGAAGGCTATCTGCAGGTGTACGCTACAAGTCTGGCCTGCCTATGTAAATAAATGGGGTATGTTGATGCGGGGAGGCTATCACATTTGCCTAATTAAATTAATACTATCTTCAAAGACCTGATGGCATTGTTAGTGTTATGTAACTTGCTAGAGGCAACATTTGATAAACAGACAACTGCTTAAGCTGGCCATAGATGGATCCTTTTTTGTCATTCAGCCAATGGGCTGAACAAAAAAAAACCATCAGATTCCCCCTCACCAGGACACTGTACTCTGACAGCAGAACTCTCCATTGTCAGAATATACTGATCAGCGGGAGCAGCCACTAATCAACAAAAGGTTTCCAACTTATCTGTTGACTTCTGTTGAACAAGGATAGCCACACATGGATCAAAATTCCTCTACTGAACTATCTGAGTTTCATTTCCATCTAGGGCCAGCTTTATTTATGGTACTATCAATGTAATATGAGAAGTACAAACATTAAAGTATAACTAAAGGCAAAACTTTTTTTTTTATTTTAGAGTGAAGAGGGATTAGAACACCTGTCAGGTTTGTATTGCTGTCTGTTCCCCTGTTATGGAGATTCACTCTCTCTATTTGTCATGTTTATCGCTATCATCAAAAGTGGAAGTAAATGAAGATTCCAAATTTCGGGTTGTCTCCAGGACAGTAACAGAGGGGAAATCTTCCAATGGGGACACAAGTTCTGGTGATACACCAGAATTCCCTCAATTTGGAGGGATTTCCCCTCACTTCCTGTTTTGGCTATGGGACAGGAAGTGAAGAAAAATCTTTGCAGTGGGTCACAGATAGCAAAAAACAAACAGAGGGGGTTATAACCCTCCCTTACACTATCCAAAATGAAAAAAAAAAGTATTGCCATTATTTATACGTAAAGGACAGGTAGTGAGGCAATTTTTACCTTAATATAGAGAATGCATTAAAGCGGTTGTATACCCAAATTTTAAACTTTTACCTACAGGTAAGCCTATAATAAGGCTTACCTGTAGGTAAAAAGAATATCTCCTAAACCTGTACGGTTTAGGAGATATTCCCCTCGCAATGAGCCGCTGAATGCAGCGGCGCATGCGCAGCGGGGATTCTCGGCTAAAGGCAGGCAGCCGCTGGACCTTGCCGACGCGCGGGAGTGACGACATCGCCGCTCCAGCCACTCACAGAGCTTGAGCGGCGATACCCGGAAGACGCCCCGTTCTAAGGTAAGTATTTCATAATGAGCTAGTATGCGGTGCATACTAGCTCATTATGCCTTTTGCCTTACAGGTATGAGAAAAAAAAAATACAGCAGCGGGTATACAACCGCTTTAAGGTAAAGGATGTTTAGACTTTAGTACTACTTTCATCTGTTAGTTGATTCCATTGAAAGTTACTAGTGCAACTAACACTACCTTCTCCCCAGATTGCCAATACTGCTGTGCAAAGTTGTCTCCAATGCTCCTCCATCCAGAGTGGAGACAAGAAGTGTGTTAGAGCTAGATTACACTTGCTTTAAAACATGGCTTCGGATATGCTTTGTTAAAGCTCTCTGAATGCCAGGCAAATCCCCTGTCACTAAATAAAATGGTTAGCTTACAGTCCTGTTTACGAGAACAGGGTAATAATAACTGTAAGTGCAAGTACACAAGTGCATACGATAACTAGGATACTTTACTAAGCAATTAGTCCATAAAGATAACTTCAGGTAATTTAGGGGTTAACCATAGGTAGTGGCAGATCAAGGGCGGCTGCTGTCCTCAGAGAGCTGGCTCTGTGTGTAGGCAAGAAAAGGTAGTATTACAACAGCTTTAATGGCACGGTACACAATCACACTCGGCAGGCCAGCCGAGTCCTCAAACGGAAGTGATCCCGCGACCCGTGACGTCATGACCTGTGCGTTCCACGCTGGTCCCAGCTTCTTCCTGGTGGCCACAGCATACACTCCAGACTAGTGATGAGCCGAACACTCCCGGGTTCGGTTCGCACCAGAACCCGCGAACGGACCGAAAGTTCGTACGAACATTAGAACCCTATTAAATACAATGGATGCGAACGTTCGAATTCTAAAGTGCTAATTATAACGACTATTATGCATGTTATTGTCCTAAAAAGGGTTTGGGAACCCGGGTTCTGCACCAGGGGACATGTATCAATGCAAAAAGAAGTTTTAAAAACGGTCGTTTTTCGGGAGCAGTCATTTTAATGATGCATAAAGTGAAAAAAAAAAGTCAAATATTCCTTTAAATATCGTACCTGGGGGGTGTCTAAAGTATGCCTGTGAAGTGCCACGTGTTTCCCGTGTTTAGAACTGTCCCTGCACAAAATGACACTTCTAAAGGAAAAAAAAGCCATTTAAAACTGCTTGCGGCTTTAATGTAATGTCTGGTCCCGGTAATATGGATGAAAATCTTTAAGAAAAATGGCATAGCTACCCCATGACCCCCCCCCTACCCCAGCCCATTACCAGCCCCTTTGGGTCTTGTATGGATATTAAGGGGAACTCCGCACATAAAATAAAAAAGGCCCTATATACTCTGAATAGCCGTATACAGGCGGTGCATACAAGACAGGGACTGTAGGTTTGTTCTTATGTAGAATCTGTTTGTAATTTTGAACAGGTACATTGTTTAAGTGTAGCTCCAGCCCAAAAATCTATTTTTAAACTTTTTGGAAAACATAGGTAAGGGTTATCACCCCTGTAACATTTGTTTTGCTGTCTGTGCCCCTGTTCAGAACATTTCACCTCACTTTCCGTCCCAATGACAACTGTTTTTGAAATGTGGTGTTTTTCTTGAAACAAGGATTGCTGATAAAGCATCAGTACAGAGGAGACACCTTTCTCCCATATTAATTCTTACAGGAGAGAATTTTCCTTCCAAGGGGTAGATTTCCTCTCACTTCCTGTTGTCTTCTTGCGTTTGCAAGTAGGAGTCGTTTGTAAGTTGGATGTTTGAAAGTAGGGACCTGCCGTATATACTCTGCAGAAATAGGCCCCTTAGTTGTTGGTGTTGGCACAACACTGTAAGCACTCACAGTTACTCTTGGTTGGTGCTGGAACGCCCTGCTGTCAACTATTATATCAGGAATTTTAATTACATATAATTGTTGAACAGTGGTAGTAAAAATTGGGCCTTTGATGGTGGTGCTGGTGCCACAACACTGTAAGCCCTGACAGTTACTCTTGGTGGGTGCAGCAATGGGCCCTGCTGTGAATTATTAGATCAAGAATTGTAATTGCATGCCCCTGTTGAACAGGGGCTGAAAAATTGGGCCTTTCGTGGTGGTGGTGGTGGTGGTGGTGTTGCCACAACACTGTAAGCCCTCAGAGTTACTCTTGGTGGGTGCAGGAATGGGCCCTGCTGTGAATTATTAGATCAAGAATTGTAATTACATGCCCCTTTTGAACAGGGGCTGAAAAATTGGGCCTTTCGTGGTGGTGGTGGTGGTGGCGTTGCCACAACACTGTAAGCCCTCAGAGTTACTCTTGGTGGGTGCAGCAATGGGCCCTGCTGTGAATTATTAGATCAAGAATTGTAATTACATGCCCCTGTTGAACAGGGGCTGAAAAATTGGGCCTTAGGCACTGGTGGCACAACACTACAACCCCTCACAGATACTGTACTTGGAGCACAGCAATGAGCCCTGTTGCAAAGTATTGCTTCAAAAATTGTAATGACACGCCCCTGTTAAACAGGGGCTGAAAAATTGGGCCTTAGGCACTGGTGGCACAACACTCCAACCCCTCACAGATACTGTACTTGGAGCACAGCAATGAGCCCTATGGCAAATTATTGCTAAAAAAATTGTAATTACACGCCCCTGTAAAACAGGGGCTGAAAAATTGGGCCTTAGCCACTGGTGGCGGCACCCATAAACAAAAATGATCTTCCAAGCTATCATCATCAATCGTATCATTGAGGACTCGGAGGAGGAGGATAGCCAGTCAACATAACAGCACAGGCACTCAGCATCAGCATCAGTCTTGAAGGGATGTGACATGTTAAAATCAATTAGTCTGTTATATCAGCATCAGGTGTGTGGTAGCTGGTGGTGATCCAAGACTGGTTCATCTTGATGAAAGTCAGTCGATCAACCGAGTCGGTGGACAGGCGCACCCTGTGATCCGTGACAAATCCTCCAGCAGCACTGAATGTGCGTTCCGAAAGAACGCTGGATGCAGGACAGGCCAGTAGCTCAATTGCATACTGTGCAAGCTCTGGCCAGTGATCCATCCTCAAGACCCAGTAAGCCAGAGGATTTTCGGTGGGGAAGGTGTCCAAGTCTGACCTTGCCCCTAGATATTCCTGCACCATGTTTATCAGACGCTGGCGATGGTTGCTGGAACCGATCATACTTTGGGGCTGCGGACTAAAGAATTGTCTGAACGCATCGGTCAGACGGCCACCTTCCCCACCGCTCCTTCTTTGACTGGCCGAAGCCTCAGCAACTCGTTGTCCAGGACCAGGAGTAGTGATGAGCCGAACACCCCCGGGTTCGGTTCGCACCAGAACCCGCGAACGGACCGAAAGTTCGTACGAACATTAGAACCCTATTAAATACAATGGATGCGAACGTTCGAATTCTAAAGTGCTAATTATAACAACTATTATGCATGTTATTGTCCTAAAAAGGGTTTGGGAACCCGGGTTCTGCACCAAGGGACATGTATCAATGCAAAAAGAAGTTTTAAAAACGGTCGTTTTTCGGGAGCAGTCATTTTAATGATGCATAAAGTGAAAAAAAAAAGTCAAATATTCCTTGAAATATCGTACCTGGGGGGTGTCTAAAGTATGCCTGTGAAGTGCCACGTGTTTCCCGTGTTTAGAACTGTCCCTGCACAAAATGACACTTCTAAAGGAAAAAAAAGCCATTTAAAACTGCTTGCGGCTTTAATGTAATGTCTGGTCCTGGTAATATGGATGAAAATCTTTAAGAAAAATGGCATAGCTACCCCATGACCCCCCCCCCCCCTACCCCAGCCCATTACCAGCCCCTTTGGGTCTTGTATGGATATTAAGGGGAACCCCGCACATAAAATAAAAAAGACCCTATATACTCTGAACAGCCGTATACAGGCGGTGCATACAAGACAGGGACTGTAGGTTTGTTCTTATGTAGAATGTGTTTGTAATTTTGAACAGGTACATTGTTGAAGTGTAGCTCCAGCCCAAAAATCTATTTTTAAACTTTTTGGAAAACATAGGTAAGGGTTATCACCCCTGTAACATTTGTTTTGCTGTCTGTGCCCCTGTTCAGAACATTTCACCTCACTTTCCGTCCCAATGACAACTGTTTTTGAAATGTGGTGTTTTTCTTGAAACAAGGATTGCTGATAAAGCATCAGTACAGAGGAGACACCTTTCTCCCATATTTATTCTTACAGGAGAGAATTTTCCTTCCTAGTGGTAGATTTCCTCTCACTTCCTGTTGTCTTCTTGCGTTTGCAAGTAGGAGTCGTTTGTAAGTTGGATGTTTGAAAGTAGGGACCTGCCGTATATACTCTGCAGAAATAGGCCCCTTAGTTGTTGGTGTTGGCACAACACTGTAAGCACTCACAGTTACTCTTGGTTGGTGCTGGAACGCCCTGCTGTCAACTATTATATCAGGAATTTTAATTACATATAATTGTTGAACAGTGGTAGTAAAAATTGGGCCTTTGATGGTGGTGCTGGTGCCACAACACTGTAAGCCCTGACAGTTACTCTTGGTGGGTGCAGCAATGGGCCCTGCTGTGAATTATTAGATCAAGAATTGTAATTGCATGCCCCTGTTGAACAGGGGCTGAAAAATTGGGCCTTTCGTGGTGGTGGTGGTGGTGGTGGTGTTGCCACAACACTGTAAGCCCTCAGAGTTACTTTTGGTGGGTGCAGGAATGGGCCCTGCTGTGAATTATTAGATCAAGAATTGTAATTACATGCCCCTTTTGAACAGGGGCTGAAAAATTGGGCCTTTCGTGGTGGTGGTGGTGGTGGCGTTGCCACAACACTGTAAGCCCTCAGAGTTACTCTTGGTGGGTGCAGCAATGGGCCCTGCTGTGAATTATTAGATCAAGAATTGTAATTGCATGCCCCTGTTGAACAGGGGCTGAAAAATTGGGCCTTAGGCACTGGTGGCACAACACTACAACCCCTCACAGATACTGTACTTGGAGCACAGCAATGAGCCCTGTTGCAAAGTATTGCTTCAAAAATTGTAATGACACGCCCCTGTTAAACAGGGGCTGAAAAATTGGGCCTTAGGCACTGGTGGCACAACACTACAACCCCTCACAGATACTGTACTTGGAGCACAGCAATGAGCCCTGTTGCAAAGTATTGCTTCAAAAATTGTAATGACACGCCCCTGTTAAACAGGGGCTGAAAAATTGGGCCTTAGGCACTGGTGGCACAACACTACAACCCCTCACAGATACTGTACTTGGAGCACAGCAATGAGCCCTGTTGCAAAGTATTGCTTCAAAAATTGTAATGACACGCCCCTTTTAAACAGGGGCTGAAAAATTGGGCCTTAGGCACTGGTGCCACAACACTCCAACCCCTCACAGATACTGTACTTGGAGCACAGCAATGAGCCCTATGGCAAATTATTGCTAAAAAAAATTGTAATTACACGCCCCTGTAAAACAGGGGCTGAAAAATTGGGCCTTAGCCACTGGTGGCGGCACCCATAAACAAAAATGATCTTCCAAGCTATCATCATCAATCGTATCATTGAGGACTCGGAGGAGGAGGATAGCCAGTCAACATAACAGCACAGGCACTCAGCATCAGCATCAGTCTTGAAGGGATGTGACATGTTAAAATCAATTAGTCTGTTATATCAGCATCAGGTGTGTGGTAGCTGGTGGTGATCCAAGACTGGTTCGTCTTGATGAAAGTCAGTCGATCAACCGAGTCGGTGGACAGGCGCACCCTGTGATCCGTGACAAATCCTCCAGCAGCACTGAATGTGCGTTCCGAAAGAACGCTGGATGCAGGACAGGCCAGTAGCTCAATTGCATACTGTGCAAGCTCTGGCCAGTGATCCATCCTCAAGACCCAGTAAGCCAGAGGATTTTCGGTGGGGAAGGTGTCCAAGTCTGACCTTGCCCCTAGATATTCCTGCACCATGTTTATCAGACGCTGGCGATGGTTGCTGGAACCGATCATACTTTGGGGCTGCGGACTAAAGAATTGTCTGAACGCATCGGTCAGACGGCCACCTTCCCCACCGCTCCTTCTTTGACTGGCCGAAGCCTCAGCAACTCGTTGTCCAGGACCAGGAGTTTGTAACCTCCCAGTCTCTGGGAACGCGTTGCACAGACCTTTCTGCAAGGCCTCCCGGAGTTGTCTCATCCTCTGCTCCCTCTGCGAAGGTAACATAAGGTCCGCAACCTTACCCTTGTACCGTGGATCAAGGAGAGTGACCAGCCAGTAATGGTCCCTCTCCTTGATCCGAAGAATACGAGGATCCTTCCGCAGACTTTGCAGGATCAGGGAGGCCATGCAGCGTAGGTTTGCTGAGGCATTCGCTCCGGAGTCCTCTGGGTCACTAAGGACGACATGATCCGCAGCCACCTCCTCCCAGCCACGTACAAGTCCACTGGTTTCTTGGGACTGTAAATCATCCCTAAAAGACTGCTGCTGATGATGCTGAGTGCCAGCCTCCACCTCCATGCTGACACAATCCTCCTCCTCCTCCTCCTCCTCCTCCTCTTCCTGTGCGATGGGTGGGACAGAAGGAACACTGTCTGGGTAAAGGGGGCCTTGAGAGGCAAGGAAGTCCTCCTCTTCCTGCCTCTGTTCTGCCTCAAGTGCCCTGTCCATTATTCCACGCAGCGTGTGCTCCAACAGGTGGACAAGAGGTACAGTGTCACTGATGCATGCACTGTCACTGCTCACCATCCTCGTGGCCTCCTCAAATGGTGCCAGGACAGTGCATGCATCCCTGATCATGCCCCACTGGCGTGGAGAAAAAAAAACAAGCTCCCCTGACCCTGTCCTGGTGCCGTAGTCGCACAGGTACTCATTGATGGCCCTCTGCTGCGTGTGCAGCCGCTGCAGCATGGCCAACGTTGAGTTCCACCTGGTGGGCATGTCACATATAAGGCGGTTCTTGGGCAGGTTCAACTCCTTTTGCAGCTCAGCCAGGCGAGCACTGGCATTATAAGATCTGCGGAAATGCACACAGACTTTCCTGGCCTGCCTCAGGACATCCTGTAAGCCCGGGTACCTGCCCAAGAACCGCTGCACCACCAGGTTAAGGACGTGAACCACACAGGGCACATGGGTCAGTTGTCCCTGTCGGAGGGCGGAGAGGAGGTTGGTGCCATTGTCGCAAACCACCATTCCTGGCTTAAGCTGGCGTGGCGTCAACCACCTCTCGGCCTGGCCCTGCAGAGCAGACAGGACCTCTGCCCCAGTGTGGCTTCTGTCCCCCAAACACACCAGCAAGCAAGCACGGCATGGCATCTTTTTGCCTGCGTACTTGCGTAGCCCCGTGAACGGCTACGGAGCACCGCTGGTTCATAGGACAAACCACAGGAAGAGGCCATGGAGGAAGAAGAAGAGGAGGGGGTGGAGGAGAGAGGTGTGTCACAACCAGTAGTAGCATTTTGGAGGCGTGGCGGTGGAACAACCTCCAACACTACTGCACCTTGTCCTGCATCCTTCCCAGCTGCCAAAAGAGTGACCCAATGGGCCGTGAAAGAAAGGTAACGTCCCTGTCCATGCCTGCTGGACCATGAGTCAGCGGTAATATGCACCTTACCGCTGACCGCCCTGTCCAGCGAGGCCAAGACATTACCTTCCACATGCCGGTAGAGAGCCGGAATAGCCTTCCGTGAGAAAAAGTGGCGTTTGGGAACCTGCCACTGAGGAACCGCACATTGCACAAACTCACGGAAGGGGGCCGAGTCTACCAACTGAAAAGGCAGCAGTTGAAGCGCTAGCAATTTAGCCAAGCTAGCATTCAACCGCTGGGCATGTGGATGGCTGGGAGTGAACTTCTTTCGACGGTCCAGCAGCTGGGGCAGGGAAATTTGCCTGCTAGAATCGGACGTCGGTGTACTGCTAGCAGAGTGGCCGCAACTACTTGGCTGTGACACACCTAATTCTACACCTTCATTCCTCTCAGTGCATGTTTCAGACAGGACTGAAGTTATAGTGGGGTTGAAGATCCCAGCTGATGCGGTGCAAGGAGAGGTCCGCTTTGTTCTTTGGTGTGGGTCTTTGAGGTAGGCTTGCCAACGAGCTGCATGGCAGGTCAACATATGTCTGGTCAGGCATGTGGTACCCAAGCGGCTGATGTTTTGGCCACGCGATATACGCTTGAGACATATGTTGCAAACAGCAGCTGTGCGATCTGATGCACTAGCCTCAAAAAAGGCCCACACCAAGGAACTTTTTGAATGACGGGCAGAGGCAGCGCCCTGCACAGGCGGAGCTCTGCGGTGTGATTTCGTCGGTGTACTGCCCTTACGCTGGCCACCAAAGGGCATCCTGCCTCGTTGGAGATGTGCCTCCTCCTCATCCTCCTCCTCCTCCTCTCTCCTATTAGGCACCCACGTGGAGTCAGTGACCTCATCATCCCCTCCCTCCTCATCACTGGAGCCAATCTGGCAGTATGCTGCAGCTGCTGGAACATGACTGCCAGATTGGTGTCCTTCTTGAGCATCCCCTCTGTCTGCTCTCACGCTACTGCCTTCCTGTAGCTGGGTTTCATCATCAGACCCTTCGAAACGCTGGGCATCCTCCTGGAGCATGTACCCAACACTGTGCTCAAACAGTTCGGGGGACTCCTCAGGAGGAGGACATGGTGGGTCTAGGGAAGGAGTGACTGATGATGAGTCTGACATTGATACCAGGGAAGAGGACGCTTTGGCAGCTGCTTTGCCAGTACCCTGAGCCTGGGTGAGAGAGGATAAGGAGGAGGAGGAGGAGGGCTTGGTCATCCACTCTACCAAGTCTTCGGCATGATGTGGCTCAACATGTCCAGCTGCCGAAAAGAAGGACAAGCGTGTCCCATGGCCATGTGCTGATGACAATGCACCGCATCCACGACCAGCACTGTTGCCCCCAGACACAGAGCCTGCTTGCCCTCTTTTATTGCCTCCTGACTGTCTGCCTCTCCTTGTTTGCCTTCCAGACATTCTAATAGATGGCCTGCAGGGAGATGGGAAAAAAGCAATAAGGGCTACCTTCAGGTGTCCTTCTCTGTCCCTTTACTTAAGGATTTCTAAATATGGTTGAGGATGATTGCTTTTGCACAGAATAGCACAACGACAATTTCCCTGACTGTCCAAAAAACAAGGATTTCAAAGATGGTTGATGAGGAATGCTTTAGCACACTATAGCACAAGGAGAATTCCCCTCACTTTCCTTCTTTGTCCCTAGAAACAAGGACTCGCACAGTGAAAGAAACTGACACTCTCCCTACCTAGAGTTTTCTGTCCCTAGAAAAAATGTTTTTTTAAAGCACACTATAGCACAAGGAGAATTCCCCTCACTTTCCTTCTTTGTCCCTAGAAACAAGGACTCGCACAGTGAAAGAAACTGACACTCTCCCTACCTAGAGTTTTCTGTCCCTAGAAAAAATGTTTTTTTAAAGCACACTATAGCACAAGGAGAATTCCCCTCACTTTCCTTCTTTGTCCCTAGAAACAAGAACTCGCACAGTGAAAGAAACTGACACTCTCCCTACCTAGAGTTTTCTGTCCCTAGAAAAAATGTTTTTTTAAAGCACACTATAGCACAAGGAGAATTCCCCTCACTTTCCTTCTTTGTCCCTAGAAACAAGGACTCGCACAGTGAAAGAAACTGACACTCTCCCTACCTAGAGTTTTCTGTCCCTAGAAAAAATGTTTTTTTAAAGCACACTATAGCACAAGGAGAATTCCCCTCACTTTCCTTCTTTGTCCCTAGAAACAAGGACTCGCACAGTGAAAGAAACTGACACTCTCCCTACCTAGAGTTTTTTGTCCCTAGAAAAAATGTTTTTTTAAAGCACACTATAGCACAAGGAGAATTCCCCTCACTTTCCTTCTTTGTCCCTAGAAACAAGGACTCGCACAGTGAAAGAAACTGACACTCTCCCTACCTAGAGTTTTCTGTCCCTAGAAAAAATGTTTTTTAAAGCACACTATAGCACAAGGAGAATTCCCCTCACTTTCCTTCTTTGTCCCTAGAAACAAGGACTCGCACAGTGAAAGAAACTGACACTCTCCCTACCTAGAGTTTTCTGTCCCTAGAAAAAATGTTTTTTTAAAGCACACTATAGCACAAGGAGAATTCCCCTCACTTTCCTTCTTTGTCCCTAGAAACAAGGACTCGCACAGTGAAAGAAACTGACACTCTCCCTACCTAGAGTTTTCTGTCCCTAGAAAAAATGTTTTTTTAAAGCACACTATAGCACAAGGAGAATTCCCCTCACTTTCCTTCTTTGTCCCTAGAAACAAGGACTCGCACAGTGAAAGAAACTGACACTCTCCCTACCTAGAGTTTTCTGTCCCTAGAAAAAATGTTTTTTTAAAGCACACTATAGCACAAGGAGAATTCCCCTCACTTTCCTTCTTTGTCCCTAGAAACAAGGACTCGCACAGTGAAAGAAACTGACACTCTCCCTACCTAGAGTTTTCTGTCCCTAGAAAAAATGTTTTTTTAAAGCACACTATAGCACAAGGAGAATTCCCCTCACTTTCCTTCTTTGTCCCTAGAAACAAGGACTCGCACAGTGAAAGAAACTGACACTCTCCCTACCTAGAGTTTTCTGTCCCTAGAAAAAATGTTTTTTTAAAGCACACTATAGCACAAGGAGAATTCCCCTCACTTTCCTTCTTTGTCCCTAGAAACAAGGACTCGCACAGTGAAAGAAACTGACACTCTCCCTACCTAGAGTTTTCTGTCCCTAGAAAAAATGTTTTTTTGAATTCCCCTCACTTTCCTTCTTTGTCCCTAGAAACAAGGACTCGCACAGTGAAAGAAACTGACACTCTCCCTACCTAGAGTTTTCTGTCCCTAGAAAAAATGTTTTTTTAAAGCACACTATAGCACAAGGAGAATTCCCCTCACTTTCCTTCTTTGTCCCTAGAAACAAGGACTCGCACAGTGAAAGAAACTGACACTCTCCCTACCTAGAGTTTTCTGTCCCTAGAAAAAATGTTTTTTTAAAGCACACTATAGCACAAGGAGAATTCCCCTCACTTTCCTTCTTTGTCCCTAGAAACAAGGACTCGCACAGTGAAAGAAACTGACACTCTCCCTACCTAGAGTTTTCTGTCCCTAGAATAAATGTTTTTTTAAAGCACACTATAGCACTAGGAGAATTCCCCTCACTTTCCTTCTTTGTCCCTAGAAACAAGGACTCGCACAGTGAAAGAAACTGACACTCTCCCTACCTAGAGTTTTCTGTCCCTAGAAAAAATGTTTTTTTAAAGCACACTATAGCACAAGGAGAATTCCCCTCACTTTCCTTCTTTGTCCCTAGAAACAAGGACTCGCACAGTGAAAGAAACTGACACTCTCCCTACCTAGAGTTTTCTGTCCCTAGAAAAAATGTTTTTTTAAAGCACACTATAGCACAAGGAGAATTCCCCTCACTTTCCTTCTTTGACCCTAGAAACAAGGACTTGCACAGTGAAAGAAACTGACACTCTCCCTACCTAGAGTTTTCTGTCCCTAGAAAAAATGTTTTTTTAAAGCACACTATAGCACAAGGAGAATTCCCCTCACTTTCCTTCTTTGTCCCTAGAAACAAGGACTCGCACGGTGAAAGAATCTGACACTCTCCCTACCTAGAGTTTTCTGTCCCTAGAAAAAATGTTTTTTTAAAGCACACTATAGCACAAGGAGAATTCCCCTCACTTTCCTTCTTTGTCCCTAGAAACAAGGACCCGCACAGTGAAAGAAACTGACACTCTCCCTACCTAGAGTTTTCTGTCCCTAGAAAAAATGTTTTTTTAAAGCACACTATAGCACAAGGAGAATTCCCCTCACTTTCCTTCTTTGTCCCTAGAAACAAGGACTCGCACAGTGAAAGAAACTGACACTCTCCCTACCTAGAGTTTTCTGTCCCTAGAAAAAAATGTTTTTTTAAAGCACACTATAGCACAAGGAGAATTCCCCTCACTTTCCTTCTTTGTCCCTAGAAACAAGGACTCGCACAGTGAAAGAAACTGACACTCTCCCTACCTAGAGTTTTCTGTCCCTAGAAAAAATGTTTTTTTAAAGCACACTATAGCACAAGGAGAATTCCCCTCACTTTCCTTCTTTGTCCCTAGAAACAAGGACTCGCACAGTGAAAGAAACTGACACTCTCCCTACCTAGAGTTTTCTGTCCCTAGAAAAAATGTTTTTTTAAAGCACACTATAGCACAAGGAGAATTCCCCTCACTTTCCTTCTTTGTCCCTAGAAACAAGGACTCGCACAGTGAAAGAAACTGACACTCTCCCTACCTAGAGTTTTCTGTCCCTAGAAAAAATGTTTTTTTAAAGCACACTATAGCACAAGGAGAATTCGCCTCACTTTCCTTCTTTGTCCCTAGAAACAAGGACTCGCACAGTGAAAGAAACTGACACTCTCCCTACCTAGAGTTTTCTGTCCCTAGAAAAAATGTTTTTTTAAAGCACACTATAGCACAAGGAGAATTCCCCTCACTTTCCTTCTTTGTCCCTAGAAACAAGGATTCGCACAGTAAAACACACTGACACTCTCCCTACCTATCCTTCTCTTTCCCTAAACTAAAGGAATCCAGGTTAAGCAAGAAAGAAATAAATGTCACTGTCCCTGCCTATGCTTGTCTTTCCCTGCTCCGGAACACACTACACTAGGCCGCCGTGCTGGCGGCCTTTTATAGTGTGGGGCGTGTACTAAACACCCTCAGCAATAATTGGCCACAGGCATCCTGCCTGTGGCCAATCATTGCTCTCCTCGCTGCCGGCGCTGTGATTGGCCAAGCATGCGGGGTCACAGTGCATGCTTGGCCAATCACAGCGCCTGGATGACACTGCGATGGCGTAGTGCATTGTGGGCCGTTCGCGTCACTCGAATTTGGCGCGAACGGCCCAAATCGTACGATCTTCGTCGAACGATCGAACAGCCGATGTTCGAGTCGAACGTATGTTCGACTCGAACACGAAGCTCATCCCTAACCAGGAGTTTGTAACCTCCCAGTCTCTGGGAACGCGTTGCACAGACCTTTCTGCAAGGCCTCCCGGAGTTGTCTCATCCTCTGCTCCCTCTGCGACGGTAACATAAGGTCCGCAACCTTACCCTTGTACCGTGGATCAAGGAGAGTGGCCAGCCAGTAATGGTCCCTCTCCTTGATCCGAAGAATACGAGGATCCTTCCGCAGACTTTGCAGGATCAGGGAGGCCATGCAGCGTAGGTTTGCTGAGGCATTCGCTCCGGAGTCCTCTGGGTCACTAAGGACGACATGATCCGCAGCCACCTCCTCCCAGCCACGTACAAGTCCACTGGTTTCTTGGGACTGTAAATCATCCCTAAAAGACTGCTGCTGATGATGCTGAGTGCCAGCCTCCACCTCCATGCTGACACAATCCTCCTCCTCCTCCTCCTCCTCCTCCTCCTCTTCCTGTGCGATGGGTGGGACAGAAGGAACACTGTCTGGGTAAAGGGGGCCTTGAGAGGCAAGGAAGTCCTCCTCTTCCTGCCTCTGTTCTGCCTCAAGTGCCCTGTCCATTATTCCACGCAGCGTGTGCTCCAACAGGTGGACAAGAGGTACAGTGTCACTGATGCATGCACTGTCACTGCTCACCATCCTCGTGGCCTCCTCAAATGGTGCCAGGACAGTGCATGCATCCCTGATCATGCCCCACTGGCGTGGAGAAAAAAAACAAGCTCCCCTGACCCTGTCCTGGTGCCGTAGTCGCACAGGTACTCATTGATGGCCCTCTGCTGCGTGTGCAGCCGCTGCAGCATGGCCAACGTTGAGTTCCACCTGGTGGGCATGTCACATATAAGGCGGTTCTTGGGCAGGTTCAACTCCTTTTGCAGCTCAGCCAGGCGAGCACTGGCATTATAAGATCTGCGGAAATGCACACAGACTTTCCTGGCCTGCCTCAGGACATCCTGTAAGCCTGGGTACCTGCCCAAGAACCGCTGCACCACCAGGTTAAGGACGTGAGCCACACAGGGCACATGGGTCAGTTGTCCCTGTCGGAGGGCGGAGAGGAGGTTGGTGCCATTGTTGCAAACCACCATTCCTGGCTTAAGCTGGCGTGGCGTCAACCACCTCTCGGCCTGGCCCTGCAGAGCAGACAGGACCTCTGCCCCAGTGTGGCTTCTGTCCCCCAAACACACCAGCGCAAGCACGGCATGGCATCTTTTTGCCTGCGTACTTGCGTAGCCCCTTGAACGGCTACGGAGCACCACTGGTTCAGAGGACAAACCACAGGAACAGGCCATGGAGGAAGAAGAAGAGGAGGGGGTGGAGGAGAGAGGTGTGTCACAACCAGTAGTAGCATTTTGGAGGCGTGGCGGTGGAACAACCTCCAACACTACTGCACCTTGTCCTGCATCCTTCCCAGCTGCCAAAAGAGTGACCCAATGGGCCGTGAAAGAAAGGTAACGTCCCTGTCCATGCCTGCTGGACCATGAGTCAGCGGTAATATGCACCTTACCGCTCACCGCCCTGTCCAGCGAGGCCAAGACATTGCCTTCCACATGCCGGTAGAGAGCCGGAATAGCCTTCCGTGAGAAAAAGTGGCGTTTGGGAACCTGCCACTGAGGAACCGCACATTGCACAAACTCACGGAAGGGGGCCGAGTCTACCAACTGAAAAGGCAGCAGTTGAAGCGCTAGCAATTTAGCCAAGCTAGCATTCAACCGCTGGGCATGTGGATGGCTGGGAGTGAACTTCTTTCGACGGTCCAGCAGCTGGGGCAGGGAAATTTGCCTGCTAGAATCGGACGTCGGTGTACTGCTAGCAGAGTGGCCGCAACTACTTGGCTGTGACACACCTAATTCTACACCTTCATTCCTCTCAGTGCATGTTTCAGACAGGACTGAAGTTATAGTGGGGTTGGAGATCCCAGCTGATGCGGTGCAAGGAGAGGTCCGCTTTGTTCTTTGGTGTGGGTCTTTGAGGTAGGCTTGCCAACGAGCTGCATGGCAGGTCAACATATGTCTGGTCAGGCATGTGGTACCCAAGCGGCTGATGTTTTGGCCACGCAATATACGCTTGAGACATATGTTGCAAACAGCAGCTGTGCGATCTGATGCACTAGCCTCAAAAAAGGCCCACACCAAAGAACTTTTTGAATGACGGGCAGAGGCAGCGCCCTGCACAGGCGGAGCTCTTCGGTGTGATTCCGTCAGTGTACTGCCCTTACGCTGGCCACCAAAGGGCATCCTGCCTCGTTGGAGATGTGCCTCCTCCTCATCCTCCTCCTCCTCCTCTCTCCTATTAGGCACCCACGTGGAGTCAGTGACCTCATCATCCCCTCCCTCCTCATCACTGGAGCCAATCTGGCAGTATGCTGCAGCTGCTGGAACATGACTGCCAGATTGGTGTCCTTCTTGAGCATCCCCTCTGTCTGCTCTCACGCTACTGCCTTCCTGTAGCTGGGTTTCATCATCAGACCCTTCGAAACGCTGGGCATCCTCCTGGAGCATGTACCCAACACTGTGCTCAAACAGTTCGGGGGACTCCTCAGGAGGAGGACATGGTGGGTCTAGGGAAGGAGTGACTGATGATGAGTCTGACATTGATACCAGGGAAGAGGACGCTTTGGCAGCTGCTTTGCCAGTACCCTGAGCCTGGGTGAGAGAGGATGAGGAGGAGGAGGAGGGCTTGGTCATCCACTCTACCAAGTCTTCGGCATGATGTGGCTCAACATGTCCAGCTGCCGAAAAGAAGGACAAGCGTGTCCCATGGCCATGTGCTGATGACAATGCACCGCGTCCACGACCAGCACTGTTGCCCCCAGACACAGAGCCTGCTTGCCCTCTTTTATTGCCTCCTGACTGTCTGCCTCTCCTTGTTTGCCTTCCAGACATTCTAATAGATGGCCTGCAGGGAGATGGGAAAAAAGCAATAAGGGCTACCTTCAGGTGTCCTTCTCTGTCCCTTTACTTAAGGATTTCTAAATATGGTTGAGGATGATTGCTTTCGCACAGAATAGCACAACGACAATTTCCCTGACTGTCCAAAAAACAAGGATTTCAAAGATGGTTGATGAGGAATGCTTTAGCACAGTATAGCACAAGGAGAATTTCCCTCACTGTCCTTCCCTGTCCCTAGAAACAAGGATTATCACAGTGAAAGAAACTGACACTCTTCCTACCTATAGTTTTCTGTCCCTAGAAAAAATGTTTTTTTAAAGACGGTTGATGATCAATGCTTTAGCACACTATAGCACAAGGAGAATTTCCCTCACTGTCCTTCCCTGTCCCTAGAAACAAGGATTATCACAGTGAAAGAAACTGACACTCTTCCTACCTATAGTTTTCTGTCCCTAGAAAAAATGTTTTTTTAAAGACGGTTGATGATCAATGCTTTAGCACACTATAGCACAAGGAGAATTTCCCTCACTGTCCTTCCCTGTCCCTAGAAACAAGGATTATCACAGTGAAAGAAACTGACACTCTTCCTACCTATAGTTTTCTGTCCCTAGAAAAAATGTTTTTTTAAAGCTGATTGATGATCAATGCTTTAGCACACTATAGCACAAGTAGAATTTCCCTCACTGTCCTTCCCTGTCCCTAGAAACAAGGATTATCACAGTGAAAGAAACTGACACTCTTCCTACCTATAGTTTTCTGTCCCTAGAAAAAATGTTTTTTTAAAGATGGTTGATGATCAATGCTTTAGCACACTATAGCACAAGGAGAATTTCCCTCACTGTCCTTCCCTGTCCCTAGGAACAAGGATTATCACAGTGAAAGAAACTGACACTCTTCCTACCTATAGTTTTCTGTCCCTAGAAAAAATGTTTTTTTAAAGACGGTTGATGATCAATGCTTTAGCACACTATAGCACAAGGAGAATTTCCCTCACTGTCCTTCCCTGTCCCTAGAAACAAGGATTATCACAGTGAAAGAAACTGACACTCTTCCTACCTATAGTTTTCTGTCCCTAGAAAAAATGTTTTTTTAAAGACGGTTGATGATCAATGCTTTAGCACACTATAGCACAAGGAGAATTTCCCTCACTGTCCTTCCCTGTCCCTAGAAACAAGGATTATCACAGTGAAAGAAACTGACACTCTTCCTACCTATAGTTTTCTGTCCCTAGAAAAAATGTTTTTTTAAAGCTGATTGATGATCAATGCTTTAGCACACTATAGCACAAGTAGAATTTCCCTCACTGTCCTTCCCTGTCCCTAGAAACAAGGATTATCACAGTGAAAGAAACTGACACTCTTCCTACCTATAGTTTTCTGTCCCTAGAAAAAATGTTTTTTTAAAGATGGTTGATGATCAATGCTTTAGCACACTATAGCACAAGGAGAATTTCCCTCACTGTCCTTCCCTGTCCCTAGAAACAAGGATTATCACAGTGAAAGAAACTGACACTCTTCCTACCTATAGTTTTCTGTCCCTAGAAAAAATGTTTTTTTAAAGATGGTTGATGATCAATGCTTTAGCACACTATAGCACAAGGAGAATTTCCCTCACTGTCCTTCCCTGTCCCTAGAAACAAGGATTATCACAGTAAAACACACTGACACTCTCCCTACCTATAGTTTTCTGTCCCTAGAAAAAATGATTTTTTAAAGATGGTTGATGATCAATGCTTTAGCACACTATAGCACAAGGAGAATTTCCCTCACTGTCCTTCCCTGTCCCTAGAAACAAGGATTCGCACAGTAAAACACACTGACACTCTCCCTACCTATCCTTCTCTTTCCCTAAACTAAGGAATCCAGGTTAAGCAAGAAAAAAAAAATGTCACTGTCCCTGCCTATGCTTCTCTTTCCCTGCTCCGGAACACACTACACTAGGCCGCCGTGCTGGCGGCCTTTTATAGTGTGGGGCGTGTACTAAACACCCTCAGCAATAATTGGCCACAGGCATCCTGCCTGTGGCCAATCATTGCTCTCCTCGCTGCCGGCGCTGTGATTGGCCAAGCATGCGGGGTCACAGTGCATGCTTGGCCAATCACAGCGCCTGGATGACACTGCGATGGCGTAGTGCATTGTGGGCCGTTCGCGTCACTCGAATTAGGCGCGAACGGCCCAAATCGTTCGATCTTCGTCGAACGATCGAACAGCCGATGTTCGAGTCGAACGTATGTTCGACTCGAACACCGAGCTCATCCCTACTCCAGACCAAGTAACAGAGGTGCAGCCATCCAACCCTGCATAGGAAGCGGATCCGGAACGAAGGACTTCCCTATGGACTCCTGATTTACAGATGAGCCTGTTATTTCTTATTTCCTGTAATTGTGATTTTATACCCTGCCATTAAAGCTGTTGTAATACTATGCTCATGTGGCGCTTCCTTTCTCTACCTTTTTCTTGCCTACAGTCCTGTTTACACCTGATTTTGCTTGGTGCTTTGATGGGGCATCGGTGGGGCTTCGATGAGGCTTTGGTGGGGCTTCGATGAGGCTTTGTGGGGCTTCAAGTGAGCTTTGCCATAGACTTCTATGGAGGCTTTGAAGATGCATTGAAGCACTACTAAAGCTACATGGGGTATAATTTTTGAAGCAAAGCTGAAGAAAAGCCACAGATTGCCAGGCATAAATAGCAACCCAATTTTCTTCTTCCTGTGGAAAGCTTCTTTTTTCAGAAGGTGGACTTTTCTGAATGGGTTATATGCTTAAGATCTATTTTGCCACCGGAGAGCCACTGATGTCTGTGGTACCCGGCTAAATTTTTAACATGCCAAGCATTAGCATGGATTTACATTGTCCAGTGCATATGCAGTACAGTACACATACAAAGTAAAAAATTGGTAGCAGCATGGAGAAAATGTTTTTTTTTTAATACAGTGGGATTTTAGCTCCACTTTAGTACCCCTCACTAACAGCACACAGTTACCACTCTTTCACTCCACCACTGATGAGAAAATTTCAGGTACTTTTTGACACGGAGGAGTAAGTGACTCACTTCATGGGAGAGTACTGGGCCAATTACCAAGAAAAGAAGAGTTCATAGCTCCTTCTGCTCTTACCAGCTGAACAGAGTGGTGGGGGAGTGAAGGAATGGTGAGTATATGATGCTGGGTAGAGGAGAATTAAAGTGAACCTATTGCTTTGCCATACATGGGCAAAGCACAGAATCACTATATTTCAAAGGACCAATAGATCTGCTGAAGTTGGTGCCATCTTGACATTATAACAGGCTTCTAGTCACCATAAGTCACGTAAAAGTATAGATTTCACACTGTCACATAAACAGCTATTAATAAAAGTGACCATATTTTTCTTTGGCTCGTTAGCAAAAGCTTTAGTGTCGTGGCTGCCTTTTAAGAATTTGTACGATTAAATTGGAGTATATGAATATTAAGCATGCGGTTAAGGGCTGAAAATTAATTTCCCCTTTACCTGGAACGACTCCTGTTAAATGGTCTCTAGAGGGGCAGTTCACATGGCCCATGCTTCCAAACAAATTTCCTCTCAGTAAGTACAGAACTGCAAATAGATCTGGGACTAGACGTATTACTCCCTGCAGTACTTCCTAACTTTAGTGCCTCCACTGGGACTATTGACTGTGTTTGTGAGAAGGAAAAAAGTCATTGTATCAACATTAACTTGATGGTTCACTGGCAATGCTTGAAGAAACAGCTTCCTTCATAATAGTCGTCTTACAATACGAATACATTAAGCAGACCATTCTAGAACCATTTTAGGTAGCCTACGGCTCCCCTTTTGCTAAAAAACAATGATATACAGTGGTCACTGTTAAATATAGACAAAACATGGCAAACATTTAAATTCTCTAGTGTTTTGTGAGAAAACTCACCTGAAAAAAATTAGCTCATATACTGTGTGTAATAGGGGACATGGCTGTGTTGGAATCAAAGAGACCCAGTAAAAACTCATAGTGTTAAAGAGTCCTACCATAAGGTTAACACTCTGTGGGTGCTGCTATACAGGCGTACACTGGGGTTTCCCTGACTTGTATGCAGTTAAAGGGTCTTACTATGCATTAGTGAGACTAATTAGTGATAATAGAGGTCCACAGTAAATAAACCCATGGATGCATGGGGCTACTGGGCCCCTTGCCTGTTTTTACCTTTTCATCTTTATTTAATATTAAAAGTATCTTCTATATGTATGCACGGTATATGGTTAATATGTGTATGCACCTGAATGTGTGTAATACTGATGTAGCACCCTAGTGTGTGCTTGAATTAGTGTAGGATGTGTTAGAGTTTGAGTAGGTAAATCTGAGCCATGGAATCTGGGTCAGGGATCAGTGAAGTTCAGGGCTGGATGATTCATCCTGGCAGCTCTCTGGTGCCTCCCCATGGTCTAGAAGTTTGGATAATCTTCTAGAATTAGTGAGTGGAGGCTAGGAGAAGCTGCCTTAAATATTCATGAGCCCCTATCCAATCCCCAGTAGTAGGCTGGCAGGGGGCAGAGCTTACCTCATAAATAGACATGAGCCATGCCAACAGGGGCAGTCAGGTGGAAGCTAGAGTGCTGAGGAGGCTGTCAGTGGACCTCAGGGGTGCCCCATAGTGTGGGGGGTGTCCTGCCTTGGGCCGGGCTCGGGTGCTGGAAGGATCCTGCAATACCACATGGGAGTAAGACCTTCCTGGATGCACAGGAGCAAGAGAGGACAGAGTGTGTATGTTAGCACTGTTGGGGACTAACAAGGGGGGAGACTGCCACATGTAGCTGGTCTTCCTGAAGTCTGCGGTGTTCTTAAGTCTTCATCCTTTCCTGAGGGATGTCCTGAGAGTCAGCCGGGTGGGCTGGTGAAGAGTCAGCCAGATGGGCTGGTGAAGAGTCAGTCGGGGGGACTGGTGCGATAGTTATATTCCATATTCCTAACGCACACGTTCCTGGATAAAGCTCTACAAGATTTGCATGCTGCAGCAACCACCAGCTGGCAACGGGTTCAAAAAGTCACAATGAGGATACTTGCCAGCAGACCATTGATCAACAAGTAGCATCCAAACTGATTTTTTTTTATTGAAGCATGATCACATCACAGAGCAGGTAGTGCAACGTTTCGGAGTCACGCAGGCATGATCCTCACATACCCGACGAAGGGGTCCTACGTGACCCCGAAACGTTGCACTACCTGCTCTGTGATGTGATCATGCTTCAATAAAAAAATCAGTTTGGATGCTACATGTCGATCCATGTTGTGCTGGCAAATATCCTCATGGTGTGTGAGTCAGCCTGGAGGGCTAGTGAAAGGGGCAGCTTCAGCCGCCAGGTGGGTTGGCAGTGCCTAAAGAGGTGGTGCTGGGATCAGTGGCCACAAAAGAGGATGTAACAAGCAGTTTAACTACATTTTCTACACAACAAAGGGGTTACAAGCTCCTGCCTGTAAAGGGCTATTGCTGAAGTCTTACTGGGAGCCTGTCAGATTATCAGTGATTCAGCTGGAGCAAGCAAGTGTGTGCAGGAGGCAAGCGAAGGAGACTGTATATAGGAAGTCCCTGAAGTTTTGCTGATGTTTTGCTGAAGTCAAGTGGGCATCTCATAACCTCCCATCCCTATCCAAGTTATTAACCCTCTAATAAATAACAAAAACAAAGTCACGGACTGTTTTCTAACTCTGGAGTGCCTGTGACTGGCTGTGCAGGAGTGGGGGATCCAAGTTCATCAGCAGTCCCTACTAGGATGTACTACACTGAACATGTTTGAAGAAGTACTTAAAGGTTTCAAAATGTATTTTTTATAACATGCCCCAAATTTTCTTTTTTTGACTGCTGTGTTTCTGTTAGTCAGACAGCTTATCTCTGAGCAGCTTACTGAGAGCAGAGGTTACCAGACAGAGAAGGATGTTTGCACTCACCTGTAATTGGACTGTCATCTTTCGGTAGGAAAATTGTCTCCAATTAACGTTGACAGGAGTCTTTATATTCATCTGTTAGGTATATATGTCTCATTATTGATCCGTGGAGTCAGTTGGGGAGGACATCTTCTCCTTCCTCTGTTTTTCATTTCTAAATCCTAAAATTGGGGGTAAAGTTGCCTTTAAGGTTGGGTGGACCGTGTTGTGTATTGCAGTACACTGATTTTAATTGTCTGATGTTTGGATTGGCTCAAGTTACTTAACTAAGCCTTTATGGGTATGTTTTATAGACGATTTGGTGTTTGTTTAATAAAGCTACTTCCAGCTACATTTATTGTTTGTTTTTTTTAAAACCCCAATTAAATGCCACGGCCATTTATTAGCCAATGCATTGTGTGTGTGTCTCTGTTTATTCTTAAAATTTTAGTCTTAATTTGCTGGGGATTTTTTTTCCGTTTTCTGGTTGGAAAGGATATTCGTTAACTGTGCGGTCCCATGCTGTTGCTAATGATGGCTTAAAGGATAAATGCAGTTTAAACCACTTTTGGTGTTTTAAAGCTATCAGGGAATAATTCAAAGCATAGCCAAATATCTTGTGTACCATAAATGTCCCCTGTGCAACCAGACAGTGGTTCTGTTTTCCTTATTCCTACCCAACCCAATTATGCAGCTGGGATATGAAGAGGTAGTATCTATGATGTGCTGGATAGTGCTCAATATTTTTGTTCAATATTCATTGTTATCATTTTTTTTTTTTACAATCTATGATTAGAATATTGCTCAGCCTATATTCAGTTTTATCATGTAGCTTTTTTTTTATCGTACAGGGATATTTGCTGTTTTCTGGCTTTAGCAAGTGGAGATCAATTCTTTCTAACTTACTTCAGGTAAGGAAATATACATTTGCATGGTTATGCTGTAAGGATGTATATATTGTGCTAAACATTCTTTGTACCTCCTAAGATCTGCTTAAGTCCTAAATATAGAGATGAGTTTCCCTGCCAAGCCCAGCTACCTCAAATAATTAGTTGTTACCGCTATCAGCCTTATAATGGAAACAATTAAGGAAAAAATCAAGTTTTATAAATGAGGGTATCCCTAGCATTGCTGCCCACTGGATATCTGCTTGAAAATACAGTGGAACCTCGGATTGCGAGTAACGCGGTTAACGAGCGTTTCGCAATACGAGCACTGTATTTAAAAAAATCCTAACTCGGTTTGCGAGTGTTGTCTCGCAAAACGAGCATGATTGCCGAATGGCTGCCGATCGTAGCCATTTGGAAAGACTCGTAAATACTACGTTCCCGAGCCTTTCCAAGGTTTGCCGAGGTCAGCCGAGGTGTCCTCGGGCCTTTCCGGCCTTTTCCGAGGCTCTCTGGCACCCCCCGCCTCTGGCCGCATGCGGTATTGCATGCCATTGAAGTCAATGCGGAACAAATTATTTTCGTTTCCATTGACTTCAATGGGGAAACTCGCTTTGATATGGGAGTACTTTGGATTACGAGCATTCTCCTGGAACGGATTATGCTCGTAATCCGAGGTTCCACTGTACAGCACTTTCATATTGGATGGGGTTTTCATTGCCCAGAAAAAGAAGGGGAGAGGTCCCAGTGCTCACTATGTATATACTGTACACTCACACTATGCCTGAAAAATAACAGACGCACAGTGTGACGTTTAGATGGCGGACTCACCAAGTCAGGTGCGGTCTCTGTGGCCTATAGATAGATATATAAAGAAAAACCCACCAGGGAGAAACCTAGAGAGTTGGACTCCCCCTGGATAAAGAAGCCACAGGTGGACCACGCCGCTTATGAAAACAGATAACTTTTATTGGTACAAAAAAATTAATTAAATAATAATAGAAAAATCAATACACAAATTACTGATGCTCAAAAAAACCCACACCAGCACCCACAGACAATTAAAATTAATATGATGACGTCATCAATATTAAAACCACAAACTACTTAAATGCGGACGCATGCATGCATTAGAGCAGGGTAATCAACTGGAAAATTGGTCCAGGTAATGGCCCTGTGTATAATAGGGCCAGTCAATAGGGCTAGACCAGTTCCAAAGGAACATGAAAAATGCAGATATAGCTGTGCAATGAAAAGCTGAAACTGGGATAAAAAAGTGACACTATGCAAAAAATATGGTTCTAATTGAGTAAAAAAAAAAAATGTTTTTATTTTGAAATGTTTAAATTTATTTTTATAATTTTCTATTTATCCATTGCTGATGGTGATCTCTGCGACTGGTGAATGAACTTTTACTATAACAGTTTTTTAGGGAGTGACATCTAGTGGATTCCCTTTGCAACGCAGCTGGTACCACTTACAGGTTGATTCAAACTTATGTATATAAGGACCTGGTTTATGCCCCTCCCTATCCCTTGATGAAAGCCCCTCCTATGGGCTGAAACATGTCGGATTACATGTTGTAGTAACGTTCCTCCTTTACACACAGCTACGCTGTATGGACGCATGCGCTCTGCACTGAGACTGGACTGAGCTGAGCTGAGTTGAAGCATCACGCTGTGTAGCAGGCTCTCTATATGCGGCTTGAGTGATTGTGGGAGCGGGACTTTTAGCTCTCTGCCCGATCCTGGATGACTGACGCCTGGAAGACTTATACAAGGCACTAATATTCCTCTTATCTAGGAGAATCAGCACCTTTGACCCCCGCACGGGGTGAACATGCCAATTACGGCCGTATTATCTGCTGTGCATTTAAGTAGTTTGTGGTTTTAATATTGATGACGTCATCATATTAATTTTAATTGTCTGTGGGTGCTGGTGTGGGTTTTTTTGAGCATCAGTAATTTGTGTATTGATTTTTCTATTATTATTTAATTATTTTTTTTGTACCAATAAAAGTTATCTGTTTTCATAAGCGGCGTGGTCCACCTGTGGCTTCTTTATCCAGGGGGAGTCCAACTCTCTAGGTTTCTCCCTGGTGGGTTTTTCTTTATATATTTTCATTGCCCAGACCTGCAGAGAAGAAGCAGCCATGGGGTTGGAGCTCATGAATGGTGTGAAGGAGGCTACATAGGTATGCTTAGATTTTTTAAATCAAGTTACAGATATAAGAATGTTAAAAATGTTGAACCAAAAATAGAAAATGCTTTTACACAGTGAGGGTTGTTGTTTCCTGAATTGCTAATGTGGTTTTGTTAACGGAATGTTCTTGTTTAAAACAGTTTTCAATACATATTATGCTACTGAAGACACAGTCAGATGAATGAAATATCTTAAATGAACATAATATTTGTTAGCACTGCTGCACACCCCAGCTACACAAGCCCTGTTGGCCATCAGGGATTGGTTTAAAAGTAGGTACAGCAGGCCTTTACCTATAAGCAAGAGAGGCAATGAAATACAGTCATCCTATATAAAGAATTTTAAACATCACAATATTTTAAGTGAGGTAAGGCCAATAAGGTAAAAAAAAAAAATGTTTTGTGTAGAAAAGATAATCCAAATCCTATAGCGAGGTGTTGCTTTATGCACTAAAGATTCCTACAGGCTCAACTCATTTAAATCAGGCCCTGCCTGCCAAAGTGGAGAGTACACAGCAATGACAAGCACACCATGAATCAGGGGCGGATTCAGAGTCTTTTCTCGGGAGGGGCACTGCCAAAAAATATGTTTTTTTTTGTGGGAAATTTATCGGGGAAATGGCTGGTGTCGGCGCTTCAATCATCCCGGCTCCATGGTTGTTATGGTGTCAGGATGATTGAAGCGCATTATTTCTATTATTACATTGTAATATAAAATTAAATAGTTTAATGCAGAATCAGTGGGAGCCCCGAGTGTGTCACTTGCCACCATCACCTGCAATTAGTGGGAGCCCTGAGCGTGTCACTTGCCACACATTGCGGATTGTCACTTGCCACGTCACCTGCCACATCTTGTGGATTGTCACTTGCCACACCTTGTGGATTGTCACTTGCCACATCACCTGCCACACCTTGCGGATTGTCACTAGCCACACCTTGCGGATTGTCACTTGCCACTCACCTGCCACACCTTGCTGATTGTCACTTGCCTGCCACCAGATGCAGATTGTCATTTGCCATGTCACCTGACACAATTTGCGGATTGTCACTAACTTGCCTGCTAAGGTGTAATTTTGGTTGTCTCTTGCTGTGTCCCAGACTCCCAGAGTCAGGCAGCAGAGAGATAATGTAATCTCTCTGCTGCCTGCACAGTGAGGGCGGAAGTCACTGCAGGAATGCAGGACAGGCACGGCGGTGAGAGATGAGCCTGCTCTCTCACTCTCACCTGCGCTGCCAACACACGAGCAGCACGTTCTGCCCACGAACCACGCCGCCCACCCACAAACCGCGCCGCAAGCGGAGCCGCCCGCTTTCTTACCCGTCTGCGGAGCCGCACGCTATCGCACCTGCCTGCAGAGCGGCCCGACGTGACTCACTGACGTCACTCATTGCTGGAGCCAAGCGGCCCAGGCGTTAGCAACGAGTGCAGGGAAGAGGCTCCACCCACCTCCTCCTCCGCTCCTGGTATCGTGTCAGTGCGCCGCGTAACTACATTAGACGAGTCTCTCTCTCGGCGCCGCTGATCGGCTGATGTGAGAAACTGAGAGAGAGACTCAGAGAGGCAGCCGCAGCAGCAGCCGCAGAACAAGTACTGTATATACTCGAGTATAAGCCGAACCGAATATAAGCCGAGGCACCTAATTTTACCCCAAAAAACTGGGAAAACATATTGACTCAAGTATAAGCCTAGGGTGTCCATCTGCATGCCTCACTGTGCCTCACTTTGCCTCACTGTGCCCATGCCTCACTGTGCCCATGCCTTACTGTGCCCATGCTTCACTGTGCCCATGACTAGACTGATGTTTAACATGGGAGTCTATAGAAGGAGTGCCCGGCTTTGAAAAATCGATTCTCCCCAGCCGTAGGTCTCCCAGACACCAAACTTTGCATACTTGTAGAGGAGACATGGGGCTAAATGTGTGCCAGGTTTAGTGTCCAGGGGACCTACGACCGTCCGGTACCGGGTCCGCAAAGTCACCAGAGAGATGACCATTTAACATTGGAGTCTATGGAAGGAGTTCCCGGGTTTGAAAAATCGGTTCTCCCCGGCCGTAGGTCTCCCAGACACCAAACTTTGCACACTTGGGGTCCAGGGGACCGGTACCGGGTCCCCAAAGTCCGGGAGATCAGGCGAAAAAAAAAAAAAAACAGAGCAAGCAAGTGTGTGTGACAGATGGTCTCGGGGGGGGGGGCAATTGCCCTGTTGCCCCCCCCCCTGGATCCGCCCCTGCCATGAATGGAGGACAGGTGGATGAGTGAAAGATCTGTCTCCTCCATTCATAGGGTGTTTTTCATTGCTGGAAGCTATAGTACAGATTCTATAAAAGGAGGAGAGGGACTGAAGGGCAAGCATAGTTGGCACTCTTGACAAGTGCCTATGACAGCTCAAGCAGCTCATTTTAACCCCGCAGCACCAGTATATTACTGTTGCAAAAGTATTAGAAGGAAGATTTCAGCAGCACAAAGGACACTTCTTGTTCAATGTAAGCACCATTGTGTGTAGGGTTGCACCGATATGGTTTTTTTTATCGACAAATACGAGTACCGATACTTTCGGTTCAAGTACTCGCCGATGCCGAGCACCGATACTTTGCGGTGTGATTTGCGTCAATAAAAAAAAAAGCCAAAATTGCACTGTGAAGAATTGCATGTGATTTAAACAGGAATGCAGTGCAATTCCTGTCTGAATTGCATGCTATCTTCCCCCACTGCTCCTGTGTGTGTGTGTATAGAAAGGGATTTAGGTGCCTTCTAGTGGGCAGTTTAAAAAATGTTAGAACTCACAGTGCATATCTGGCGACATTCAAAATAATCTACATACGTGTCCCGGCCCGCCGATGGTAGCAAATCAGGGTCGCTGGAGATGCTCAATGGGCTGCTTACAGGGCTGGAGGAGAAGTTCTGGGACCCCATGGGTATAGGGCGGAAGTAATGTCAGCTTGAGGGCAGACCACCTATACATCTCCAGCGGCCCTGATTTGGTACCATCGGTGGGACCGGGACACCTAGGTAGATTATTTTGCATGTGGCCAGAACATTTTTTAAACTGCCCACTAGATGGTGCTTTAATCTCTTTCTATAAACACACACACACATGAGCAGTGGGGGAAATCGCAAGAGATTTGAACAGGAATCGCACCGCATTCCTGTTAAAATCACATGCGATTCTTCAGTGCAATTTGCACCCATTCTTTTTGTATTGACGCAAATCGCACCGCAAAGTATCAGTTTTGGTATCTGGAGCATTTGGGCGAGTACTAATACTCGCTCAAATGCTTGGTATCGGTACCGATACCAATACCGGTATTGGTGCATCCTTAATTGCACGTGCTAATTTCTTTTTTGTAAATAACTAAATATAGACTTTAAAATCATACTAGTAATTTTCTAGTGATTGCCAAATGAACTGCATAGTACTGACTCTAAATGATAACAGTGCAAAAGGTCAGTAGAATTTTATACATTAATCATCTTCAGTTAACCTCTGCTAAACGTATGGTAATAATTTTGGTCAGTGATGTTTTTTTAAATAGTTCCATTTATTTTTATCCTCATTTTTAATAACAGAATAACTGTTTACAGAAATGGCGTGTCTATTTGCATCTTGTAAATGTTTAATATGGCCTGATCCCATAGCAAGCTGTTTTCTGATGATCGGACACCTGGAGAGTCAATGTGACCTTGTTTATTTTAATGACACATGGTGCTATGCAAACCTCCTACATTCTTAAAGCATCCAGATCCCAACCATAAAACAGCTTTGCCTACTATTACTCATTAGTGATTCAAAATGAACTTGGGTTAACTAAAATGTTAACTAAAATGTAATTTGGAATACTCAATCAATTGCTCAATTTTTTAGAGTTGCGTGCAGACAGAAAGACATCTCAGTGAGAATGGGAAACAGAAGCCACATCAATGTATTGTCCAACAAGTTGACTGGTAAAGCCCCGTACACACGGTCGGACTTTTGCCCAACAAACTTCGTTTTAAGCAAGTTGGACCAACAATCCGACCGTGTGTACGCTCCATCGGACAAACTTTTTTTCGTTTGGTTTTGTTTCCATGGAACAAAAGTTGGGTCTGCAAACGGACAAACTTTTGCCCAACAAAAGTCCGATGGAGCAAAGTCCTACCGTGTGTACAGAAAACCATAGGACTTTTGTCCGATGGACAAAACAACTAATGTTAAAATCAACCAACAATAGCAGAAGTTGACCAAAGGGTGGCGGTAAAGAGCAGAAAATAGCAGAAAAACCATGTGATGTTGCAAAAAGTTTTGGGAATGTTTGCAGAAAAGTCCTGTGGTGTGTATGCTATGGGTGTGCCCGGCCAACTCCGTTCGGACAAAAATCCACGGAAAAGTCAGATGGAAGTCCGACCGTGTGTATGGGGCTTTAGGACTAAATAAAATAAAGTCTGCTCCCTGCTTTTCCAAGACCGGGCTGTATATGGCTACCATGATATAGTCCCAAAAGCCTATTTTGACTGAACTTCAAAATGTTAAAAGCTTTACAATGTTACAAAGTTCAATTTGACACTTCTTAAAGAAGAAATAGCAGAAAAAAGGTTAGCCTCCCTCTCTTTCACGATCTCTATACATATGAAAAAAATCGTAGAAAAACCACAAGTACATAAAAAGTTTAACATGTTGGTTTGGTAAATACCTGTTGTGGTGTAGCATTTTCTATAAAATCCTGAGACAGTTGTAAAGAAAATTTGGACAATGTCATAAATTTTACACGGTTTACTCATGTCTGCATGTAAGTCTACTGGGATTACAGGAAATGGTAAAAGTACCGGTAAAGGAAAAATCTAATTTCATTACCATTCCATCAAAATAAATGGTCTGATAGACTGATTTGAATTCAAGAGACTAAACACTTGACTGCAGTCTCAATCATGTCATAGGAGACAGGCATCTGCCAGACATAGTAGCAGAGTCTTGTGAAATTCAAGGCTGTATTTATCATCTAATAAAAATTGGCATGGACCCAGGAAAGCATCATTTAGGAGGACATTTAACAGTTATAAAACCTTTAAAAGTCTTTCAATAGACATCAATTTTACTCTCTGGTTATGCCAAAGCATGTTTTCATACACACAGGACTCCCTCTAAAGCAGGGGTATCAAACTGGTGGCCCTCCAGCTGCTGCACAACTACAAGTCCCATCATACCTTTGCCTGAGGAAGTCATGCATGTAACTGTCAGCCTTGCAAGGCCTCATGAGACTTGTAGTTTTGCAACAGCTGGAGGGCCGCCAGTTTGAGACCCCTGCTCTTAAGGAACCCGTCGTTTTGCTGAATCCAGATCCTGCAAAGCTGGTCTCCAGATATTTTACAGTTTTGGGCCCTAGGGATCTACAAATGGTTGAAAGTGCTAGGGCTCGTTGGATGACTATTGCGCCAAAGTTGTCAGACAAGATGTGGAGTGAGATGCTTGATACGTATCTAACTTTAGTTATTACCTCTACAGATCGGATGATCCAATTACGATCTTTACATCAGATATGTACCCCTGTACACCTTTTTCATATGCATAAGAGAGACTCTCCATTGTGTCATAAACGTCAGATGGGTGAGGGTTCTTTTATTCACATGGTATGGGAGTGCTCTAATGTAATGCTATTGTAGTCACAGGTGACAGAGTTCATCGCTGGCAACTTTGGCCTTCCCAACGTCTGCTGCCCCTTAGTATGTCTGCTGGGAGCAATTGAGGATGACGAGATGGATGCTGCTACAAAACTATTCTTCAGACTTCTCTTCTTTTACGACCGTAAACTTATAGTTAGGAGGTGGATACATGTTGAGAATTTTACTCTGGGGATGTGGATAAAATTAATCAACACGGATATTCAGCTTTATCGCATGACTCGCATAAAATGTAGGAAGGTTTGGTTCCGGTGGGTTGATTCTTCTGATAGAAGGGGTAGTGGATGCTTGAATGGCCATGGAACGGGACAGAGAGGGAGAATAATCCCTGGGGTGGAGGGTAGTGGGATAGGTTTTACATACTCTATAGGACCTGTTATGGTTGTTGTTTTTTTAAAACACTGTTTTCTATGTTTTTGTTTTTTATAGTTTGAATTTTATACACTGTTTTGTGTACATATCCTGAGGCTACTAGTAGTAACATGTGTAGCGGCCCCCTCACTCCCCTCTTTCTCTCGTCTCGTCTCTTGTCTAGGGGTATCTTAGAGGGGAGGGAGCGGGGACACCACGCCTGGCTTCCACCACATGCGTCAGTGCGGTATAAGCAACGTTCTTGTATTACCTTCGGGTCAGTGCTGTGCACCTGGATCCTCCCTCCAAGAGTCACCTTGAACAATGTCTGTCAGGAAATGAGTCCCACACTATTAAAGTTCAACACTCCTTTATTCTTCTACGAATGAACACAATCAGTTGAACTCCCTTGATAGGAACAGAACAGAAAAGGAGGTGTGGATGCGAATAGGCCCAGACACAATGTAGTTCTCCACTTTCCTTCCTGAAAGTGGGTTACGGTCTCCGCACGAGGGGGAATTTCCTTCCAGGCGGTCTCCGACGAGAGGCTCACCTGTCACCGGCAATATGCTGCACCGGGTCTTCAAGTGAGGAGCTCACCCCGGTCCATTACGCCTTCCGGATTCGGGAACCCACTCCCGGGGCTCCCTAGGATCTCCTTCCCTCGCGGAACTCAGTGTTGGGCACTGAGCTCCGGACCTCCATCCGAGTACCTCACCCCAGGCTAAAGGTGCCTGGGATGGAACACGATCTCCGGTTGTCCTCTAGGCCTAGGCCACCCAGAGGACCGACACGAACCACCGCCCACAAGCTGAAGGTGCTTGGGACTTCGACCCCCCGACAAAGACTCCCCTTTATACCCTCTCCCAGCAAGCATGGCGGGTTCCCCGCCCCACCATACCGCTGCCGAGGGAGGACAAAAAGGAGGCACAACACACAGCAATGATTCAACCCCAGCCCAGGGCGACAACGCCACCTGCTGGGCTGCAGGGAATTACACATCACCAATGTCTCTGTCAGGTTCAAATTTACACCCAGGAAAGTACATACCCGCTACACTCTCCCCCTGGTGGTTTGACACTGGTCCCCAGTGTCTGGAGTAAACCATGCCCTCAACGGCTGACATAATCCAATCCAGAAACCGACTAACAATTGTACAAAAATATAAAACTTTTGAAAAAAACTATCCAACTGAAACATTGTGTCTGAGCCCTGTAAAGAAAGGGAATAAAGACAGAAGAGAAACAACAGCACTGATTCATAACTTTGAATCACATATTCACATTTGACTTTTCCCACCCATCCTGACTAAGACCCACCCCATCCTCAGTATCCGTGTAATGGAAAATAAACTTCTCCGAGAAGAAATCCCTTTTCTCCAAAGAGTGAGTGCATGAAAAGTGTCTTAACGTTGCGCAACACTGCCACCTGGTGACAGCACCCCGGTAACTGCACTCGTGGAACTTTCTTCTTTCCTTTCGGCCCTATCTACCCCAGAGTCCATAATCTCTTTCAGGAAAGTGAAAAACAACAGGAACAGTTCTTCATTCCTCTGGGCACAAAAGCAATGGGCCCCAGAAAGTTCAGCAACATGATAAGAACGGAGTCTCTTTTCTCCTACAGGTAAAAGCGGGGATGCGGCAGAACAAGTGGTTTCAAGTGCTGATCCATGGTTTCCAGATGATACTCCACATCTTCTCCTTCTTTGCGTCGGATCAACACTTTATCTGCATGGATGTGTCGTCCCAACATCCACTCTGCCTTGCAGTCTTTAAAACGTTGAGAGGCCTTTGGAGAGCATGCCAGGTACCTGCGGGCGTGGGGAACCTGAAGGTGGGTCCACACAAAGTCATTGTACCAACGCTCCCGTCACACTTCCACCTCATAGAGCCGTTCCTTCGATAAGTATGGATATTCCCATCCATAGTCTGCAGCAACCTTCTGACCAAACAGCCGTTGCAATCTCGCCAAAGGAGGCATGGTAGCTTTGTCCCCTTCACCAGGCAAAACTATCGAGTCCGGGTGGCGAGGGACCTTGATCACATCTGATCTGGGCATAGGTGCCCGCAGCAGCAGTCCCTTTTCCCCGGCCTTCAGAACTGATGGCACCGGGGATGTAGAAGCAGGCTGGGGACCGGACCTCTCTTCAGGCGCTGGTGCCTCCACCCGGGGTGTACTTTCCCCTGTTGACATGGGTGGATCTCTGATCCTCCGAGATGAAGTGAGAGGTACTTTGTCCCAGCCCTTCCCGGCAAACAAATCGTCTATGGCAGCGTCGTCTCCCATGTCCGAGAGCGACTCCAGGTCAGAGGTTTCACACTCCTCCGCGGGTATGTAGCCGGTTGTAGAAACGGAGCCACCACCTCCCGCGGATTCCCTAGGCCATGACTTCCCGACACCTCCACCCACACACCAAGTCTCCCCGCCTGGCTTACCTCGACCTTTACTTGAAGCGGGATGTCCGGAACTCTTGTCGACGGATCCATCCAGGCCGGGCGTAAGTGGGCGAGACGGTCCACCACAACCGCTGGTTGGGGCTACCATGCCGGTCTTTCTCTTCGGTGGCGGACGCTGTGAGGCAGTGGTGACCGAGTCAACATCCTCGGATTTCTCCCGTTGAGGTTTTACGACCTTCTCCGCAGTCGTTGCAGTGTCCGTAGGGATGGCTCTCACAGCAGTGATTCCTCCTCTCTGAGTGGTGTTTTCTGCAGCACGGCCGGGGTATATGGTTCTCGGCCTCTCCACCGCCGGATCCACTTCGAACAGGAACTCCCCACAGGCCTCACATCGCCTGAATGGCTTCAGCTGGCACACCAGTCCCGAACAGCTGGGACAAATCACACCCAGGGCCTCAACGTCCATGCACGAGTACAGGGCGAATCGACCCCTTGGCTTTAGCCGGATCCCCGTATCTGTTACCGGAGCAGCAGCAGTCAATGTCGTGGTGGAAGGGTGAACTGGAATCCACAATGTATGTCTGAACATGGCGACCTGTTGCTGATCCATCGCACACTGCAGAGTTTTTGCGCCAATGTCCCACGTGTAGTCCTTCACACGTATTGGACTTCTCCCCTTTGCTCCAGTTCGCGGGCTTTTCTTCTTTTCTGAGTCTGAGTCACGCCCACGAACTAAGCGGTGGGGGTGTGCCTGGTGGCGCAGTGCAATAGAAGCCCCCACGTGTAGTACTTCACACGGCTGAACTTCCCCCTCTTTCCACTCTTCTGCGCGGGCCTTTCCCTTCATTGGGTCATGTCCACGACTTCGAGCAGGGATGCACTTCGGCCAATGAAGGCCTGCCTATTCGCTTAACTCTTCCAACAGACACGTTCAATACTGTGGTGCACAAACACTATACCAGACCCGAGCCCCCACGTGTAGCGGCCTCCTCACTCCCCTCTTTCAGCAAGCACGGCGGGTTCCCCGCCCCACCATACCGCTGCCGAGGGAGGAAAAAAGGAGGCACAACACACAGCAATGATTCAACCCCAGCCCAGGGCGACAACGCCACCTGCTGGGCTGCAGGGAATTACATATCACCCTGTCTCTGTCAGGTTCAAATTTACACCCGGGAAAGTACATACCCGCTACACATGTTACAGGGTAAGAAAAAAAAAAAGGGGGGGGTAGGGGTAAAAAAAAGAAAGGAACTAGTCTACTAGTCAAGGGGTAATATGGGAGCAGATAAGCAAAAACAAATGGGGTACTGAATACTGTATACTTTACAAGAATGAACATTGATGTAAACACGTGTCATGTGTCATGTCTATCCTTGGTTCAATGCCAAGCATATTTTAATGTTGCCTGGACAGCTGCAGGTACTTTGCTAGGTCGAGATGAGCTCTAGGACCCGAGAGGTTTGTAGAGGTCACTGAAGGTCTGATTGGGTACTCACCCTTAACATTATCACTTTGTGGGAGTTACTGTATAGCTATGATAAGAATGTCCCATTGCTGTGTAGTGAGTGACCCCTGTACAGTGATGATGCCACACTGAACAACCTTTGTAACTCCAACATCTGCATAACACTTATGAAGTATGAACCTAAGCAATTTTTACATTCCTGATATGGGCCTATTGCTTTGTCAATAATATTTTTAAAAATTGCATAATATTTTCTGAAGCGATACAAATATCTTTTTTTTTTTAACAAAGTTGTTCGTTTTAAAACAAGTATTTACTGTAGATCAGAGGTCTTCAATCTTTTCAAACCAAGGGCCAGTTTATTGTCCTTCAGACTTTTGGAGGGCCGGATTGTGGCAAGCGGGGGCAGAAAATGTCCTGGACCCAGCATCAGTGAGAATAAATATGGCCTTAAAGTGGTTGTAAAGCCTTACACACCACTTTCACCTACAGGTAAGCCTAGATTAAGGCCTACCTGTAGGTGCTTGAAATATCTCCTAAACCTACACGGTTTAGGAGATATTTACAATTGCCTCGTACAGCGATGTCTTCCGCGTATGCGCCGGTGTATTCGGTGCTTGCACACTCTAGAAAGGGCACGCTTTGCAATTTCTAGATGGGGTCATGCCGTGACTGGCGGCTCCCGCGCGCATGCGCGGGATTGATGTCACGCGACTCCGGCCAGTCACAGAGCCGGATTTCGCGGCCCCAGAAGGAAGAGGGGTGAAGAATGGACGCTTCCAGCCAGCGAGGAAATCGGGGACATTGCAGGCTTCGGTTTCAGGTAAGTGACACATAATGGGCTATTATGCGATGCATAGTAGCCCATTATGCTTTACCTTTGCAGGGAAACAAAGAGGAAGTAAAACCCATCAGGGTTTACTTCCTTTTTGAGACTGGTGGTCAGTAGGAGAAGTAGTAGTGCCCCTCTTAGTAATAGGAATAGTAACCCATCATTGGTATCAGTGGAAGAAATAGTGTCCCCTTGTTGGTGTCAATGGGAGGAAGAGTGCCTCAAATCGGTGTAAGGAATTGTGCCCCAAGGGGCGGATAAAGGCTGGCCCTCGCTCGCGCCACATCTGGCCCTCGGGCCACAGTTTGGAGACCCCCTGCTGTAGATAATGCAATTAAGCGCACAATTCATACTGTGATATATCCTATTTTAAAATGACACTAAAATTATGTTTCTGGTAGAAAGCAAGTTGAAGCTCAAAATGAAAAAATATACTATAGCTGAACGACAGTCTAAGTGTTTATTTATTTCCCTATGGAAGATAAAGTAAAAAATACTCACCCTATCTCTGATACTGATCCCTACAAATTTAGCTCTCTGCATCCTACTACTGGTCCTCTTCCAGGTTGGCCTGCCTCCTGGGGACACATCATCACCCCAGCCTGGGTTTGGAGGAGAAGGATTTAGAGAGATGCCTAATGATGTGGTACCGGTCCCTGATGGATTCATGACCCGCCAACGGCCTGAGAAACATGAGGAGGAAGAGGACCCACGACATGGCGCAACCATACAAAACATTTCTAGAAAAAGTGTCAATGATTTAAAAAAGTAAAAAATAAAAGTGGGGGGTGCCTTAAAGGGTTGCAAAAATTGGTGGAGGGGATTATTTTTTTGGTAGATGGGGAGTTGGGTTACAATAAAAATAATTGAAAGAAAGTTAAAATTTGTTTATGTATGAATAGTGAAAATAAATAAATATAAATGTTTTTGAAAAAAAAAAACAGCTAAAGGGAAAAGAGGAGGGAGGAGTTAATTAGGCCTGACTGGGGTTAGCTAACAAAGGTTTAACCACTTCATTACCCAGCCATAGTCATATGACGTCCACAGATGGGATCTCCCATCCTGGGTGGGTGTCATATGACGTCCTTGACTTTGTGGGGGGATATCTGAATGATGCATGCATGCATGCAGCTAGAGGCATCATTCAGATATCCTTCTTTTCAGCCAGCGATTCTGCGCACGATAAGAACGATCATAGTGGCAGTTCTGCCGCTTGATCATTCTTATATGCGACGGGAGGGGACATCCCCCCTCCCGCCGCCATCTGGTGCTTCTCCGGGCTCTCCCGTGCCATCGGGGGCCCGGAGAAAGAATCGTCTGGCGCCGGATGACGAGCATAGAGATTTCCTATGACCGTCGGATGCCCGGGCGCGACGTTATGATGGGTTTCCTGAAGTAAACAAAGCCGCGATTGCGGCTAGTAAGCATGAGATTGGTAATTTATTTTTCCCGATCTCATGCTTTCCAGTCTGGAGGAGAGATGTGGGGTCTTATTGACCCTGCATCTCTCCATAAAGGAGGACCTGTCACACACCATTCCTATTACAAGGGATGTTAACATTCCCTGTAATAGGAATAAAAGTGATAAAAAAAAAAAAATGTAAAAAAAAGTGTAAAAATAAAAAAAATAAGTAAAATAAAAAAATAAATAATAATAAAAAAATTAAAACACCTCTTTCCCCGGTAGCTCGCGCTCAGAAGCGAACGGACACGTAAGTCCCGCCCACATATGTAAACGCCGATCAAACCACATATGTGAGGTATCGCCGCGTGCGTTAGAGCGCGTGCAACAATTCTAGCACTAGACCTCCTCTGTAACTCTAACCTGGTAACCTGTAAATATTTTCAAAGTGTCGCCTATGGAGATTTTTAAGTACCGAAGTTTGGCGCCATTCCATGAGTGTTCGCGATTTTAAAGCATCATCTTTCATAATTTACAAAAAAATTGGGCTAATACCGTGCAAGATAAAAAGTTGCAATCACCGTCATTTTATTCCCTAGGGTGTCTGCTAAAAAAAACATATATAATGTTTGGGGGTTCTGAGTAATTTTTTAGCAAAAGAATGATGATTTGTACATTGTGGCAGAGCGAGGCTCTGTCCCAGTGAAAAAAGGGTTAAAGTGGACACAGAGTCTGCATATCGGCTGAGTGCAGAGCTACAGAGCGTCAATTTAAAAAAAACAGAAAACTGCTCTGGCAGTTTTCTCAGATTTTGCTATTTCTACATGGGGCTTCTATGGCTTGGAGAGCCTTCAGAGTCTTGGGTGGGATGGGATCTCCAACCCTGTGTCCGGGTCTTGTGGACAGCCAGCATGGTGTGTGCTCAGGTGCACACAACCAATATAATGAGGGGCTGGTGAGAGTGAAGGATGGTGAGCAGCTTGCTTACTGCAGTGGCTGTTGGTGAGTGTCTCTGTGTGAGGACAAACGCTGTGTGCGTTGAAGGGCTTTAAGCTGTGTGCGTCCAAGGAGCCAGAAGCTGTGTGCATTAAGGGACTTCAAGCTGTGTGCGTTTAGGAAGCCCAAAGCGGTGTGCATCCAAGACTGTGAGACTGGAAGATCTGGTGGTTTAAAGGTATCAGTACCTAAATCAAGCAGAGGAACTGCTAACAAGAGAGCCAGGAGGCTTGGTATGTTTTTCTTTTTGGACTGCTAAATGAAGTTAAACCCCTGCGTGGGAATCCTGAAGGGACACCTTTCATTTTGTTTTGACTTCTTTTAATAAAAATGGGCAAACAAAGCCCTTAAAAAGAACCAGCGAGTGGCGGTGTCCTTCAAGCTCTACATTTGATGCTAGTCCTTCACAAGTGGTGGAGAATTTTGGCACAATCTGAGATCCCTACAATCAAGTAAGTTCATCTGTTATATGAACTGTGTTTTTGGTGCATGAGACTGCATAATCTGTGTGTGTGCAGGTGAAGAGAACCTGCAGGTGAAAGGTAAACTAGCCTTAAAGAGACAGTGCTCCAATTTGTTGCAGGTGGTGTACCTGTGAACAAAAAGTCAATTTTTTTTTTTCTCTGCAGTGAACTGCTGCTAGCTGTGTGTGGCAGCCAGGCAAACTGCATTGCACAGAAGTTTGATGGACTGTGTTGCATGCAGGTTGTGTACCTGTGAAAGGAGAATCACATTTTCTTCCCTCTGCTGTGAACTGTGTTACTGGTTGCTGTGTGCAACACCGCAAGTATGGGGCGGTCAAAGCAGAAAAAGGAGGCGATCCTTGCTGAAGCAAGAGAAAGAGCTCTGTGGCTGGAGGGGTTGTTACCGCCTGATCGAACCCCATACAGGCCTAAACAGAGTTTTCCAAGGGAAAAGAGGGCTGCTGTTGTCCCTAGCAACCCTGGTGCAATCAATGCACAGATGACTGCTAGTGTGGAGAGTCCACCAGCGTTTGAATCTGCAGTGGATTGGTGCAAGCGACACCTGGCAGGATTGGACCAAGCTAAAGTAGAAGTTATGCCTGGAAAGAATCATCAGGAAAGAAACGCACTGGGGAAAAGTCGTCCAGTACCGTGCTTGGAATGTGGTCAAGTAGGGCATGGGATCTTTACTTGCCCAAGGTTCTGGAACACCGCTGAAGAGTCTGGAAAGGCTGCAGTGTCGCCATATGGCCCCAAAGAGACAGTAATTGGTATGGATGCAGCTGAGAGACAGCACACTCAAGTGAAGGCTAGGATGCCAGCCACTGAAAATGGTAAGACTGTTCCAGTTTATGGTACTGAACCCAGTGAAGTGGGAGTAGATCCAGTGGGGAGATCCGCTGTGCCAATGGACATAGACTTTCGGCAGTGTGCTACCCAGAGCAGTGGGGAGGCACAAAATAAAGCCCAACTAGCCGCAGGGCTAAAGACTGGAAAGGACATGGGGACTCTGCATATGCCTGCTATAGTCCAGCAGGTGGCTGGGAAAATAGAGTTAGGGGTGACCAAAACAGTGCTTGTGCCATGTTCCCTAGTGACAAGTACTGCAGGGTTGACCAGGGAAACTTCCAAGAAGCCCGCAGTGACGGAGCCGAGCGTTTCCCAGGTCAACTTTGGAGCTGCCCATGTAGGAAAGGGTGCCCCTTTAAAAATGGAGGGCGCTGTGAGGAGTCACTCAGAGGCTTTGGTGGGTAATAGACAATCCACAAAAGTAGCAGTTATGTCTACACGTAGTGAAAATTCTGATGGTTATGCTGACAAAAGTGTTACTGTTGGCAAATGTGATGGTATTGGTGATCATGACATTGAAAAATGTGTTTCCTTTAGTGTCATGTCTGAAAATGTTGGAAATGTGTTTACTACCAATGATGGGAGTAGGATATCTCCCATGACAACCAGAAGCGCCGGATTGTCCAGGGAACTCTCGTGGGGCCTCCATGTGTTGGAGCCAGAGGTTTTCCAGGATTGCTGTGGTGCTACTCTGGTGAAACAAGGGAAGACTGTATTACATAGTGAGTGTGTGTGGGCGCAGCCCCACAACCCTAAGTGTAACCCAGTTATCAAGGGGTTAGATCAGCCTGCAAAAACTGAAAGTGAAGAGCTGTATGTGTCTGTAGCGCCACCAAAGCAAGGTGTTCAAAATAAGGTATTGCACCTTGCCTTGGTTGAGGATGCAATCTCCCAGTGTGATGTGAGAAAAAAAATATTGTCACAATGTGAGGTAGATAGAAGTGACAAGTGTGTTGTTTTGGCTAGTGAATCCCAGGTTCCTGTTGGGCCTTCTAGAGCAGGTGATGCAGTGCCGTGGAGCACCAGTGATGGAACCACAGGAGACTGGGATGATTGGTGCAAGGAAGCAGTTGCGGCCCTAGGCCAAGTGACAAGGAATTACGAAGCAATGATGTGTGACAGAGTTGTGGACAGAACACCTGCTGTGCCCAGTGGAGGGGTCGCAGAATGGCCAGTGCTCAAGGGCACGCCAGCCCCTGCAAAGGCTGATGCCCTCCAGTCTGAAGGAACGGTTCTGGGCGCAGGCATGGCAGATGGGTTGTCCACGGCCCAGCAACTAAATAATGGCAAGTGTCAAGTTGACAATGTGACTAATGTTGACTCGCAGAGGCTCATTGGTGTAGCGTTAGAGGTGAAGAGGAGACATGTGTCTGACAGCGCTCCAGGGGAGCAACAGGCTGGGATGAGGGGTACCTTCAAGGAGATGGTGGTCTCTTCAAATGTCTCAACCTCACAAGCTGCAATGGATGAGCCCCTCCATGTCTCGGACAGGGGAAAGGTTCCCAAAAAGGTCACGCATTTAGACATTGGTTGCATAGAGTTGACAAAAACTTTATTAGAAATGCTGGAGTTGGTAAAAGTGCCCTCACTGTACACTTGGGTGTCTCCACCGCAGTCGGACCAGGTGGTGCTGCGTGATACCAATAGGTGGAGCCAGGTGGTACAGGCTGTGCTGGGAAGCTTGTTAACAGTGTGGCAAATAGTTCTGAGGTTCTCTAAGGGGGTGCTCCCAGTTACTGAGTGGCCTGGAAGGCGCTCAGAACTGTTGGAGTCATCAAAGGTCTCTCCGGCTGGTGTAGTGACTGGAAACATCTCTGCTGGTGTGCTCCAAGGTGCAGCTGAGCAGTGGTCAGTAGAGGGCGCAGATACTGTCTCAGCAGCTAAATCTCATGAGAAGGAAGGGCCCAGAATAGATGCAGCACTAGCAGAGATGCTTTCTATCACTCAGAAAGAGGTACAACTTAAAGTACCCGGAGACACTGTGAGAAAAAGTGCTATAGGTGAATGCTGCAACAATGTAATGTGTACATCAGAAAGAAGTAGTTTGTGCCTAGATCAGTGTCATTTGTTAGATCAGTTACCCATGGAGTGTTGGACAACAGGTGAGGTAGAACTTGGCTTTAGTCCTGTGGGATTTTATCTCTCGCCTATGTGTGGTCCCTCCTCAGGTCTGGTACTAACAAGCACTGAGATGGACAGCACTGATTGCGTTGGAAAGTGTGACATTAAAATATATGATTTAATGATTGGCGCTGTTAAAAGCAATGTGGTTGCCCTGGGTAACAAGAGAGAGGTTTTTGAACCTGAAAGACCTGTGGTGAAAGATAAAACTTATTTACGTAAGCTGAAAGGTAGGATCAGGGTAGGCAGAGTTCCCCCAAGAGAGGAGAGTATGCTCAGGGACCCAAAGAGAAGAGAGGGAAGGCAGAGTATACGGAATTATAGGACCCTGTTAAGATCCAAGCTGGGACGTACCTGGAAGCACACCCGGAAAAAGGGTTGGGCCTACGTGGCTGATGGCCAGCACAGAGGTGTCCCAACTACTATGATGGGTGCAGGTGTTTCTCCCTCTGGATCAAAACAAGAGGGGGGAGTATGTGGCAGAGCGAGGCTCTGTCCCAGTGAAAAAAGGGTTAAAGTGGACACAGAGTCTGCATATCGGCTGAGTGCAGAGCTACAGAGCGTCAATTTTAAAAAAACAGAAAACTGCTCTGGCAGTTTTCTCAGATTTTGCTATTTCTACATGGGGCTTCTATGGCTTGGAGATCCTTCAGAGTCTTGGGTGGGATGGGATCTCCAACCCTGTGTCCGGGTCTTGTGGACAGCCAGCATGGTGTGTGCTCAGGTGCACACAACCAATATAATGAGGGGCTGGTGAGAGTGAAGGATGGTGAGCAGCTTGCTTACTGCAGTGGCTGTTGGTGAGTGTCTCTGTGTGAGGACAAACGCTGTGTGCGTTGAAGGGCTTTAAGCTGTGTGCGTCCAAGGAGCCAGAAGCTGTGTGCATTAAGGGACTTCAAGCTGTGTGCGTTTAGGAAGCCCAAAGCGGTGTGCATCCAAGACTGTGAGACTGGAAGATCTGGTGGTTTAAAGGTATCAGTACCTAAATCAAGCAGAGGAACTGCTAACAAGAGAGCCAGGAGGCTTGGTATGTTTTTCTTTTTGGACTGCTAAATGAAGTTAAACCCCTGCGTGGGAATCCTGAAGGGACACCTTTCATTTTGTTTTGACTTCTTTTAATAAAAATGGGCAAACAAAGCCCTTAAAAAGAAGAACCAGCGAGTGGCGGTGTCCTTCAAGCTCTACGTTTGATGCTAGTCCTTCACAACATGTAGGAGAGAAGTGCCAGAATAGGCCCGGTATTGAGGTGGTATAAAAGCCCTGTATTGAAGTGGTTAAGCAGGAACTTTTTTTTCTTTAATCTGCATTAACAGTCATTATATACAAATGCACTGCAACGAAAATATTGGCACAGAGTGGTTTATTTACTAAAGGCACAGGTGGGTTTATTTACTAAAGGCAAATCCACTTTGCACTACAAGTGCTCTGCAAGGGCACTTGGAAGTGCAGTTGCTGTAGATCTGAGGGGGACATGCCAGGAAAATAAAAAACAGCATTTTTGCTTGTACATGATCGTATGATAAAATCAGCAGAGCTTCCCCTAATTCAGATCTTCCCCTTAGATCTACAGCGACTGCACTTCCAAGTGCACTTGTAGTGCAAAGTGAATTTTTCTTTAGTAAATCAACCCTAATATGTTAATATTGGGTTTGGTTTACTAAAGGCAAATAGGCTGTTCACTTTGCAAGGGAAATTTCCCTTAGCTTAGTGTATGTTGTAAAAAATTAAAAACAAACTGTGTTTTTTGGTACCGAAACCGATACCGAAAACCAATCTTGATTGATCCCGAAAGCTGATACCGAAAAGGCCCGAAACCGATATATGCTTTTTTAATATATTACCCCAAAAAATTATTGGAAATACAAATTTTTTTTTACATTCGTATTCATTATATTATTTATATTCAACTTAATCATTAATTTTAGGAAGAAAAGAACAGTACAATCCAGTAAAGTCAAAAAGTACTTTAATAACCACTTAACGACCGCTCACTGTATATTAGGGATGAGCTTCGTGTTCGAGTCGAACATACGTTCGACTCGAACATCGGCTGTTCGATCGTTCGACGAAGATCGAACGATTTGGGCCGTTCGCGCCAAATTCGAGTGACGCGAACGGCCCACAATGCACTACGCCATCGCAGTGTCATCCAGACGCTGTGATTGGCCAAGCATGCACTGTGACCCCGCATGCTTGGCCAATCACAGCGCCGGCAGCGAGGAGAGCAATGATTGGCCACAGGCAGGATGCCTGTGGCCAATTATTGCTGAGGGGGTTTAGTACATGCCCCACACTATAAAAGGCCGCCAGCACGGCGGCCTAGTGTAGTGTGTTCCGGAGCAGGGATAGAGCAGCATAGGCAGGGACAGTGACTTTTATTTCTTTCTTGCTTAACCTGGATTCCTTTAGTTTAGGGAAAGAGAAGGATAGGTAGGGAGAGTGTCAGTGTGTTTTGTGCTTGTGCTATATTGTGCTTAAAAAAAACATTTTTTCTAGGGACAGAAAACTGTAGGTAGGGAGAGTGTGTCAGTTTCTTTCACTGTCAAAGTCCTTGTTTCCAGGGACCTGGAAGGACACCTGAAGGTAGCCCTTATTGCTTTTTTCCCATCTCCCTGCAGGCCATCTATTAGAATGTCTGGAAGGCAAACAAGGAGAGGCAGACAGTCAGGAGGCAATAAAAGAGGGCAAGCAGGCTCTGTGTCTGGGGGCAACAGTGCTGGTCGTGGACGCGGTGCATTGTCATCAGCACATGGCCATGGGACACGCTTGTCCTTCTTTTCGGCAGCTGGACATGTTGAGCCACATCATGCCGAAGACTTGGTAGAGTGGATGACCAAGCCCTCCTCCTCCTCCTCATCCTCTCTCACCCAGGCTCAGGGTACTGGAAAAGCAGCTGCCAAAGCGTCCTCTTCCCTGGTATCAATGTCAGACTCATCATCAGTCACTCCTTCCCTAGACCCACCATGTCCTCCTCCTGAGGAGTCCCCCGAACTGTTTCAGCACAGTGTTGGGTACATGCTCCAGGAGGATGCCCAGCGTTTCGAAGGGTCTGATGATGAAACCCAGCTAGAGGAAGGCAGTAGCGTGAGAGCAGACAGAGGGGATGCTCAAGAAGGACACCAATCTGGCAGTCATGTTCCAGCAGCTGCAGCATACGGCCAGATTGCCTCCAGTGATGAGGAGGGAGGTGATGATGAGGTCACTGACTCCACGTGGGTGCCTAATAGGAGAGAGGAGGATGAGGAGGAGGCACATCTCCAACGAGGCAGGATGCCCTTTGGTGGCCAGCGTAAGGGCAGTACACCGACGGAATCACACCGCAGAGCTCCGCCTGTGCAGGGCGCTGCCTCTGCCCGTCATTCAAAAAGTTCTTTGGTGTGGGCCTTTTTTGAGGCTAGTGCATCAGATCGCACAGCTGCTGTTTGCAACATATGTCTCAAGCGTATATCGCGTGGCCAAAACATCAGCCGCTTGGGTACCACATGCCTGACCAGACATATGTTGACCTGCCATGCAGCTCGTTGGCAAGCCTACCTCAAAGACCCACACCAAAGAACAAAGCGGACCTCTCCTTGCACCGCATCAGCTGGGATCTCCAACCCCACTATAACTTCAGTCCTCTCTGAAACATGCACTGAGAGGAATGAAGGTGTAGAATTAGGTGTGTCACAGCCAAGTACTTGCGGCCACTCTGCTAGCAGTACACCGACGTCCGATTCTAGCAGGCAAATTTCCCTGCCCCAGCTGCTGGACCGTCGAAAGAAGTTCACTCCCAGCCATCCACATGCCCAGCGGTTGAATGCTAGCTTGGCTAAATTGCTAGCGCTTCAACTGCTGCCTTTTCAGTTGGTAGACTCGGCCCCCTTCCGTGAGTTTGTGCAATGTGCGGTTCCTCAGTGGCAGGTTCCCAAACGCCACTTTTTCTCACGGAAGGCTATTCCGGCTCTCTACCGGCATGTGGAAGGCAATGTCTTGGCCTCGCTGGACAGGGCGGTCAGCGGTAAGGTGCATATTACCGCTGACTCATGGTCCAGCAGGCATGGACAGGGACGTTACCTTTCTTTCACGGCCCATTGGGTCACTCTTTTGGCAGCTGGGAAGGATGCAGGACAAGGTGCAGTAGTGTTGGAGGTTGTCCCACCGCCACGCCTCCAAAATGCTACTACTGGTTGTGACACACCTCTCTTCTTCTTCCTCCATGGCCTCTTCCTGTGGTTTGTCCTATGAACCAGCGGTGCTCCGTAGCCGTTCACGGGGCTACGCAAGTACGCAGGCAAAAAGATGCCATGCCGTGCTTGCGCTGGTGTGTTTGGGGGACAGAAGCCACACTGGGGCAGAGGTCCTGTCTGCTCTGCAGGGCCAGGCCGAGAGGTGGTTGACGCCACGCCAGCTTAAGCCAGGAATGGTGGTTTGCGACAATGGCACCAACCTCCTCTCCGCCCTCCGACAGGGACAACTGACCCATGTGCCCTGTGTGGCTCACGTCCTTAACCTGGTGGTGCAGCGGTTCTTGGGCAGGTACCCGGGCTTACAGGATGTCCTGAGGCAGGCCAGGAAAGTCTGTGTGCATTTCCGCAGATCTTATAATGCCAGTGCTCGCCTGGCTGAGCTGCAAAAGGAGTTGAACCTGCCCAAGAACCGCCTTATATGTGACATGCCCACCAGGTGGAACTCAACGTTGGCCATGCTGCAGCGGCTGCACACGCAGCAGAGGGCCATCAATGAGTACCTGTGCGACTACGGCACCAGGACAGGGTCAGGGGAGCTTGGTTTTTTTTCTCCACGCCAGTGGGGCATGATCAGGGATGCATGCACTGTCCTGGCACCATTTGAGGAGGCCACGAGGATGGTGAGCAGTGACAGTGCATGCATCAGTGACACTGTACCTCTTGTCCACCTGTTGGAGCACACGCTGCGTGGAATAATGGACAGGGCACTTGAGGCAGAACAGAGGCAGGAAGAGGAGGACTTCCTTGCCTCTCAAGGCCCCCTTTACCCAGACAGTGTTCCTTCTGTCCCACCCATCGCACAGGAAGAGGAGGAGGAGGAGGAGGAGGAGGATTGTGTCAGCATGGAGGTGGAGGCTGGCACTCAGCATCATCAGCAGCAGTCTTTTAGGGATGATTTACAGTCCCAAGAAACCAGTGGACTTGTACGTGGCTGGGAGGAGGTGGCTGCGGATCATGTCGTCCTTAGTGACCCAGAGGACTCCGGAGCGAATGCCTCAGCAAACCTACGCTGCATGGCCTCCCTGATCCTGCAAAGTCTGCGGAAGGATCCTCGTATTCTTCGGATCAAGGAGAGGGACCATTACTGGCTGGCCACTCTCCTTGATCCACGGTACAAGGGTAAGGTTGCGGACCTTATGTTACCGTCGCAGAGGGAGCAGAGGATGAGACAACTCCGGGAGGCCTTGCAGAAAGGTCTGTGCAACGCGTTCCCAGAGACTGGGAGGTTACAAACTCCTGGTCCTGGACAACGAGTTGCTGAGGCTTCGGCCAGTCAAAGAAGGAGCGGTGGGGAAGGTGGCCGTCTGACCGATGCGTTCAGACAATTCTTTAGTCCGCAGCCCCAAAGTATGATCGGTTCCAGCAACCATCGCCAGCGTCTGATAAACATGGTGCAGGAATATCTAGGGGCAAGGTCAGACTTGGACACCTTCCCCACCGAAAATCCTCTGGCTTACTGGGTCTTGAGGATGGATCACTGGCCAGAGCTTGCACAGTATGCAATTGAGCTACTGGCCTGTCCTGCATCCAGCGTTCTTTCGGAACGCACATTCAGTGCTGCTGGAGGATTTGTCACGGATCACAGGGTGCGCCTGTCCACCGACTCGGTTGATCGAATGACTTTCATCAAGATGAACCAGTCTTGGATCACCACCAGCTACCACACACCTGATGCTGATATAACAGACTAATTGATTTTAACATGTCACATCCCTTCAAGACTGATGCTGATGCTGAGTGCCTGTGCTGTTATGTTGACTGGCTATCCTCCTCCTCCGAGTCCTCAATGATACGATTGATGATGATGATAGCTTGGAAGATCATTTTTGTTTATGGGTGCCGGCACCAGTGGCTAAGGCCCAATTTTTCAGCCCCTGTTTTACAGGGGCGTGTAATTACAATTTTTTTAGCAATACTTTGCAACAGGGCTCATTGCTGTGCTCCAAGTACAGTATCTGTGAGGGGTTGTAGTGTTGTGCCACCAGTGCCTAAGGCCCAATTTTTCAGCCCCTGTTCAACAGGGGCATGCAATTACAATTCTTGATCTAATAATTCACAGCAGGGTCCATTGCTGCACCCACCAAGAGTAACTCTGAGGGCTTACAGTCTTGTGGCAACGCCACCACCACCACCACCACGAAAGGCCCAATTTTTCAGCCCCTGTTCAAAAGGGGCATGTAATTACAATTCTTGATCTAATAATTCACAGCAGGGCCCATTGCTGCACCCACCAAGAGTAACTGTCAGGGCTTACAGTGTTGTGGCACCAGCACCACCATCAAAGCCCCAATTTTTACTACCACTGTTCAACAATTATATGTAATTAAAATTCCTGATATAATAGTTGACAGCAGGGCGTTCCAGCACCAACCAAGAGTAACTGAGTGCTTACAGTGTTGTGCCAACACCAACAACTAAGGGGCCTATTTCTGCAGAGTATATACGGCAGGTCCCTACTTTCAAACATCCAACTTACAAACGACTCCTACTTGCAAACGAAAGAAGACAACAGGAAGTGAGAGGAAATCTACCCCTAGAAAGGAAAATTCTCTCCTGTAAGAATAAATATGGGAGAAAGGGGTCTCATCTGTACTGATGCTTTATCAGCAATCCTTGTTTCAAGAAAAACACCACATTTCAAAAACAGTTGTCATTGGGACGGAAAGTGAGGTGAAATGTTCTGAACAGGGGCACAGACAGCAAAACAAATGTTACAGGGGTGATAACCCTTACCTATGTTTCCCAAAAAGTTTAAAAATAGATTTTTGGGCTGGAGCTACACTTCAACAATGTACCTGTTCAAAATTACAAACAGATTCTACATAAGAACAAACCTACAGTCCCTGTCTTGTATGCACCGCCTGTATACGGCTGTTCAGAGTATATAGGGCCTTTTTTATTTTATGTGCGGGGTTCCCCTTAATATCCATACAAGACCCAAAGGGGCTGGTAATGGGCTGGGGTAGGGGGGGGGGGGTCATGGGGTAGCTATGCCATTTTTCTTAAAGAATTTCATCCATATTACCGGGACCAGACATTACATTAAAGCCGCAAGCAGTTTTAAATGCCTTTTTTTTCATTTAGAAGTGTCATTTTGTGCAGGGACAGTTCTAAACACGGGAAACACGTGGCACTTCACAGGCATACTTTAGACACCCCCCAGGTACGATATTTAAAGGAATATTTGACTTTTTTTTTTTCACTTTATGCATCATTAAAATGACTGCTCCCGAAAAACGACCGTTTTTAAAACTTCTTTTTGCATTGATACATGTCCCCTGGTGCACAACCCGGGTTCCCAAACCCTATTTATGACAATAACATGCATAATAGTTGTTATAATTAGCACTTTAGAATTCGAACGTTCGCATCCATTGTATTTAATAGGGTTCTAATGTTCGTTCGAACTTTCGGTCCGTTCGCGGGTTCTGGTGCGAACCGAACCCGGGGGTGTTCGGCTCATCACTACTGTATATATACGTCGGCAGAATGGCACCGACAGGCACAATCACGTACAGTGTACGTAACTGCCTTTGTATAGTTGGGGGGTCCGATCAGACCCCCCTTCTATACAGTGAGCGGTCGTTATCCGTTGGGGAGCGATCCGGGATGAGGGGACGGCCGTTCGATTCCGGCCACCCCCTCGCGATAGCTCCCGGCGAATGAAAATCTTCCTCTGCCTGTGTAATGTAAACACAGGCAGAGGAAATGATGTCATCTCCCCTCGCGGCGGTCTTTTCGTCCGCAGCGCCGATGAGAGAAGACGCAGGTTAGTGCACCAACAGTCCACTGACACGTAGGCACACATAGGCACACATTTCACCCCCCAGATCACCCCCCAGGTCACCCCCCAGCCCCCAGTCACAGTATCACTGATTGCAGTGATCATTTATTTTACTAATCACTGCATTTAGTGTCATCTGTGTTGTGGAATTTCTAGGCTGTTGTTTACAGAGCACACAGCCTATAATTCCTGTGCTATCTAAGCACACATCAGATTTCATCTCTTTGCAATAATGCTATCTTTAGGTTAAGTTTGCTAAGATCCACTCACCGTTCATTCCATCATTCAATCAAGGAAACCACCAACACAGGTCTTATAGTCAAGTCATCTCAGAGCAGAGTGTCCCTGGGATAGCCAGCTCTCTTTATTTATAGTAAACATGAGTAACAAAATAAGGTGTGGCTTCACAGAACAGCCATTCAGACATTTTGTATATTTTCAAAAGAACCAATCACAGACATGTTTAAATTCAAATATAATCCCAGCAGTGACGTGTGCAAACGGCTGTGTACAGGGGTCATGCTTTCTGTGAGACAAAGGAACAGTAGAAAGCATGGCTTTGTACAGAGCCGTGTGCAAACCAACTCACTGCTACCAATGACGGAAACTACATGACAATTATGCCTCAATGGACCACAATTGTTTTATAGTTATGATACTGTTCTTGTGGACACAGATCTGTGCGCTCGGAGTCATTCAACACCCCCCGCCAGGAGGTGGCCAGTCCCCCAACGGGGCGCAAAACAACATCTCTAAATGGAGCAAACATCGCTGTTTCCATAGGAAGATTTTCCCGCCACCGATCTTCCACCAACGTCTGTATGTGCAAATACGCTCAGATGAGCGCACTACAGCAAAACTGACATTGGGGGGACATCTGACAACATACATTAATACATTTTTCCACAACATCTGTGACAGTAAAAAGTTGCAGGGCAGTTAGGTTTAGGCCCCTTTAGGTCCAGGGTAGCCCCCTAACCCCCCCATATAAAGGTTTAACCCCTTGATCGCCCCCCAGGTAACCCTTTCACCCCCTAACTCCAGCGTCACTAAGCAATCGTTTTTCCGATCGCTGTATTCGTGTCGCTGGTGCCCTAGATAGCCAGTTATTTTTTTTTTAGGTTCGCCGCAGGTTTTTATAGCGTCAGGTACCCCCATATATTATATTATTTTAACCCCCTGATTGCCCCTAGAGGTAACCCTTTCACCAGTGATCACCGTATAAGTTTTACTGGTGACACTGGTTAGCCAGTTAGTTATTTAGTTTTTTAGGTTACCCGTCAGGTTTTTATATAGCGTCAGGTACCCCCATATTTAACCTAATAAATGTTTTAACGCCCTGATTGCCCCTAGTTAACCCCTTCACCAGTGATCACCATATAAAGGTTACGGGTGACGCTGGTTGGTTAGTTTGCTTTTTATAGCATGAGGGCACCCGCCATATATAACCCAATAAAGGTTTAACCCCCTGATCGCCCGGCGGGTGAGATCAATTAGGTTTTAGCGCTAGAGAGGGTCTGCATCGCCCCAGGCAGCGTTAGGTTAGTGCCAGTAGCGCTAATACCCACGCGCAAAGCATACACCTCCCTTAGTGGTATAGTATCTGAATAGATCAATATCTGATCTGATCAGATCTATACTAGCGTCCCCAGGAGTTTAGGGTTCCCAAAAACGCAGTGTTAGCGGGATCAGCCCAGATACCTGCTAGCACCTGCGTTTAGCCCCTCCGCCAGCCCAGCCCAGCCCACCCAAGTGCAGTATCGATCGATCACTGTCACTTACCAAACACAAAACACATAACTGCAGCGTTCGCAGAGACAGTCCTGATCCCTGCGATCGCTAACAGTTTTTTTTTGAAGCGTTTGATACATTTGCTGACAGTCAGGTGCTTTTTTACCTGTGAATCTTACTAGTGTACCCCTAAATTTAGAGCCCAAAATGGCAAATCGAAGGTACACTAGTAAAGAGGCCTACGAGATTCTGAGCATGACAGATAGTGAAGAGGAGGTCACGCATCTGTCAGATTCAGGCTCAGAATATCTTCCCGTAGAAGACAGTGAAGTCAGTGGCTCCACGTCAGATAGCTCTGACGACGAAGGTGAGGTCCCTGCTAAGGTCAGGCGTACCCGATCCCGATCTTCTGCTGTTGTTGAGGAGCAAGAACCGCAGGTCTCTCGTATCATGGAGCAGAATAGTACTAGTGCCGCTATTCCTTCTGGTGAATTGGCAAGCACCAGCGGCCTAGTACAGCCTGGGCGTACATCCAGCACTGCAGTATGACGTGGTGACATGGCGAGTCCCATAAGTGCAGTTCAAGCTGGCGAGGTGGCAAGCACAAGTAGTGTCCCGCTGCCACCAAGAAGAAGACAAAGGCAGGCCCGTCGCACCCATAGTGCCCTTCCTGCAGAATTCGCCTATCCTGATTGGGTCCCCACCACTTCTGCAGAACCCGTACTTCCCCCATTCACTGCCCAACCCGGTATTCTGGTGGAAACAGCTGATTTTATGCCAATTGATTTTTATTCGCTGTTTTTCACGGAAGATCTCTATAGATCTATTGTGGACCAGAGTAATTTATATGCTGGTCAATTCATCGCCGCTAATCCCCAGTTGCCTTCCATTGCCAAAGATTGGAAACCAATTACGGTTTCCGAATTTAAGACCTTTCTGGGCCTTTCCCTCAACATGGGCACACATAAATTTCCGTCATTGCGTGCTTATTGGTCCACACACCCAATTGACCACATGCCCGTGTTCTCTGCCTCCATGCCCAGGAAATGATACGAGCAGATTTTGCGGTTCATGCACTTCAACGACAATGAACTTTGTCGTCCACGTGGAGACCCTGAATACGACCAGCTCTACAAAATTCGGCCCCTCATAAACCACTTCAACGAACGTTTTGCAGCCTTGTTTATTCCCGATCAAGTTGTCTGCGTTGATGAGTCCCTGATTAAATTTTCGGGCCACTTGTCTTTCAAGCAGTACCTTCCCAGCAAGCGTGCCAGATATGGGGTCAAGCTCTATAAGTTCTGTGACAGGGCAACAGACTATGTATGGAGCTTTACGGTTTATGAGGGAAAAGATAGTCAGGTTGAGCCGGTCAACTGCCCGGATTACATAGGGAGCGCTGGCAAGATAGTGTGGAACTTGGTGTCACCCTTATTCGGAAAGGGGTACCACTTGTATGTGGACAATTATTACACGGGCGTGCCACTGTTTACAGTAGTCACTTGTTTGATCATCAGATTGGAGCATGTGGTACCGTGCGACCTAATCGCCAGGGCTTTCCCCAGTGGCTTGTTGATGCCCGTCTTAAGCTGGGGGAGAGAGCCTGCTTGAAGTGTAATAACTTGCTCGCTATGAAGTGGAGGGACAATAAGAATGTTTTCCTTCTTACCTCCCTTCATGCAGACACGACAGTCCAAATTCCTACGGCGACTGGTGTTGTGGAGAAACCCCTCTGTGTCCACGAATATAACAAAAATATGGGAGGGGTGGACCACAACGACCAGTTGTTGGCGCCGTATCTAATTGACCGTAAGGCGAGACGCTGGTACAAAAAAGTGTCTCTATCCTTATTCCAATTGGCTTTGCTGAACGCTCATGTGCTATACAGAGCTTCAGGCGGGACTTTATCTCTCCTAAAATTCCAGGATGAGCTAGTCACAGAACTCCTGTATCCAGGCGGTTCTGCACCTCACCATCCCCTACCAAATGCAGTAAGCTGGCTGCATGAGAGGCATTATACGTATGTCCTCGAGAGTACTCCTACCCAACGAGCCCCCCAAAAAAGATGTCGTGTCTGTAGCAAGCGCGGATTTAGGCGTGACACCCGTAGTTTTTGTCCACGCTGTCCTGACAAGCCTGGTCTTTGCCAAGGTGAATGTTTTGAACGCTACCACTCAAAAGTGAAGTTTTAGCGTAGGGTACAGCATTTCACAGACTAGGACACACTTACACAGGGTCTCCCAAGATGCCATCGCATTTTGAGAGACCCGAACCATTACAGTTGTTAAAGTTACAAAAAAAAGTGTAAAAAAGAAAAAAAAAACGTAAAAACAAAAAACACAAAAAAAATTTAAAGAAAAAAACCAAAAATAGTTGTTGTTTTATTGTTCTCTCTCTCTCTCTATTTTCTCTCTATTGTTCTGCTCTTTTTTACTGTATTCTATTCTGCAATGTTTTATCATGCTTGCTTTTCAGGTATGTAATTTTTTGTTTTCAGGTGCGCCATTCAGCTGCAGCGCGGAATTATTTATCTTGACAGCAACAGCGTTTGCTCCCACGATACATAAAGCCGTGACTCCAGTGCTGTAGGAGGTGATTTCACCACCACAGTTAAAAAAAAAGAGCATATATGCCGAAGCATGGGGGCAGCAGGGGTGGAGGAGCGATTTTGCTCCTAATGCCGCGTACATACGGTCGAAATTCCGACGGAGGCTTGCCCGTGGAAAAGTCCGACCGTGTGTACACAGCATAACTTTTTTGCGGGAGGATGCCCCCATGCTTCGGCATATATATATTTTAGGCACAGGTTGCGTTAAAAAAATGTTTTATTTTTTACTAGGTTTTGTTTTGGTATTTGCTTTGCAGGTATGGTATAGTAAGGTCTTACTGTTATACTGTAATGTTACTTTGTTTTAATGTTAACCATGATTTGCTTAGCAGGTACGCCATTCAGTTGCAGCACGGATCTATTTATCTTGACAGCAACAGCGTTTGCTCTCACGATACATAAAGCCGTGACTCCAACGCTGTAGGAGGTGATTTCACCACCACAGTTAAAAAAAAGAGCATATATGCCGAAGCATGGGGGCAGCAGGGGCGGAGGAGCGATTTTGCTCCTAATGCCGCGTACATACGGTCGAAATTCCGACGGAGGCTTGCCCGTGGAAAAGTCCGACCGTGTGTACGCGGCATAACTTTTTTGCGGGAGGATGCCCCCATGCTTCGGCATATAAAAATGGTGCATGTATGCCCATCATTAGAAGTGGGTGGATGAAGGGAGGTATTCTAATGGTGGGCATACCCACCGATCAATCTCTTTTTTTCGTTCAGCCAACAGGCTGCATGAAAAAAAAGATTACAATACATGTCCAACAAGGACCAGCAACGTACTGGTATGTTGCTGGGCTTTGAATGTTTATACCAGAATGATGCCTGCAGGTTTAGGTATCATCTTGATATCATTCTTTTCAGCCAGCGGCCGGCTTTCATGTGAAAGCAATCCTAGCAGATAATTAGCCTCTAGACTGCTTTTACAAGCAGTGGGAGGGAATGTCCTCCCCCCCGGATATAAAAAGCGCCATTGGGAAATTGGGAAAGCATTTTATCAGATCGATCTTGGTGTGGTCAGATGCTTTGAGGGGAGAGGAAAGATCTAGGGTCCAACCCCCCAATTTTTTTCAAAAAAAGAGTACCTGTCACTACCTATTGCTACCATAGGGGATATTTACATTCCCTGAGATAACAATAAAAATGGTAAAAAAAACCAAAAAAATATGGAGGGAACAGTTTAAAAAAAAAAAAGGAAAATAAATAATAATAAAAAAAAAAAAGCACTGCTGTCCCCCCCTGCTCTTGCGCAAAGGCTAACGCAAGCGTCGGTCTAGCGTCATATGTAAACAGCAATTGCACCATGCATGTGAGGTATCACCGCGAAGGTCAGATCGAGGGCAGTAATTTTAGCAGTAGACCTCCTCTGTAAATCTAACGTGGTAACCTGTAAAGGCTTTTAAAGGCTTTTAAAAATGAATGTAGTTTGTCGCCGCTGCGCGTTTGTGCGCAATTTTAAAGCATGTCGTGTTTGGTATCCATGTACTCGGCCTAAGATCATCTTTTTTATTTCATCAAACATTTGGGCAATATAGTGTGTTTTAGTGCATTAAAAATAAAAAAAGTGTGTTTTTTCCCCAAAAAATGCATTTGAAAAATCGCTGTGCAAATACTGTGTGGAAAAAAAAATGCAACACCCACTATTTTAATCTGTAGGGCCTTGCTTTAAAAAAATATATAATGTTTGGGGGTTCAACATAATTTTCTTGCAAAAAAAAATGTTTTTCATGTAAACAAAAAGTGTCAGAAAGGGCTTTGTCTTCAAGTGGTTAGAAGCCTGGATGATGTGTGACATAAGCTTCCTAATGTTGTGCATAAAATGCCAGGACAGTTCAAAACCCCCCCAAATGACCCCATTTTGGAAAGTAGACACCTCAAGCTATTTGCTGAGAGGCATGTTGAGCCCATTGATTATTATTTTTTTTTGTCCCAAGTGATTGAATAATGACAAAAAGAAGAAAAAAAAATGTACAAAAAGTTGTCACTAAATGATATATTGCTCACACATGCCATGGTTATATGTGGAATTGCACCCCAAAATACATTCTGTTGCTTCTCCTGAGTAAGGGGATACCACATGTGTGAGACATTTTGGGAGCCTAGCCGCGTACAGAACCCCGAAAACCAAGCACCGCCTTCAGGATTTCTATGGGTGTAAATTTTTGATTTCACTCCTCACTGCCTAAGACAGTTTCGGAGGCCATGGAATGCCCAGATGGCACAAAACCCCCCCAAATGACCCCATTTTGGAAAGTAGACACCCCAAGCTATTTGCTGAGAGGTATGTTGAGTATTTTGCAGATCTCGCTTTTTGTCACAAAGTTTTGAAAATTGAAAAAAAAAAAAATGTCTTTCTTCATTTTCAAAAACAAATGAGAGCTGTAAAATACTCACCATGCCTCTCAGCAAATAGCTTGGGGTGTCTACTTTCCAAAAATGGGGTCATTTGTGGGGGTTTTGTGCTATCTTGGCATTTTATGGCCTTTAAAACTGTGATAGGTAGTGAGGAGTGAAATCAAAAATTTGTGCCCTTAGAAATCCTGAAGGTGGTGCTTGCTTTCGGGGCTTTTTGTACATTTTTTTTTTTTTTTCTTTTTGTCATTATTCAATCATTTGGGACAAAAAAAAATATTCAATGGGCTCAACATGCCTCTCAGCAAATAGCTTGGGGTGTCTACTTTCCAAAATGGGGTCATTTGGGGGGGTTTTGTGCCATCTTGGCATTTTATGGCCTTCAAAACTGTGATAGGTAGTGAGGAGTGAAATCAAAAATGTATGTCCTTAGAAATCTTGAAGGCGGTGCTTGGTTTTTGGGGTCCCGTACGCGGCTAGGCTCCTAAAAAGTCCCACACATGTGGTATCCCCGTTCTCAGGAGAAGCAGCAGAATGTATTTTGGGGTGTAATTTCACATATGCCCATGGCATGTGTGAGCAATATATCATTTAGTGACAACTTTGTGCAAAAAAAAAAAGTTTGTCATATTCCCGCAACTTGTGGCAAAATATAAAATATTCCATGGACTCAACATGCCTCTCAGTAAATAGCTTGGGGTGTCTACTTTCCAAAATGGGGTCCTTTGGGGGGGGGGGGTTTGTGCTATTTTGGCATTTTATGGCCTTCGAAACTGTGATAGGTAGTGAGGAGTGAAATCAAAAATTTGCGCCCTTAGAAATCCTGAAGGCGGTGCTTGGTTTTCGGGGGCCCGTACGCGGCTAGGCTCCTAAAAAGTCCCACACATGTGGTATCCCCGTACTCAGGAGAAGCAGCAGAATGTATTTTGGGTTGCAATTCCACATATAACCATGGCATGTGTGAGCAATATATCATTTAGTGACAACTTTTTGTATTTATTTATTTTTGTCATTATTCAATCACTTGGGACAAAAAAAAAAAAATTCAATGGGCTCAACATGCCTCTCAGCAATTTCCTTGGGGTGTCTACTTTCCAAAATGGGGTCATTTGGGGGGGTTTTGTACTGCCCTGCCATTTTAGCACCTCAAGAATTGAGATAGGCAGTCATAAATTTAAAGCTGTGTAAATTCCAGAAAATGTACCCTAGTTTGTAAACGCTATAACTTTTGCGCAAACCAATAAATATACGCTTATTGAATTTTTTTTGACTAAAGACATGTGGCTGAATACATTTTGGCCTAAATGTATGACTAAAAATTAGTTTATTCGATTTTTCTTATAACAAAAAGTAGAAAATATAAAAAAAATTCAAAATTTTCGGTCTTTTTCCGTTTATATCGCAAAAAATAAAAATCGCAGAGGCAATCAAATACCATTAAAAGAAAGCTCTATTTGTAGGAAGAAAAGGACGCAAATTTTGTTTAGGTACAACATTGCATGTCCGCACAATTTACAGTTAAAGCAGTGCAGTGCAAAATTCTGAAAACACCTCTGGTCCTTTAGCTACAAAATGGTCCGGGGCTTAAGTTGTTAGAGTAACCCACATAAATTTGACAGTGGACACAGAAGATAAAAATAAAATAAGACTGCAGTCAGTGCAAATTGCACCACCATTCCAAATAAAACAGGCATAAAATAAAATAAAATAATAATATATAATATTAATAAAATAATTAATATTAATATATAATCATAATATAAAAATGACAAAGACTGACTTTTTTATATTTTATTTCCAACTTACATCAGAACTAGTAATTCTGAGTTCTCTCTCCCTAAGGTGTCAGTATGTGCGATAAGTGTATGTATGTAGCTGCGGGTTACATACATATTAGTCATACAGTAGACCGCACTGTGTTCCGGCCCTGGGTATGGGTGGAGACATCCTGGAACACAGACTAGTCTACAGCAGCGGTGCTCAGCCAATCACAGCAAGCAATGTAGACTATTCTGTGTTTCTGGAAGTCTCCGTCCATACCCGGAACACAGTGCGGTATACTATAGTACTGTAGTATGTAGGCAGCCACAGATACAGAACATACAGTTTTGCACATGCAGCGGGCTGACAGCTTAGGGAGAGACAATGACATGACATAGTTTGGCCCAACAACAGAACAACAAACTATGTATAACTTATTATTAAAGAACAACTCTCGAGAGTCTCAACTAACCATAACAAAATGGCAGAAGGCCATTATTCTGTTTCAGACAGTTTCTGTAAATATAACATAGTACAGCAGATATACTATGCTATAATAAAAAAAATATTTTATTATTTTCTTTCAACTTAAATGAGAACTAGTAGTTTTTTCCCCCAAGTTCTCTCCCTAAGGTGTGAGCGGCTGGATGTGCGATATAAAAGTGTATGTAATGTACCTGCTGGTTACATACACAGTCATACAGTAGACCGCACTGTGTTCCGGGCCTGGGTATGGGCGGAGACATCCTGGAACACAGACTAGTCTACAGCAGCGGTGCTCAGCCAATCACAGCAAGCAATGTAGACTAGTCTGTGTTTATGGAAGTCACCGCCCATACCGGAACACAGTGCGGGATAATACTGTAGTATGTAGACAGCCACAGATACAGAACATACAGTTTTGCATTTGCACATGCAGCGGGCTGACAGCTTAGGGAGAGACATAGTTTGGCCCAACAGCAACAAACTATGGTACAGTAGTTCAAAAGCTGGAGTTCTCTCTTAAATTGAAGACAAGTGCAAAAAACTGTAGAAGAACTACAATGAACAACCAACAAATGGCACAACTAGACAATTGGAACATACTAGGTAGTCAGTCATACTATGTTGTATGTTCCAATTGTCCAATAGCACAGTCCAATACCAATTCATTTACTATGTTCAACATGGTAAATGAATTGGTCTATGCTACGGATTTTTTAATCTATTTCAGTATAAGTGGCAGATTTTGCTTTAGGAACAAAAGTTGTTCAGCTTTCTCACAGGAGAGACGGTTTCTCTTCTCATCAAGAATATGAGATGCTAGACTGAATAGTCTCTCACTCTCTGTACTGGTGCTTGGGGCAGATAAATATCTGCGTGCAATCTGTGCAAGCAAGGGAAAACGTTCTTTGTTGATGCGCCAGTACTCAAGGGGATTGTCGCTTCTGGCAATAGGCTGTTCGGCTAAATAAATATCCGGCTGTTGGGTAGCTGCACTTGTTGTGGCACCGCTATGGATTGGGGTGCATTTGTGTAAAATTTCTTCAAACATATCAGATATGGAGGGAGTGTGTTCCTCTTCAGTATGCGACCGTTTCTCACTTTCCTCTGTGCGACACCTCAAAACTCCTTCACTAGATGCTTCCACCACCTCCATTTGTGCCAGTATAATTTCCCTTGCACGCTGCTTTTTCTCCACATTAAAGTAATGCTCTTTAAATCGAGGATCTAGAACTGTTGCAATGCAGTACAGAGGGTTGGACTTGGTGTCTTGAAACCGTTTGGTAACGGCCTCCAGTAGAGTGGTTTTAGCCGTTTTTACGCCATGGTCTGGGAGGGGATAACTTCAGCAATGCAAGCATTCGTTGAGCTTATTTCCTTTGTTAACTGTTCAAATGGAGATAGAAAAGCCAAACTGTTTTCAACTAACGTCCACTGATGTGCACTCAGTGTTGCTGGCAGCTCGTAATCTGCAATGTATGCAGCTAAAACACGCTTTTGTTCAAAAAGACTTTGTAGCATATAGTAGGTGCTGTTCCAATGAGTGGCTACATCTTGCTGCAGTCGTTTTGGTGCCATTCCAAACTGCATCTGCAAAGCTTGTAATCTGGAATAAGCAAGCGGAGAATGCTTAAAGTGACCCACAATTTTTCTTCCTTTTGATACGATATCAGATATGGTGCGCTGACTCAGCAATCCTTCATTCACAGCCAATTGTAGTGTGTGTGCCATGCACGGTATGCTTTGAAGTTCACTGTCTTCCATTGCCTTTGCCATGTTCCGCGCATTATGTCGGACAATCAAATGTACTTTAGACTTCTCAATGTGCCAAGTGTCAAGCATGGTTTTTAAAGCATCAGATATTGCTGCTGCAGTATGTGATCCAACAAACTCACGTGCGTTAAGTAGGATGTTTTTGCAATTGAAATTTGTCATCTATCCACTGCGCTGTCAGGCTCAGCATCTGAACTCCAAATGTCGGAAGTAAAACTGATTGCTATGATGTAGGTAGTCATGAGCTCCTGAACGTGTTTTCTAACACTACTAAGCAATTCATGTAGACTGGCATCTGCAAAGTAGCGTCTGCTTGGTATTGAGTAACGCGGCTCAATATGTTGCATGAGCCTACGGAATCCAACGTCCTCCACAACAGAGAATGGCTGGTCGTCTAATGCAATAAATTCCATAATTTTAGCTGTTATGGCACGAGCTTTGGGACTGTCACTTGCATATTTTCTAACCTTTTCAAAGACTGTGGCCACAGATGGTGTTAAGCCTGAGGATGAGGAACTTTTTGAAAGTGGTGCTGTTTTCTTGTAATCTGAATGCTGAACAGGGTGACGTGTTTTCAGGTGGTGTATCAAACCTGTTGTTGAAAAATTATTTGGCACTGTACCCCCTCTTGACATTTCTGCTGAGCAAAGAGTACAGGTTGCAAATTTGGGGTCTTTTTTCAGAAACTTTTTTTTTTAATGGTGCTGCTCTTGGCATGCAAGGTGTCTGCACTGCAGTACATCTGACTTGTACCAAATAAATATAATTGAACTGAATAAATTTGATTTGAAATGGAACGGATTGCTTGCAAATTGTTGCAATTGCATGCGATTTTATTTTTTGGAGCTATTCTACTTCATGGCATTGTTGTCATTGAATTGGTCACTATAGGGTTGATTTACTAAAACTGTGGAGAGTGAAAAATCTGGTAGAGCTGTGCATGGTAGACAATCAGCTTCTAACTTCAGTTTGTTTAATTAAGCTTTGAAAAAAAAAATGGAAGCTGGTTTCTATGCACAGCTGCACCAGATTTTTCATTTTCCAGTTTTTAGTAAATCAACCCCTTTGTCTCAGCGTAGTATTAAGTTATACAACATGACAGTACGCAATACAAATTTAAATAATTATTATAATATATTATATGAATTATGAAATATTATATATATATATATATTTATATATTTATTGCATACTGTCATGTTTAAAATAATTCATGCGCTTGCTGTCATGTCAGTACTGTATAACTTATACTACACTGTCAAAGTAAGTGACACATTCAATAACAGCAAGAGTATGAACTTTATATACTGTATACTACAGAAATAGCTCTAAAAAAATAGCTTGCAATTTGCAATCCATTCCATTTCAATTTCAAATCATATTTAATCACTCAGTTCAATTATATTTATTTGCTACAAGTCAGATCAGATGTACTGCAGTGCAGACACACAGTAATTTTAAATCGTCAGACTCAGTACTAGTACTACTTATCAAGAAATAAAATTACTAGTTTTTCAAATTTGTTTACAGTATGTCAGTTTAATGCCGCGTACACACGATCGTTTTTCATGCCGCTAAAAATGCCATTTTTAAAAATGGGCATTAAAACCGATCGTGTGTATGCTCCAGAGCATTTTTAACGGCGTGAAAAACGGGCATTAAAAATTTCGAACATGCTCTATTTTTTCACGTCGTTTTTCATGTCGTTTTTTTTAACGACGTGAAAAACGATAGTGTGTATGCTTTTACGAGGTGAAAAAAACCGCGCATGCTCAGAATCAAGTATGAGACGGGAGCGCTCGTTCTGGTAAAACTAGCGTTTGTAATGGAGATAGCACATTCGTCACGCTGTAACGGACTGAAAAACACGAGGCTGAAAAGCGCGAATCGTCGCTCAACAAACTTTACTAACATGAAGGGTGGCGCCATCCGAACGGAACTTCCCCTTTATAGTGCCGTCGTACGTGTTGTACGTCACTGCGCTTTGCTCGAGCGTTTTTTTTAATGATCGTGTGGATGCAAGACAGGCTTGAGAGGAAACAAGAGAAAAAACGACGAGGAAAACGTCGGTTTAAAAAATGGCATGAAAAACGATCGTGTGTACACCGCATAAGAAGGCAAAAGCAGGATTGCTCACCGTAATAGTAATGGTAGCCATCCAGAAGTGACAGTGCCCAGTCTTGTACTTGGGTATGCTATGTGCAGCCCTCTATGAAGGTGTCTCTTGCTTCCCAGTACCAGTACCGTCTCTCGGGGTCCCAGCAGCGTCTCTCGGGTCCCAGCAGCGTCTCACAAGCACGGGGAGCGTCCGCGGGGAAGGTGCCAGCATCTCAGCAGGGAATGTGCTTACGAGTGCGGCGTTGCGGCGTCTTAACTGCGAGGAACGTGCACGCCGCCCGCACAACTAGTGACGTCACCCGCTGATTCTGCCGTCTCTACTGCGCATGCGGGATTTTCGGCGCCAGTATCGGCAAGAATTCTGTTTCGGCTTTTTGCCGAAAGGGCCATTATCGGCCAATATGTTTCGGTGGCCGAAATTTCAGTGCACCCCTAGTATTTTTGCTTGCACACGATTGGATGATGAAAAACAGCAAGTCTTCACCTCATTCACTGAGCTAAGGGTAAACTTCCTCCCAAGGTGTACAGCCTATTTGCCTTTAGTAAATCAACATCAATTTATTCACAAGTGGATCAAGGCCATCGCAGATACAATATATAATCATATTTTTTAGGAATGCAGTCAGGAATGCTCATTAAGGCTACTTTCACACTGAAGCGCTGGATGCGCTGGCGGTATAGCGGCGCTATTTTTAGCGCCGCTATATCGTTGTTTTTTCCGCGATTTGCAGGCGCTAGCGGGGTGTTTTTAACCCCCGCTGGCGGCCGAAAAAGGGTTAAAAACGCCCGCTAAACCGCCTCTTTGCGGCTTTTTGCGGGTGTTTTGGAGGCGCTACCCCGTTGATTGGGTGCTATAGGAGCGGTATTTTTACTGCTCGTATTGCGCCTCAAAGATGCGGCTTGCAGGAGTTTTTTTTCTCTCCTGCCAGCGCACCGCTCCAGTGTGCAAGCCCTCGGGTTTGCACACTGGATACAAAGGAGCTGCTTTTTCAGGGCGCTTTGCAGGTGCTATTTTTAGCGCAATAGCGCCTGCAAAGCACCTCAGTGTGAAAGGGGCCTAAGTGTTATGTCTGTTCCCTTTGCTACTACCCCTTGCAACATACTGAACTCTCTTTAGCTCACTAAGAGCCCCCTGCAGTCGTTTTGAACACTCTGGGGACTACAAGTCTCTGAGCACTCTAACAGCTGTTAAGTTATTGCGACTGTAGGATTTGAAGCAATGTCATCAACCTGAAACAGCTGCATCTAAAATAGGAAGCCTTAAGTAATGTATATTGTAAGAAAAAAAAAAAAAGAACCTTAGCACCATATAGTAAAACAGGACCTGTTTATATGGATTTTAAATACCTGTTGAAAAAAACACTTTTGTGGTGTTTTTTTTTGTTTACCAAGGAGCATCTGCAGCCAAAAAAAAAATATATACGGTATATTTATTTTGGCGTTACTTTAAAGGAAACCTCACTTTAATCACTTTTTTAATCAGGGAAAGAATTTTTTTCTGCACACAAGTTAAAATCTTTTTTTTTTGCTATAATAATAAAATGGTGGCAGTTGCAATTTTTTATGTCACATTATATTTGCGTAACTTTTTATCAAACACATATTGTTAGGAAAAACTACACTAAAATTAATTTTGATACACATAAGCACAATATAATATCTTTATTTTGGTATCTTTGTCTCCCCTGCCCTCCACTATAGCTAATCAAGCACATTCTGTGCTTGATTAGCTGCTTCCCCAGCTACAGTAGCCAGAGAATGACAGTTCTGAACATGGAGGTGCTTGTCACTTCTTTGTTTATTTGTGGCAGAGGAGATCAGGGAACAGACGTTTCTCAAGCGCCTCCCGTACAACACACAGAGGCGCTTTACATGATCCTTGGAGGAACAGGAGAACCCAGTAACCAACACAGGCACAGCACTGGAGAAAAGGGGAGGGGGGAGTGGCAACTTCTTGGTACTGTCAGGGCTGGGCTCAGCTCTTCCTTCTCTGAGCTGGCGGCTCAGCTGTTGGCTAATTGCCAGCTCCTATCTCTCCACAGTGACTCACCTGTTGATGATATCCTGCTCGTCAGAGCTGCCTACTTAAGGCGTCCAGCTCATTTGTTCTCTGCCTTCGCCTTGGTCAACATCACAGAGACTATCTCCTGCATTCCTGTTGAAGACTTGCTTGGTTGACATCCTTCTGGCTCTAGATCCTGCTTGCTGTTCTACTACGTTTATCTCTGGCTCTCTGACATTTGGCTTGGCTGACTATCCGATCCGGTTCCTGAACTCTGGCTATGTTTTGACTACGCTTACTCTGTTTATCTTTTTTTATCTGCAGTAGCAGCCATGAGCTTGTTTTAATTCCTTGAATAGCAGTCCTTTTTTTAAATGTAGACAATGGGGCAGTCATTGTTGACCCCTTTCTTGAAAAATACTTGTTTGTTGAGATGCTTTGAGTCACTGACTCAGAAAAAGCATGGAGCTAGTGAAGTCAAAGTGGGAACTCCTAGTCTACATGCTTCTTTGAGGTTGTTGCCTTAGAAAGTACTAAAGCCATTGAATCAATATAACAGCCAGGCAACTGGCATTCTCAGAAAGAGAGGTCAGTCTTTGTCTTTAAAATAAACCTATCATAATAGATACATAGAGGCAGCCACTGACCTATCTAAAAATGTAAGTTGCTTTGCCATCATTACTGACCCTCTGACTTCAGAATTTAGGGTCACTGATGAAGGAAAAGTATACGGATTAGTACTTCTGCCTTTCCTGATCTGCAAAAAAATTGTAGCCATAGTTTAGGAATAACAGGCCAAAAAATAGAAGTCAACATGATGAAGTGGGAGTGTGTGTTGCCCCCAAAACGCATTAGATTTTCTGATATATATCAATTTTACCATGAAGAACCTTGGACCGGTGGACGCTGGTTTGGCTCTATCATTGGACTGTATGTACCGTATATACTCGAGTATAAGCTGACCCGAATATAAGCCGAGGCACCTAATTTTACCACAAAAAACTGGGAAAACGTATTGACTCGAGTATAAGCCAAGGGTGTCCATGTGCATGCCTCACTGTGCCTTACTGTGTCCATGCCTCACTGTGTCCATGCCTCACTGTGCCCATGCCTCACTGTCACTGTGCCCATGCCTCACTGTGTCCATGCCTCAATGTGCCCAATCTCTAGGGCCAGCCGGTACCGGGTCCCCAAAATCACTGGAGAAATGACCGTTTAACATGGGAGACTATGGAAGGGGTGCCCGGCTTTGAGAAATCGGTGCATCCCGGCCCTACTTCCCCTGGACAACAAACTTTGCACACTTGTAGAGGAAGAGTGGGGCTACATGTGTGCCAAGTTTGGGGTCCAGGGAACCTACTGATAGCCGGGATCAGGCGCACAATAATGAAAATGGACACAGACTCGAGTATAAGCCGAGGGGGGCATTTTCAGCACAAAAAAATGTGCTGAAAAACTTGGCTTGTACTCGAGTATATACGGTATGTGGATTTTGAACTCTGGGTTCTTTCCCTGTATTTAAGGGGAATCTCTGACTTGTGGAGTGCTGCCAAACTGGAGCCAGTGTGCCCAGTCACAATTTTGGTGTCGCTCTAGCAATATGAATCTGGGCTCCATTTGTTCTTGTGCTCGGTTTATTTACTGTTTCTATTGATCTATTTGTACCAGAGCCCTGTGAGAGTTTCCTCAAAGATTCACAAACTTGTGATTTGAAGCTAAGGCCAATATTCAGTGAATACAGATTGGACCTGATGTGATTTCAAGCTCTTTTGTTCTTCTGTCAGCAATTTGTCTCTGTTGCTTTACATTCTGCAATTGGTTGACATCAAAGTAATGGGAAGACAATCGGCATAAGGAGATCATTTTATTGTAATGGTCCATATTGTTTGGTAAGAGGCTGATTCAGCTACTTGGCATGGAGTGATATCACAGTGGTGACAAACACTTGGAGCACTTTATGGATTGAGCACTTTATTTATAATTTATTGAGCATTATATGGTCCTTGCTTATGGTCTTTTAGGGAAAGAGGCCATTACTTACACTTTCACTTTGGCACAGGGTTATATGCTCCACATCATGTTGGAGATTTTACACAATTTATGCACTTTTCTTCATTATTTTTGAATTGGGACTTTTCTATTTTATTTATTGAAGTTTTTATATATAATAAGTTTGCAGATTTATTATTGTTATATATTGATTTAACGCCACACTATTATATTGATTTTTCTACAAATTTGTTATCACAGATTTTGGTGTAGGCTGCTTTGTCCTGGTTTTTGTTTCTCCCTAGTGCAGAATAATTTTTGTCTTTATATAGGTTTATTTTACTGACAGAGATGAGTGAAATAATCACTGAGATGCATGATTAGTTGATTATTCCGTTACTGTGCATTATGGGAAAGAGAAAATTATTGTTGCTATAGGATTGACTTACACAAGGGGTGTTGCTAGCCTTTTGCACCTAGGGCATGTGCTGTACATCTGCGGGGTGCCCTGGGTCTGGAACCTCCCTCTTACATAACTATAGGCAGGCCCGGATTTACTCCCTTTGCCGCCCCAAGGCCGGGTCCTTCAATGCCGCCCCCCCACCATCACATAGGGGGGGGCGGGGGGGCGACGCGTGGGGGGGGTAATCGATTTTTCGCAGACAATGACTGGTGTTAGTGCTTCAATCATTCCGGCACCATGGTTGTTATGGTGTCCAGGATGATTGAAATGCATTGTTTCTATCATTACATTGTAATATAAAATGAAATAGTTCAACTCACCATAAAGCAGAATGAGTGGGAGCCCTGAGCGTGTTACTTGCCACAGTCGCTTGTCACCAGATGGGAATGTCACTTGCCACGCTGCCTGCCACCACATTGGAATGTCACTTGCCACGCTGCCTGCCACCAGATGGGAATGTCACTTGCACTCTCTGCCCCCGTCTCTCACTCTCTATCTGCCTCTGTCTCTCTCTGCCTCTCTCTTTGCCTCTCTCTCTGTCTCTGCCTCTCTCTCTCTTTGCCTCTGTGTGTCTCTCTCTCTCTTTGCCTCTGTCTCTCTCTCTCTCTTTGCCTCTCTCTCTCTCTTTGCCTCTCTCTCTCTCTCTGCCTCTCTCTCTCTGCCTCTCTCTTTGCCTCTCTCTCTCTCTCTTTGGATCTCTCTCTCTTTGCCTCTCTCTCCCTCTGTCTCTCTCTCTCTCTATTTGCCTCTGTCTCTCTCTCTCTATTTGCCTCTGTCTCTCTCTCTCTATTTGCCTCTGTGTCTCTCTCTCTCTCTATTTGCCTCTGTGTCTCTCTCTCTCTATTTGCCTCTGTCTCTCGCTCTCTCTTTGCCTCTGTCTCTCGCTCTCTCTTTGCCTCTGTCTCTCGCTCTCTCTTTGCCTCTGTCTCTCGCTCTCTCTTTGCCTCTGTCTCTCGCTCTCTCTTTGCCTCTGTCTCTCGCTCTCTCTTTGCCTCTGTCTCTCGCTCTCTCTTTGCCTCTGTCTCTCGCTCTCTCTTTGCCTCTGTCTCTCGCTCTCTCTGTGCCTCTGTCTCTCTCAGTGCCTCTGTGTCTCTCTCTCTCTCTCTCAGTGCCTCTGTCTCTCTCAGTGCCTCTGTGTCTCTCTCTCTCTCTCTCAGTGCCTCTGTCTCTCTCTCTCAGTGCCTCTGTCTCTCTCTCTCAGTGCCTCTGTCTCTCTCTCTCAGTGCCTCTGTCTCTCTCTCTCAGTGCCTCTGTCTCTCTACCTCACTCTCTCTCTCTCTCTCTCTCTCTCAGTGCCTCTGTCTCTCTGCCTCACTCTCTCTTTGCCTCTGCCGCTCTGTCTCTGCCTCCGTTTTTCTCCCCAGTCTGTGTTCCTCCTCACCTGCTTGTCCTGCATCATGGACATAGGCCTGGAGGATAGGAGGAGGCGGCCGCCATGTTTGTTTAGTGTCCCGGGCACTGTGATTGGGCGTATGGAGGTCATGTGCAGAGGGGGGAGTTCAAGATCACGGACAGGCCAGCCCCACGCCGCACATGACCCCCATGGCCCAATCACAGGGCGCCGGACTTTGAAAAATGGCGGCCGGAGCTTCAGGCGGCCGGAGCTTCAGGCGGCCGGGGACACAGTAAATGAATTTTAGGAGGACTTGTCTCCTCCGCGGCGCCGCCCTTTCACACAGTGCCGCCCCGAGGCCTGGCCTTGTTGGCCTTGTGGGAAATCCGGCCCTGACTATAGGTCAGGACTAGGGATGAGCCGAACTACCCCCGGTTCGGTTCGCACCAGAACCTGCGAACGGACCGAAAGTTTGTGCGAACTTTAGAACCCCATTAAAGTCTATGGGACTCGAACGTTCGAAATCAAAAGTGCTAATTATAAAGGCTAATATGCAAGTTATTGTCCTAAAAAGGGTTTGGGGACCCGGGTCCTGCCCCAGGGGACATGTATCAATGGAAAAAAAAGTTTTAAAAACTGCAGTTTTTTCGGGACCAGTGACTTTAATGATGCTTAAAGTGAACAAAATGTGAAATATTCCTTTAAATATCGTACCTGGGGGGTGTCTATAGTACGCCTGTGAAGTGACATGTGTTTCCCGTGTTTAGAACTGTCCCTGCACAAAATGACATTTCTAAAGGAAAAAAAAACTGCATGCGGCTTTAATGTAATGTCTGGTCCCGGCAATATGGATGAAAATCATTGAGAAAAATGGCATGGGTACCCCCCCCAGCTCATTACCAGCCCCTTTGGGTCTTGTATGGATATTAAGGGGAATCCCGCACCCAAATTAAAAAAAGGAAAGGTGTGGGGCCCCCAGGCCCTATATACTCTGAACAGCAGTATACAGACGGTGCAAACAAGACAGGGACTGTCGGTTTGTTGTTACGTAGAATCTGTAATTTTTAACTGGTACATTTTTAAAGTGTAGCTCCAGCCAAACAATCTATTTTTAAGCTTTTTGGAAAACATAGGGAAGGGTTATCGCCCCTGTAACATTTGTTTTGCTGTCTGTGCACCTGTTCAGAACATTTCACCTCACTTTCCGTACCAATGACAAATGTTTTTTGAAAATTTGGGGTTTTTAGTGAAACAAGGATTGGTGATAAAGCATCAGTGGAGAGGAGACACGTTTTTCCCATTTTAACTCTTACATGAGAGAATTTCCCTTCCTAGGGGTAGATTTCCTCTCACTTCCTGTTGTCTCCTTCCGTTTGCAAGAAGGAGTCGTTTGTAAGTTGGATGTTTGAAAGTAGGGGCATGCCGTATATACTCTGAAGAAATTTGGCCATTAGGTGTTGGTGTTGCCACAACACTGTAAGCCCTCACAGTTACTCTTGGTGGGCGCAGGAATGGGCCCTGATGTGAAATATTAGATCAAGAATTAAAATTACATGCCCCTGTTAAACAGGGGCATCAAAAATTGTATTTACACGCTTTACACGCTCCTGTTAAACAGGGGCTGAAAAATTGGGCCTTAGGCACTGGTGCTGGTGCCACAGCACTGCAACCCCTCAAAGATACTCTAGTTGAAGCGCAGGAATGAGCCCTGCTGCAAAGTATTGCATCAAAAATTGGAATTACACGCCCCTGTTAAACAGGGGCAGAAAAATTGGGCCTTAGCCACTGATGGCGGTGCCCAGAACCAAAAATGTTCTTACAAGCTATCAGCATGATCATTGAGGAAGAGGATAGTCACTCAGCATAACAGGATAGCCACTCAGCATCAGCATGGGCAGTTCTGAAGGGATCTGACATTTCAAAAAATATTATTCGGTTACATCAGCATCAGGTGCTTGGTAGCTGGTGGTGATCCAAGACTGATTCATTTTTATGAAGGTCAGTCGATTGACCGAGTCGGTGGACAGGCGCATCGGTTACAAAGCTTCCAGCAGCACTGAATGTGCGTTCCAAAAGAACGCTGGATGCAGGACAGGCCAGTAGCTCAATTGCATACTGTGCAAGCTCTGGCCAGTGATCCATCCTCAAGACCCAGTAACCTAGAGGATTTTCGGTGGGAAAGGTGTCCAAGTCTGATCTTGCCCCTAGGTATTCCTGCACCATGTAAACCAGACACTGGCGATGGTTGCTGCAACCGATCATACCTTGGGACTGCGGACTAAAAAATTGTCTGAACGCATCAGTCAGACGGCCACCTTCTCCACCGCTCCTTCTTTGACTGACCGAAGCCTCAGCAAAACGTTGTCCAGGACCAGGGATTTGTAACCTCCCAGTCTCTGGGAATGCGTTGCACAGACCTTTCTGCAAGGCCTCCCGAAGACGTTTCATCCTCTGCTCCCTCTGCGACGGCAAGATAAGGTCCACAACCTTACCCTTGTAACGTGGATCAAGGAGGGTTGCCAGCAAGTAATGATCCCTCTCCTTGATAGCACGAATACGAGGATTCTTCCGCCGGCTTTGCAGGATCAGGGAGGCCATGCAGCGTAGGTTTGCTGAGGCATTTGGTCCAGAGTCCTCTTGGTCACTCAGGCCGACATGATCCGCAGCCACCTCCTCCCAGCCACATACAAGTCCATGGGTGTCTTGGGACTGTAATTGATCCCTTGAAGACTGCTGCTGATGCTGAGTGCTAGGCTCCACCTCCATGCTGACACAATCCTCCTCCTCCTCCACCTCCTCCTCCTCGTCCTCTTCCTGTGTGATAGGCGGGCCAGCAGGAACACTGTCTGGATAAAGGGGGCCTTGAGAGGTAAGGAAGTCCTCCTCTTCCTCCCTCTGTTCTGCCTCAAGTGCCCTGTCCATTATTCCACGCAGCGTGTGCTCCAACAGGTGGACAAGAGGGACAGTGTCACTGATGCATGCACTGTCACTGCTCACCATCCTCGTGGCCTCCTCAAATGGTGCCAGGACAGTGCATGCATCCCTAATCATGACCCACTGGCGTGGCAAAAAAAAAACCTGTCCTGGTGCCATATTGGCACAGATACTCATTGATGGCCCTCTGCTGCGTGTGCAGAGTCTACCAACTGAAAAGGCTGGGCATGTGGATGGCTGGGAGCGAACTTCTTTCAGTGGTGCAGCAGCTGGGGCAGGGAAATTTTCCTGGTACACTCTGACGTTGGTGTACCGATAGCAGATTGCCCGCAAGTACTTGGCTGTGACACACCTAATTCTACACCTTCATTCCTCTCAGTGCAGGTTTCAGAGAGGACTGAAGGTATAGTGGGGTTGGAGATCCCAGCTGATGAGGAGCAAGGAGAGGTCCGCTTTGTTCTTTGGTGTGGGTCTTTTAGGTGTGCTTGCCAACGAACTGCATGGCAGTTCGACATATGTCTGATCAAGCATGTGGTGCCCAAGCGGGTGATGTTTTGGCCACGCGAGGTACGCCTGAGACATATGTTGCAAATAGCAGCACTGCGATCTGATGCACTTGTCTCAAAAAAGGCCCACACCAAAGAACTTTTGGAATAACGCCCAGAGACAGCAGCGGCCTGCACAAGCGGAGCTCTGCGGTGTGATGCTGTCGGTGTGCTGCCCTTAAGCTGGCCCCTGGAGGGCATCCTGCCTCATTGGAGATGTGCCTCCTCCTCCTCCTCTCTCCAATCAGGCACACACATAGAGCCTGTGACCTCATCATTCCCTCCCTCCTCATCGCTGTAGCAAACCTGGCAGTATGCTGCAGCTGGGGAAACATGACTGCCAGATTGCTGTCCTTCTTGGGCACCCCCTCTCTCTGGGCTCACGTTACTGCCTTCCTCTAGCTGGGTTCCATCATCGGGGTATCCTCCTGGAGCATGTACCCAACACTGTGGTCAAACAGGTCGGGGGACTCCTCAGGAGGACATGGTGGGGCCAGGGAAGGAGTGACTGATGCCATTGAGCCGAGGGAAGAGTCCGCTTTGGCAGCTGCTTTGCCAGACAAAGTAACCTGAGCCTGGGTGAGAGAGGATGAGGAGGATGAGGACGGCTTGGTCATCCACTCTACCAAGTCTTCGCCATGTTGCGGCTCAACACGGCCAGCTGCCGAAAAAAAGGACAAGCGTGTCCCACGGCCACGTGCTGATGAGGATGCACTGTGTCCACGACCAGCACTGTTACCTCTAGACACAGAGCCTGCTTGCCCTCTTTTATTGGCTCGTGACTGTCTGCCTCTCCTTGTTGTCCTTCCAGACATACTAATGGCCTGTAGGGAGATGTAGCTGCACAAAGCTGGGATGTATATATACTGATTATACTGCAGCTAGCAGAATCAACTGCCTGCCTGTAGTATTATTAGTATGAGAACACCAGCAATTGTCTTCAGTTACAGTAGCTTTAGTTGCACAATGTGCAGAGGACACAGTACACTAACTGAAAATACTGAAGCTCCCTGCCTGTGGTATTTGTGTGAGAACACCAGCAATTGTATTGAGGTAAGCTTTAGGTGCACACTGTGCAAAGGACACTAAAGCAAAATACTGCTGCTCCCTGTCTGTATTTGTATCAGAACACCAGCAATTGTATTGAGGTAAGTTTTAGGTGCACACTGTGCAAAGGACACTAAAGCAAAATACTGCAGCTCCCTGCCTGTATTTGTATCAGAACACCAGCAATTGTATTAAGGTAATCTTTAGGTGCACACTGTGCAAAGGACACTAAAGCAAAATACTGCAGCTCCCTGCCTGTATTTGTATCAGAACACCAGAAGTTGCATTGAGGTAAGCTTTAGGTGCACACTATGCAAAGGACACTAAAGCAAAATACTGCAGCTCCCTGCCTGTATTTGTATCAGAACACCAGCAATTGTATTGAGGTAAGCTTTAGGTGCACACTGTGCAAAGGACACTAAAGCAAAATACTGCAGCTCCCTGGGTGTATTTGTATCAGAACACCAGCAATTGTATTGATGTAAGCTTTAGATGCACACTGTGCAAAGGACACTAAAGCAAAATACTGCAGCTCCCTGCCTGTATTTGTATCAGAACACCAGCAATTGTATTGAGGTAAACTTTAGGTGCACACTGTGCAAAGGACACTAAAGCAAAATACTGCAGCTCCCTGCCTGTATTTGTATCAGAACACCAGCAATTGAATTGAGGTAAGCTTTAGGTGCACACTGTGCAAAGGACACTAAAGCAAAATACTGCAGCTCCCTGCCTGTATTTGTATCCGAACACCAGCAATTGTATTGAGGTAAGCATTAGGTGCACACTGTGCAAAGGACACTAAAGCAAAATACTGCAGCTCCGTGCCTGTATTTATATCAGAACACCAGCAATTGTATTGAGGTAAGCTTTAGGTGCACATTGTACAAAGGACACTAAAGCAAAATACTGCAGCTCCCTGTCTGTATTTGTATCAGAACACCAGCAATTGAATTCAGGTAAGCTTTAGGTGCACACTGTGCAAAGGACACAGTACACTAAGTGAAAATACTGCAGCTAACACAATCACCTGCCTGTCTGTCAGTATAGAGAATAACAGGAACGGATCTAGCTAAACTGAATACAGTGTGTAAATATATATACAACACCTAGGATGCATATATATCCTCTACACACTGTAACTGAAGCTAACTGACTCGCCTGCCTGCTCTATCTAACTCAAATTAAATGACACTATCTCTCTCTCTGTCTTTAACCACCGCCGCAACACACTACACAAGGCCGCCATGCAGGAGGCCTTATATAGTGTGGGGCATGTACTAAACCCCCTGAGACATAATTGGCCAAAGCCACCCTGGCTTTGGCCAATTATGTCTCTCCGTTTTTTCTGCGCTGTGATTGGCCAAAGCATGCGGGTCATAGTGCATGCTTGAGCAATCATCAGCCAGCAATGCACTGCGATGCAGCAGTGAATTATGGGCCGTGATGCGCCACTCGAATTTGGCGTGAACGGCCCATAATGTTCGAAATTCAGCGAAGGGCCGAACAGACAATGTTCGAGTCGAACATGGGTTTGACTCGAACTCGAAGCTCATCCCTAGTCAGGACTACCAAACATGAGAAATAAAGGATATGAATGTAGAAATCCTTACTTGGGTAAGCTTAACCTTTTAGCGACTGCACCACGCACATTTACTGCGGCAGGGCAGGCCGCTCTGTGCCAGAATACGTACCTAGTATGTGATCTGACATTACAGCGACCCGCTCCCGCTGTGGCTGGACACATCGGGAGCCAGTCACCGGGTCCGGTAGTGGCGGCCCATCCATTAGGGGTGCCCGAGCGCCGCCCCCTCTATCCACGCCCGCCACTCCCTCCACCTTCTAGCGATGATGCAATGTTCTATCTATCGCCACCGCCGCCACCCCCTATTCATGCATCTGGCCCATTTTAGGATGCCAAGCGCATGAATTACAGCGGCAGGGGTGTTTTTTGAAGCACCTGATTAGAGCCAGAGGCTCTAATAGGCTTCAAAATAGGGTAGGGTGAGCTCGTGGTGCAGAGCATTGCGCTACCAGCCCACCCAGGTGTTACAGCAGCGAATTAATATTCGCTGTTGCAACACTGATCCTCCTCCCAGCCAATTGGGAAGTGGGTCTGATACCCACCACCCAATTGGCTGAAAGGACAGGCGATCCTATTGGACACCTAGGAGGAGGGGAGGAGACACATGGTGGAAGCAAGGAGGAGAAGACACAGGAGCCGCTACCCCCGGTGCCATGATGTCCGCCGCAGCCTGATGTCCGCCAATGCCCGATACCCGCCAGTCCTTGATGTCCACCGCTGCCCGATCCCCGCCGCTGCCCGCCGCCTAGATGGGGTAGGTAGAACGACCGGCAGACAGCGGGGGGGCCCTTTGAAATGCCATGGGGGGGGGTGGTTGTTTGCCTCCCCCAAAACAAAAGACCATGAGCCGCCATTGTGGTCTGGTGGATGCGATGTCCGCCGAGACCTGTGGATCGTTCGGGAGGCAGGCAGAATTGTGAGAGGGTAATGTACTGATCCTGTGTTTCTGCTAAGCACGAACATGGATCTTTACCTTCCCCCAGTCAAAGCACCTCCCCCACAGTTAGTAAGCACTCCCAGGGAACACATTTACCCTTTGATTACCCATGATGGTAACCCCTTCCCTGCCAGTGTCATTAGTACAGTGACCATGTATATTTTTTAGCACTGATCACTGTATTAGTGTCAATGGTCCCCAAAAGTATCAGTTAGGTGTCCAAATTGTCCCCCGTAATATCGCAGTCCTGCTATAAGTCGATGATCACCGCCATTACTAGTAAAAAAAAAATGTAAATAAAAAATAAATGCTCAAACCATATTATATACGCTTATTGGGATTTTATTTTACCAAAAATATGTAGCAGAATACATATCGGCCTAAATTGATGAAGAAATTAGATTTAAAAAAAAAAAAAATTATTGGGTATGTTTTATATCAGAAAGTAAAAAAAAAAATATATTTTTTTTTTAATTGTCGATCTTTTTTTGTTTATAGCACAAAAAAAAAACTGCAGAGGTGATCAAATACCACCAAAAGAAAGCTCTATTTGTGGGCAAAAAAGGACATACATTTCATTTAGGTACAGTGTCGCACATGTGCACAATTGTCAGTTAAAGTAACACAGTGCCAATCGCAAAAAATGGCCTGGTCATGAAGTGGGGTAAACCTTCTAGAGCTGAAGTGGTTAAAGAAAGGGAATACATTTGTTCCCTTTAATCTAGGCCCCTCCTTATCCCTCCCATGAAATGATGGCCTGGTTGAATCTAGGAGAGTAGTCTGTAGTCTGAAGACTGGCAAGCAACGTGAAGGGATAAAGCTGTGGGTTCCCCTATGTGGGCTTCCTCTCAGATGGGGCTTCCTGCATTGAGCTAACTCCCGACCTTGGAGGAATAGTTCTTCTCTGTAGTGCCAATGGATTTGGGTATTTGGACTGTATTTGAAATGGGTATTTGGCCTTCCCTCAGTGCCATGATTTGGAGGTTGTATTGACTTAAGTAGAGGAGATAGATTTGGCTTCTGGCTGGGTGTGATCACATGTCAAGTGGATCTGAAAACATTTAGGCTGTGGGCGACTGGATGGGTGCTGTCCCTGGGACAGAGTTGGTGGTGGTTAGGTCATCTTGGCAGCGTTGTGAGGATCCCTTTAATGGAACACATGTCAAGTGACCTGAGCCCCCTTGTCTCAGGGGCCCTAGGTGCCCAGCTGGACTTTTGGAGCATTAACCTGTAACCACGAGAGGAATACAAGATCTTGTGGTGTAAATAACAAAGAGATGGCCCCTGCCCCCACCTGTAACTGGCCTTCAGAGCAAGGAGCACATGGAAGGACAAACTTGTGATGTAAGTACCTCACAAATGAGTGGAGGGGTCAGTGCTGTAGGGTACCAGGCCTTTTGACCACTAAGTTTCATCCTAGTAATGCCCCTGAATTTGACTTCACAGAAGGGACAACAGCTTGCAGCTCAGTTGTAGTATTTTGCTGTAAGAGTATCTAGAGAATATAATAAGCCACTGGGTAAGTCAGTTCATCACTGTCCACCCATAACTGAAATATAATTTGGCGACCCTTTAAAACATGGACATACAAGATCTAAATTTTTAGTGATTTATTAAATAGTAGTCAGAATTTTTATTTTTATCTGGGCTAAAACTGAAATTGTTCCCTGGATTAACTAACTACTCAAATGTTACCCAGTTCAATGAATATATGCATTATTGCCTCAGTTAGAAAAATACACTCAGATTTAGCATTCAAGTATTACATACATACTTCTTCTCAGAAGATATATGTTTCATATTATATTTCTTAAATTCCAGATGGGATAAGTGTATTAAAAATCACATGTAGAATTCAAAGTATGAATGGGGCTTTCTGTGTTAAAAAGAATTGGGTTTAGCTGTGCTATTGAATACAGGAAGAAACATCCTGCTTCTCCTATGGAATGAAGCTGTCATGTAACTGTACATTGCTTTGTATAGAAAAATGATTTTATTAATAGCAAATTATATGTCTCACTCGTATTCTGTAAAATAGACTACTGTTTTGTTTTTTGTATGGGAAAAAAACAATGGCCTTATTTTTCCAGAGCCCCTCCAGGGGGACATAATATATGGAACAGAAAGGTTCATTAACTACTAAAATCGGATTATGCACAAAAATGAGCATACATTGAATTGGAAAAACAGTTAGGTCACGACACAGGAATCCAAAATGGAAAAGCAATTAACACTCCATGTAAACTTTTATTTTATGGTTAATGTAGCACACGGACCCTTTTCTCCTGCTTACCTCCTCCTTGCAGGGATAAAGGCACACCGTGCCACATGCCCGGATCCTCCTGGTTTAGAAGGTTGAGCAGTGTTCTTTAATTTTGGGTCCTGCAGCGAGTTACCTCCCATCCATTGGTTCTCATCCCTAAAGTATAGGGAAAAGTCTATGTTCTTTCCCTAAAGAAAGTCAATGTCCACACAACTTCAACTCCAACAAAGAGTTTATTTTCCTTTGCTTCAGTTAACGGGGAAATTGAAGAGAGAAAGAAGTTAGCGAAGTTAGGAGGTAGATTCAGGCACATACCACTTGGCTTACTCGTCGCCACTCGATCCCGAGTGGGTTTAGCTCACCCGGATAGATCCCTCTCACAGTTCTAGCAGCCGGAGTGGAGCTCGAACAATACTGTAACTTTGTCCCCCGTCTGGGACGGGTTCAGGAGATCCTCTAATAGAGCAGAATCCTGTTATTCCTGAATCCAGAACATTGCTTGAACCTCTGTAAAAAAATTTAAGAACCGATGATGCCAATGGGCACTTTACAGGGTTATTTTGCGGAGCAAGGAATCCTTCCCTCTGACAGGTCACCAGGCCTCTTCCGCTTGTGTACAAGGCATAAGATACAAGTAAGATTTCTGTCTGGCATTCCCTGCAACAAAATTTTAATTTTTGTGTGAAATACTCTCAATAGGAATTCACATTTTTTCCTTAATAGAGCCCTGCAGATGCAGAAGCTGATTGATAATTATGAAATCACTCCCATTAGACTCACTTGGAACATGGACACAAACACACAGGGATTCCTTCAGAATAACAAAAGGTAGGAATCTGCAACAAAGTTTGCAATGTACATCACCCAGAGGGGAATGTTTTTTTTCCTCAACAAAAGTGGAATTACTCTTTAAACACAGGTAAGTGTGATACCTAGGTAGTTAAAAGTGGGTTTGTTTAGTATTAGTGGTTGGTTAAGGAATAGGTAAAAGCAAATTGCCTATGCACATGTGTTTTCACATGCCAATCCAAAGCCAAGCAATTTTGGAGGGGACCTGGAAACCTACTATGTGAAAAATCCACCAAGAAAATTCCATGGAAAAAGGTTTTTAAGCATTTCATACATGATGCCCAGAAAACTGCTCCATAGAATCGCCAACAGTCGTATACGACTGAACAGATATAAACATACAAACAAATTAGTGTTTTACCCATGCAGGGCAAATCAATAGGTCTGCTTTGATGCCCAGTAGAACATACTCACCTTTGTTTCACTCCCCCTGGTGTAGCTTTGTTTAAGGTCATGGGTTAGGGGCTCAATTCTTGTACAGGTACAGGTAGCCATGTATCGAAAACTGGCAACCATGGTTTTACGGCTCCTTAAACCAGCATCCAAGTCCACACATGCTCTACAACAAGGTTCTGTACTTAATATGTGACCAATTCCGTATAAAAACTGCCACCATCCTTTATCTGCAGTGTAATCAGTCTCCGATAACTCAAATGCACCACTACATTCATAATAGAGATAATAATGTAGCGGGTACCCCAAATATGGGGGGTCGCTATGTTCTAAATTTAGGTAGAGCCTTTCAGAACTGTTTGTTGAATCATTCAGCTCTGTGCTAATCTATTTATAGCATATTCCCCAACACAAAACTCGGGCTGCTTTTATCACAGTTAACGGAGAACTTGTCAGAAGTTATCAGGCTGATAACAGAAGAAAGAGCAGGAGACAGCTACGGGACATAGTGCTTTGAAGAGAGATAAGAAAACACTGCAGATATACAGTATCTCCCAAAAGTGAGTACACCCCTCACATTTTTGTAAACATTTTAAGATATCTTTTCATGTGACAACACTAAAGAAATGACACTTTGCTACAATGTAAAGTAGCGAGTGTACTCATTTTTGTTGTCAGCAGTTTAGACATTAAAGTGGAGTTCCACCCAAAAATGGATCTTCCACTTTTTGGAATCCCCCCCCCCCCATCTGGTGTCACATTTGGCATCTTTCAGGGTGGAGGAGGGAGCAGATACCTGTCTAATACAGGTATTTGCTCCCACTTCCTGGCATAGATCACCTTGGTGATCTACGCCACTTCCGGCACCTATTCTGTCCTCCCCCGCTGTCTTCTGGGAGACACACAGGTCCCAGGAGACAGCAGGGACAAGTGAGGACGCCCAGCGCGACTCGCGCATGCGCAGTAGGGAACCGAGACATGAAGCCACAAGGCTTCACTTCCTGATTCCCTTACCGAGGATGGCGGCGGCAGAAGCTGATCCTCGAGCGACAGATCGGCTTCGGCTGCCAACATCGCAGGTGCCCTGGACAGGTAAGTGTCCATATATTAAAAGTCAGCAGCTGCTGTATTTGTAGCTGCTGGCTTTTAATATTTTTTTTTTAGTGGGACCTCCGCTTTAATGGTTGTGTATTGAGTTATTTTAAGGGGACAGCAAATATACACTGTTAGAGCCCATTCACACAGGGGCGGCACGACTTTGGGGGCGACTCGGCAAGGCGATCTGAAGACGACTTCAGAGGCAACTTGCAAAATGACTTCTGTATAGAAGTCAATGTAAGTCGCCCCGAGTCGCCCCAAAGTAGTACAAGAACCTTTTTCTAAGTCGGAGCGACTTGCGTCACTCCTATTAGAACGGTTCTATTGAACAGAGCGGGACGCGACTTGTCAGGCGGCTTAGTCGTCTGACGAGTCTCCCATGTGTGAATGGGCTCTGATTCAAGCTGTACACTCACTACTTTACAATGTAGCATAGTGTAATTTCTTCAGTGTTGTCACATGAAAAGATATAATAAAAAAAATTAAAAAATGAGAGGGGGTACTCACTTTTGTGAGATAATGTATGTGCCCAGCTCAAATTTCATGAATCGGGTTTACATCCACTTAAAAGAGGAGCTCCAGGCTCCCCTCCAAAAAACATACTGTAGCTGTTTACTTTTAATATTAGGGCATTTACCTGTCCAGGCATTCAGCGATGTTCTCACCCAAGCCGATTCTTCAAATGACGGGTGCTGCCGCTGCCATCTTGACTAAGGGAAACCAGCAGTAAAGCCTTGCTTCACAGCCGGTTTCCTACTGCACATGCGAAAAACTTTGTGAATAGCCCACAGCCTTCTGGGACCTGTGAAGTGTCCCAGAAGGCTGCGGGGGAAGGAGAGGGGGCCGGAATCTTCAAGCTCAGTTCCCAGTTCCCTGTGGCAAACTGAGCCATATGTCAATACCAGGTACCCACTCTCTCCCAAAAGGTGCCAAATGTGGCAGCGGAGGGAGGGAGGGAAGAGGCAGACAAGCGGAGCTTCCTCTTTTGTGTGGATCTCCGCTTTAACTAAGTCAGAACTTACTCCCACCTCCATTCTAAGCCTTATACTAACTACCCTGTAAAGGAAATATATATATATATATATATATATATATATATTTACCTAATCTAAGGGTGCTCTGATTCGGTCAACAGATGGCTTCAGAGGAGAGAGGAGAGCAGCGGCAACAGCTATAGAGCTTGTGCGGTGAAATCCCCACAAGAGGGGCGTTGAGAACAAACATTTGCATTTGAGAGATGAAACAAAGGACGAAGAAGGTGCATTCTAGTTAAATTTAGACATATTACATGTCTCAATTCAAGGTAAGTTTAGTGTCACTTTAGCCACTTCACCAGGGTGGACATCAAATGGTGTCCGGGAATGAAGTGGTTATACCAGGATGATACCTGCAGGCATCATCCCAGTATCAAAAGATTGAAGTGATTTGAGTGGCTGTACAACCACTTGATCACTTCTGTGGGTGGCGAAATGGGGTCCCCCCGCCCCCTTTTCCTGTCCAAATGGGGAACATGGGATTGCTCCGACTGGCAGCATCAGCTGCAGTATACAGAGAGAGAGGAACTGACATTGTTCCTCCCTCTCTGTGACCCCGGAAACCGGAAGCATTTGTTTACCTGGCCATTAATGGATATGCATACGTATCCATATACATACGTAAGTCCTGCATGCATATGTAAACAGGGATTGCATCACACATTGGAGATATTCTCGTGAACGTCAGAGGACAATAATTTTAGATCCAGACCTCCTGTGTTGCTCTAAACTGGAAGGTGCAACTCTAAACTGTAAAGGTGTTTAAAGCGCCACCTATGGAGATTTTTAGGTACCGTCGTTTGGCGCCACTTCACGGGCGTACACAATTTTAAAGAGTGACATGTTAGGTATCTATTTACTCGGAATAACATCATCTTTCATATTTTACTAAAAAATGTGGGTATTGTATAGTGTTTGTGTGCAATAAAATTCAATAAAGTTTATTTTTTTTATTTTTTTATTGCATTTGAAAAACCGCTGCGCAAATACTGTGTGACATAAAAACTCGCAACACCTAAAATTTTATTCTCTAGGGCCTCTGCTTAAAACATATATGTAATGTTTGGGGGTTCTAAGTAATTTTCTAGCACAAAAATGTAGATTTTTACATATATGTGAAAAGTGTCAGAATTGGCCCATTGTTAAAGTGGTTAAAGCATCGCTTGTTAGCACCCTCGTCCCCTCTTCTGCCACATTTGGCACTTTTTGGTTTTGACAGGTACCCATTTCCACTTCCGGCTCAGATTGCCGCTGTGAACTGAGATGGAAGTTTTGCCCCTCCTCTTCTTTGCTTGCAGTTTTCTGGGACACATCACAACTACCAAAAGACTACGGGACCATTCACAAGGTGCATCACGACTTTAATCGCAGCATCGATGCATCGCGATTTGGCCGTCTGCGATTCAGCATCGATGCTGCGACCCAAAATAATCAATGTTTGTATCCGCACTGTGCCCTGCCACTCTGAATGGAGCCAAAATGAGCCACGGGCGTTAGCCACGAGAGCAGCCGAAAGGCAAACAGAGCCGAAGTGAGCTGTGGTCATTAGCCGTGCCCTCTTTTCCTGCCTCCTGCTGACGTCATCCCCAGCCGCCCGGCGCCCATGTGTTGAGCTGGCTGCTACAGGAGAGGAGACATATGGAGCAAGTGTTCCCGACTCCCGGTCTCTAGAGAGTCCTCCTCCTCCTCCTCCTCGGCTCGCTGTCACACAGGCTGCTGCAGAAGACCTGAGCCAGCGTCCCGCGCTTGTCCTCCTCACAACAGGCTGCTGCGGGCAGTGGCACACTCTGTCATCATCATCATCAGGTACTTGTCAGACACCGACAGTTTATATCTGATGCACCATTATGTTCAAATTTGCCAAATTATGACCAATTGACCTTATTGTCTTAGTGATTGATTCACATAACAACTTCATCGATACCTTCTTTTTTTTTGTATAGTTTATGATTTTGCTCCTCACTGCCCCACACATGCAGCCATGCATTGCATGTGTGGGGCAGTGATGAGCAAAACCATAAATCATAATTTTTTTGCATTACTGAAGTTGTGATGTGAATCAATCACCAAGACAATAAGACATACATAAACCATAATTAATGAAATGGCATACATTGTCGTTTGGGGGGATGTTATAGTGACATTGTCCGCAGTCTCTGTCCATCTCTTGTATTATGTCCGCAGTCTCTCTGACCATCTCCTGTAGCATGTCCGCAGTCTCTCTGACCATCTCCTGTAGCATGTCCGCAGTCTCTCTGACCATCTCCTGTAGCATGTCCGCAGTCTCTCTGACCATCTCCTGTAGCATGTCCGCAGTCTCTCTGACCATCTCCTGTAGCATGTCCGCAGTCTCTCTGACTATCTCCTGTAGAATGTCCGCAGTCTCTCTGACCATCTCCTGTAGCATGTCCGCAGTTTCTCTGACCATCTCCTGTAGCATGTCCGCAGTCTCTCTGACCATCTCCTGTAGCATGTCCGCAGTCGCTGATCATCTCCCGTAGCATTTCCGCAGTCTCTGATCATCTCCTGTACTAGGTCTGCACTCTCTGACAATCTCCTGTACTATGTCTGCAGCCTCTGATCATCTCCTGTACTATGTCTGCAGCCTCTGATCATCTCCTGTACTATGTCTGCAGTCTCTAAACATCTCCTGTACTATGTCTGCAGTCTCTGACCATCTCCTGTACTATGTCTGCAGTCTCTGACCATCTCATGTACTATGTCTGCAGTCTCTGACCATCTCTTGCAGTAGGTCTGCAGTCTCTGACCATCTCCTCTAGTATTTTGGGGGCGAGCCTGCAGCTCATCTAAGTTGTTGTCTGCTTTGTTTAAACTTTGCTACATGCAGGGAGTGTTGTTGTTTTTTCAAAAGAACAGATAGAATAAAAAAAATGGAGTTCTCCTGAATTTTTTGGATGAAAACCATGCGCACTTGCGCTGTAATCGTGATGCATCGCGGAATCGAATCAAATCAAATCGTTGACCTGATAATCGTAATTGAATCGAATCGTGAGGCCAGTAAAGATGCGCACCTCTAACGCACATGCAGTAGGAAACAGTCTGTGAAGCCTCAAGGCTACAGTTGCCGGCACCTGCACTCAAAGCCGATTGAAGAATCGACTTAGGCGAGGACATTGTGGGATCACTGGACAGGTAAGCATCCTTATATTAAAAGTCAGCAGCTACTGTACAGTAATTGTAGCTGCTGACTTTTATATATTTCTGAACAAGCCTTGAGCTCCTCTTTATGCTTGTGTAGCGATACCTCCAACTAAGAAGGCCGCAGATTTAGTTTGGGCCCTGATGACAGCTCCGCCAACCCCCGGCAATATGCTCTACCCTCTGCTGGCACAGCTAGTACTAAAAGTAAACTATCTATCTTATACCTTATGAATAAGTGAGCATTGAGACAATACTAAAGAAAAAAAAGGGTATAAGGTTTTACTTAAGCTCTTAGTAAGAAAGATAATAACATTGATCACAGTTTACGTTCAATCATTGGTAATGCAGAGCCCTGCAATGCTAACACACTAAAGAACTGACATGCAACAAGTGCGCCACACTGGCGACCGTTAGCTAAATGCCCTATGGCGCAATAACCCAAAACACATTAGTAACCCCACCAGGCCTGGTTTTTGAGGTCTATAACTTAGTCCTTTTTCTTCACCGGCAGGTCTTTAACGGTGGTGCACATTAACAAAATACAACTTTGTAATCCAGTGAGGTAGGTAGAGATGGGCAGGAACTTGGCTATCCCGACTACAAGTTCAGCTATGGTATGGCTCTTCTTCACTAAGGGTATCAGGAACAACTAGAGGGGGCCACGGCAGTCTATTGGCCTATATGCATTAACAGTATCTCGTTCTGGGCATATGCCCTCTCACCCGCCGGACTACGGATCCAGTCCGGGAAACTTCCACCGGCTGTGTCACACGCACTCGGTCTCTCCAGCGATCGGGTCCCCGATCCAACAAGGCTGTAGCTGAGCGAAGTCAGATGCCACCCAGGCTCGCAGAGGGGTGGAAGGCTCTTTGGTGCTGAGCAAGGCCTCAGGCTTCAGGCCTTGCACTCCGACACATCCGCACAGGAGGATCAGGCTGTGAAGTCTCGTGTCCCAAAGAGGCCAAGCCCAGCTTCGCCTCCTCCTTTTATAACCCCTCCCATGAGTCTCTGCGGTGGGAACATATGAAGAATGTGGTTCTGGGTGATGTAGTCTCTCTCTCTCCTCTGCTCTCACTCCAGCAATGTCTTTTCTCTACTTCCTCCTGACTCACCTCTCCCCTAGAACTTCTTGTCTCTCTGCATTAAAGGGGAACCCCCCGCTACACACTCCCCCCACTTTGAATCTTTGGTCCCCAAAGACATTTTTTTTAGGTCTGCAAAACATTCTAGATTCAATGCGGTTGCATAGGGTTGACAGAGGAGCCTCCCACCAATCATCATAAGATGGGGAGCTGTCCTGTCTACAGGTCGCTTCAGTGGGGGCGACCTGTCTAGCTGTGCCAGAGAGTGAGCTGGGGTTGCCCTCCACCAAATGGACCGTGGAGGGATCCGGATTCTCAGCATTCCTCCTAGCAGTAACTACAGAGTCTTCTGAGCTGTTCCCCATTTGTGGGTAGGTCAGCTTCTTAGGAGGCCGGATGACTCTTCGAGCCCTTTGCTCTCTTGGGATTTCTGGCTCTGGCGCCACAGGCTCCTCTTCCTCTGAACAACCATCATGGGCATCTTCCCAGTATTCTGCTGAAGGACTAGAAGGGATGAACTCTGTGGCTTCTGGGTTCAGTGTTTCATTTGTGTTGTCTTCAGTGGTTGGAAGATCTATGGTAGAAGTTCCTGGAGTTGGGGAAGGCCACAGCCAATCAAGTTCTCCCTCCTCACTTCCACTAAGTTGAGAGGCCTCTCCATCTTCAGCTCGGGAATTCTGCGACTGAGTGTTCGGCCTAGGAGTATCCAGGATAGAGGCCGGTTCAGGGGGAGTCTCCCACGGGAAGTATTCTAACTGCCTCAGCAAGTGGGAGAAGGTGGTTTCGATGCCACGTCTTCAGTGGGCCTACCTTTCCTTCTGGCTTCAACGTATAGACAGGTAGGCCTGGCAACTTCCTGCAGATGACATAGGGTTCAGATCTCCATCTGTCTGCAAGTTTGTGCTTTCCAGGGACCCCCAGATTGCGTAACAGTACTCGATCCCCGGGCTGTAGGTCTTGTACCCGAACCTTCAAGTCGAAGTTTCTTTTATTTCGAGCTCCCCTTTGATCTGAGGCCGCTTGAGCATGTTCATGGGCTACTTTCAGGCTGTGTCTGAGCCTGTCCACATATCCTTTGTGGGATGTGGCTGAGGAATGGTCCAGAGAGGTGCCAAAGGCCAAGTCCACCGGTAGTCTCGCTTCTTTCCCAAACATGAGTCGATATGGGGAGTAGCCTGTAGCATCACTGATGGTGCAGTTGTAAGCATGTACTATGGCTGCTATGTGTTGGCTCCAATGTTGCTTTTTCTCGCTTTCCAGAGTCCCCAACATGTTGAGCAAGGTTCAGTTAAACCTTTCCGGCTGAGCATCTCCCTGTGGATGGTAAGGTGTAGTTCGAGTCTTTTTGATTCCCAAAGAATCCAGGAGCTTCCGGATCAGCTTACTCTCAAAGTCCCTCCCTTGATCTGAATGGAGTCGCTGTGGCAGCCCATAATGGACAAAGTACTTCTCCATAAGTACCTTGGCTACGGTGGAGGCCTTCTGGTCTTTGGTGGGGAAAGCCTGGGCATACCTGGTGAAATGGTCGGTTATCACCAGAACATTTCCTAGTCCACTCAGGTCGGGTTCGAGGCAGAGAAAATCAATGCATACCAGATCCATTGGGCCTTGACTCTGTAGATGGCCCATTGGGGCAGCTTGATGGGGTAAAGTCTTCCTCTGGATGCATCGTGCACATGAGTGGCAGTACTCTTCTATCTCTGCCCTCATGCAGGGCCAATAGAACCGACTTCTGATAAGTTGAAAGGTCCTTTCAGCCCCTAGGTGGCCATGGTTGTCATGCAGGGCAATCAGAACAGTCTCTCGATATTTCTCTGGGAGGAACAGTTGCCACTTATCTTCTGAGTCATCAGAGGGGCCCCTTCGGTAGACCACTCCCTGATGTAACTGCAACCTGTCCCACTCTTTCCTCAGCAGGCGAGCTTCTTTTGAAGGTTGACGTATGAGTCTGTTTGGATCCTGATTCTCCAGGGCCTCCAGGACCAATCTCCCCATGGGGTCTTCCAATTGGTCACACTTCAACTCCTTCTTGGACAGTCTTGGCAGGTTGTCCTCTCCCAGTTGAGCTACTCCACAGTAGTGTTTGGGGACTCCCACCGTGGTAACTCCTATTTCCTCTGCTCTGGAACCTCCTCGAGCTTGGAATTCAGCTCCTTGACAAAGGGCCTGCACCCCGTCCGGTGCCACTTGGGTCCAATCTTCTACGTCACTGGTGAGAGAATGAGATCTCCTGGACAGAGCGTCTGCATCTCGATTCCCAGTCCCTGGCCTATACTTTAGGCTGAAGTTGAATCCAGAAAGTGCGGCCAGCCACCTGTGTCCAGTGGCATCCAGCTTGGCCGTGGTGAAAAGGTAGGTAAGGGGGTTGCTGTCGGTCTTCACAGTGAACTCCGCCCCATACAGGTAGTCTTTGAGCTTGTCTACTACCGCCCACTTAAGGGCCAGGAACTCCAGCTTGTGAGTGGGGTAGTTCTTCTCAGGGGGGGTCAGGCTCCGGCTCACATAGGCAACAGGCCGTTGTTGCCCTTCGTGTTCTTGATAAAGTACTCCTCCCAGACCGTCATGACTAGCATCTACATGTAGTTCATAGGGCTTGGTTGGGTCTGCATAGGCCAAGACTGGGGCAGTGGTTAGGCTCTCCTTTAATGCCTGGAAGGCCTCTTCACACTTCTGGTTCCACTGATCTCTGACTGACTCTCCCGGCTTCCTGGGCCCTGAGTCGTCCTCTTCCCCCTCGGTCTTGAGTAGTTCATTCAATGGCCTGGCAATTCGGGCGAATCCTTCCACAAACCTCCTGTAATAGGAGCAGAACCCCAAGAAGGATCTGAGTTCTGTTACTGTGGTGGGTCGTGGCCAGGAGGTAACTGCCTCCAATTTCTCAGGGTCTGTGGCAACCCCTTCTTCAGACACTATGTGCCCCAGATAGTTCACAGAAGACTGATAGAACCGACACTTCTCAGGCGAAAGCTTGAGTCCTTCCTCACTGAGTCTTCTCAACACTTTTTCCAGCCTCCTTTTGTGTTCTTCCAAGGTTCTCCCAAAGACAATGACATCGTCCAGGTATACAAGGACTTCAATAAGGTTCATGTCTCCTACAGTCTTCTCCATGAGACGTTGGAAAGTCGCTGGGGCTCCAGACAGACCTTGGGGCATCCGGTTGAATTCAAAGAACCCTACTGGGGTTATGAAGGCTGTCTTCTCCCTGTCTTCTGGGTGCATAGGAATCTGATAGTACCCGCTCTTGAGATCCATAACGCTGAACCATTTAGCTCCAGACAAGCTCTGTAGGGCATCCTCTATCCTCGGAGTGGTGTATTGGTCAGGTATGGTTCTCCTGTTGAGAGTCCTGTAGTCGATACAGAGCCTCAATGATCCATTCTTCTTTCTGACCACCACGATGGGAGAGGCATAGGGGCTTCTGGACTCCCGTATCACACCAGTCCTCTTGAGTTCTGCAAGTTGTTCCCTTAGATCCTCCAGATCTGCTAGGGGGACCCGCCTGACCCTCTCTCGGAAGGGCTTGTCTTCCTGGAGGCGGATCCGATGGGTGGCACTCCTTGCACACCCCACATCGAACTCATCCTTAGAGAAGATCTTCTCCCATCTATTCAACTGGGCCTTGGCTCTCTCCTTCCAAGCTCCTGGCAGATTCGGGTTTTCCATGGACAGCTTCTCCCAAGCATCTCCTCCTTCACCTGTCCTCTTCACTTCTGACAGGGTAACAGGGGCCGCAGGGCTCACCTGGCCTAGCAGCATTCTGGCTGGGATTTCCATGGGGTCTCTGGTAGTGTTCCTAACACTCACTGGAACTCTACAATGGGCCTTCTTCAGGACCTTCAGCGGAATCACTTCCGGTATCACTTCCAGACCTGAGGACTCACCCCTTGGGTCTGACTCCAGCACGACAAAGGGACCAGGCTGCTCCCAAGTAAGCTTCACAGTGGCTCTGAGACAGGTTACTTCGCCGGGCTGCAACACTACCCCTTCTCTTCCAAGTCTCCACACCTTCCCTATCCCCTCTCCAGGGGTCTCCTGCTCTTGGACCAGCCGTTGGTAGGCCGTCTTCAGCATGGGATGGATCTTGGTGGCTATTTTCCCCTCTTCTTTTACTAGAGGGGTCAGGAGTCTTCGGACCAGGTCCGTGTTCGTCCCTATTATAAGGGAATTCTTGTTGGCTCCAGGCGGCCTAGGGCACACGACTGCCAGGGTGTCAAACACTTCGGCCTTCCCAGCCACGGATGGGTCAAAGGTCATCTTGATGGGAAGATAGCCGTCGTAAGGGAAACTCTGGGTTCCAATTCCCCATATTTCCAGCTCTTCTATCTTCTGGATAGGCAGATGACTCAAGTGCCTATCGTAGAAGTCCCGGTATAGTAGGGTCACTTGTGCCCCGGTATCCAAGAGGGCCCTGGTGTAGACTCCCTCCACTTGAATGGGCACTATAGGAGATGGGCCCACCAGCTTCTCCGGATATGGCCCGGCAGGGGTCGCCTTCTTCAGACCTTTTCCTTTTGGACTCTCTCTTGTCCTATTCCCTTTGGACTTGAACCTTTCTTGAGCCTGGTATGCATTGACTTCCCTCCTCTTTATGGGTGTAGGAACCCACTGAGGGATACTGTTATTTTTCTTAGGTGTGCACCCCCTCTGGGGAGTGCTGTGTCTCTTCTGAGGGGTCTTGCCCCCTTTCTCTGCGGTGTATCTCTGTTGGAGAATGTTGTGTTTCCTCTGAGGTGTTCTATTTTCTCTCTTCTTCTGTTTTTCATTCAGTTTGGAGCTCACTGAAAATGATGGGTACCCGGTTGACTCCTTCACCGGGGCCCTCTGAAGTTTTCCGCCGGCTGGCGGTTATTTATCTTTTTCTTCCTGGGACTGGAACATATGTTTGCAAAATGACCAATCCCTCCGCAGTTGTAACAAATCACCTCTTCTTCACGATCCTGTAGAGAAGCGGGCGCTGAGGTATTCGGGAACAACTCCTTTCTTGGACTTTTCTTTTCTGGTTTCCTTTGATCTTTCTCCATCAAAGAGGTCAGTATCTCCAACACTTGGGACATCTGCGATTTCAGGGTGTCCATTTCTGCATCTCTTTCGGGGGTCATGGCCGGGCTGACCATCACCACCAGAGGTTTGGTTGGCTCGACTGGCTGTTCCCTCTTTTTCTCCTCCCACATGGCCTCTTCCTCTCTGACCATTCGAATGAGGTTGGGGTATTCCAGGTTCTTCCCGTCCTGTCGGGTGCGCAGCGCCAATGCAATAGGATCCAGGGGCTGAGCTCCCCTCAATACCTGCTGAGCCCGGGCCTCGTCTACCTTCCCTGGGTCGATCCCCTTCTTCAGAATAATTCTATGCAGGATCTTATCTAGACGTCCCATATATTCTGACAGTTTCTCTCCTGTTTTCTGGTAGCAGTGCTCCAGCTGATAGGTGAGCTCGGTAACTTTTTCTGTCCCACCGAACACATTCTGCAAGATGTCCAAGTAGTCCTGTGCAGTACAGTCTTTCCTGCTCATCTTCAGGTTGCGTATGGCATCCAGAGCAGGCCCCTTCAAACTTTCAGCAATTCGCTGTTTCTTGCTGCGTTCTGGAACTTCCCATTCCTCTAAGGCCTGAGTGATGCCATCTAGCCACTCCTCAAATCCTTCTTCCCCTGAGGGCACAGGTTTTCTCCCTGAGAATATCCGGAGCTTTCTGTACCCCGACATTGGGTAATCTGTGGGATTCTTCTTGCACTGGGCCACAATCTCTCCCAGTACAGCGCATAGTTCTGTGCTGAGGGTGGCCGGGGATGATCTGGGACTCTCTGTATCCTCCTGCTCTTGTGCCTTAGGGGATGGTGGGGGAGGTATCTGTGGAGATGATGACTTTCTTATTTGGAACCGATCTCCCTTATGTGGCAGCGCATGTGTCAGATGGTAGGTCTGCCCATCCATAGCTCGTCTTTCCACTCTATTAATGCGTATGTACACGAAGCATGTGGTCTCACATCCATCACCCATGATTTCTGGCATGGTGATAGGGATGTCATTAACTGCTTTATCGCATCTCTTTGCCAGATCCCCGGGAGTTCAATAACTGCCGCCGCGGCCGGATCTGCGCCAGCCATTGTGTACCACTATCCTACTTCTAGCGGGTCCATGCCGGTCTTTTGGCGTGTTCGCTTGCTGTATCAGGATCCCGGACGAGAACCCCCACGTGTAGCGATACCTCCAACTAAGAAGGCCGCAGATTTAGTTTGGGCCCTGATGACAGCTCCGCCAACCCCCGGCAATATGCTCTACCCTCTGCTGGCACAGCTAGTACTAAAAGTAAACTATCTATCTTATACCTTATGAATAAGTGAGCATTGAGACAATACTAAAGAAAAAAAAGGGTATAAGGTTTTACTTAAAGGGGTTGCTCCACCGGAAAAAAAAATTAAAAGCCAGCAGCTACAGCTACAGCAGCTGCTGGCTTTTAATATTTGGACACTTACCTGTCCTGGAGTCCAGCGACGTCCGCAGCAGAGGACGAGCGACCACTCGTCGCTCTGCTGCTCCCTCCGCCATCCTCGCTGAGGGAACCAGGAAGTGAAGCCCTGCGGCTTCATGCCCGGTTCCCTACGGCGCATGCGCGAGTCGCGCTGCGCCGTTCTGATTGGTGCTCCTGTGTTCTGGGAGCCGAGTGTCTCCCAGAACACCAAGGGAAGTCTGCGGGAAGTGACGTAACTCCCGCAGATTCCCGGAGACAGGACTCCCGGATGTGGGTGAAAATACCTGTCTTAGACAGGTATCTTCACCCCCCTCCCCCCTGAAAGGTGTCAATTGTGACACCGGAGGGGGGGGAGGGTTCCAAATAGCAAAAGTTGCTATTTAGGGTGGAGCTCCACTTTAAGCTCTTAGTAAGAAAGATAATAACATTGATCACAGTTTACATTCAATCATTGGTAATGCAGAGCCCTGCAATGCTAACACACTAAAGAACTGACATGCAACAAGTGCGCCACACGGGCGACCGTTAGCTAAATGCCCTATGGCGCAATAACCCAAAACACATTAGTAACCCCACCAGGCCTGGTTTTTGAGGTCTATAACTTAGTCCTTTTTCTTCACCGGCAGGTCTTTAACGGTGGTGCACATTAACAAAATACAACTTTGTAATCCAGTGAGGTAGGTAGAGATGGGCAGGAACTTGGCTATCCCGACTACAAGTTCAGCTATGGTATGGCTCTTCTTCACTAAGGGTATCAGGAACAACTAGAGGGGGCCACGGCAGTCTATTGGCCTATATGCATTAACAGTATCTCGTTCTGGGCATATGCCCTCTCACCCGCCGGACTACGGATCCAGTCCGGGAAACTTCCACCGGCTGTGTCACACGCACTCGGTCTCTCCAGCGATCGGGTCCCCGATCCAACAAGGCTGTAGCTGAGCGAAGTCAGATGCCACCCAGGCTCGCAGAGGGGTGGAAGGCTCTTTGGTGCTGAGCAAGGCCTCAGGCTTCAGGCCTTGCACTCCGACACATCCGCACAGGAGGATCAGGCTGTGAAGTCTCGTGTCCCAAAGAGGCCGAGCCCAGCTTCGCCTCCTCCTTTTATAACCCCTCCCATGAGCCTCTGCGGTGGGAACATATGAAGAATGTGGTTCTGGGTAGGGATGAGCTTCGTGTTCGAGTCGAACATACGTTCGACTCGAACATCGGCTGTTCGATCGTTCGACGAAGATCGAACGATTTGGGCCGTTCGCGCCAAATTCGAGTGACGCGAACGGCCCACAATGCACTACGCCATCGCAGTGTCATCCAGGCGCTGTGATTGGCCAAGCATGCACTGTGACCCCGCATGCTTGGCCAATCACAGCGCCGGCAGCGAGGAGAGCAATGATTGGCCACAGGCAGGATGCCTGTGGCCAATTATTGCTGAGGGTGTTTAGTACACGCCCCACACTATAAAAGGCCGCCAGCACGGCGGCCTAGTGTAGTGTGTTCCGGAGCAGGGATAGAGCAGCATAGGCAGGGCCAGTGACTGTTATTTCTTTCTTGCTTAACCTGGATTCCTTTAGTTTAGGGAAAGAGAAGGATAGGTAGGGAGAGTGTCAGTGTGTTTTGTGCTTGTGCTATAGTGTGCTTAAAAAAAACATTTATTCTAGGGACAGAAAACTGTAGGTAGGGACAGTGTCAGTTTCTTTCACTCTGCAAGTCCTTGTTTCCAGGGACCTGGAAGGACAGTGAGTGAATTGTCCTTGTGCTATATTGTGCTTAAAAAAACATTTATTCTAGGGACAGAAAACTGTAGGTAGGGAGAGTGTCAGTTTCTTTCACTCTGCAAGTCCTTGTTTCCAGGGACCTGTAAGGACAGTGAGTGAATTGTCCTTGTGCTATATTGTGCTTAAAAAAAACATTTATTCTAGGGACAGAAAACTGTAGGTAGGGAGAGTGTCAGTTTATTTCACTCTGCAAGTCCTTGTTTCCAGGGACCTGGAAGGACAGTGAGTGAATTCTCCTTGTGCTATATTGTGCTTAAAAAAAACATTTATTCTAGGGACAGAAAACTGTAGGTAGGGACAGTGTCAGTTTCTTTCACTCTGCAAGTCCTTGTTTCCAGGGACCTGTAAGGACAGTGAGTGAATTGTCCTTGTGCTATATTGTGATTAAAAAAAACATTTTTTCTAGGGACAGAAAACTGTAGGTAGGGAGAGTGTTTTTTTTCTTTCACTCTGCAAGTCCTTGTTTCCAGGGACCTGTAAGGACAGTGAGTGAATTGTCCTTGTGCTATATTGTGCTTAAAAAAAACATTTTTTCTAGGGACAGAAAACTGTAGGTAGGGAGAGTGTTTTTTTTCTTTCACTCTGCAAGTCCTTGTTTCCAGGGACCTGTAAGGACAGTGAGTGAATTGTCCTTGTGCTATATTGTGCTTAAAAAAAACATTTATTCTAGGGACAGAAAACTGTAGGTAGGGAGAGTGTCAGTTTATTTCACTCTGCAAGTCCTTGTTTCCAGGGACCTGGAAGGACAGTGACTGAATTGTCCTTGTGCTATATTGTGATTAAAAAAAACATTTATTCTAGGGACAGAAAACTGTAGGTAGGGAGAGTGTCAGTTTATTTCACTCTGCAAGTCCTTGTTTCCAGGGACCTGTAAGGACAGTGAGTGAATTGTCCTTGTGCTATATTGTGATTAAAAAAAACATTTTTTCTAGGGACAGAAAACTGTAGGTAGGGAGAGTGTTTTTTTTCTTTCACTCTGCAAGTCCTTGTTTCCAGGGACCTGTAAGGACAGTGAGTGAATTGTCCTTGTGCTATATTGTGCTTAAAAAAAACATTTATTCTAGGGACAGAAAACTGTAGGTAGGGAGAGTGTCAGTTTCTTTCACTCTGCAAGTCCTTGTTTCCAGGGACCTGTAAGGACAGTGAGTGAATTGTCCTTGTGCTATATTGTGCTTAAAAAAAACATTTATTCTAGGGACAGAAAACTGTAGGTAGGGAGAGTGTCAGTTTATTTCACTCTGCAAGTCCTTGTTTCCAGGGACCTGGAAGGACAGTGAGTGAATTCTCCTTGTGCTATATTGTGCTTAAAAAAAACATTTATTCTAGGGACAGAAAACTGTAGGTAGGGACAGTGTCAGTTTCTTTCACTCTGCAAGTCCTTGTTTCCAGGGACCTGTAAGGACAGTGAGTGAATTGTCCTTGTGCTATATTGTGATTAAAAAAAACATTTTTTCTAGGGACAGAAAACTGTAGGTAGGGAGAGTGTTTTTTTTCTTTCACTCTGCAAGTCCTTGTTTCCAGGGACCTGTAAGGACAGTGAGTGAATTGTCCTTGTGCTATATTGTGCTTAAAAAAACATTTTTTCTAGGGACAGAAAACTGTAGGTAGGGAGAGTGTTTTTTTTCTTTCACTCTGCAAGTCCTTGTTTCCAGGGACCTGTAAGGACAGTGAGTGAATTGTCCTTGTGCTATATTGTGATTAAAAAAAACATTTTTTCTAGGGACAGAAAACTGTAGGTAGGGAGAGTGTCAGTTTCTTTCACTGTGAAAGTCCTTGTTTCAAGGGACAGAGAAGGACACCTGAAGGTAGCCCTTATTGCTTTTTTCCCATCTCCCTGCAGGCCATCTATTAGAATGTCTGGAAGGCAAACAAGGAGAGGCAGACAGTCAGGAGGCAATAAAAGAGGGCAAGCAGGCTCTGTGTCTGGGGGCAACAGTGCTGGTCGTGGACGCGGTGCATTGTCATCAGCACATGGCCATGGGACACGCTTGTCCTTCTTTTCGGCAGCTGGACATGTTGAGCCACATCATGCCGAAGACTTGGTAGAGTGGATGACCAAGCCCTCCTCCTCCTCCTCATCCTCTCTCACCCAGGCTCAGGGTACTGGAAAAGCAGCTGCCAAAGCGTCGTCTTCCCTGGTATCAATGTCAGACAAATCATCAGTCACTCCTTCCCTAGACCCACCATGTCCTCCTCCTGAGGAGTCCCCCGAACTGTTTCAGCACAGTGTTGGGTACATGCTCCAGGAGGATGCCCAGCGTTTCGAAGGGTCTGATGATGAAACCCAGCTAGAGGAAGGCAGTAGCGTGAGAGCAGACAGAGGGGATGCTCAAGAAGGACACCAATCTGGCAGTCATGTTCCAGCAGCTGCAGCATACTGCCAGATTGGCTCCAGTGATGAGGAGGGAGGGGATGATGAGGTCACTGACTCCACGTGGGTGCCTAATAGGAGAGAGGAGGAGGAGGAGGATGAGGAGGAGGCACATCTCCAACGAGGCAGGATGCCCTTTGGTGGCCAGCGTAAGGGCAGTACACCGACGGAATCACACCGCAGAGCTCCGCCTGTGCAGGGCGCTGCCTCTGCCCGTCATTCAAAAAGTTCTTTGGTGTGGGCCTTTTTTGAGGCTAGTGCATCAGATCGCACAGCTGCTGTTTGCAACATATGTCTCAAGCGTATATCGCGTGGCCAAAACATCAGCCGCTTGGGTACCACATGCCTGACCAGACATATGTTGACCTGCCATGCAGCTCGTTGGCAAGCCTACCTCAAAGACCCACACCAAAGAACAAAGCGGACCTCTCCTTGCACCGCATCAGCTGGGATCTCCAACCCCACTATAACTTCAGTCCTCTCTGAAACATGCACTGAGAGGAATGAAGGTGTAGAATTAGGTGTGTCACAGCCAAGTACTTGCGCCCACTCTGCTAGCAGTACACCGACGTCCGATTCTAGCAGGCAAATTTCCCTGCCCCAGCTGCTGGACCGTCGAAAGAAGTTCACTCCCAGCCATCCACATGCCCAGCGGTTGAATGCTAGCTTGGCTAAATTGCTAGCGCTTCAACTGCTGCCTTTTCAGTTGGTAGACTCGGCCCCCTTCCGTGAGTTTGTGCAATGTGCAGTTCCTCAGTGGCAGGTTCCCAAACGCCACTTTTTCTCACGGAAGGCTATTCCGGCTCTCTACCGGCATGTGGAAGGCAATGTCTTGGCCTCGCTGGACAGGGCGGTCAGCGGTAAGGTGCATATTACCGCTGACTCATGGTCCAGCAGGCATGGACAGGGACGTTACCTTTCTTTCACGGCCCATTGGGTCACTCTTTTGGCAGCTGGGAAGGATTCAGGACAAGGTGCAGTAGTGTTGGAGGTTGTCCCACCGCCACGCCTCCAAAATGCTACTACTGGTTGTGACACACCTCTCTCCTCCACCCCCTCCTCTTCTTCTTCCTCCATGGCCTCTTCCTGTGGTTTGTCCTATGAACCAGCGGTGCTCCGTAGCCGTTCACGGGGCTACGCAAGTACGCAGGCAAAAAGATGCCATGCCGTGCTTGCGCTGGTGTGTTTGGGGGACAGAAGCCACACTGGGGCAGAGGTCCTGTCTGCTCTGCAGGGCCAGGCCGAGAGGTGGTTGACGCCACGCCAGCTTAAGCCAGGAATGGTGGTTTGCGACAATGGCACCAACCTCCTCTCCGCCCTCCGACAGGGACAACTGACCCATGTGCCCTGTGTGGCTCACGTCCTTAACCTGGTGGTGCAGCGCTTCTTGGGCAGGTACCCGGGCTTACAGGATGTCCTGAGGCAGGCCAGGAAAGTCTGTGTGCATTTCCGCAGATCTTATAATGCCAGTGCTCGCCTGGCTGAGCTGCAAAAGGAGTTGAACCTGCCCAAGAACCGCCTTATATGTGACATGCCCACCAGGTGGAACTCAACGTTGGCCATGCTGCAGCGGCTGCACACGCAGCAGAGGGCCATCAATGAGTACCTGTGCGACTACGGCACCAGGACAGGGTCAGGGGAGCTTGGTTTTTTTTCTCCACGCCAGTGGGGCATGATCAGGGATGCATGCACTGTCCTGGCACCATTTGAGGAGGCCACGAGGATGGTGAGCAGTGACAGTGCATGCATCAGTGACACTGTACCTCTTGTCCACCTGTTGGAGCACACGCTGCGTGGAATAATGGACAGGGCACTTGAGGCAGAACAGAGGCAGGAAGAGGAGGACTTCCTTGCCTCTCAAGGCCCCCTTTACCCAGACAGTGTTCCTTCTGTCCCACCCATCGCACAGGAAGAGGAGGAGGAGGAGGAGGAGGAGGAGGAGGAGGAGGATTGTGTCAGCATGGAGGTGGAGGCTGGCACTCAGCATCATCAGCAGCAGTCTTTTAGGGATGATTTACAGTCCCAAGAAACCAGTGGACTTGTACGTGGCTGGGAGGAGGTGGCTGCGGATCATGTCGTCCTTAGTGACCCAGAGGACTCCGGAGCGAATGCCTCAGCAAACCTACGCTGCATGGCCTCCCTGATCCTGCAAAGTCTGCGGAAGGATCCTCGTATTCTTCGGATCAAGGAGAGGGACCATTACTGGCTGGCCACTCTCCTTGATCCACGGTACAAGGGTAAGGTTGCGGACCTTATGTTACCGTCGCAGAGGGAGCAGAGGATGAGACAACTCCGGGAGGCCTTGCAGAAAGGTCTGTGCAACGCGTTCCCAGAGACTGGGAGGTTGCAAACTCCTGGTCCTGGACAACGAGTTGCTGAGGCTTCGGCCAGTCAAAGAAGGAGCGGTGGGGAAGGTGGCCGTCTGACCGATGCGTTCAGACAATTCTTTAGTCCGCAGCCCCAAAGTATGATCGGTTCCAGCAACCATCGCCAGCGTCTGATAAACATGGTGCAGGAATATCTAGGGGCAAGGTCAGACTTGGACACCTTCCCCACCGAAAATCCTCTGGCTTACTGGGTCTTGAGGATGGATCACTGGCCAGAGCTTGCACAGTATGCAATTGAGCTACTGGCCTGTCCTGCATCCAGCGTTCTTTCGGAACGCACATTCAGTGCTGCTGGAGGATTTGTCACGCATCAGAGGGTGCGCCTGTCCACCGACTCGGTTGATCGACTGACTTTCATCAAGATGAACCAGTCTTGGATCACCACCAGCTACCACACACCTGATGCTGATATAACAGACTAATTGATTTTAACATGTCACATCCCTTCAAGACTGATGCTGATGCTGAGTGCCTGTGCTGTTATGTTGACTGGCTATCCTCCTCCTCCGAGTCCTCAATGATACGATTGATGATGATAGCTTGTAAGATCATTTTTGTTTATGGGTGCCGCCACCAGTGCCTAACGCCCAATTTTTCAGCCCCTGTTTAACAGGGGCGTGTAATTACAATTTTTGAAGCAATACTTTGCAACAGGGCTCATTGCTGTGCTCCAAGTACAGTATCTGTGAGGAGTTGCAGTGTTGTGCCACCAGTGCCTAAGGCCCAATTTTTCAGCCCCTGTTTAACAGGGGCGTGTCATTACAATTTTTGAAGCAATACTTTGCAACAGGGCTCATTGGTGTGCTCCAAGTACAGTATCTGTGAGGAGTTGCAGTGTTGTGCCACCAGTGCCTAAGGCCCAATTTTTCAGGCCCTGTTTAACAGGGGCGTGTCATTACAATTTTTGAAGCAATACTTTGCAACAGGGCTCATTGCTGTGCTCCAAGTACAGTATCTGTGAGGGGTTGCAGTGTTGTGCCACCAGTGCCTAAGGCCCAATTTTTCAGCCCCTGTTCAACAGGGGCATGTAATTACAATTCTTGATCTAATAATTCACAGCAGGGCCCATTGCTGCACCCACCAAGAGTAACTGTCAGGGCTTACAGTGTTGTGGCACCAGCACCACCATCAAAGGCCCAATTTTTACTACCACTGTTCAACAATTATATGTAATTAAAATTCCTGATATAATAGTTGACAGCAGGGCGTTCCAGCACCAACCAAGAGTAACTGTGAGTGCTTACAGTGTTGTGCCAACACCAACAACTAAGGGGCCTATTTCTGCAGAGTATATACGGCAGGTCCCTACTTTCAAACATCCAACTTACAAACGACTCCTACTTGCAAACGCAAGAAGACAACAGGAAGTGAGAGGAAATCTACCACTAGGAAGGAAAATTCTCTCCTGTAAGAATAAATATGGGAGAAAGGTGTCTCCTCTGTACTGATGCTTTATCAGCAATCCTTGTTTCAAGAAAAACACCACATTTCAAAAACAGTTGTCATTGGGACGGAAAGTGAGGTGAAATGTTCTGAACAGGGGCACAGACAGCAAAACAAATGTTACAGGGGTGATAACCCTTACCTATGTTTTCCAAAAAGTTTAAAAATAGATTTTTGGTCTGGAGCTACACTTCAACAATGTACCTGTTCAAAATTACAAACAGACTCTACATAAGAACAAACCTACAGTCCCTGTCTTGTATGCACCGCCTGTATAGGGCTGTTCAGAGTATATAGGGCCTTTTTTATTTTATGTGCGGGGTTCCCCTTAATATCCATACAAGACCCAAAGGGGCTGGTAATGGGCTGGGGTAGGGGGGGGGTCATGGGGTAGCTATGCCATTTTTCTTAAAGAATTTCATCCATATTACCGGGACCAGACATTACATTAAAGCCGCAAGCAGTTTTAAATGGCTTTTTTTTCCTTTAGAAGTGTCATTTTGTGCAGGGACAGTTCTAAACACGGGAAACACGTGGCACTTCACAGGCATACTTTAGACACCCCCCAGGTACGATATTTAAAGGAATATTTGACTTTTTTTTTTTCACTTTATGCATCATTAAAATGACTGCTCCCGAAAAACGACCGTTTTTAAAACTTCTTTTTGCATTGATACATGTCCCCTGGTGCAGAACCCGGGTTCCCAAACCCTTTTTAGGACAATAACATGCATAATAGTTGTTATAATTAGCACTTTAGAATTCGAACGTTCGCATCCATTGTATTTAATAGGGTTCTAATGTTCGTTCGAACTTTCGGTCCGTTCGCGGGTTCTGGTGCGAACCGAACGCGGGGGTGTTCGGCTCATCACTAGTTCTGGGTGATGTAGTCTCTCTCTCTCCTCTGCTCTCACTCCAGCAATGTCTTTTCTCTACTTCCTCCTGACTCACCTCTCCCCTAGAACTTCTTGTCTCTCTGCATTAAAGGGGAACACCCCGCTACACTTGTATTTTAACAGTTTACTGCAGAGTTGAGTGAAATTTGAGCTGTAGGTGTCTCTGCTAGCACCACCCAGCTTGAAAAACTTTGATTAAAAAAATTAAAGAGGCAAGTGGAAATTTGTCAGCTGAACAGTGACTGCACTCAGTCAGATGCAGTCACTCTTTGGGTATTCAGCTGTTATGGCTGTCTGATTACAACAGTAGGCAGGACAGATTCCTCCATCCTGGCTGTTAAACATGGATGAGGGAATCAAGTGATTTCTCTTGTTCAGCCCCACAGGAAATCTAATTGTGTTTGACTAACTTTAGAGAAACAATAGCAAGCAAAGATAGAATTTCTAAAAAAAAAATGTCAAATCAAAGAAATAGGAAGAATATAAAAGAACACAAGCAGGAAAAGTTCCATATAGCTGAAGACCCATTTTAAAACATAGGTGTTATGCCGCGTACACACGACCGTTATTCATGTCATGGAAAAAAACGACGTTTTTCTCAACGTGATTTTACGTGTTTCCTCTCAAGCCAGATATATATATATCATACACACGTTCATGAAAAAAAATGCTTGAGCAAAGCGCAGTGATGTACAACACGTACGACGGCACTATAAAGGGGAAGTTCCATTCGAATGGCGCCACCCTTTGGGAAGCTTTTGCTGATCCTCGTGTTAATAAAGTTTGGTGAGAGACGATTCGTGCTTTTCAGTCCGTTACAGCGTGACGAATGTGCTATCTCCATTATGAATGCTAGTTTTACCAGAACGAGCGCTCCTGTCTCATACTTGATTCTGAGCATGCACATTTTTTTTCCCCTCGTAAAAGCATCATAACGTCAAAAAGAACGACGTGAAAAACAACGAGAAAAAATAGAGCAGGTTCTATTTTTTTTTCGCCCATTTTTCTTGTCGAGAAAAATGCTCTGGAGCATACACACCACCGTTTTTCACGACCATTTTTAAAAATGGCATTTTTCTCGTCATGAAAAACGGTTGTGTGTACGCGGCATAAGGCTTGGTTCACACTATCTTCACATTCGACACACAGCAGGAGTCCGGTGCGTCCCCGTTCACCATTTGTAGTCCAATTTCAGTCCAAATTTTCGGCTGAATTCGGACCTGAAACGGACCAAAAGACTCACAGGGCTCCTGTGCAAATTTGCACCAGAGCCATATATACCCACATCCGATTCGCAATAGTGTGAACCCAGACTAATGCCATGTACACACGATCATTTTTCCCGTCGGGAAAAATTAAATTTTTTTTTAACAAGAAAAACGACCGTGTGTGGGCTTTTTGTCATTTTTCCCGACGGGAAAAACGGCATTAATCACGACGAGAAAAATTAGAACATGCTCTAATTTTTCTCGTCGTGATTCCCGTCGTTTTTTTCCGCGGCAGTTTTCCCATAGGGAAACACTGCCGGGGAGCCCACACACGGTCGTTTTTTTTCGACCAAAAAAAAAAATGGCATTTAAAACGGCCGTGTGTGGGGGGAACAAGCTGTTCCTCGTTTTTCACGTCGATTTTCTCAACGGTGTTATCACCGTCGAAAAAATCGATCGTGTCTACGCGGCATTAGATTAATAAAGTACTTTTTTTTTTTAACTAAGAACATCCATGTGTAAAGATAAAAATAGAACGTTAATTGGGAATGAAAAAATATAGAAATTTTGGGCTGAATAATTTTGAGAAATGTAAAAAATAAATAAAAAAAAACCATAAATGTAGTGTCAGAGAATCGAACAGAAAAGTCCTATTTATGCCCCGGAATTGGAAACGGCACCACAAGAAGAAGTAAAAATGGTTATTAAACAACTAAAAACCCTAGAAGATGATGGAATATGTTCAGCATTGACAATACAAAAAGGACTGACCTTATGTAGGTGTATCAACTAATATGTGAAGTATGGAATAAGAAACACATGCCAGAGTAATTGAAATTGGGAATAGTTTGCTATATCCTTAAAAAAAAAGATAAAACAAAGTAAAGCAAAAATAAACTATTATTGCCTCCCCTATGTAATGACAAGAATTTTGTCAACAAGATTAGAACCTCATGTTAATAAGATAGTGAGACACTATCAGCGTGAATTCCAGAAAAATAGGTCAGCCACAGATCACATCTTCTTGTTACACAAGTGCTAGAAATATATGGTGAGGGTAATGTCTACAAACAGACCTATGAGAAGGAAAGTATTAAATAATATACAATAGGAATTTGGGGTCACTACTAAGCTAATAAAATACAGCATGTGAACATGACACTTACAGATATAAGAAGTAAAAGTAAAGCAAAAAAAAAAAGAACATGAAAAATTACAGTTACTGGTAGGCTGAGCCAGGGAGTTGTCCTGATATGCAGACCATTTAATTTAACTGTAGCGACCTCACCCCACCTCTTTCTTCTAGGGGTATCACACACGATAGGGTGAGATGCGCTACGGTCCATGTCCTCCCTATAACTGTGGGTGAGGTGAAGGCCAGTACCAGATATTTCCTCGGGCCTATGTGCTCCTGTAAAGGATTAAGTCCTGCTGTGCCAACACTTCCCTCTTCTCCCATTAACCAGAGTTCCACACACCGATCACAGTCCAACTCTTGTTTTATTGCATTTCTCACAATAAACAGTGCTTCAGTAGCCAACTGGTTGCGACTTGATAACATTTTGATACAGGGGATGAGCAGGTCGAGGCACTATCCTAATTATCAGCTAAACCACTGCGATCTCGCCAGCGGTTACTATAGCCATATCTTGAAAGGACTTAGAACTTGAGAGTCTCTACCAGCGACTCAAGAGAACGTAGATAGGAGTACCTTCGCTGCAGAGGCGTAACTAGAACCTTCAGGGCCCGGGTGCAAGAGACCATAGAGGGCCCCCCTGACCACCAGCCGGGGCGCACCAATGGTGGCAGAAAGCCAGAGCGTGGTCGCAAGTGCGACCTTTGGGACCCTGGTAGTACCGACACTGGTGTCAGTATTTTTTTATTTTAGTTATTTTATTTGCTACCATTTTATTTATTTATTTTTTCAGATTTTTTTTTTAGGAGCCTGTTGGGGGTGGGGATGGTTGAGATATCATATGTGGATATTCGCCAGCACACCAAGGATTGTCAATTTCGTCCAAACGTTTTTATTCAAGAAAGCTCACATCACAAAACTAGGGTGACCACGTGTCCCGGATTGCAATTTGCAGGTCTGTCCCAGGTCCCGGGCACCTTCATTCCGGGACAATACAGGGTCCCAGAATGAAGCTGACCCCACCATAGCGCTGGCACTTGGTCCGCCTCCACCATCACCTGAGAGACTCTTCTACTGGCCATGCCACTGGTTACTAGAGCCGCGTGGCGTCTAACAACCGTTGACGTCATGGCCGCGACTCCCTGCATTCAAAGCTTCCTCCTCCTCTGAACCTAGTGCTCTCCACACGGCTGGCTCTGCCTCCACCACAGATGTCCACTCCACCCACCTCCTCTATCATCTCTGGGCCGGCTCCGCCTCCACCACAGACTCTGGCACCCACCCACCTCCTCTATCTTCTCCGGGCCGGCTCCGCCTCCACCACGGATGTCCAACTCCACCCACTTCCTCTATCATCTCCGGGCCAACTTTGCCTCTACCATGGACGTCCGCTGGCACAAACCTCCTCTATCATCTCCGGGCTCCAACATGCTTTAAAGCAGGGGACTCCCCAACCCCTGCTACACTGCCACTGGGAAGAGCCACAGCAGCAGGGGGGGGGTGTTCCCCTTCCCTGGGAGGTTCAGCACATTGGTGTGTTAGACTGGTGGCAGGCTGTGGGATCAAGTGACACTGCACAGTGGGCAGGCTGCAGGTGGCAAGTGACACTGCACAGTGGTCAGGCTGCAGGTGGCAAGTGACACTGCACAGTGGGCAGACTGCAGATGGAAATTAACACTGAATCTGGTGGCATGTGACGGTGACAAGTGACAAGCTGCATCTTGTGGCAAGTGACGGTGACAAGTGAAAAGCTGCATCTTGTGGCAAGTGACACACTGCATCTGGCAGCAGGCGACGGTGGCAAGTGACACGCTGCATCTGGTGACAGGCGACGGGGGCAAGTGACACGCTGCATCTGGTGGCAAGCGACGGTGGCAAGTGACAAGCTGTATCTGGTGGCAAGCAACAGTGGTAAGTGACAAGCTGCATCTGGTGGCAGGCAACGGTGGCACGCTGTACCTGGTGGCAGGTGACGGTGGCACGCTGCATCTGGTGGCAGGAGACGGTGGCACGCTGCATCTGGTGGCAAGTGACCAGCTCAGGTTTCCCACTGATTCTGCATTATGGTGAGTTGAACTATTTCATTATATATTACAATGTAGTAATAGAAATAATGTGATTTGACCATCCTGACACCATATCAAGCATGGTGTTGGGTGTTGATATAATTGCTAAAACCAGCCATTCACCCGACAAATCACCCGATGTTAAATTTTCCATCAACCCAAGACTACATTCTTCCATCCCCCAACCTATCCCCCCCCCCCTCTCGGTCCAAAGGTTGGGGACCTCTGCTCTAAAACCTTATTATTTTTTTTAAATCATCAAGGGTGTGTGTGTGTGTGTGTGGGGGGGGGGGGGTGTCCCTGAACTGCAGTTTGGAAATGTGGTCACCCTACACAAAACAATGTAGTGCAACTTTTCGCAGCCACGCAGGACCCCTTTGTCAGGCATGTGATAAGACATGCCTGACAAAGCGGTCCTACATTGCTCCGGAACTCCAGCTGGCGGTCGCTACAGCATCCAATACCTTAAGAGCTCATTGCAGGAATGTGTGCGATGAGAATATGGAGTGTGGGTGAGATATCAGGGGTCTAAACAGACCTCTGTTTTTTCATCTTTGAAACAGAAAGATGAGATTGAGGACACAGCCCACAATCTCCATCTCTGCAGCCCCAGCTGCAGGAGATGAGAGGGGGGAACCCGACAGCACTGTGGGGGATGAGGGGGGCCAAAGAGTACACAGGAGCTTGGGGCAGCAGGTGGTGGATAGCGGGGGGGGGGGGCATATAGAGGAACCGTTTCCCTTCATATGAAGGGGATTAGTTCCTCTATATGCCACCCCTCCTATCCAGGTGTACAGGGGGCTGCACAGGAACCCTGGAGCATGCAATTGTGACCCAAGCAACTCCTGTACATATACCCCTGCTGGGGGGGATGGGATAAGTGACAGTGTTGGGGGGATGGGATGAGTGGGATTGCTGGGGGGGAGGGGATGAGTGGGATTGCTAGGGGGAGGTGGGATGAGTGGCAGTGCTGGGGGGAATGGGATGAGTGGCAGTGCTGGGGGGGTGAGTGGCAGTGGTGGGTGGGTGGTATGAGTGTCAGTGCTGGGGGGATGGGATGAATGTCAGTGGTGGGGGGGGGGTGAGTGTCAGTGGTGTGGAGGGGTAGGGATGAGTGGCTGTGCTGGTGGGGGGGATGGAATGAGTGTCAGTGCTGGGGGGATGAGTGTCAGTGCTGGGGGGAAGGGATGAGTGGCTGTGGTGGGATGGAATCAGCGGTGGTGGTGGTGGGGACTGGGTTAATTGGCAGCGCTGGGTGCCGGGATAAGAGACACTTACTTGCTGTCAGTTTCCACTCTGTTTCCCCTGCATTGCTCCGTATCTCTCTCGGCTCCCTCCGCTTCACGTGTCACTGTATCTACTCCTTACACAGCGGCCGCGACCTCCTGCAGCTCCTCCCCCGTCTTCTCTTACTTGGTGCCAGCAGTGTCCGCAGTCTCAGCGCTGCCTCTGCCTTCTCTCTCTCCCCTCAGCGAGCGAAAGCCTTCCTCCCCGCGGCGGAACAAACCGACACATGCCGCCCTCACAACAGCAGCCAGCGTGGACGGGCGGGCACCTCACACTGGCGAACGGGCAGGTGGCGGGCCCCCCCTGAATTGGCGGAACTACAGGGCCCAGTCGCAAGTGCGACTGCAGCGACCCTGATAATTCCGCCAATGCTTCGCTGCGTTGTGGCTCCTATCAGGGGAAGATGTCCCTCCAAGGGAGTTACCAGAGGCCCATCCATCACTGGGTTGATGCTGCTCCAGACTCTCCGCATGGGTAACCTCCCCAGCCTCCTCACCTCAGACATGGGCCCCATCCACTTCAGGGACCCTCGGACTTCTCCACCCTCGCGGGACCCAGTCGAAGTCACTGGGCCCCAGGCCTCCTGGTTTAGTACCTCACCCCAGGCTGAAGGTGCCTGGGATGGACTCCAACTCCATTCCGGTCAGGCCTAGGGCACCTGAGCCGGAATCCGGACCCGCCCGCACCCAGGCCTAAGGTGCCTGGGCGCGTGATGATCAACCTCCAGAAGAGCAAGACCTCGTGACCAGGGCGTCTCCCCCTTTTATCCCCTCCAATGACGCCGCGGCAGGTTCCCCGCCCTCGCCGTACCATCTCCGAGAAGGGACAAAAAAGGACAGCACTGTGGCAGTGAATCTACCTTGAGCCTGCGGGTACTCACCACCCACCGGCCAAGGAGATTATTACACCGCCCAATCCTCCACAAATACAAATGGTCATTACTCCCATACCTACACACCTGAACTTCCACCCAGGTGTACCCCACCTAAATTTAAAGACCCCGCTACATAACCTTGGGGAAAGTGATAATAAAACTCGGGATGGGGAAGGTGACATGACATTTAAATCACTCTATAACATTGAGCATACACTAATGATAAAGAGCTTGTGCTAAAGTAAACCTGGAAAAATAAACAAAGACTCTCAACCAAACCCTCCATTCCACCCTAGGCACACATTGATCTCCAATGTAGGGGGGTACTTTTTTCACTGATCATCAATCTAATAATGCATTCTTTTCACTGATCACCAAAAAAAAAGCTGAAGGGAGTGACGACTTCTCCACTGACCTTCAATGTAATGGTGTACTTCCTCCTCCAATGTAAGGGGCATTTCTTCACTGACCACCAAAGTAATGGTGCATTCTTCCCACTGACCACCAATTGAAGGGAAAGTTCTCTACTAACCAGTGCCACCTATGTAAGGGGCCGTTTTCTACTGACCATAAATGTAAGAGGCACTTCATCAGTGACCAAAAATTAAAGGGGGCACTTCTCTGCTGATCACCAAGGTAAGTCGATGCTACAGTTTTCACTGGGTTCTATTCTTTATGACAATATATCCAAATATTACTTGCCAGTAGGTAATCCTACATAAAGATATAACTGTACCCAGATAGCCATGTTCTCCTGATACCCATAACCCTCTTTGCAGACCTACAGACCTAGTCTACTTTCTCCAAGACTGGTGGACACCCCATTCTGTAGACTGACAATTACATTTCCCTTCATATCAAACTGACAAATGTATTTCTCCCCCTAACTATGGAGCTATTGGCAAAAAAAATTACATATGTAATGCAGTCTGCCACTTGCATTAACACAAAAGGCTGTTTTTCTTACTACCCCTGATCAATGTTTTTTCTTTCGGATAGAGTAGGGAAGGTTCAAATTGCTGCCAAGTCACTTCTTCTGTGTAACATTAGGGAAATTTCCCGTTACTTCCTGTACTGGAAACATGAAATGAAAGAGAATTTCCCCAAAATTGAGGGGAATTCCCATATACTGTAAGTAGTCACTTGAACATTAGTCCCCCATTAAATTCTTTACCCTAACTTTTTTCTCTGGTGACAACTCTGTCTTGGTGATAATGGTCACCAAGACAAACAGAGGAATAAATCTCGCCAATGGGGACACAGAGACCAATAAAAACTGTCAGAGGGTTTATCCAAGACTCAAAACATGTTATTTCCTTTACATACAAATTGAAGCAGCTGTTTTAAGGAGGTGGGTGCAGAGGACACAGCCAACAACGGAAGCCCCATAGAAGGTCCATGGGTGACGTCACTCCTATCTTATTTCACAGCTGTTGTCGGCTGTGTCCTCTGCTTCCACTGCTGGAGACTGGACCGCAACGGCTTCAAAAAAGGTATGTATACTGATTTCTTCTTTATAGGGCTAGATAGGTTAGGCTTATATCATGGATGTCTGTAGATGTAGCAATTTTGGTGTTACGGTGGACTTATCCTTCAACATTATATAATACATTTGTTTACACTTTGCACAGGTCAGTTGAAGACCACTGGGGTCTGAAGGCCTCCAAAAAATGCCAAATAAGGTCAAATCTAAAAATAGCATAAACCTAATTAAAACTTTTCTGCATAATCAGTAAGAGTGTCATGCAATTAAACTGATTGTACAGTCTGACCCTGGCCAACCTTAAAACTGTTATCTAAACCTATTAATCATTAGTTGTTGGTAATATTAAAGAAAATCTTTCACTGAAATAAATATTTAAACAAAGCCCGCCCTGAAAAAGAAGAGAGTAAATACTCACCTCCAGGGCCGCCATTAGGGGGGTACAGGCAGTACACTTGTAAGGGGCCCTCCAGTCCCCAGGGACCCGGATGGCAAACCCCCCCTTTTTTTATTTTATTTATTTATTTAATTTTTTTCTTGTAAGGGGCCCGGAGGTCCCCAGAGGCCCGGATGGCACCCCCCCCTCTTTTTTTTTCAAAATTGTATTTCTTATTTTTTTTTCTTCGTCAGCACTCAAAGCCCTCCCTTAATTCTCGGCAGCACCCCACGCTTCTCAATTCGCGGCACCCCCCCGCTTCTCAACATGCGGAACCCGCTTCTCAACTTTGGGCCATCCCCCCAGTTATCAATTAGCGGCGGCACCCCCCGCCTCTTAAATCGCGGCAAACTCCCCCCGGCTCTCAATTTGCGGCGGCAGCACCCCCCTGGTTCCCTGCTCCAGGGGGCCCATGCCTGAAGCTGTGTAAGGGGCCCCAAAATTCCTGATGGTGGCCCTGCTCACCTTTTTTGCCAGTTGTAACTGCTGTAATCAAGGGAAACCAAGGATTCTTTAGACTCTCACACTTTCAGAAGCACCGGTTTCCTGGTCCCCTGCTGAACTCAGTAGTTCCTCCCATTGACCCCTACATCACTAAGGGATACTAGCAACCAGAAAAGCAACCAGAAAAGCAAGTATTTACTATCTTCCTTTGCAGGGGGTACTTTCTCTGCATACTTATTTTGGCAACAGAGTTCCTTTAAAGTGTAGTTAAACTTTCAATTTTCTCTCCTGCATCTTCTGCTGGGTTCCAGTCTTCGGCCATCTCCATTGGCCAGAAAGGGCTGATGTCACTCCTTCGCATGCATCAATCATCCCGGCACATAGGAACGTTGCCAGGGATATAAGCTGAGCTGCGCATGCACAGCTTAGTTTACATGCCAGAGAAAGCTGTGAGCAGGCACTGTAGGTGTATTTTTTTGCAAAAGAGACATTGCATGTCCCTTCTGCAAGAAAGAACATACCTTCTCACAGTTTGTAACAGTGGAACTTTAGTTAAAGTGGACCTGAACTTAAAGACTGAAGATTGGCTATATAATAGGTAAAATCTAGAAGTAGAAATTGTGCCTGAGTAGTACAATGAAAAATGTACCTTTTGTCTGGAATTCCTCCTGAAATACAGTAATCCACGTATTGGTATTTGAGTGTGTGAGTACGCTTAGGCATTTCTGTGCCATAGGCCTCTAAGTTGTATATCTGTAAGATCTAAGGAACTGCTGCCTCTTACTGCTAGTCTCAGGAGATAACATGATGTAACTTCTGCAAGAGTAAGGGTCCTTTCACAAGGGCTTGTCCGTTTGATCCCTGTGCTATGATGGACCTGTCAGAGTCCCGCTCTCCTCTATGGAGATCAGATAAAAACGGACCGCCTGTCCATTTTTCATCCGATCCGCCCAAGGGATGGAAAATAGGGTCACCATCCTTCTGGATTTGGTGGAGAGGATCGAATAGCAGCAGGTGTCAGCAGACATGTCACAGCTGACATCCGCTGCTCCAAAGGGGTGAAAGGAGAGTCCAATCAGGTCCGCCTGAAACATTGACAGACGGACTTGATCGGAAACCCTGTGTGAAAGGGCCCTAGGTATGGTAAGTCAGTAATGGATCTTCAATTGGAGCTCTATGTAGCACTGTGGGATCTCATGGGCCCAAATCTGCTCGAGCTGTATGAGGAGATGGTGGTGGAGGGCAGAATTCCTCCGTCGCTGAGGGAGGGGATGATCACGATTTTGTATAAGCGGAACGTGGATTACAAAATCCTTGCTAAGGTTTTGGCCAACAGACTGAAGTCTGTCATCGGACAGATCATCCACCCGGATCAGACTTGTGGCATTCCTGGTTGCAGGATTGTGGAAAGCCTTGCGCTTGCCTGGGACACAGTCCAGTACATTCAAGGCCGCCGTCTGCAGTCTTGACCAGGAGAAGGCCTTTGACCGTGTCTCCCATGAGTTTATGTGCAGAGCTCTGCACAGGTTTGGTCTTGGAAAAATGTTTTGTTCATATGTGAATGGCTGGAAAACTGACCCCTTCCCGGTTCTCTCCGGGGTCAGACAAGGCTGCCCTCTCTTACCTCTGCTTTTTGTTTGCTGTATAGAGCTCTTCTTTTTTTTTCTTTATTTTAGTTGTCATACATACAGAGAAATAAACAATTTAATTAATCCATCAATCATATAAGCTCCAACTAATCGATTCAAAATCCAATTAACAGCATTACTCCTATCTTAAATACATCCACAGAAAAAATAATAACTAGTTATTTGGGATAGTCCCCATTCTATCTTCCGTTAGACCTGCTTCTCTTGTATTCCCTGACAACATACTTTACTAAGAAGAAAAACCTCTACATATCTGAAGAGGAAGGAGAAAATAAAAAGCCCCATGAAGGAAAGAATTCCTAAAAAAAAAAAAAAATTATAAAAAGAGAGAGAGAGAGAGAGAGAGAGAGAGAGAGAGAGAAAACACTGATAGGGGAGGGGGAGTCGGAGTTAAAGGGGTTGTAAAGGTTCGTTTTTTATTTTCTAAATAGGTTCCTTTAAGCTAGTGCATTGTTGGTTCACTTACCTTTTCCTTCGATTTCCCTTCTAAATGTTTTTTTTCTTTGTTTTCTTTGTCTGAATTTCTCACTTCCTGTTCCTCCTCAGTAAGCTGTTCAGTAAGCTGTTCTGGCTGACTAAACACCGCTCAGATGATGGTGTGAAGTTTACTGAGGAGAAACAGGAAGTGAGAAATTCAGACAAAGAAAAAAAACATTTAGAAGGAAAATCAAAGGAAAAGGTAAGTAAACCAACAATGCACTAGCTTAGAGGAACCTATTTTGAAAATAAAAAACAAACCTTTACAACCCCTTTAAGGAGGAAATGTACCGAGGTAAAGGTGAGTTTACTTTACCATCATCCAGGGAAGTTAGGGCACCCTCAAGGCCCCCCACTCCTCTCTTTTTCAAATACTCTCAGGAGCAAAGAGGGAACTCCCTTCCTCCGAGAATGTAAATGTATTCCATTGGCCCCAAGTTTCTACATATGTCTCCTTTCGATTTTGAGCCGATAATAACAAATCCTCCATCCCATTAACCTCTTCAATTCGTGTAAACCCATGTAATAATTGTAGGGGGGCTCGTATCTCTCCACTGCCGTACGATACATGATCTAGCGGCGTTGATAAGATGGCGCAAAATTAATTTACTATATGTTTTCCCCGGGAAGGTTTGAGACATGTAACAAAAATAAGGCTGGATCTTCTGGGAGGTTATACTCAGTGAATTTCTGTGCTATCCGCCGTATCTCCCTCCTGAAGTACTTCAGTTTTGGGCAGGCCCAAAGAACATGGAGTAGAGTCCCTCTTTCCTCCTGACACCTGCAACATTTGTCCGGGATCTCCGGGGAGAATTTATTAAGTAATGAGGGTGTACTGTACCATCTTGTCATTATTTAAAAATTGGTTTCTTGGTTTTTTGTGGATATTGAAGATTTCAACGCAAGATTTACTATCTGCCTATGTTGTACCTGGGTGAACGTCCTGTCTAATGTCATTTTCCACTTCCTTATATATGGGGGGACATAATCCTCTTGGGGGGCAACCAGTAGTGCATACATTTGCAAGATTAAGTGAGAGCAAGGCCCCGTCCCCTCACATATTTGTTCTAAGGATGTCAATGTTCGTTGAAATCTATCCGGTGGTGGTAGAGTGTTAAGGAAATGTCGCAACTGAGCTCCACTCCAGAAATCAAGACCGAAATGGTCGTTGGATGAGGTTAGTTCCGGTAATGAAGGCCATGTCCCGGTCGCTGTTTGTATAAAATGCGAGGCCTGAAAACACTGTGAGTCTGAGAGTTTCCTGAAAGGTCCCTCCTGTAGTCTTGGAGGGAAACCAGGATTCCCTACAATAGGGTACAGGGGGGAGTTGACAGATGACAATAAAGTGGTGGAGCATATTCGCGAGCAAATACGCAGGGTAGGGCCCAAGGTTGGGTGCATTTTGAGAGCTGTATAGAGCTCTTCACCTAAAGCATCAGATTGAAACCAGAGATCAGAGGGATCACCGCACCAGAAGAGGAGGTCAAGTGCTCACTCTACATGGACGACGTGACGGTGTACTGTGCTGACCAGCGCTTCATCGACACACTCGTCCAGACGTGTGAGGACTTCGGCAAAGCTTCAGGGGCAAAGGTCAACTGCGGGAAGTCAGAAGTCATGTTCTTCAGAAAGTGATCCCTGCCTTCTTCTGCATTCATCCCTTTCAGCATCAAAATGGATTTCATCTAAATTCTTGGGGTCTGGTTTGGAGCTGAGGACATCTGAAATGCTGGGGGGTGAGACTGGAGCCTCAGAGAACATACCTTCGAAGGGAAAACACTGGTACTCCACAGCGAGATTCTCCCTGTGTTGCAGTACCTCGCCCAGGCCTGGACCCCCGGGTCAACACCTGCAAGGCCATCACCAGAGTGGTGTTTCACTTCATCTGGGGCTCCAAAACACACATCACAGAGTGAAGCAGGCGGTTATGCCGCGTACACACAACCATTTTTCTCGTCGGGAAAACTGTAATTTTTTCACTTGGACGAGAAAAACGGCCGTGTGTAGGCTCTCCAGCAGTTTTCCAGACGAGAAAACCGCAGATAATCACAAGAAAAATTAGAACATGCACTAATTTTTCTCGTCGCGAATCGCGGCATTTTTTTCCTCTGCAGTTTTCCCATAGGGAAACACTGCTAGGGAGCCTACACACGGCCGGTTTTCTCGACCAAGAGAAAACATGTCGTGAAAAGCGGCCGTGTGTAGACTGGGAAAAGGGGACCAAGCCGGTCCTCGTTTTTCCCGTCGGTTTTCACGGCGGAGTTTTCACCTCCGAGAAACTCGGTCGTGTGTACGCGGCATTATGTTTAAAGTGGAGTTCCACCCTGATTTTTTTCCCCCCAAAAATAAAAAATAAAAATCAAAAAAAAAATTGAAAAAATAAATATATTTTTATACTCACCAGAAAGGGCAGTTGCTATGCGGAACTAGCTCTTCTACCTTTTCCTTCACCGCGGTGGTCTTCTTTCTTGTCCTCTGTCACAGTGTCATCTGGTGAATGGGGCGCGCTGCCCTCTGGGAACTGTGTGTATCCCAGGAGGCAGCCGCTCATTCACAAAGCGCTGTGCGAGTAGGAAATGGGCAGTGAAGCCATAAGGCTTCACTGCCTGTTTCCCCTTAGTCAGGATGGAGGTGCCGGGACCTGCCAGGACCGAGCGATCGCCGTCGGGGGCCCGATATTGCGGGTGCCTAGGACAGGTAAGTGTCCTTATTAAAAGTCAGCAGCTACAGTGTTAGAAGCTGCTGACTTTAAAAAAAAAAAAAACGCGGGTGGAGCTCCGCTTTAAGGATCCTCTCAAGGGCGGCAAAGGCGTGCCTGACATCGCCACCCTACTGAGGATGTTCTGTTGCTTGTAACTGCATCCACAAGACCTTGGTGGACAGAACTTTGGACTGGTGGTAACTCCTTGTCACATTTTTTCCTCCTACCTCTTTGGAGGTCCCTTGGATGGGACAAATGGCACAGTTTCATCCCCTACAACTGGGACACTCCCTGGTATTACTTGGATACTTTTAAGTTTATCAAGGAGCTGGGGCTGCATGGAGTTAAGCCCGACTTATGGAAGCCAAAGACTTTTGAGTTGATTAGAGCAATGGACATTGTTAGGACTGTTTCAGGCCTCCCTTCAGCCACTTGCAAAGTGATCTGGAGGAATGTTTCTTCAAAGGGACTCACCAACAGGCACAAAGATCTGGCATGGATGGCAATCCAAGGGGGGTTGCTGCTCAGGACATTCATGCATGCCAGAAGCCTGTGCAGATACAGGCACTGCCCATTTTGCATCATCCCCAAGGAAACTGCTTTGCATGTTTTCTGGGAGTGCCCCTTTGCTCTTCTGTTGAGGGCCTTGGAACCTAAACTTAAGGACTTTGTGAAACAGATTGCCATCACACACTTTTGTGTGTTGAACGGACTCTTTTGTGGGACTCATTCTTAGGAGAATATTGACAGCGCCTGGCGGTTGCTGTGTTGCTTTAAGGACGCTTTATGGTGCGTCAGAAAACGCCTCATCCACCAGCGGGAGAGGATGTCCATTGAGGACTGTCACAGACTGGTTCACAGTCTGCTCAGAGACTATAACTTTATGGACTTTTAGGAGGAGGAGGTCTGCAGATTTCCCCTTCCCCCACTCTCCCTTGTGTGTCTTTGTCCTTTCAATAAAGCTTCAGGCCTGTGAACTCTTTTCCCCTCCCCTATCCTTCTTCCCTACCCCCCATCACACCCATTGCTTGTTGAAATTGTATTCAGTTTGAAAAGTTGCATGCTTTGATTTAAGTAAATGTACGGTAACTTTTTTTTCTGGCAAATGCTTTTGGGGTAAGCGGCGTCATGCACGACGTGATGTTTTGGGGTATTATTACTCTGCACAACACGCCAGAAACTGGAAACTGTATTTTTATGTAGTGTATATATGCGCTGTGTCACAGTAAAGAGTAGAATGTACCCCGATGACATATTTTTTTTTTGTATATTTTATTATGCAAAATAAAGTATACCTTTTCAATCAGAAAAAGTCAGCACGCATCGGCTCACAGCATCCCCGTTCACCGTTTCAGGTCAGATTTCAGCCCGAATTTATTTGACTGAATTCGGACCTGAAACAGACCAAAAGACACACAGGGCTCCTGTGCATATCGCACCGGAGTCGCTGCAGAGATATGTGAACCGGCTCCATAAAGAGCCGATCACAATCTCCTGCTGTACAAATTGAATGCGGAAAAACCCACATCCAATTCGCACTAGTGTGAACCCAGTGTAGCGCACTCACCCCCTTCACCTGCCTTTGGCTCCTCGCAGGTAGAGAGGGCACACCACGCCACAAGCCCGTACCCTCCTGTGTAAAGAGGTTGAGCGGTGTTGTTGGCGGGTCTCCACAGCCAGAAACCAGAATCCTCCAGAGAATGATTCTCACCTCTATAATTGACAGAGATAAGTCCTTGTTCCCCCCAGTGACTTGAATGTCCACACCAGCTGCAACTCCAACATAGAGTTTATTTTCTCGTAAATAACAGTCTCTGATAAGTAAAGGTTGGAGTAAGGAGACAGGACAGCATAAGGTGTGGGAGAGGTCCAGGCACAAACTTAATCACTTCACTGCTCGGCTTCTCAAGCAGACTCAGCCCATTTGGATAGTCTCCCTAGGTAGGGACTAGCAGCCAAATGGTACTCTAACTTAACCGCACAGTCTCTGCCACAGACTGGATGAACTTGGTCTCTGCCACAGACCTGGGGAACTTGGTCTCTACCACAGACCTGGTGAACTTGGTCTCTGCCACAGACCTGGTGAACTTGGTCTCTGCCACAGACCTGGTGAACTTGGTGTTTCAAAGCTTGACCTCTTTGTAAGGAGAAGACATCCCTCCAGAGAGTTACCGGGCCCCTTCCTTCACCGTGACTTCTCACCGGTCCCTCGGAACGGTTCCTCCCCCGGCCTCCTCCTAGATACGGGTCCCCTCGCAAGGCGGCACCCTTCTTCGATCCTTGATGGGTCCCAGCCGAAGGTGCTGGGCCCAAGGCCTTTGTTGCAGTCCCAGGACTAAAGGTGCCTGGGACTGATTCACCGATCTCCGCCCCTGGGCCAAAGGTGCCCAGGGCGGACAGGAACACACTCCCTGGGGTAGGACCCCCGGCCACGACAGACCGCACGAACCCCGGACAGGCAGCGTCTGCCCCTTTTATATCCTCTCCCAGCATGCACAGCAGGCCTGCCACACCCACTGTACGGCTGCTGAGAGGGGACACACAAGGCACAGCACTTTATCAGCGGTTCAAACTTGGCCTACCATGGCAGCGCCACCTGCAGGCCACAGGGAACTATATACCGATACTCTCCCTGCGGACAAAAATAGTTGATAGAATCCTGACAATTGAGGTGTTTGAGCATGACTACCACTCAAACACTTCCCCTAAATTTAGGACCCCGCTACACCAGCGTCAGACAAAAAGACCATAATTGAATTCCCCAGCTAAAGTCTATTGGCCAGACTCTTACCAAGATGTATTGAATTCACCAAAAGTGGTCCTTGGAGAGTCTGAGCTGCAAGGTAAACCTTTGATTGTACATTTATGCAAAAAAAAAAAAGATTTATTGAAAATTGTTTTCTGTGCCTCCTGCTGTTATTGTTAACTTTTGGAAAAAGATATATGTGCCATAAACCAGCACCTGTACCTTTGCAGTACTACATGTAATATATATTTTGTAGGCTGCCCACAGACATCAGAGAGCAGTTAGATAAGCAGGCATGATCTGTCTTCTCTCAGGGCAGCAAATTTCCCAAGCACTGCAGAGCGCTCCATAAACTTGTAAAGTTTTCTAACCTGTTTGATTAATGTTCCCCCCAAGAGCTGTCACTCAGCAGGCTACCGGCTGCCATAGTAGATACCAGAATATAGTCCAATCTGGCTGAAAACTTTTAGATCAGGCAGCTAACCTTTCCCATTTATGGGATGCTGTATTTAGCAAAGCAGAAAGTAATGACAGTGCAGTAAGCCATAAAACCCAAACAGAAATCAACTATGATTGTTCTGTCTACAGTAAACTGAAATGCATTTATGGGTTCATATAGTTACCACACTTTTTACTCTACAGCTGCTCTTTGCACTGAATAAACATGTAAAATAGATTGGTTTGGTGTACATAATCTCATAAGTGTATGTTAATGTGGTAAAAACCTTGTGCTTTATCTATGTATAGTTTATAAATATATACGGTATGTACTTGGGGGAACCACATTTGCTAATTAAATATTTGGTATCTGCTTCCTGCTTAAAGTTCTGTTTTACTGCTCCCGCTCGCAATTTAAAGTAAATTATCATATAATCTTTGTGTTAGCCCCCGTTCACACCAGTGCTACTTGTCATGCGATTTGACAGGTCAAATCGCATGACAAGTTGCACCCTATTGTCGACAATGGCACTATTCAAATCGCCGCAACACCAATTTTGCGGTGCCGCACTGATTTAAAAGAGTAGTTCCTGCACTACTTTTGGCATGAAGTTGCACAGATGTCAGGCAAATCGCACCTGAATTCGCACTGACAGGTGGATTTGAAATCATGCGATTTCAAGTGAACCTAGACTTATGCCACGTACACACGATCGGAAATTCCGACAAGAAAAGTTTGATGTGAGCTTTTGGTCGGAAATTCCGACTGTGTGTAGGCTGCATCGGACATTTTCTGTTGGAATTTCCGACAACAAAAATTTGAGAGCTGGTTCGCAATTTTTTTGACAAGAAAAGTTCTTGTCGGAAATTCCGATCGTCTGTATGCAATTCCCACGCACAAAAAAACACGCATGCTCAGAATCAAGCAGAAGAGCCGAACTGCCTATTGAACTTCATTGATCTCGGCTCGTCGTACATCTTGTACGTCACCGCGTTCTTGACGGTCGGAATTTCCAACAACATTTGCGTGACCGTGTGTATGCAACACAAGTTTGAGCCAACATTCCGTTGAAAAAAAATACACTGTTTTCTTGACGGTTCTGTGTACGCGGCATTAGTGGTCACATCTTTTTAAAGTGCTATAGCTGGAGATACTGCCATACCTTACTCAGGCATTTCCTGGTATGAAGTTAAAACTGTTTCCCAAATGAGGCTGCGTTGTCACCCTGTTACATTTCATTTTGAGGTGACTACACACTGTGCAGGCATGGTCCACCGTCATCACTATCAGGAAGCCAGTCTGTCCACTGATATGTAGCCGTTGCACTGCATGTATACATGAAAACATGTCTGAAAGTGGCTTGAGATCAGCAGCACTGAGATGAAAAAACATGAAAAAAGACCAAAACTGTATATTATAGGAAAAAATGCCATTTACACTGCTACCATCAGAGAAGTTTTTGGATTGTTCGGGTCCTCCTAACCTGCACCAGTGATGACCTGACTTGTACCTGGATAACCAACACACATGAACAGTTTAAATAGGCTTTATTAACAGGTGAAAGCTCTGAAATTAGTTAGGTGAAAAAAAGCACTGTCAAACAGTTTACACTAATGCAACACAGTTGGCAATAAGGTGGCCTATCTCAGGTCCTAGCTGCAAGCAAAAGGTTATGCCTACCCCTACTCCACTTGCCAGTCCTGTTAGCGCTGGGAACCATTCTGGAATACCTTGTATAACAGAGGGTTCAAGCAGCCTATTTGATACTGGTAAGGAGGTCTTTAATCTCCTTGACATCAGTCTTTGTGCCGGGCTACTATCCATGCCTTCAGTCGGAGTGTTTCTCCAATGTAAAATGGCCTTCCATGGGTCTTTACCATCAGTTTGTGCTTTCTTGCATACATTTTTAACAATCTTTACAGCTGATTCAGCTTTGCCATTAGCCTGTGGATGACGTGGTGAGGAAGTAACATGCTCAAACTCCCATTCAGTGGCAAATTTTCTGAATTGTAGGCTTGCAAACTGAGGGCCATTGTCGGAGATGACTGTATCTGGTTGGCCATGACGTGAAAACTGAGCCTGGCACCTCTTAATTGTAGCTTCAGTGGATAAGTCGGGAAGAAGGTCTATTTCCCAGAAGTCTGAATAATGATCGACTAATAGCAGGTATTCCTTGCCTGCGTAGTTGAATAAGTCCATACTAATAATCTGCCACGGACGTGTAGGTATCTCATGTGACATCATGGTTTCTTTCTGTTGCAAATGGGCATATTCATTGCAGGTGGGACAATTACTGACAAAGTCTTTGATTTCACCATGCATGTTGGGCCAGTAAAGAGTATCATGAGCTTGTCTGTAGCATGCTTCACCACCAATATGGCTGGAGTGTATGCGTAATAACATCTCTGCTCTCAGTGACTTTGGCACGATGACCCTTGGACCTTTGTACAAGATACCATTTTGTATGCTGATCTCATCTCTAAAGGACCAGTATTCCTTTACAATTCCAGGTACTGCATCTTTTTCATCTGGCCACCCACTCAAAACAATAGACTTCAAAGCTTGTAAAGTTGCATCACTGTCAGTGTGCTGTATGAGTTGATGTAGTCGCTGATCTGTGACATTAAGATAGTCTGCTTGATTGATATCGGCAAAGAAATTTTGTTCCTGTTCCAGCAGACAAATTGTACGATGCTCATGCTCACCTCCAGGTGCCACATTATCTGACGTAGCTCTGCTCAGGGTATCACTGATATACATTTCACATCCTGGCTTGTAGACAACATTGAGGTTGTAATGCTGCAATGTAAGCATCATGCTCTGCAAACGCTTGGGGGCACACAAAAGGGGGTTTTTGAATATGGCTATCAAAGGTTTGTGATCAGTTTCAGCTGTAATTGAATCCCATCCATAAAGATAATGATGGAAACGCTGGCAAGCAAATACAATGCTTAAACATTCCTTCTCAATTTGAGAATAATTTTGCTCAGCTGATGAAATAGCTCTGGACGCCTATGCAACTGGCTGACCTTTCTGCAAAAGGCAACAGCCTAGACCATTTTTACTGTAGTCACTTTGTATCGTAACAGGCTTTGTGACATCATAGTATTTCAACACTGGGGCAGAGGTGACCAAGTGTTTTATATCCTCTACTGCCCGGTCATGCTTGGGAAGCCAGTGTCAAACTGCATCTTTGTCCAGAAGTCCCCTTAGTGGCTCACACACCTCAGATAAGTGTGGCAGGAATTTCGCTAGGTATGTAACAAAGCCAATAAATCTCTGTACCGCTTTGGCATCAGCAGGTTGTGGCATGTCCACAATGGTATAATCTAATCTGGGTCAGCTTTTAAACCTTGTGAAGACAGGATATGTCCATGAAAACGGACTTCTTCCACCTTGAACTGCAATTTCTTCACACTAAGCCTCAGCATCACCTGCCTACAACGATCCAGTAGCGCTATTAACTTTTCATCATGGTCTTGCTCAGCCTCCTCATCTGTATTACCGCAGCCAACTATAAGAATGTCATCAGCTGTTGGCTCAATTCCATCAAGACCACCTAATAGTTCATGCTGCTTTCGCTGGTATACCTCCGGTGCTACAGAGACTCCAAATGGTAGTTTGAGCCATCTCTTTTTGCCCCAAGGAGTCCAGAACGTGGTCACGTAGCTACTCTTTTCATCCAGTTTGCACTGTAAAAGGCATCTCTAGCATCCACAAGTGTGAAGACACGTGCTTTAGGTAGTTTGTGCAAAATATCATCGAGTGTTGGCATTAAGTAGTGTGACCGTTTCAGGGCCATATTCAGAAACTTGGGATCAATGCATATTCTGATCTTCTCAGGCTTTCTGATAACAACCATGTTACTGATCCAATCTGTAGGCTCTGTTACTGAAGTTAGATGTCCTTCAGCTTCATATTTATCTAGTTGAGCTTTAACCTGTGGCTTAATGGCGATAGGCACATTGCGTGGGGCACATTGTACAGGTTGAATGGTAGGATCAAGTTCAAAACAAACCTCTCCTGGAACAGAGACTATCGGGCCTTCAAACACATCACTGAAGGTGTGAGGAATTTGCTGTTTTGTCAGTGGCCTAGTCAGAGATTTTGCAGGCTGATTATCAACATTATGTAGCTCAGCATCAGTCCAAGGCGCTCACATGTTGAACCTGATAATATCGGTTTCTGATCGGCTTCAACAATCTCAAAGTTCAGTTTGTGTATACAATCGCGTATGCAGCATTCTGTTTGGAATAGCCCCAATGATTCCATTAGTTCCCCTGAATACAACTTCAGTTTGGTGCTACTAGGCCGAAGGGGTGCTCTGGGTGCCAGTTTCATTTTATCCTTTATACTCATGACATCACACGTTGCACCCGAGTCCAGCTGGCAGGGTTGGATTATATTGTTTAACCACTTAACGACCGCTCACTGTATATATACGTCGGCACAATGGCACCGACAGGCACAATCACGTAGAGCATACGTGATTGCCTTTGTACAGTTGGGGGGTCCAATCGGACCCCCCTTCTGTACAGTGAGCGGTCGGAATTCGTTGGGGAGAGATCCGACATGAGGGGACGGCCGTTCAATTCCGGCCACCCCCCCCGCAATCGCTCCCGGCGAATGGAAATGCCCCCTCTGTCTGTGGAATGTTTACACAGGCAGAGGAAGCAGGAGGAAGTGATGTCATCTCTTGGGCGGCGCTCACATATACCGAGCGCCGTACAAGAGAAGACATCAAGGTTAGTACACTAACACTACACTAACACCAGCACACATAGGCACATAAATCGCCCCCCCAGATCACCCCCCAGCCCCCAGTCACAGTGTCACTGATTGCAGTGACCATTTATTTACTGATCACTGCAATCAGTGACATTTGTGACTGTAAAAGTGTCACTACATTTAGTTTTAGGTCCAGTGTAGCCCCCTAATAAAGGTTTAACCCCTTGATCACCCCCCAGATAACCCTTTCACCCCCTAGCACCGCCGTTGCTAAGCGATCATTTTTCTGATTGCTGTCTTATCGTCGGTGATGCAGATCGGTAGCCAGTAATTTTTTTTAGGTTCGCCGCAGGTTTTTATAGCGTCAGGTACCCCCATAAATTATCTAATAAAGGTTTAACCCCCTTGATCGCCCCCCAGGTAACCCTTTCACTCCCTATCACCACTGTCGCTAAGCGATCATTTTTCTGATCGATGTCTTAGCGTCGGTGATGCAGATCGGTAGCCAGTATTTTTTTTTTAGGTTCGCCGCAGGTTTTTATAGCGTCAGGTACCCCCATAAATTATCTAATAAAGGTTTAACCCCCTTGATCGCCCCCCAGGTAACCCTTTCACCCCCTATCACCACTGTCGCTAAGCGATCATTTTTCTGATTGCTGTCTTAGCGTCGGTGATGCAGATCGGTAGCCAGTAATTTTTTTTAGGTTCGCCGCAGGTTTTTATAGCGTCAGGTACCCCCATAAATTATCTAATAAAGGTTTAACCCCCTTGATCGCCCCCCAGGTAACCCTTTCACCCCCTATCACCACTGTCGCTAAGCGATCATTTTTCTGATCGCTGTCTTAGCGTCGGTGATGCAGATCGGTAGCCAGTAATTTTTTTTAGGTTCGCCGCAGGTTTTTATAGCGTCCGGTACCCCCATATATTATCTAATAAAGGTTTTAACCCCCTAATTGACCCTAGTTAACCCTTTTACCAGTGATCATCATATAAGTGTTACGGGTGACGCTGGTTAGTTAGTTTGCTTTTTATAGTGTCAGGGCACCCGCCGTATATAACCCAATAAAGGTTTAACCCCCTGATCACCCGGCGGGTGATATCAATTAGGTTTTAGCATCAGAGAGGGTCTGCGTCACACCCCAGGCAGCGTCAGGTTAGTGCCAGTAACGCTAACACCCACGCGTGAAGCATACACCTCCCTTAGTGGTACAGTATCTGAACAGATCAATATCTGATCTGATCAGATCTATACTAGCGTCCCCAGCAGTTTAGGGTTCCCAAAAACGCAGTGTTAGCGGGATCAGCCCAGATACCTGCTAGCACCTGCGTTTTGCCCCTCCGTCCAGCCCAGGCCACCCAAGTGCAGTATCGATCGATCACTGTTACTTACAAAACACAACACACATAACTGCAGCGTTCGCAGAGACAGGCCTGATCCCTGCGACTCCAGTGCTGTAGGAGGTGATTTCACCACCACAGTTAAAAAAAAAAAGCAAATATGCCGAAGCATTGGGGCAGCAGGGGCCGAGGAGTGATTTTGCTCCTAATGCCGTGTACATACGGTCGAAATTCTGACGGAGGCTTGCCCGTGGAAAAGTCCGACCATGTGTGTGCGGCATAACTTTTTTGCGGGAGGATGCCCCCATGCTTCGGCATATATAAATGGTGCATGTATGCCCATCATTAGAAGTGGGTGGGTGAAGGGCGGTATTCTAATGGTGGGCATACCCACCGATCAATCTCTTTTTTCGTTCAGCCACCTGGCTGCATGAAAAAAAAAGATTACAATACATGTCCAACAAGGACCAGCAACGTACTGGTATGTTGCTGGACTTTGAATGGTTATACCAGATTGATGCCTGTGGGTTTAGGTATCATCTTGGTATCATTCTTTTCAGCCAGCGGCCGGCTTTCATGTAAAAGCAATCCTAGTGGCTAATTAGCCTCTGGACTGCTTTTACAAGCAGTGGGAGGGAATGTCCCCCCCCCCGGATATAAAAAGCGCCATTGGGAAATTGGGAAAGCATTTTATCACACCGATCTTGGTGTGGTCAGATGCTTTGAGGGCAGAGGAAAGATCTAGGGTCTAGACCCCAGTTTTTTTTAAAAAAGAGTACCTGTCACTACCTATTGCTATCATAGGGGATATTTACATTCCCTGAGATAACAATAAAAATGATAAAAAAAATAAAATATGGAAGGAACAATTTAAAAATAAAATAAAAAAGCAAAATTTATAATAAAAAAAAACAAAAAAAAAACACCCCTGTCCTGCCCTGCTCTTGCCCAATGGCGAACGCAAGCGTCGGTCTGGTGTCATATGTAAACAGCAATTGCACCATGCATGTGAGGTATCACCGCGAAGGTCAGATCGAGGGCAGTAATTTTAGCAGTAGACCTCCTCTGTAAATCTAACGGGGTAACCTGTAAAGGCTTTTAAAAGCATTTAAAAATGTATGTAGTTTGTCGCCAATGCGCGTTTGTGCAAAATTTTAAAGCATGTCGTGTTTGGTATCTATGTACTCGGCCTAAGATCATCTTTTTTATTTCATCAAACATTTGGGCAATATAGTGTGTTTTAGTGCATTAAAATAAAAAAAAGTGTATTTTTTCCCCAAAAAATGCGTTTGAAAAATCGCTGCGCAAATACTGTGTAGAAAAAAAAAATGCAACACCCACCATTTTATTCTGTAGGGCCTTTGCTTTAAAAATATATATAATGTTTGGAGGTTCAACATAATTTTCTTGCAAAAAAAATATGTTTTCATGTAAACAAAAAGTGTCAAAAAGGGCTTTGTCTTCAAGTGGTTAGAAGAGTGGATGTAAGCTTCCTAATGTTGTGTATAAAATGCCAGAACAGTTCAAAACCCCCCCAAATGACCCCATTTTGGAAAGTAGACACCCCAAGCTATATACTGAGAGGCATGTCGAGTCCATGGAATATTTTATATGTTGACACAAGTTGCGGAAAAAAGACAATTTTTTTTTTTTTTTTGCACAAAGTTGTCAATAAATGATATATTGCTCAAACATGCCATGGGCATATGTGGAATTACACCCCAAAATACATTCTGTTGCTTCTCCTGAGTACGGGGATACCACATGTGTGAGACTTTTTGGGAGCCTAGCCGCGTACGGGACCCCAAAAACCAATCACCGCCTTCAGGCTTTCTAAGGGTGTACATTTTTGATTTCACTTCTCACTGCCCATCACAGTTTCGGAGGCCATGGAATGCCCAGATGGTACAAACCCCCCAAATGACCCCATTTTGGAAAGTAGACACCCCAAGCTATTTGCTGAGAGGTATTGTGAGTATTTTGCAGATCTCGCTTTTTGTCACAAAGTTTTGAAAATTGAAAAAAAAAAATAAAAAAAAAATTTTCTTTCTTCATTTTCAAAAACAAATGAGAGCTGTAAAATACTCACCATGCCTCTCAGCAAACAGCTTGGGGTGTCTACTTTCCAAAATGGGGTCATTTGGGGGGGTTTGTGCTATTTTGGCATTTTATGGCCTTCGAAACTGTGATAGGTAGTGAGGAGTCAAATGAAAAATTTGTGCCTAGAAATCCTGAAGGCGGTGATTGGTTTTCGGGGTCCCGTACGCGGCTAGGCTCCTAAAAAGTCCCACACATGTGGTATCCCCGTACTCAGGAGAAGCAGCAAAATTTATTTTGGGGTGCAATTCCACATATAACCATGGCATGTGTGAGCAATATATCATTTAGTGACAACTTTTTGTAATTTTTTATTTTTTTTGTCATTATTCAATCACTTGGGACAAAAAAAAAAAATATTCAATGGGCTCAACAGGCCTCTCAGCAATTTCCTTGGGGTGTCTACTTTCTAAAATGGGGTCATTTGTGGGGGGTTTTGTGCTATTTTGGCATTTTATGGCCTTCAAACTGTGATAGGTAGTGAGGAGTGAAATCAAAAATTTGCGCCCTTAGAAATCCTGAAGGCGGTGCTTGGTTTCCGGGGGCCCGTACGTGGCTAGGCTCCTAAAAAGTCCCACACATGTGGTATCCCCGTACTCAGGAGAAGCAGCAGAATGTATTTTGGGGTGCAATTCCACATATAACCATGGCATGTGTGAGCAATATATCATTTAGTGACAACTTTTTGCAATTTTTTTTTTTGTCATTATTCAATCACTTGGGCTAAAAAAAAAAAATATTCAATGGGCTCAACATGCCTCTCAGCAATTTCCTTGGGGTGTCTACTTTCCAAAATGGGGTCATTTGGAGGGGTTTTGTACTGCTCTGCCATTTTAGCACCTCAAGAAATGAGATAGGCAGTCATAAATTTAAAGCTGTGTAAATTCCAGAAAATGTACCCTAATTTGTAAACGCTATAACTTTTGCGCAAACCAATAAATATACACTTATTGACATTTTTTTTACTAAAGACATGTGGCTGAATACATTTTGGCCTAAATGTATGACTAAAATTGAGTTTATTCGATTTTTCTTATAACAAAAATTAGAAAATATCATTTTTTTTCAAAATTTTCTGTATTTTCCGTTTATATCGCAAAAAATAAAAATCGCAGAGGCAATCAAATACCATTAAAAGAAAGCTCTATTTGTGGGAAGAAAAGGACGCAAATTTTGTTTGGGTACAACATTGCATGTCCGCACAATTTACAGTTAAAGCAGCGCAGTGCAAAATTCTGAATTCACCTCTGGTCCTTTAGCTACCAAATGGTCCGGGGCTTAAGTGGTTAATCTGAGGTTTACAAACCATTTTTTGCCCTTTGTGTTTACAGCACCAATGCATTCTGAGGAGTAAACCATATCAGTGCTAAGCAGGTGTGCATCCTTCGGATCTGACATTTGCTCAATTGTGTGCAGCTTCCTTGCTTCCATTTTACTGGAGAGACAGACTCTTGCAAAGTGATTTGGTTTACCACATGCAGTACAGATTTTCCCATATGCAGGACACTTTTCTTTCTCTCGTACATGCACATTGCCGCAATACTTGCATGATGCAGGCTTCCTCCCAGGTGAGTTGTGTAGGTGACCCTTGTGCTGAAACTTATGCTGGTGGTTTTTGAAGCTTTGCTGTTGTTTAGAGGCTGCATTGATATCGTCAATCAGTTTATCCTGCTCCATAGCTTTCATATGTTTGTCAGTAAGTTCTGCAGTGCGACATATCTCAATTGCTGTTTGTAGATCTAAATCATGTTTCCTCAATAGGTGGCGGCGTGTGCTTTCACTGGTGATACCCAAAACTATTTTATCACAAATAAGTTCATCTCTCAGAGAGCCATACTCACAGCTTGCAGCTTTTGCTCTTAGCCGTGTGACAAACCTGTCTATTGATTCACAGTCTTCTTGCTTACAGCAGCCAAATATATATCTTTCATAGATTACATTTTTAGAGGGTCTGAAGAAAGCCTCTAATGCATCCAGAATGGTTTTGGTGTCACTCTTTTGCTCCTCTGTGAGGTTCAGATTATGCTTGTAAACATGGAGGCATTCACTGCCCATTATCCTTCTCAGTGTGGCTGCTTGCACTGTTGCAGGCTTCTCATTTAACCCTGTGGCTAGGGAATAGTCCTGAAACTCAGCCCTGAAATTGTCCCAGTTACTGCCGACATCTCCTCTCACCCTCATTGCCTCAGGCAGTGGAATGCTGTTAGCTGCCATAATGCTGTTTTCCTTGCTGCAAACACTCAGCATCCAGGACAGGACTGCAATTGTCAGGAGGCACAATCAGTTCCAAGAACACTTACATCAAGGCTGGCAGGCTCTCAGCATCAAATGTGTAGAAAGAGTATGGATCCAAATCTTCTGACACCATGTTTGTCGTGATATATGTAGAGAGACAGCACAAACCATTACTGTACATAAGCCATGTTTACTGAAAGAACCAGCAGGAAACAGGAAACACAACACAGGAAGAAGTACAACAGAGATGCACCATAGAGTTGCATTTAAAGAAACATATCATCCATAACAATCACCTCTCCTTTCTGATGGTATTTTGTAAATCCAAAGGCCCAGCAAACAATCAGAACAAATGATCAGAGGTCTCTCATCACAGATAAAGTCCTTGGTCACTGATGTTCCCATGAAGACCAGCAAAAGGTCCTTAACTTTTCTCAAGCTGGCAACCTGCGGCATCTCAAGATGGTCCTTTTACAAAGGATTCTGAAACAGCCACAGGCTTACGTCACTAGGAACAGTGATCTTGCGGAATTCTCCAGCACATTTATGCCATCCCTAGAACATTAGGAATGTATCTCTCTGCAGCAAAAGATTCCATGTAGCTCTCTTGCAGTGGCATTGAGTGTTTTTAGGTAACAACACAGCCACAGGCGTGCGCACAGGGTGTGCTGAGTGTGCCTGGGCACACCCTAATCACCCTATATGGTGCAGATTCCTCCTGCTGCCCCCTGTTTCCTATGCTTCAGTTTGTAAATGAACAGGGAGCCACTCAGCACAGAGCACTTCCAATTCAATCACTGTCCAGTGCAGCTGAGGCTGCAGAGAAAGGGAATATCTGTCTCTTTCTCTGTCTCAAACATGAGACATCAGGGGTCTGTTTACACCCCTGATATTTCACTAAAGCCCCCAATGGGGCTCCTAAAAAAAGTGTAGTAAAAATAATATTGTAAAAAATAAAATAATAAGAATAAAAAAGTATTGACACCAATTTCTACCCTACTGACACTATCCACTGCCCTATTGACACCATCCATGTTTTAATACATTTTAAAATGTCTGTTTACATTTAATTATAAGAGTGTGTTTATATATACTGTACTATAAATATATATATATATATATATATATATATATATAGAACCCCCCAATAATAGGGGTCGCTATGCCTAAGTTTAGAGGGTAGCCTGAGCTAATAGTTGGGCTCAGGCTGTTGAATTCTTCAAACTGGCTTCTGCTCTAAGGTAATGTTGCCTGGCAGTTCAGTTCCCTGTGGCCTGAGGGTGGCACTGTTGCCCAGCCCCGGGTTGAACCACAGGTGGCATTGCAGCGCTATTGGGTGTCCTCTCTCGGCGGCCATGCAGTGGGCGTGGTCTACCTGCTGTGCATGCCGGGAGAGGGTACTTAAGGGGCAGACGCCATTAGGCAAGGGAGTTCGGAGGCGATCCAGAGGACCCCTTGGTCCTAGGCGCGTACCCCTCCTTCGGTGGCCCTCATGGCCAGGGGTACGTGTGTGTGTGTTCAGTCTTGGGCACCTTTAGCCCGAGGCTGCATCGTTCCAGGTAGGCCCAGCACCTTTAGCTGAGGCCTACATTAGAAGAGGAGTCCCAGGGTGGGGTGTAGGGGTGAAACGCTCTGAAGGAGAGGAAACCAGGGGAGGACCTATCCAAGGGGATCGGTGAAGGAAGTCACTGTCTCGGGAGAGGCCTGGTTACCTATCAGAGGGAAGGACTCCACAATCCGCCACAAGCCTTGTAATGTGCCCCATTGGCACCTAAGTACTCAGATATTACAAGCGCTGGGAAGTTCAAGATTTGGAAGCTGTCTCTTGATCGTATCCCTAGGAAATTACAAGTGAATGTTCCGTGCTCCACACCGGCTGCTAGAACCATGAGAGGGGACTATCCGGGTGAGCAAATCCCACTCAGGCCTGAGTGGCGACAATCGTTAGTTAAGTGCCGCGTGCCTGAACCTACCTCCCTGTTCATCTTTCTCTATCTCCAACTTTCCTGTCTAGTTATCAAGCAAGCAAAATAAACCTTTTTTTTATTGGGTTTAACACTGTCTGGACAATGGCCTTCTTGAAATAAAGAGAGAATAGACTTTTCCCTACACTCTAGGGAAGGGAACCAATGGAAGGAGGTAACTCGCTGCAGGACCCAAATCTGATTACACCGCTCACCTTCTTCACTAAGGAGGCTACTGGGCATGTGGCATGGTGTGTCCCACCTGCTAGCAGAGGTAAGCAGGAAAAAGGGATCTGTGTGCTACATATATACACGCATATGTGTTTGAGCTTTGGGGTGCACACCCTAATGTAATAGGCTGCGCACACCTATAAACACAGCACAAGCAGAAGGTCCCAGTCCCTCTCCCTCCCTAAAAAAACCTCTGCACAGTGTGTAAGCAGGGGGCTAATAACCCTACATGGGAAGCCCCGCCTCTGGGAGTGGCTGAAGGTTGGATTATTTTCTCCCAATAAATTGCCAGCAAGGGAAAAAGAAGGTCTTATGGAAAATACTGACTACATGCTGCAGCATGTTTAGCGTTAAGGGTTGAAGAAACACCCCTCTGTGGTAGTCCTTAGGGCTTCCATGGGAGACAAGGACTTGATTCAAAGAAACCTTTCTTGTGAACTCAAATATGGGAAGGTTGTGAGGTACCCCCTGGTTTATATAAACATTGTCAAGGTTATGAAGAACTGCTTGTAGCATGTATACTATGTCCAGCCCTCAAAATTTTCACTCGCCTGCTCGCATTTGGCGAGTGAAAATAAGGGTAGGGCGAGTAAAGCAGGCAGAAGCAGCCAGGATCCAGCAGAGTAGAGGCAGCTGGTGGATGCTGAGGGGATATCCCCCAACCATCTCGGCTTGCTGGCAATCTCTGCTCTCCCCTCCTTAATGCAGGCAACAATGGCACAATTTTCAGGCCAGCTCCGCCCTTCGCCTTCCGCTCCTGCTTCCGCTTTCTGCCTCCGCGTCCCGGCGCCGCAACCACTCACATTTCTTTAGTTCCGGTCCGAGGTGCCTTCTTTTCCCCATCTGTCGGCACTGTAGCATGGAGCCGAGTGAAGTTCGGATAAACTCTTCCTCGGCTCTGTGCTACAGTCCCGACAGTCGGAGCTGTCAGTGGCACTGTGCTGAAGAAAAAAAGCACAGAAATACCAAACAGCACGGTGGCAGCTGTATTCTATATTTTCAAGAAGTGAGAGAGATGGGGGGGCAGCATTGGTGAGAGAGCTGGGGGGGTATTAGTGAGAGAGCTGGGGGGCACTAGTGAGAAAGCTGGGGGGCATTAGTGAGAGAGCTGGGGGTAGCAGTAGGGAGAGAGCTGGAGGGGGGGCATTAGTGAGAGAGCTGGGGGTAGCATTGGTGAGAGTTTGGGGGGGATTCGTGAAAAATCTTGGGGGTAGCAATGGTGAGAGTGCTGGGGGGTAGCATTTGTGAGAGCTGGGGTGGGGCACTAGTGAGAGAGCTGGGGGGACACTAGTGAGAGAGCTGGGGGGGCACTAGTGAGAGAGCTGGGGGTAGCATTGGTGAGAGAGCTGGGGGGTTACATTGGTTAGAGAGCTGGGGGCATTAGTGAGAGATCTGGGGGTTATCATTGGTGAGAGAGCTGGGGGTAGCATTGGTGAGAGAACTGGGGGGGCATTAGTGAGAGAGCTGGGGGTAGCATTAGTGAGAGAGTTTGGAGGGGGCATTAGTGAAAAAGCTGGGGGTAGCAATGGTGAGAGAGCTGGGGGTAGCATTTGTGAGAGAGCTGGGGGCAGTTTATCCTGCTCCATAGCTTTCATATGTTTGTCAGTAAGTTCTGCAGTGCGACATATCTCAATTGCTGTTTGTAGATCTAAATCATGTTTCCTCAATAGGTGGCGGCGTGTGCTTTCACTGGTGATACCTAAAACTATTTTATCACAAATAAGTTCATCTCTCAGAGAGCCATACTCACAGCTTGCAGCTTTTGCTCTTAGCCGTGTGACAAACCTGTCTATTGATTCACAGTCTTCTTGCTTACAGCAGCCAAATATATATCTTTCATAGATGACATTTTTAGAGGGTCTGAAGAAACTCAAAATTTTCACTCGCCTGCTCGCATTTGGCAAGTAAAAATAAGGGTAGGGCGAGTAAAGCAGGCAGAAGCAGCCAGGATCCAGCAGAGTAGAGGCAGCTGGTGGATGCTGAGGGGATATCCCCCAACCATCTCGGCTTGCTGGCAGGCAATCTCTGCTCTCCCCTCCTCAATGCAGACAACAATGGCACAATTTTCAGGCCAGCTCCGCCCTTCGCCTTCCGCTCCTGCTTCCGCTTTCTGCCTCCGCGTCCCGGCGCCGCAACCACCCACATTTCTTTTGTTCCGGTCCGAGGAGCCTTCTTTTCCCATCTGTGGGTACTGTAGCATAGAGCCGAGTGAAGTTCGGATAAACTCTTCCTCGGCTCTGTGCTACAGTCCCGACAGTCGGAGCTGTCAGTGGCACTGTGCTGAAGAAAAAAAGCACAGAAATACCAAACAGCACGGTGGCAGCTGTATTCTATATTTTCAAGAAGTGAGAGAGATGGGGGGGAAGCATTGGTGAGAGAGCTGGGGGGGTATTGGTGAGAGAGCTGGGGGCACTAGTGAGAAAGCTGGGGGGCATTAGTGAGATAGCTGGGGGTAGCAGTAGGGAGAGAGCTGGAGGGGGGCATTAGTGAGAGAGCTGGGGGTAGCATTGGTGAGAGTTTGGGGGGGATTAGTGAAAAAGCTTGGGGCTAGCAATGGTGAGAGAGCTGGGGGTAGCATTTGTGAGAGCTGGGGTGGGGCACTAGTGAGAGAGCTGGGGAGGCACTAGTGAAAGAGCTGGGGGGGCACTAGTGAGAGAGCTGGGGGTAGCATTGGTGAGAGAGCTGGGGGGTTACATTGGTGAGAGAGCTGGGGGGCATTAGTGAGAGAGCTGGGGGTTATCATTGGTGAGAGAGCTGGGGGTAGCATTGGTGAGAGAGCTGGGGGGCATTAGTGAGAGAGCTGGGGGTAGCATTAGTGAAAGAGTTTGGAGGGGGCATTAGTGAAAAAGCTGGGGGTAGCAATGGTGAGAGAGCTGGGGGTAGCATTTGTGAGAGAGCTGGGGGCATTAGTGAGAGCTGGGGTGGGGCAATAGTGAGAGAGCTGGGGGGCATTAGTGAGAGCTGGGGGGATAGCATTGGGGTAGCATTGGTGAGAGAGCTGGGGGGCATTAGTGAGAGAGCTGGGGGGCATTGGTGAGAGATTTGGGAGGGTGGCATTGGGGAGAGAACTGGGGAGGGAATTTGTGAGAGCTGGGGGGGCTTTTTTGAGAGAGCTGGGAGGCATTTGTTAGAGAGATGGGGAGGGCATTTTTGAGAGGTGAGAGAGCTGGGGGCATTTGTGAGAGCTGAGGGGGGCATTTGTGAGAAATTAAAGAGGTGTGGGCATTTGTGAGACCTAGGGGCATTTGTGGGAGGTGAGAGAGCTGGGGGGGCATTTGTGAGAGCTGGGGGAGCATTTTTGAGAGATGGGGGCTATTTGTGAGAGAGCTGGACAGGGGCATTTGTGAGAGATGAGAGAGCTGGGGCATTTGTGAGAGATCAGAGAGCTGGGGGGAATTTGCAAAGGCATACCCGTGTATGATACGTGCATGCCCCTGTATGATCTGGGAAAAAAAAAGATAATTTACAAGGGTGATTAGGGGTGGGGCAACTGGTGGCGAGTAACTCCTAAGGCCTGGCGAGTAGCTCAGGACTTGACATTTTGAGCCCTGCTATGTCTATGTTTCCAGTAAAGCATCAAAAAGGCTAACCATGTGGACAATCATTTATTAGCAAAAGTCACAAAGTGTCCTTGGATGCAGGTCTTTGGTCGGGAGTACATCCATATTTCAGGTGTTTGGTGCCCCATCCTGTTCCTGTTTCAGGAAGACAAAGGGAGGTGCCCTGGGCCAGTGTGGTCATTGCTGATGGCCCATTAGTGACCTGCTTACAAGTGGTAGCAGCACATGGTCATGACTTTTAGCAAACAGACTCTAGCAGCAGCCTCCAGCCTTCTCCTTTGGCCTGCAGCTGTTTACAGCAGCTTCTAATGTAGCTCTGTCTCTCTTGGCAGCTCACAGCCTAGATCACAGTACTGATGGCAGCTTGTAGCCTAGGTACAGGGTACAAACAGCAGTCCCTCCAGACATACTTCCTACTAGGGATGAGCTTCGAGTTTGAGTCGAACTCATGTTCGACTCGAACATTGCCTGTTCGCCCGTTCGCCGAACAGCGAACAAATTGCGGTGTTCGCGGCAAATTCGAAAAATCTATGGGAGAAATCTAAAGTGCTAATTATAAAGGCTTATATGCAAGTTATTGTCCTAAAAAGTGTTTGGGGACCTGGGTCCTGCCCCAGGGGACATGTATCAATGCAAAAAGAAGTTTTAAAACGGCCGTTTTTTCGGGAGCAGTGATTTTAATAATGCTTAAAATGAAAAAATAAAAGTGAAATATTCCTTTAAATTTCGTACCTGGGGGGTGTGTATGATATGCATGTAAAGTGGCGCATGTTTCCCGTGCTTAGAACTGTCCCTGCACAAAATGTCATTTTTGAAAGAAAAAAATGCATTTAAAACTGACTCGCGGCTATTAATGAATTGTCGGCTCCCGGCAATACATACAAAAGTCATTGATAAAAAAAAAAAGCGTGGGGGTTCCCCAGAATTCAATTACCAGGCCCTTCAGGTCTGGAATGGATATTAAGGGGAACCCCGCCGCAAATTTAAAAAAAAATTGACGTGGGGTTCCCCCAAATATCCATTCCAGGCCCTTCAGATCTGGCATGGATTTTAAGGGGAACTCCACCCCAAATGAAAAAAAAAATGGCGTGGAGTCCCCCTAAAAATCCATACCCCACAACCCTTGCCCGGTGGTTGTGGGGGTCTGCGGGCGGGGGGCTTATCGGAATCTGGAAGACCCCTTTAACAAAGAGGACCCCCAGATCCCGGCCCCCCCCTATGTGAATTGGTAAGGGGTACATTGTACCCCTACCATTTCACGAAGAAAGCGTAAAAAAATGTTTAAAAAAACACACAAACACCTTGAAAAAGTCCTTTATTTAAAAAAAAAAAAACATTCCAGCGGTGAAATCCAGTGTCCCTCGGCGATCCCGATGTCCAGCGCTGTCCTTCATTGGTTGTGCCTGAGCGGACCTGATGGGGAACTCCCTCTCAGTATTTTAAATGTATAGACCCGCCCCTTCTAAAGTTCCCCATCAGGTCCGCTCACCGGACCAGATGCGGAACATGAGAAGGGGCGGGTCTATACATGTATTACCAAAGTGAGAGCAGTTCCCCATCAGGTCCGCCCCCTCGGTATGTCGGACCCGCCTACGTCATTGGCTTGAGCGGGGAACTTCCTTCACTGTGTAATTAAAATTTATATAGTGAAGGAAGTTCCCCGCTCAAGCCAATGACGTAGGCGGGTCCGACATACCGAGGGGGCGGACCTGATGGGGAACTGCTCTCACTTTGGTAATACATGTATAGACCCGCCCCTTCTCATGTTCTGCATCTCGTCCGCTGAGCGGACCTGATGGGGAGCTTTAGAAGGGGCGGGTCTATACATTTAAAATACTGAGAGGGAGTTCCCCATCAGGTCCGCTCAGGCACAACCAATGAAGGACAGCGCTGGACATCGGGATCGCCGCGGGACACTGGATTTCACCGCTGGAATGTTTATTTATTTATTTTTTTAAATAAAGGACTTTTTCAAGGTGTTTGTGTGTTTTTTTAAACATTTTTTTACGCTTTCTTCGTGAAATGGTAGGGGTACAATGTACCCCTTACCAATTCACATAGGGGGGGGGGCCGGGATCTGGGGGTCCCCTTTGTTAAAGGGGTCTTCCAGATTCCGATAAGCCCCCCGCCCGCAGACCCCCACAACCACCGGGCAAGGTTTGTGGGGATGAGGCCCTTGTCCCCATCAACATGGGGACATCCTCCCCATGTTGAGGGCATGTGGCCTGGTAAGGTTCAGGAGGGAGGGGGGGCCGCTCTCTCGTCCCCCCCTTTTCCCCTGCGGCCGGCCAGGTTGCGTGCTCGGATAAGGGGTCTGGTATGGATTTTTAGGGGGACTCCACGCCATTTTTTTTTTAATTTGGGGTGGAGTTCCCCTTAAAATCCATGCCAGATCTGAAGGGCCTGGAATGGATATTTGGGGGAACCCCACGTCAATTTTTTTTTTAATTTGCGGCGGGGTTCCCCTTAATATCCATTCCAGACCTGAAGGGCCTGGTAATTGAATTCTGGGGAACCCCCACGCTTTTTTTTTTTTTTTATCAATGACTTTTGTATGTATTGCCGGGAGCCGACAATTCATTAATAGCCGCGAGTCAGTTTTAAATGCATTTTTTTCTTTCAAAAATGACATTTTTTGCAGGGACAGTTCTAAGCACGGGAAACATGCGCCACTTCACATGCATATCATACACACCCCCCAGGTACGAAATTTAAAGGAATATTTCACTTTTATTTTTTCATTTTAAGCATTATTAAAATCACTGCTCCCGAAAAAACGGCCGTTTTTAAAACTTCTTTTTGCACTGATACATGTCCCCTGGGGCAGGACCCGGGGCCCCAAACACTTTTTAGGACAATAACTTGCATATTAGCCTTTATAATTAACACTTTAGATTTCGAACGTTCGAGTCCATTGTATTTAATAGGGTTCTAAAGTTTACACGAACATTTTGTCTGTTCGCAGGTTCTGGTGCGAACCGAACAGGGGGGTGTTCGGCTCATCCCTGCTTCCTACCTGTAGCAACACTTGCTGGGCACTCCACTTGAGCTCCCTGCGGGTTCTGGCAGATTAACTCACTTTCCCAGGCTCCCTGCCCACTATGTGGATCCCAGAGTACTATCCCACCAGGCAGTGGGCAAGGTTTAACCATTTGGCGTCCGCGCTATAGCCAAATGACGGCCACAGCATGGACCTGACTTGCCGGGAGGCTATCAATAGACGTCCTCCCCTTTTCTCGCCCCCCACGCGCCCCCTGCAGGGCGTGCGGGGCGCGCGCTGTGATCACCGAGTCACTGAGACTCATGTGATAACAGATCCGAGTAAGGGGCCGATCCCGGCCCCTTTCCATGTGATCAGCTGTCAGCCAATGACAGCTGATCACGTGATGTAAACAAAAGCTCAGTAATTGTTTTTTTTTCCTCACGCTGTCACCGGCTTATGTGCAAGGGACATCGATCCCGAAGAAGAAGAAGGCACATCTGCCTCATCTGTGCCCACAATTACCGCCTGCCAGTGCCACCTGCCAGTGCCCACCAGTGCCACCTATCAATGCCCACGAGTGGTGCCAATCGGTGCCTCATCAGTGCCACCTAGCAGTGCTGCCTATCAGTGTAACCTACAAGTGCTGATCGGTGCCCATTATTACCACCCATTAGTGCCCATCACTGCCACCATCAGTGCCCATCACTGCCCCCTATCAGTGCCCATCACTGCCAGCTATTAGTGCCACCTATTAGTGACACTTCTCAGCGCCCACCAGTGCCACCTATCAATGCCTACCAGTGCGGCCTACCAGTGCCCACCCTTGCCGCCTTATCTGTGCCCATCAATGCAGCCCATCAGTGCCCATCAGTGCAGCCCATCGGTGCCCATCAATGCAGGCTATCAGTGCCCATCAGTGCAGCCTCATCAGCGTACATCAATGAAGGAGAAAAATTACCTGTTTGCAAAATTATATAACAAAATATAAAAAAATATAATTTTTTTTTATTAATTAAAAATTCGGTCTTTTAAAAAAAAAATTAACAAAAAATAAAAACCGCAGAGGTGATCAAATACCACCAAAAGAAAGCTCTATTTGTGGGAAAAAAATAATAAAACTTTCATTTGGGTACAGTGTTGTATTACAGCGCAGTTGTCATTCAAATTGCATCAGCGCTGAAAGCTGAAAACTGTTCTGGGCAGGAGGAGGGTTTAAGTGCCCAGTAAGCAAGTGGTTAAACATGCGGCTGTTGCCTTAACCAATTATGCTTTCCTGGCCCACGCAGCCAACGGGAAATCCTCCTTTGACTATTTGCAGAGGCAGGTTCTTCTTCAGCTGTAACAACAGCCAGTCACGGCCCTCAGTATCCTCCTTCCCTTTCCCTGGTCTGCACTAGTACTAACTGCTGTTCACTAGAGCTCCTGATGGTGGAGATGGATTTTTGCTGCGTGTTAGTACCAGGTCCTGGTACTCTGGATTGCCCCATCAGGAGGTGAGCAAGCTGGAGTTCAGTAGCAGATTTGGCGGGTAGGGATAAGCAGAAGCGTAGTCGCAAACAAGCCAAAGGTTTCTGACGAGTGGTTGTAGGTTGGGATCAAGCTGAAGCGTAGTTGAAGAACAAGCCAAGGGTGATAGCGAGGATATGGATGGCAGTAGGAGGGACAAGAACGAGATTTTGGCTAAAAAGAGCACATTAATCTGGCACAATGGAAGTGCAGAGGCATGGCTTAAATCAAGCAATTCATGAGAGGAGCAAGATGGCTATCTTCATACTGAGCACTAGGGATGAGCTTGGTGTTCGAGTCGAACATACGTTCGACTCGAACATCGGCTGTTCGATCGTTCGGCGAAGATCGAACCTTTTGGGCCGTTCGTGCCAAATTCGAGTGACGCAAACGGCCCACAATACACTGCGCCATCGCAGTGCAATCCCGGCGCTGTGATTGGCCAAGCATGCACTGTGACCCCGCATGCTTGGCCAATCACAGCGCCGGCAACGAGAAGAGCCATAATTGGCCACAGGCAGGATGCCTGTGGCCAATTATAGCTCAGGGGGTTTTAGTACACGCCCCACACTATAAAAGGCCGCCAGCGCGGCGGCCTTTTGTAGTGTGTTCCGGTTCAGGGAGAGAGAAGGATAGGCAGGGACAGTGTTAGTGATATTTGTTCATTTACCTTGTGTGTAGGGAGAGAGAAGGATAGGCAGGGACAGTGTCAGTGATATTCTGCTAAACCTTGTGTGCAGGGAGAGAGAAGGATAGGCAGGGACAGTGTCAGTGATATTCTGCTAAACCTTGTGTGCAGGGAGAGAGAAGGATAGGCAGGGGACAGTGTAAGTGATATTTTTGCTAAGCCTCCTGCACAGTATACACCTGAAGCTAGCCCTTATTGCTGTGTTTTCCTGTTGTGTAACACAGGCAGGCAACTGCAGCAGTTATAGCAGGCGTAGTGTGCTTCCTGCAAAATATATACCTGAAGCTAGCCCTGATTGCTGTGTTTTCCTGTTGTGTAACACAGGCAGGCATCTGCAGCACTTACAGCGGGCGTAGTGTGCCTCCTGCACATTATACACCTGAAGCTACCCCTTATTGCTCGTAGTTTTTTTTCTTTTGTGTTACACTAACAGGCATCTGCAGCACGTACAGCGGGCATAGTGTGCTTCCTGCAAAATATACACCTGAAGCTAGGCCTTATTGCTGTGTTTTCCTGTTGTGTAACACAGGCAGGCATCTGCAGCAGTTATAGCAGGCGTAATGTGCTTCCTGCAAAATATACACCTGAAGCTAGGCCTTATTGCTGTGTTTTCCTGTTGTGTAACACAGGCAGGCATCTGCAGCACTTACAGCGGGCGTAGTGTGCCTCCTGCACATTATACACCTGAAGCTACCCCTTATTGCTCGTAGTTTTTTTTCTTTTGTGTTACACTAACAGGCATCTGCAGCACGTACAGCGGGCATAGTGTGCTTCTTGCAAAATATACACCAGAAGCTAGCCCTTATTGCTGTGTTTTCCTGTTGTGTAACACAGGCAGGCATCTGCAGCACTTACAGCAGGCGTAGTGTGCCTCCTGCAAAATATACACCTGAAGCTAGGCCTTATTGCTGTGTTTTCCTGTTGTGTAACACAGGCAGGCAACTGCAGCACTTACAGCAGGCGTAGTGTGCCTCCTGCAAAATATACACCTGAAGCTAGGCCTTATTGCTGTGTTTTCCTATTGTGTAACACAGGCAGGCATCTGCAGCACTTACAGCAGGCGTATTGTGCCTCCTGCAAAATATACACCTGAAGCCAGGCCTTATTGCTGTGTTTTCCTGTTGTGTAACACAGGCAGGCATCTGCAGCACTTACAGCGAGCGTAGTGTGCCTCCTGCACATTATACACCTGAAGCTACCCCTTATTGCTCGTAGTTTTTTTTCTTTTGTGTTACACTAACAGGCATCTGCAGGACTTACAGCAGGCGTAGTGTGCTTCTTGCAAAATATACACCTGAAGCTACCCCTTATTGCTGGTTTTCCCATCTCCCTGCAGGCCTTTAGAATGTCTGGAAGGCAAACAAGATGAGGTAGACAGTCAGGAGCCAATAAAAGAGGGCAAGCAGGCTCTGTGTCTAGAGACAACAGTGCTGGTCGTGGATGCGGTGCATCTTCATCAGCACGTGGCCATGGGACACGCTTGTCCTTATTTTCGGCAGCTGGACGTGTTGATCCGCATCATGCCGAAGACTTGGTAGAGTGGATGACCAAGCTCTCCTCATCCTCCTCATCCTCTCTCACCCAGGCTCAGGGTACTGGCAAAGCAGCTGCCAAAGCATCCTCAATGTCATCATCAGCCACTCCTTCCCTAGACCCACCGTTTCCTCCTGAGGAGTCCCCCGAACTGTTTGAGCACAGTGTTGGGTACATGCTCCAGGAGGATGCCCAGCGTTTCGAAGGGTCTGAAGATGATACCCAGCTAGAGGAAGGCAGTAGCGTGAGAGCAGAGAGAGGGGATGCTCAAGAAGGACACCAATCTGGCAGTCATGTTCCAGCAGATGTAGCATACTACCAGATTGGTTCCAGTGATGAGGAGGGAGGGGATGATGAGGTCACTGAGAGAGGAGAGAGGAGGAGGAGGAGGAAGATGAGGAGAAGGCACATCTCCAACGAGGCAGGATGCCCTCCGGGGGCCAGCGTAAGGGCAGCACACCGACTTAATCACACCGCAGAGCTCCGCCTGTGCAGGGCGCTGCCTCTGCCCGTTATTCCAAAAGTTCTTTGGTGTGGGCCTTTTTTGAGTCGAGTGCATCAGATCGCACCGCTGCTGTTTGCAACATATGTCTCAAGCGTATCTCGCGTGGCCAAAACATCAGCCGCTTGGGCACCACATGCTTGACCAGACATATGTTGACCTGCCATGCAGCTCGTTGGCAAGCCTACCTTAAAGACCCACACCAAAGAACAAAGTGGACCTCTCCTTGCTCCGCATCAGCTGGGATCTCCAACCCCACTATACCTTCAGTCCTCTCTGAAACCTGCACTGAGAGGAATGAAGGTGTAGATTTAGGTGTGTCACAGCAAAGTACTTGCGGGCACTCTGCTAGCAGTACACCGACGTCCGATTCTAGCAGGCAAATTTCCCTGCCCCAGCTGCTGGACCGTCGAAAGAAGTTCACTCCCAGCCATCCACATGCCCAGCGGTTGAATGCTAACTTGGCTAAATTGCTAGCACTTCAACTGCTGCCTTTTCAGTTGGTAGACTCGGCCCCCTTTCGTGAGTTTGTGCAATGTGCGGTTCCTCAGTGGCAGGTTCCCAAACGCAACTTTTTCTCACGGAAGGTGATTCCGGCTCTCTACCGCCATGTGGAAGGCAATGTCCATGCCTCGCTGGACAGGGCGGTCAGCGGTAAGGTGCATATTACCGCTGACTCATGGTCCAGCATGGCATGGACAGGGACGTTACCTTTCTTTCACGGCCCATTGGGTCACTCTTTTGGCAGCTGGGAAGGATGCAGGACAAGGTGCAGTAGTGTTGGAGGTTGTTCTGCCGCCACGCCTCCAAAATGCTACTACTGGTTGTGACACACCTCTCTCCTCCACCCCATCCTCTTCTTCTTCCTCCATGGCCTCTTCCTGTGCTTTGTCCTCGGAACCAGCGGTGCTCCGTAGGCATTCAAGGGGCTACGCAAGTACGCAGGCAAAAAGATGCCATGCCGTGCTTGCGCTGGTGTGTTTGGGGGACAGGAGCCACACTGGGGCAGAGGTTCTGTCAGCTCTGCCGGGGCAGGCCAAGAGGTGGTTGACGCCACGCCAGCTTAAGGCAGGAATGGTGGTTTGCGAGAATGGCACCAACCTCCTCTCCGCCCTCCGACAGGGACAACTGACCCATGTGCCCTGTGTGGCTCACGTCCTTAACCTGGTGGTGCAGCGGTTCTTGGACAGGTATCCGGGCTTACAGGATGTCCTGAGGCAGGTCAGGAAAGTCTGTGTGCATTTCCGCAGATCATATAATGCCAGTGCTCGGCTGGCTGAGCTGCAAAAGGAGTTGAACCTGCCTTATATGTGACATGCCCACCAGGTGGAACTCAACGTTGGCCATGCTGCAGCGGCTGCACACGCAGCAGAGGGCCATCAATGAGTACCTGTGCGACTACGGCACCAGGACGGGGTCAGGGGAGCTCTGTTTTTTTTCACCACGCCAGTGGGGCATGATCAGGGATGCATGCACTGTCTTGCCACCATTTGAGGAGGCCACGAGGATGGTGAGCAGTGACAGTGCATGCATCAGTGACACTGTACCTCTTGTCCACCTGTTGGAGCATACAATGCATGGAATAATGGACAGGGCACTTGAGGCAGAACAGAGGCAGGAAGAGGAGGACTTCCTTGCCTCTCAAGGCCCCCTTTACCCAGACAGTGTTCCTTCTGTCCCACCCATCCCACAGGAAGAGGACGAGGAGGAGGAGGAGGAGGATTGTGTCAGCATGGAGGTGGAGCCTGGCACTCAGCATCAACAGCAGCAGTCTTTTAGGGATGATTTACAGTCCCAAGAAACACGTGGACTTGTACGTGGCTGGGAGGAGGTGGCTGCGGATTATGTCGTCCTTAGTGACCCAGAGGACTCCGGACCGAATGCCTCAGCTAACCTATGCTGCATGTCCTCCCTGATCCTGCAAAGTCTGCGGAAGGATCCTCGTATTCTTCGGATCAAGGAGAGGGACCATTACTGGCTGGCCACTCTCCTTGATCCACGGTACAAGGGTAAGGTTGCGGACCTTATCTTACCGTCCCAGAGGATGAGATAACTCCGGGAGGCCTTGCAGAAAGGTCTGTGCAACGTGTTCCCAGAGACTGGGAGGTTACAAACTCCTGGTCCTGGACAACGAGTTGCTGAGACTTCGGTCAGTCAAAGAAGGAGCGGTGGGGACGGTGGCCATCTGACCGATGCGTTCAGATAATTCTTTAGTCCGCAGCCCCAAGGTATGATCGGTTCCAGCAACCATCGCCAGCGTCTGATATACATGATGCAGGAATACCTAGGGGCAAGGTCAGACTTGGACACCTTTCCCACCGAAAATCCTCTGGCTTACTGGGTCTTGAGGATGGATCACTGGCCAGAGCTTGCACAGTATGCAATTGAGCTACTGGCCTGTCCTGCATCCAGCGTTCTTTCGGAACGCACATTCAGTGCTGCTGTAGGATTTGTCACGGATCACAGGGTGCGCCTGTCCACCGACTCGGTTGATCGACTGACCTTCATAAAGATGAACCAGTCTTGGATCACCACCAGCTACCAAGCACCTGAAGCTGATATAACAGAATAATTTATTTTCAAATGTCACATCCCTTCAAGACTGATGCTGATGCTGAGTGACTGTCCTGTTATGTTGACTGACTATCCTCCTCCTTCTCAATGATCCGATTCACGATGATAGCTTGGAAGAACATTTTTGTTTCTGGGTGCCGCCACCAGTGGCTAAGGCCCAATTTTTCAGCCCCTGTTTAACAGGGGCATGTAATTACAATTTTTGATGCAATGCTTTGCAGAGGGGCTCATTCTTGCACTCCAACTAGAGTATCTGGGAGAGGTTGCAGTGTCGTGGCACCAGCACCAGTGCCTAAGGCCCAATTTTTCAGCCCCTGTTTAACAGGGGCGTGTAATTACAATTTTTGATGCAATACTTTGCAACAGGGCTCATTACTGTGCTCCAAGTACAGTATCTGTGAGGGGTTGCAGTGTTGTGGCACCAGTGCCTAAGGCCCAATTTTTCTGCCCCTGTTTAACAGGGGCATGTAATTACAATTTTTGATGCAATACTTTGCAACAGGGCTCATTGCTGTGCTCCAAGTACAGTATCTGTGAGGGGTTGCAGTGTTGTGGCACCAGTGGCTAAGGCCCAATTTTTCAGCCCCTGTTCTACAGGGGCATGTAATTACAATTATTGATCTAATAATTCACAGCAGGGACCATTCCTGCGCCCACCAAGAGTAACTCTGAGGGCTTACAGTGTTGTGGCAGCACCACCACCACCACCACCAAAGGCCCAATTTTTCAGCCCCTGTTCAACAGGGGCATGAAATTACAATTCTTGATCTAATAATTCACAGCAGGGCCCATTTATGCGCCCACCAAGAGTAACTGTGAGGGCTTACAGTGTTGTGGCACCAGCACCACCACCAAAGGCCCAATTTTTCTTACCACAGTTCAACAATGGCATGTAAATACAATTCCTGATATAATAGTTCACAGCAGGGCGTTCCAGCGCCCACCAAGAGTAACTGTGAGGGCTCACAGTGTTGTGGCAACATCAACATGTAAGGGGCAAATTTCAGCAGAGTATATACGGCAGGCCCCTACTTTCAAACATCCAACTTACAAATGACTCCTACTTGCAAACGGAAGAAGACAACAGGAAGTGAGAGGAAATCTACCCCTAGGAAGGGAAATTCTCTCCTGTAAGAGTTAATATTGGAAAAAGGTGTCTCCTCTCTACTGATGCTTTATCACCAATTCTTGTTTCAATAAAAACCCCACTTTTCAAAAACAGTTGTCATTGGGACGGAAAGTGAGGTGAAATGTTCTGAACAGGGGCACAGACAGCAAAAAAAATGTTACAGGGGTGATAACCCTTCCCTATGTTTTCCAAAAAGCTTAAAAATATATTTTTTGGCTGGAGCTACACTTAAACAATTTATCTGTTCAAAATTAAAAAAACAGATTCTACATAAGAACAAACCTACAGTCCCTGTCTTGTTTGCACCGCCTGTATACTGCTGTTCAGAGTATATAGGGCCTTTTTTATTTTGTGTGCGGGGTTCCCCTTAATATCCATACAAGACCCAAAGGTGCTGGTAATGGGCTGGGGTGGGTAATGGGGTAGCTATGCCATTTTTCTCAAAGATTTTCATCCATATTACCGGGGCCAGACATTACATTAAAGCCGCAAGCAGTTTTAAATGGCTTTTTTTCCTTTAGAAATGTAATTTTGTGCAGGGACAGTTCTAAACACGGGAAACACGTGGCACTTCACAGGCATACTTTAGACACCCCCCAGGTACGATATTTAAAGGAATATTTGACTTTTTTTTTTCATCTTATGCATCATTAAAATGACTGCTCCCGAAAAACGGCTGTTTTTAAAACTTTGTTTTGCATTGATACATGTTCCCTGGGGCAGAACCCGGGTCCCCAAACCCTTTTTAGGACAATAACATGCATATTAGTCGTTATAATTAGCACTTTAGATTTCGAACGTTCGCGTCCATTGTTTTTAATAGGGTTCTAACATTCGCGCGAACTTTCTTTCCGTTCGAAGGTTCTGGTGCGAACCGAACGGGGGTGTGTTCAGCTCATCCCTACTGAGCACTTGTGGTGGAAGATCTAGAAGTTTTATCTCAGAGCATTCTGTTCTGGTGTTGCGATTTATTCACTTATGGACTTTATGCTTTCTTTTTTTTTCATTAATGTGCACATTTAATTTTGATGCAGTGTTTTCTTTGTGCCAGTTTTTTACATGAACATGTATAGCGCCTTATTCTTTACTTTATAATTATTACACAGTTTAGTGATTTTTTCACTTTAAAGGGGGCAGCTGTTTGTTTATATGTTCTTATCCCCAACAGGCGCCATTTTTTTGGTAAATATTATTGAATTTATTATACACCCCAGCTGTTGCATCGAATTTACCGGACGTTCTCCCCACTTTGTACCACTACCAAATGACCCATTGTCATATGGTATGGACCTACCCCCTAGTTACTGCTTGGGGTTAAATCACAACTAGAATGCCCAAAGCACTTCATCTGTCTGTATTACTTGATCCCTTTGTTCTATTGTTTGGTATTTATGATGCTCTTCTGTTAGAAATTCGGTATATAGCCCTACAAAACAGACAGACAGTGCACAGTCCACATGGGCTTTGCTGGTTAACAGTATAGCGATACCCCCATTTAAGAGGGCTGCCTTGATTGTTTCGGGCCCTGTAGTGCACCGCTGTCAACCCCTGGCAATCGGCTCTAGCCTCTCGTGGCACAGTTAGTAAAGGGGATGATAGAATTGCAATCACTGTAATATTCTCTATGACACAATCCCACAGTAAGGCACACAGTAATGGTATAGACCAGTAAATGACACTGACAACCAATATACTTAACTCTATTATTTTACTGTTGGTAAAGGTTAGAATGATAAAACAGTATGCAATGTCACATGCAGAGCCCTGCAAGATGGGTATAGTTATTAAAACAGCAATATGATAGACAGTTTAACAGACCCCGCTGCAGCTATCCTCCCTCGTGAGCAAAATGCGCCCAGCAATGTCCTATACTACCCAGTCAGGCCTGACTATGATTTGGGTATAGTTCTGTGGAAGAAATTTTCGCTAGCAAAACACGGTGGTGCACTTTCAGGAACAATTGTAATCCAACAAAGAAATGATCGGTAACTTTGTAATGCCAGGGAGACGAGTAACTCAGTTCAGCAGATAGTCTCCCCAGAGTGTAACTGCAATCACTTTGATGGCCCTTAATAAAGTTAATGGTCCTAAAGATATTGTAATGTAGCTCAGAGCAGGTGCTCTCTCACCCGACCGGACTAGTCCTTGTCCGTTACTTCCCTTACTGTGACTCGCTTCAGTGTCCACGACACCCGGGTCTTTGGTCCTCCTGATGACAGCACTCAGCAACAGGATCAGACGCTCCGCAGGCTCCTCTGTGGAGCGGAAGGCTCTTTGGAAAAGCACAAGGCCCAGGCTTCAGGCCTTGTACACACAGCAGGTCAGCACAGGGATCCTCTCGCTGGGAGGGCGGTGTCCAAAGAGAGAGAAACTGGGGCCCGCCTCCCTCTTATCAAGTCCACCCCAGCAGTCTTTGCATGGGGCAATGCACCCTGGGTGCCTCAAGGTGTACTGGGTACTGTAGTCTCTTGAGGTTTAAAGGGTAATACCCCGCCACACACTCCCCCCACTTAGAATCTTTGGTCCCCAAAGACAGTATTAACAATATGCACAGACAAGGTCATTGAGGGCTGCAAGGGAAGTTGGCATGGGAAGCTCCCACCAAAACTGGGAAGGGAGCTTGTCCTGCCCACAGGTCTATTCAATGGGGTTAACCTGCCTAACTGTGCCAGAAAGTGAGCTGGGGTTGCCCTCCACCAAATGCACAGTGGAGGGTCCAGGTGTTTGTATTGTCCTTCTTGCAGTTGTTACTGTGTCCTCAGAGCTTTCTCCCATTTGGGCATAGGTTAACTTCCATGGAGGACGAATGGTTCTCTTCGCTCTCTGTTCTCTTGGGGTAGCTGTCTCCGTCTCCACAGGCTCTTCCTCTGGGGTAGGTGTATTGGGTTCCAATTTTTCTGGAGCATCCAGATCAGGTTCAGGAAGACACAGAGAATTCCTTTGATCTTCAGCAGGAGGCGACTCTATGGCATCTTCCCACTCCTCAGAGTGAAAACCGGACGGGACAAACTCGGTGGCTTCTACATTCAATGTACTATCTAAAGTATCTTCAGAGGGCGGAAGGTCTATGGACAGAGGCTCCGGGGCCTGGGACGGCCACAACCATTCAAGCTCTTCTTCTTCATCATCACTTTGATCAGTGACATCCATTCCTCCAGACTGAGGTGCCTGAGACCGAGTGTTGGGCCTAGGTGTATTCAGACTTGAGGATAGTCCAGGGGAATCCTCTACAGGAGGTATCCGAACTGCTTCTGAAAGTGGAAGTAAATGGTTTCTGTGCCAGGTCTTCAGCGGCCCTATCTTCCCTTCTGGCTTCAGCTGATATACCGGCAAGCCTGGTAATCTTTTGCAGATCACATAAGGTTCGGGTCTCCATCTGTCTGCTAGTTTGTGCTTCCCAGGGACTCCCAAGTTCCGCAACAGCACTCTGTCTCCAGGTTGCAAATCCTCGATCCGAACTTTAAGATCAAAGTTCCTCTTGTTCCGGGCTCCTCTTTGCTCTGATGCCGCTTGGGCCTGTTCAAAGGCCAGTTTCAGGCTCCTCCTCAGCCTGTCTACATATCCGTTGTGCAAGGTGGCTGATGTGTGATCCATCGATATGCCGAAGGCCAGATCCACAGGCAGTCTTGCTTCCCTGCCAAACATTAATCTGTAGGGAGAGTACCCTGTGGCATCACTGGTTGTGCTGTTATAGGCATGCACTATTGCTGCTATGTGCTTGCTCCAATGCTGCTTCTTCTCGCTGCTCAGAGTCCCCAACATATTTAACAGAGTCCTGTTGAATCTTTCTGGTTGGGCATCACTTGGGGGTGATAAGGGGTAGTACGAGTTTTCTTTATACCTAAAGAGTCCAGCAATTTCCTAATCAGTCGACTCTCAAAGTCTCTCCCTTGGTCTGAGTGCAGGCGCTGTGTTAGCCCGTAATGCACAAAGTATTTTTCCACCAAGATTTTGGCTACGGTGGAGGCCTTCTGGTCTTTAGTTGGAAAGGCCTGGGCATAACGGGTGAAATGGTCGGTTATCACCAGAACATTTCCATGTCCACTCAAGTCAGGCTCTAGACAGAGAAAGTCGATGCATACCAAGTCCAAGGGTTCTTGACTCTGCAGATGGCCCATTGGGGCAGCTTGACGTGGTAATGTCTTCCTTTGAACGCAGCGAGCACATGAGTGACAGTACTCCTCCACTTCAGCCCGCATACAAGGCCAATAGAACCTATTCCTCACAAGCTGGAAGGTTCGTTCCGCCCCCAAGTGGCCATGGTTATCATGTAGGGCAGCCAAGACAGTTCTTCTGTGTTTTTCCTGCAAGAACAGTTGCCACTTCTCTTCCAGGTCATCAGAGGGGCCCCTTCGGTAGACCACCCCTTGATGCACCTGCACCTTGTCCCATTCTTTGTGGACCAGTCGAGCCACCTTTGAGGGGTCCTGCAGGAGCCTGCCTGGATCCTGGTCTTCCAATGGCTTCAAAGCTAATCTTCCCCAGGGATCTTCCAACTGGTCTCTTCTTATGTCCTTCTAGGACAGCTTTGGCAGGTCGTCCTCTACAATCTGGGTCACGTCACAATAACACTTGGGCACCCCTACTACCGAAACTCCGATCTCTTCAACCCCTGACCCACCACTAGCTTGAAGTTGCGCTCCTTGACACAAGGCCCATACCCCGTCCGGGGTTACCTGGGTCCAGTCTTCTGGATGGTGGGTGGGTGCATGAGCCCTTCTGGACAATGCATCTTCATCACGATTCCCAGCTTCAGGCCTATACTTGAGACTGAAGTTGAATACGGCCAGGGCTGCCAACCAACGGTGACCAGTGGCATCCAGCTTGGCCGTGGTGAAGAGGTAGGTGAGTGGATTATTGTCAGTCTTTACTGTAAAGTCAGCTCCATACAGGTAATCTCTGAGCTTATCCACGACTGCCCACTTTAGGGCCAGGAATTCCAACTTGTGGGTGGGGTAGTTCTTTTCTGTTGGTGTTAGACTTCTACTAACATAGGCCACTGGCCTTAACTGTCCTTCATACTCTTGGTACAGCACACCTCCCAGACCATCATGGCTGGCATCTACATGCAGTTCATATGGTTTCTTAGGGTCAGCATAGACCAGGACTGGGGCAGTGGTCAGACTTTTCTTCAACATTTTGAAGGCTTCTTCACACTTCTCTGTCCACTGGCCTTTCACAGACTCTCCAGGTTTTCTGGGGCCAGTATCATCCTCCTCTCCTTCTGTCTTCAGTAGCTCATTCAGGGGTTTGGCAATTTTCGCAAACCCCTCCACAAATCTACGGTAGTAGGAGCAGAACCCCAGGAAGGATCTGAGCTCAGTCACTGTAGTTGGTCTGGGCCAGGAGGTAACTGCGTCCAGTTTGTCAGGATCTGTAGACACTCCTTCGGCAGACACTATGTGTCCCAGATAGTAGACCGAGGACTGGTAAAACTGGCACTTTTCCCTGAAGAGTTTTAGTCCCTCTTCACTGAGTCTCTTCAGGACTTTCTCCAATCTCTCTTCATGCTCCTCCAGAGTCTTGCCGAAGACAATGATGTCATCTAGGTACACCAGAACTTCGATAAGATTCATGTCCCCCACTGTCTTCTCCATCAACCTCTGGAAAGTGGCGGGGGCTCCCGACAGGTCTTGTGGCATCCTATTGACCTCATAGAATCCCACCGGGGTGATGAAGGCCGTCTTCTCTCTGTCTTCAGGGTGCATTGGGATTTGGTAATACCCACTCTTCAGGTCCATGACACTGAACCACTTGGCCCCAGACAGACTCTGCAAGGCATCTTCTATCCTGGGGGTAGTGTACTGGTCGGGTATGGTCCGCCTATTGAGAGTCCTGTAGTCTATGCAGAGTCTCAACCACCCGTTCTTTTTCCTTACCACCACGATGGGGGAGGCATATGGACTCCTGGACTCTCGAATAACCCCTGTTCTCTTAAGCTCTGTCAACTGTTCACGCAAATCTTCCAAGTCAGCCAGGGGGACTCGCCGGACCCTCTCCCGGAAGGGTTTGTCTTCCTGCAGACGGATTTTATGGGTGGCACTCCTCGCACACCCCACGTCAAACTCATCTTTCGAGAATATTTTTCTCCATCTAGTCAGCTGGGCCTTGGCTCTCTCCTTCCACTTCGGTGGCAAGGTGGTGTCTTCCAGACAGAGTCCCTCCAGGGTGAGTTCCCCCCCTTCAGCTTTCTTCAATTCAGACAGGGTCACTGGGGTAGCAGGATCTACTTTGCCCAGTAGTACCCGGGCTGGAATCTTCATAGGGGAACTAGTGACATTTCTGATGCTCACTGGAATCTGGCCCTTCGCCTTCTTCAATGCCCTCAACGGGACCACTTCAGGGATCACTTCCAATCCTGGGTGGGTGTTCAAGGGGTCTGGCTCCAATACCACAAAGGGGCCAGGCTGCTCCCAGGAGAGTTTTACCGTAGCCTGAAGACAGGCCACCTCACCAGGCTGCAATATCTTCTCCTTTCTTGACAGTCTCCAGACTTTTCCCACCCCCTCTTCCGGGGCCTTTTGTTCCAGGACCAACTTCTGGTAGACCTGTCGCAGCATGGGGTGAATCTTGTCTGTGGTAGGACTCCGCTACTGCACTAGAGGGGTCAGCAGCCTCCTGACCAGGTCAGTGTTGGTCCCTATTAGCATGGAACTGGTGTTGGCCCCTGACGGGCGAGGACAAACTACCGCCAGGGTGTCAAAGACTTCTACCCTTTCCTGTCACCGAGGGATCAAAGGCCAGCCTGATTGAGACATAACCGTCGTAGGGAAAGCAACGAGTGCCAATTCTCCCTATCTGTAGGTCTTCCAGCTTCTGTAAGGGCACGTGACTCAAATGCTTCCGGTAGAAGTCTCTGTATAAAAGAGTCACTTGGGCTCCTGTATCTAGGAGAGCCTTGGTGTAGACTCCCTCCACTTGAATGGAGACTAGAGGGGAGGGTCCTATTAACTTGTCTGGAAACCTCTTCTGGGGTGTTTCCTTCTTTGGACTCCTTGATTTTCCTATTGATGTTTTCTTTTTCTTCCATTTCTCTCTGGACCTCCACCCTTTTTGGACCTGGTATGCATTGGTTTCCCTCAGATTGTTAAATTTCAACTCCCGACAGGTGGTATGGGGGGTTTTAGGAGGGGCATTGTTTCCCTTCTCTTTTGCCTCTTCTTGCTTTTGAACCTTTTTGGAGCTTTCTGTAAGTAGTGAGCGCCCGGCTGACTACTTCACCGGGGCCCTCTGAAGTTTTCCGCCGGCTTGCGGTATCTGGATGCAACTTTATCTGGGCTGGGACACACTGCTCTAACATGCCAGATTCCCCCACATTTGAAGCATGTTATCAATCTCTTAGGCTTCTGTACTAGTTCCGTATTGGAGCTAGGAGGGTTTTTTAGTTCCTCTGACGTGTTCTTATTGTGTAGCACAGAGGCCTGGCTAGTCAGCATGGATACCATTTCTACTAGTGACACCTGGGTCTTTAGGAGTTCAACTTCTGAATCACCTCCTTCTGCACTTAACATTCTGACTCGGGCAGTTGACTTCTCCTTTTGTCTTCCAACATGGCCTCCTCCTCCCTGACTATCCAGATCAAGTCCGGGTATTCCAGGCTGCTCCCATCCTGCCGGGTGCGTAGCATTAATGCGATGGGGTCCAAGGGTTGAGCTCCCCTCAACACCTGCTGGGCACGGACCTCATCCACTTTTCTTGGATCGATCCCTTTCTTCAGTAGGATCTGATGCAAGATCTTATCCAGACGTCTTATGAATTCTGACAACTTCTCTCCCTCCTTTTGGTAGCAATGCTCCAGCTGGTAAGTGAGTTTAGTGACCTTTTCTGTCCCGCCGAATACATTCTGTAGAATATCCAGATAATGCTGTGCATTGCAGTCCTTCTTGCTTAACTTGAGGTTACGTATGGCCTCCAGAGCAGGCCCCTTTAAGCTTTCCGCAATCCTTTGTTTTTTTGTTGTTCTGGCACCTCCCATTCTTCTAGGGCCTGAGTGGCGCCATCTAGCCACTCTTCAAATCCATCCTCCACTGAAGGTACAGGTTTCTTCCCAGAAAAAGTCCTGAGTTTCCTGTATCCTGACATCAGGTAGTTTGGAGGGTCCTTTTTACACTTGGCCACAATCTCCCCCAGGACAGCGCATAATTCTGAGCTAAGGGTGGTCAATGGTGGTGAACCGGGACCCTGTTGTTGGGTGCTTCCTCCTGTGCTGGGGCCTTTTTTATTCTCCGCTGGGTGTATCAGGAGGAGTTCTACTTGGTTTGTAGTTTTTATGCTGGCACCCTTGAAGTAGTCAGAGATTCCGTTCCTCCACTCACACAATGCATAGGTGTGGGGATTTACAGTATCTGTCTTCATGTCAATCACCCATGGCTTCCTGTCCGTGAACAATGATCTCAAGACTGGAGTTAGCTGCTCCTCTACCCAGGCCTCTCTCTGGATTTCAACCACCAGGCCATTCCCGGGTAGGATGCCTTCATCCCTGCACCACCGGGCTACGGCAGCAGGGTCCATTCTGGTGCTTCTGACCGGCTTTATTGCAGCGTGCAGTATACAGGAATCCCGGACCCGAGCCCCCACGTATAGCGATACCCCCAGTTAAGAGGGCTGCCTTGATTGTTTCGGGCCCTGTAGTGCTCCGCTGTCAACCCCTGGCAATCGGCTCTAACCTCTCGTGGCACAGTTAGTAAAGGGGATGATAGAATTGCAATCACTGTAATATTCTCTATGACACAATCCCACAGTAAGGCACACAGTAATGGTATAGACCAGTAAATGACACTGACAACCAATATACTTAACTCTATTATTTTACTGTTGGTAAAGGTTAGAATGATAAAACAGTATGCAATGTCACATGCAGAGCCCTGCAAGATGGGTATAGTTATTAAAACATTAAATGTTCAGCAATATGATAGACAGTTTAATAGACCCCACTGCAAATATCCTCCCTCGTGAGCAAAATGGCGCCTAGCAATGTCCTATACTACCCAGTCAGGCCTGACTATAATTTGGGTATAGTTCTGTGGAAGAAATTTTCGCAAGCAAAACACGGTGGTGCACTTTCAGGAACAATTGTAATCCAACAAAGAAATGATGATCTGTAACTTTGTAATGCCAGGGAGACTAGTAACTCAGTTCAGCAGATAGTCTCCCCAGAGTTTAACTGCAATCACTGTGATGGCCCTGAATAAAGTTAATGGGCCTAAAGATATTGTAATGTAGCTCAGAGTAGGTGCTCTTTCACCCGACCGGACTAGTCCTTGTCCGTTACTTCCATTACTGTGACTCGCTTCACAGTGTCCACGACACCCGGGTCTTCGGTCCTCCTGATGACAGCACTCAGCAACAGGATCAGACGCTCCGCAGGCTCCTCGTGGAGCGTAAGGCTCTTTGGAAAAGCACAAGGCCCAGGCTTCAGGCCTTGTACACACAGCAGGTCAGTACAGGGATCCTCTTGCTGGGAGGGCGGTGTCCAAAGAGAGAGAAACTGGGGCCCGCCTCCCTCTTATCAAGTCCACCCCAGCAGTCTTTGCACGGGGCAATGCACCCTGGGTGCCTCAAGGTGTACTGGGTACTGTAGTCTCTTGAGGTTTAAAGGGCAATACCCCGCTACAACAGGAACAGAAACATATTTCTATAGGAAGAAGATATAAGAGTATATTCATATGATCATATCATATAGTCAAGTCAGCTAAAAACTTATAAACACTGCCATCTACTGGCAAATGTAGTAGTTACACAAAATACAAATGAACATTGCATTCCAACATCTTCCTATTCAAAAACCTGATAAATTAACGCTATTTTAAACATCTTACTATACTAGAAGAGAAATTCTCCTTAAAGCGGAGTTCCACTAATTATTCTGTTTATTAAAAGTCAGCAGCTACAAAAAGTGTAGCTGCTGACTTTTAATAAACAGACACTCACCTGTCCCACAATCCAGTGATGCGGCCGCCCGAAGCCTTGCTTCTCTCCCTCACCTCTCCGAGGCACCAGCATTGCAAGTGGGGGCACCTGGCTGTGACAATTTGCGGCTTCACAGCCGGGTGCGGACTGCGCATGCGTGTTTTGAGCTGCGTATCGCGAATGGCCGAGCAATCTTCTGGGACCTGTGATATGTCCCAGAAAATTGCAGGGAGGGAGGGGGAGAGGAGATGTCGCCTAGCGGAAGTGGGAGCTGGGTACCTGTCAAAACTAGGTACCACCCCCCCAAAAAAAATATTACATGCCAAATGTGGCATGTTAAGGGGTGAGGAGTCCTTAAAGGGGAAGTTCCACTATAGGGTGGAACTCCGCTTAAAGTGTAAACTCTCCTCCCCACCATCCTTTAATGATTGGTGTTTGCAATTAACTCTTTCTATGTACCAGTTAACATACATGAGTAGAGGCTTCCCTGCCAAATATGACAAAATCTGTTCCGCATGGATAGATTCTGCTTGGCCACGCCCCTCCACTTTCTCCTCCCTCTACTTTTCTTCTCCTCTCTCCCTTCTTTCTGGAGGGTTTAATATGTTTAGACTGATGTTGTATACTAGAAATAAAAATAAAGTACGGCGCTAATAAATTAACATAAACCTTGTGTGATAAGATATATGAAAAAATTTAACCAATAATAATTGATTATTAAAGTGCATATGGATATTTGATGAACACAGATAATTGTGCAGAAAAAACAGCAAAACACCTCAAAAAATTCAAATAGTCCCAATCACAACAGTGAAGACACAAATTGATGTGAAAAAAACAATCTGCGAAGGAGAATAGTCCCAATCACAATAATGCAGTCAGTATAACTGGCTGGCAATCAGCAATGGAGAAGAAAGGGGAAAAATATATCCTTGAGGTAAAGTTGTCTTGATATAAAACAGGAAAACTTGAAAATAGGAGAGAGTTCCATCCACCATTAGAGACAACGCAGAAGGTAATATCAAAATCTCCTTACCAGATGGAATGGACCACTATTACGGCGGTCACTGTGAGCATAGGGATTTTAGGTCTCCCTTCAGACCCACTGCCGGTATCAGGATACAGTTATAAACCGTGGTTGGTATCTCAGAGGAAAAGAAAACGCTCCATAGTGTGATACTGCATACACATTTATTGTATGAAGAAAAAGTATTGCACTTACAATCAGTAGGCAAGTATAAGGCGGTTAGGTAAACAGACAGGACACGTTGTCTCTCGGCGTCTTGTCCGGGCTTCCCCTGCTTCTATGCACTTGTTCGCCCTCGTAACTCCTGTGGAGAGGGCGTAATGACGTAGATTACACAAGCCACACCTACGCGTTTCATCACTAAGGGACGTCGTCTGGGATTGGCTGTTAACCGAACGTCATTACATATGCCCTTATATAATGCCGCGACGCCATCTTGACTGAGGGCAGAAGCGGAAGGGCTGGAGAAACAAACGAGGCGCCATCACAATGACTGATGGACACCGGAAAACAAGTGCTGGAAGCCTCTAGTAATATGTCTGCCATCTTCTGGTCAAGGAATAGATGGCAACAAAACTGGAAATGAGTGTCGAAACAAGAGCACCAAAGCGGAGAGAAACCACAAGAGAGACGTCAGAGAAAACATGAAAAATGCTCAAATACAATAAAAAACCTAAGCTGCCAACTATGAGAAGTTAATATACAAACCATACAATAATATGTATACTATAAAAATTGATAATATAATAACAGTTGATTAGATAAAAAAGTTTAATGTAAAAAATATAAAAAAGACAGAACAGAACTAGGCATTGTTGATGAAGCAGTTAATGTCCCACTCAACATTTAACCCATGGGGTAAAAAAGATTTCATGTCAAATATCCACTTTGTTTCTAACTTGGATATAGAATGAACCCTGATTGTACCCCTCCAATATGGGAGGAGTTTTTCCATTGGAACAAAAAGAGTGCCCTTCAGTTGCTGGTTGTGATGTAAAGCATAATGTTTAGATAAATTATGCTTAGGGAATCCACGCTTAATGTTCCCTACATGTTCTTCCAATATGACATGGAGGGCTCTTTTTGTTCGTCCAATGTACTGTTTTGAGCATGGACATTGGACAAGATATACTACACATTCACTAGAACAAGTGATGAATGAATCAATATTGTAAACCTTATTTGTCTGTGTAGATTGAAAGGATTCAAGCTTACGACCCTGAAATGAGTTAACCTGACAGATTTTACATTTCCTACAAGGAAAGAAACCTTTCATGGTCTGAAAAAAAGACACAACTTCGGAGGGATCTAGAACATTGGGGGCTAACCTATGACGTAAAGTGGAAGCTCCTCTGAAAATCACTAATGGCTTATCTGGAATGATGGGCCCCAGAATTTTATAATTTTTCAGAATCTTCCAATGTTTATTGAGGATTCTTTTGACTGAAAAGTGATGATCAGAATAACCTGTGATCATTGCACACCCAAACTTATTATCTGTTGTGTAGTTGGTCCGGTTAGAACCACTAAGCATAAGGTCTCTGTTAATGTTGTTGACATTAGCAATAGTACCATCAATGCTCTCCTCATTATAACCCTTCTCTAAAAATCTTAATTTTAAGACTTGTGCCTGTTGTTGATAGTCAACCAAAGTGGTGCAATTCCTTCTGATTCTTTGAAATTGACCTTTAGGGACTGCACTTAACCAGGAGGGATGATGACAGCTAGTCAGAGGAATGTAAGAATTCCGATCCGTTTCTTTGAAGTGCGTGGTGGTAATTAGTTTATCATCTCTCACCAAAATATTTAAATCCAGAAATTGAATTTCTGACTGGCTGGTTTCATACTTCAAGCTAATGCCTCTAATATTAGTATTAAGCTTGGTAAAAAAAAAATTGAAGTGAAGGGAAGTCACCTTCCCAGAGGAGTAAAATATCATCAATATACCTCTTACAGAGGCGTAATTCACTCGGGGGATTGGTGTCAATGACCTCCCTTTCCCAATAGGCCATAAATAGATTGGCGAGGCTGGAGGCAAATTTAGCCCCCATAGCCACACCGCAAGTTTGTAGAAAGAATTCACGACCAAACCAAAAATAATTATGGCTTGTTGCGAAAATAAGCACATTGATAATAAAATCCCTCTGGATCAAAGAAAGAGTGAAATCCTGACTGAGGTAGTAACTAACTGCCTCAAGACCCTGCTCATGAGAAATCATGAGAAATTATGGTATAGAGGTTCTTTGAATGGAGCGAACGCGGTGACGTAATCGACTACGACGAGCGTGCGCTCGTCACATTCGATGTCGTCGCCGCCATCTTGCTACACCCTACCTATGCCTAGGAAGCTACCGGGCATGCGTCAAAGTCATTTCGAACATGCGCGGGCTTCCCGGAGGACAGGTAAGTGTACACACACACACTTTTCTCATCGAGAAACATGCTGACAAGAATCTCAACGAGAAAATAGAGAGCAGGTTCTCTATTTTTCTTGTCGAGATTCTTGTCGGTTTTCTTGACGAGTAACATGATAGCCGCGTACACACGACCGATTTACTCGGCAAGAAAGCTCTGCCAGCAAGTTTCTTGCTGGTTCTTGCCGAGAAACTCGGTCGTGTGTACGAGGCTTTAGTCTCAATGAGGCTTGTACAGGTAACATGTCTCTTTATATGATATTCTTTGCGCACAGTATACGATTTGTGGTACGATCTTTTAAAGATTTGTCTTTTCTGTTATATTGTAACGTAAAACCTTTTTCTATTGTTTAAAGAAAAAAAAAAATTAAGAAAAAATCTGTTTTCGAGGACCAGCGTATGGAATGTACTTTACATTGTACCCATGTAAACGTTTGTGCTAAGATTTACATGTGTCCAGTGTATAGTGCAAATATTCTTTACTGGTTTGCTGCTGCTGTATGTAAATATCAATATTGTGTAATCAGCAGTGCCTGCGCCACTGATTACACATTGTTGATGTATACATGTTGGCCCTGAATGGCTGCCGGCATCCTAGCAACCAAGGATGCTAGGTGGCAGGAGCTATCTGTGTCTTAGCAACCAAGCATGCTAGGTGACAGGGGCTGATTACACATTTTTTTATATTTACTGTATTTATTGGCGTATAACACTCACTTTTTTACCCTGAAAATAGAGGATAAACTGTCCCTGCGTGTTATACGCAGGGGTTGTGGAAAGTTTTTTTCCTGAAACTTCCCTCTTAAAGTTAGGGTGCGTGTTATACGCCTGTGCGTGTTATACGCCGATAAATATGTGTCGGCCCTGAGCAACCTCAGCAGCCAATAGAGTACATTTATGCTGTATGCATGTAGATATTAGCACAAAGCTTACATGCCTACAGGATACAATCCAGATTTTAGGTAGGATCTTGCTGCCAACAAGATCATACGTCCAGTATACCTGAGCCCTAAAACAGATTTGAACCGTGGATAAAACATGGCTGATAACGCTAAACAACTTCAAACAGAGATCAACCAAAATCCACCTAAATCTCTGTGCCTACCAGGAACACGGTGCTCAAATTCCAAGGCACTTCCAGGGGCGCAACAATGTGCAGCCAGCAGTAGAACTACACCTACCATGATTTCTGTTGTCAACAGTGGAGGAGGCATGTACTAGGGAAGAGGCTGAGAGAGCTGATCGATCCCTCTGAGTGCCTTGCCAAAGTGCTTTCTATGAGTCCTCTTATGGTCCAGTCATAGGTGTGACCTTGGTGATTACCATTGGTGGCGGGTTGTTTTACCCCATAAAGGGAGGTGGCTGGGCTGTCTGCAAAGATTACCAGGTATGTTTCAATAGAAAAATTATCACACAAAACAATCTGAGCACACATTGTGATTTTTTGTGTGCATACTGACTTATGATTTTTTTTATTTTTGCCCATAGATGTACACTTAAAGAGAAAGAGAAAGAGAGAAAGCAATTGCACTGAGCCACTGGGAGCCCCCTCTAGTGGCTCATCTACAAATCTCTACCATTAATACAATGGCACATATATGGAAAAGCAAGCATATCAAATTGTGATGGTCACATTAAAAATAAAACATTGCAAAAATAATTTAACACACTGTAAATGTTTCACTGGAAATACACTTCTTCCCCATTAGGTAAACAAGTGTAGCGATACCTCCAACTAAGAAGGCCGCAGATTTAGTTGGGCCCTGAAGACAGCTCCGCCAACCCCCGGCAATATGCTCAACCCCCCACTGGCACAGCTAGTAAGGGGAGATAGGACCGCGTGACCGCAACTCTAGGTGACGCAGTCCTATGGCAAACACACACAGTGATATACTTTAAAACTTCTATTAAAGTAAGTGAAACTGACACCAATGTACTTGACCTAGATATTTTACTGAGGCTAATGGGAAAGTAATAAACAACAGTATTATAAGTTGCAGATCCCTGCAATAAACAGTAATAAAGATAAACAGAGTAATCAGAATAATAAAGTATTGCTATGCAACTCTAGCGCTGCCCTTTTACAGCTACTTCCCCTCATGGGTAGACTAACACCCAGCAATGTCTACCTATGCAGTCAGGCCTGACTGATCTAAATGGAAGTTTAGTGAAACAATATTCGCTAGCAATCTTTTCGGTGGTGCACTTGAAGAACAACTTTGTAATCCCAACGAATAGTAAAGATAAAGTGTCTGTCTTTAAACAGCTCTCACCACCCGGACAAGTCCAAGTCCGTTTCCTCCATCGATTCGTCTAGGAACAGGAATCCACCGACATCCAAGTCTTCAATCCTTCTGGTGTACTGCCGCAAGGATGAGAAGATGTCTCTAAGGTTCTGCTAGGCTGGCAGAGGGCTCTTTGGAAAGGAGCACAAGGCCCAGGCTTCAGGCCTTGTGCACACAGCAGTTCAGCACAGAGATCCTCTTGCTAGGAGAGGGGGTGTCCAAAGAGACCGAACAAACTCCACCTCCCCTTTATAAAGTCTGCCCCAGCAGTCTCTGTTCCGGAGCAATGTACCCTGGGTGCTGCAAGATGTACTGGGAGATGTAGTCTCTCTCTCTCCTCTGCTTTCACTTCCAGTAATGTCTCTTTACTTTCTCCCGACTCACCTCTCACCTGGAACTTCTTGTCTCTCTGCATTAAAGGGGAACACCCCGCTACACACTCTCCCCCACTTGAACTCTTTGGTCCCCAAAGACATCTAACATTTTTAGATCTGCAAAACATTTTAGATTCAATGCGGTTGCATAGGATTGACAGAGGAGCCTCCCACCAATCATCATAGGATGGGGAGCTGTCCTGTCTACAGGTCGCTTCAGTGGGGGCGACCTGTCTAACTGTGCCAGAGAGTGAGCTGGGGTTGCCCTCCACTAAATGGACAGTGGAAGGATCCGGATTCTCAGCATTCCTTCGAGCAGTGACTACAGAGTCTTCCGAACTGTTCCCCATTTGTGGGTAGGTCAGCTTCTTAGGAGGCCGGATGACTCTTCGAGCCCTTTGCTCTCTTGGGATTTCTGGCTCTGGCGCCTCAGGCGTTCACCTGCTGTATCAGGATCCCGGACGAGAACCCCCACGTGTAGCGATACCTCCAACTAAGAAGGCCGCAGATTTAGTTGGGCCCTGAAGACAGCTCCGCCAACCCCCGGCAATATGCTCAACCCCCCACTGGCACAGCTAGTAAGGGGAGATAGGACCGCGTCAGTGTTGCCAACCCCCTGAAGTGAAATTTACTGGCAAGGATGCCAAAATTTCTGTACGGCAGCAATTTCTTACTGGCAAAAATCATGAAAATTGCTGGCAGAGCCGCATTTTTTACTGACGCTGCAAAAAAGTACCTACAATCACTGTTTTTAGTGCTAAACAGTGCAAATATCAATATTTGAACTATAAACACACAGCTAATGCTATTTATCAATGTGTTTAAGTTAAACAAAAGTAAAAAAACATTTTTCTCAATTTACATGAAGGTCAGGTTACTATAACCCGGCCAGCACAGAGTTCCCTCTTACATCAGAGTCTGCAGGATGCCCCCTTACAGTGCAAGGGAACTCTTATGTAAAGGGGAACGCTGCAGATCATGATGTAAGGGGGAACCCTGATGTGGAGGGGGGCTCTTACCTTAGTGTATTCACCTTCCGCAGAGTGAATACACTAAGGTAAGAGGGGGGGGGTATTAATATAAGGGGGAAACCTTTATATCAGTGCCCCCTTACATTATTGTATTCATTCACCTGCTTACATCAGTGACCCCCCCCCCCCTTAGAATGGCCTGGCGGCACTGTCACTTACCTCCTCTCAGGTGCACAGTGTGGGGCTCAGTCAGATGGCTCCAGCTTGGTGGCTCTGATCTCCTCTCCCCAGTCCACACGTCTGTTTCTTCCCGGGCCGTAACCCCCATCCCGGCGGCACTTCCACTCTTGACTTCTTTCTAGGATCCCCTCAGAGACTGTAGACATGATAAAAGACAAGAGATGGTCAGAGGCTGCGGACATACTACAGGAGGTGGACACTGGACAGAGACTGCGGACATACTACAGGAGGGGGACAGAGGCTATGGACCCACTACAGGAGGTGGACAGAGGCTGCGGACACACTACAGGAGGGGGACAGAGGCTGCGGACACACTACAGGAGGGGGACAGAGGCTGCGGACCCATTACAGGAGGTGGACAGAGGCTGCAGACATACTACAGGAGGGGGACAGAGGCTGCAGACATACTACAGGAGGGGGACAGAGGCTGCGGACCCATTACAGGAGGTGGACAGAGGCTGCAGACATACTACAGGAGGTGGACAGAGGCTGCAGACATACTACAGGAGGTGGACAGAGGCTGCAGACATACTACAGGAGGGGGACAGAGGCTGCGGACATACTACAGGAGGGGGACAGAGGCTGCGGACATACTACAGGAGGGGGACAGAGGCTGCGGACATACTACAGGAGGGGGACAGAGGCTGCGGACATACTACAGGAGGGGGACAGAGGCTGCGGACATACTACAGGAGGTGGACAGAGACAGCGGACATACTACAGGAGGGGGACAGAGGCTGCGGACATACTACAGGAGGTGGACAGAGACAGCGGACATACTACAGGAGGGGGACAGAGGCTGCGGACATACTACAGGAGGTGGACAGAGGCTGCGGACATACTACAGGAGGGGGACAGAGGCTGGGGACATACTACAGGAGGGGGGACAGAGGCTGCGGACATACTACAGGAGGGGGGACAGAGGCTGCGGACATACTACAGGAGGGGGGACAGAGGCTGTGGACATACTACAGGAGGGGGACAGAGGCTGCGGACATACTACAGGAGGGGGACAGAGGCTGCGGACATACTACAGGAGGGGGACAGAGGCTGCAGACATACTACAGGAGGGGGGACAGAGGCTGCGGACATACTACAGGAGGGGGGACAGAGGCTGTGGACATACTACAGGAGGGGGACAGAGGCTGCGGACATACTACAGGAGGGGGACAGAGGCTGCGGACATACTACAGGAGGGGGGACAGAGGCTGTGGACATACTACAGGAGGGGGACAGAGGCTGCGGACACACTACAGGAGGGGGACAGAGGCTGCGGACACACTACAGGAGGGGGACAGAGGCTGCGGACACCACCATATTACTTCTGCACATCATCTGTGTGCTGTGTCCTCCTCCTGTGCCCCTTTCACCACTCCACAGGTCAGGGCAGCACTGTGCTGCCCTGACCTGTGAAGAGGTGAAAGGGACACAGGAACCAGAGGAGGATACAGCACACTGATGACGCTGTCCCCTTGTATCCCCCCCTGTTTCACTGACCTTGAGTCCGTCCTCCTCACACCTGGCTGGGCCCTGTCAGTGCTCCGAGTCCTCCACAGACCACCTATGATGAGTGCATGGCATGCACTCACTGCAGGTGTCCCGCCACTGCCGCCAGCCACTGTGGCCTTTTCAAAAATGGCGCCAGCGGCGCCATCACGTTACTGCGTGTGCGTCGCCGCCGCTCGGCCGAGTTCCGAATGCGCTCGGCCGGCGCATTCGGAACGGCGCATGCGCAGTTGTATGGCCGGCTCGCGGCCATCTTTTTTATGGGCGCCGGTGCCCATAAACGGACTTTTACGTACAGCCCGAAAAAGGGGTTAAATCGCGGGCTGTACGTAAATCTACGTACGGTTGGCAACACTGGACCGCGTGACCGCAACTTTAGGTGACGTAGTCCTATGGCAAACACACACAGTGATATACTTTAAAACTTCTATTAAAGTAAGTGAAACTGACACCAATGTACTTGACCTAGATATTTTACTGAGGCTAATGGGCAAGTAATAAACAACAGTATTATAAGTTGCAGATCCCTGCAATAAACAGTAATAAAGATAAACAGAGTAATCAGAATAATAAAGTATTGCTATGCAACTCTAGCGCTGCCCTTTTACAGCTACTTCCCCTCATGGGTAGACTAACACCCAGCAATGTCTACCTATGCAGTCAGGCCTGACTGATCTAAATGGAAGTTCAGTGAAACAATATTCGCTAGCAATCTTTTCGGTGGTGCACTTGAAGAACAACTTTGTAATCCCAACGAATAGTAAAGATAAAGTGTCTGTCTTTAAACAGCTCTCACCACCCGGACAAGTCCAAGTCCGTTTCCTCCATCGATTCGTCTAGGAACAGGAATCCACCGACATCCAAGTCTTCAATCCTTCTGGTGTACTGCAGCAAGGATGAGAAGATGTCTCTAAGGTTCTGCTAGGCTGGCAGAGGGGCTCTTTGGAAAGGAGCACAAGGCCCAGGCTTCAGGCCTTGTGCACACAGCAGTTCAGCACAGAGATCCTCTTGCTAGGAGAGGGGTGTCCAAAGAGACCGAACAAACTCCACCTCCCCTTTATAAAGTCTGCCCCAGCAGTCTCTGTTCCGGAGCAATGTACCCTGGGTGCTGCAAGATGTACTGGGAGATGTAGTCTCTCTCTCCTCTGCTTTCACTTCCAGTAATGTCTCTTTACTTCCTCCCGACTCACCTCTCACCTGGAACTTCTTGTCTCTCTGTCTTAAAAGGGGAATACCCCGCTACACACTCCCCCCACTTTGAATCTTTGGTCCCCAAAGACATTTTTTAGGTCTGCAAAACATTCTAGATTCAATGCGGTTGCATAGGGTTGACAGAGGAGCCTCCCACCAATCATCATAAGATGGGGAGCTGTCCTGTCTACAGGTCGCTTCAGTGGGGGCGACCTGTCTAGCTGTGCCAGAGAGTGAGCTGGGGTTGCCCTCCACCAAATGGACCGTGGAGGGATCCGGATTCTCAGCATTCCTCCTAGCAGTAACTACAGAGTCTTCTGAGCTGTTCCCCATTTGTGGGTAGGTCAGATTCTTAGGAGGCCGGATGACTCTTCGAGCCCTTTGCTCTCTTGGGATTTCTGGCTCTGGCGCCACAGGCTCCTCTTCCTCTGAACAACCATCATGGGCATCTTCCTAGTATTCTGCTGAAGGACTAAAAGGGATGAACTCTGTGGCTTCTGGGTTCAGTGTTTCATCTGTGGTGTCTTCAGTGGTTGGAAGATCTATGGTAGAAGTTCCTGGAGTTGGGGAAGGCCACAGCCAATCAAGTTCTCCCTCCTCACTTCCACTAAGTTGAGAGGCCTCTCCATCTTCAGCTCGGGAGGTTTGCGACCGAGTGTTCGGCCTAGGAGTATCCAGGATAGAGGCCGGTTCAAGGGAGTCTCCCACGGGAGGTATTCTAACTGCCTCAGCAAGTGGGAGAAGGTGGTTTCGATGCCACGTCTTCAGTGGGCCTACCTTTCCTTCTGGCTTCAACGTATAGACAGGTAGGCCTGGCAACTTCCTGCAGATGACATAGGGTTCAGATCTCCATCTGTCTGCAAGTTTGTGCTTTCCAGGGACCCCCAGATTGCGTAACAGTACTCGATCCCCGGGCTGTAGGTCTTGTACCCGAACCTTCAAGTCGAAGTTTCTTTTATTTCGAGCTCCCCTTTGATCTGAGGCCGCTTGAGCATGTTCATAGGCTACTTTCAGGCTGTGTCTGAGCCTGTCCACATATCCTTTGTGGGATGTGGCTGAGGAATGGTCCAGAGAGGTGCCAAAGGCCAAGTCCACCGGTAGTCTCGCTTCTCTCCCAAACATGAGTCGATATGGGGAGTAGCCTGTAGCATCACTGATGGTGCAGTTGTAAGCATGTACTATGGCTGCTATGTGTTGGCTCCAATGTTGCTTTTTCTCGCTTTCCAGAGTGCCCAACATGTTGAGCAAGGTTCGGTTAAACCTTTCCGGCTGAGCATCTCCCTGTGGATGGTAAGGTGTAGTTCGAGTCTTCTTAATTCCCAAAGAATCCAGGAGCTTCCGGATCAGTTTACTCTCAAAGTCCCTCCCTTGATCTGAATGGAGTCGCTGTGGCAGCCCATAATGGACATAGTACTTCTCCATAAGTACCTTAGCTACGGTGGAGGCCTTCTGGTCTTTGGTGGGGAAAGCCTGGGCATACCTGGTGAAATGGTCGGTTATCACCAGAACATTTCCTAGTCCACTCAGGTCGGGTTCGAGGCAGAGAAAATCAATGCATACCAGATCCATTGGGCCTTGACTCTGTAGATGGCCCATTGGGGCAGCTTGATGGGGTAAAGTCTTCCTCTGGACGCACCGTGCACATGAGTGCCAGTACTCTTCTATCTCTGCCCTCATGCAGGGCCAATAGAACCGACTTCTGACAAGTTGAAAGGTCCTTTTAGCCCCTAGGTGGCAATGGTTGTCATGCAGGGCAATCAGAACAGTCTCTCGATATTTCTCTGGGAGGAACAGTTGCCACTTATCTTCTGAGTCATCAGAGGGGCCCCTTCGGTAGACCACTCCCTGATGTAACTGCAACCTGTCCCACTCTTTCCTCAGCAGGCGAGCTTCTTTTGAAGGTTGACGCATGAGTCTGTTTGGATCCTGATTCTCCAGGGCCTCCAGGACCAATCTCCCCATGGGGTCTTCCAATTGGTCACACCTCAACTCCTTCTTGGACAATCTTGGCAGGTTGTCCTCTCCCAGTTGAGCTACTCCACAGTAGTGTTTGGGGACTCCCACCATGGTAACTCCTATTTCCTCTGCTCTGGAACCTCCTCGAGCTTGGAATTCAGCTCCTTGACAAAGGGCCCGCACCCCGTCCGGTGCCACTTGGGTCCAATCTTCTACGTCACTGGTGAGAGAATGAGATCTCCTGGACAGAGCGTCTGCATCTCGATTCCAAGTCCCTGGCCTATACTTTAGGCTGAAGTTGAATCCAGAAAGTGCGGCCAGCCACCTGTGTCCAGTGGCGTCCAGCTTGGCCGTGGTGAAAAGGTAGGTAAGGGGGTTGTTATCAGTCTTCACAGTGAACTCCGCCCCATACAGGTAGTCTTTAAGCTTGTCTACTACCGCCCACTTAAGGGCCAGGAACTCCAGCTTGTGAGTGGGGTAGTTCTTCTCAGAGGGGGTCAGGCTCCTGCTCACGTAGGCAACAGGCCGCAGTTGTTCCTCGTGTTCTTGGTAAAGTACTCCTCCCAGACCGTCATGACTAGCATCTACGTGTAGTTCATAGGGCTTGGTTGGGTCTGCATAGGCCAAGACTGGGGCAGTGGTTAGGCTCTCCTTTAATGCCTGGAAGGCCTCTTCACACTTCTGGTTCCACTGATCTCTGACTGACTCTCCCGGCTTCCTGGGCCCTGAGTCGTCCTCTTCCCCCTCGGTCTTGAGTAGTTCATTCAATGGCCTGGCAATTCGGGCGAATCCTTCCACAAACCTCCTGTAATAGGAGCAGAACCCCAAGAAGGATCTGAGTTCGGTTACTGTGGTGGGTCGGGGCCAGGAGGTAACTGCCTCCAATTTCTCAGGGTCTGTGGCCACCCCTTCTTCAGACACTATGTGCCCCAGATAGTTCACAGAAGACTGATAGAACCGACACTTCTCAGGCGAAAGCTTGAGTCCTTCCTCACTGAGTCTTCTCAACACTTTTTCCAGCCTCCTTTCGTGTTCTTCCAAGGTTCTCCCAAAGACAATGACATCGTCCAGGTATACAAGGACTTCGATAAGGTTCATGTCTCCTACAGTCTTCTCCATGAGACGTTGGAAAGTCGCTGGGGCTCCAGACAGACCTTGGGGCATCCGGTTGAATTCAAAGAACCCTACTGGGGTTATGAAGGCTGTCTTCTCCCTGTCTTCTGGGTGCATAGGAATCTGATAGTACCCGCTCTTGAGATCCATAACGCTGAACCATTTAGCTCCAGACAAGCTCTGTAGGGCATCCTCTATCCTCGGAGTGGTGTATTGGTCAGGTATGGTTCTCCTGTTGAGAGTCCTGTAGTCGATACAGAGCCTCAATGATCCATTCTTCTTTCTGACCACCACGATGGGAGAGGCATAGGGGCTTCTGGACTCCCGTATCACACCAGTCCTCTTGAGTTCTGCAAGTTGTTCCCTTAGATCCTCCAGATCTGCTAGGGGGACCCGCCTGACCCTCTCTCGGAAGGGCTTGTCTTCCTGGAGGCGGATCCGATGGGTGGCACTCCTTGCACACCCCACATCGAACTCATCCTTAGAGAAGATCTTCTCCCATCTATTCAACTGGGCCTTGGCTCTCTCCTTCCATGCTCCTGGCAGATTCAGGTTTTCCATGGACAGCTTCTCCCAAGCATCTCCTCCTTCACCTGTCCTCTTCACTTCTGACAGGGTAACAGGGGCCTCAGGGCTCACCTGGCCTAGCAGCATTCTGGCTGGGATTTCCATGGGGTCTCTGGTAGTGTTCCTAACACTCACTGGAACTCTACAATGGGCCTTCTTCAGGACCTTCAGCGGGATCACTTCCGGTATCACTTCCAGACCTGAGGACTCACCCCTTGGGTCTGACTCCAGCACGACAAAGGGACCAGGCTGCTCCCAAGTAAGCTTCACAGTGGCTCTGAGTCAGGTTACTTTGCCGGGCTGCAACACTACCCCTTTCTCTTCCAAGTCTCCACACCTTCCCTATCCCTTCTCCAGGGGTCTCCTGCTCTTGGACCAGCCGTTGGTAGGCCGTCTTCAGCATGGGATGGATCTTGGTGGCTGTTCGCCCCTCTTCTTTTACTAGAGGGGTCAGGAGTCTTCGGACCAGGTCCGTGTTCGTCCCTATTATAAGGGAATTCTTGTTGGCTCCAGGCGGCCTAGGGCACACGACTGCCAGGGTGTCAAACACTTCGGCCTTCCCAGCCACGGATGGGTCAAAGGTCATCTTGATGGGAAGATAGCCGTCGTAAGGGAAACTCTGGGTTCCAATTCCCCATATTTCCAGCTCTTCTATCTTCTGGATAGGCAGATGACTCAAGTGCCTATCGTAGAAGTCCCAGTATAGTAGGGTCACTTGTGCCCCGGTATCCAAGAGGGCCCTGGTGTAGACTCCCTCCACTTGAATGGGCACTATAGGAGATGGGCCCACCAGCTTCTCCGGATATGGCCCGGCAGGGGTCGCCTTCTTCAGACCTTTCCCTTTTGGACTCTCTCTTGTCCTATTCCCTTTGGACTTGAACCTTTCTTGAGCCTGGTATGCATTGACTTCCCTCCTCTTTATGGGTGTAGGAACCCGCTGAGGGATACTGTTATTTTTCTTAGGTGTGCACCCCCTCTGGGGAGTGCTGTGTCTCTTCTGAGGGGTCTTGCCCCCTTTCTCTGCAGTGTATCTCTGTTGGAGAATGTTGTGTTTCCTCTGAGGTGTTCTATTTTCTCTCTTCTTCTGTTTTTCATTCAGTTTGGAGCTCACTGAAAATGATGGGCACCCGGTTGACTCCTTCACCGGGGCCCTCTGAAGTTTTCCGCCGGCTGGCGGTTATTTATCTTTTTCTTCCTGGGACTGGAACATATGTTTGCAAAATGACCAATCCCTCCGCAGTTGTAACAAATCACCTCTTCTTCACGATCCTGTAGAGAAGCGGGCGCTGAGGTATTCGGGAACAACTCCTTTCTTGGACTTTTCTTTTCTGGTTTCCTTTGATCTTTCTCCATAAAAGAGGTCAGTATCTCCAACACTTGGGACATCTGCGACTTCAGGGTGTTCACTTCTGCATCTCTTTCGGGGGTCATGGCCGGGCTGACCATCACCACCAGAGGTTTGGTTGGCTCGACTGGCTGTTCCCTCTTTTTCTCCTCCCACATGGCCTCTTCCTCTCTGACCATTCGAATGAGGTCGGGGTATTCCAGGTTCTTCCCGTCCTGTCGGGTGCGCAGCGCCAATGCAATAGGATCCAGGGGCTGAGGTCCCCTCAATACCTGCTGAGCCCGGGCCTCGTCTACCTTCCCTGGGTCGATCCCCTTCTTCAGAATAATTCTATGCAGGATCTTGTCTAGACGTCCCATATATTCTGACAGTTTCTCTCCTGTTTTCTGGTAGCAGTGCTCCAGCTGATAGGTGAGCTCGGTAACTTTTTCTGTCCCACCGAACACATTCTGCAAGATGTCCAAGTAGTCCTGTGCAGTACAGTCTTTCCTGCTCATCTTCAGGTTGCGTATGGCATCCAGAGCAGGCCCCTTCAAACTTTCAGCAATTCGCTGTTTCTTGCTGCGTTCTGGAACTTCCCATTCCTCTAAGGCCTGAGTGGTGCCATCTAGCCACTCCTCAAATCCTTCTTCCCCTGAGGGCACAGGTTTTCTCCCTGAGAATATCCGGAGCTTTCTGTACCCCGACATTGGGTAATCTGTGGGATTCTTCTTGCACTGGGCCACAATCTCTCCCAGTACAGCGCATAGTTCTGTGCTGAGGGTGGCCGGTGATGATCTGGGACTCTCTGTATCCTCCTGCTCTTGTGCCTTAGGGGATGGTGGGGGAGGTATCTGTGGAGATGATGACTTTCTTATTTGGAACCGATCTCCCTTATGTGGCAGCGCATGTGTCAGATGGTAGGTCTGCCCATCCATAGCTTATATGCTCTGGCTTTTAAAATGCTCTGGAATTTCGTCTTTCCACTCTATTAATGCGTATGTACACAAAGCATGTGGTCTCACATCCATCACCCATGATTTCTGGCATGGTGATAGGGATGTCATTAACTGCTTTATCGCATCTCTTTGCCAGATCCCCGGGAGTTCAAACTCTGCCGCCGCGGCCGAATCTGCGCCAGCCATTGTGTACCACTGTCCTACTTCTAGCGGGTCCATGCCGGTCTTTTGGCGTGTTCGCTTGCTGTATCAGGATCCCGGACGAGAACCCCCACGTGTAGCGATACCTCCAACTAAGAAGGCCGCAGATTTAGTTGGGCCCTTAAGACAGCTCCGCCAACCCCCGGCAATATGCTCAACCCCCTACTGGCACAGCTAGTAAGGGGAGATAGGACCGCGTGACCGCAACTCTAGGTGACACAGTCCTATGGCAAACACACACAGTGATATACTTTAAAACTTCTATTAAAGTAAGTGAAACTGACACCAATGTACTTGACCCAGATATTTTACTGAGGCTAATGGGCAAGTAATAAACAACAGTATAACAAGTTGCAGATCCCTGCAATAAACAGTAATAAAGATAAACAGAGTAATCAGAATAATGAAGTATTGCTGTGCAACTCTAGCGCTGCCCTTTTACAACTACTTCCCCTCAGGGGTAGACTAACACCCAGCAATGTCTATCTATGCAGTCAGGCCTGACTGATCTAAATGGAAGTTCAGTGAAACAATATTCGCTAGCAATCTTTCGGTGGTGCACTTGAAGAACAACTTTGTAATCCCAACGAATAGTAAAGATAAAGTATCTGTCTTTAAACAGCTCTCACCACCCGGACAAGTCCAAGTCCGTTTCCTCCATCGATTTGTCTAGGAACAGGAATCCACCGACATCCAAGTCTTCAATCCTTCTGGTGTACTGCCGCAAGGATGAGAAGATGTCTCTACGGTTCTGCTAGGCTGGCAGAGGGGCTCTTTGGAAAGGAGCACAAGGCCCAGGCTTCAGGCCTTGTGCATACAGCAGTTCAGCACAGAGATCCTCTTGCTAGGAGAGGGGGTGTCCAAAAAGAGACAGAACAAACTCCACCTCCCCTTTATAAAGTCTGCCCCAGCAGTCTCTGCTCCGGAGCAATCTACCCTGGGTGCTGCAAGATGTACTGGGAGATGTAGTCTCTCTCTCCTCTGCTTTCACTTCCAGTAATGTCTCTTTACTTCCTCCCGACTCACCTCTCACCTGGAACTTCTTGTCTCTCTGCATTAAAGGGGAACACCCCGCTACACAAGTATCGTAAGTGTCAGTGTTATAAAGCAAAGTAGTTCATGGACTTCTGTCACATTGTTGGGTATACATATAATTTACTATCAACCCCACCTAACTTTATTTTATTCTGGCCATACACAGTGTAGTTTTTTTGTGAACAGTGCTACTTTCGACACAAAGCATAATAGAGACAGATGTTCTTTCATTTGCTGTCAGGATCATGCTGTGCACGTGTGATAGAACAGTCACAGTAGGTGGATGTAAATTTCACTTCTCATCTCAGAGTAGTGATGAGCCGAACACCCCCGGGTTCGGTTCGCACCAGAACCCGCGAACGGACCGAAAGTTCGTACGAACATTAGAACCCTATTAAATACAATGGATGCGAACGTTCGAATTCTAAAGTGCTAATTATAACAACTATTATGCATGTTATTGTCCTAAAAAGGGTTTGGGAACCCGGGTTCTGCACCAGGGGACATGTATCAATGCAAAAAGAAGTTTTAAAAACGGTCGTTTTTCGGGAGCAGTCATTTTAATGATGCATAAAGTGAAAAAAAAAAAAGTCAAATATTCCTTTAAATATCGTACCTGGGGGGTGTCTAAAGTATGCCTGTGAAGTGCCACGTGTTTCCCGTGTTTAGAACTGTCCCTGCACAAAAGGAAAAAAAAGCCATTTAAAACTGCTTGCGGCTTTAATGTAATGTCTGGTCCCGGTAATATGGATGAAAATCTTTAAGAAAAATGGCATAGCTACCCCATGACCCCCCCCCCCCCTACCCCAGCCCATTACCAGCCCCTTTGGGTCTTGTATGGATATTAAGGGGAACCCCGCACATAAAATAAAAAAGGCCCTATATACTCTGAACAGCCGTATACAGGCGGTGCATACAAGACAGGGACTGTATGTTTGTTCTTATGTAGAATGTGTTTGTAATTTTGAACAGGTACATTGTTTAAGTGTAGCTCCAGCCCAAAAATCTATTTTTAAACTTTTTGGAAAACATAGGTAAGGGTTATCACCCCTGTAACATTTGTTTTGCTGTCTGTGCCCCTGTTCAGAACATTTCACCTCACTTTCCGTCCCAATGACAACTGTTTTTGAAATGTGGTGTTTTTCTTGAAACAAGGATTGCTGATAAAGCATCAGTACAGAGGAGACACCTTTCTCCCATATTAATTCTTACAGGAGAGAATTTTCCTTCCTAGGGGTAGATTTCCTCTCACTTCCTGTTGTCTTCTTGCGTTTGCAAGTAGGAGTCGTTTGTAAGTTGGATGTTTGAAAGTAGGGACCTGCCGTATATAATCTGCAGAAATAGGCCCCTTAGTTGGTGTTGGCACAACACTGTAAGCACTCACAGTTACTCTTGGTTGGTGCTGGAACGCCCTGCTGTCAACTATTATATCAGGAATTGTAATTACATATAATTGTTGAACAGTGGTAGTAAAAATTGGGCCTTTGATGGTGGTGCTGGTGCCACAACACTGTAAGCCCTGACAGTTACTCTTGGTGGGTGCAGCAATGGGCCCTGCTGTGAATTATTAGATCAAGAATTGTAATTGCATGCCCCTGTTGAACAGGGGCTGAAAAATTGGGCCTTTCGTGGTGGTGGTGGTGGTGGTGGTGTTGCCACAACACTGTAAGCCCTCAGAGTTACTCTTGCTTGGTGGGTGCAGGAATGGGCCCTGCTGTGAATTATTAGATCATTAATTGTAATTACATGCCCCTGTTGAACAGGGGCTGAAAAATTGGGCCTTAGGCACTGGTGGCACAACACTGCAACCCCTCACAGATACTGTACTTGGAGCACAGCAATGAGCCCTGTTGCAAAGTATTGCTTCAAAAATTGTAATGACACGCCCCTGTTAAACAGGGGCTGAAAAATTGGGCCTTAGGCACTGGTGGCACAACACTCCAACCCCTCACACATACTGTACTTGGAGCACAGCAATGAGCCCTGTTGCAAAGTATTGCTTCAAAAATTGTAATTACACGCCCCTGTTAAACAGGGGCTGAAAAATTGGGCCTTAGCCACTGGTGGCGGCACCCATAAACAAAAATGATCTTCCAAGCTATCATCATCAATCGTATCATTGAGGACTCGGAGGAGGAGGATAGCCAGTCAACATAACAGCACAGGCACTCAGCATCAGCATCAGTCTTGAAGGGATGTGACATGTTAAAATCAATTAGTCTGTTATATCAGCATCAGGTGTGTGGTAGCTGGTGGTGATCCAAGACTGGTTCATCTTGATGAAAGTCAGTCGATCAACCGAGTCGGTGGACAGGCGCACCCTGTGATCCGTGACAAATCCTCCAGCAGCACTGAATGTGCGTTCCGAAAGAACGCTGGATGCAGGACAGGCCAGTAGCTCAATTGCATACTGTGCAAGCTCTGGCCAGTGATCCATCCTCAAGACCCAGTAAGCCAGAGGATTTTCGGTGGGGAAGGTGTCCAAGTCTGACCTTGCCCCTAGATATTCCTGCACCATGTTTATCAGACGCTGGCGATGGTTGCTGGAACCGATCATACTTTGGGGCTGCGGACTAAAGAATTGTCTGAACGCATCGGTCAGACGGCCACCTTCCCCACCGCTCCTTCTTTGACTGGCCGAAGCCTCAGCAACTCGTTGTCCAGGACCAGGAGTTTGTAACCTCCCAGTCTCTGGGAACGCGTTGCACAGACCTTTCTGCAAGGCCTCCCGGAGTTGTCTCATCCTCTGCTCCCTCTGCGACGGTAACATAAGGTCCGCAACCTTACCCTTGTACCGTGGATCAAGGAGAGTGGCCAGCCAGTAATGGTCCCTCTCCTTGATCCGAAGAATACGAGGATCCTTCCGCAGACTTTGCAGGATCAGGGAGGCCATGCAGCGTAGGTTTGCTGAGGCATTCGCTCCGGAGTCCTCTGGGTCACTAAGGACGACATGATCCGCAGTCACCTCCTCCCAGCCACGTACAAGTCCACTGGTTTCTTGGGACTGTAAATCATCCCTAAAAGACTGCTGCTGATGATGCTGAGTGCCAGCCTCCACCTCCATGCTGACACAATCCTCCTCCTCCTCCTCCTCCTCCTCCTCCTCCTCTTCCTGTGCGATGGGTGGGACAGAAGGAACACTGTCTGGGTAAAGGGGGCCTTGAGAGGCAAGGAAGTCCTCCTCTTCCTGCCTCTGTTCTGCCTCAAGTGCCCTGTCCATTATTCCACGCAGCGTGTGCTCCAACAGGTGGACAAGAGGTACAGTGTCACTGATGCATGCACTGTCACTGCTCACCATCCTCGTGGCCTCCTCAAATGGTGCCAGGACAGTGCATGCATCCCTGATCATGCCCCACTGGCGTGGAGAAAAAAAACCAAGCTCCCCTGACCCTGTCCTGGTGCCGTAGTCGCACAGGTACTCATTGATGGCCCTCTGCTGCGTGTGCAGCCGCTGCAGCATGGCCAACGTTGAGTTCCACCTGGTGGGCATGTCACATATAAGGCGGTTCTTGGGCAGGTTCAACTCCTTTTGCAGCTCAGCCAGGCGAGCACTGGCATTATAAGATCTGCGGAAATGCACACAGACTTTCCTGGCCTGCCTCAGGACATCCTGTAAGCCCGGGTACCTGCCCAAGAAACGCTGCACCACCAGGTTAAGGACGTGAGCCACACAGGGCACATGGGTCAGTTGTCCCTGTCGAAGGGCGGAGAGGAGGTTGGTGCCATTGTCGCAAACCACCATTCCTGGCTTAAGCTGGCGTGGCGTCAACCACCTCTCGGCCTGGCCCTGCAGAGCAGACAGGACCTCTGCCCCAGTGTGGTTTCTGTCCCCCAAACACACCAGCGCAAGCACGGCATGGCATCTTTTTGCCTGCGTACTTGCGTAGCCCCGTGAACGGCTACGGAGCACCGCTGGTTCATAGGACAAACCACAGGAAGAGGCCATGGAGGAAGAAGAAGAGGAGGGGGTGGAGGAGAGAGGTGTGTCACAACCAGTAGTAGCATTTTGGAGGCGTGGCGGTGGGACAACCTCCAACACTACTGCACCTTGTCCTGCATCCTTCCCAGCTGCCAAAAGAGTGACCCAATGGGCCGTGAAAGAAAGGTAACGTCCCTGTCCATGCCTGCTGGACCATGAGTCAGCGGTAATATGCACCTTACCGCTGACCGCCCTGTCCAGCGAGGCCAAGACATTGCCTTCCACATGCCGGTAGAGAGCCGGAATAGCCTTCCGTGAGAAAAAGTGGCGTTTGGGAACCTGCCACTGAGGAACCGCACATTGCACAAACTCACGGAAGGGGGCCGAGTCTACCAACTGAAAAGGCAGCAGTTGAAGCGCTAGCAATTTAGCCAAGCTAGCATTCAACCGCTGGGCATGTGGATGGCTGGGAGTGAACTTCTTTCGACGGTCCAGCAGCTGGGGCAAGGAAATTTACCTGCTAGAATCGGACGTCGGTGTACTGCTAGCAGAGTGGCCGCAAGTACTTGGCTGTGACACACCTAATTCTACACCTTCATTCCTCTCAGTGCATGTTTCAGAGAGGACTGAAGTTATAGTGGGGTTGGAGATCCCAGCTGATGCGGTGCAAGGAGAGGTCCGCTTTGTTCTTTGGTGTGGGTCTTTGAGGTAGGCTTGCCAACGAGCTGCATGGCAGGTCAACATATGTCTGGTCAGGCATGTGGTACCCAAGCGGCTGATGTTTTGGCCACGCGATATACGCTTGAGACATATGTTGCAAACAGCAGCTGTGCGATCTGATGCACTAGCCTCAAAAAAGGCCCACACCAAGGAACTTTTTGAATGACGGGCAGAGGCAGCGCCCTGCACAGGCGGAGCTCTGCGGTGTGATTCCGTCGGTGTACTGCCTTTACGCTGGCCACCAAAGGGCATCCTGCCTCGTTGGAGATGTGCCTCCTCCTCATCCTCCTCCTCCTCCTCTCTCCTATTAGGCACCCATGTGGAGTCAGTGACCTCATCATCCCCTCCCTCCTCATCACTGGAGCCAATCTGGCAGTATGCTGCAGCTGCTGGAACATGACTGCCAGATTGGTGTCCTTCTTGAGCATCCCCTCTGTCTGCTCTCACCCTACTGCCTTCCTGTAGCTGGGTTTCATCATCAGACCCTTCGAAACGCTGGGCATCCTCCTGGAGCATGTACCCAACACTGTGCTCAAACAGTTCGGGGGACTCCTCAGGAGGAGGACATGGTGGGTCTAGGGAAGGAGTGACTGATGATGAGTCTGACATTGATACCAGGGAAGAGGACGCTTTGGCAGCTGCTTTGCCAGTACCCTGAGCCTGGGTGAGAGAGGATGAGGAGGAGGAGGAGGGCTTGGTCATCCACTCTACCAAGTCTTCGGCATGATGTGGCTCAACATGTCCAGCTGCCGAAAAGAAGGACAAGCGTGTCCCATGGCCATGTGCTGATGACAATGCACCGCGTCCACGACCAGCACTGTTGCCCCAGACACAGAGCCTGCTTGCCCTCTTTTATTGCCTCCTGACTGTCTGCCTCTCCTTGTTTGCCTTCCAGACATTCTAATAGATGGCCTGCAGGGAGATGGGAAAAAAGCAATAAGGGCTACCTTCAGGTGTCCTTCTCTGTCCCTTTACTTAAGGATTTCTAAATATGGTTGAGGATGATTTCTTTTGCACAGAATAGCACAACGACAATTTCCCTGACTGTCCAAAAAACAAGGATTTCAAAGATGGTTGATGAGGAATGCTTTAGCACACTATAGCACAAGGAGAATTCACTCACTGTCCTTCCCAGTCCCTAGAAACAAGGACTTGCACAGTGAAAGAAACTGACACTCTCCCTACCTACAGTTTTCTGTCCCTAGAAAAAATGTTTTTTTTAAGCACACTATAGCACAAGGAGAATTCACTCACTGTCCTTCCCAGTCCCTAGAAACAAGGACTTGCACAGTGAAAGAAACTGACACTCTCCCTACCTAGAGTTTTCTGTCCCTAGAAAAAATGTTTTTTTTAAGCACACTATAGCACAAGGAGAATTCACTCACTGTCCTTCCCAGTCCCTAGAAACAAGGACTTGCACAGTGAAAGAAACTGACACTCTCCCTACCTAGAGTTTTCTGTCCCTAGAAAAAATGTTTTTTTTAAGCACACTATAGCACAAGGAGAATTCACTCACTGTCCTTCCCAGTCCCTAGAAACAAGGACTTGCACAGTGAAAGAAACTGACACTCTCCCTACCTACAGTTTTCTGTCCCTAGAAAAAATGTTTTTTTTAAGCACACTATAGCACAAGGAGAATTCACTCACTGTCCTTCCCAGTCCCTAGAAACAAGGACTTGCACAGTGAAAGAAACTGACACTCTCCCTACCTACAGTTTTCTGTCCCTAGAAAAAATGTTTTTTTTAAGCACACTATAGCACAAGGAGAATTCACTCACTGTCCTTCCCAGTCCCTAGAAACAAGGACTTGCACAGTGAAAGAAACTGACACTCTCCCTACCTAGAGTTTTCTGTCCCTAGAAAAAATGTTTTTTTTAAGCACACTATAGCACAAGGAGAATTCACTCACTGTCCTTCCCAGTCCCTAGAAACAAGGACTTGCACAGTGAAAGAAACTGACACTCTCCCTACCTACAGTTTTCTGTCCCTAGAAAAAATGTTTTTTTTTAAGCACACTATAGCACAAGGAGAATTCACTCACTGTCCTTCCCAGTCCCTAGAAACAAGGACTTGCACAGTGAAAGAAACTGACACTCTCCCTACCTAGAGTTTTCTGTCCCTAGAAAAAATGTTTTTTTTAAGCACACTATAGCACAAGGAGAATTCACTCACTGTCCTTCCCAGTCCCTAGAAACAAGGACTTGCACAGTGAAAGAAACTGACACTCTCCCTACCTACAGTTTTCTGTCCCTAGAAAAAATGTTTTTTTAAGCACACTATAGCACAAGGAGAATTCACTCACTGTCCTTCCCAGTCCCTAGAAACAAGGACTTGCACAGTGAAAGAAACTGACACTCTCCCTACCTACAGTTTTCTGTCCCTAGAAAAAATGTTTTTTTTAAGCACACTATAGCACAAGCACAAAACACACTGACACTCTCCCTACCTATCCTTCTCTTTCCCTAAACTAAAGGAATCCAGGTTAAGCAAGAAAGAAATAAAAGTCACTGTCCCTGCCTATGCTGCTCTTTCCCTGCTCCGGAACACACTACACTAGGCCGCCGTGCTGGCGGCCTTTTATAGTGTGGGGCGTGTACTAAACACCCTCAGCAATAATTGGCCACAGGCATCCTGCCTGTGGCCAATCATTGCTCTCCTCGCTGCCGGCGCTGTGATTGGCCAAGCATGCGGGGTCACAGTGCATGCTTGGCCAATCACAGCGCCTGGATGACACTGCGATGGCGTAGTGCATTGTGGGCCGTTCGCGTCACTCGAATTTGGCGCGAACGGCCCAAATCGTTCGATCTTCGTCGAACGATCGAACAGCCGATGTTCGAGTCGAACGTATGTTCGACTCGAACACAAAGCTCATCCCTATCTCAGAGGTAAGATTTCAGATTTTAGATCAAATACAATTGTGTTTGCAATTGCGTGTAGTAAACCCGTCACATTTACCTCACCCGTACGGTGGTCTAAAAAAATATTGTCAGTAAACAGCATTGAGGAAAGAATATACAGTATTTGAAACTTTCTTGTTGTGTCCACTATAACAAAAGACCTATACTTTACTATTCTACAATGAGCATATACTGTAGCTTCATTCATAAGTGCATCAGCATTCCTTTGCTGACCCTAAAGGCAAGTAGAGTAGCAGGGATTTTAATTGTTCCAAGGTCTGAATATTGCATTATATTGATTAATCCCCTGAGAGAAACATGGCTCCTACCAGTGCTGATATCCTTCTGAAAATGCTAGTTATCTGTGGGCTTCTAAAGCTGGTCATACACTGAATGAAATGTGGGCAGTCCACCAAGGGGCAGCCACATTTTTATCAGTGTGTGGGGTACCCCACTCAACAGAAGTAGATTGTTTGATTGACTTTTGTCGAAGGAACATGTTGGAATTGTTTCCGCCAATCAGTGGCTGAGGCCAATCAGCTGCAGCTGCTGATCAGTGTATTTTGACAGCAGAATGGGGGAATTCCTCCATCCTCCTAGTTTGTGTAGATGAAGGAATTTTGTAAAAAAATAAATATTTTGAAAAAAAATTAAATTAACAGTGTATGGCCAGCTTAATGTTTTCTTCGATTAGTAGTACATTAAATTGCGATGTGCCCATAAAAATTTAATCTATCTGGGATTAAATTAATTTATTTCTTGACATTTTTTCCTCATGGTGGAGGTTTGGATCTGGTCAGTGGATACTTGATCCAAACATCCCATGTAGATCACATAAAAAGCAGTAATCTACCTGTCTGGGCCTCAGAACTGAAAGGAAGTGCTGTGATGTCATATGTGACATTAGATCCTTTCCTCTGTAAACACAATGTGGAAGCATTTTGTTAACAGTTTCAGCTATGTAGTGCTCTGTAAAAGGAACTGAAGTCCATTAGCTGGTCGGTTCAGCTACTAGGGTTGGTGCTAGAACATGACTGTTACTGACAGCCAGTGCCTCCATTACTGAAGCTGATTGAGACTTGCAGGAGCCACTGGCAATCAGTGCACAGCCTCCTGCACAGTTTCTGACCTGAGAGCACAGCAGGCCACACACTTATGCCGTGTACACACGATCGGAATTTCCGACAACAAAACCGTGTTTTTTTTCCAACGGATGTTGGCTCAAACTTGTCTTGGATACACACGGTCATACAAATGTTGCTCGGAAATTCCGATGGTCAAGAACGCGGAGAAGTACAACACTACGACGACCCGACGACAATTAAGTACAATGATTCCGAGCATGCGTCAAATTGGTTCCAAGCACTTTTGTGTGTCGGAAATGGCTACACACGATCGGAATTTCCGACAAGAACTTTTGGTGTTGGAAAAATTGAGATCCTGCTCTCAATCATTTGTTGTCGGAAATTCCGATCACGTGTACGCGGCATAAGAGAGGCATATTGTGTAATGGTGATCTACCTCGTGATGAGCTGTGTAATCAGGACCAATACGCAGCTTAATAACCAGAGGTGTTTTTACAATTTGGCACTGCGCTGCTTTAACTGGAAATTGCGCGGACATGCAATGTTGTACCCAAACGAAATTTGCGTCCTTTTCTTCCCACAAATAGAGCTTTCTTTTAATGGTATTTCATTGCCTCTGTGATTTTTATTTTTTGCGATATAAACGGAAAAAAACAGAAAATTTAGAAAAAATATGATATTTTCTACTTTTTGTTATAAGAAAAATCGATCAACTCAATTTTAGTCATACATTTAGGCCAAAATGTATTCAGCCACATGTCTTTAGTTAAAAAAAATGTCAATAAGCGTATATTTATTGGTTAGTTATAGCGTCTACAAACTAGGGTACATTTTCTGGAATTTACACAGCTTTTAATTTATGACTGCCTATCTCATTTCTTGAGGCGCTAAAATGGCAGGGCAGTACAAACCCCCCCCCCCCCCCCAAATGACCCAATTTTGGAAAGTAGACATCCCAAGGAAATTGCTGAGAGGCATGTTGAGCCCATTGAATATGATTGAATAATGACAAAAAAAATAAAAAAATTACAAAAAGTTGTCACTAAATGATATATTGCTCACACATGCCATGGGCATATGTGGAATTACACCCCAAAATACATTTTGCTGCTTCTCCTGAGTACGGGGATACCACATGTGTGGGACTTTTTTGGGAGCCTAGCAGCGTACGGGACCCCGATAACCAATCACCGCCTTCAGGATTTCTAAAGGTGCAAATTTTTGATTTCACTCCTCACTACCTATCACAGTTTTGAAGGCCATAAAATGCCAAAATAGCACAAAACCCCCCCAAATGACCTTATTTTGGAAAGTAGACACCCCAAGCTATTTACTGAGAGGAATGGTGAGTATTTTACAGCTCACATTTGTTTTTGAAAATGAAGAAAGAAAATACATTTTTCTTTTTTTTTCTTTTTTCAATTTTCAAAACTTTGTGACAAAAAGCGAGCTCTGCAAAATACTGACCATACCTCCCAGCAAATAGCTTGGGGTGTCTACTTTCCAAAATGGGGTCATTTGGGGTGGTTTTGTGCCATCTGGGCATTCCATTGCCTCCGAAACTGTGATAGGCAGTGAGAAGTGAAATCAAAAATTTACACCCTTAGAAATCCTGAAGGCGGTGCTTGGGTTTTGGGGTCCTGTACGCGGCTAGGTTCCCAAAAAGTCTCACATATGTGGTATCCCCGTACTCAGGAGAAGCAACAGAATGTATTTTGGGGTGTAATTCCACATATGCCCATGGCATGTTTGAGCAATATATCATTTAGTGACTACTTTGTGCAAAAATAATAATTTTTTTTTTCTTTTTCCCGCAACTTGTGTCAACATATAAAAGATTCCATGGACTCGACATGCCTCTCAGCAAATAGCTTGGGGTGCCTACTTTCCAAAATGGGGTCATTTGGGGGGGGTTTGAACTGTCCTGGCATTTTATGGACAACATTAGGAAGCTTATGTCACACATCATCCACTCTTCTAACCACTTGAAGACAAAGCCCTTTCTGACACTTTTTGTTTACATGAAAACATTTTTTTTTTTGCAAGAAAATTACGTTGAACCCCCAAACATTATACATTTTTTTTAAGCAAAGGCCCTACAGATTAAAATGGTGGGTGCTGCATTTTTTTCCCACACAGTATTTTCGCAGCGATTTTTCAAACGCATTTTTTGGGGAAAAAATACACTTTTTTTAATTTGAATGCACTAAAACACACTATATTGCCCAAATGTTTGATGGAATAAAAAAGATGATCTTAGGCCGAGTACATGGATACCAAACACGACATGCTTTAAAATTTCGCACAAACGCGCAGTGGCGACAAACTACATACCTTTTTAAAAGCCTTTAAAAGCCTTTACAGGTTACCACATTCGATTTACAGAGGAGGTCTACTGCTAAAATTACTGCCCTCAATCGGACCTTCGCGGTGATACCTCACATGCAAGGTGCAATTGCTGTTTACATATGACGCCAGACCGACGCTTGCGTTTGCCTTTGCGCAAGAGCAGGGTGTGACAGGGGTGCTTTTTTTTAATTATTATTTATTTTGCCTTTTTATTTTATTTTTAAACTGTTCCTTCCATTTTTTTTTTTTTTTATATAATTTTTTTTGTTATCTCAGGGAATGTAAATATCCCCTATGATAGCAATAGGTAGTGACAGGTACTCTTTTTTGGAAAAAACTGGGGTCTATTAGACCCTAGATCTTTCCTCTGCCCTCAAAGCATCTGACCACACCAAGTTTGGTGTGATAAAATGCTTTCCCAATTTCCCAATGGCGCTTTTTATATCCAGGGGGGGGGACATTCCCTCCCACTTCTTGTAAAAGCAGTCCAGAGGCTAATTAGCCGCTAGGATTGCTTTTACATGAAAGCCGGATGCTGGCTGAAAAGAATGATACCAAGATGATACCTAAACCCACAGGCATCATTCTGGTATAACCATTTAAAGTCCAGCAACATACCAGTACGTTGCTGGTCCTTGTTGGACATGTATTGTAATCTTTTTTTCATGCAGCCTGTTGGCTGAACGAAAAAAAGAGATTAATCGGTGGGTATGCCCACCATTAGAATACCTCCCTTCATCCACCCACTTCTAATGATGGGCAAACATGCACCATTTATATATGCCGAAGCATTGGGGCATCCTCCCGCAAAAGTTATGCCGCGTACACACGGTCGGATTTTTCCACGGGCAAGCCTCCGTCGGAATTTCGACCATATGTATGCGGCATTAGGAGCAAAATCGCTCCTCCGCCCCTGCTGCCCCCATGCTTTGGCATATATGCTCTATTTTTTAACTGTGGTGGTGAAATCACCTTCTACAGCACTGGAGTCGCAGGGATCAGGCCTGTCTCTGCGAACACTGCAGTTATGTGTGTTGTGTTTTGCAAGTGACAGTGATCGATCGATACTGCACTTGGGTGAGCTGGGCTGGACGGAGCGGTAAAACGCAGGTGCTAGCAGGTATCTGGGCTGATCCCGCTAACACTGCGTTTTTGGGAACCCTAAACTGCTGGGGACGCTAGTATAGATCTGATCAGATCAGATATTGTATGTATATAAAATGTGAGCGCTAAATGCAATCCAAATTAATGAAAAACAGTGCCTATATGCATGTAATACAACAAGTGCTTCCACACTGTTTGTATCAAGGGGGTGGTGAATCACTGATAAGTGAAAAGATCCCCTGGTAAGTGTGTGTACACAAACTATAAACAAATGATTCAGATCTAATGCGTGATCCCTATGGGTGTGACCCAGAAAACAAACAAAAAATGTATATAAAAAAACTGTATATAAACAAATATGAAGTGTGAACACAATCTATTGAACTACAGGGTGTATTACCCCCTATATATGAGAAATAAACTATGAGCAATGTAAAGGCAACGTTGCTTATCATAAGGTGTTAATAGAAGGACGGTCTGTAAAGTACATATCCAACATACAAAGCATAAAATCTATATCAACTGTCCACACCATCAGGTATATACCAATGTCCCCCAAATGAATGGTGATCACATCGGGGCGATTGGAACCCCTGAATATGGATATAATGTCCTCTAGGATATCAAATTCCTGGGCTGTGGTGTAAATTCCTACTATTCCTCCAAGTATGGGAACACCGATGATAGGAAGGGGGGAAAACACCTCAGAATTTCCAGCTGATACACGGTGATAACATCATCATCTCAAGTATTAAAGAGAATTGAATACTCTTACCGCAAGACTCGGACCCTGATCACCATACGATGCTGGGTCATGCAGGCTTATGTCCACTCAGGGACTCAGGTCGTGGTGATGTGATGTTATCCTTTATTCCTCCGCAGCTGGAAGCTTACACCGGATCAAACCCTTCAGCTCAAACCAGGATCAGATATCCAGGGAAAAAGTTGGTTCCAAAAAAAGAAAGAGAAATCCTCTGCATAGTGTAAATCCAGATAGCTGGAATTTTATTTAAAACTAAACAGAGTTCCAATGGCAAAACCACTACAAAGATTTTTAAAATGAATAAAAATAATGATAAAATCCAAAAATTTCTGGAAAATCAAAACCAGCGATACAACAAACATGCGTGGGCTAGGTGGCTGTAACTAGCATGTGATACCGACGCGTTTCGTCTACTACAGACATCAACTGGGGTACAGGCTAGTGTGTCACCTCCACGCTTTATATAGAAGGAGGAAAAATTAAAATTGGAATTGAAAATGCCGCTCTGAACCCGCTTCCGGGATCACCGCATCACGTGGGTCGTCGTGCAGACGTATTAGCGTCATTGCACGTTAGTGGGCCAATGGGTGACGGATTGGAAAACGTCCAGGTTTTGAATCCAATCACATCTCGAGTATATGAGTGCGTGATAATCAAGCGCAAAGTGTGCCGGGAAATGTAGTTCAAGTATACCCCTATCGGGGAAAAGGGACTAAGTCTACGTGGGGCCGTGTATAAACCCCTAGGCTGCCAGGGAATAAACATAGACAGGCCATGAAATAACGGTGAATAACGTATACGTAAGATGTAAATGACACTTCCGGCGAAACCGGAGGTGAGACGCAAGGTAACTTGGGGATTGTAGTATGGGGCCGGTTATAGTGACACTACCGGTGAAAACGGAAGTGGAGCGCTGGGTATTCTGGATATTGTAGTCTAGTGCCCAAAGCAGTGAATGTTAACCACACAGACATGTCATATGCCTCACCAGTCTGAACCAGAGGCGGTGCGAGCTGGGGAACATGATCACAAATGTAAACAATGATCCAGCATGTTGACATGACGTCACGCGCTCCGCACTGGTCCACCATGTGGATCAGAGGCTAGACAGAGGGCGGGCTGGGATATATAGTCCCTAGTATGTCAGATGCTCAAACCAGAAATACCTATTCCCAAGTACAAGGGAGACACATCTCCTGCACTAATGTCTGTGGGAACCGAATAATGTATGTATGGAATAGAGATGACCTTGATGGGTGATAACCAGACTGGGCAAGACTGGCTAAAGATATCAAACATAAATGAAAATGATTCACAATGCTAAATACAGACAGTATGATGCTTAGATAACCCTTAAAGCAAACATAATAAGTCTAAGGCAATATGATAACCAAATGTTGATTATCTATACATGCCAAAACTGATCGGTACTATAGAAAATGTGTATGTAGAAAAAACTTTTGAACAAATATGTATAAAAGAGTATTTATATATAAAAATTAAATATATTAAATAGACAAAAAATGAGTATGTATGGATCGGAAAGAGCTTATAGGAAAGAATGGGAGACTATGCCTTATTAATAAAGGCATTAATGTCCCATTCTATGTTCAAGCCATACGGCCTAAAACACCTAAGCTGATAAATCCAGTAAGTCTCCAGTCTGGAGACACCTCTCAGACTAGATTCTCCCCTCCAATTGGGCACAAACTTGTCTATTAGGCTTGTGCAATTCGTTTCGTAACTAATTGAAATTCGTCCGAATTTAGCAACTTTCGGACATTCGGAAGCATTCGAATTTCCGAACAAAGCAATTACGAATAAGACCGAATCCAAAATAAATTATACCGCAAATAGCGAATGCCCGAATGTCTTCGGCATAATTCGTTATGAAAAAGTTACGAATGTACGAATCCATACGAAGCACAATAACACTCACTCTGCTCTGCTCTCTGCTTCTCCCACACCGTGCTGAACTCCCTCTCAAAATGGTGTACAGGGGCGGAGGTTATAGCCGCATGTAAAAAACGAAAGTAAAATACGAGATTTCGAATCCATTCGAAGCACAATAACACTCTGCTCTGCTCTCTGCTTCTCCCTCACCGTGCTGAACCCTCTCAAAATGGTGTACAGGGGCGGAGCCTATAGCCGCATGTAAAAAACGAAAGTAAAATACGAGATTTCGAATCGTTACAAATAACCGCTATGTATTTAGAAAAGTACAAATCCATTCGAAGCACATTAGGCATAATAGGCAGCGTCGTTGTGAGAGAGACACGGAAAATTACGAATCAACGAACCCAAAAAAAGTTACGAAAGTAGGAGTTGTGTCCAGAATCAACGAAAAACAACGTACTCTACCGAAAGTACGAATTATAAAGCAACAAAAAATTCAACGAAAAATGTCGCTTGCAAAAATACGAATGAGTCCGAACACGAAAAATCCCGTCTAGCAAAATTACGAATGATTACGAATCAACAGGACCGGAAAGAAACGAACCGAAACGGAACGAATTTTTCCGTTGTGCACAAGTCTATTGTCTATGATCTGAAACTTAGTGCCCATTGGGTTTTTATTATGGAACTCTAAGTAGTGTCTTGGTACACTATGGTTAGTTTTGCCCTTCCTGATGCTCGTGAGATGTTCTCCCACCCTTATTGAGAACGTACGGATGGTGCGCCCCACGTACTGCTTGCCACAAGGGCAGGTCAGCAAATATACAATGTGCTTGCTGGCACAAGTTGTAAATTGCTTCATTTTATAGTTAATTCCAGTGGATGTAGAGCAGAAGGTATCAGTCCTCCGTTTCCCACAGATGTTGATCTGGCACACTTTGCATTTTCTGCATGGATAATAAGCCTTCATGTGGGGAAAAAACTCTAGAGTGGTAGGAGGGTCCGTGACGTTTGGAGCAATTTGGTTTTTCAAAGATGATGCTCCTCTGTATATCACGCCCGCTTTGTCAGGGAGGGTGGGACCCAATATTTGATCGTTCTTTAATATTCTCCAATGTTTTTGGAAAATATCTTTGATTTGTTTGTATTGGGTAGAAAATGTGGTAAAAAATGACCATTTGTATTTCGAATCCTGTGAGAGCTTTGGTCGTTCAATTAGCAATGGTTCATGATTCCCCGCTGCAATCTGTTGAATTTCTTCTTCAATTAACGATGGTCTGTAACCTTTTTCCACGAATCTGGTTTTCAGCATGGTGGCTTGATGGTAGTAATCTGTAAGGTTGGTACAATTCCGCCTAATCCGCAACAATTGGCTGCGTGGCACAGATTTCAACCAGGTAGAGTGGTGACAACTGTCAACCGGTATATAGCCGTTCCGGTCCGTTTTTTTGAAAAATGTTCTAGTCTCAAGTTGTCCTTTGTTGCAAAATATTTCTAAGTCCAAAAAATGGATGTTAGTGGAGCTGGTCTCATAGGACAGATGAATGCCTATCTGGTTATCATTCAAGGTGGACATGAAAAACTGGAGGGTTTCTTGATTGCCCTTCCATAGGAGGAGGATGTCGTCAATGTATCGAACCCAGAGAACTATCTCAGGCCGATTGAAAGCAAAGATGACATCCTCCTCCCATTTGGCCATAAAAATGTTGGCCAAACTGGGGGCAAATTTAGCCCCCATAGCAACCCCTTTTTGTTGCAGGAAAAATTCTCCGTTATACCAGAAATAATTGTGTGTGGTCGCGCACCTCAAAAGGTCCATGACATATCTTTTCTGGGTTCTTGGGAGATGGTCTTCCCTGGATAGGAATGATTCAACTGCTGTTAAACCTAGTTGGTGCAGGATGCACGTGTACAGTGAAGTGACATCTGCTGTGACTAGTAGCATGTCATCACTATATTTAATCTGTTGTAACAGAGAGATGGTATGCCTCGTGTCTTTAAGATATGATGGAATACGTCTTACGATAGGTTGTAGATAAAAATCTATGTACCTCCCTATTCGGGAGGTCACAGAGTCTATGCCGCTGATAATTGGGTGGCCTGGAGGATGTTCTGCATCCTTATGTACCTTTGGCAGGTAGTAAATAATAGGGATGCGTGGGGCGACAGGAACCAAATAGTTGGCCTCTTTTTTGTCGAGGATACCCAAATGTGTCCCTGTATCGATGAGGTCAACCAGCTCCCTTTTAAATTTTTAGGAGGGACATATTTCAGTCCTTTATTTAATACTGTGTTCTCAGCCTCGGTAAAAATAGCTGAGCTCAGATTGAAAATTCCACTGGTGTCTATACGCATTTTCTTTTTCTGGGCGCGCCATCCACCTCTGCTTCCACGTTTGGATCGGGGTTTCTGTTGTGCCCGCCCTGTTCCTTGTGAAAACCCCCTGAGTAAGATGGTCCGGGGTGATTTTGGTTGTAATTAAATGGAGAGCTGTAATATTGGTGGTTCTCATCTCTATCCCTATAATTATATTGGGACTGGTATGTTCCTCGTTCTTCTCTCAGAGGTGAGAATCTATTATATGTCTGTATAGGTGTTCTTTGGGGTTGGTAATAATGGTAATCATAATCATTAGGACCTTGATGATCTCTTCCCCGTGGTGAGTCATATCGCCAATGTTCACGGGAACTGTCTCTTCTTCCTCTATTGTTTCCTCGATGGCCCCTCCCTCTACCTCCAGGTAAGGAATGGGAACTCTGGTTATGAGTGGTAGGGGTACGTGTATTGGATTGTCTTTGATTATGTTCCCTGGCAACTTGTGGGCGGCCAGATGGCTGAGCTATTGCAGATTGTTGTGGCCGTGGTTCCTTATTAAAAGGAGCTGAGGTTTCCATGTTACTGGAATTACCTTCACTGGCCCTTAATATGCTCTCCTTTGATTGCCAATTAAATACACAGTTACTTTTGTAGGCATTAACGTCTCTTGTGTATTTCTTTTGTTTTTTTGTTTTTTGTTCCTTTTCCTCCTTCTCCAAATGATTCTTTAGATTTGTAGATAGGTTGTTGTATTCTATTGTGGATTTATGTGGCAGAAGTTTATCTCTAATGTCTTTAATTTCTTTATCAATGAGTACTAGGCGAGATGTTTTTTTCCTCCAATAAAAAGGAGATAAATGAGATTCCTGCCTCATTAAAGTAGCGGAACCATAGATCAAATTCAACATCACCTTTTAATAAGGAACCACGGCCACAACAATCTGCAATAGCTCAGCCATCTGGCCGCCCACAAGTTGCCAGGGAACATAATCAAAGACAATCCAATACACGTACCCCTACCACTCATAACCAGAGTTCCCATTCCTTACCTGGAGGTAGAGGGAGGGGCCATCGAGGAAACAATAGAGGAAGAAGAGACAGTTCCCGTGAACATTGGCGATATGACTCACCACGGGGAAGAGATCATCAAGGTCCTAATGATTATGATTACCATTATTACCAACCCCAAAGAACACCTATACAGACATATAATAGATTCTCACCTCTGAGAGAAGAACGAGGAACATACCAGTCCCAATATAATTATAGGGATAGAGATGAGAACCACCAATATTACAGATCTCCATTTAATTACAACCAAAATCACCCCGGACCATCTTACTCAGGGGGTTTTCACAAGGAACAGGGCGGGCACAACAGAAACCCCGATCCAAACGTGGAAGCAGAGGTGGATGGCGCGCACAGAAAAAGAAAATGCGTATAGACACCAGTGGAATTTTCAATCTGAGCTCAGCTATTTTTACCGAGGCTGAGAACACAGTATTAAATAAAGGACTGAAATATGTCCCTCCTAAAAATTTCAATAAATTTGCAACTTTTATCGACGTGCAAAAATATGTGCGTAAATTGAATATACAAAGATTTTTTCTTTCTAACCCTACCAGACCACTGTTACCTGAAATTACCTCTTCAATTGTGCATTCAGGTTTTTCGAATCCTTCACTTTTTAATCCCCCATGCTCAACAGCTCCCTCTATTCAAGTATTTAAAGAACTTGTTTTGAAGGACTTAGATACATTACCTAAGAAAAGAACATACAATAACCCGAATATTAAAGCAGGCTTAAAGTCACTATGTGAACGAAAAAATCTGACCATACGCCCCGCAGATAAGGGTGGTGGCATAGTGGTCTTAGATAAGGAAGCCTATCACTTAGAAATGACCAACATTTTGAGTGACACTGAAACATATGTACGTCTTACAAAAAATCCTACGCAGAGTTTTAAAAGGGAGCTGGTTGACCTCATCGATACAGGGACACATTTGGGTATCCTCGACAAAAAAGAGGCCAACTATTTGGTTCCTGTCGCCCCACGCATCCCTATTATTTACTACCTGCCAAAGGTACATAAGGATGCAGAACATCCTCCAGGCCGCCCAATTATCAGCGGCATAGACTCTGTGACCTCCTGAATAGGGAGGTACATAGATTTTTATCTACAACCTATCGTAAGACGTATTCCATCATATCTTAAAGACACGAGGCATACCATCTCTCTGTTACAACAGATTAAATATAGTGATGACATGCTACTAGTCACAGCAGATGTCACTTCACTGTACACGTGCATCCCGCACCAACTAGGTTTAACAGCAGTTGAATCATTCCTATCCAGGGAAGACCATCTCCCAAGAACCCAGAAAAGATATGTCATGGACCTTTTGAGGTTCGCGACCACACACAATTATTTCTGGTATAACGGAGAATTTTTCCTGCAACAAAAAGGGGTTGCTATGGGGGCTAAATTTGCCCCCAGTTTGGCCAACGATTTTATGGCCAAATGGGAGGAGGATGTCGTCTATGCTTTCAATCGGCCTGAGATAGTTCTCTGGGTTCGATACATTGACGACATCCTCCTCCTATGGAAGGGCAATCAAGAAACCCTCCAGTTTTTCATGTCCACCTTGAATGATAACCAGATAGGCATTCATCTGTCCTATGAGACCAGCTCCACTAACATCCATTTTTTGGACTTAGAAATATTTTGCAACAAAGGACAACTTGAGACTAGAACATTTTTCAAAAAAACGGACCGGAACGGCTATATACTGGTTGACAGTTGTCACCACTCTACCTGGTTGAAATCTGTGCCACGCAGCCAATTGTTGCGAATTAGGCGGAATTGTACCAACCTTACAGATTACTACCATCAAGCCACCATGCTGAAAACCAGATTCGTGGAAAAAGGTTACAGACCATCGTTAATTGAAGAAGAAATTCAACAGATTGCAGCGGGGAATCGTGAACCATTGCTAATTGAACGACCAAAGCTCTCACAGGATTCGAAATACAAATGGTCATTTTTTACCACATTTTCTACCCAATACAAACAAATCAAAGATATTTTCCAAAAACATTGGAGAATATTAAAGAACGATCAAATATTGGGTCCCACCCTCCCTGACAAAGCGGGCGTGATATACAGAGGAGCATCATCTTTGAAAAACCAAATTGCTCCAAACGTCACGGACCCTCCTACCACTCTAGAGTTTTTTCCCCACATGAAGGCTTATTATCCATGCAGAAAATGCAAAGTGTGCCAGATCAACATCTGTGGGAAACGGAGGACTGATACCTTCTGCTCTACATCCACTGGAATTAACTATAAAATGAAGCAATTTACAACTTGTGCCAGCAAGCACATTGTATATTTGCTGACCTGCCCTTGTGGCAAGCAGTACGTGGGGCGCACCATCCGTACGTTCTCAATAAGGGTGGGAGAACATCTCACGAGCATCAGGAAGGGCAAAACTAACCATAGTGTACCAAGACACTACTTAGAGTTCCATAATAAAAACCCAATGGGCACTAAGTTTCAGATCATAGACAAGTTTGTGCCCAATTGGAGGGGAGAATCTAGTCTGAGAGGTGTCTCCAGACTGGAGACTTACTGGATTTATCAGCTTAGGTGTTTTAGGCCGTATGGCTTGAACATAGAATGGGACATTAATGCCTTTATTAATAAGGCATAGTCTCCCATTCTTTCCTATAAGCTCTTTCCGATCCATACATACTCATTTTTTGTCTATTTAATATATTTAATTTTTATATATAAATACTCTTTTATACATATTTGTTCAAAAGTTTTTTCTACATACACATTTTCTATAGTACCGATCAGTTTTGGCATGTATAGATAATCAACATTTGGTTATCATATTGCCTTAGACTTATTATGTTTGCTTTAAGGGTTATCTAAGCATCATACTGTCTGTATTTAGCATTGTGAATCATTTTCATTTATGTTTGATATCTTTAGCCAGTCTTGCCCAGTCTGGTTATCACCCATCAAGGTCATCTCTATTCCATACATACATTATTCGGTTCCCACAGACATTAGTGCAGGAGATGTGTCTCCCTTGTACTTGGGAATAGGTATTTCTGGTTTGAGCATCTGACATACTAGGGACTATATATCCCAGCCCGCCCTCTGTCTAGCCTGTGATCCACATGGTGGACCAGTGCGGAGCGCGTGACGTCATGTCAACATGCTGGATCATTGTTTACATTTGTGATCATGTTCCCCAGTTCGCACCGCCTCTGGTTCAGACTGGTGAGGCATATGACATGTCTGTGTGGTTAACATTCACTGCTTTGGGCACTAGACTACAATATCCAGAACACCCAGCGCTCCACTTCCGTTTTCACCGGTAGTGTCACTATAACCGGCCCCATACTACAATCCCCAAGTTACCTTGCGTCTCACCTCCGGTTTCGCCGGAAGTGTCATTTACATCTTACGTATACGTTATTCACCGTCATTTCATGGCCTGTCTATGTTTATTCCCTGGCAGCCTAGGGGTTTATACACGGCCCCACGTAGACTTAGTCCCTTTTCCCCGATAGGGGTATACTTGGACTACATTTCCCGGCACACTTTGCGCTTGATTATCACGCGCTCATATACTCGAGATGTGATTGGATTCAAAACCTGGACGTTTTCCAATCCGTCACCCATTGGCCCACTAACGTGCAATGACGCTAATACGTCTGCACGACGACCCACGTGATGCGGTGATCCCGGAAGTGGGTTCAGAGCGGCATTTTCAATTCCAATTTTAATTTTTCCTCCTTCTATATAAAGCGTGGAGGTGACACACTAGCCTGTACCCCAGTTGATGTCTGTAGTAGACGAAACGCGTCGGGATCACATGCTAGTTACAGCCACCTAGCCCACGCATGTTTGTTGTATCGCTGGTTTTGATTTTCCAGAAATTTTTGGATTTTATCATTATTTTTATTCATTTTAAAAATCTTTGTAGTGGTTTTGCCATTTGAACTCTGTTTAGTTTTAAATAAAATTCCAGCTATCTGGATTTACACTATGCAGAGGATTTCTCTTTCTTTTTTTGGAACCAACTTTTTCCCTGGATATCTGATCCTGGTTTGAGCTGAAGGGTTTGATCCGGTGTAAGCTTCCAGCTGCGGAGGAATAAAGGATAACATCACATCACCATGACCTGAGTCCCTGAGTGGACATAAGCCTGCATGACCCAGCACCGTATGGTGATCAGGGTCCGAGTCTTGCGGTAAGAGTATTCAATTCTCTTTAATACTTGAGATGATGATGTTATCACCGTGTATTAGCTGGAAATTCTGAGGTGTTTTCCCCCCTTCCTATCATCGGTGTTCCCATACTTGGAGGAATAGTAGGAATTTACACCACAGCCCAGGAATTTGATATCCTAGAGGACATTATATCCATATTCAGGGGTTCCAATCGCCCCGATGTGATCACCATTCATTTGGGGGACATTGGTATATACCTGATGGTGTGGACAGTTGATATAGATTTTATGCTTTGTATGTTGGATATGTACTTTACAGACCGTCCTTCTATTAACACCTTATGATAAGCAATGTTGCCTTTACATTGCTCATAGTTTATTTCTCATATATAGGGGGTAATACACCCTGTAGTTCAATAGATTGTGTTCACACTTCATATTTGTTTATATACAGTTTTTTTATATACATTTTTTGTTTGTTTTCTGGGTCACACCCATAGGGATCACGCATTAGATCTGAATCATTTGTTTATAGTTTGTGTACACACACTTACCAGGGGATCTTTTCACTTATCAGTGATTCACCACCCCCTTGATACAAACAGTGTGGAAGCACTTGTTGTATTACATGCATATAGGCACTGTTTTTCATTAATTTGGATTGCATTTAGCGCTCACATTTTATATACATATTCCTTCACAATTAGTCAATTGTTATGTGGGCAGCTTATTAGAATTTATCACTCAGCATTTCTTTTTGTGATATTCAGATACACACTAAATTTTTTCACTTACTGACAGGCGCAGTATTATCCATTCACTTTTATTTTTTGCCAGATCAGATATTGATCTGATCAGATACTATACCACTAAGGGAGGGGTATGCTTCGCGTGTGGGTGTTAGCGTTACTGGCACTAACCTGACACTGCCGGGGGCAACGCAGACCCTCTCTGACACTAAAACCTAATTGATATCACCCGCTGGGCGATCAGGGGGTTAAACCTTTATTGGGTTATATACGGCGGGTGCCCTGACACTATAAAAAGCAAACTAACTAACCAGCGTCACCCGTAACACTTATACGGTGATCACTGGTGAAAGGGTTTACTAGGGGCAATCAGGGGGTTAAAACCTTTATTAGGTTGTATATGGGGGTACCTGATGCTATAAAAACCTGGCGGGGAACCTAAAAATATAACTGGCTACCCAGCGGCACCAGCGACACTAATACAGCGATCAGAAAAACGATCACTTAGTGACAGTGGTGATAGGGGTGAAAGGGTTACCTGGGGGGCTATCAAGGGGTTAAACCTTTATTAGGTAATATATGGGGGTACCTGGCGCTATATAAAAACCTGACGGGTAACCTAAATAACGAAATAACTAACTGGCTAACCAGTGTCACCAGTGACACTTATACGGTGTTCACTGGTGAAAGGGTTAACTCTAGGGGCAATCAGGGGGTTAAAACCATTATTAGGTAATATATGGGGGTACCTGACGCTATAAAAACCTGGTGGCGAACCTAACAAAATAAATGGCTACCTAGCGGCACCAGCGACACTAATACAGCGATCAGAAAAACGATCGCTTAGTGACACTGGTGATAGGGGGTGAAAGGGTCACCTGGGGGGCGATCAAGGGGTTAAACCTTTATTAGGTAATATATGGGGGTACCTGACGCTATAAAAACTTGGCGGCGAACCTAAAAAAATAACTGGCTACCTAGCGGCACCAGCGACACTAATACAGCAATCAGAAAAACGATCGCTTAGTGACACTGGTTATAGGGGGTGAAAGGGTTACCTGAGGGACGATCAAGGGGTTAAACCTTTATTAGGTAATATATGGGGGTACCTGACTGTAACGGCACCCCAAGTATGAAAGGGGTTAACACCGTTTAGGATATTCCCTCTCTGGACACACATCCACTGCCGATCTTCCACAGTCAGGCGACCGCTTCCCATAGGATTAATCCTTCTAAACATACGAGACAAACACTCTGTATGAAGTTTCCAACTGGACTGACAATCTTTAATGACAAACTCCCAGTTTTATACACACAGAGAGGAGGTTCTTACATTCTCCTCAGACAATACACCTTTGACCAGACCTAATTTACATGAGCTAATTAACTACAGTGATGACTCAGACACATGACCTTTAGGCTAGCCTCACTGTCTCCCAATACACATCTGACATCTTAGCAGACACAGGTGGGGGCTGGATGTGGTGACATTAGTATCTAACAGTATGTGTCCCAACATCATGAAGGAGTCACTTTTCAGTTAACCTGTTGAGTTCATAATCAAACAGTAAATAGTTCTTTACATATATCCTGGGGAATATTGTGGAAAAATATCACTGTCCCATTTTAAAGCAAACCAAGACATATTCTTAATGTCCATTATTTTCTTGCTCACCCTGTACCCAAATTGACCCCTGTCACACATCTCCCCTTTCGGCAGGAGTCTAACACAGGAGGAGACCCCAGACGGATTGACTCTGAAGTTAGTCCATAGTTCCATTCCTCTAATGCCTGGACAACCCATCAGCATTGCCATTTTGCTTACCGGGTCAGTAGCTGATGGTGACATTGTAAGGTTGCAGGGCGAATAATGGAATTCAGTTCTGGAACAGTCACTTGCTTTGCTCTCTCAATGGCTCCCAAAACTTGTTGCTGATGCTTTTGGGAAAGGTAAGGCAAAACCTGGGCGCAAATCCCATTTAACCTTTTGACAATTTCAGCCTGTTTGTGCATTTCAATGTTCAAGCCATGGGACATCTCATAATACATGACATAGTGTCGTTGCATCTCCGATTTCTCCCTGGCCAACTTATCACATTCCAATTCTAGACTGTGATATTTTGCCTGATCTAAGGTACATGTCGGGGAAGATAGTCTTACCCAGTTCTCAGCCGCAAGCGGGCCGGTTCCAGCAGCATGGGTCTGGCACAGGTAGTCACTGGGTTGGCTTCAGCGGGGCCCATCGGGGCGTAAGCAGAAATGAGGGGGGTCAAATCATTCCCCAGTAGTACATCCGCTGGCAAATCCTTCATCACCCCCACATTCACATGTCCCAAACCAACCCCCCAATCCAGGTGAACCCGGGCAACGGGTAGCCGGAAGATGGTACCTCCCGCTACTCTTACGGCTACAGTGTCTCCAATGTGTTGGCTCTCTGGGATGAGGTTCTTCTGTAGTAGGGTCATGGTAGCGCCACTATCACGTAGGCCATTGGCTACCGTTCCATTAACCCGGACAGTCTGCCTGTGTTGTTGCCTGTTGTCCCGGTTAGCTGCTTGTATTGGATCAGCCTCGTGCAGGACGCCCCAATGTTCTTCCTCCTCAACGCAGTGGGCGGCAGGCATGGATGTGCGGGGGCTCCCCCTTGCTGGCTGTCTCCATGACTGGGACTGGATGGCTGGATTCAACGGACAGTCTGGCTTTTTGTGCCCTAGCTGTTTACATCCGAAACACCTGATGGGTTGTGAGTAGTCCTGGTAGTTGAACCTGGGCTGCTGAAGATAAGTGGCCGCTGGAGGTGGTGCTGAAGTTGGGTTAGAGGCTGGTAAACTGGGCCGAGATAGTGAATAGCGCTCGCTTTCGCCTGACCTTCGAGAGTCCAGATATTCATCGGCCAAAGTAGCCGCTTGCTGTACAGTCCGTGGTCGCTTATCTCGCACCCAATCCCGTAATATCGGAGGGGTGTGGTTAAAGAACTGTTCTAAGAGTACTAGCTGGGTGATGTCCTCTGTGGTATGAGCGTGGCTTCCCTAGAACCAGCCCTTAAGGTCTCGCTGCAGACGATGTGCCCACTCCACGTATGTTATGTGGGTTTGTTTCCGGGATTCTCAAAACTTAAATCGGCTGGCTTCGGGTGTAATGGCAAATCGGGCTAGCAGAGCTTCTTTTACCCGGTCATAGTCTTTAGCGTCCTCATCCTCCAGGGCCCGATACGCATCCGCCGCTCTGCCAGTTAAATTACTCGCCAGTAAGGCGACCCGATTTCGGGGCCGTAATTCATGTATCTGGCATAGTCTCTCAAAGTCCTGCAGGAACGCTTAAATTTCCTCCTCTCCTTCCTTGAATAGTTTGAACGCCCAAAAGGGCAACTTACAGACAGGCGCTGCATCTTTAGGCGTTGTCTCCGATTGCCATATTTCCGCCATTCTCCGCTCATGTTGCCGCTCTAGTTCTCTCTCTTGTCGCTCCAGTTCTCTCTCTTGCCGCTCATCCTGCAGCTGGATGTCTCTAATGGCATTCTGTATGGCGGTCTCTGATGGGTTAGCACCATATAATGCCAACCGCTCTCGAACTCGTTGCTGAAACAAGTCTTCAACTGACCGGGGTCCTGCATCACCATCCCTCTGATCCATCTCGGCTAGCTCCCTGATCAAGGTGGCCTTGTTCTTTGTCCCACTGGTCCCTCCACGGCTCTCAAGTAAGTCTTTCAGCGTGGCTTTCCTGCAGGCTGCATAGCTGATCATTCACTGTGGTGGTTTGGAGTGTCCCAGTAACTGGAGGGAAAATCCCACCGCTGCCAACCAATGTAACGGCACCCCAAGTATGAAAGGGGTTAACTCCGTTTAGGATATTCCCTCTCTGGACACACATCCACTGCCGATCCTCCACAGTCAGGCGACTGCTTCCCATAGGATTAATCCTTCCAAACATACGAGACAAACACTCTGTATGAAGTTTCCAACTGGACTGACAATCTTTAATGACAAACTCCCAGTTTTATACACACAGAGAGGAGGTTCTTACATTCTCCTCAGACAATACACCTTTGACCAGACCTAATTTACATGAGCTAATTAACTACAGTGATGACTCAGACACATGACCTTTAGGCTAGCCTCACTGTCTCCCAATACACATCTGACATCTTAGCAGACACAGGTGGGGGCTGGATGTGGTGACATTAGCATCTAACAGTATGTGTCCCATCATCATGAAGGAGTCACTTTTCAGTTAACCAGTTGAGTTCATAATCAAACAGTAAATAGTTATTTACAGATATCCTGGGGAATATTGTGGAAAAATATCACTGTCCCATTTTAAAGCAATCCAAGACATATTCTTAATGTCCATTATTTTCTTGCTCACCCTGTGCCCAAATTGACCCCTGTCACACTGACGCTATAAAAACCTGGCGGCGAACCTAAAAAAATAACTGGCTACCTAGCGGCACCAGCGACACTAATACAGCAAACAGAAAAACGACTGCTTAGTGACACTGGTGATAGGGGGTGAAACGGTTACCTGGGGGTCGATCAAGGGGTTAAACCTTTATTAGGGGGGGTTAGGGGGCTACCCTGGACCTAAAGGGGCCTAAACCTAACTGCCCTGCAACTTTTACAGTCACAAATGACACTGATTGCAGTGATCAGTAAATAAATTATCACTGCAATCAGTGACACTGTGACTGGGGGCTGGGGGGTGACCTGGGGGGTGACCTGGGGGGGACTGGGGGGTGATTTTATGTGCCTATGTGTCCTGGTGTCAGTGGGCTGTTGGTGCACTAACCTGATGTCTTCTCTCCTCGAGCTCCGGTCAAAAACACTGCCTCGAGGAGAGATGACATTACTTCCTCCTGCCTGTGTACACATTACACAGGCAGGGGAAGCATTTCATTCGCTGGGAGCGATTGCGAGGGGGTGGCCAGAAACCAATGGCCGTCCCCTCATCCCGGATCGCTCCTACAGCTTAACGACCGCCGCATGTACCGGGGGGGTCCGATCGGACCCCCCACCCGCCCGAAGGCAGCCACATACAGGTACGTGATTGTGCAAAAAACTAAAGCAATAAACCGCGCTAACCAATAAACATAAGTAAATGTACAGCAGCACCTGTAATATGTGATAACATATAAGATAGACAAAAAGAAAAAAGAACAAGTGCGCTAATGTGAATTGACTAATATTTGAAATAAGTAATCCACACATATAATGAATAAATAAAGTTCAATGGTAATAACAATGAATGTGTCCCGTGAAGATGGATATATCCAAAATAAGTCCCATCAAAACCAGAAATAAAAAGAAGCCGTGAAGAAGTGAACCACAACTGGTTTGAAATTCGGTGCATGCACACCCGTGTCCACCACCTCCACGTGGTGGTGGACACGGGTGTGCATGCACCGAATTTCAAACCAGTTGTGGTTCACTTCTTCACGGCTTCTTTTTATTTCTGGTTTTGATGGGACTTATTTTGGATATATCCATCTTCACGGGACACATTCATTGTTATTATCATTGAACTTTATTTATTCATTATATGTGTGGATTACTTATTTCAAAGGTACGTGATTGTGCCTGTCTGTGCTATTCTGCCGACCTATATGTACATGGGGCGGTCGTTACGTGGTTAATTGATTCAGGCCTGAACAAGGAAGTGGTCCCCTAATTACTCTGGACCCAGAACTCCTGGGGGTATCTGGGGAACTTAACAGTTGCCTTAGCTCACACCCACAGAGGCATCCAGCCTGACCTATGTTGCATTCTACAGTGGCCCTTCACGCTATAGGCCTTATGCCGCGTACACACGATCGGAAATTCCGACAAGAAAAGTCCGATGTGAGCTTTTGGTCGGAAATTCCGACCGTGTGTATGCTCCATTGGACTTTTGCTGTCGGAATTTCTGCCAACAAAAGATTGAGAAAAGTTCGGAAATTCTGATAGTCTGTATTCAATTCCGATGCGCAAAAAAACACGTATGCTCAGAATCAAGCAGAAGAGCCGAACTGCGTATTATACTTCATTGATCTCGGCTCGTCGTATCTCTTGTACGTCACCCTGTTCTTGACGGTCGGAATTTCCGACAAGATTTGTGTGACTGTGTGTATGTAACACAAGTTTGAGCCAACATTCCGTCAGAAAAAAATCCCAGAAAAAATCCACAGTTTTCTTGTCGGAATTTTTGATCGTGTGTACGCAGCATTAGACTTGTGCACAACGGAAAAATTTGTTCCGTTTCGGTTCGTTTCTTTCCGGTCCTGTTGATTCGTAATCATTCGTAATTTTGCTAGACGGGATTTTTCGTGTTCGGACTCATTCGTATTTTTGCAAGCGACATTTTTCGTTGAATTTTTTGTTGCTTTATAATTCGTACTTTCGGTAGAGTACGTTGTTTTTCGTTGATTCTGGACACAACTCCTACTTTCGTAACTTTTTTTGGGTTCGTACTTTCGGTAGAGTACGTTGTTTTTCGTTGATTCTGGACACAACTCCTACTTTCGTAACTTTTTTTGGGTTCGTTGATTCGTAATTTTCCGTGTCTCTCTCACAACGACGCTGCCTATTATGCCTAATGTGCTTCGAATGGATTTGTACTTTTCTAAATACATTGCGGTTATTTGTAACGATTCGAAATCTCGTATTTTACTTTCGTTTTTAACATGCGGCTATAGGCTCCGCCCCTGTACACCATTTTCAGAGGGTTCAGCACGGTGAGGGAGAAGCAGAGAGCAGAGCAGAGTGAGTGTTATTGTGCTTCGAATGGATTCGAAATCTCGTATTTTACTTTCGTTTTTTACATGCGGCTATAACCTCCGCCCCTGTACACCATTTTGAGAGGGAGTTCAGCACGGTGTGGGAGAAGCAGAGAGCAGAGCAGAGTGAGTGTTATTGTGCTTCGTATGGATTCGTACATTCGTAACTTTTTCATAACGAATTATGCCGAAGACATTCGGGCATTCGCTATTTGCGGTATAATTTATTTCGGATTCGGTCTTATTCGTAATTGCTTTGTTCGGAAATTCGAATGCTTCCGAATGTCCGAAAGTTGCAAAATTCGGACGAATTTCAATTCGTTACGAAACGAATTGCACAAGCCTACGTGGCATAACAGTAGCAGATCCACACAGCAGCCTACACTCGCAACAATAACTTACCTGGTGATGTTCTCATCTTAGGGTTAGATAGGGAAGAAGAAAGCCTTTTAACTATTTACTTGAACACTTAGTCACAATTATATATAAATGCCTACTGTTCTGCCTCTTCAATCTAAGCTCCGCAAGCAGGGCCGCCATCAGGGGGGTACAGGCAGTACACCTGTAAGGGGCCCGGAGGTCCCCAGGGGCCCGGATGGCAACCCCCCTTTTTTTTAAATAAAATTATTATTATTATTATTATTTTATATATATATATATTTTTTTTTTTGTAAGGGGCCCAGAGGTCCCCAGAGGCCCGGAGGTCCCCAGGGCCCCGGTTGGCAACCCCCCCCTTTTTTTTTGTAAGGGGCCCAGAGGTCCCCAGAGGCCCGGAGGTCCCCAGGGGCCCGGATGGCAACCCCCCTTTTTTTTAAATAAAATTATTATTATTATTATTATTTTATATATATATATATATATTTTTTTGTAAGGGGCCCAGAGGTCCCCAGAGGCCCGGAGGTCCCCAGGGCCCCGGTTGGCAACCCCCCCCTTTTTTTTTGTAAGGGGCCCAGAGGTCCCCAGAGGCCAGGAGGTCCCCAGGGCCCCGGATGGCAACCCCCCTTTTTTTGTTCTTTCGTTTCTTTTGTTCGTCAGCACTCAAAGCCCCCCCGACCTCAACAATTTGCGGTGGCAGCACCCCCCGCTCCTCAATTCGTGGCACCCCCTGCCTCTCAATTCGCGGCAGCCCCCTTCCTCTCAATTCGCGGCAGCCCCCCACTTCTCATTTCGCAGCGGCAGCACCCCCCCCCCGGTTCTCCTCTGCTCCAGGAGGCCCATGCCTGAAGCTGTGTAAGGGGCCCCAAAATTCCTGATGGCGGCCCTGACCGCAAGTGTGATATTTATAACTGATCTAGTTGTAGTAAGATACAGTAGCTGTAACTTACAGTCTTAGTAGAATTAGCAGACATTGACTTGTTCCAAATGACATCTTGCAGATCGTAGGAAGCTTTTTTAGCACTATCCACATAAATGCTGCTGGTATTATCTGGTTCTTCTTTAAAAGTACAGGGGCTAAACGTCCCCATAAGCACCAGTTCATTCACACTGGCTCTAATACCACTGTTAAGGGGATGTCTTTTTAAGATTTATTGCATAAAGACACTTTAGCAGGAGAGGGGCATGGATTACTCTAAAACGATTAGTACTTAGCAATTAGAGGACAGTCTTCTCTTTGAGCATTTGTGGATGTAGAAAAGTCTAATGCCTCACAGCTAGAGACCATGAGGAAAGTTTCTGAGCAGTCTAATGCCGCGTACACACGATAGTTTTTTCTGATGAAAAAAGACCGATGGACTTTTTTCATCGGACAAACCGATCATGTGTGGGCCCCATCTGTCTTTTTTCCATCGGTATAAAAAAATAGAACATGTTTTAAATTTTACCGATGGAAAAAAAAAACGATAGGAAATTCCGATCGTGTGTGTGGAACTCCAACGGAGAAAAAACCCACGCATGCTCAGAATCAAGTCGACGCATGCTCAGAAGCATTGAACTTCATTTTTCTCGGCTCGTCTGAGTGTTTTACGTCACCGCGTTTTGGACGGTCGAAATTTTGTCTGATGGTGTGTAGGCAAGACTGATGAAAGTCGGCTTTATCGGAATTCCAATGCTAAAATCCATTGGATTTTATTCCATCGGAAATCCGATCGTGTGTACAGGTCATAAGGCTTCACAGCTGAAGACCATGACCACTCTTTGGCATCTGGTTACCTTGCTCCAATGCACAACTGCTGGTACCCAGTGCAATCTACAGAATACTATACAATCACAGGGATCAGATTAAGGTCTTTACTCATGTCTCCAGGACAGCTGTCACCTTCCATCTTCCCCCAGACACGGTCCAGACATGGTCCAGTAAGTGAGACAGTCCTTCTCCAGACCAGATCCCTTTTGGTGAGGTCCTGCAATTAGTTTCTAACAAGAGACCTCTAAACAACTACACAGTCCATGGGCCGTCTGAAGGCATAAGCCCCTAGGCTCTGTAACCCTCCTTTGGAAAGAGAACCCATCTCTCCAGTGCCTCAGGCTATTTATCACCCTTCCATCCCCCTTCTGGACACTCCTCTCTAAGGATTGGCTAGAGCATGATACATTTTCAGGCTGGTTGTTTTCATCTCTCTCCCTAAGTTCAGGAAGCTTCTTCCAGAGGCAGGGGGAAGCAATCAAACTCCCAGTCTGTGATACCCCGAAAAGACCAGGGCATACAATCATTGCTCCCTTAATTACAGAAGGAGTCAAAAGGTAAATTTACCTAGCATCCTACGCTAGGAGGGTGCTACACACGTTAAACTTGTGCAGATCCTCACAGGTGACAATCAGATAGTTCAAAAAAATTAAAGTATGTTTAGCTCCAGCAATTACATGTCCTCAGAACAGAAACTAAAGACACACTGAAGGAGGGTGGGATTAGCTATATAGAGCTACTGTAGAGATGTAAATTTCAGGAGAGTTTGAAGCTTTTTTTCCCCTGTTTTTCCCCCCGGAAATATGGACATTTTGGAATTTTTTAAAAAAAATCAGTGTGGAGCAACTTTACAAACTGAAAGTCATTTTGTTACACTGGGAAGGTGAAATACAGTGTATATAAAAGTATTATACAGTGGAACCTCGGATTGCGAGTAACGCAGTTAACAAGCGTTTTGCAATACGAGCAATTATTTATTTTCAATCCTGTCTCAGTTTGCGAGTGTTGTCTCGCAAAATGAGCAGGATTCAAGCCCCTGCGGTGTGCAGTACCGCATTTGGCCAGAGGTGCGGGGGCGCTGGAGCCAATCGGAGCCGGTCGGAGCCGTTTAGAAATACTCAAAAACACTGGGAAATACCCAGAAATACTCAGTTCCCGAGTGTTTCCTAGCCTTTCCGAATGCAGCCGAACGGTCTCCGAGTATTTCTGAGTCTTTCCGGCGCCCCCCCCCACATCTGGCCACATGTGGTATTGCATGCCATAGAAATCAATGTGGAACAAATTATTTTCGTTTCCATTGACTTCTATGGGGAAACTTGGTTTGATATGCGAGTGCTTTGGATTACAAGCATTCTCCTGGAACGGATTATGCTGGTAATCCAAGGTTCCACTGTACTTGAAATAAAAGTAAAGCTTATTCAGTAAATAAACTAAACTTGCGATTTTTTAAATTGTATTTTTATATTACGAATGGAATGACAAGGACTGTATATGTTAAGAACATTTAAGCTATACACTAGAACATGTAACCCCCCTTTCCCTCATAAAAATATAAAAACTTCCTGCCAATATGCATTTTCAGTTATTGGCAATGCTGATCCAGAAGCATATATTGCTTTTGAAAGAGCATGATCAATGTTCTCCTGATTTTCAGGTGTCATTTTATCTATAAATGAAGGGATTGTATATTTTTGTGAGGCCGTGATTTGTAACACTTCCTTACATGAAGATGCTGCTGGTGTAGAAACACTTTGTGATGATCCAGAAGCAGCAGACAGAGTATTTCTGGAATGAGAACTCTGGAGGGAAAAGATACTTGCACTTTCATTATGGCATTTATCATTTCATTCCATAAAGTATCTTTAACCACTTACGGGTCGGGCCGCCCATTATGGATATACAAGGCAAAAGAAAATAAATTCCTTCTGGACAGCTGCACTCCGAATAAAATTGCCTTTTTTGTAAATCCACCACAGCACTACAAGTCACTGCACACCTGGTCAATCTGACGCGTTTCACACTGTACTAGTGTTTAATCATAGCTATGAGAGCTTTAAGAGATGCTGTCATGCTTTTTCTCTATTACAAGGGATGTTTACATTCCTTGTAATAGGAATATAAGTGACACCAAAATATTTTTTTTAAAAGAACAGTGTCAAAATAAAAAAATAAAAAGTAAAATAAATAAGAAACTTGCGCGTGCAGAAGCGAACACATACGTGAGTAGCGCCCGCATATGAAAACTGTGTTTAAAACCACACATGTGAGGTATTGCCGTGATTGTTAGAGCAAAAGCAATAATTCTAGCCCTAATTCTATGTAACTCAAAACTGGTAACCTGTAGAAATTTTTAAACATCGCCTATGGAGATTTTTAAGGGTAAAAGTTTGTCGCTATTCCACGAGCGGGCGCAATTTTGAAGCGTGACATATTGGGTATCAATTTACTCAGCGTAACATTATCTTTCACAATATAGAAAAAAATTGTGCTAACTTTTCTGTTGTCTTATATTTTTATTCAAAAAAGTGTATTTTTTCCAAAAAAAAGTGTGCTTGTAAGACCACTGCGCAAATACGGTATGACAGAAAGTATTGCAAAGACCGCCATTTTATTCTCTAGGGTGTTAGAAAAAAATATATAAGGTCTGAGGGTTCTAAGTAATTTTCGGGCAAAAAACCCCCCAGATTTTAACTTGTAAACACAGAGTCTGAAAAATAGGCCCGGTCCTTATGTGGTTAAAGGGGTTGTAAAGGTTTGCTTTTTATTTTCTAAATAGGTTCCTTTAGGCTAGTGCATTGTTGGTTCACTTACCTTTTCCTTCGATTTCCCTTCTAAATGTTTTTTTTCTTTGTCTGAATTTCTCACTTCCTGTTCCTCCTCAGTAAGCTTGCCTCCATCATCCGAGCCGTTCTGGATGGGGGTTAGTCAGCGTGCTTGCCCCCTCCCTTGGGACTACATCCCACAGCATCTCCCCGCAGGGATGTAGTCCCAAGGGAGGGGGCGAGCATGATGACTAACCCCCAGCCAGAACGGCTCGGATGATGGGGGCAAGCTTACTGAGGAGGAACAGGAAGTGAGAAATTCAGACAGAGAAATTCAGACAAAAAAAAAAACATTTAGAAGGGAAATCAAAGGAAAAGGTAAGTGAACCAACAATGAACTAGCTTAACCACTTTAATACAAGGCATTTTTACCCCCTTCCTGCCCAGACCAATTTTTAGTTTTCAGCGCTGTCGCACTTTGAATGACAATTGCGCGGTCATGCAACACTGTACCCAAATGACATTTTTTTCCCCCCACAAATAGAGCTTTCTTTTGGTGGTATTTGATCACCTCTGCGGTTTTTATTTTTTGCGCTATAAACAAAAGAGGAGCAACAATTTTGAAAAAAAGTACAGTATTTTTAACTTTTTGATTTAATAAATATACATTTTTTTTTTCTCAGTTTAGGCCGATATGTATTATTTTACATATTTTTGGTAAAAAAAATCGCAATAAGCGTATATTGATTTGATTTGCGCAAAAGTTTTAGCCTCTACAAAATAGGGGATAGTTTTATGGCATTTTTTTTTTTTTTTTACTAGTAATGACGGCGATCTGCGATTTTTATTATGACCGTGACATTGCGGCGGACACATCGGACACCTTTGACACGTTTTTGGGACCATTCACATTTATACAGCGATTAGTGCTATAAAAAATGCATTGATTACTGTGTAAATGTGACTGGCAGGGAAGGGGTTAACACTAGGGGCGCTCAAGGGGTTAATATGTTCCCTATTGAGTGATTCTAACTGTTGGGGGAGGGGACTCACAAGGGGAGGAGACCGATCTGTGTTCCTCTGTACTGGGAACACACATCGGTCTCCTCTCCTCTGACAGGACATGGATCTGTGTGTTTACACACACAGATCCACGGTCCTGCCGTGATCGCAGGCAATTGCGGGTGCCCGGCGGACATCGAGGCCACCGGGCACGCGCACCGGGTCCCGAGCGATGCAGCGGTGCGCGCGCCCCCTAGACGGCCAGGAAGCAGGGCAGTCATATGAGGGTTCCTGCCGGTGTCTTGTCACATTCGGCTCCCCATCACAGATTGCTCCGGAAGTGACGTTCCGCCGCCGCCATCTTGCTACACACCACACTCCTGCACAGTAATGATAGAGTGAGAAGGGTAGGGTGACCAGACATCCCCGGTTTCAGGGGACAGTCCCCGGATTGAGGACACTGTCCCCGGACCAAGTCTGTCCCCAGTTTTGTCCCCAGATTGGATTTGAACAGGAGCTGGGGAAATTTCAATCAGTCAGTGCAGAATAAAAAAAAAAAATCAGAATTACACCCCCTACTCCGCCGCTTCTACTAGCTTAGAGGGGTGTATTTTGTTCCACTATCTGTGCCCCTTTCTGATGATCATGTGCTGTTTCGGGTGCATGCCCATTCAGCTCTGCTCGCATGTTCTTCTGCCTTGGCTCAAGTCCCGGCCAGCCGCCTGCCTGCTTATCTCCTTGCCTTCCCTGGTGGAGTGATCTTCCTCCGCTCCCCACCCAGTCGTAGCCAGTGCCTGAAGAGTAAGACTTGAAAGGCTGGGAGGCGGGTGGTGACGGGCAGAGAGTCGCTGATTGCCGCCATTACTAGTAAAAAAAAAAATATGTCCCCGGATTTAATTTAAAAAATCTGGTCACCTTAGAGAAGGGGGCAGGCGGACATCTTGTTACACCCACCGGAGTTTTCGATTTCACGGTTGTTTTCAGCACAAAACTGAGCTTATATGCTTAAATACAGTATTTGGAAATCCAACGGACTGTTTAGATGTTACATTTTAAAAGCAGCAGCAAACCTGCTGACCTTACATGGTTGCTAATGTGACAGAACACCTCTGATTTTCACATTTTACATCTAAACAGTCCGTCGGATTTCCAAATACTGTATTTAAGCATATAAGCTCCGTTTTTTGTTGAAAATAACTGTGAAATCTAAAACTCCGGTGGGTGTAACAAGATGTCCGCTTGCCCCCTTCTCACTCTATCATTAACCACTTGTCCCCCGCCCACTGTCAATTGACGGCGGGCGGAGGATACTCTCGTTCTGGGAGGACGTCATATGACGTCCTCCCTTTAAAACGAGCTAGGAGGCGCGCACTTGCCGCCAGCGGCGCACGCGCGCCCGCCGCGTTCACAAGGCCCCGATGCGCGTGCCTGGCGGCCACGATTGCCGCCGGGCACCCGCGATTGCCCGGGAAACGAGCAGGAAAGTGGATCTCTGTGTGTAAACACAGAGATCCACGTCCTGTGAGGGAGAGGGGACCGATGGTGTGTCCCTTGTACATAGGGACAACCATCGGTCACCTCCCCCAGTCAGTCACCTCCCCCCACAGTAACAACACATTGAGGGAACATATTTAACCCCTTCCCGCCCCCTAGTGGTTAACCCCTTCCCTGCCAATCACATTTATACAGTAATCAATGCATTTTTATAGCAGGGATCGCTGTATAAACGTGAATGGTCCCAAAAATGTGTCAAAAGTGTCCGATGTGTCCGCCGCATTATCGCAGTCACAATAAAAAATCGCAGATCGCCGCCATTACTAATAAAAAAAAAAAAAAAATGCTATAAATCTATCCCCTATTTTGTAGACGCTATAACTTTTGCGCAAACCAATCAATACGCGCTTATTGCGATTTTTTTTTTACCAAAAATATGTAGAAGAATACGTATCGGCCTAAACTGAGGAAAATTTTATTTAAAAAAAAAAAAATGGGTATTTATTATAGCAAAAAGTAAAAAATTGTGTTTTTTTTTTCCCAAACTGGACGCTCTTCTTTTGTTTATAGCGCAAAAAATAAAAACCACAGAGGTGATCAAATACCACCAAAAGAAAGCTCTATTTGTGGGAAAAAAAGGACGCAAATTTCGTTTGGGAGCCGCGTCGCACGACCGCGCAATTGTCATTCAAATTGTGACAGCGCTGAAAGCTGAAAAATGGCTTGGGCAGGAAGGGGGTTTTCGTGCACAGTAGAGAAGTGGTTACTGTGCAGGAGTGTGGGGTGTAGCAAGATGGCGGCGACGGAACGTCACTTCCGGAGCAATCTGTGATGGGGAGCAAAATATGACACTACACCGGCGTCATATTGCTATGGCCCAGTAAAGAAGTGGTTGAAGGAACCTATTTAGAAAAACAAAAAAAAACCTTTACAACCCCTTTAATGTCTTTAGAGCACCTCGGGCATGCCAGGATGTGTTTTGTCATCCTTCTAGCATTTGGAAAATAATATTGCAGCTTTGCTCTCAGCAGAAATTACACTGTGAAAATGTTTCCAAACTCTAGATGTTGGCCTCACTATTTTACTGAGAGGAGAAAAAGAAAAAACAATTTGCTGACCAGACTATTGGGAAACCTTATCCTATGATGGTGGAGAACATTAATTTAATAGGTATCATTTAAAGGTTAACCACTTCAATACCAGGCACTTATACACCTTCCTGCCCAAGCCAATTTTGAGCTTTCGGCGCTGTCGCAATTTGAATGACAATTGCGCGGTCATGCTACACTGTACCCAAACAAATTTTTTATCATTTTGTTCCCACAAATAGAGCTTTCTTTCGGTGGTATTTGATCACCTCTGCGATTTTTATATTTTTGCACAACAAATAAAAAAAGAGTGAAAATTTGGAAAAAGTTTTCCTTTGTTTCTGTTATGTTTTTTTGTAAATAAGTACCTTTTCTACTTCAATGACGGGCACTGATAAGGCGGCACTGATGGGCACTAGTGATGAGCCGAACACCCCCGGGTTCGGTTCGCACCAGAACCCGCGAACGGACCGAAAGTTTGTGCGAACATTAGAACCCTATTAAATACAATGGATGCGAACGTTCGGATTCTAAAGTGCTAATTATAACGACTATTATCCATGTTATTGTCCGAAACAGAGTTTGGGAACCCGGCTTCTGCACCAGGGGACATGTATCAATGCAAAAAGAAGTTTTAAAAACGGACGTTTTCCGGGAGCAGTCATTTTAATGATGCATAAAGTGAAAAAAAAAAAGTCAAATATTCCTTTAAATATTGTACCTGGGGGGTGTCTAAAGTATGCCTGTGAAGTGCCACGTGTTTCCCGTGTTTAGAACTGTCCCTGCACAAAATAACATTTCTAAAGGGAAAAAAGTCATTTAAAACTGCTTGCGGCTTTAATGCAATGTCTGGTCCCGGTTATATGGATGAAAATCTTTAGGAAAAATGGCATAGCTACCCCATCAACCCCCCCCCCCCCCCTACCCCAGCCCATTACCAGCCCCTTTGGGTCTTGTATGGATATTAAGGGGAACCCCGCACACAAAATAAAAAAGGACCTATATACTCTGAACAGCCGTATACAGGCGGTGCATACAAGACAGGGACTGTAGGTTTGTTCTTATGTAGAATCTGTTTATAATTTTGAACAGCTGCATTGTTTAAGTGGAGCTCCATGGCAAATTCCTTTTTTTTTGTTTTTTGTAAAACATAGGGAACGGTTATCACCCCTGTCACATTTTTTTTGCTGTCTGTGCCCCTGTTCAGAACATTTCACCTCACTTTGCGTCCCAATGACAACTGTTTTTGAAATGTGGTGTTTTTATTGAAACAAGGATTGGTGATAAAGCATCAGTAGAGAGGAGACACCTTTCTCCCATATTAATTCTTACAGGAGAGAATTTTCCTTCCAAGGGGTAGATTTCCTCTCACTTCCTGTTGTCTTCTTCCGTTTGCAAGTAGTAGTAGTTTGTAAGTTGGATGTTTGAAAGTAGGGACCTTCCGTATATACTCTGCAGAAATTGGCCCCTTAGGTGTTGGTGTTGGCACAACACTGAAAGCACTCACAGTTATTCTTGGTGGGTGCTGGAACGCCCTTCTGTCAAGTATAATATCAGGAATTGTAATAACATATAATTGTTGATCAGTGGTAGTAAAAATTGGGCCTTTGATGGTGGTGCTAGTGCCCCAACACTGTAAGGCCTGACAGTTACTCTTGGTGGGCGCAGCAATGGTCCCTGCTGTGAATTATTAGATCAATAATTATAATTGCATGCCCCTGTTGAACAGGGGCTGAAAAATTGAGCCTTTGGTGGTGGTGGTGGTGGTGATGGTGGTGCTGGTGCCACAACACTGGAAGGCCTGACAGTTACTCTTGGTGGGCGCAGCAATGCTCCCTGCTGTGAATTATTAGATCAATAATTATAATTGCATGCCCCTGTTGAACAGGGGCTGAAAAATTGGGCCTTTGGTGGTGGTGGTGGTGGTGATGGTGCCACAACACTGTAAGGCCTGACAGTTACTCTTGGTGGGCGCAGCAATGCTCCCTGCTGTAAATTATTAGATCAATAATTATAATTGCATGCCCCTGTTGAACAGGGGCTGAAAAATTGGGCCTTAGGCACTGGTGGCACAACACTGCAACCCCTCACAGATACTGTACTTGGAGCACAGCAATGAGGCCTGTTGCAAAGTATTGCATCAAAAATTTTAATTACACGCCCCTGTTAAACAGGGGCTGAAAAATTGGGCCTTAGCCACTGGTGGCGTCACCCATAAACCAAAATGATCTTCCAAGCTATCATCGTTAATCGTATCATTGAGGAGGAGGAGGAGGATAGCCAGTCAACATAACAGCACAGGCACTCAGTATCAGCATCAGTCTTGAAGGGATGTGACATTTTAAAATCAATTAGTCTGTTATATCAGCATCTGGTGTGTGGTAGCTGGTGGTGATCCAAGACTGGTTCATCTTGATGAAAGTCAGTCGATCAACCGAGTCGGTGGACAGGCGCACCCTGTGATCCGTGACAAATCCTCCAGCAGCACTGAATGTGCGTTCTGAAAGAACGCTGGATGCAGGACAGGCCAGTAGCTCAATTGCATACTGTGCAAGCTCTGGCCAGTGATCCATCCTCAAGACCCAGTAAGCCAGAGGATTTTCGGTGGGGAAGGTGTCCAAGTCTGACCTTGCCCCTAGGTATTCCTGCACCATGTATATCAGACGCTGGCGATGGTTGCTCGAACCGATCATACTTTGGGGCTGCGAACTAAAGAATTGTCTGAACGCAACGGTCAGACGGCCACCTTCCCCACCGCTCCTTCTTTGACTGCCCGAAGCCTCAGCAACTCGTTGTCCAGGACCAGGAGTTTGTAACCTCCCAGTCTCTGGGAACGCGTTGCACAGACCTTTCTGCAAGGCCTCCCGGAGTTGTCTCATCCTCTGCTCCCTCTGCGACGATACGATAAGGTCCGCAACCTTACCCTTGTACCGTGGATCAAGGAGAGTGGCCAGCCAGTAATGGTCCCTCTCCTTGATCCGAAGAATACGAGGATCCTTCCGCAGACTTTGCAGGATCAGGGAGGCCATGCAGCGTAGGTTAGCTGAGGCATTCAGTCCGGAGTCCTCTGGGTCACTAAGGACGACATGATCCGCAGCCACCTCCTCCCAGCCACGTACAAGTCCACTGGTTTCTTGGGACTGTAAATCATCCCTAAAAGACTGCTGCTGATGATGCTGAGTGCCAGCCTCCACCTCCATGCTGACACAATCCTCCTCCTCCTCCTCCTCCTCCTCTTCCTGTGCGATGGGTGGGACAGAAGGAACACTGTCTGGGTAAAGGGGGCCTTGAGAGGCAAGGAAGTCCTCCTCTTCCTGCCTCTGTTCTGCCTCAAGTGCCCTGTCCATTATTCCACGCAGCGTGTGCTCCAACAGGTGGACAAGAGGTACAGTGTCACTGATGCATGCACTGTCACTGCTCACCATCCTCGTGGCCTCCTCAAATGGTGCCAGGACAGTGCATGCATCCCTGATCATGCCCCACTGGCGTGGTGAAAAAAACCCGAGCTCCCCTGACCCTGTCCTGGTGCCGTAGTCGCACAGGTACTCATTGATGGCCCTCTGCTGCGTGTGCAGCCGCTGCAGCATGGCCAACGTTGAGTTCCACCTGGTGGGCATGTCACATATAAGGCGGTTCTTGGGCAGGTTCAACTCCTTTTGAAGCTCAGCCAGGTGAGCACTGGCATTATAAGATCTGCGGAAATGCACACAGACTTTCCTGGCCTGCCTCAGGACATCCTGTAAGCCCGGGTACCTGCCCAAGAACCGCTGCACCACCAGGTTAAGGACGTGAGCCATACAGGGCACATGGGTCAGTTGTCCCTGTCGGAGGGCGGAGAGGAGGTTGGTGCCATTGTCGCAAACCACCATTCCTGGCTTAAGCTGGTGTGGCGTCAACCACCTCTCGGCCTGCCCCTGCAGAGCAGACAGGACCTCTGCCCCAGTGTGGCTCCTGTCCCCCAAACACACCAGCGCAAGCACGGCATGGCATCTTTTTGCCTGCGTACTTGCGTAGCCCCTTGAACGCCTACGGAGCACCGCTGGTTCTGAGGACAAAGCACAGGAAGAGGCCACGGAGGAAGAAGAAGAGGAGGGGGTGGAGGAGAGAGGTGTGTCACAACCAGTAGTAGCATTTTGGAGGCGTGGCGGTGGAACAACCTCCAACACTACTGCACCTTGTCCTGCATCCTTCCCAGCTGCCAAAAGAGTGACCCAATGGGCCGTGAAAGAAAGGTAACGTCCCTGTCCATGCCTGCTGGACCATGAGTCAGCGGTAATATGCACCTTACCGCTGACCGCCCTGTCCAGCGAGGCCAAGACATTGCCTTCCACATGCCTGTAGAGAGCCGGAATAGCCTTCCGTGCGAAAAAGTGTCGTTTGGGAACCTGCCACTGAGGAACCGCACATTGCACAAACTCACAGAAGGGGGCCGAGTCTACCAACTGAAAAGGCAGCAGTTGAAGCGCTAGCAATTTAGCCAAGCTAGCATTCAACCGCTGGGCATGTGGATGGCTGGGAGTGAACTTCTTTTGACGGTCCAGCAGCTGGGGCAGGGAAATTTGCCTGCTAGAATCGGACGTTGGTGTACTGCTAGCAGAGTGCCCGCAAGTACTTGCCTGTGACACACCTAATTCTACACCTTCATTCCTCTCAGAGCAGGTTTCAGAGAGGAGTGAAGGTATAGTGGGGTTGGAGATCCCAGCTGATGCGGTGCAAGAAGAGGTCAGCTTTGTTCTTTGGTGTGGGTCTTTCAGGTAGGCTTGCCAACGAGCTGCATGGCAGGTCAACATATGTCTGATCAATCATGTGGTGCCCAAGCGGCTGATGTTTTGGCCACGCGATATACGCTTCAGACATATGTTGCAAACAGCAGCTGTGCAATCTGATGCACTCGCCTCAAAAAAGGCCCACACCAAAGAACTTTTTGAATGACGGGCAGAGGCAGCGCCCTGCACAGGCGGAGCTCTGCGGTGTGATTCCGTCGGTATGCTGCCCATACGCTGGCCACTCAAGGGCATCCTGCCTCGTTGGAGATGTGCCTCCTCCTCATCCTCCTCCTCTCTCCTATTAGGCACCCACGTGGAGTCAGTGACCTCATCATCCCCTCCCTCCTCATCACTGGAGCCAATCTGGCAGTATGCTGCAGCTGCTGGAACATGACTGCCAGATTGGTGTCCTTCTTGAGCATCCCCTCTCTCTGCTCTCACGCTGCTGCCTTCCTCTAGCTGGGTATCATCATCAGATCCTTCCAAACGCTGGGCATCCTCCTGGAGCATGTACCCAACACTGTGCTCAAACAGTTCGGGGGACTCCTCAGGAGGAGGGCATGGTGGGTCTAGGGAAGGATTGACTAATGAAGATAATGATACCAGAGAAGAGGACGCTTTGGCAGCTGCTTTGCCAGTACCCTGAGCCTGGGTGAGAGAGGATGAGGAGGATGAGGTGGGCTTGGTCATCCACTCTACCAAGTCTTCGGCATGATGTGGCTCAACATGTCCAGCTGCCGAAAACAAGGACAAGCGTGTCCCATGGCCATGTGCTGATGACAATGCACCGCGTACACGACCAGCACTGTTGCCCCCAGACACAGAGCCTGCTTGCCCTCTTTTTTTGCCTCCTGACTGTCTGCCTCTCCTTGGTTGCCTTCCAGACATTTTAATGGATGGCCTGCAGGGAGATGGGAAAAACAGCAATAAGGGCTACCTTCAGGTGTATATTGTGCAGGAGGCTTAGCAACAATGACACTGACACTGTCCCCTGCCTATCGTTCTCTGTCCCTAAACACAAGGATTGAAAATATGGTTCAGCAAAAAAGTTTTAGAACAGAATAGCACACTGACACTTTCCCTCACTGTCCTACTCTGTCCCTCCCTACAAACAAGATTTAACACAGAATAGCACACTGATAATTTCTACGAGTGTCCTTCTCTGTCCCTCAACTCAAGGATTGAAAATATGGAACAGCAAAATTGGTTTAGAACAGAATAGCACACTGTCAGTTTCACTCACTGTCCTACTCTGTCCCTCCCTACAAACAAGATTTAGCACAGAATAGCACACTGATAATTTCTACGAGTGTCCTTCTCTGTCCCTCAACTCAAGGATTGAAAATATGGAACAGCAAAATTGGTTTAGAACAGAATAGCACACTGTCAGTTTCACTCACTGTCCTACTCTGTCCCTCCCTACAAACAAGATTTAGCACAGAATAGCACACTGATAATTTCTACGAGTGTCCTTCTCTGTCCCTCAACTCAAGGATTGAAAATATGGAACAGCAAAATTGGTTTAGAACAGAATAGCACACTGTCAGTTTCACTCACTGTCCTACTCTGTCCCTCCCTACAAACAAGATTTAGCACAGAATAGCACACTGATAATTTCTACGAGTGTCCTTCTCTGTCCCTCAACTCAAGGATTGAAAATATGGAACAGCAAAATTGGTTTAGAACAGAATAGCACACTGTCAGTTTCACTCACTGTACCTCTCTGTCCCTCAACTCTAGGATTGAAAATATGGTTCAGCAAAATAGTTTTAGAACAGAATAGCACACTGTCAGTTTCCCTCACTGTACCTCTCTGTCCCTCAACTCAAGGATTGAAAATATGGAACAGCAAAATTGATTTAGAACAGAATAGCACACTGTCAGTTTCACTCACTGTACCTCTCTGTCCCTCAACTCAAGGATTGAAAATATGGTTCAGCAAAATAGTTTTAGAACACAATAGCACACTGACACTTTCCCTCACTGTACCTCTCTGTCCCTCAACTCAAGGATTGAAAATATGGAACAGCAAAATTGGTTTAGAACAGAATAGCACACTGTCAGTTTCACTCACTGTACCTCTCTGTCCCTCAACTCAAGGATTGAAAATATGGTTCAGCAAAATAGTTTTAGAACAGAATAGCACACTGTCAGTTTCCCTCACTGTACCTCTCTGTCCCTCAACTCAAGGATTGAAAATATGGAACAGAAAAATTGGTTTAGAACAGAATAGCACACTGTCAGTTTCACTCACTGTACCTCTCTGTCCCTCAACTCAAGGATTGAAAATATGGTTCAGAAAAATAGTTTTAGAACAGAATAGCACACTGTCAGTTTCCCTCACTGTACCTCATGTCCCTCAACTCAAGGATTGAAAATATGGAACAGCAAAATTGATTTAGAACAGAATAGCACACTGTCAGTTTCACTCACTGTACCTCTCTGTCCCTCAACTCAAGGATTGAAAATATGGTTCAACAAAATAGTTTTAGAACACAATAGCACACTGACACTTTCCCTCACTGTACCTCTCTGTCCCTCAACTGAAGGATTGCAAATATGGTTCAGCAAAATAGTTTTAGAACAGAATATCACACTGTCAGTTTCCCTCACTGTACCTCTCTGTCCCTCAACTCAAGGATTGAAAATATGGAACAGCAAAATTGGTTTAGAACAGAATAGCACACTGTCAGTTTCACTCACTGTACCTCTCTGTCCCTCAACTCAAGGATTGAAAATATGGTTCAGCAAAATAGTTTTAGAACACAATAGCACACTGACACTTTCCCTCACTGTACCTCTCTGTCCCTCAACTGAAGGATTGCAAATATGGTTCAGCAAAATAGTTTTAGAACACAATAGCACACTGTCAGTTTCCCTCACTGTACCTCTCTGTCCCTCAACTCAAGGATTGAAAATATGGTTCAGCAAAATAGTTTTAGAACACAATAGCACACTGACACTTTCCCTCACTGTACCTCTCTGTCCCTCAACTCAAGGATTGAAAATATGGTTCAGCAAAATAGTTTTAGAACACAATAGCACACTGTCAGTTTCACTCACTGTACCTCTCTGTCCCTCAACTCAAGGATTGAAAATATGGTTCAGCAAAATAGTTTTAGAACACAATAGCACACTGACACTTTCCCTCACTGTACCTCTCTGTCCCTCAACTCAAGGATTGAAAATATGGAACAGCAAAATTGGTTTAGAACAGAATAGCACACTGTCAGTTTCACTCACTGTACCTCTCTGTCCCTCAACTCAAGGATTGAAAATATGGTTCAGCAAAATAGTTTTAGAACACAATAGCACACTGACACTTTCCCTCACTGTACCTCTCTGTCCCTCAACTCAAGGATTGAAAATATGGTTCAGCAAAATAGTTTTAGAACACAATAGCACACTGACACTTTCCCTCACTGTACCTCTCTGTCCCTCAACTCAAGGATTGAAAATATGGTTCAGCAAAATAGTTTTAGAACAGAATAGCACACTGACACTTTCCCTCACTGTACCTCTCTGTCCCTACAAACAAGGATTAGCACAGAATAGCACACTGTCACTGACACTCTCCCTACCTATCCTTATTTGTCCCTAAACACAAGGAATCCAGGATTAGTAAAGGAAAAAAAATGACACTGTCCCTGCCTATGCTTCTCTTTCCCTGCTCCGGAACACACTACACAAGGCCGCCGCGCTGGCGGCCTTTTATAGTGTGGGGCGTGTACTAAACCCCATCAGCAATAATTGGCCACAGGCATCCTGCCTGTGGCCAATCATTGCTCTCCTCGCTGCCGGCGCTGTGATTGGCCAAGCATGCGGGGTCACAGTGCATGCTTGGCCAATCACAGCGCCTGGATGACACTGCGATGGCGTAGTGCATTGTGGGCCGTTCGCGTCACTCGAATTTGGCGCGAACGGCCCAAATCGTTCGATCTTCGTCGAACGATCGAACAGCCGATGTTCGAGTCGAACGTATGTTCGACTCGAACACGAAGCTCATCCCTAATGGGCACTGATAAGGCGACACTGATGGGCACCGATGAGGTGGCACCAATGAGGTGGCACTGATGAGGTGGCACTGATGGGCACTGATAGGCGGCACTGATGGGCACTGGTAGGCGGCACTGATGGGCACTGATATGTGGCACTGGTATGCGGCGCTGATGGGCACTCATAGGCGGCACTGATGGGCACTCATAGGCGGCACTGATGGGCACTTATAGGCGGCACTGATGGATACTTATAGGTGGCACTGATGAGGTGGCACTGATGGGCACTGATGATGGGCACTGATAGGCAGCACTGATGGGCACTGATAGGCGGCACTGATGGACACTGTTATGTGGCACTGGTATGCGGCGCTGATGGGCACTCATAGGCGGCACTGATGGGCACTCATAGGCGGCACTGATGGGCACTCATAGGCGGCACTGATGGGCACTTATAGTCGGCACTGATGGATACTTATGGGTGGCACTGATAGGTGGCACAGACGGGCACTGATAGGTGGGCACTTATGGGCACAGATGGGCATGGATGGGCACTGATAGGTGGCACTGATGGACACTGGTAGGTGGCACTGATGACACTGGTGGCTGGCATTGCTGGGCATCACACATTGTGGTCGTGCCATGATGGTGCCAGTCAGTGCCCATTTGTGGGCACTGATTGGCATATGTTGTTTATGTATTTTTACATGTGGATGGCCATGGGGAACTTACCTGGCCATCCACATGCTTGGGGCTTCCCTGGTGGTCCTGGGCGGCATCCTGGTGGTCTAGTGTGGGTATCCGAGGGGGGCTGCGCTGATAAACAATCAGCGCAAACCCCCCCTGTCAGGAGAGCCGCCGATCGGCTCTCCTCTACTCGCGTCTGTCAGACGCGAGTGAGGAAGAGCCGATCAACGGCTCTTCCTGTTTACATCGTGATCAGCCGTGATTGGGCACGGCTGATCACGTGGTAAAAAGCCTCCGCCGGAGGCTCTTTACCGAGATCAGTGTAGCGGTGTGTCAGACTGACACACCGCTCCACCGATCGCCGCGATGCGCGCCCCCCGGGTGCGCGGCGGCTGTTATCCTGCAGGACGTCAATAGACGTCCAGTGTGGATAACACAACCACTTCCCGGACATCAATCTCCTTACAGCTGGAGGGCCGCCAGTTTGAGACCCAGCTCTATTGTATCCCAACAATCACCCAACTGTAGGAAGTAAAAGATGGTGCTCACAAGAAAAACTAAACTGGGGCCTTTCCCCTAGTGGCAGAAATGCATATTTCTCTTGTTTGAAAGCTTCATTGCTAAGTACAGTCTTGTTAGAACTGTATTCTAGGATTTGCTTGTCTTCAGCTGAGAGAACTTGCAATCATTTAAAACTCTACATAAAGTCTCAGAAATTTTTCATTAAGGACTTCATGTTATATAATTTAAATACTATGTCATGGATATATTTTTTATCATTGTAAAAAAACATATTCCACACTTCTTTTTCCCAATTTTTGTGGAAAAAATGGCTTTGAAAAAAACGGGGAAAAAAAAACATTTTTTTCCCCCAAAATGTTTGTTTTAGCTAGGCCTTCCCATCTCTATAAAGAGCATCTTCTAGCTACGGAGTGAGTAAAGGGACAAAATAATTTAAAGGCAAACAAACAACAATGCATGTGTAACGTGATACTTACATTAATCCTCGTCCCAGGAGATGGCACATTGCTTCTGTTACAAAAAGAATGATTGATAGGCAAACAGAGAGTTTGAGTTAAAGCCGTAGTAAACCCTCCAACATTAATTACAATTTTGTAATTGTAGCACACAGACCCCTCTTCCTTACCTTTGGCTCACTTGTAGGAAAAGGGGCACACCAATGCCACATGCCCGTACCCTCCTGTATGAAGAGGTTAAGCAGTGTAATGTACCTGGGTCTCTATGGCCAGGTTCTCCAGAGAATGGTTCCCATCTTCACTGTATTAAAGACAAGTCTCTATTCCCCAATAACTCCAAGGTCCACACCGATTGCAACTCCAACGTAGAGTTTATTTTCTCATATGCATAGTCATTAAATAGGAAAGGATGGATGGAGAACAGGACAGCAAGAGGTGTTGGAGTAGGTCCAGGCACAAACGAATACACATTCACTACCCATATCTTCAGGTAGTCTCAGCTCATCCGGATAGTCTCCCATTAGAGTGGATCCTAGCAGCCGGAGTGATGCTCGAATTAGGGTACACACAGTCTCTGCACAAACTCTGCCACAGATCTGGTGAACGTTAGGTCTCTGCCACAGACCTGGTGAACGTTAGGTCTCTGCCATAGACCTGGTGAACGTTGGTTCTGGTATTAGGCCTCTATTAGGAAGATGACATCCCTCCAGAGAGTTACCGAGCCCCTTACTTCACTGTGCTCTCTCACCAGTCCCTCGGAACGGTCCTCCCCCGGCCTCCTCTTCTAGATACGGGTCCCCTTGCAGGGCAGCACCCTGGGATTCCTCCTCCCTCTGTGGGCTCCAGCCTAAGGTGCTGGACCCAAGGCCTTCAGTTGCAGCCCCAGGGCTAAAGGTGCCTGGGACTGATCAGCCAGTGTACCGGGCCAGGAACTCCACCCCAGGGCTAAAGGTGCCTGGGGTGGCCACGAACAGAACAACACACTCCCGGGGTCGGACCCCCGGGAACTCCCCCGAACTCCCCCTTACAAACAGGGTCTGCCCCTTTTATATCCTCTCCCGGCATGCACAGCAGGCCGACACGCCCACCATACCACCGCCGAGAGGGGACATCCAAGGCACAGCACTGTACCAGTGATTAAACCCCAGCCTCCGATGGCAGCGCCATCAACAGGCCAAAGGGAACTATACACCAGCATCCCATCTGTAGTATAAAAATGGATTTACAGAACCCTATCAAATAGTGTGTTTGAGTACAACTACCACTCAAACATTCCCTTAGATTTAAAGACCCCGCTACACAATATTATGAAAGACATCATAAAATCCAAACGATTCATCCCTATCTATACACATAAATGGTTTATCTTACTGTATTTTTACTTTACGTTTTCCCCGTTACTCTTGTCTCCTCGCTGGCGCCATCACCACTGTGGTCTTTCTAATTTGATAGCAAAATGACTTCCGCCCATGTAATCGTCGCGGTAATCCCGCGCATGTGCAGTAATAACTTAGCCAAGCCTCTTCTTCGTTTCCAGTTACTACGGAAACGAGGCATAGGCGAGGCATAGCGAATCACAGCTTGCTCCACATATATCTGCCTAAACATTGCGGGATGTCGGGGCTGACGTCAAAAACAGGAAATGACGCAGCCCCGACATACACAAAGAATCTTTCCGGCAAGGGTCTCTGCTTGCCAGAATTAACGATGATATGGCGCATGCGCGTATCGACGTCATTACTTTGAAATATACGGCATACACGGAAAGGAAGCAGGTAGGCTAAAAAAAAATATGGCAATAGATTGGGGAGATTAGGAGACACACTTCAATGCAAAGTTACGGATTTAGGTTTACTACCACTTTAAGGAATAGCCTGTACTTTACAGAGGTTGCTCAGTGTTGTGCATCCCTAGCCAAGGATGTACATAGTCTGCAAACTCCTCCGCTTAATACCTGCTTCCCCACTGAGGGGAAAAACTCTAAAGCCTAGTACACACGGCCGAGAATCTCATCAGGAAAAAACCTGTTGTTTTTCCTGACGAGATTCTTGAACAAGAATCTTGTCCCGGCCGAGTGTACACACGCTCCATTCTCAAGATCCGCCGTTCTTTTGAATGGAACGAATGCGGTGATGTCATCGACTACGACGAGCATGCGCTCGTCACATTCGATGCCGTCGCCGCCATCTTGCTACACCCTACCTATGCCTAGGAAGCTACCGCGCATTCGTCAAAGTCATTTCGAGCATGCGCGGGTTTCCAGGGGGACAGGTAAGTATATACACTCTCGGGTTTCTCGTTCGGAAACAGGCCGACAAGAATCCCGACGAGAAAATAGAGAGCAGGTTCTCAATTTTTCTCGTCGAGATTCTGGGCAGTTTTCTTGACGAGAAACCTGAAAGCCTCGTACACACGCACGGTTTACTCGGCAAGAAAGCTCTGCCAGCAGAAAGCAGCAGTTGCTGAGAAAACCGGTCGTGTGTACGAGGCTTAAGACACATACTTTCAGCAAACTTGCTGCTGCAGCTTGGTCCTCACACTGCATCCCAGGGTCAAGAGAGAGAGTTATTTCCTTGCCCTGACTATATGCTAGCCTACTACCCAGGATTCTGTTGGCAATAACTTTATGTGCCCCTGGCAGGGTTGCCAACTTTCAGTAAATTTACAAACAGTTTGTAAAATCCATAATTGTTGCATCTGTCCATGAATGTCAGTTACGGACATGCAGCCTACATGTCCGCAATGGACATTCAAGGACAGATGCAAAAAGTACAGATTTTACAAACTGTTTGTAAATTTACTGAAAGTTGGCAACCCTGGCCCCTGCCTATATTGGCATCCCACCTATGGGAACCTCTAGTGCAGTGGTTCTCAACCTTTCTAGTGCCATGACCCCTTGATAAAATTTCCCAAGTTGTGGGGACCCCTAACAGTAAAATTATTTACATAGCATGGGTTGTCAGCCCCTAAGGTAAGACAAGTAATTTGCGTCCCTAACCCACGGATATTTGGCGCTCCCTGAGTCCCTTCCAGTCGTACAGTATTAAAACCCTTATAGTAAATTTTAGGATGTACCATTCTTTCTCTTTTTTCTCCTTTCTTTTCCTTTTATATCTCTCTATCCTATTTTTTTTCTCCCATCCCTCTCTCTAGCTGTCTTTCTTGTTCTTTCTCTTATTCTTTCTCTCTCTTTTTATTTGTTCCTCCCCCTCTTTTCATCTCCCTTCCATGTATTCTTTATTTGTATTCCTTCTCTTACTCCTTGGTGGGGGGGGGGGGGGGGGGAGCGGAAGGTGGGGGGGATGGGATGAGTGACAGTGCTGGTGGGGAGTTGGGATGAGTGCCAGTGCTGGTGGGGGGTGGGATCAGTGGCAGTGCTGGGGGGAGTTCTGATCAGCCAACTTAGGTGCTCTTGATCAAGGTCTTCTGCGAACTGTAGTGGGGATTTTAATAGCAACTATAATCAGGTAGTGTTACTCACTGTGTGTCCAGCTCTGTGGTGTCTCGCAGCAGTGACACCTATGCCAAAATCAGGAGATAGGGTCTCCTCCAGCCCCTCCCACTTCATATTCCTCACCAGTCAGCTGACCTCTAGTGAACTGAATGGGCAGCTGCAAAGAGGCTGAGTGGGCGGCCGGGGGCTCCAGGAACAGCCCAGCTAGGCGGCAACAGGCTCCAGGGACTGCCCTGCTGGGTGGCCACGAAAAGGCTGGGAGAGCGGTGCGGGCTTCAGAAACAGCCCAGGATTCTGTGACCCCTGGCAAATCATCATTCGACCCCACGAGGGATCACAACCCCCAGGTTGAGAACCACTGCTCTAGTAGCTCAGAAAGCACCAACACGGCCTATTAATCCAAAAAGTCCTGGACCTAACCCAATCAACTAACTATAGTGCCATCTAGTAGCCAGAATGAGGAACTACCGGTATATCAGACACATCCATGCCCTTACCCTACAGCACCACCACTTTAAAGGCTAACTCCACCTCTGCCATTCTTTTCTAAAGATTTGTGATTTAATAAATCACAAGTCCTGTCTGCCACCATAGCAGAGAGACTTGCGGTTATCAATGAAACACAAGTGTGGTGATCACCCTACTTGTAATCCACTGACACTTCAGCCCTGTAACTGAAGGTGTACACCTTGGTACAGACCACGGCTGCAGAACGTGTCATCTTCAGGAACCTTGTGCATTGAACAGTGATCCACTGATCATGGTAGCAGTGCTTTGCAGGCTCCTATGCAAAAAGATATTAAATGCACATTTCTTTTCCCCTGGAAATATAATTTTTTTTTTTTTTTTTACAAAAGGTAGCCCTACTACTGGCTGTCTTTAAATTTATTTCTTTGAGATGCTGACCAAGATCAAGAAGAAGAAAAACAAATCATGAAATGGATTAGTAGAGGTTCGCACACCAATTTCTAACCCAAAAAAATGCCAAAATATAGGGTGCTGTCACCAATAGTAATCAGCTAAAAAAATGGTAGTTTTTCATTACATTCCTGAGATCTGCTGCATAAAGACATGGATGAGTGAGTTTGGGGTGGAGGAACTTGACAGACCTGCACAGAGTCCTGACCTCAACCCCATAGAACACCTTTGGGATGAATTAGAGCGGAGACTGTGAGTCAAGCCTTCTCGTCCAACATCAGGGCCTGACCTCACAAATACACTTCTGGAAGAATGGCCAAACTTTCCCATAGACACACTCCTAAACCTTGTGGATGGCCTTCCCAGAAGAGTTGAAGCTGTTATAGCTGCAAAGGGTGGACCAACTCGATATTGAACTCTATGGACTCAGACTGGATACCAGTGGCGGCCCGTCCATTTGGGGCACAGGATCGCCGCCCCCCTAATCCATGCACCTGGCCCCCAATCTACATGCAGGGTGCCAGACACATGGATTTCAATTTTTTTTTTTAACCACTTAAGCCCCGGGCCATTATGCAGCTAAAGGACCAGGCCACTTTTTGCGATTCGGCACTGCGTCGCTTTAACTGACAATTGCACGTCGTGCAACGTGGCTCCCAAACAAAATTGGCGTCCTTTTTTTTAACCACAAATAGAGCGTTCTTTTGGTGGTATTTCATCACCTCTGCGGTTTTTATTTTTTGCGCTATAAACAAAAATAGAGTGCATATTTCGAAAAAAATGCAATATTTTTTACTTTTTGCTATAATAAATATCCCCCAAAAATATATAAAAAACCTTTTTTTTTCCACATTTTAGTCCGATATGTACTCTTCTACATATTTTTGGTAAAAAAAATCGCAATAAGCATATATTGATTGGTTTGCGCAAAAGTTATAGCTTCTACAAAATAGGGGACTGTTTTATGGCATTTTTAATAATAATTTTTTTTTACTAGTTATGGCGGCGATCAGCTATTTTTATCGTGACTGCGACATTATGGCGGACACATCGGACTCTTTTAACACCATTTTGGGGCCATTGTCATTTTTACAGCGATCAGTGCTATGAAAATGCACTGATTACTGTGAAAATGACACTGGCAGTGAAGGGTTTAACCTCTAGGTGGCGCTGTAGGGGTTAAGTGTTCCCTAATAAGTGATTCTTACTGTAGGGGGGCGTGACTACACGTTACACGTCACTGATCGTCTGTTCCGATGACAGGGAACAGACGATCACTGACATGCCACAGAGAAGAACGGGGAAAGGTTTGTTTACACTCACCTCTCACCGTTCTTCAGCTCTGTGACCCGATCGCGGGACACCGGCGGCGATCGGGTCCGCGGGTCCCGCGGTCGCGGAGCTCAGGACCGGACACCGCGGCTGGGCTCTTAAAGGGCAACGTACCTGTACGTTGATGTGCCCAGCCGTGCCATTCTGCCGACGTATATCGGCGTGAGGCGGTCCTTAGGTGGTTAAGCATGTGATTAGAGCCTGAGGTTTTAATTGACTTCAAAAAAGAGTGGGCTCTGCGCCCCGAGCCCACCCACTTGTGTGACAATAGTGAATTAATATTCGCTATTGTCTTCCTGCTGATCCTCCTGCCAATCAGGCAGCCGGGAGGAGAAGCAATGGACCCCGGTGCGAGATCCCTGTCATCTCCCTCCTAAGGTAAGGAGGTCTCTGCCCGTCCATCTCCTGTGGGGGGGGGGGGGGAGTTTAATTGCCGCCTTTGCATCCTTTCGATTTACCTTCACCCTTGGTTCACACTAGTGCGATGCAGGAACCAGCACGATTAAAGCGCTGGTTCCCGCATCGCTCCTCTCCCGCAGGCAGTTCACACTGCCTTCTTGCGAACCGCTGCGGGTGTCATTAACAAAGTTAATGACACCCCCAGTATAGTTCACAGATTGCAGTGCGAACTGCGAACTCACACAGGAATCGGATCGCCCAGGTGAGAACACCCATGCGATCTGATTCTAGTGCTGGGAAAAACAAGTCCCTGCACTATTTTCTGTGCGAATCCAATGAGAGTTCAGCCATACAACTGTATGGCTGAACTCGCATTGCTCAGACATCGCATGCAATTGGCACCTGCGGGGCGGGTGCGAATTACATGCGATCTCTGGGATCGTGCTAGTGTGAACCCAGGCTCAAGGATCAGCCTGATTGCATACAATTGGAAAGCGTTTAGGTTTGACCTCATATTATATGGTTTTGGTCAGTGGTCTCCAAACTGCGGCCCTGGGGCCAGATGTGGCCCTTTGCTTGCCTCTATCCGGCCCTCGGGGCACTGTTCTATTCACAATTGACACCAATGATGGGATACTATTCCTTCCACTGACACCAAGGATGGGACACTATTCCTCCCACTGACACCAAGGATGGGACACTATTCCTCCCACTGACACCAAGGATGGGGCACTATTTCTCCCACTGACACCAAGGATGGGGTACTATTCCTCCCACTGACACCAAGGATGGGGTACTATTCCTCCCACTGACACCAAGGATGGGGTACTATTCCTGCCACTGACACCAAGGATGGGACACTATTCCTCCCACTGACACCAAGGATGGGACACTATTTCTCCCACTGACACCAAGGATGGGACACTATTCCTCCCACTGACACCAAGGATGGGGCACTATTTCTCCCACTGACACCAAGGATGGGGCACTATTCCTCCCGCTGACACCAAGGATGGGGTACTATTCCTCCCACTGACACCAAGGATGGGGTACTATTCCTGCCACTGACACCAAGGATGGGGCACTATTCCTCCCACTGACACCAAGGATGGGACACTATTTCTCCCACTGACACCAAGGATGGGACACTATTCCTCCCACTGACACCAAGGATGGGGCACTATTCCTCCCACTGATACCAAGGATGGGGCACTATTCCTCCCACTGACACCAAGGATGGGGCACTATTCCTCCCACTGATACCAAGGATGGGACACTATTCCTCCCACTGACACCAAGGATGGGGTACTATTCCTCCCACTGACACCAAGGATGGGGCACTATTCCTCCCACTGACACCAAGGATGGGGCACTATTCCTCCCACTGATACCAAGGATGGGGCACTATTCCTCCCACTGACACCAAGGATGGGGTACTATTCCTCCCACTGACACCAAGGATGGGGCACTATTCCTCCCACTGACACCAAGGATGGGGCACTATTCCTCCCACTGACACCAAGGATGGGGCACTATTCCTGCCAGTGATAACAATGGGGTACTATTCTTCCCACTGATGATAAGGATGGGGTGCTATTCCTCCCACTGACACCAAGGATGGGGCACTATTCCTGCCAGTGATAACAATGGGGTACTATTCTTCCCACTGATGATAAGGATGGGGTGCTATTCCTCCAACTGATAACAATGGGCGCTATTCCTCCTACAGACACCAAGGATGGGGAGCTATTCCTCCCACTGACGATAAGGATGGGGAGCTATTCCTCCCAGTGATAACAATGGGTGCTATTCCTCCCACAGACACAGAGGATGGGGTGCTATTCCTCCCACTGATCAATTGGGCACTATTCCTTCCACTAAAACCAATGATGGGGCATTGTTTACTTCCACCTAAGCTGGGGGATTTTCTACTCCCACTGGCTACAATCCGGCCCCACTAAGGTCTAAAGGACAGTAAAGCGGCCCTTTGTTTATAAAGTTTGGAGACCCCTGGTTTTGGTAAATCTAAAGGAAAGTTGTACAAGAAAATTGTATAGTGGGTAGCCAGCTTTAGACTGGGATGCCATTAAAGTTCATGTGTGTATAAAGGCAGGCGTCCCAATACTTTTGGCAATATAGTATATACTGTATTTATTGGTGAATAACACTCACTTTTTTACCCTGAAAATAGAGGGTAAACTGTGCCTGCGTGTTATACGCAGGGGGCTGTGGAAAGTTTTTTTCCTGAAACTTCCCTCTTAAAGTTAGGGTGCGTGTTATACGCCTGTGCGTGTTATATGCCGATAAATACGGTATATATATATATATGTATATATATATATATATATATATATATATATATATATATATACATACTAACTATAGTATATTATATACTATAATATTTTTTGTTTTTGTTTTATTTTTATAACCAGAGTTTAGTGCCACTTTAAGGTGGTAAATGAAGTAGGGCAGCGGTCAGAATCAGGAGAGTACCTCTGGGGTATCCTTATTATGTCCTGGTCCTGGCTGTATGATGAGCCCAATGTACCCTTGTCTGCAGTGCTGCCAGTCCTATCACTGGCACTCTTCTCATGCCCAGCAGCCTGCTCCTATTATGTTAATGAGCCCCAGCCGAGCAGCCAATCGGGCATTGTGCTTCATCGCTCATGTAGGTGGACATGTATGCTAATGAGGCCGATCCAGCGAGTGTCCTGGGCGGGGAGGCGCAGTCCGCTGTCTCCATAGACTGGGCACTGCGCGCCGCCGCCGCCGCTTCCACTGACAGCTCGGATATTTAAAGCACACAAGGGGGCAGGAAAACACACACTTCTCCGAGCCGCTCTACTAGCACGTTTCCCACCTCTCTCCAAGTCTATCATTTCCCTGCCTGCAACTCTATTCCTACAAAGGGGGGAGCACAGCTCAATCCAGGGGCTGCCAGAGGAGCGAGCAACAAGTCCCAAATGACTGCAGGGAGCTGAGAGTGACCAGGAGCACCACTCTGGAGGAGACACCTACCTACCTACCTACCTTCACCCTCTCTCCACTTGTCCCCTTTAGGACCATTACTCATCACCCATTGAAGTATCGATCCACCACCAAGGGAGATGTTGGTGAAGGCAGAAGCTGGGAAGAAGGTGCTCTACAACTTGCAGAAGGGTGAGGAGGACAAGCCAAGGGATGGATGGACAACCTGGAGTAGGACTTTGCCCAGCTTCTTGGCTTTGGTGCTGTCTCTCTTCTCTCTAGCATCCTGCCTGTACCTGAATGGGAAGAACGGGGAGCTGCAGCACAGGATGGGGACTATAGAGCATGGCCAGTCTGGGGAGATCTTCCATGTGCCTGGATTATCTGTGGATCAGCTCAACTCCATAGTCCAAGAGAAGGTGGACCGACTTCTGTCCCAGGTGTGGATCATTTTTCTGCTCTTTTTTTTTTTTTTTATTTTCAGCATCACTTTGTACAAGCCTTTAATGCAGTAATAGACCACAAACCAAAAATGTAATACAATGCAGCCTACCAATTGTTGGGTGTGATGGCTGCGCTAGTTTTCCCCCTGTATTCTCACTTGGTGATCTGGCCAATAAGTCTGTTATTTTTCAATTTGCCTTTAGCCCTTGTTCACACTGAACGCGCGAGTTCAGCTGAATTGGGACAGCGCCGTTGCCAGAAATAGGCATGCGATTTGACCTTGTGAAATCGCACTGTTGTGAACGGGGGCTTAGGCTCCATGCACACTAGCATTTTTTTAAGCTCCTAGAAGCTGTTATTAGCATTTTTTCTGCTCCTAGAAGGTAAATAGTGTTATTCTATGTATCCATGCCCACTACTTTAGGCTATTAGCGTTTTTTTGAGCTTCAGCTTCTAGGAGCAGAAATAAAAATGTTTTTGTAGATGTAGAGCTTCTTGGAGCGTTTTTCCAGCAGAAACGGCATGAAACGTTGCTAAACGCTACTATTTTTTTCAGTTTTTTTTCAGTTTTTTTAAAAGAACTGACAAAAAAAGACTCACTCACACTCTTAGCCCTGGTTCACACTGGTGCGATTTGACATGCGATTTGACATGTCAAATCGCATGTCAAATCGGCGAAATTTGCAGCAAATTGCGGGCAATGGCACCGTCCTAATCGGTGCAACGCCGCATCTGCGGCGCTGCACCGATTACAAAAAGTAGTTTCTGTACTACTTTTTGCGATTTCAGCCGCGATTTACATTGACATCTGTGTCAGATGTCTCTGTAATCGAGCTGAAATCGGGACTGACAGGCAGGAGTGAAATCGTGCGAGTTCAGCTGAACTCGCACAGCTTCACTCCCGCAGCCCCAGTGTGAACCTGGGCTTAAACATGCCTAAACACTACTAAAACTCTAAAGCCCTGTACACATGATCGGTTTTACCGATGAAAACAGTCCGATGGACTTTTTTGATCGGACAAACCGATCGTGTATGGGCCCCATCGGTCTTTTTTCCATCGGTGTTAAAAAATAGAACATGTTTTAAATTTATCCGATGGAAAAAAAATGATAGCAAATTACTATAATCTGTGGGGAACTCCATCGGATAAAAAACCCACGCATGCTCAGAATCAAGTCGACGCATGCTCAGAAGCATAGAACTTCATTTTTCTTGGCTCATCGGAGTGTTTTACGTCACGGCGTTTGGGACGATCGTTTTTTTGACTGATGGTGTGTAGGCAAGACTGATGGAAGTCAGCTTCATCGGATTTCCGATGGAAAAATCCATTGGTTTAAAATACATAGGAAATCCGATCGTGTGTACAGGGCTTAACAATACACCATTACAAAAAGCTATTACCAGCGTTTTTTTATCCAGTGTTTTTTTCAAGCATTTTTTTAGCGTAAAAATAATGCTAGTGTGCATGGAGCCTTAACAGACTAAACGCTTCTGCAGATGTAGCAGTTAAAGGGTTGAGACAAATCATTTAACACGAACAGGGGTGCTTACAATGATCAGCTTGTATTCATTTATGTAAAAGCTTTATCCCAAAAGAAGAAAATACTTTTACTGTAATTGCTTATACGGTTTTCTTCAATTTGTTAGTCAAGTCCATCTAAATTTGTTAGTGCATCCTAGGCTGCATTCACACATCAGCGTTTTCAATCACGGGCAAATTTGCCGCAAATCTGCCCGCGATGTGTGAATGGCAAATCGCGGGACTCAAATTTAAAATGCCATTCATTTAAATGACACCTTAAATCGTGGCGCGGGTCTGACGCACGGTAAATCGCGCTGCAATTGCGGCAACACGCATTGCGGGAAGCAGGTCGCCCCAAAAAAGTTGAGGAGCTACTTTTAGGCGCGATTTGAGGTGTCATTTAAATGAAGGGCAATTCAAATGCGAGTCCCGCAATTTGCCAATCACACATCGGCGCTTTCAAATCACTGATGTGTGAATGCAGCCTAAGGCTGGCCATACATTATACAATTTTATTGTACCTTCTTAGGTTTACCAAAACCATATAATATGGGGTCATATCTAAACACTTTCAATTTGTATGCACTCAGGCACTACATATTTGAAGGTAAATCTAAAAGAAATTGAATAAGAAAATTGTATAATGTATGGCCACTTGGCCAGCTTAACACTACCCTCTCCTCAGACTGACAATGCTGCTGTCCAAGGGTGTCTCCATTACTCCTCCATCCAGAGTGGCAACACCTTAAGAAGGAAATGTGTTACTGGCTGGATCACCAGGTGACCATAAAGAAAAAAAGCCCCAAAAATAAAACATTTAAAAAGTGCTATGCTGCATTATATTACTATATTATTATTTTTGGTTTGGGGTTTATTTCTGCTTTAACTACTTGTCACTATATTCATATCGTGTACTACAGGGGCATTTCTAGGGTCCTAATAGAATGCAGTACCTCAACATGTATTAAAATGTTCAGGGGCTGGTAGGACTCAACGATGACTCGTTTGGATCAAATCTGAGTCTAAGACTGGCCATACGCAAGAACTGGATGAAATTCACTCAGTGAGTGGCCCTGTTGGACAACTCCTGCCTGACATCCCTTCATTTAAAAAAATCGAAGGAATGGGTGGAAAATTGTTGGCACAAATGCAGCCGCATCCAATCAGATAGGCAGATAGTGGAAGGTTTGTCCAGCTGTGCTGTATATGGTGGATAGAGGAAACTGTTAAGCCAGCCATACGTGGATCAAAATTCATCGGTTTCAGCAGGGACCGGCTGAGATTCGATCCATCTATGGGCAGGCTGATTGTACCCAAGTTGATCCATCAATCGACTTGGGTACAACCAGTCTGTTGGATCTTTTTTTACATGTGATTATTGCCAGAGGCTATAGCCAATAGCACTAATCATTGGGGGAGATTTACTAAAACGAATGCACACAGAATCTGGTGCAGCTTTGCATAGTAACCATTTAGCTTCTAGGTTTTATGCTCTGTTCACATCTGAGCATACTGGAAACACGGACAGAATCGCGCATGCAATGCATTTGCGATGCCACTATTTCTTAACGGCAACCCAAACGTGGTGTGATTTTGTCAGCAAAAATCGCACCGCCAAATGCTCCTGGCTCCCTGCCAAAAATTGGTACATGAGCTTCTTTTGGAGCGTTTTTAAATGAATGGCGCCGCTCCATAAAAACACAAAAAAAGCGAAAAAAATTAAAGTGGTGCAGCAGCTGTCACTGCACTACGCTTAGGTGTGAATCGAGCCTTATTGTGAACGTTTAATTGAACAAGCTTAAGTTGAAAGCTGATTGGTTACCATGTACAGCTGCACCACATTTTGTGTGTATCAGCTTTAGTAAATCTCCCCAATGTGTTCTGCCGTCCGGGAAGGTTTCCTGCACCCCCCAGCTGGCAGAACTCAATAGCGCAGCGGTACTGTACTGAGTTAAATCAAGAGATTTTCTTTCCTTCCACCCGTGGAACACATTTCCACTGGTTCTTAAAGTGGTTGTAAACCCAACCACACAACTTGCACCTACAGGTAAGCCTAGATTAAGGCTTATTTGTAGGTGCAAGAAATATCTCCTTAACCTACACGGTTAAGGAGATATTTGCTGTAAAACACAGCAACGATGACGTCACGTGCATGCGCACTAGCGGGCCGGCATCGTTGCCGGTTTTCTGACTGGATCTTGCCGGCCCGAGCGAGCATGCGCGTGACGTCATCACCGCTCCGGGCAAATCACAGCACTGGAGCGGCGATAACAGGGGGGCTTCGATCTCAGGTAAGTCGATCATAATGAGCTAGTATGCTATGCATAGCCTGCAGGCTGAATGAAAAATAAATCAGACTATTATCTTTTTAATCATATTTTGATCACATGGCTAAAATAAAGACTCAATGTGCTACTATTGCTTAGATGAAAACAAAAGAAATAACAATAGAATAATAATAATAATAATAATAAAAAAAAGATAAATGACACAATGTTTCAAAACTAGAATATGCATAACTTTGTATCAACTCCATGTATTAAAGGAGACCTGGGGCACCAGTCCTGGGTGCCAGGATCTAGCAACACCCTTGGTGTCCTGGAGACTGTATTTATCCTTCAGCTTCAGAGTTCCTTATAATTTATTATTGTAAAAAACTACTATTGTTTGTTTTGGAGTCAGACATAAAATAGAGCCTTTTTGTTTTGGGACACGTTTATTTTTTCACTTATGTAAAGTAAACAGCGTGAGGACCAAAGTAAATGAAGTTATTAAGTAGGACTACAAAAGTATTAGTAGGGCTGCAGATGGTAGCAGCTGCTCTGTCCAGTCTTTCCTATTGCCTTTTGTAGAATCCAATATTAATGCATGGTTAAAAAAAAGAGTACTTACCTGATTCCCTATAATTTTACCACTTTTTTAATTCTGTAGTGTTTCACTGTAAGGCTTGTACAGCCCTTTTAGTACAAATGCCCTTTGAAACCCATAGCTTGCTGCTTGTTTCACCCCTATGTAAAGAAAGACCAGTCCTGGCAAACCAGATATAAAGCTCACCACATATGTTACAGCCTGATTGTACAAACTCCTTTAAGCCTTCGTTCACATTGGCTGCGAGCTTTACCATCGTGCGACTTCATCTGAAATCGCACAATTTCAAGGCTGCGCAGCAGTGCTACTTCGGGTGCGACTTGGAAGACATCTGTGCAGCTTCGTGCACAGATGTCTATGCAGGTCGCACCCGAAATTGCCAAAAATAGTGCAGGAACTATTTTTTTTTAAATTGACGCGGCATCACAAAACCGGCATACGTTACAATCTAAAGCCCCATACACATGGTCAGATTTTTTGCCAACAAACTTCATTTTGAGCAAGTTTGACAAAAAATGCGACCGTGTGTATGCTCCATCGGACAAACTTTTTTGGTTTTCATCGGCCAACTCCGTTCGGACAAAAATCCACGGAAAAGTCAGATGGAAGTCCGACCGTGTGTAAGAGGCTTTATTTAGATATACCAACAGCTATATGGTGCAAATGGCCTTGCTGAATGGATGCAAATTGATAGGATAGGTTAGATAGGTCCTCATATTTCATAGATTTGGTAAATGTAAGCCCTAGTTCGGACTTATGCGATGCGGGAAACACAGCAATTTGTGTGTGTTTCCAGCACTGCATAGCAATCGCACATTGTGTTCATGCAACACAGTGCGTTTGCCTAAACCGGGTGTTTGGACCCATGCGATCTGGTTCCAATGCAAAAAAAAAAAAAACTTGCTCGCACCTTTTTCATGCAGATGCAGTACGATTTGAGCCATTCAAAATGAATGTCTAAAATCGCACTGCACCGGATCGCATGTGAACTGCACAGGAATGTGTGCAGTGTGCAGCGTGAACCAGGGCTATAGTTGATTTTACAAAGATGGTTTGGTGAGATTATAACATATATGAACCTGAGAACTATATTTGGCAGATAGGGTAGATAAATGTGGGCTGGGGCACCTGCCAAGCTATTTTTTGGTGTTAGGGCTTCTGTTCTGCTCCTCCACTCTTGGGTCCGTCCACCTGTCAGGGCCATTGCAGGGAAGCTCCTGTGTCCCACTAGGTTTTTATAAATTATTTTACAGAATGCAACAGGAGGAGTGAGACTCTATGCCAGGGAGCCACAAAGCATGGCAGGGTGCCCCCTTAATATTCAGAAAACTAACAGGAATGTGGGTGATTCCATTAGGTAGACTGCACCAATAAGCAATAAGGACCGACTTGCACCACAAAAACGCACTCCAGATCTGTTCCGGATGTGTCTCTGCATGCACGTTTTTGATGCATTCCGGTGCGTTTTTGTTGCGTGTATGATGCGGTTCGAGATGCATTCCAGATGCTTTTTTTCTCCTTTTTTTTCCCACTGTACTAGGGTCCAGTGTGTTTTTTATGCATTCTTGTGCGTTGTTAATGCGTTTTACTGCATTGCAGTACAGTCCAATGCAGGTAAAATGCAGCATGTTCTACTTTTTTATCTGGAACTTCAACGGCCTGATAACTGACCGCACTGGTGTGAACTTGGAAACCATATAACCTACTTTCCATGTGGTTTTGATGTAGAAAAAATGCACTGGACTGCATGTGGTGTGAACTGACCCTTACAAACGCTTAAAAAAAGCATCTCAAGTCTTTGCGAGCAGTTTTTAGACTTCTCTTGGGTTGGGAAGTTGAAAGGTGCTGCATTTCGCATTTTTTTTTTTTTTTGTACCGCAATGTTGGTGTTTACATAGGTATTGTGTCTTAAAGGGGTTGTAAAGGTTCGCTTTTTATTTTCTAAATAGGTTCCTTTAAGATAGTGCATTGTTGGTTCACTTACCTTTTCCTTAGATTTCCCTTCTAAATATTTATTTTTCTTTGTTTTCTTTGTCTGAATTTCTCACTTCCTGTTCCTCCTCAGTAAGCTGTTCTGGCTGACTCCACACCACTCGGATGATGGTGTGAAGTTTAGTGAGGAGAAACAGGAAGTGAGAAATTCAGACAAAGAAAAAAAACATTTAGAAGGGAAATCAAAGGAAAAGGTAAGTGAACCAACAATGCACTAGCTTAAAGGAACCTATTTAGAAAATAAAAAACGAACCTTTACAACCCCTTTAAGCCTCGTACACATGACCGGACTTTCTGCGGATAAAGCCTCAGACTTTTGTCCGAAGGGCGTTGGCCGTGAACTTGTCTTGCATACAAACGGCAAAGAATTGTCGGCCAACAAACATGAAACTACGTGGTTTTTCAGCTCTTTAGCGCCACCCTTTGGGCAACTTCTGCTAATGTTGTGTTATGGTGAGCATTGCTTCCGAGCATGCATGTTTGTACTTTAGAGTTTTGTCCCAAGGACTTGTGCACACACGATCGGGACAATCCGACAACACACATTTGTTGGCAGACAATTTTAAAGCATGCTATCCCACATTTGTCCATGGAAAAGCCGACATCAATTGTCCGATGGAGCATACAAAACGGTCAGATTTTCCGACAACAGCCTGTCATCACACTTTTGCCGTCGGAAAATCCGATCGTGTGTACGAGGCTTAACAATTGCATTGTTGCGGTTGGAGGAGGTGGTTTTGGAACATTTCAGAGTTTAAAAAAAAAAAAATGCCCCCAAACCGCCGTTTGCCGCCAGTAGACACAAGCCCTTACGGTCATGTTTTTTTATTTGCTACTTCAATGGGTTCAGGCACAACAATCCAGCCCACTGTCCTGCTGTACATTGCTGCGGAATATCCATGTAGAATGTATCCCAGTATTCATTTATGCATTTCTCAAAATGGGCTCTTACATGAAATCATTTTATAATTGCTAGTTTAACATATATTAGGTGTGAAGTATACTACGGCTATAAAATAGCTGCCCCGTGCAAATGATATGGCTAAGTGCAATATGCTGAGTATAAAAACAGCTGTAAAAACAAGTGAAACAGATTATTAAGTATGCACACATAAAACTCATGTAGAATAAATTCATAGGGTAGGTCTGCTAATGTTTTATAAAAACACAACGCCAACTCCTTATTATGTCAATTCATATGTTAAACATTCAGTAAAAGGCATCTTATCTGATATTTCCCCCCGGCTCTTCTAAATGGTCATCTGCTGCTGTTTGGCTAAATTCATACATCAGAAAGAACACAAGGTCCTCTGAGAATGTAATAGGTTTGCAGACAGTTAGTTTTTCTAATATGGTCTTTTTTTTTTTTTTTGCACAAGTACATGGTTTGTTATAATAGTATATGTTGTTACTATATAATACAGTATCGCATCCAATATTGTTTTCATTGAATTGCCCAGATAATGGACTGTGCTTTGCCCCAGCCACAGATTATTATAACATCACTGACTCTTCTATATGACTGTCCTGAAAGCAAGCCAGGCAATAGTATGGGAGTCAGTTCAAAGAACTGAAGACCCAAACCAATCTCTGACTATATAAAGATTAGGAGGATTCCTCCAGGAGAACAAGAATGGGAATGCCATCTAATATGTTCACCTTAAACCTATAGTTTATGTTTCTACTGTATCTATTGAAGACAGAATAAATATCCTATACAGATCACTGTAATCAGCTAAAAAAAAAAAAAAAAAAATGCCATTTTGATATATAAATTAGCTCTTTTGCTTGTCTTCATATTTTGTTCAATGACCCAGGTCTATTATGAGGTTCTGGTATCCGGGATCTCTCTTGCCTTTTTTGCCTATGTTATCTACATGACAATGTTGATTTAGAAATGGCTGATTTGAGAAAACCCGTAAAAGAAACTAGCATTCTGCAGTGTTAGTTATTGCAATTGGGTGGCACTATGGCATGATGCCAGTCAGCTGAACAGCCTTTAAGGGTATACTCACGCTAGGGGGTCTATTTATAAAAACGTTGCTGTGCAAATGTCCAAAGCATTCACATAGCCATCACATATGTTAACTGTATTTGCCTAATATACTGTATTTATCGGCGTATAACACGCGCCGGCGTATAACACGCACCCCAAGTTTAGGAAGGAATTCTAAGGAAAAAAACTTTTAGGAGGGAAGGTAAAAAACGTACATTTAAATGCCCATCAATGCAGCCTTATCAGTGTCCATCTGCAGCCTTGTCCATCATTGCAGCCTTGCCCAGTGTCCATCTGCAGCCTTGCCCAGTGCCTTTGCAGCCTTACCCAGTGTCCATTTGCAGCCTTGCCCAGTGTCCATCTGCAGCCTTGCCCAGTGCCTTTGCATTTGCAGCCTTGCCCTGGCCTGATTTAAATTTGGCGCCGATTTCCGCCTACTGTGAGCGGAGCCGGGATACAGAAAGCCGAGTGTACTTCGGCTAGACTCGGCTCTGCTCACAGTCCCGCCCATCTCCACTGATTGCGAGAGGAGCCGAGATACACAAAGCCGAAGTACACTCAGCTTTACGCGGCTCCTCTCGCAGTCACGCCCACCACCACTGATTGCGAGCGCCGCTGACATACAGAAAGCCGAGTGTACTTCGGCTAGACTCGGCTCTGCTCACAGTCAGGGGCGGGACTGCGAGAGGAGCCGAGACTAGCCGAAGTACACTCGGCTTTCTGTATGTCAGCGGCGCTCGCAATCAGTGGAGGTGGGCGTGACTGCGAGAGGAGCCGAGTAAAGCCGAGTGTACTTCGGCTTTGTGTATCTCGGCTCCGCTCGCTCACAATCAGCGGGGGATCGGCGGGGATCGGCGTATAACACGCACCCACAATTTTCCCCTGATTTTAAGGGGAAAAAAAGTGCGTGTTATACGCCGATAAATACGGTAATTGTTTCCTATGATCATCAGCTCCATCCAGTGGGTATAATGCAGTATTTTCCTGATTGAGGAATTGAAAAAAATACAGCATTATGGCCACTAGATGGAGCTGACAATCATAAGAAAAGAAACATATTAGGAAAAATACGGGTATTGTTGGTGACAGCTGTGTGAATGTTTGGGACATGCACACAGCTTTTTTATAAATAGACCCCTGGGTGTTTTAGCTGGGCATGGTTTATCCCCTTGGTCTGGTTCATTGATGCTGTGAGTGGTCCAAACCATACCATGATGTGGTTAAGCAAACCGGGTGAAAGAAGTGGTCTGGGACATGGTTGACTTGGAATCTAATATGGTTTGATTCCGTGTGAGCGCAAAACCGTGCCTGAGCGCAGAACTCTCCATGGGTCACTGAGCAGGACCATTGTGGTCCGACTGGCAGTGGTAATGATGCAAGTGTGCCTGGGAATGCTTCTTTCAATCACAGCATGAGGGAGGGGGGGGGGGGCATTGTCTTCGGCCACGGTTCTGATCAACTGAGCCCAATGTGAGTACTCCATTATGTATTTCTGGACAGCCGCACTCTTGAAAAATGGTAGCCTTTATTAAAATAAAGACAGCACTACAAGTCACAGCAAACAAAACCCTGACAGCTGACGGGTTTCACACTATTCTAGTGTTTAGTCATAGCTATGACTAAACACTAGAATCGTGTGAAACGCGTCAGCTGTCCGGGGTTTTGTTTGCTGTGACTTGTAGTGCTGTCCTTATTTTAATAAAGGCTACCATTTTTCAAGAGTGCGGCTGTCCAGAAATACATCTTTGTTATTCCTGCCCTGCTGATTGCATTGTCTGCACCTGAGATCTCTGTGGGTGGATTACTTCCAAGGTTTCCATCTGGAGCAGCCATCCACCTTCCTGAGTACTCCATTAGATGTGGCTTGGGGCCTCATAATGATCTTATATGGGACATTCAAGACTAGTCTTTTTTGAAACTGAACCTATTCAGTGCTGCACTGGAATTACTCCAGATTTGACACCCATTGTCCAAGTTTAGGTATATTTAAGTAAGGATGAACAACTGACTACAATTTTGTATGTGGTTAGCATTGTTATGTAGTTGTAGGATTTTTCGTTTGCTGTTTTTTTTTTGACCCATACTTGGATTTCTCTAGTGGGGTCAACATCCTCTCCTGATGGGTCCCTGTCTTTGGGGAGTGTTGCCAAAAACAAGCCAGTTGGGAGCAAAAAATGTGTTTGTCTGCATTTTAATAACCTGTAAAAATCCATGTCAAGCGCCCCTCCATCACTACCTCTAGAGCAGGGGTCTTCAAACTACGGCCCTCCAGGTATTCAGGAACTACAATTCCCATCATGCCTAGTCATGTCTGTGAATGTCAGAGTTTTGCAATGCCTCATAGGATTTTTAGTCCCGTAACAGCTGGAGGGCCGTAGTTTGAGGATCCCTGCTCTAGAGCTATATTGTGTGACAAAGCTGTGGAAATCACAGAACTGGATGGACAGAAATATAAACCTTTTGGCAGATAAGATGGCTTCCATATACAGTATTTCATATGTGTAGTTAGCTGTTCCTGGTTCGGCTTAAAGTACGGGTGTAATTTCCGGCCATAGACTGTGTGATTTTCTTTCCGGCAACTGAACCACAGTCAGTGTTGATGGGGGAGCCGCCATTGTATTCTTCCAACGGTGGGGGATTTGGGGGGGAAGGAGGAAGCACAGTGATTATTGCTAGCTGCTGTGACAACCGCTAGCAAGAATCACATGTAAAATCCAGCAGGCTGGTTTTACCCAAGTTGATCAGTCGATCAAACAGGGTACATTTAGCCTGCCTATACATGGTTCGAATCTTAGGCCTGTTCTTGCTGAACTGGCTGAGTTTCGAACCGTCTATGGCCGGCTTTAGTGCACCTTTTTGAGCATGTTTTATGTTTCACCCATATTTAGGGTCACAATCCCCCAAAACCTTCCCCTCCCCCCTTACCTGAAATAAAGGATGCTTCTCCCTAGATCTGCAAATGGAAAGACTACAGGTCTCATGTGCCACTGCAGCAAAGGGGTTCATTGATTGAATAAGTGCGGTGACATCACTGCACTTGTAGTTTATTGTTTATTTCCTCCAGCCCCATAACTTTAGGTCCATACCCCTGGCGCTGGGATTTAAAAATGCATGAGACTGTGCACCCACAATGCACTGATCCAGGTGGCAACGCAATGCAGACTTCAATGCAAAAATGCAATTAATGCACATTTTTTATTTTATTATTGCCGGTGCATTTATTAAATCTTTTGCACCAGATGGACTATGCCTTCTGAAAGGATAGAATAGAACAAGGTTCTACCTTCATTCTAAATGTTCCCATCCATAATGGTAAAGATAGTGATAACTGATAAATCTCCACATGTCTCCCACGAGCTAGAGGCAGATGTCAGTGTGCAGCATGCTGTGCTATATGCATTTTTATGTGACATTTTGCTGCTTATAAGCGTCACTCACCGTTTGGCACGTCTCACCGCCAAGAAGAGCAGCAGAAAGGCTATCAGTAAGGTTAACACTGCATGATATAAACTGAATGTGTTGATGACCCAGAAGTGCTAGAATTACTCCCTTTACTATCTCACTCTGGATTTATTTGCTTGTTAAATCTAAGTGATCATGTAACCCCTATCTTAGAAAATATTAACTGTGAAATGATCTGCTGTCTGACCTGGAAGAGAATGTGTGTCTGGATCAGGTTGAACTTGACAAGCTATTGACTTGTACTGAGCTAACAGTTCATTTTTCTATATCGTTATCTAGTATAGAGATTAGTAAATGTATGTAGAGACCTCCTGGTGGGTACATCGCATTGCCTGTGACTGCTTTTCCTAATCTCCTCAGTAGACACTTCGTAGAACCTCAGAGTTATTACTGATATAAATCGAGTGGTATTTTAAGGAGCGTTAACCTGTGCAATAACGTTAAGTTAGGATGCATGCGGAAGAGTCAGCAAATCTGTGATATTAAACTTCCACTGAATTGAAAAAAATGTGATCCAAAAAAAAAGAGAGGTAATGAAAATACCACCTGTTATGCTATAGTGTAGGGTTCTCCAAACTTTTAAAACAAAGGGCCAGTTTATTATTTTTCAGTTTTTAGGGGTGCCGAACTGTGGCCTGTGTGAGTAGAAAATGTCCCAGCGTGGGAGTAAACATTGCCCCATTATTGGTCTTAACAGGAGGAAGGTAGGTACCGATGGGAGGAATAGTGCCCCATCATTGATCTTAGCAGGAGGAATAGTGCCGTATTAATGGTGTCAATGGGAGGAATAGTGCCTCAATCATTGGTCTTAGCAGGAGGAATAGTGCCCCATTAATGGTGTTAGTGAGTAATGGTGCCTCATCATTAAGCCTAGTACACACTGTCATCAAACCTAGTGCACACTATCAGTTTTTTTTGTTCAACCCAACGGTTGAACAAAAAAAAAAAAACTGACAGCTCAGGTCGAACTTGCTGTACTAACAATCCAATGTTAATACAGCAAACTCCACCACTGAGCTATTGTGTTCTGACAGGGGGACGGCCCCGCCAGAACACTCCGATCAACGCTCCCAGCCATTGGCTGAGATTGCTTATCAGGTGTCGGTTGTCTGATGGTTTTCCGAATGGCCGGCTTCTGTTGGACCGGCTGCCATACACACGGGCCAAATGTCGGACGGTTTTTATTTTTAATATTTAAAGTAAACTCACCCATCCTTCCATATATCCGTGCTTTATTATGTTGAGAAATCACTTTGAAAAAACACCCACCTCGCATTTCTGGCTGTGGCTATCTTGATTCATGTGTCATTTACTTCCTGGAATCCATCTGCCCTAAGCTCAGGCATGAAGGCAGGAGGGTGCATTCAGCAGTGAAAACCCCTTCTCCCCTCCTAAAGACTCCTGGAACCTATGACATCATTTGCCTAGGCATGGACACCAGGGAGTAACTAAGTAAGAAAAAAAAACATTTTAAGTGGAAGTTCAGCCAAAAACTATCTCTAAATCTACTGGCAGCCACATTCTAAGACTAATCTATCTAGCCCTGTAAAGCAAGAATCACTATACATACCTTTTCTGAAGCCAAGCCGGTCCGGTCTCTAGCGGTGGATGCTGTGTTCAGGAGATGGCTGGGAAATGCCTGGGAAGTGAAGTCATCCATAGACTTGCTTTGGGGCTTCCTTAGCCGGCTGCCTCTTCTGCACACACCTACACAAAGAAGCCACCACTGTCAGCTCAGCGTGGGACCGTACTGGAGCGGCTACAGAAAAGATATATATAGCAATTTTTGCTTTACAATGCTAGATAGATTAGTCTTAAAATGTGGCTGCCAGTAGATTTAGAGTTCGTTTTTGGCGGAACTTCTTCTTTAAAACAAGTAAGGCCGCTTTCAGATGGGTGGACTTCACCAGCGGATCCGCCTGCCCAGTGGGGAATCTGATCCCTGGTGAGCAGGTGGGTAACAGGTTCATATCCGCTTATGCAGAGTGGACACAGCCCACTTTCCTGTATGGACGGTCGGAAGAAAATGGACTGCCTGTCATCCGATCTGCCAGATGGACGAGGAACAGATCCCCTATCAATCTGTTTTTAGCGGATCAGATGTTGGCGGGTGTCAACGGACACATGTCTATTGACATCCGCTGCTCCATAGGGGGCCAATGGATGGTCCGATCTGGTTTGCAAAAAAAACTAACATGCAGAACTTATCAGTACGTCCGTGTGAATGGGGCCTAAATGTGATATACTTATCTACCTCTTTACTAATGCATAAGGATTAAAAATAGTCAATGTTGATTGAAAGAGTGAAGTTATGCTTTAAAAGGTAGTAAGCATGTTCTGAAAACAAAATGTACAGTATCTCACAAAAGTGAGTACACCCCTCACATTTTTGTAAATATTTTATTATACCTTTTCATGTTACAACACTGAAGAAATAACACTTTGCTACAAAGTAGTGAGTGTACAGCTTGTATAACAGTGTAAATTTGCTGTCCCCTCAAAATAACTCAAAATAACTCAACACACAGCCATTAACGTTTAAATTGCTTGCAACAAAAGTGAGTACACCCCCTGTGAAGTGAAAATGTCCAAACTGGGCCCAAAGTGTTAATATTTTGTGTGGCCACCAATGTTTTCCAGCACTGCCCTAACCCTCTTGGGCATGGAGTTCACCAGAGCTTCACAGATTGCCACTGGAGTCCTCTTCCACCTTCCGTTTGAGGATGCCCCACAGATGCTCAATAGGGTTTAGGTCTGGAGACATGCTTGGCCAGTCCATCACCTTTACCATCAGCTGCTTTAGCAAAGCAGTGGTCATCTTGGAAGTGTGTTTGGGGTCCTTATCATGTTGGAATACTGCCCTGTGGCCCAGTCTCTGAAGGGAGGGGATCAGGCTCTGCTTCAGTATGTCACAGTACATGTTGCCATTCATGGATCCCTCAATGAACTGTAGCTCCTCAGTGCTGGCAGCACTCATGCAGCCCCAGACCATGACACTCCCACCACAATGCTTGACTGTAGGCAAGACACACTTGTCTTTGTACTCTTCACCTGGTTACCACCACACATGTTGACATTATCTGAACCAAATAAGTTTATCTTGGTCTCATCAGACCACAGGACATGGTTTCAGTAATCCATGTCCTTAGTCTGCTTTTCTTCAGCAAACTGTTTGCGGGCTTTCTTGTGCAACATATTTAGAAGAGGCTTCCTACTGGGATGACAGCCATGCAGACCAATTTGATGCAGTGTGTGGCGTATAGTCTGAGCACCAACAGGCTGAACCCCCCCCCACCCCTTCAACCTCTGCAGCAATCTGGCAGCACTCATACGTCTATTTCCCAAAGACAACCTCTGGATATGACGCTGAGCACGTGCACTCAACTTCATTGGTAAACCATGGCGAGGCCTGTTCTGAGTGGAACCTGTCCTGGTAAATCGCTGTATGGTCTTGGCCACTGTGCTGCTGCTCAGTTTCAGGGTCTTGGAAATCTTCTTATAGCCTAGGCCATCTTTATGTAGAGCAAAAATTATTTTTTTCAGATCCTCAGAGAGTTCTTTGCAATGAGTTGCTATGTTGAACTTCCAGTGACCAGTATGAGAAAGTAAGAGAGATAACACCAAATTAAAAAAAAAAAAAAAAAAAAATCTAAAACCTGCAAGACAAAGGCATAATGAGCTAGTATGCATAGGGGCCGGAGCCGCGATGACGTCACTCATGCGCGCGGGACCTGCCGGTAACGACTGCAAATACAGGGGATATCACCTAAACAGTTCAGGTTTAGGAGATATCCAGGGTAGCTACAGATAAGCCTTGTTATAGGCTTACCTGTAGCATAAAGTAAGTGTGTTGTAAGGTTTTACAACCACTTTAACACACCTGCTCCCCATTCACAGCTGAGACCTTGTAACACGAACGAGTCACGTGACACCGGGGACAGAAAATGGCTGATTGGGCCCAATTTGGACATTTTCACTTAGAGGTACTCACTTTTGTATGTTGAATTATTTTGAGGGGACAGAAAATTTACACTGTAATACAAGCTGTACACTCACTACTTTACATTGTAGCAAAGTGTCATTTCTTCAGTGTTGTCACATGAAAAGATAGAATCAAATATTTACAAAAATGTGAGGGGTGTACTCATTTTTGTGAGATACTGTATCTGTCGTAGTTTGGTTTTGAATAGAGTGGGGAAGCATAAGTCCTTCTGTCTGGTATTTATTGCTGTCTGTGACTCCATTGGAATGATTTTCCATGCTGGGTCACCAGCACAGAAGGACACTGACAGTAAGTGAAACCTGCTTGTTGTCCGCATTAGAGGCCATCACTAGGGCAGTAAGCAAGGAGATATCTCCATGTTGGGCACAAAGACAGCAATAACAATTCTAACTCCCCACTCCATCCAAAACAAAATAACAATTTTGGCCAGACTGGCTTATAATGACAAATTCAGAAATGTTGAGAGGTCTCACTCCATGCAGCTTCTACATTGCGTACAGCCAATTGACTGTTCTATGCAAAAGTGTCTTTAGATGTGAATAAAAGCTGCCATACTCAGTGATTTCTCACTGCTATTTCGGGCTTCTTTATTCACTTTAGCAAAAACAAAGTTTTACTAAAGTACACATGGGAACACTTTTCGTTATCAAGGTGTTGTTTTAATGTCAGAGAGCGCCAAAACTGGGTTGCATAAAATAAATTACTATAATGAGACTAAACTTAAAGTGTTGTTAAACCCAAAAACAATTATGTTAAATACTGCGCTCACCAATCCTTAGATATGGTGGCTGCATTCTGTTTAATCTTTAAGGGCTTCCCCCCCTTTCTTTTCACCTGGTGATCTGGCCAGTAACACACTTCCTGTCTCATGCCATGTACACACGACCATTTTTCCCGGGAAGGAAAAAAAACAAAGTTTTTCCTGACGGGATTCCTGTCAAGCCTGCCTTGCATACATACAGTCACACAAAAGACCACTGAACTTTTGAATGTCAAGAACGCGGTGACGTCAAAGACTACAACGAGCCAACAAAATGACGTTCTATGCTTCCGCGCATGAGTCAAATTGTGTACGAGCATGCACGTTTTTTTTCCCCTTGGGAAACCATACAGACTACCGGTTTTCTCGGTTTGCCTGATGGGAAAATAGAGAACAAGTTCTCTTTTTTTTCCCCACAGTTTTGCCGGGAAAACTGCGATTGAGTATACACACAGCCGTTTTTCCTGGCGAAAAACTGTCATGGCAGTTTTCCTGCCGTGAAAACCGGTCGTGTGTACGAGGCATTAGGGTGTCTCCACTCTGGTAGAGAAACAGCAGAGACACCTTTGGACAGCAGCATTGCCAATTTGGTAGGTAGTGTTAAAGTGGTTGTAGACCCTTTTTGTTGACTTCTACCTATAGGTAAGCCTAGAATAAGGTTTACCTATAGGTAGTGGAAATATCTCCTAAACGTGCGCTGTTTAGGAGATATTGCACTTAGAGTGCGCCGATATTGTAAACGGCACATGCGCTGGAAAGAAACGAAACTCCGTGCCGTTTCTTCCCTAGCGTGTGCCGTTATCGTGCGCATGCGCGGCGTGACGTCATCGCGGCTCCGGCCAATCACAGCGCCGGAGCCGCGATACCCGAAAGTAACTTCCGGGAGAGATGTCTGCGGCCGGAGACAAGGAAGGCTTCAGGGGCTTCGATCTAAGGTAAGTAATTTATAATGAGCTAGTATGCTAGTCATACTAGCTCATTATGCCTTTGTCTTGCAGGTTTTTTTTTTGAGGGAGGGGGTTTTAAGAGGGTTTACTTCCTCTTTAAGCCTATTACACACAATGAGATTATCAGACGACGAATGATCGCCTGTGGTTTTTTTTTTGCATGTTGGTTTTCATATCAAAAATGAAGAGTTTACTAAAGTTACGAAAGTTCTTGTATGACAGAATAAAAATTTGGAAGTGATTTGTTGTATTGTATTGTATTTTAGTTGTATTATATTTTTGGACAAAATCTGTACTGATTAAACGAAAAGCAAACGGTCTGGTATCGTATGAGAAACATTTCCATTCTTGTCCCATTGGATAATTTTGCATGACCTGTCCTGTTTGGCTCTCAAAAGCGGTATTTTTCGTACGATTTTCTGATTGTGTGTGTGTACGGGCCTTTAGATAGACTTTAATAACAGATTGAAGCTGAACTCCAGCTAACACTTTTCAAGCAGCTACAGTTTTTTTTCCCCTTTTCGGATACCGTATATACTCGAGTATAAGCTGAGTTTTTCAGCCCTTTTTTTAGGGCTGAAAGTACACCCCTCGGCTTATACTTGAGTCAGTACCTGAAAATCTTCTTATACTGCGACCAGCGTCCATTGTTTAAATATCGCGGCTTTCTCCTGGTCCCTTCCGTGATAGGCGTTTCCAGCAAACACTGTGTTGAGTGTTCCGCCTATCACGGAGGTCTTCTCATTCTCGGACTCTGTTTCCCAGCTGACACTGTGTTCAGTGTTCCGCCTATCATGGACGTTCTCTTATCCGAGGATGAAAAGACATCCGTGATTGGCGAAACACTGAACACAGTGCCTGCTGGGAAACGGAGTCCGAGAATGAGAGGATCTCCGTGATAGGCGGAACACTCAACACAGTGTTTGTTGGAAACGCCTATCACGGAAGGGACCAGGAGAAAGGCACGATATTTAAACAATGGACGCCGGCCGCAGTATAAGAAGATTTTCAGGTACACTCGGGCTCAGGGAGGCTGCAATGGACACAGTGAGGTTGGGCACAGTAAGCTGGCAATGGGCACAGTAAGGTGGCACAGTGAGGTGGCAATGGGTACAGTGAGGTGGCACAGTGAGGTGGCAATGGTCACAGTAAGGTTGGGCAATTGGCACAGTGAGGTCGCAATGGGCACATTTCCCCCCTAGGCTTATACTCGAGTCAATACGTTTTCCCAGTTTATTGGGGTAATATTAGGTACCTCGGCTTATACTCGGGTTGGCTTATACTCAAGTATATACAGTAAATATTTTACATAAATGAATAAAATATGACAACTGTAAGCACCCCTGTTAGTGGTAAGGGGTTATCTCAACCTTCTAACTACCACTTTTGCTGGACAGCTTGATCTGTTAAAGGGAGGGCAAAAATAGGAGACTTACCAGATGGATCACCAGGCAAAAATAAAGGAAAAAAGGAAATTTATGCAACCACCACATCTAAGGATGGATAAGCTGCAATATATAAAATGATTGTTTTTGGGTTTAATACGCTTTAAATAAAAGTTTCCCTTTATTACCCCTCTTATGTGCATTTTTTTGCTAGTTAAATTTTTTTATTTTTTTTACATTGTGTATTTATCAATGACTCTGCATTATTTTTCTTTCTTTTTTGTCTACAGAGGTCATATGAACACATGGCAAAAATCCGAATCTCAAGAGAAGCGCCGGCAGATTGCAACTGCCCAGCAGGTAAATGTGGTGTGTTGATTGACATCTTTGTGCCCCTTGGTGGCCTTGGTAATCAAAGAAAGGCACAGAGCTCCCTGTTAGTCCAGTAACAGAGGTCTAGAAAGGTCATCCCTAATGTTCTCATGTTTGGTTTGTTTTGCTGCTTTTTCTGTTCAGAATTCTTAGCGGTATCAAAACGTTCTTTAATATTATTGACAAAGGAGAAAAACTTGTGAGCACCTCACTGCTCCTTCCTCATAGATATTGACAACGAATAGACAAAAACACATTTTCTTGTTTTCTGGCAATGAAACTAAGCAATGGAGTGTTGAATTATTATTACTGGCAATGTTTGCATTATCAGATCCAATTGTACTCTATGCTTGGATGAGCTGATATCAATTATCAATTTGTGTGTTCAGGGATTTGTGAAATGCTGAATGCGGCAACTGTAATGAACTCCGATGAAACCATAACCTCTCGCATCTATCCCCACCGCTTTTGTCTGTTGTGTTTAATTTATGTATGATTAATTTTTTCAGCCTTGAGCGAGAGTTGTTCTTGTTCGACTTAATTTGCTGACCCAGGTGATAAAGTATAGGCTGAATCTCTAGGACTGAATTAACAACTGCAACAGTATAGTCAAGATCACCTTTGACAGAGGCAACCCACAGGCTTACACTGCAGCATTGTGTGGAAAGGATTGATGAATGACAGTTCAGGCTTGGTGTGGAAGATGAAAGGCTATGTTTAGGGCTGGTATTCAGGCTGGGGGTCTCTTTTTTCCCCTGTGTGCATGTGGCAGCGGAGCTGACTTGTGACGAACGCAGCCTGCATAACAGCCTCAAGGAATGAAGCAGCCTGTGACAGTTGGCATCTCGGTGTACAATACTCCTGGCAGAACTGTCCCATGCTGCCTAACTTGGAAATGTAATACATTCTATTAGCCGGGGATGGATTAGTGAAACTTCAGGCTGCTGCGTCTAAGCTCACTGATATGATTTGTGGTATTTTTATATGTGTATAAGTACTGTTATATTGTGCTTTACAATTCTGCTTTTATAGTAGGGTGTGTAGGTGCTTAGCTAGCCATTTTAAAAGAAATTGTGAATGAAGGTGATTATTGCGCTATCCCAAAAAAAGGAAAGAAAAAAGGAAGCAGCTACACAAGAATGTGACAAAAATTCGAAGACAAAGGAAGGTAAATATGTAGCGCTATAAGTGATAAAAAAGTGAAAAATGTATAAATCACTAAAGCCGCGTACACACGATAGGTTTTACAGATGAAAACAGTCCGATGGACTTTTTTCATCGGACAAACCGATCGTGTATGGGCCCCATCGGTCTTTTTTCCATCGGTGTTTAAAAATAGAACATGTTTTAAATTTATCCAATGGTTAAAAACCGATAGCAAATTACTTTCGTCTGTGGGGAACTCCATCGGATAAAAAACCCAAGCATGCTCAGAATCAAGTCGACGCATGCTCAGAAGCATTGAACTTAATTTTTCTCGGCTCATTGGAGTGTTTTACGTCACCGCATTTGAAACGGTCGGTTTTTTGATTGATGGTGTGTAGGCAAGACTGATGGAAGTCAGCTTCATCGGTTTTTCGATGGAAAAATCCATCGGTTTAAAAACCATAGGAAATCCGATCGTGTGTACGCGGCTTAACACTATGAACCCAATGAGGTAAAACAAACTGTGAAAGAACACACAGAAAAATAAATAAAATTGGAAAACTGAATTCACAAACAAGAACTAATAAGATGACAATGTCCGTCACGAATGGATGAAGAATCTCACGGTGAAGATATCACTGGGGTTGTGTAAACCATCACAGGGAATATGTCTTCAAACAAATGGTATGTCTTAAACACTCTTACCGGAACCATTGGACCCGACTGTCAGAGACAATAGATCAATCAAACATGGGTGTTCCCAATCGGTTGGTGAACCGGATATCCAAGGAATCCAATGGAACTCAGAATACTCCTTGAAGGGATCTCGATGGAAGTAACCACGAATGGAACTGCTGGACCTAGTTGTTCACTGCTCAGTCAGGCATGGATATCCCAATCAGGTAGGAGAACCAAACGATCCAAGAGAGATCCAAAAGTATTCATTGGATTCTAAACACTAGTGGCCCCAACTGATGTAGCGATGGCCAAATGGAAGACCCACAAAAACTCACGTCCACAGAACATGAAAGAAAGAAAAAAGGTGGGGCTTCCAATGGTGCAGGTAAAAAAAATTGGGTTTTATTGATAAAAACCAACATACAAATAAAATTGATCACTGTAGAATAAAAGCAATATGGGGAACGGTGTACCGTTACACCTTTCCCCATATTGCTTTTATTCTACAGTGATCACTTTTATTTGTATGTTGTTTTTTTTGACCTGCACCTTTGGAAGCCCCCCTTTTTTCTTTCTTTCTTTCATGTTCTGTGGATGTCAGTTTTTGTGGGTCTTTCATTTGGCCATCGCTACCCCAGTTGGGGCCACTAGTGTTTAGAATTCACTAAATACTTTTGGATCTCTCTTGGATCGTTTGGTTCTCCTACCTGATTGGGATATCCATGCCTGACTGAGCACTGGTCGTGAACAACTAAGTAAAGCAGTTCCATTCGTGGTTACTTCCATCGAGATCCCTTCAAGGAGTATTCTGAGTTTCATTGGATTCCTTGGATATCCGGTTCACCAACCGATTGGGAACACCCATGTCTGATTGATAGATTACAGGACCATTAAGTAGTAGATGTGTATAAAATCTTTTTGGAGACTAAGGATATCATTTAGTGCAGCACAGTGGCTAGGTGGTTAGCACTTCTACCTAGGAGCCCTGGGGTAATTGGTTTGAATCCCTGCCTGGAGTTTCGATGTTCTCACTGTGCCTGTGTGGCCTTCCATATTTCAAAGACATACTGGTAGGTTAGTTGGCTCCTGCCCAAATTGGCTATGTGTAGGTATGGACTTTAAACTGTAAGTTCCCTGAGGGCAGGGACTGATGGGAATGTGTGTATATATATATATATGTATATATATATATATATATATATATATATATATATATATGCAAAGCGCTGTGTAAATTGATGGCAATTTATAAGTACAGTGGAATCTCGGACTGCGAGAAACGCTGTTAACGAGCGTTTCACAATACGAGCCATATTTTTTTTCAAAATCCTGACTCGATTTCCGAGTGTTGTCTTGAAAAACGAGCAGGATTCAAGCCTCTGCTGTGTGCAGTAACGCATCTGCTCAGAGGTACGGGGGCGCCAGAGCCTATCAGAGCTGATCGGAGCCGTTCGGAGCAGTTTGGAAATACTCTAAAACACTCGGAAATACTCAGTTCCTGAGTTTTTCCGAGCCTTTCCGAGAGTTTCTGAGGGCAGCCGAATGATCTCTGAGTATTTCCGAGTCTCTCTGGCACCCCCCACCTCTGGCCACATGCGGTATTGCATGCCATAGAAGTCAATGTGGAACAAATTATTTTATTTTCCATTGACTTCTATGGGGAAACTTTGATATGCGAGTGCTTTGGATTACAAGCATTCTCCTGGAACGGATTATGCTCGTAAATCCAAGGTTCCACTGTATCTGTAATAAAAATGATGCTTGCTTGCCATCTGTGCTGGTCCAATGGCTATCAGCATCACCTACTCTGACCAAGTATGTATAGTGAGAGTTCAGTCTGCACTTAAGCCTCGTACACATGACCGGTTTTCTCGGCAAGAACCAGCAAGAAAATTGCTGGCAGAGCTTTCTTGCCGAGTACACCGTGCGTGTGTACGAGGCTTTCAGATTTCTCGTCAAGAAAACTGGACAGAATCTCGATGAGAAAAATAGAGAACCTGCTCTCTATTTTCTCGTCAGGATTCTCGTCGGCCTGTTTCCCGACGAGAAACCCGAGAGTGTGTACGCTTACCTGTCGCCGTGGAAACCCGCGCATGCTCAAAATGACTTTGACGCATGCACGGTAGCTTCCTAGGCATAGGTAGGGCGTAGCAAGATGGCGGCGACGGCATTGAATGTGACAAGCGCACGCTCGTCGTAGTCGATGACGTCACCGCGTTTGTTCCATTCAAAAGAACGGCGGTTCTTTTGAATCGAGCGTGTGTACACTCGGCCCGGGACAAGATTCTTGTCAAGAATCTCGTCAGGGAAAAACGACGGGTTTTTTTCCTGACGGGATTCTCGGTCGTGTGTACGAGGCTTTAGACTTTGCTTGCTGCATCCTTGTGTTGGGTCGGTGATTTGAAGCCTGAGACAGCTAAACAACGGGGTGCCATCAATGGCGGCCTACATGTTTCCCTAAGTATCAGTTTACTTTAACAATACCTGGCTGACTTTGCTTATGGTACAGTTGATCCAGGCACCGATTAGATCACTGGGAAATAATTATGATTAAAAAAAATGATATTTGTGCAGATGTAATTGCTTTAATCATAATTAACCTGTATATGCTGATAAACATCATAGTAAGTTTGGTTGCTTGCTACGTGTTTCCCCGAAAATAAGACCTACCCCGAAAATAAGACCTAGCATTATTTTCCAGAACGTCTGCAATATAAGCCCTACCCTGAAAATAAGCCCTCGTTTAAAATGCTTGTAAAATCCTATAACCTACTCTATTACAGTAGTATATAATGTACAATCTGTGTGTTTCTGTAATATAAATGCGGGGAGGAGAGCTCCGGCGGGTCACAGAAGCGCAGAGCGGCGCTATAACAAAGGTATTTGGCACAATTATATTACAGAAACGCACACATTGTACATTATATACCACTGTAATAAAGTGGATTATAGGATTTTACAAGCATTTTACAAGCACTCAGTTCACACTGGGGATTCCTGTCAGGCAGGGAGAGAGAGGGGGAGAGAAGACAGCACGTTACATGGCAAGACCTACCCCGAAAATAAGCCCTACTGTGTCTTTTGTTGCCAAAATTAATATAAGACCCGGGGAAACACGGTAAAAAAATGCAGACAGACCTTTGTCATCCTTGTACATACTGATGGGTGAGCTTCCGGTCTAGGACCATCTTTATTCATCCTGAATGGGTACATGATGTTTGATACAAAGTGGATCTACTGTATGTGACACAAGATGACATCAAAGTAATGCAGAAATCATTTTTGGTTTTAAATTCATGCTGCCATTGCTGATCAATCAGCGTTTTTTTTGGCCATATTTATATAAAAATGCACTTGACGGTTTTACAGCAAACTGCAAGTTATGAGCTCTTGATGCTATTTTGTGCCAGAATGCTGTGGATGATTATTCACAATGGCATCTTCCACTGTTATATTTATATTGTAGCATTAATCTGGACTCAGAGAAAGTTAATGAAAATATTCTTGTATATGCCTAAGTACTCTTTTTATAGATGACAGATCCCCACCTTGCTGGGTTGAACTCTACTATATATTTGCTTCTTTCCCTTGCACAATGTATTTTAGGTTATATTAAGATGCTGGTTCTAGTTTTGTATATTCACAGGGGCCTGTGAGTATGAATGATCTATTGGTAAGACGTACCTCTGCTTTTCTGCTTCACTGCCACTAGAGCTTAACATTACATCACTTAATAGAGCTGTGCAGAAGAAGGATACGTATGCCTGCAAGCGCTGAGCCAGGCTGATCTGCAATCACACTGCCATTTGTACAAGGGCACGGTTGAGGTAGCAGTCTCAGGAAGCTGAAATGTGTGGAGTAGCAAAAAAAATCTCTCAACTATCTTTCTTCTAACACCCTTTTCTTGCTAAATCTAACGCGGAAGTGCTTCTGTTTGCATTCTGTTTAAGGTGCCGCTATTATAAATATGGATGGTGGTCTGCGTAGTGTCTGAGAAAGGGTAAAATGATACAGATGTCTTTTTCTGGCCCTGAAAAAATATACTAGCCCAGGGATAGACAAACCCCAGGAGGCAGGTAGCCAGATTGGCTGGCACCAAACTTTGGCAATTTCTGTTGATGCCGGTTAAATACATCTTTAATGAGTATTTAAAGGGGAAATGTGGTCTTTCCTTTTTTCTTTTAATTATACATTTCAAAGAAAATAAATGAATGTAATCAATCTTATTTCCTATGTATAGTTTGTTATTATCTCATGCTGTGGGAAAAAGTTTGGATCTCTTTGATCCTTCATCAGCAATTGGCTACTTTTGCACCATGCAGTGCATTGTGGGGTGAAAGAGAGAAGATCACATCCCCCCCCCCCCCCCCCTCATACTCAGAAGAATTTTCCTTTAAGACCCTCAGAAATAAGACAGGTATGTGCAGGCAATCAAGTGTTTCCGATTTACGTTATTATGTCTGCTTTTACCGTTTTTAGTAAAAGGGTTTATTTTAAAGCTGAAGTTTAGAAAAACAGCTAAGAACACAGGTACAATAAATACATGAGAAATTGTTTTACCTGCCAATGTATTTAGATTTCTTTCCATCCAGTCCTGAGATTTTCACAGTTCTGCCCTATAGCACAGCCCTGCCTGGCAAGACCTGAGTTTTCACTTCTGCAGTCAAGTAAAGCTAGGCATAGAGTGAAGCCTCGTACACACGACCGGTTTTCTCGTCAAGAAACGACAAGAAAACTGTTGGGAGAGCTTTCTTGCCGAGAAAAGCGTTCGTGTGTATGGTTTCTCATCGAGAATACTGCCGGGAATCTCGATGAGAAAAATAGAGAACCTGCTCTCTATTTTCTCATCAGGATTCTCGTTTTTCTCCTCAGGATTCTCGTCGGCTTGTTTCCCGACGAGAAAACCGGTCGTGTGTATGTTTTTCCGAGTCTTAAAAAATCGCGCATGCTCAGAAACAAGTATGAGACGGGAGCGCACCTTCTTGTAAAACTAGCGTTCGTAATGGAGATAGCACATTCGTCACGCTAAAATGAACTGAAAGCACGAAGACTGAAAAGCGCGAATCGTCTCTTCCCAAACATTTACTAACACGCGGTAACACGAGATCAGCAAAAGCAACCCAAGGGGTGGCGCCATTGGAATCGAACTTCCCCTTTATGCAAGGAAAGCTTGACAAGAATCTCGTCGAGAAAAACGACAGGTTGTTTTACGACGAGATTCTCGGTCGTGTGTACGAGGCTTGAGTTTCTTTCCTGCAACCATGGGAGAAGACGGCGATTATTGCTAGCAGCTCTAACAGCGGCTTGCAATAATCGCATGTACAATCTGGTTGTACCCAATTTGATTGATTGATTAACTTAGACCCTATACACACTATTAGATTTTCTGCATAATTTTGTCTTCAGATTTACCAAAACCATATAATATGAGGTCAAACCTTAAGAGTTTCAATTTGTATTCAATCAGGCAGGCCCTTGCACTACATGGTTTTGGTAAATCTAAAGGAAATCAGACAATAAAAGTTGTATAGTGTGTATGGGGTCTTAGATTGCAAGCTCTAACAAGCAGGGCCCTCTGATTCCTTTTCTATTGAATTGTATTGTAATTGTACTGTCTGTCCTACTGTTGTAAAGCACTGCACAAACAGTCAGCACTAAATAAATCCTGTATAATAATAATATTAATAATAACTTGGGTACATTCAGCCTTCTCATACATGGTTCAAATCTCGGCTGGTTCCTGCTGAATCGGTCAAGCTTCGAACTGTCTATGGCCAGCTTTACACTTAAGCCCCGTACACACGGTCGGACTTTTGCCCAACAAACTTTGTTTTAAGCAAGTTGGACCAACAATCCGACCGTGTGTACGCTCCATCGGACAAACTTTTTTAGTTTGGTTTTGGATTTCATCGGACAAAAGTTGGGTCTGCAAACGGACAAACTTTTGCCCAACAAAAGTCCGATGGAGCAAAGTCCGACCGTGTGTACAGATAACCATCGGACTTTAGTCCGATGGACAAAACAACTAATGTTAAAATCAACCAACAATAGCAGAAGTTGACCAAAGGGTGGCAGTAAAGATCAGAAAAGAGCAGAAAAAACACGCGATGTTGTAAGAAGTTTTAAGAAAGTTTGCAGAAAAGTCCGAGCGTGTGTATGCTATGGGTGTTCCCAACCAACTCTGTTCGGACAAAAAACCACGGAAAAGTCAGATGGAAGTCCGACCGTGTGTGCGAGGCTTTACAGTGTGTAACCCCCCCCCAAAACTGTGACTGGCCTGTGACTGGATAGTGAAAGGAGAAGCAGAAGATTGAGGAACAGATCTCTCTGTCAGTCTGCTCTCTCCCTCTTGTCCCGTGTTAAAGCAAAAGTATGGGGAAAAAAAATAAACACTAAAAATAAAAAAATAAAAATGTAATTTAAAATTAACCACACACATTTTCACCTATATAACTGCAGCATTGGTCCGATGCTGCAGTTGTCCCCCGCTGGTTCTAAACAGAGAACTGAGCAACATATGAGTGCTAATCGCTCAGTTCTCGCTCTTAACTGAGCAGAGAGTACTAGTGACCGCTAGTGATGAGCCGAACACCCCCGGGTTCGGTTCGCACCAGAACCCGCGAACGGACCGAAAGTTCGAACGAACATTAGAACCCTATTAAATACAATGGATGCGAACGTTCGAATTCTAAAGTGCTAATTATAAAAACTATTATGCATGTTATTGTCCTAAAAAGGGTTTGGGAACCCGGGTTCTGCACCAGGGGACATGTATCAATGCAAAAATAAGTTTTAAAAACGGTCGTTTTCCGGGAGCAGTCATTTTAATGATGCATAAAGTGAAAAAAAAAAAGTCAAATATTCCTTTAAATATCGTACCTGGGGGGTGTCTAAAGTATGCCTGTGAAGTGCCACGTGTTTCCCGTGTTTAGAACTGTCCCTGCACAAAATGACACTTCTAAAGGAAAAAAAAGCCATTTAAAACTGCTTGCGGCTTTAATGTAATGTCTGGTCCCGGTAATATGGATGAAAATCTTTAAGAAAAATGGCATAGCTACCCCATGACCCCCCCCCTACCCCAGCCCATTACCAGCCCCTTTGGGTCTTGTATGGATATTAAGGGGAACCCCGCACATAAAATAAAAAAGGCCCTATATACTCAGAACAGCCGTATACAGGCGGTGCATACAAGACAGGGACTGTAGGTTTGTTCTTATGTAGAATCTGTTTGTAATTTTGAACAGGTACATTGTTGAAGTGTAGCTCCAGACCAAAAATCTATTTTTAAACTTTTTGGAAAACATAGGTAAGGGTTATCACCCCTGTAACATTTGTTTTGCTGTCTGTGCCCCTGTTCAGAACATTTCACCTCACTTTCCGTCCTAATGACAACTGTTTTTGAAATGTGGTGTTTTTCTTGAAACAAGGATTGCTGATAAAGCATCAGTACAGAGGAGACACCTTTCTCCCATATTTATTCTTACAGGAGAGAATTTTCCTTCCTAGTGGTAGATTTCCTCTCACTTCCTGTTGTCTTCTTGCGTTTGCAAGTAGGAGTCGTTTGTAAGTTGGATGTTTGAAAGTAGGGACCTGCCGTATATACTCTGCAGAAATAGGCCCCTTAGTTGTTGGTGTTGGCACAACACTGTAAGCACTCACAGTTACTCTTGGTTGGTGCTGGAACGCCCTGCTGTCAACTATTATATCAGGAATTTTAATTACATATAATTGTTGAACAGTGGTAGTAAAAATTGGGCCTTTGATGGTGGTGCTGGTGCCACAACACTGTAAGCCCTGACAGTTACTCTTGGTGGGTGCAGCAATGGGCCCTGCTGTGAATTATTAGATCAAGAATTGTAATTACATGCCCCTGTTGAACAGGGGCTGAAAAATTGGGCCTTAGGCACTGGTGGCACAACACTGCAACCCTTCACAGATACTGTACTTGGAGCACAGCAATGAGCCCTGTTGCAAAGTATTGCTTCAAAAATTGTAATGACACGCCCCTGTTAAACAGGGGCTGAAAAATTGGGCCTTAGGCACTGGTGGCACAACACTGCAACTCCTCACAGATACTGTACTTGGAGCACAGCAATGAGCCCTGTTGCAAAGTATTGCTTCAAAAATTGTAATTACACGCCCCTGTTAAACAGGGGCTGAAAAATTGGGCGTTAGGCACTGGTGGCGGCACCCATAAACAAAAATGATCTTCCAAGCTATCATCATCAATCGTATCATTGAGGACTCGGAGGAGGAGGATAGCCAGTCAACATAACAGCACAGGCACTCAGCATCAGCATCAGTCTTGAAGGGATGTGACATTTTAAAATCAATTAGTCTGTTATATCAGCATCAGGTGTGTGGTAGCTGGTGGTGATCCAAGACTGGTTCATCTTGATGAAAGTCAGTCGATCAACCGAGTCGGTGGACAGGCGCACCCTGTGATCCGTGACAAATCCTCCAGCAGCACTGAATGTGCGTTCCGAAAGAACGCTGGATGCAGGACAGGCCAGTAGCTCAATTGCATACTGTGCAAGCTCTGGCCAGTGATCCATCCTCAAGACCCAGTAAGCCAGAGGATTTTCGGTGGGGAAGGTGTCCAAGTCTGACCTTGCCCCTAGATATTCCTGCACCATGTTTATCAGACGCTGGCGATGGTTGCTGGAACCGATCATACTTTGGGGCTGCGGACTAAAGAATTGTCTGAACGCATCGGTCAGACGGCCACCTTCCCCACCGCTCCTTCTTTGACTGGCCGAAGCCTCAGCAACTCGTTGTCCAGGACCAGGAGTTTGCAACCTCCCAGTCTCTGGGAACGCGTTGCACAGACCTTTCTGCAAGGCCTCCCGGAGTTGTCTCATCCTCTGCTCCCTCTGCGACGGTAACATAAGGTCCGCAACCTTACCCTTGTACCGTGGATCAAGGAGAGTGGCCAGCCAGTAATGGTCCCTCTCCTTGATCCGAAGAATACGAGGATCCTTCCGCAGACTTTGCAGGATCAGGGAGGCCATGCAGCGTAGGTTTGCTGAGGCATTCGCTCCGGAGTCCTCTGGGTCACTAAGGACGACATGATCCGCAGCCACCTCCTCCCAGCCACGTACAAGTCCACTGGTTTCTTGGGACTGTAAATCATCCCTAAAAGACTGCTGCTGATGATGCTGAGTGCCAGCCTCCACCTCCATGCTGACACAATCCTCCTCCTCCTCCTCCTCCTCCTCCTCCTCCTCTTCCTGTGCGATGGGTGGGACAGAAGGAACACTGTCTGGGTAAAGGGGGCCTTGAGAGGCAAGGAAGTCCTCCTCTTCCTGCCTCTGTTCTGCCTCAAGTGCCCTGTCCATTATTCCACGCAGCGTGTGCTCCAACAGGTGGACAAGAGGTACAGTGTCACTGATGCATGCACTGTCACTGCTCACCATCCTCGTGGCCTCCTCAAATGGTGCCAGGACAGTGCATGCATCCCTGATCATGCCCCACTGGCGTGGAGAAAAAAAACCAAGCTCCCCTGACCCTGTCCTGGTGCCGTAGTCGCACAGGTACTCATTGATGGCCCTCTGCTGCGTGTGCAGCCGCTGCAGCATGGCCAACGTTGAGTTCCACCTGGTGGGCATGTCACATATAAGGCGGTTCTTGGGCAGGTTCAACTCCTTTTGCAGCTCAGCCAGGCGAGCACTGGCATTATAAGATCTGCGGAAATGCACACAGACTTTCCTGGCCTGCCTCAGGACATCCTGTAAGCCCGGGTACCTGCCCAAGAAGCGCTGCACCACCAGGTTAAGGACGTGAGCCACACAGGGCACATGGGTCAGTTGTCCCTGTCGGAGGGCGGAGAGGAGGTTGGTGCCATTGTCGCAAACCACCATTCCTGGCTTAAGCTGGCGTGGCGTCAACCACCTCTCGGCCTGGCCCTGCAGAGCAGACAGGACCTCTGCCCCAGTGTGGCTTCTGTCCCCCAAACACACCAGCGCAAGCACGGCATGGCATCTTTTTGCCTGCGTACTTGCGTAGCCCCGTGAACGGCTACGGAGCACCGCTGGTTCATAGGACAAACCACAGGAAGAGGCCATGGAGGAAGAAGAAGAGGAGGGGGTGGAGGAGAGAGGTGTGTCACAACCAGTAGTAGCATTTTGGAGGCGTGGCGGTGGGACAACCTCCAACACTACTGCACCTTGTCCTGAATCCTTCCCAGCTGCCAAAAGAGTGACCCAATGGGCCGTGAAAGAAAGGTAACGTCCCTGTCCATGCCTGCTGGACCATGAGTCAGCGGTAATATGCACCTTACCGCTGACCGCCCTGTCCAGCGAGGCCAAGACATTGCCTTCCACATGCCGGTAGAGAGCCGGAATAGCCTTCCGTGAGAAAAAGTGGCGTTTGGGAACCTGCCACTGAGGAACCGCACATTGCACAAACTCACGGAAGGGGGCCGAGTCTACCAACTGAAAAGGCAGCAGTTGAAGCGCTAGCAATTTAGCCAAGCTAGCATTCAACCGCTGGGCATGTGGATGGCTGGGAGTGAACTTCTTTCGACGGTCCAGCAGCTGGGGCAGGGAAATTTGCCTGCTAGAATCGGACGTCGGTGTACTGCTAGCAGAGTGGGCGCAAGTACTTGGCTGTGACACACCTAATTCTACACCTTCATTCCTCTCAGTGCATGTTTCAGAGAGGACTGAAGTTATAGTGGGGTTGGAGATCCCAGCTGATGCGGTGCAAGGAGAGGTCCGCTTGGTTCTTTGGTGTGGGTCTTTGAGGTAGGCTTGCCAACGAGCTGCATGGCAGGTCAACACGCGATATACGCTTGAGACATATGTTGCAAACAGCAGCTGTGCGATCTGATGCACTAGCCTCAAAAAAGGCCCACACCAAAGAACTTTTTGAATGACGGGCAGAGGCAGCGCCCTGCACAGGCGGAGCTCTGCGGTGTGATTCCGTCGGTGTACTGCCCTTACGCTGGCCACCAAAGGGCATCCTGCCTCGTTGGAGATGTGCCTCCTCCTCATCCTCCTCCTCCTCCTCTCTCCTATTAGGCACCCACGTGGAGTCATTGACCTCATCATCCCCTCCCTCCTCATCACTGGAGCCAATCTGGCAGTATGCTGCAGCTGCTGGAACATGACTGCCAGATTGGTGTCCTTCTTGAGCATCCCCTCTGTCTGCTCTCACGCTACTGCCTTCCTCTAGCTGGGTTTCATCATCAGACCCTTCGAAACGCTGGGCATCCTCCTGGAGCATGTACCCAACACTGTGCTGAAACAGTTCGGGGGACTCCTCAGGAGGAGGACATGGTGGGTCTAGGGAAGGAGTGACTGATGATTTGTCTGACATTGATACCAGGGAAGACGACGCTTTGGCAGCTGCTTTTCCAGTACCCTGAGCCTGGGTGAGAGAGGATGAGGAGGAGGAGGAGGGCTTGGTCATCCACTCTACCAAGTCTTCGGCATGATGTGGCTCAACATGTCCAGCTGCCGAAAAGAAGGACAAGCGTGTCCCATGGCCATGTGCTGATGACAATGCACCGCGTCCACGACCAGCACTGTTGCCCCCAGACACAGAGCCTGCTTGCCCTCTTTTATTGCCTCCTGACTGTCTGCCTCTCCTTGTTTGCCTTCCAGACATTCTAATAGATGGCCTGCAGGGAGATGGGAAAAAAGCAATAAGGGCTACCTTCAGGTGTCCTTCTCTGTCCCTTGAAACAAGGACTTTCACAGTGAAAGAAACTGACACTGTCCCTACCTAGAGTTTTCTGTCCCTAGAATAAATGTTTTTTTTAATCACAATATAGCACAAGGACAATTCACTCAATGTCTCTCCAGGTCCCTGGAAACAAGGACTTGCAGAGTGAAAGAAACTGACACTGTCCCTACCTAGAGTTTTCTGTCCCTAGAATAAATGTTTTTTTTAAGCACAATATAGCACAAGGACAATTAACTCACTGTCCTTACAGGTCCCTGGAAACAAGGACTTGCAGAGTGAAAAAAAAAAAACACTCTCCCTACCTACAGTTTTCTGTCCCTAGAAAAAATGTTTTTTTTAAGCACAATATAGCACAAGGACAATTAACTCACTGTCCTTACAGGTCCCTGGAAACAAGGACTTGCAGAGTGAAAGAAAAAAAACACTCTCCCTACCTACAGTTTTCTGTCCCTAGAAAAAAATGTTTTTTTTAATCACAATATAGCACAAGGAAAATTAACTCACTGTCCTTACAGGTCCCTGGAAACAAGGACTTGCAGAGTGAAAGAAAAAAAACACTCTCCCTACCTACAGTTTTCTGTCCCTAGAAAAAATGTTTTTTTTAATCACAATATAGCACAAGGAAAATTAACTCACTGTCCTTACAGGTCCCTGGAAACAAGGACTTGCAGAGTGAAAGAAACTGACACTGTCCCTACCTAGAGTTTTCTGTCCCTAGAATAAATGTTTTTTTTAAGCACAATATAGCACAAGGACAATTAACTCACTGTCCTTACAGGTCCCTGGAAACAAGGACTTGCAGAGTGAAAGAAAAAAAACACTCTCCCTACCTACAGTTTTCTGTCCCTAGAAAAAATGTTTTTTTTAATCACAATATAGCACAAGGAAAATTAACTCACTGTCCTTACAGGTCCCTGGAAACAAGGACTTGCAGAGTGAAAGAAACTGACACTGTCCCTACCTAGAGTTTTCTGTCCCTAGAATAAATGTTTTTTTTAAGCACAATATAGCACAAGGACAATTAACTCACTGTCCTTACAGGTCCCTGGAAACAAGGACTTGCAGAGTGAAAAAAAAAAAACACTCTCCCTACCTAGAGTTTTCTGTCCCTAGAAGAAATGTTTTTTTTAAGCACAATATAGCACAAGGACAATTAACTCACTGTCCTTACAGGTCCCTGGAAACAAGGACTTGCAGAGTGAAAGAAACTGACACTGTCCCTACCTAGAGTTTTCTGTCCCTAGAATAAATGTTTTTTTTAATCACAATATAGCACAAGGAAAATTAACTCACTGTCCTTACAGGTCCCTGGAAACAAGGACTTGCAGAGTGAAAGAAACTGACACTGTCCCTACCTAGAGTTTTCTGTCCCTAGAATAAATGTTTTTTTTAATCACAATATAGCACAAGGACAATTAACTCACTGTCCTTACAGGTCCCTGGAAACAAGGACTTGCAGAGTGAAAGAAACTGACACTGTCCCTACCTAGAGTTTTCTGTCCCTAGAATAAATGGTTTTTTTAAGCACAATATAGCACAAGGACAATTAACTCACTGTCCTTACAGGTCCCTGGAAACAAGGACTTGCAGAGTGAAAGAAACTGACACTGTCCCTACCTAGAGTTTTCTGTCCCTAGAATAAATGTTTTTTTTAATCACAATATAGCACAAGGAAAATTAACTCACTGTCCTTACAGGTCCCTGGAAACAAGGACTTGCAGAGTGAAAGAAACTGACACTGTCCCTACCTAGAGTTTTCTGTCCCTAGAATAAATGTTTTTTTTAATCACAATATAGCACAAGGAAAATTAACTCACTGTCCTTACAGGTCCCTGGAAACAAGGACTTGCAGAGTGAAAGAAACTGACACTGTCCCTACCTAGAGTTTTCTGTCCCTAGAATAAATGTTTTTTTTAATCACAATATAGCACAAGGACAATTAACTCACTGTCCTTACAGGTCCCTGGAAACAAGGACTTGCAGAGTGAAAGAAACTGACACTGTCCCTACCTAGAGTTTTCTGTCCCTAGAATAAATGTTTTTTTTAAGCACAATATAGCACAAGGACAATTAACTCACTGTCCTTACAGGTCCCTGGAAACAAGGACTTGCAGAGTGAAAGAAACTGACACTGTCCCTACCTAGAGTTTTCTGTCCCTAGAATAAATGTTTTTTTTAATCACAATATAGCACAAGGAAAATTAACTCACTGTCCTTACAGGTCCCTGGAAACAAGGACTTGCAGAGTGAAAGAAACTGACACTGTCCCTACCTAGAGTTTTCTGTCCCTAGAATAGTAGGATTTTTAAAACAGCTTACCTGTAAAATCCTTTTCTTGGAGTACATCACGGGACACAGAGCAGCATAGTCATTACTATGTGGGTTATATAGAATTACCTTCAGGTGCTGGCACTGGCAACTTCCAAAACAGGAAGTACCCTCCCCTATATAAGCCCCTCCCATCCGGGAGTACCTCAGTTTTGTAGCAAAGCAATACGTGTCCCCAAAAGAGGGGTGGGAGCTCTGTGTCCCGTGATGTACTCCAAGAAAAGGATTTTACAGGTAAGCTGTTTTAAAAATCCTACTTTCTTGTTCATACATCACGGGACACAGAGCAGCATAGTCATTACTATGTGGGACGTCCCAAAGCAATGCCACATGAGGGGGGGGATACACCATACATAAGCTGGGCGCCATCAGGCATGAGGATCTTTTGCGGCCTGCAACACACTGCGCCCAAAGGCGACATCCTCCTGACTTCTAACGTCCACCTGGTAGAACCTAGTAAACGTGTGTACTGAAGACCATGTTGCGGCCTTACAAATTTGCGCCAGGGAGGCCTGGTGATGCACTGCCCATGAAGTTCCAACTGCTCTCGTGGAGTGCGCCCTAACTTTGAACGGAGGCGGTCTACTTCTCAAGCCATAGGCTTGTATTATGACCTGTCGAATCCACTTGGCTAAAGTAGATTTTGATGCTGCCTGACCCTTTCTGGGGCCTTCCGGCAGAACAAACAAAGAATCCGTTCTACGAATCTGAGCAGTGGCTTTTAGATAAGCTTTAACTGCTCTTACTACATCCAAAGAATGCAATAACTTTTCCTCTACCGAGCTTGGTTTGGGGAAAAAAGAAGGAAGAACCACATCCTGGTTCAAGTGAAACCTCGATACCACCTTAGGAAGAAAGGCTGGGTGAGGACGTAATACTACTCTGTCCTTATGGATAACCAGATATGGCTCTTTACAGGACATGGCGGCTAATTCCGACACTCTTCTAGCCGAGCATATGGCTACTAAAAATATCAATTTCCTGGTGAGTAGAACCAAGGAAATGTGCCGCAAAGGTTCAAATGGCTGCTTCTGCAGAACCGACAGAACCAAATTTAGATCCCATGGGCATATGGGAGCCTTAATCGGTGGAATAATACGAGTCACACCTTGCATAAAGGATTTGACAAGTGAATGCATAGCCAGGGGCCTTTGAAATAGTATTGACAAGGCCGAAACCTGGCCCTTGATAGTACTTAAGGCAAACTTCCTGTCTACAGCCCACTGCAGGAAGTCCAGAATTCTGCCTATAACGTACTTACGTGGATGCCATTTTCTGGCCTCGCACCAAGTGATGTACGCCTTCCAAACTCTATAGTAGATCTGCCTGGATACAGGCTTCCTGGCATTGATTATAGTTGATACCACAGAGTTAGAGAGACCTCTCTTCTTTAGGATGTGGGATTCAATAGCCAGGCCGTTAAACTTAGAGTTAGTAAGGAAGGGTGGTATATCGGTCCTTGCGAAAGCAGGTCCGGACGACGTGGAAGGGTCCAAGGACTCCCCACAGACATTTTGATGATCTCCGCGTACCAGGCCCTTCGGGGCCACGCTGGAGCCACCAGGATCACCGGCTTCTTCTCCAACCTGACTCTGCGAAGGAGTCGAGGCAACAATTGTAGCGGAGGGAATGCATATATCAGTCTGAACTGATCCCAAGGGAACACCAGAGCATCCGAGCCGCAAGTGAGGGGATCCCTTGTCCGGGAGACAAATCTGTCCACCTTTGCGTTGAATCTGGATGCTAGCAGATCTACATCCGGTGTTCCCCACCGCTGACATATTGCTCGGAAGACCTCGGGATGAAGGGACCATTCCCTTGGGCATAACTGTTGGCGACTCAGAAAGTCCGCCTTCCAATTCTCCACCCCTGGAATGAAGACAGCTGATATACATGGGACATGCTTTTCTGCCCATTCCAGGATGTGACTTACTTCCCTCTGGGCTGCACGACTCCTGGTGCCTCCCTGATGATTGATATATGCCACTGCTGTGGCATTGTCTGATTGAATTCTGACAGGGGACCCTTGGAGTCTGGATGTCCAGGCTACTAGGGCGTACCGGGCTGCTCGTATCTCTAAGAGATTGATGGGCAGGGTTTTTACTACATTTGACCATCTGCCCTGGAGAGACCATTGCTCCAGTACTGCCCCCCAGCCTATAAGGCTGGCATCTGTAGTGACCACCTTCCAAGATATCGGGCTGAAGGGTTTTCCCTTTTGGAGATTCTGGGGGATCAACCACCAGCAGAGACTCTTCCGAACGGAAGGGGACAAAGCCATCGGGAAGTCTAGAGCCTGAACTTTTCCGTTCCAGGCTGACAATATGGCCCTTTGTAAATTCCTTGAGTGGAATTGGGCGTATGGCACAGCTTCGAATGATGCTACCATCTTTCCTAGCAGCCTCATGCACAGGCGTATGGACGGCTGTCTTTTTGCACAAAGCAGACGGACCAAGCCCCTCAAAGAGGATACCTTGTCTAGAGGTAAGAAAATCTTCCTCTGGTCTGAATCCAGCCGTAGCCCTAGATATACCAGGTTTTTCACTGGCTGTAGGGCTGACTTGTCCAGGTTGATGACCCAACCGTGAGATTCTAGATACTTGATTGTATCGACAATTACCACTTCTAGCTTGGCAACTGAGTGGTCCATCAACAACAGGTCGTCTAGGTATGCCATTATCGTTACACCCCGTGTTCTTAGATCGGCCAACAGTGGGGCCAGAATTTTTGTGAACACTCGTGGTGCTGTGGCCAGACCGAATGGTAAGGCTCTGAACTGAAAATGGCGCCCTTCTACTGCAAAGCGTAGGAATTTTTGATGACCTGGAAAGATGGGAACATGCAAGTAAGCATCTTTGATGTCGATCGAGGCTAACCATTCCTCCCCTTGTAGGGCAGCGGTGACCGATCGGATCGACTCCATCCGGAAAGACCGGACGTTTAGAAATTTGTTTAGACTCTTTAGGTCCAATATGGGTCTTATGTCCCCGTTTGGCTTCGGGACTGTGAAAAGGTTTGAGTAGAAACCCAACCCCCACTCTTCCATAGGAACCTCCATAATTACTCCTTGGAGCAAAAGTTGTTCTAACGCCAATAGGAGAGACCCTCTTTCCAGAGGGTCTCTTGGCATGCCTGACCACATAAAATGGGATGGAGGAGACTCTTTTAACTCCAACTTGTATCCCAGAGTTACTGCGGAGAGCACCCATCTGTCTTTGATCGTCTCCCGCCAGGTCTCTGCGAACAACTGAAGTCTTCCCCCCACCCGTTTGAGTGGGGGCAGCCCTTCATAGGCTTGACTTGGAGGCTGGTTTAGTACCTCTTCGGATCCAGGGCTTTTTATTACCCTGTGGCTGTCCCTGATTTTTGCCTCCTGAGTTTGACCGAGGAGGCCGTCGGAACTGCTTAGTAGCAGACGTCGCAGGGATAGGAGAGGTAGTCCTCTTAAAAGATGGACCCCTAGACCTCTTTTTACTCGGTAAGAGAGTACTTTTACCACTGGAAATCTTCTGGATATACTTATCCAGGTCTTCGCCAAAAAGGCGTTTCCCATGAAATGGGAAGCTAACTAAGAGCTTCTTACAGGGAGCTTCAGCAGACCAGTTTTTGAGCCACAGAAGCCTACGCATATGTACCAAAGACAGCGTGAGGCGGGAGGCCTGATGGATAGAATCCTTGATGGCGTCAACCGCAAAGCATAATGCTCTAGGCAGATCAGCCAGAGCCTGGGCCTGCTGGTCTGGCAAATCCCTCAGGACCATTTTCATTTGATCCTTTAAAGCTTGGCAGACCCCAATAGCTGCCACTGCTGGCTGTGTAACAGCCCCTGCTGTGGAAAAAGCAGATTTTAATAAAGATTCCAATTTTTTATCCACTGGATCTTTGAACATTTGAACATTATCTACTGGACATGTCAGTGATTTGTTCACAGAAGAGATGGCTGCATCCACCGTAGGAACATTCCATCTCTGAGTGAACTTTTCCTCCATGGGATAGATCACCGGAAACCTTTTAGGCGGAACAAATAGTTTATCAGGATGTTCCCAGTCCTGGTATATAAGTCCTTCCAATAATGGATGTATTGGAAAGGAGCAATTAACCTGGGGAGCTTTTAGCGACCCCAATGAGGAGACAGCAGTAGTTGATGGTTCAACCAGAGGCATTTTAAATGCAGATCGAACCATGTCAGTTAGGGTCTGGACCCACAATCTTTCAGTCTGTGATGCTGAAAATGGTTCATCTACTGTCGATTCCTCAAAAACAGAGCTAACCTCCTCCTGATCCCCTTCAGGTAGGACGGTCCCTTCCTGGGACTGTTGCTCTGCCAACAGGCACTCTAATGGAGGTGATGGAGATCTGGCGCGCTTTCTTTCCTGTAGAGAAGAAGCGATCAATGCAGCCAATCTCTGCTCCAATCCCTCCAGAGTTGAGGAAAAAACCTCCTCTGTTATATATGCAGGAGCAGGTGGACTGAGGACAGCCGCAGTACCTGGCACTCCCGGGGGTTCCTTATGGGTATTAACCTCTGATTTCTCAGGGGAGGAGGATGCAGATGACTGCTCCAGATCCTCAGAGCCCGATGGAGACCCCCTACACTTCCTGAGAGGTATATCTCGGAGTTTTTTTTAGGCGGCATATTCCTTAGTTCAAAGCTGAGGTATTCCAGCCGCAATACACCCCTTACTGAAATAGTCTAATGCAATTTGCTGCTATGTACATCAGTGGGTGTCTACTAATGCGTCTTTCTGGGGATGCCTGTATCAACCGCCCGCTGTAAGCCCCTATACCATGCTACCAGCTCCTTTTCATGCTCTGTGTCCATAGCAAGCAGCGTGGACTGAGTCCTTTTATCTTGCTGGGACGCCCGCACATGCGCAGAAGCGCTGGGCGCACAGAGCGCGTCATCCGCCAGGCTCCGCCCCCTTTTTTGAAGCTAAACCTTATAAAAGGAAAGCATGTGTGCTCGCGCACGCGCGTGCACGTGTGCGCTCTTGGCGCCATGTAGGGAGAGGAGCCAGGGTCCCTGTTTCACCAGGACTCGGGGATGGAAGGAAACTACTTGGCAGCATGACAGAGGAATGCAGCTTCCCTGATAGAGAGCTCACTCATCTGCCTGGACTTTCACCATGGAAGGAATAGTCCCAAGAAAAAAGACGTTCCACAGCGGCCTCTAGTGGACAAACACAGGTACCGCACTTTTGTCTTTTTTTTTTTTTTTTTTTAAAACCTCCTTTATGAAAAACATTTCCAGGTTTACAGTTTTTTTAAAACTTCCCTTATGAAAAAACATTTCTAGGATTTCTTAGGCATATACAGCTATTAGCGGGAATACCTTTAGGTAACAGGCAGAAAGACATATTAGGCTTGGGGGTCCCCTCAATAGAACCAAGTTCCTGAGGGGCCCCCACTTACCTTTTCCCCGCCGCAGGACTTTGTTTGGTCCACAGAAGCCCAAACTTCACCTCTCACGGCAGGCATTGTACTAGACCTTCAGGGACCGGGTTCCCAAGGATTCCACTCCCCTGGACCTGTATAGCACCCTGCACAGATAGCCTCTTGGTTTTGGGTATGACCAGAGCTCTGGATCCCAGGGTCCAGCCCTCCTAAGAGAGGCATTACAGGCAAAACCTTGCTCTTCTCTGCAAGGCCCGGGTACCGACCGTTTAGCTATGAAGCTTTTTTGGTCGGATCCGGAATAGCTTGCTAAGGCCCAGAGAACCTGTACACAAGCCCAGATGAATACATGTTAACCTTGGCCAACACCTTAGACACTGGCAAAAAACTGAGGTACTCCCGGATGGGAGGGGCTTATATAGGGGAGGGTACTTCCTGTTTTGGAAGTTGCCAGTGCCAGCACCTGAAGGTAATTCTATATAACCCACATAGTAATGACTATGCTGCTCTGTGTCCCGTGATGTATGAACAAGAAAAATGTTTTTTTTAATCACAATATAGCACAAGGAAAATTAACTCACTGTCCTTACAGGTCCCTGGAAACAAGGACTTGCAGAGTGAAAGAAACTGACACTGTCCCTACCTAGAGTTTTCTGTCCCTAGAATAAATGTTTTTTTTAAGCACAATATAGCACAAGGACAATTAACTCACTGTCCTTACAGGTCCCTGGAAACAAGGACTTGCAGAGTGAAAGAAAAAAAACACTCTCCCTACCTACAGTTTTCTGTCCCTAGAAAAAATGTTTTTTTTAATCACAATATAGCACAAGGAAAATTAACTCACTGTCCTTACAGGTCCCTGGAAACAAGGACTTGCAGAGTGAAAGAAACTGACACTGTCCCTACCTAGAGTTTTCTGTCCCTAGAATAAATGTTTTTTTTAATCACAATATAGCACAAGGACAATTAACTCACTGTCCTTACAGGTCCCTGGAAACAAGGACTTGCAGAGTGAAAGAAACTGACACTGTCCCTACCTAGAGTTTTCTGTCCCTAGAATAAATGTTTTTTTTAAGCACAATATAGCACAAGGACAATTAACTCACTGTCCTTACAGGTCCCTGGAAACAAGGACTTGCAGAGTGAAAGAAAAAAAACACTCTCCCTACCTACAGTTTTCTGTCCCTAGAAAAAATGTTTTTTTTAATCACAATATAGCACAAGGAAAATTAACTCACTGTCCTTACAGGTCCCTGGAAACAAGGACTTGCAGAGTGAAAGAAACTGACACTGTCCCTACCTAGAGTTTTCTGTCCCTAGAATAAATGTTTTTTTTAATCACAATATAGCACAAGGACAATTAACTCACTGTCCTTACAGGTCCCTGGAAACAAGGACTTGCAGAGTGAAAGAAACTGACACTGTCCCTACCTAGAGTTTTCTGTCCCTAGAATAAATGTTTTTTTTAAGCACAATATAGCACAAGGACAATTAACTCACTGTCCTTACAGGTCCCTGGAAACAAGGACTTGCAGAGTGAAAGAAACTGACACTGTCCCTACCTAGAGTTTTCTGTCCCTAGAATAAATGTTTTTTTTAAGCACACTATAGCAGAAGCACAAAACACACTGACACTCTCCCTACCTATCCTTCTCTTTCCCTAAACTAAAGGAATCCAGGTTAAGCAAGAAAGAAATAACAGTCACTGTCCCTGCCTATGCTACTCTATCCCTGCTCCGGAACACACTACACTAGGCCGCCGTGCTGGCGGCCTTTTATAGTGTGGGGCGTGTACTAAACACCCTCAGCAATAATTGGCCACAGGCATCCTGCCTGTGGCCAATCATTGCTCTCCTCGCTGCCGGCGCTGTGATTGGCCAAGCATGCGGGGTCACAGTGCATGCTTGGCCAATCACAGCGCCTGGATGACACTGCGATGGCGTAGTGCATTGTGGGCCGTTCGCGTCACTCGAATTTGGCGCGAACGGCCCAAATCGTTCGATCTTCGTCGAACGATCGAACAGCCAATGTTCGAGTCGAACGTATGTTCGACTCGAACACGAAGCTCATCCCTAGTGACCGCCAATCACCGCTCTCTGTTCTGCCCATCCAGTGCTCACTGGAGCGCCAGGCTGTAATGTGGGTAGGAGTGACTGGCTCAGGCTCTCATCGGCTCTCAGATAGGCTGGGCCAGCTGCCAGTCAGGCATCTGGGTGGATCTTGACCTTAAAGTTAGAATCCTTCCAGAGCCTAGACTGGCTCTGTGACATCAGCCAACAGCTAGCTTTAGCATGCTGATGGCTAAATCTGTGTCACAGGAGTGCAGAAAAAAGTCCACTCCAGTGACCCAGAAGGGAAGTATGAAAATAAAGGCTTTGGCCATACTTGTAAAGGCAGAAGGTTTTTTATCTGGGGGTGATAAAAAAAATCTTCTGTGTGTAGCAGCCTCCCCAGCACCCCCTAATTACTTACCTGAGCCCCATCTCTCTCCAGCAATGTCCACGTGTGTCTTAGCCGTCCGGGACTCTCCTCCTGATTGGCTGAGACACAGCAGTGGCGCCATTGGCTCCTGCGGCTGTCAATCAAAGTCAGTTAGCCAATAAGGGGAGAGAGGGGGTGGTGCCGGGTCGGGGCTCCGTGTATGAATGGACACAGGGAGCTGTGACTCGGCTCTGGTGCCCACATAGCAAGCTGCTGGCTGTGGGGGGCACTCCATAGGAAGAAGGGGCCCGGAGCACAGAAGAGGGACCCGAGAAGAGTAGGATTCAGGCTGCTCCGTGCAAAACCACTGCACAGAGGTAAATATGACATGTTTATTATTTAAAAAAAATAATTAAACAAGACTTTACAATCATTTTAACAATGGCGTACATGTGGAAGAATCAAAAAGAATTATGACCTGTGTGTGACCCATAGGTGTGTAAAACCTATTGCATCAGGGTGTGCAACTGTGTACCCCAAAGGTCAAACACGTGACATACGCATGTATGTGTGTATAGCCCCGGGATGTTGATCTCCCTGCCAACACAGTGAAAGAAGTGCGTTAGCAGAGCGTATGGCAGAGCCGGTAAGAGGGAGATCCTTCTCATCTCCGCACCGGCACACAGAGTAATAATGCTAATGCGCACTAGGTGATTAGGGTGTGCTCAGGCACACCGGCACACCCTGTTTGCTCGCCTATGGTGTGGCCACTCTATCTGCTCAGTATATCATAGCAGATACAATGTAAGCTGTGTAGTGAACGGTGGTTACATTCAGAATGTCTTTTCAGGTAAAAGGATTATTTTGGCGACTTGTAATTTAGTTGGCTCTCCTTATAAAAAAAAAATCTACTTTCAATTGAAGCAATGCTATTATTTTAAAAAAAATACATGCCCAGAGTCCTTCATAAATCGCTGTAAGTCAGGACACAGAAATAAATTGTCATCTATCTGCATTATTGATCCCAATCTCTTGTTTCTAGTGGCTCATACAGTGACACTGGGCCTTCTTCTCAACATGAACCAAGTAATTTCTCAGATGTCTCCATTCTTGTGTGTCTACTAAGATAGTGTTTTTCCAGTATTAACAATCAGGAATCGTCATAGACAGAAGTCTAGCCAGTAATATGTAGAAATGGATAGAGACAACAAGCTGTCAGCACATTATCATACATGGCTCCATTGGGAAGCCCAAATATGGCTCCTGTAACCAGTGAGCAGAATGGATATGGTAACAGTAAGGGGCCTGGCCAGAGATGACATGTACACAGTATGTTGCTTAAGAGTAATTGCTATACATACATATAAGCTGGCCAGCAACAGCGAAAATCATACTCTAAAATCAATGCACAGTAAGTTATTTTGGCATACTTACAGACTGTTAACAAGACAGTAAGTTGTCAGCAATAACAATAGCATACGGAGAGAACAGCTTTCTAGCCAGCAAGAAGAAATAGAAAAGCTACATGCATATCAATACAAACGTACAAACCAACAAAATATGTATTTTTTACATTCTAATGTCTAACTCCAGTCTACCAAAAAAACAACAACATTTTTTTCATTTGATATCTGAATTCATTTTAACCACTTAAGGACCACCTCACGCGATATACGTCGGTAGAATGGCACGGCTGGGCACATCAACGTACAGGTACATTGCCGTTTAAGAGCCCAGCCGTGGGTCGCGACCCGGTCCTGAGCTCCGTGACCGTGCCCGCAGGACCCGCGGACCCGATCGCCGCCAGTGTCCCGCGATCGGGTCACAGAGCTGAAGAACAGGGAGAGGTGAGTGTAAACAAACCTTTCCCCATTCTTCTCCGTGGCATGTCAGTGATCGTCTGTTCCCTGTCATCGGAACAGACGATCAGTGACATGTAACGTGTAGCCACGCCCCCCTACAGTAAGAATCACTTCTTAGGGTACACTTAACCCCTACAGCGCCACCTAGAGGTTAACCCCTTCACTGCCAGTGTCATTTTCACAGTAACCAGTGCATTTTTATAGCACTGATCGCTGTAAAAATGACAATGGTCCCAAAAATGTGTCAAAAGTGTCCGACGTGCCCGCCATAATGTCACGAAAAAAATCACTGATCGCCGTCATTACTATTAAAAAAATTTTTTTTTATAAAAATGCCATAAAACTACCCCCTATTTTGTAAACGCTATAACTTTTGCGCAAACCAATCAATAAACGCTGATTGCGATTTTTTTTTTTACCAAAAATATGTAGAAGAATACGTATCGGCCTAAACTGAGGAAAAAAATGTGTTTTTATATATTTTTGGGCGATATTTATTATAGCAAAATGTAAAAAATATTGCATTTTTTTCAAAATTGTCGCTCTATTTTTTGTTTATAGCGCAAAAAATAAAAACCGCAGAGGTGATCAAATACCACCAAAAGAAAGCTCTACTTGTGGGGAAAAAAGGACGCCAATTTTGTTTGGGAGCCACGTCAAACGACCGCGCAATTGGCAAAAAAGGGCCTGGTCCTTTAGCTGCATATTGGTCCGGGGCTTACGTGGTTAAAGAGGGACTTGCATTGTGATTGCTTTAAAACACTATTAGTAATCTTCTCCCACTGACCAGCAGTAGGGGGGACAATGTTACTGATCACTACACTTTGTACACATTGCTGTATCTTACTTAGTCTTGACCCCTGCACTACATCCACTGTGTTGTACATTATACTCCTGACCCCTGCACTATATATGCTATGCTTCAGCCCATCAGCAGCCACAACAGGCTTTGCAGTAGTCAGCAGGATGAACAGTGTCAAATGATGTTTTTTGCATATGTAGCGGGCATGCACTTTCTTTCCTGTATTTAAAACTGGCAGAGACACCAGTAATGTGCAGTTCCCTGCAGCTCAGCGGGTGGCGCTGTCGCCTTGGGCTGGGGTTGAACCATTGCTGTGTGCCGTACCCTTTTTGTCCTCCCTCGGCAGTGGTATGGTGGGGCAGGGAACCCGCCGTGCCTGCTGGGAGAGGGTATAAAGGGGGCGGCCATTTTTGGTGGGGGGAGTCGAGTCCCGGGCACCTTCAGCCTGAGGGTGGTGGTTCGTGTCGGTCCTCTAGGTGGCCTAGGCCTGGAGGACTTTCGGAGGTCGTGTTCCATCCCAGGCACCTTTAGCCTGGGGTGAGGTACTTGGATGGCGGTCCAGGACTGAGGGTCCCGGACTGAGGCTCCGCGAGGGAGGAACTTCCTAGGGGACCCCGGGAGTGGGTACCCGAATCCAATGGCGTAAGGGACCGGAGGAGGTACTTACCTGAAGACCTGGTGCAGCAAATTGCCAGTGACGGGTGAGCCTCCGGAGACCACCGGGAGGGATGTCTTCCTCGATTGGGAGCAGAAACCTACTTCTGGGAAGGAAGTAGGAGCGTTCATTGTGCCTGGGCCTACTCGCATCCACACCCCCTGTCTGTTCTGTTCGTTGAGGGAGTCCAACTGATTGTGTTCACTTTTCCATGAGAAGATTAAAGGAGTGTTGGACTTTAGTGGTGTGGGGCTCATTTTCTGGCAGACATTGTTCAAGAAAACCACCAGGAGGAGTCTCCAGATGCAGAACACCGACCCGAAGGTAAAAGAGGATTGTCTCTCACTGCACATACATCTGCAGGGGGACTTGGCGTGGTGACCCCGCACTCTCTCCTCAGAGGTACCCCTAGACAAGAGCAAGAACAGTTGAGAGGAGAGAGAGGGGGCCGCTATATTTTATGCAATTTTCTGTCCTTATTATAATATGCAGGTGCAGCATTTTAAAATAAAATGTTACTATAGGTTAAAGATATGCCTCTTGTAAAACCATTCCTGTTTTAAACTTTCATATTTGCTGAAAGGTCCACTTAAATGTGTACTGTTTATAGCAAGAATGAAGCTGCTGTAAAGGGTTAACCTGTAAGCACTGCATATCTTTTGACAATCATGTCATATCGCAACCATGTACTTCTGAGCTGTAGGCCTGTTTTTCGCATTATCTTCTTAGTGTCCTAGAGCTGAGTTTGGTGCCCACCCTTTGTGATTTAAACAGAGAAGCACTACACCTACATATCTCATCTCTACACATAAAGGATGCACCCACACATCATATCAAGATAATTGGGTTTGAGCCAAACACATGTATAGGCTTTGTTGATGTAAGCATGTGGATTGATGGCCCTGTCTGGAACATCGGCTTTAAACGGGATTACAGCTAATATAAAAAAGGGGTCACATGTTGAAATAGCTTCCAGTTCTTTCGTTTATGGATAAGTAAGCATCAGCAACAGACAAGATCAGTTTGAACATACTGTGCTAATTTAAATCAAATCAAAGTTTATAGAGGAGCCCCTTCCATATTGTTAGAGGGGCCCTTGTTCATCACACCAGTTAGTGTAATAGAATACATTCACAAGGGATTATTCCCAAAACATGAGGAAGCTTTAAGCTCTTGCAGAATCCACTGATGTGAAAAGCTAAATTTACCCTGTAAAACATCTAATGAATGGGCATGGAACATTTCAGGTTTTATTGATAAAGAGCATAGAAGAAAGCCGGATTGGATCCTGACCTCGTAGTGGAAATGTTCTGCCACTGTTCCTGTAGAGCAGGGTCAAAAAAACACGAATGTCCTGTACACATGATCGGTTTTTCCAATGAAAAAAGTCCGTAGACTTTTTTCATCGTTAAAACCGATCATTATTTTTGGGCCCCGTCTGACTTTTTTCCATCGGTGTAAAAAAATAGAACATGTTTTAAATTTTTCCGATGGAAAAAAAAACGATAGGAAATTCCGATCGTCTGTGTGGAACTCCAACGGAGAAAAAACCCACGCATCCTCAGAATCAAGTCGACGCATGCTCAGAAGCATTGAACTTTATTTTTCTCGGCTCGTCTGAGTGTTTTACGTCACGGCGTTTTGGACGGTCGGATTTTTGTCTGATGGTGTGTATGCAAGACTGATGGAAGTCAGCTTCATCGGAATTCCGACGGAAAATTCCATCGGATTTTATTCCACTGATCGTGTGTACAGGGCATAACCCTATGGGCGCTTCCTGGTGTTACTGACCTGAAGGTTAAGCTTAATGTATGATTGACATCGCTGTGGGATTAACTAAAAGCACCTCCTAAAATACGAAAAGATTAGGGAGGATGTTCAAGTTGGAAACAGCACTCAGAACCAATTAGGCTGATTTAATATACCTTATGTCTGTAAATTGTCTTTCCTATACTTTCATTTGGTTGAAGATTGATGCTGGAAAAAGTCTGAATGCAGAGGCAATACCAAACTTTTTTGGGCCTCTCAGCATCTCTTTATTAATACCTACCAATCATACACAAATGCCTTGTAGAGTATGAGAATGTAAGCGTGAAATCCTCTTCCAGCTAATAAACAGATAATGATGATTCTCTTGGCGCGATGGGAGAGAAGTGAACAGGCATTCTTCAGTCTGAGCTGCGCTCCCCCAGGGCCATGAATTTAGAAACAGGAGCTGTCTGTGCTTTTACATCGCTTTCACAAAGTTAGATCTATTGTAAGGATTTAGGAGTAGTTTGGAAAGTAATTTCAAAATAGGTAATTTAAAAAAAAAAATTAAAGTGATATTTTGCTGTAAAGAAATTGAAATGTAAGTGGCTTTATAGAAAACACGAATTTCATAAAAGTAAGCCTATAATGATTTTTATTTTTATTTTTAAGGCTGAACTCTGGAAAACTGAAAGAAGACTTCCTTTGCAGTGGGGATCCACCTGCACTGCAACGGTTAACTGCTCATTTATGCTGACCAGGCACAGCAGTTTTACTTACTCGATCCTCTACTGCCACAGGCTCTCCCTCGGCTGCTAAACTGGTCCCTGTAGCCTCTCTCCCCTGCATTCTGGTGGTCTAAAGTCCTATGACATCACTAAGACTGATGCAGCCCTGCATTGGACTTGAGGATACCAAGGGACAGTACACCACTAGAACAGAGGGGAGCACCGTTTGCCAAGAGAACAGAGGATCAGATAAGTAAAAGTACTCCTACCATCCCCTAGACCAGGGGTCTCCAAGCGTTTTAAACAAAGGGCCGGTTTACTGTCCTTCAGAGCTTAGGGGGGCCGGACTTTGGCCATTGGGAGTACAAAATGTCCCAACATCAGTGGGAGTAAGCAATCCCCCATCAGTGGTGTCAGTGGGAGGAATTGTGCCCTGTCATTGGTGTCATTGGGTATAATTGTGCTCAGTCATTGGTGTCATTAGGTGGAATTGTGCCCCATCATTGGTGTCATTGGCCCCATTGCTGGTGTCATTGGGAGGAACTGTGCCCCTTCGTTGATGTCATTGGTAGGAATTGTGCCCCATCGTTGGCAAAATTGGGAGAAATTGGACCCGTCTTTGGTGTCATTGGCCCCATTGTAGGTGTAATTGGTAGGAACTGCGCCCCATCGTTGATGTTATTGGTACAAACTGTGCCGCATCCTTGATGTAATTGGTAGGAACTGTGCCCCAGCGTTGATGTCATTGGTAGGAATTGTGCCCTATCGTCGGCACATATCGTGGCCTTCATTAGTATCAGTGAATAAAATAGCACCCCAAGGGCCAGAAAAAAGCAAGCAAAGGGCCACATCCGGCCCCCAGGCCACAGCTTGGAGACCACTGCCCCAGACTAAACGATCAGTTTACGCTTGAAGTGCGGGACCAGTCTGACTGCAAGGGAGGACTTCAAAGTTTTCTGGAGTTCAGCTAAAGGGTCTCTTTAACTAGAATAAAAAAGACTAAAAGGACTAAAAGGAGAACGCTGCAGAAAGCAGCACCATGTCATTATGTGGAACGAGTCTCTGCAGAATTCAGGATCCACCCACTGGTAGAGGAAGTTGGGGTTGAGAGGACCTGTGATGTCATATGATATTATTTTGTGATCTTATGATAAATATGTTGTCATGTTACAGTATGTCACTGGGTCATCAATTTTACATGGAAGATTGTGGTTTGGTCGGGTTGCCATTACTTCCCCCCCCCCCCCCCCCCAAGGGTTTTTTGTGTCAGCACAGATGACCGAGACAATGAATTAAAAATAACATACATATGTGAAAAAATATATAATTTTTTTTCGCACAAAAAAAATATATTTTTTATATACCGTATATACTCGAGTATAACCTGACCCGAATATAAGCCGAGGCACCTAATTTTACCACAAAAAACTGGGAAAACGTTTTGACTCGAGTAAAAGCCTAGGGTGTCTATCTGCATGCCTCACTGTGCCTCACTTTGCCTCACTGTGTCCACGTCCATGCCTCACTGTGCCCATGCCTCACTGTGCCCATGCCTCATTGTGCCTATGCCTCACTGTCACTGTGCCCATGCCTCACTGTGTCCATGCCTCACTGTGCCCAATCTCCCTACCTGATCTCCTGCGCTGTGTGACTAGACTGACGTTTAACATGGGAGTCTATGGAAGGGGTGCCCGGCTTTGAAAAATCGGTGCTCCCCGGCTGTAGGTCCCCTGGACAACAAACTTTGCACACTTATAGATAAAGAGTGGGGCTACATGTGTGCCAAGTCTGGGGTCCAGGGGAGCTAGGGCCTGACGATACCATGTCACCAAAATCACCGGAGAAATTACATTTTAACATGGGAGTCTATGGAAGGGGTGCCTGGATTTGAAAAAGCGGTGCTCCCCGGCCGTAGGTCCCCCGGATAACAAACTTTGTAGACTTGTAGAGGAAGAGTGGGGCTACATTTGTGCCAAGCTGGGATCCAGGGGACCTACGGCTGGCCGGAATCAGGCTCACAAAGTGAAGATGGACACAGACTCGAGTATAAGCCGAGGGGGGCATTTTCAGCACAAAAAAATGTGCTGAAAAACTCGGCTTATACTCGAGTATATACGGTAATTAAAATCTACACATACATTTAATGCTGTCAATTTAACACAAAACAGCATATGTAATAGACTGTCAATTTCATATAACCATCCTGATGTTGATAACATAATTGATGCATACTGTACATATATTATTTTGTGTTTCTTCGTTGGCACAAAAAACCTTTGGGAATAAATACTTTCCATGCTGGGTAGTCAGCATGGTAAGTCAAAACATTCAAGTCCCCACCTTATTTTAAATGTTATTCAAGTGGTTTGGTGAACACGTGAACAGCGAATCTGCATTAAAAATACAGCAAAATGCCTGAGCGGAATACAATGAAGGTGTAAAGCTATGATAAATCGATTAGATGTTATGTCCCTTCATGTGTTCAAAAAAATCTATACCATTAAATGCCATTTTCATGCAACCTATTTCATGCTTCTTACTATATTAGCAGTCCACTCTTCTTAATATTCTGAGTTCCTTAGTACAACCTGTATGGCTGCTTGCAGCAAGGAAAGAGGAAGGACAAGGATAGACGCCATACTACTCATGGCTGCATGCTTATGTTGTTAATGAAAAGTGTTGGTTACTTTATATAAATAATAATTTCCTGGTAAACCTATCAGAACAAATATCAGGCCAACATGCCTGTTTCACTTCAAGTACCTAGCTTGGATGGCTTGGCTGTGGTGCATTCTATTGTGGTTCATTGGTTGTTATTGAGCTCACTGGTGACTCCACAGTGTATCCAGGTGGCTAGTTAGGGCAAACAAGAGTAAAAAATATGTGCTACCGCTGTGACTGTATACAAGGTCTATACAAGGTCAGCTCATCTCATAGGGAGCGGTAACACCATGCTTCCTGCTTAGTTTATCTGGTTTGAATTCATTATGTGCCACAGCTGGGTTCATCTCATAGAGCAGAGCTCTTATGTACCAAATACTTATGAACAATTTGGTCCTTAAAAAGTTTCTCCAACTATCTGTGAGAGTGCAAGGCCCTGCCAATATATGAATTTAGGTAGAAAGGACACAGGATTCTCAAAGTTATTGTTTGAGAGTCTCTGGTGTGTTTATTGTGAGTAAAGAAAATTCTTTCTCTGGGTTTTGTAATCCCGGCACAGGGCCTAGAGTTTGAAGGTTCTGAGGTGCCTTGGGTGGGAAGGAACCCTCAATCCTGTGCCTGGGATTTGCTAGATGCCTGCATTCTGAGTGAGTACAGGGTTGTTATAAACCAGCTCTTAAGCCTCGTACACACGACCGGTTCTCTCTGCAAGAAACAACAAGAAAACTGCTGGGAGAGCTTTCTTGCCGAGAAAACCGTTGGTGTGTATGGTTTCTTGTCGGGAAAACTGCCGGGAATCTCAACGAGAAAAATAGAGAACCTGCTTTCTATTTTCTCGTCAGGATTCTCGTTTTTCTCGTCGGGATTCTCGTCGGCCTGTTTCCCGACGAGAAAATCGGTCGTGTGTATGCTTTTCCGAGTCTTAAAAAACTGCACATGCTCAGAATCAAGTATGAGACGGGAGCGCTCCTTCTGGTAAAACTAGCGTTCGTAATGGAGAAAGCACATTCGTCACGCTGTAACGAACTGAAAGCACGAAGACTGAAAAGCGCGAATCGTCTCTCCCCAAACTTTTACTAACACACGGTAACACAAGATCAACAAAAGCAGCCCAAGGGGTAGCACCATTGGAATCAAACTTCCCCTTTATACTGCCGTCGTAACGTGTTGTACGTCACCGCGCTTTACAACGACGAGATTTTTAATTGACAATGTGTATGCAAGGAAAGCTTGACAAGAATCCTGTCAAGCTTGACAAGAATCCTGTCAAGCTTGACAAGAATCTCGTCGAGAAAACCGACGTTTTTTTTTACGACGGGATTCTCGGCCGTGTGTACGAGGCTTGAGAGTAGCTCAGAGCAGTGTGGGTTGCGGTTGTTGTTGCGTGTAGACAGAGCCCTATCAGTTGATGTTGGAGACTGCATCCCTTCTGAGGGGTATTCCTGTCCCAAGGACTGGGAAAGTTGGGACAGCTACGCAGGTCTGGGAGGCCAAGAAAGCTGAGGCAGCTAGTGGGTCCAGAGGGCAGGAGGGAATCTGGAAGTCTTTGGAGGGAGCAAGCTTGAGGGACTGGAAACCCCTGTCAGGAGGGCCAGGAGTGGGCCAGTACAATGAGGTGCTGCAAACAAGGCTAAGGGAGCCTAAGAAACATATGGTCAGGAAGACCATGCTAACAGTGGCAGAGCTGCTGAAATGTAGCCAGGTGGGCTGGCATTTTTCATAATTTTTTTTAGGGAAGACCCCTGTGTGGGAAATCCATGTTTGTGAACTTTTTTTTAATTTTCTTTAATAAAAGTAGACTGCTGAGCTCTCAACTTTAGTTCCTGTCCAACGTGGCTAAACATCATCCATATAACAAATCTTTGTTGGAGAATGTAACAGAGAAAGTAGGAATACTCCTAGGTTGGCAGAAACACGTGAAATTCCGTGATGGGTGAAAATGGGGTGAGAGATTTCGGTTACAGGGAGATCATGCCAATGGAGTCTCCAAATGATAAAGAAGACCTGCTGTTGACTTGGCCAGTTTAAAACCAAAATTTCATATTTAGATATAATACAAATTACCACTTTGGGCTATAAGGTAGAACTCTCCTTCCCCATACATTCTGCAACTTACTAAGCTATATACTACACACAAATAAATCGTTTCTTTAACCCCAGTAAAGGGCAGCAATGGTTATACACGACGTGAGATATTCGCATTGTTAGGATCATGGCATCATCTTTTGTTATACATTTTAAATCAGATGTTCAACTGTTGACTGGTTCTATGTAAAAAAAATTAAACTTTCAAAACATACCTGTACATATACATATTCCATAAAAAAAAAAAAAATATATATATATATATATATATATAGCAGAATTATGATTACTGTACCCATAAAGTATCTCCGTTAACAGCAATTGTAAGATTTTACTGAACTGATTTTTTTTTTACTGAACATGCTATAAAGGCAGCATTTGTATCCATCACTTTCTTGTGTCTCCCGCTGTCTGTCTCTCTGCTCACAACAGCCTATAAATGTGCACAAGAGAAAGGAGCGGATAGGCTCTGGTAATATGTATAGGACTTGCTCTGCACTTTCCATGCGTCTCTGCTGCCTTAGAAATTAAAGTAAAGTATGTGAAAGCTGAATTCTCCACCAGAATAAAGGAAGTCAAGAGGCTGGGGAGCCATTTAAAGACACCTGTGAACTAGATTGGTGTACAATAGGTGATTGTTTGTCAATTTTTCAATCCATATTGCATATGGTATACCTGAAATCCCAGTTGTACGCAAAGCCGGGTTTATGGATGAAGCCGGCAGTCTCACATAGATAAGGTGCGTACATTCTGACATACCAGGACTTGTATAGTCTGCTGATGTCATAGGCTTTGGGGCTGGTAACTGCCAGATGTCATTGCATGTGCTATATCCATTAGGGATGTGCTAGACATTGGCCACCTGACCATTGAAATAAAGGTAGCTGCAATGTTCTAGTGAAACTTTGGAAAGTAATATTTAGCTTTCTTTGTGAGCAGTTCCTCATCATAAATCTTTTAGTAGCGTGTTCAAATATGATGCTGTATTACCTATTATTTAAAAGGCTACAATCTGGACAAAATAGTGTACTGTTAGCTGTACAGTACACAATTATTATGTAATGATGCTATTCAATATATATATTTAATTTACAAGTATTTTTTTGTTTTCATTTATTACAGATATTTACAGTATTTTACAAAAGTGAGTACACACCTTACATTTTTGTAAATATTTTATTATATCTTTTCATGTGACAACACTGAGAGCCCATTCACACAGGGGCGGCACGACTTGTCCCGCGACTGTGCCGGGCGATCCTAACACGACTTCAGAGGTGACTTCAAAAATGACTTCTGTATTGAAGTCAATGGAAGTCGCCCTGAAGTCGTCTTGAAGTAGTACAGGAACCTTTTTCTAAGTCGGAGCGACTTGAGTCGCTCCTATTAGAACAGTTGCATTGTACAGAACGGGACGCGACTTGCCCCTGTGTGAATGGGGTCTTAAGAAATGACACTTTGCTACAATGTAAAGTAGTGAGTGTACAGCTTGTATAACAGTGTAAATTTGAAGAAAGCCCGCAAACAGTTTGCTGAAGACAAGCAGACTAAGGACATGTATTACTGGAACCATGTCCTGTGGTCTGATGAGACCAAGATAAACTTATTTGGTTCAGATGGGCACAAGCGTGTGTGGCGGCAACCAGGTGAGGAGTACAAAGACCTACAGTCAAGCATGGTGGTGGGAGTGTCATGGTCTGGGGCTGCATGAGTGCTGCCGGCACTGGGGAGATACAGTTTATGGAGGGAACCATGAATGCCAACATGTACTGTGACATACTGAAGCAGAGCATGATCCCCTCCCTTCGGAGACTGGGCCGCAGGGCAGTATTCCAACATGATAACGACCCAAAACACACCTGCAAGACGACCACTGCCTTGCTAAAGAAGCTGAGGGTAAAGGTGATGGACTGGCCAAGCAAGTCTCCAGATCTAAACCCTATTAAGCATCTGTGGGGCAAACGGAAGGTGGACGGGCGCAAGGTCTCTAACATCCACCAGCTCTGTGATCATGGATGAGTGGAAGAGGACTCCAGTGGCAACCTGTGAAGCTCTGGTGAACTCCATGCCCAAGAGGGTTAGGGTTAGGGCAGTGCTGGAAAATAATGGTGGCCACACAAAATATTGACACCTTGGGCCAAATTTGGACATTTTCACTTAGGGGTGTACTCAATTTTGTTGCCAGCAGTTTGGACATTATTGGCTGTGTGTTGAGTTATTTTGAGGGGACAGCAAATTTACATTGTTTTACAAGCTCTACACTCACTACTTTACATTGTAGCAAAGTGTAATTTTTTCAGTGTTGTCACATGAAAAGATATAATAAAATATTTACAAAAATGTAAGGGGTGTACTCACTTTTGTAAAATACTGTATACTGTATAGCACTGGCAATTTTACAGTGTTCTCAATAAATATTGTGCATTTGCATCAGTCCCTGCCACCAAGGAGCTTTTGGTCTAAGATCCTGACCTCACATGCCTACATACACATACTAGGGCCACTTTATACAGGAGCCAATTAACCTACCAGCATGTTTCTGGCATATGGGGGGAAACCCATGCAAACATAGGGAGAACATGTAAACTCCATGCACGTAGTGTCATGGCTGGAATTCAAATTGATGACCCCAGTGCTAGGCACTGTGATGCCCAATTATTTATCTCCACATTTTCTTGAAGTGGTTCTAAAGGCAGAAGTTTTTTTTTTACCTTAAAGTGTTACTAAACCCACAAAAGTAAAATCAGTCTGTTTATGCAGTAAAGCAGGCTTGTTATACTCACTGTGGAACCTAAGGGGTTAATACCCTACACTGTGTAAAAAGGCTGTTTGATCCATTCTTCGCTGATCCTCCCCTTCTTCCACTGACTCCAGAACAGGTCTGGATAGTACAGAGCTTTTGGAGTCAGGCTGCACATGCTCAGTTCGGTGTGTATTGCTAGAGATTTTTTTTTCTTAGGAGAGTGCATGTGCTTAGCACAGGGCCAATCAGCACTGTCCAGACAGAGAGTCAGGGGTCTTGGATCCTGATAGGACAGCCAGTGCAGTATGAAAACTCCTCCTACAAGCTATAACCAGGAACTGATAGAAGTCACAAGCATGCTATATACTGCTGATGAGAAAAGGTATTTAGCAGTTTCTATTTACTAAAACAATTGCATTTCCATGTTCTGTGTACTGTGGGAGACCAGATATAGTGAATTCAGGCTCCTGGGTTTAGTAATGCATTAAGCTAAAAACTTTCTGGGTGCAGATCCCCCCCCAGCACCCCCTTATACTTACCTGAGCCCTATCTCAATCCATCAATGTGCATGAGCACAGCGGCTCTCCCAGGTCTCTCTTTCCGCATTGGCTGACACAGTAGGTTCCTGCTGCTGTCAATCATAACCAGTAAGTCAATAAGCAAATAGCGGGGGTGGGCCGAGCCGCTCTTTGTGTGAATGGGCGATGCCATTCACAGAAGCGCAGCTCTGCAGTGAGCCTGCTTGAGTGCCCGAATAGCAAGGGGCTTCCTATTGGGGCACTTGACAGGGGGGGGGGGGGATTGCCAGCAGGGGACCCAAAAAGAAGAGGATCAGGGCTGCTCTGTGCAAAACAATTATAGGTAAAGTAAGTATGGCGTGTTATTTAAAAAAAAAAAAAATTACACCCTTTTTATTAGGGAAATTTGTGAAATTGTTGAACAGCCCTTCCAGTATTACACTATTACCCCACCTCTGTCATTGTCACTTTTATTGAACAATTAGGACTGCATGTAAATCTGGAGAAAAATAAAAATAAAGAGGTATTAAGCAAAAAATTAATACTGAATAATATTATTACCTGTGCAGTAATTTACACCAATGCAAATTTCCGATTTATCCATATGGGTGACTGCACTATGCACAGTCAATGGGCTTGATGCTATTTTGTCAAATTTGCCTGAGAATGTACAGTAATAGCATATTAAAAGATAATCCTATGGAAACCAGTTACAGATATATATATTTTTTAAATATTCAGTAGAAAGTACAATTACTGTACAGAAACCTAGCAAGCAATAACAATTGACTTTTCTGGAGCTAGACAACATCAAAATGAGTTCATATCAAGCAAGCCTGTGTGTTTGCACAAACTGATACAAACTGACTTATGATTGTTGAGTTTGCGAATGGTGTATGATGGATTTTTTTTTTACCTTGTTGCAGCTCAGTGACGTAATCCTCGTAGGAAAAAAACCATACCCGTATATACTCGAGTATAAGCCGACCCGAATATAAGCCGAGGCACCTAATTTTACCACAAAAAAATGGGAAAACATATTGACTCGAATATAAGCCGAGGGTGTCCATCTGCATGCCTCACTGTGCCTCACTTTGCCTCACTGTGTCCATGTGCATGCCTCACTGTGCCTCACTTTGCCTCACTGTGTCCATGCCTCACTGTGCCCATGCCTCACTGTGCCCATGCCTCACTGTGTCCATGCCTCACTGTGTCCAAGTGCATGCCTCACTGTGTCTCACTGTGTCCATGCCTCACTGTACCCATGCCTCACTGTGTCCAAGTGCATGCCTCACTGTGTCTCACTGTGTCCATGCCTCAATGTGCCTTACTGTGCCCATGCCTCACTGTGCCCATGCCTCACTGTGTCCATGCCTCACTGTGTCCATGCCTCACTGTGCCCAATCTCCCTACCTGATCTCCGGCGCTGTGTGACTAGACTGACATTTAACATGGGAGTCTAGGGAATGGGTTCCCGGATTTGAAAAATCGGTGCTCCCCGGCTGTAGGTCCCCTGGACAACAAACTATGCATACTTGTAGATGAAGAGTGGGGCTACATGTGTGCCAAAATTGGGGTCCAGGGAACCTAGAGCCGGCCGGTACCGGGTCCCCAAAATTACCGGAGAAATGACCGTTTAACATAGGAGTCTAAGGAAGGAGTGCCCGGGTTTGAAAAATCAGTGCTCCCCGGCCGTAGGTCCCCCGGACATCAAACTTTGCACACTTTTAGAGGGGCAATATGTGTGCCAAGTTTGGGGTCCAGAGGACCTATGGCTGGCCAGGAACAGGCACACAAAGTTGAATATGGACACAGACTCGAGTATAAGCCGAGGGGGCATTTTCAGCACAAAAAAATGTGCTAAAAAACTCGGCTTATACTCGAGTATATACGGTAGTTTCTATTGAAATGTGTCCTTGAAGAAAAAAAAGCAGAAATAATTATTTTGTTGATTTGCAGTCTTCTGCTTAATAACACAGCCAATTTTTATTATTTGCAAGTGGTTTTGCAGGTAGTACTTGGCATATACTGCAGCAGTGTTTTAGATTATTGAGTGGCAGAAAAATAAAAAAAACACTTTTACAAAGATTGTACAAAACTAGATCAATTTTATGAGGACATTTTCATGATCAAGAATGCATGAAGATGCTGTAAGGTCTAATTGAATTTGATACCTGAGTTCCCTCGTGTTTTTAGAAATAGTTTGTAGAACATAGCCGCATATTTACTAGACTTGGATTCCCTATCATACATTGTCTGCAGTGGAACTACAAGTGTAATCATATACTGTCAGCAGTCTAGGGCCCTGGTGCCCAACCTTACTGTGTGACAATCAGGGCCCCTGCAGACACTGATCTGTGTTTTTCTATTCCCCTGTTATAGCAGTAATTTCTAGCAGTCTCGTGTAATATGCCTCATTTACGATGGTCTCCTAAAGCATGTTCCCAGGCTCCAACAACTCCTATAGCACATTCACAGTTTCTGACCATGTCTTGCAGCATGTCCCCAGTTCTGGGCATCTCTTATATAATGTCTGCAGTCTCCGACCATCTCTTGCATCATGTCCTCAGTCTCTGACCATCTCTTGCATCATATCCTCAGTCTCTGACCATCTCTTGTATCATATCCACAGTCTCTGACCATTTCTTGTATCATGTCCGCAGTCTCTGACCATTTCTTGTATCATGTCTGCAGTCTCTGACTATCTCTTGTATCATGTCTACTGTCTCTGACCATCTCCTGTACCAGGTCTGCAGTCTTTAAACCTCTCCTGTACAATTTCTGCTGTCACAGTCTCTGACTATCTCTTTTATTATTTTCACACTCTCTGACCATCTCTTTTATTATATTCACAGTCTCTGACCATCTCTTGTATCACGTCTGCAGTCTCTGACCATCTCTTGTACCATGTCCACTGTCTCTGACCATTTGTTGTACAATGTCCAGTGGACACTGTCTCTGACCATCTTCTGTTTTATGTCCAGAGTCTCTGAAAATATCTTGTATCATGCATATAGTCTTTGACTATACGATATTCTGCTGTGTGTCTTTTGTCTCTGACAATGAATATTCACTGCATTTTATGTGCATCCCTTTGGTGATGTCAAGAGATGCACTTGAGGCCCCACCTCTCAAGAAAGTTGACCACCACTGGTCTATGCCGGAATAGATGTGTTGTTTGCAGATCATTCTTTCTCTGCTTATTGGCATTCAGTATTTACTTTTCACCTGAAAATTCCAACTGTCACTTATTAAAGATAAAGAAGAAACATTTTTCAGATTGCATTGTCAGTTGGATTTGGCTAATGTTTCAAAGTTATGTAAATACTTGAGTATAGGGCACATGGATTTTATCCTAATGATTTAATTTATTGTCTATTATAATTGTCATCAGCAATATGAAACAGAGTGATCATTTTAATGATAGTGCATCTCTAAAAAAATAGCCCTGGTGCACTGTTTAGAATAGATTAATACATCCTAGCAGAATGAAATTGACAGTTATTTTCCTGTTTGGATTTTGTGTTCTATAAAATTGTATATTGTAATACTTTAATACTGGCAGAAGTGGTGCAGCCTTTTTTACAGGGCATCAGATGTCCTGTAAAAAAGGCTGCACCGCTTCTGCCAGAAGCGATCAGCCAGGAAATTGTCAGCCCTTTGCCCCTGCTCCACACTCACCCTTAACTAATTTCCACTCGCCAAATGCGAGCAGGCGAGTGGAAATTTTGAGGGTTGAGTATAGGATTGTGTATATAGGATTGTAAAAATATTTTCCCTTTTTGTCGGTTGAACTAGATGGTCTTTTTTCAACCAGACTAACTATGTAACTATAGGGGGCTGTGATGTGAAGGGGAACTGAGGACACTAAGGGGGGCTGTGATGTAAAAGGAGGGGGGGTAATGAGAAGGGGAACTGAGGACACTAAGATACATTTTAAAGGAAGGACTGTGATGTAAAAGGAAGAGGGGTGTGACCTGAAGGGGTACTGAGAACACTGATGTTAAGGTAACTGTAATATAAATGAAGAAAAGGTAAATATGTGCTGCCGGTGGTCTAATGGAGTGCTGGAAGGGTGAAGAAAAGGTAAATATGTGCTGCCGGTGGTGGAATGGAGTGCTGGAAGGGTGAAAAAAAGGTAAATATGTGCTGCCGGTGGTGGAATGGAGTGCTGGAAGGGTGAAGAAAAGGTAAATATGTGCTGCCGGTGGTGGAATGGAGTGCTGGAAGGGTGAAGAAAAGGTAAATATGTGCTGCCGGTGGTCTAATGGAGTGCTGGAAGGGTGAAGAAAAGGTAAATATGTGCTGCCGGTGGTCTAATGGAGTGCTGGAAGGGTGAAGAAAAGGTAAATATGTGCTGCCGGTGGTCTAATGGAGTGCTGGAAGGGTGAAGAAAAGGTAAATATGTGCTGCCGGTGGTGGAATGGAGTGCTGGAAGGGTGAAGAAAAGGTGAATATGTGCTGCTGGTGGTGGAATGGAGTGCTGGAAGGGTGAAGAAAAGGTAAATATGTGCTGCCGGTGGTGGAATGGAGTAGTGGAATGGTGAATAAAAGGTAAATACCGTATGTACTGCCAGTGGTGGAATGGAGTAGTGAAAAGGTGAAAAAAGGTAAATATGTTTCGCTGGTGACAGAACAAAGTAGTGGAAGGGAGAAGACTAGGTAAATATGTGCTGCCAGTGGTGGATTAGAGTAGTGAAAGGAAGAAAAAGGTAAATTTTTTGTGCTGCCGGTGGTGAAATGAAGTAGTGGAAAGGAGAAGAAAAAGTAAACATGCTGCAGTAGTAGGGCATTGAATTAAACTGCTGCTTTGCCCAGTAATGAATAGTACTTTCATATGCTCTCTAAGCAAAAAAAAACTTCATACAACCATCGTATTTCAATGTAATTTTGACATTGTGTTCTTCTTAAACATTTTGCAATTTGGATTTTTTTTTTTGCCAATATGTCACTTTTTCGTTTTAGACTGGCTATCTGCTAGTTCTAACATTTGCCAGATGGCTGGTGTATCTGAGAGTATTTCTAGCCAGAAGTATGACCTATAGGCTGGTTAATCTATATCAGAACAGCTTTGCTAATGGAGGCAAGACCTATGAAGTCTGTACACCAGGGGCTGGCAACCTCGAGACTCCAGCTGTAATAGAACTACATGTCTAATAAGGCATTGCAGGATTTTGAAAGGCCAGGGCATGACTCCTAGAGGCAGGTGCCTGATGGGATTTGAAGTTTTACCACAGCTGGAGTTCGGAGGTTGCCTACCCCTGCTGTACACGTTCAGTACTTTGGCTTTTATCATTAAACAATAGTGATGGTAACACAGCACCTATTGCTTTAAAAGGTTTGGTAAAATTTGGTTATGTGGGTGAATGGTGGTGGTTGGGGTTGTTTATATGCGTGGGACAGTTTTTTATTCTCAATCAGTTTAAGTTATGGCAACGGTCTACCAAAGATAAACCAAAAATATAGCAGGTAATGTAAATTCTGAGATGGTCGGTGAAGCAGATCCAATGATATCATGTATTGACATTAGAGAACCTATCAACCACTGGCACTTTTTTAATATACTGCATATAGGGCTATTGGACCTTCAAAATCATCAACTCAATCAGAAATGTCAGCGAAATACCTGGAATACACATTTAATCCATAAAATACAGCCACACTGTCAGCCACATGACAAAGACACTTGCACCATGTTTCCACAACATTCTTATTTCAACTATACCTCCGAGCTTTTCAAAGTACTGTATATACTCGAGTATAAGCCGACCCAAATATAAGCCGAGGCACCTAATTTTACCACAAAAACCTGGGAAAACGTATTGACTCGAGTATAAGCCTAGGGTGTCCATCTGCATGCCTCACTGTGCCTCACTTTGCCTCACTGTGTCCATGTGCATGCCTCACTGTGCCCATGCCTCACTGTGCCCATGCCTCACTGTGCCCATGCCTCACTGTGTCCATGCCTCACTGTGTCCATGCCTCACTGTGCCCATGCCTTACTGTGCCCATGCCTCAATGTGTCCATGCCGTCCATGCCTCACTGTGTCCATGCCTCACGGTGCCCATGCCTCACTGTGCCCATGCCTTACTGTGCCCATGCCTCAATGTGCCCATGCCTCAATGTGCCCATGCCTCAATGTGCCCATGCCTCACTGTGTCCATGACTAGACTGACGTTTAACATGGGAGTCTGAGGAAGGGGTGCCCGGCTTTGAAAAATCAGTGCTCCCCGGCCGTAGGTCCCCCGGACAACAAACTTTGTACACTTGTAGAGGAAGAGTGGGGCTACATGTGTGCCAAGTTTGGGGTCCAGGGGACCTACCACCGTCCGGTACTGGGTCCCCAAAGTCCGGGAGATCAGGTGCAAAAAGGAGACTCGAATATAAGCCGAGAGGGGCATTTTCAGCACAAAAAAATGTGCTGAAAAACTCGGCTTATACTCGAGTATATACGGTATTATTTTGCCAATCTGACTTGTCTTATTGGTCACCTACACCAATCTCTCTTCCACTATTCTAGCTAGATCTTTCTGCTGATCTGTTAAGCAGTATTCAAGTTAGACAACTGTCTTTACTGTCAAATAGGACATGAATGAGCATGTACAAAAAATAATGATAATAATGAACAGGAAAAAAAAGGCACTTTGTTATCTACACTCATCTTTATTACTTGCAGAACCAGGATTATGTTTTACACTCCAAATGATTTCCTTTTCAGTATAAAATTGCCAGACCATTTAAAATATAAAACCAGAGGGCAGTTTAGATGCTCCTGATAACAAAAGCAATTGTTAGAGCGGTCAGGTTTTCTCATCTTTACTTATCCATACAATCGCAGATTTGTTTATTTTCTTCTTAAATTGTTAAGGTAAGTGAACCTTCTGATGTTTAGTATAAAGTTGTTTGAAGTCCCATGACTCATCATACTGAAGAAAAACAGTTGCCTTCCTTTCACGTCATATTGGAGAACAGCTGTATTGCACGTGCAACGGGGAGCTAAGTTCATCTTCATGATGTCCTATAAAGTCTACTCTGTGTAACCAAATGGTTTCTTGCATAGCTAATTTATTAATGTTGCCGTTCAGCATGTATTGATTCCATTTGGTAGGTGCTGACGTTCCAGTCCAAAAACAACCATACAGTCAATTGGAAATTCAAAGGGTAGTTATGTCATCTAAATGGAATTACAACGCACTCAGTATGGCCATCGCGTGGAAAGGTTTATTTTGACGTGAGAACGATGCTGTAGTATATTATAGTAAATCGCTCATGACGGGAAATAAGCAAAAGGGCTAGGTTTATAGGCACCTGTCTTGCAGTGTTTTATATGAAATGGAATTTGATTGCTTCATAAACCAATGCCGATAAATCGTGACTTTTAAATAGAGTTTGTGCTGACTTATTAAGCCTGCATTACTGCAAAAAAATAAATAAATGGAGGGGACCATTTTGTAGGCAAACAAACAGCCAAACATTACATGGAAAAAGTATTGTGGTGCGGTCACGTGACCTCACTAAGTATGAAGAATGAATAATTATTTCTGGACATTGCATTCAGGATAGATGCATTAGAACAGTGGTCTCCAAACTGCGGCCCAGGAGCCGAATGCGGCCCTTTAATTGCCTATACCTGGCCCTTGGGGCACTATTCCTCCAAATGATACACGGCACTATTTCTTCCCCTCACACCAACAATATGGCAATAATTCCTGCACTGACATTACCAATTGGTGACTATTCCTCCCACAAACACCAATGATAGGGCACTATTCTTTCCATTGGCATCAATGATGGGGTACTATTCCACTGACACCAAGGATGGGGCACTACTTCTCCCACTGACACCAATGATAGGGCGCTATTATTCCCACTGACACCAACAAAGGGGCAATAATAATTTGCCTAGTACCAAGGATGGGCTATTGTTTACTCCCACTGATGCTGTAACATTTTTTACTCCCATTGGCCACAGTCTGGCCCCCCCTAAAGTCTGAAACACAGTAAACCAGGCTTTTGTTTAGGAAGTTTGGAGACCCCTGCATTAGACTAAAAATTTGAGTTGTTCTTTGATTTCTGGTTTATCCCACAAATGTAGGCACTAAAGGAAACATGAGCCACCCCAATGATGATCATTAAAGAAGAGCTCCAATCCCCCCCCCCCCCCGCCAAAATGCAAATTCAGCAGCTACAAATACAAAAAAGGGGAGGATGCAAACAAGTGCAAAGTCCCCTTTTGGGTAAAGTTCCGCTTTAAGTGAATGGGTAGTGAATGAATATGAATATATTCTGACATTGCAAAACAAGTTAATAGGAAAATATAGTGTATTTTAGGTGAGGATATATTTTGAAATATTCTTGCAGTGTTTCTTAAAGGTTAATAAAATCCAACAACAAAAATGTAATATATTGCAGCTTTCCAGTATGTTGGCTTCATTAGATTAATTTTTTCAGGTACATTTTCAACAAGTGCAGAAAATACCCATTGATCCTGCCAGAAGTGTACTGTTCTGGTCACTTCCTGAAAGCACAAACTATCCTATATTCCTTCCAAGCTTTCTTCTGTAAACTGCAAATTACCTCATCCATCATATAATGGAGATAAAGAGATGAAGACATGTTTGTGATCCAAATCAGGTGAATAGCCCAGAGTGTCAGCTAGGGAGTTAGGGAATGGAGTCCCCAGGACAGGTTTACTAAAACTAAAGAGTGCAAAATCATATGCAGCTCTGCATAGAAACCAGTCAGCTTCCAGGTTTCATTGTTAAAGCTTAATTGAACAAGCTGATTGGCTACCATGCACATCTGCACCAGATTCTCCAGTGCCCCAGTATTAGTAAATCTCCCCCTAAGTGTATTAGTCATAGGATTGCCATATGAAAAGAAAGGGAGAAAAGCCCCCCCCCCCAAAATAAATAAATAAATAAATAAAACTAATGCTGCCACCTCATCCAGGTACACTTTAAAGCCCACCTCCAGGCAGATAAGAAAAAACATGTAATCAAAATAAAGATAACAATTCTATTACATAGAGCTATTTTAAACATGATATCATCCTCCTATAATCCTCTGCACGGCAGCACTTGGCAGAAAAATGCCTCTAATGTCGCATCTTCGACAGTGTTTATGCGCATATTTATACACGTTTTGTTTTTGAGCGTATTTATGCGCATATGGCATATGAGTGTAAAGTCATTCTGTTGACTAGAACATTACAGTTGAACCTCGGATTGCGAATAACGCGGTTAACGAGCGTTTCGCAATACGAGCACTGTATTTGCTAAAATTCTAACTCGGTTTGCGAGTGTTGTCTCGCAAAACGAGCAGGATTGAGGCCAAAGCGGGTGAACAAAGTCTTTCCGAGGTTTGCCGAGGTCAGCCGAACTGTCCTCGGGCCTTTCCGGCCGTTTCCGAGGCTCTCTGGCACCCTCCGCCTCTGGCCACATGCGGTATTGCATGCCTTTGAAGTCAATGCGGAAAAAATTATTTTAGTTTCCATTGACTTCAATGGGGAAACTCGCTTTGATATGCGAATACTTTGGATTACGAGCATTCTCCTGGAACGGATTATGCTCGTAATCCAAGGTTCCACTGTAATTTATTGCAGCCACCAGAATAAATTCACATGCATACACGTGCGTTTGTGAGTGCTGCCCACAAAAATGCACGCGATCACCTACATGTGCATGATCATATTAAATAACATACAGCAACGCTCATGGGCTTAAAAGAAAAAAGCAAATCCCTACTCGGGACCAGCACATTACCACAGGTTTAGGTTCTGTGAGGCTCTGCATACGAGACATGAGAGCCGTCGGTATCTGACCCCAGCTGCCACCCCCCTACCCCCCCCCCCCCTTCTCTTGCCACCTCTTTCTCTTTCCTATTCCCCTCTATCCTTTCTCTTTCTTCTGTTTTTTTTTTTTTTTTCTGTATTCCCTCTTCTTTTTTTTTCTTCTCTTTATTGTTAATTTATATGTACAGTTTGGATGCTAGAATTGTATGGGATGAAGAACGGTCTCTCTATTAAGTGGATGTGCAGGAGATAGATATTCCTTACTGCCACGTCCCTGCTAGGGATGAGCTTTGAGTTCGAGCCAAACTCATGTTCGACTTGATCATTGCCTGTTCGCCCGTTCGGCGAACAGCGAACAATTTGGGGTGTTCGCGGCAAATTCAAAAAGCCGCGGAACACCCTGTAAAAGTCTATGGGAGAAATCTAAAATGCTAATTTTAAAGGCTTAGATGTAAGTTATTGTCATAATAAGTGTTTGGGGACCCGGGTCCTGTATCAATGCAAAAAAAGTTTTAAAAAAGTCAGTTTTTTCAGGAGCAGTGATTTTTCAATTTTTTACACTTTTTTTGTGAAATGGTAGGGGTACAATTTACATAGGGGGGGGCCAGGATCTGGGGGTCCCCTTTGTTAAAGGGGTCTTCCAGATTCCGATAAGCCCCCCGCCCGCAGACCCCCACAAGCACCGGACAAGGGTTGTGGGGATGAGGCCCTTGTCCCCATCAACATGGGGACATGGTGCTTTGGGGTCCAGACCCCAAAGCATCCTCCCCATATTGAGGGCATGTGTCCTGGTACGGTTCAGGAGGGGGGGCGCTCTCTCGTCCCCCGCTCTTTTCCTGATGCTTGCCAGGTTGCTTGCCGGAAAAGGGTCTGGTATGGATTTTTGGGGGAACCCCACACCAATTTTTTTTTTAATTTGGCACTGAGTTCCCCTTAAAATCCATATCAGATCTGAAGGGAACCGCACGCCATTTTTTTTTTTTTACACTTGGTGCAGGGTTCCCCTTAATATCAATACCAGACCTGAAGGGCCTGGTTATTGAATTTGGGGGGACCCCCACGCATTTTTTTTTTCATCAATGACTTTCAATGACTTTTCTCTGTATTGCCGGGAGCCGACAATTCATTATAGCCGCGAGTACTTTTAAATGACTTTTTTTCCTTCAGAAATTACATTTTGTGCAAAGACTGTTCTAAGCACGGGAAACAAGCGCTGCTTTACAGGCATACTATACACACCCCCTAGGTACGAAATTTAAAGGAATATTTCACTTTTATTGTTTCACTTTAAGCATTATTAAAATCACTGTTCCCGAAAAAACGTTAGTTTTTAAAACTTTTTTTTGCATTGACACATGTCCCCTGGGGCAGGACCCGGGTCCCTAAACACTTTTTATGACAATAACTTGCATATAAGCCTTTAAAATTAGCACTTTTGATTTTTCATGTTCGTGTCCCATAAACTTTAACGGGGTTCGGATGTTCGAACTAATTTATTGCCTGTTGGGGGTGTTCGGCTCATCCCTAGTCCCTGCACCTTTTCTGAAAACAGGCCACATTGGCAGTGTAGATCCGAGACTGTTGACTGTCTGTTGTTTTGCATATTCTTATTTATGTGCATTATCTTGAGGAGGCTGCGATCTCTTACACTGCGGAATGATATCTCTGTATGCGGACCTTGTTCATCCCTGAAAAACCTTTAATAAAAACGTATATTTGCAACAAAAAAAAAAGAAAAAAGCGCCAGATACCCTAACAGCTGCATTTTGTCTGCCCATGTGCACTTGATCTAAATCTCACGGGACGCAATGCTGCACTGCGCAAAAGTTGATGATAACGCCAGTCAGCCAGATCAGATTAGTATAGATTAAGCCAAACATCCATGCTTGATTACTGTTTATATGAGTAGAAGGTCCATCTATCTAATGTGTCTGTTTAGCACCCAGGTTTTGTAAATCCATGCTCATTTTCTTGCGTGTCAAGCAAATGAAGATAAATCAGATAGATGTAATGATTTTTTCAGATAAACTATGATTTGCTGATCCCTTTTAATACAAGTATGGCCAGAATTTTTGTGATTCAAATTTACAAAAATTGGTATGAATGTGTCACTATTTAGCATGAGTTTTTGCATGTTAAATTTATGTTATCACTATTAAGTGCGACTTTTGTATGTTAAATGAATGTATCTGAGTTTGGCTGCACAATGTTTTATTCATTAATGCCTAAGCAAATATGCTGATTTACAGGCTCATCAAGCAACCCAAGGGAGCAAAATGTGACCATTGCATATTGTATCAATATGTAAGGCTAGGCTGTGATGATTTTAAAGCACCTTTACAGAGTTTACAATTCCCATTTGTTATATTTGTCAAGCGGCTGTTGAAAGTGTGACTTGCCTTATCATCTTATCAGCTTTGCAGAACGCTTGGTAGATTTATATCGCCGCCTCTCACCCACTTGCATGTTAAATGAAATCACCAGATGTAATAATAGATTTTACATGGAGGGTAATGAGCCCTCGTTTATTTACTGTTTGGGAATATTCACATCTCTATTAAAGGACACTTGTTTCTGTTGGATGGCAGATATCCCTTCAAATCAATTCAAATCAATTCCTTTTCCCCCTCCGGTGCCCATGTGGATTCTCTCTCCCTGACAAAACTACACTGTTCTCTTAACTGGGTTATAAGAATCCACAAAAGGGTTACTCATGTCTCTGAGTTGTATTGTGTTCAGACACACTAATCTTTTTGTTGGCTTATGGTTGGTCACTTCGCTCTAAACTCCATGAAACCTCTATGAAAAAAAAATGACTTGAGAAGGACTTTTTGTCACAGACAACTTCCAGTTCAAAGCCTGTTAAGTGCTTGAAGAGAACCAAAGTGACTGGGAGGAAGAGCTTGTAGGAGGTTCTTCTTGGGGCAAATGGTCAGACAACACTTTCTTCACTGGATTTCCTATGACATGTACAATAGGGCCAAGCCTTGCGTCTTCTTCTGTGGGCTGCATGTTGAGAACACACACTTTTATTCAGAGGCCCAGCAGGAGACGCATTTAATATTTGACACTTTTCCTTTCATCATTTGCTATGCTGGGAGGTTAAGACTGCCCTTTTGTTACATACACTGGAGGTTCTAGTAAAACATGGCCCCCCTGACAAAGATGTCATTGTGATCCTATGCTCTCCCTTTGCCTCCAAGTAATTGAAAGGTTCCGAAAGTAATAAACAGGAAAATCGGATGTGCACCAAGTCATTATAGATCCACAGAGTAGTGGTTTATATTTTGCTAGGGCCATGGTGATGTTTAAAGAAAAGGTCATTTAGCGAGTGAAACCACTTTAGATTGTATGCATGATACAGCAGAGGCCTGGATTATAAGAACCAGGTGTGCTGGCACTGCCGAAGACGGGATTAACACGTTCAGGAGAAGAAAGAATCGCAAAAAGGGCACAGGGTTTGTTTTTCTTTTCTTTGCCTGAAGCTTGCAGATTTGGAGTAACAATCTTCTAACTACTGTACTAAATATTGGAACTTTTATAACATCTGTATTTATTATAAAGCTTTAAATTACAAAAAAAAAGAGTAAACAAAGTTTTTGTTGGAGCTAGTTTGCTGTGTATTTTAGATGACCATGCAAGGTCTGAAGTGATCAATATTGGTATTGCTTGTAGTACTTGACCATGTAGACATTATTGGGTTGATTTACTAAAGGCAAATAGACTGTGAACTTTGCAAATTGCAGTTTCTCTCTGCAAGTGCAGTTTCTCCAAAGCCTAGTAAATGAGCAGAAGCGTTGCTGACTTCCATCATCCAATCATGTGCAAGCAAAAAATGTTTTTTTTTAAATTTTCCTTGCACATGATTGGGTATTCTTTGCAAAATGAAGCTTTACCCAATTTACTAAGCTCTGGAGCAAAGTCTGTTTGCCTTTAGTAAATCAACCCCTAGATTCTAAGTTAGGCTCAGTTCACACTCCTGCGACTTAGGACCTGACTTGTGAGACCCAAAGTCGCAGGATATGTGAAATGCCATGTATCTCTATGAGAACCATTGCAATTGACACTACTGAAGTCACTGCAACTTCAGAAAATGTTCCTTTACTACTTTCATCCGACTTTGACATGGCTTCAATGCCAGAGAGTTTAAAAGTCTTAACAAAGTCACTTCAAAGTTGTATCAAAGTCGGACTGCAAAGTTGCACTGAAAATCGCGCAACTTTGGAGTCGGCTAGTGTGAAACAAGCCTAAGACCCTTTTACACTGGGGCCGCAGGCCGCGTTAGCGCTAAAGCGCTGCTCGTTTTAGCGGCGCTTTAGCGCTGCTTAAGCGGCATTTTTCGGCCGCTAGTGGAGCGCTTTTAACCCCAAAGAAGGGGTTAAAAACTCCTGTGTTGCAGGGCCTCGGAAGTGCTGCCCATTCATTCCAATGGGCAGGGTGTTTTGGGAGCGCTAAATACAGCGTTCCCAAAACACCCCAAAGATGCTGCTTGCAGGACTTTTCGGAACGTCCCGCAAGCGCACCGCCCCAGTGTGAAAAGTCACACTTGAATGAATGGGGGGCAGTTTTCAGGCGCTTAGCAGAAGCTATTTCCAGCGCTAAATCACCTAATAGTGAACACCTTTCAGCACCTGAAACGCCAAGTTTTATGTGCTGCAACATTTTTGTGATTATTCTGTGTCTGTTTGTCTATCTACCTATAGAGAAACAGATTTCAGGGCAATTTTGAGTATGCTGGATCCCAAGCTCAGAAAAAGTGAAATTAAGCCTACGATGACTGTGTGTTCTCCTAATACATGCTAATATTATGTCAGCTGGCAGCTGCTGATTGACATCCCATATCATTGCTGCGACTCACTTATGCAATATTTCGAATCATTTCTCCATCAAGATATAAATCTAGAAGTCTAAATATTCATGTGTCATTTTGTCTGTTGGTGAAAAGTGCTTGACTCTCCCCACACAATCCCCCTATATCTGCTTATTCGACAAACATAATACAACACTGTTTATTGTATGGTGTACAACAATGTGGGTGGTAGGTCAGAAGGCTGATACATAGAACATATGGAGACTGTGGCATATGAAAGACACTTTAACCCTGAGGTTACAGAGATAACTGCAGCACAATGACTTTCAAAATCGACTCAAGACCTGTACACACGACTTTTTCCCGGCATGAAAAAAAACGTTGCTTTTCCCGACGGGATTCCTGCCAAGCTTGTTTTGCGTAAAGACTGTCAGACAAAATCCCGTAAAGACTGTCCTCCAAAGCGCAACACGTACAACACGTACGACGGCACTATAAAGGGGAAGTTCAAATCCAACGGCGCCACCCTTTGGGCTGCTTTTGCTGATCTCGTGTTATCGCGTGTTAGTAAAAGTTTGGTGAGAGACGATTCGTGCTTTTCAGTCTTCGTGCTTTCAGATAGTTTTCTGCTGTTCAGAATGCTGACGAATGTGCTATCTCCATTACGAACGCTAGTTTTACCTGAACGAGCGCTCCCGTCTCATACTTGATTCTGAGCATGCGCGTTTTTTTTGCCCTCGGAAAAGCATACACACGAATGGTTTTCACGACGGGAAAAAATCAGCCGGAAATCCCGATGGGAAAATAGAGAGCAGGTTCTCTATTTTTTTCCGGCAGTTTTCCTGTCGGGAAAACTGCGATGGAGCATACACACGGCCGGTTTTCCCGGCCAAAAGCTTTCATGGCAGTTTTACTGCCGAGAAAAACGGTTGTGTGTACAGGGCTTCAGATTTGAACTGCTTTCCAAAGATAGCAAATGTAGTATATATATATATATATATATATATCTATATCTATCTATCTATCTATCTATCTATATATATATATATATATATATATATATATATATATCGTATATACTCGAGTATAAGCCGACCCGAATATAAGCAGAGGCACCTAATTTTACCAAATATAAACTGGGAAAACGTATTTACTCGAGTATAAGCCTAGGGTGTCCATCTGCATGCCTCACTGTGCCTCACTTTGCCTCACTGTGTCCATGTGCATGCCTCACTGTGCCCATGCCTCACTGTGCCTCACTTTGTCCATGCCTCACTGTGCCCATGCCTCACTGTGTCCATGACTAGACTGACGTTTAACATGGGAGTCTATGGAAGGGGTGCCCGGCTTTGAAAAATCGCTGCTCCCCGGCCATAGGTCCCCCAGACACACTTGTAGAGGAAGAGTGTGGCTACAAGTGTGCTAAGTTTGGGGTCCAGGGGACCTACGGCCGGCCGGTACCAGGTCCCCAAAGTCCAGAAGATCAGGCGCAAAAAGGTGACTCGAGTATAAGCCGAGGGGGGCACTTTCAGCACAAAAAATGTGCTGAAAAACTCTGCTTATACTCGAGTATATACGGTAGATATATATATATATATATATATATCTATATATACCAAAAGTATTGGGATGCCTGCCATTACACGCACATGAACTTTTATGGCATCCCTGTCTTAGTCCATAGGGTACAATATTGAGTTGGCCCACCCTTTGCAGCTATTAGAGCTTCAACACTTCTGGGAAGGCTGTCCACAAGGTTTAGGGGTGTTTCTATGTATACTTGTAAAATCAAAGGCGCCGGGTGGAAAGTTGTCAGCTAAACAGCACTTGCATCCAATCAGTACCGTCATTAAATAGCTGCAGTGAAAGATTCATCTGTCTGCGCTGAACAAAAGAAACATATGAGTGTAGAGACAGCTTTACTCTTTTGCTTTGCCATGAACCCAATATTTTGGTTTTATAAATGTAAATCCGAACTCCAGGCAAACAGATCAATAACAGTCAACATACATATAAGGCCTCATTCACATGGATGATTAGAGCTGGTCCAAACATTCCAGTAACAAGAACTAGCAGATTCTTGCAGCCAGAAACGGTGCTGTTTACATTAAGCTGTGGCCACTTTGCCTGTGTTAGTGAATGACAAGCTGACAGTGGTTGTATATGTCCATGGCTAAGTACACATACAGTGGTTACCTGCAGTTAGGAATGGATGATAACTTCTGGATGCTAATCTATGGGGTGATCATCTGTCCCTAACCTCAGGTAACTACTGCAAGTGTACTTGCCTGTGGACAGCCATAGACATATCCTGCAGCTTAGAGACATAACTATAATCTTCAGTGCCCCCGCTGCATAAACCATGAAGGGCCCCTCTAACCCGCCCCGTTCCATCCGAGCCTGGGCTTCCAGTTCAGGAGGGTGTCTATGGACATCCTCCCAAAATCACACGTTCCCTCTGGGGCACACATCCAGTGCACTCTGTGACTGCTGTATCCTTCGGACAATCACAGTAAAGGGCCAATCTCAATGGCCCTTTACCATGTGATCAGCTGGTCACATGTAAACAGACTTGCCGGTTATCGGCAATCCTTTTCTCCCACGCTGTGTCTGTGTGAGGAAAGGAGAGTCGTTAACCAGCAAGACTGTCAGTACATAGTTTGCACTAATTATCAGTGCAGCCTATCAGTGCCCATCAGTGCAGCCTATCAGTGCCCATCAGTGCCGCCTATCAGTGCTGCCTATCGGAGCCACTTATCAGTGCTCATCAGTGCTGCCTACCAGTGCCACATATCAGTGATTATCATCCCGCCTATCAGTGCCGCCTATCAGTGCTCATCAATGCTGCCTCTCAGAGCCCATCAGTTCAGCCTATCAGTGCTGCCCATTAGTGCTGCCTATCAGTGCATCCTCAGCAGAACTCTGAGCTGAGAGGGTCTCTCTCATACAGCTCAGAGCCTGCACTGACAGTTCATCCTCCCCTCCCTCCTCCCTCACACAGATTGAAGAGGAGATAGCCAATCTGCTCCTTCTCCACCCGCCCCTCTCCTCCTGTGAGTGCACCGCAGGAAGTGTGAAACACAGCAGCTGAATGATCAAATTTAGCTTATTAGCTTCACACGTCCCATGGTGCACACAGGAGGAGAGGGGCGGGAGGAGAAGGAGCAGATCGGCTCTCCCATCCGTGCGAGTGAGGAGGAAGTAGGGACTGTCAGTGCAGGCTCTGGGCTGTATGAGAGATATGCTCTCAGCTCAGAGCCCTGTGGCTAGCAACCTCCCTGACAGTGGTGGAACACCAGGGCCCGGTGTGACCTTTGCGACCCTGGTAGTAAAGTCACTGCCTCAGGGCCTATGTAAATAAGGCCTAATAGTCACTTGGCAAAATGAAGGGTAGCAACTTTTCCCAGTGAAAATACTGAAAATAATATAAATACAGATAGAGGTTCTATACTATAAAATTTACAACAATGTGAGAGAAGCACGTTGGGAGTCCAGTTTTGCCAGAAAAGATGCTTTGTGTACCCGAGAAACTGAAGTAACCAAAGTCAGTGTTAGAAAGGCATTTCAACTCTTTTTTTTTTTGTCTGTATTTAGTCATCCTTGCAGGACTGTTAACTTGGAGACGTCCATGGAAGGCATTTGCACTGGATCCTCTGTTTCGGATAGGTATTTTAAAATCAAAATCTCTGGCTGCTCTAGCGTGCCTGTTAAGAGAATAATTTATAATACATTGATTTTTTTTCAGTCGTATATAACTGGTATCATAACTAAATGGAATCATGTTCATCCAAGCCTCTTTTATCTTCCGAAGCCCTGTTTCTTACCTCAGCTGTGTATATATGTGGAGCTGTGAGTTGTTACTTTCAAGGCATGAAGTGTTGTGAGTTGAAGTTAGTCTTGACTGTATATAAATGTCAAAATAAAGCGAAACCCAAACTATCTGCAGAGTGTCTACCAGATGTTATAAAGGTATAGAGACCACTATGAGCCACATCATTTGTTATTGCAGACATAAGGGGGTCCTGATGAGGTAGTAGAGGGATCTTGACAAACATTGCGAGGATAACTAACAGATGTACCTTGAATAGATCATTAGGTATTAGTTGAAGATTCCTTGTAACTGATGTAATTTTTCTTTTTCCCCTTCGACATTATAATTCCACTATTTCATATAGTTGCTAAAGTTCTTTTTCATTATTATTTTTTTTCATCAAATGCAACCTGGACAACAGATTAAATGATATGTTCATCATACTGGTACAATTATCACAGGACGAAATGGATTATTGTCAGCGCTGTCTGCCATATCTGCTATAGTAAATCTTATACTCTGACTGGAGGCCTGAAACATTCTTGCAGTAAGAGATGTACTTTTAACCCTAGTGAAGAAAGTATAAGACTTTTCTACAAAACCTTTCAATCCAGGGTGATTGAAAAAAGAAGGGAGCTAAAAGAACAACAATGAAAATAGTAAAGTATCAAAAAGTATAAATGTTTAATTGTACAATTAGCATGGTAAGTGGACTTATAGTGGGTAGACTAAAAAAAGTATGTATGATCTGGATAGAGATTCCAGGCAGATCCACAATTACACACACACACACATGACAAGGACATACATGACAGAAAAACATGTAACAATAAACAAAGTCCTGACGCCAGGTGATTTAGGGAGGGTCAGCTCATGATGGGATATCCCATAAAAACAGCAAGGCTGTATAAAGAGCAAAGCCCACAACCAAATCCCCCTGGAGGCTCGAGCCAAAAAAGCAGAAGGAGGGAAAATGGGACAGGGACGAAGCTACGCACCTCCAATGCGAAACTAGTTGACGTCATTTCCGCCCGGACGCCACGCTACGGCGTGGCTTCACTCACCCATAGTGACGGTGAGCGCATGAAGGAGGAAGCGGTATGATTCAAACGTACCTAGTGACATGGGACGGAGACGGATTTAAAGAATATATTCATCAGATGTTCCTGGACCTGGGATTTACTTTTGGTCCTTATTGCGGCTGTGTGCTACGCCATCTCCACACTCCATCAGAGACTTCGGCTACAGCATTGATCCGGACACGGCTGTGTCGTGGATCTTCCCTGCAACACCCAATCCGGAGATGCCAATTAGCCCTATTGGAATTCTCAGATACCAAGGTACCAAGGAGTACCAAGGAGTAGTAATGTATTGACTGATAACGTTGTGATCCGATCTTTGATGTCAAGACGTCCAAGAGGACACTCATATCCCTAGTGCCGGGCATCTTCATCTTTGTGGTCCCAGCATATAGTGGATTTTTGGAGGAGATTGTTTGATGGACTTTGTTCCCCGCCACTCCCCACTATTCTTAGCTTTGGGTGCATTCAGCTAGCCACCTTATCCTTTTCCCCATCCCTGTCCCATTTTCCCTCCTTCTGCTTTTTTGGCTCGAGCCTCCAGGGGGATTTGGTTGTGGGCTTTGCTCTTTATACAGCCTTGCTGTTTTTATGGGATATCCTGTCATGAGCTGACCCTCCCCAAATCACCTGGCGTCCGGACTTTGTTTATTGTTACATGTTTTTCTGTCATGTATGTCCTTGTCATGTGTGTGTGTGTAATTGTGGATCTGCCTGGAATCTCTATCCAGATCATACATACTTTTTTAGTCTCCCCACTATAATTCCACTTACAGTGCTAATTGTACAATTAAACATTTATACTTTTTGATACTTTACTATTTTCATTGTTGTTCTTTTAGCCCCCTTCTTTTTTCAATCACCCTGTATTGAAAGGTTTTGTATATGCAGTTAGGGGCTGAACAGCAACAGATATTTAAAAGTTTTGCATGGTACATTACAAGCCTCGGTTGCTAACTTTTTTGTCTATAAGACTTTTCTACTTGATACAACTTGCCCAAGATGTACTTTAAAGGGGAGTTCCAGCCTTTTTTTATGTTTATTAAAAGTCAGCAGCTACAAAAAGTGTAGCTGCTGGCTTCTAATATACATACACTTACCTGTTCCACTGTCCAGCGGCGCGACGCCCGGAGCTCCGCTCCTCTCCCCCCCTTCTCCGCTGGCGCCTCATTCATAGTGTGGGCACCCGGCCGTGACAGCTTTCGGCTTCACGGCCGGGAAGTCACTGTGCATGCGCGAACTGCGCAGCGCTCTCTGTCATGTCCCAGGTGATCGCCTACAGGGAGGGGCCGCCACAAGGCGATATGACGTATCACCTAGGCGACCCCAGGACGGAAGGAGGAAGTGGGACAGGAAGTCCCACTCCTACTGAAGCCCCCACTCCCCCCCCAAAAAAAATGACATGCCAAATGTAGCAAGTAAGGGGGCGAGGAGTGGATTAAGCGGAAGTCCCAAATTTAATATTGAAATACTATACAATAGCATAGACTAAAAACCCAGCAGCTGGAAATTACCTGCCACCCTCAGCAGAAGAACATAATATGCATACTGTATAGAACCAGTGCTTACAGACCAATATTGTCCTCAGAAATGCCCATGAGATACGATAATACTCAATACATATAATGTCCAATATACACGTCCCAAATGCCTCTTGTTCCACTGATTTATTTTCATCCTTTAGTGTCAGAATTGGGACTCCACCATAGGACAATAAGAAACCAATGGAACATTAGACATTTGGGACTTGTATATAAGCACTTTATTGGACATTTTAGGTATTGTGTTTTTTATGAGGTCATACCTCATGGGCATTTCTGAGGACAATATTGGCCTGTAAGTGCTGGTTCTAGATGCATATTCCTTGAGCAATGAGCAATTTCTGCCTCTCAGATAAGTAGCCACAGACAAAAACAATCTTCTTAGCTACCTGTAAGTGGTAGATTTTTCCCAATGACCACAAATGTATGAAGCCTTCTTCCAAGTGACCATACCATACCATACCATGAACTGTGGATATACGTAGTCATGATTAGCAAGGAATCTTTGAGACCTTAAATTTTTTTCAAGGGTTCCAAACGTGACCCATTCGAATGAATGGGGCTGCACTGCAACTGCCCTGTAACTATGTGCCGTGCACGCAGCTGTGACATGGGGGGGGGGGGGGGTCAGTATCATGATACCTCCTCACTGCCCATTAAATATCGTCTGAAAAACAATCCACCGATGATCACTTTTCAGAAGGGTAGCAAGGGCAAATGCCTGTACGAATGAGCCCTAGGGAGTTACACATGGAGTTAAAAATCAACTTTCATGTCAACTTCTCAATGTAAAATGAAATCAAGTTACCATAAATTACCATTCTTCAGACCTCAGCTTTGCTCCCTGCAGTGCCCAAATGCACTAGCAGAAGTTGGTCTGTATACATGCTGCTACCTCTGGTGCAAACTGTAGCTGTCTTGATAGTAGCAGCCATTCTGGGCCCATTTTGACTAGCGCAATCAATGAATGGGACTCAGAAGTTGCTGCTTATCAGATGATGTAGAACCTGCATTAATACAGAGCAGCTTTTCAAAAGTCACTGCTGTATGGCATGCAGGTATACTTGCTCATAAAGAAGAATGAATTAGGAGAATTTGCTAAATTAAATAATCACCTGAATATTTGCTTGCCAGTCTGTCCGATCTGTTGAAAAACAGGCAAATCAGAAATTAAGGCAGTTTATGAATTATGTGATTGTCTGTAAATTATACAATTTGCATATATGCATACAGTATATTTTAATGCATCACAAAAAAAAAAAAAAAAAAGAACTGAAATCACCATGAAGAAAAATTGCAATAACTGGCATAGAAGGAGATTTACTGCTGGAAAAAATGACTCTGTCCACAACTGATTTTTATATTTACACTATATACTGTAGGGATAGGTCTTCAGAGGTGTTGAAAACCAGAAATACATTTACAGCATTTCTTTTTCCGTAGTGATAAACGCAAAGCAGACTTTGTAGCCTTAGTATGGGACTTTACTTAGAGTTTTTTATGTGCAGCCTGTTTCTCTGCCCATGGTTCGTATAGCACATGCTACATAGTAGCCTTGATATCTGTGGTTTAAACAGCAAATAACATAATATAGACCAGCATAGGTATAGATTTGTTCAGAAGCACATTGTGCATTATAATAGCACTGTCTGCATTCTAGACTCAGTATCTGACTTAGCAGTCCTTGGAAATAGTTCTGTCCTTCAATGACTTAAAGCGGTTGTAAAGTCATTATTTGTACTTTTACCTACAGGCAAGCCTATACTAAGGCTTACTTGTAGGTAAAAGAAATATCTCCTAAACCTTTACGGTTTAGGAGATATTCCCCTCGCAATGCGCCGCTGACAGCAGCGGCGCATGCGCACAGGGGATTCTCGGGCTGAAGGCTCGGCAGACACCGAGCCTCGCCGGAATGAAGTCTCCCGTGCGTATGCGCGGGAGTGAGACATCGCGGCTCCAGCCACTCACAGCGCTGGAGCCGCGATACCCGGAAGACACGCCGAGGCAACATGTCATCTCCCTCGGCGTGGACCAGGTGAGTGACCGATGCCTCGTTCTAAGGTAAGTATTTCATAATAAGCTTGTATGCTGTGCATACAAGCTTATTATGCCTTTTCCTTTACAGGTGTAAAAAAAAAAAAAGTCAGCGGCTTTACAACCGCTTTAACAGTGCCCTTACAAATACAGCTGTACTTCTGTTCTCCCTTCTCCATCTTGACAGAAGAGTGTCCCTGGTAATATTACTTTTTCATCCATGGCTCAGCACCACAGTGTTTCACAGTGTTTCTGGAGACAACACTCTCCTATCCCCTGCTCAACAGGCTTCTTGCATGGCTCGGCAGTGCAGCAACTTTGGAATTATCACCCTCCAAGTCACAAGATTCTCTGCAGCTCTGGTAATAAAAAAAGCTACAATTTTTTCTTTACCCTTGGTTGTTGAACTAAACAGTCCAATGGTTGCTCAATGTAAGAAAACATATGATACACTACTGGACAAGTCAGATACAGTGGGTATAGAAAATGCCCCCCCCCCCCCCCGTTAAAATAATCAAATTTTGGTGTTTTGCAGTCTGAAACTAAAACAGACACAGTTTTTGTTTTATCCAGCTGTATTCACTCAGTGCAACTTATAACATCCAAGTGAAAGATATAACACCAACATGTCCGAAAAAAATAAAAATAAAATCAACAACAGAATTACTGAGTTGGAAAAAGGATCACCCCCTTGTGTCAGTATTTTGTGGAACCACCTTTTTACTTTAATAACAGCATTTAGTCTGTTGGGATAGGTCTTTACTAATTTGCACATCTAGACTTTGCAATATTTGCCCACTCTTCTTTGCAAAATTGCTGAAGTTCAGTTAAATTTGATAGGGACCGTTTGTGGACTGCAGTCTTCAAGCCATTCCACAGATTTTCAATGAGGTTTAAGTCTGGGCTCTGACTAGGCCATGCAAGGACATTCACCTTTATTTCCTTCAACCACTGTGTGGTTATTTTTGCTGTGTGCTTTGGGTCATTGTCATGTTGGAAGGTAAACCTTCTTCCCATTGACAACTTTCTGACAGAGAGCAGCAGATTTTCATCAAGAATTTGACAGTATTTTGCCCCATCCATTTTTCCTTCCATCCTGACAAGTGCCCCAGTCTCTGCTGTAGAGAAACACCCCATAACAGGATATTACTACCTCCATTCTTTACCGTAGGAATGGTGTTATTTGGATGGTGAGCTGTATTCAATTTCTGCCAGACGTTTGGTGTTGGGTCAAATAATTAAATTTTAGTCTCATCTGACCATAACCCCTTTTCCATGTGACCTCAGAATCTTCAAGGTGCATTTTTGGCAAAGCTCATGACGCAATGTGGCCTTTCTTGAGAAGTGGCTTTTTTTTTTTTTTTTTTTTTGCAACCCTACCATACAAGCTGCATTTTTTGAGAATTTGTGATATTATTGTCACCATTCTTTGTCATAAATTCCTGCAACTGCTTCAGAGTTGCTGTAGGCCTTTTTGTAGCCTCTCTGACCAGTTTCCTCCTGGCAGTGGCGTCACTAGGGTTGGTGTCACCCGGTGCGAAAAAAAATGGTGTCACCCCCCAACAACTATAGTCCCCCCTCAGTACAGACCCCCCTCCACTAACTACAGACCCCACTCCCACAGTATAGATCCCTTCCCTCAGTACAAACCCGCTCCACTAAGTACAGACTCTCCGCCATCAATATAGACCCGCCTCCCTCAGTATGAACCCCCACATCAGTGCAGACCGCTCCATCAGTACAGACACCCCCACCTCAGTGCAGACCCCCTCAGTTACAGACACCCCCCTCAGTTACAGACACCCCCCCTCAGTACAGACACCCCCCTCAGTACAGACACCCCCCTCAGTAACAGACTCCCCCTCGTACAGACTCCCCCTCGTACAGACTCCCCCTCGTACAGACTCCCCCTCGTACAGACTCCCCCTCGTACAGACTCCCCCTCAGTACAGACACCCCCCTCAGTACAGACACCCCCTCGTACAGACACCCCCTCAGTTACAGACACCCCCTCAGTTACAGACACCCCCTCAGTTACAGACACCCCCTCAGTTACAGACACCCCCTCAGTTACAGACACACCCTCAGTTACAGACACCCCCCTCAGTTACAGACACCCCCCTCAGTTACAGACACCCCCTCAGTACATACACCCCCCTCAGTACAGACACCCCCTCAGTACAGACACCCCCACCTCAGTACAGACCGCTCCATCAGTACAGACACCCCCACCTCAGTGCAGACCTCCTCAGTTACAGACACCCTGCTCAGTTACAGACACACCCCACAGTACCAGACACCCCTCGTACAGACACCCCCTCAGTTACAGACACCCCCCTCAGTACAGACACCCCCCTCAGTACAGACACCCCCTTGGTACCAAACCCCCCTCAGTTACAGCCCCCCTGGTGCAAACTCCCCCTAGTGCAGACCCCAGCAGTACAGACACCCCCTCCCCCCATCAGTAAAGATGCCCCCCTTACCTTACAGACCTCAGAACAGAGCGGCAGATACACACAGCGGTGTGTCTCTCGAGCGCGGGCTCCTCCTCCTCCTCTGTGGATGTAAACAGAGAGGAGGCAGAGGGGGCGGCGGCTTCCTTCCGCTCCGCTGAGGGACACAGCCGCAGCGTGAGCCTAAGGCACAGGGCAGCGGGCAATGTCAGTGTGGTGCCGCTGCGCTACCCACGGGTGTCACCCCTCTGGTGGGTGTCACCCGGGTGCGGCCCGCCCCCCCCGCACCTGGCTAGCAACGCTAGTGCGTGTCGTCACATCATCACAGTGCAGTGTGATGATGTGACAGGCTGAGTCGCTCGCTGGCTCTGTAGGGTAGGGAGAAGGATTGGAATTTAGGAATAGGAAGAATAAGGAGCCGGAGGACACACACCAGGCGCGGCCGCGGCACTGGAGGTGTTGTTCCAGGCTTCCAGCCCAGCGGGGTGAAATTAATCAATGAATGGGTCAGCTGTAAAAAAAAAAAAAAAAAAAAAAAAAAAAAAAAGGGAGGGTGTCACCCCTCTAGCGGGTGTCACCCGGGGGCGGACCGCACCCCCCGCACCCCCCTAGCAACGCCTCTGCCTCCTGGCTCTTTCATCCAGTTTGGAGCAATGTCCTGATTTAGGGAGGGTCTGTGCAATGTGTCCTAGTAATAGACTTTACTGTGCTTCTAGGCATTGATAAAGCCTTTTAATTTTTTTTTTAATCCATCTCCTAACTTTTGCCTGTCCACAACTTCATTCTGGAGATCCCAGTGACAGTGCCTTGCCACCCATAGTTGATTGTTTGCTTCAGTTGCACTACCAGGGGCTGAAATGCTCCATGAAAGCTCTTTTCATGCTGAGCTAATCAAAATGACCACAGCTGATCACAGTTGAAAGTCAAATGGCTTTATGTGCAATTTTTAGGAGGGGGTGATCCTTTTTCCAAATCAGTGATTCTGTTTTTGATTTTTTTCTGACATGTTGGTGTTATATCTTTCACTTGAATGTTATAAGTTGCACTACAACTGGATAAAATAAAAACTGTGTCTGTCTTCATTTCAGGCTACAAAGCGCCAACATGTGATTATTTTAAAGGGGGGTGATTCTTTTCTATACCCACTGCATGTGATCAAGTGATCAATATAAAAAATTGAGAATTAAAAAAAAAAAAATTGTCGCTTTCCATGTAAATATGACCGAACTCTACGCCAGAGCAGTGGAGATTGCACGTTATACTAAGCTTCTGCAATTGGTCAAGGTTTAATGATCACATTGTCATGTTTTATCAGAGTGTCCTGCCATAACACCAGGCAGAGTTATCATTTTATCTGGCAGATCTGACACGTTACCAGCAAAGTTTACATGTTCTCAGACAGCAGCTTCTTTCATCAGAGCTCAGTGATACTTTGGAGATAATTAATGGAGGTAGGTGAATTCTATAAAATTCACGAGGGCTTGCGTAAATACGTTTCTTCCCGTGGTAAATTTTTAATTTCTTTTGGAGATAATTACATGACTTGAGTAAGGACAAACTAAAGTGGAGCCTGAAAAGAAAGGTGACACCAATCATATGTCAAGTGCACCGTGCCCTTTTAATATGGCCTTGTTACATTGATTGGCAATATATCTAGTTAAAGGTATAAGTAGGTTTTATTTTTCCGTTAATGTTTTTTTGTCATCACACCAAGGAATGCTATATCCAAGTATCCCTAACCTTTGTCTTACATGATGACAGAAGTGATAACACCTCTCAAGTAGCATCACTTCTCAGATACAAATTACAGTGGTACCTCTTCCGCAGTATAGAGGACTTCTCCGCCAGTATAATTATCGCTTTTTTGAATATTTTTCTTGTTAAGAAACACTTCAGTCACCAGCACTGTTATATTTTCAAATGTCAGAATTATTTTGCCATATGAATATTTGCATTTTTTTCCCAGCTGCTTTAATGATGTGCGAAAAAAAAAGCAATTAGGCGGAAAATGACATTAAACTTTCGTGATGGCAGCAGTGAGGAGGCTTTGCTACTTTGAATGTGTTTTTTGTGGTTTTCTCAAAACCTCTAGACAATACAGTTGATATAAGTATTCAGAATGTTTATTCAGAATGCTAGAGTACATATTACAGCAAGTTGTAGCAGATATATGGATATATTTAAATGTAGAAAAGAGGCTTGTGACAACCCAAAAAACCCTTGAGTTCAGTGGCATAGAAAATGCCGTCACAGCTGTCAGTAGGCCTGGAGAGAACATGGCTGTTACCTACAAGTCTTCCAGCCACAGTCCAGACATCCATCAGCTGCTCACATCTCCATAGTACTTCCATCCACTAAACATCACGGGGAAATTTATTTCTTATTCAGTGAGGACTTTTATCTTAGGACACATTTTCTTTCTATTAAAATAAAGTCTATTAAAGAAAATGAATGCAACCACCACACCAAAGAACTTGTAAGCTGCAATATATGACATATTTGTTCTTGGTATTAGAACCACATAAATGAATACATATACTTTAGTCACCTATGCCCGATTTCATTTTAATGTTGAAATGCTATAGCCTTATGAGAATGTCCCAAAAAATAAACTAATGTTTTTTTGACATGTCTACTTTGAGATGAAGTTTGGAAGACCAATGGGTTCTATAATGGTTTCTCTATGGCAGGGGTGTCAAACTCAATTTCATTGTGGGCCGGTTGTATCTGTAAGATTAGATGTCCAGCGCATCCCCTCCCCTTACATTAGATGTCAAGAGCCAGCCCACCATCAGAAGTTGTGTCCCCCACTCTCCCTTACATCACAGTGCACCCCCCTTTCCTTATGCTGCTGCTGGGAAGAAGCTGGATGCATTGCTTGAAAGCAGAAAGTAGGGGTCTGGAGGAGAACCAGAGGAGGGCTTGAGCTCTCCTGCAGCTGCAGGAGAGGTGCGAGGGCCACATGAAATGGCCTGGAGGGCCGGATTCGTCCCGCGGGCCTTGTGTTTGACACCTGTGCTCTATGGGGTCATCATTTAAAGTCACACCCCTGCCTGGAAAAATATTATCTTTTCTTTCTTGTTATTGTCACAGTTTCTAGCTACAGCCACACTGGTTGCTGTGTGAAGGCTCTCAAGGGCTGGCCCGTCCCAACTCTCTTGTACTGAATTGTATTGTAACTGTACAGTCTCCCTTATATTGTAAAGTGCTGTCCAAATTGTTGGTGCTATATAAATCCTGTATTAAAATAATAATTGTAATAATTAGAATCATTGATAGCGGTAGGGGACAGAACTGCAGTGTTGGGTACATAAGTGTTAACGTGGTTGTAAACCTCAGTCATGAAATCTGAACAAAGCACATAAATCTGTAGTGTTTACTTGTCTATCTCCAAAGCTCTAAGGCCAGCCATACACGGTTCAAATCTTGGCTGGTTCGATCAACTTGGTTACAACCAGCCTGCCAGATTTGCTTGCGATTATCGCAAGCAGCTGCAATAGCCGCTAGCCATAATAATCTTCTTCTCCCGGCAGGGACGGCTTCCCCTGCCTGCTTCCGCCCCCCTACTGGGAGAAGAAAATTGCTCAGCAGGAATGATTCCCCTATCAATCAACACTGCCTGGGAATCATGCAAATTTCTTTCCTGCAACCCATAGTTGCAGGAAATAAATTTGCACCGTCTATGGCCTGTCTAAATGTGCTTTCTTTCTGGTGCTTCGTTCTGCTGTTGTCACCGACACCAGAGTTAAAATGATGATGGGAAGGAGAGCTCAGCACACAGCTTGTCTATTCACAACACAGCTCTGCATCGCACCTGTGTTCCTGTGCCATGTGTAAAGGAGGGTGTGTCTCTTTCTTCCAATCAACTCTCACACACCCTACAAGAGCTCTAAGTGAAGCTCTCCACCCCTCCTCTGTGCTACTGACAGGTGCAGAATGATTTTCAGTAATGTAGAAAAGAAAAGACTGCAGATAAACAAGTAAAACTTTATGTAGTAGGATTTATTTCATGTTTGTGTATCATCTAAAGCTATTCACGTCACTGGTTATTTGTAAGGGTTTACAACCACTTTAAGGATAATGCACTGTACGTTGGTCAGGAAGTGGAAGGTAAAATCATAAAACCAGGACTCCAAGTTAAAGTGTTTGTTACCCCAAAATGTAATATTCCTGATATGCACCTGCTGTACCATGTACTTGTATGAAAAAGTATCCTGTCCTCATTGCATTGCTTTCTTTGTGTGAAATCCCTGGTGTTCCTGCCAGTCCCTCTGCTTTACTATTTACAACTGACCACACTAAAACAGGAGAACACAACGTGGTCACTTCTCTAGCTGTGCTGGGAACTCAGTGCGCTCTCCTCCAATGATCAGACTTGTCCTGACACCCCCCCCCTGCACAGCCATTCACTGGGAAGCTCAGTGTGATGCTGCTTCTCCTCCCCCAAGAGGAAATGTGATCACTTACGAAAAATGGGAAATACAGTATTTATGTTTTTTTTTATATCTATACACAAATGTTTTGCCTTTAGTTTATATTTTAAACTGAATGGTTTGTTTTACAAGGCGATCGTTTACAATCACTTTAAGGTCTCCTCGATCACGGCCTCTGAGACTGTTGTTATGACCCTGGCAACCTTCGCCCCCTTTCATAAAGTAGAGCTATTGTCAGGTATATTTTTGATGAGTCCATGCATGGTAAGTAAAGTTACTTACAGATAATTACCTCTCACAAAGATGACAGTAGTGGCCCTGAATCAATGCTTCCCATGTGCTTTTCTTTCCAGACTGAAAGAGCCATCTTTATTAAGGCATCATACAGGTTCAGCACTACTTTCCGGCTCAAAGACAACACATTTATGTAAATCCTGGTGCCTATGCAGTTCTTGACTGTATCCACAAATTGCTGATCAACCCCCTGCTGCAGTCTTACACCCTGTGAGTTGCCACATCGGTAACATTTTTAGTCTGATCACTGTTAGAGAGAAGGAAGAGAAAATTCTCCTCCCTGATTGCCTCCGACTGCAGCCTAGGCAAAGTCGCTCATTGGGAGCTCAAGAAATACTTTTTAATGAAAAAAGGCTACAGTTAAAAAAAAAAAATATAATAATAATTTTGCTGTGATTTGTTCATTTTTGTATATTTTCATGCACATATGTAAAAGGTTCACTTTAGCATGCTGACACTAATGCCGTGTACACACGATCGATTTTCTCGACGGTGAAAACACCGTTGAGAGAATCGACGTGAAAAACGAGGAACGGCTTGGTCCCCTACATACGGCCGGGTTTCCTGACATTTTTTCTCTTGGTCGAGAAAACGACTGTGTGTAGGCTCCCTGGCAGTGTTTCCCTATGGGAAAACTGCCGCGGAAAAAAATGCCGTGAATCACGACGAGAAAAATTAGAGCATGTTCTAATTTTTCTCATCGTGATTCTTGCCGTTTTTCTCGTCGGGAAAAATGCAGGAAAGCCCACACAAGGTCGTTTTTCTCGTCAAAGAGAAAAAATGAAATTTTTCCCGACGAGAAAAATGGTCATGTGTACGCGACATTATAGTTTCTTTTTCGTACATCACGGGACACAGAGCGACTTAGTCATTACTAATGGGTTATATAGATTACCTTCAGGTGTTGGCACTGGCCAATTCCAAACCGGAAGTACCCTCCCCTATATAAGCCCCTCCCATCCGGGAGCACCTCAGTTTTTTGCCAGTGTCTAAGGTGTTGGCCAAAGAGTAACATGTGTTTTCACTGGGCTTGCGTACAGGTTCTTTTGGGCCTTAGTAAGCTGTTCCGGATCCCACCAAAAAAGCTTCATAGCTAAACGGTCGGTACCCGGGCCTTGCAGCAGAAGAGCAAGGTTTTGCCTGTAATGCTTCTCTTAGGAGGGCTGGACCCTGGGATCCAGAGCTCTGGTCATACCCACGACCAAGATGTTGTCTGTGCAGGGTGCTATACAGGTCCAGGGGAGTGGAATCCTTGGGAACCCGGTCCCTGAAGGTTTAATTAAAATGCCTGCCGTGATAGGTGAAGTTTGGACTTCTGTGGACCAAACAAAGTCCTGCGGCGGGGAAAAGGTAAGTGGGGGCCCCCAGGAACTTGGTTCTATTGGGGGACCCCCAAGCCTAATTTGTCTTTCTGTCTGTTACCTAACGGTATTCCCGCTAAATATCTGTGTTTGCCTGTATCTACTGAAAATGTAAAATTTTAATAGTAGTCAAGAAAAAAAAAAAAGGGACCGCGGTACCTGTGTTAAACCACTAGAGGCCGCTGTAGTCCATTTTTCTTGTCATGTGGATCTTTGGTTTTCTCAAGTCAAAAGATCCAGGCAGCTGGTAAGTTTCTCTGTCCACTTCCTCTGCCCTGTTGCTGCGCTCATCCACCGCACAGGCCCTCCGGCAAAGGGCCCTGGCTCCTAGTCCCCTGTTTGATTTAGAAAAGGGCGCCAATGGCGCACGGGCGCGTGCACGCGCCTCCTATGAAAAAAAGGGGCGGGGCGGGTGGATGACGCTCGATGCGCGGCGCTTCTGCGCATGTGCGGGCGTCCCAGCATGGTTAAAAGACACAGTACAAGTGTCAGCTGGATGCAAACAGAGCTAGCAACAAACAGGGGCACACAGAGGCGGTTGATGCAGGCATCCCCATAGAAAGGCACTTTAGTGGACACCAGCTGGTATATAGCAGCAACTTTGTTAGACTATTACCAGCAAAATTGGTGTATGACGACGGGAATACCTCAGCTTTGTGCTTAAAGGATATGTCGTCCAGACGCTCCGGAAATAGATCTTCCAGGAAGCCAAAGGGGTCTCCATCGGGCTCTGAGGATATTGGGCATGCTTGTACTGCACCAATCTCCCCTGAGAATTCAGAGGTCAGTAGCCGTAGAAACCCCGCAGGAATGCCTGGTGCTGCGGCTGTCCCCAGTCCACCTGCTCCTGTATATATAACAGAGGAGGTTTTATCCTCAACTCTGGAAGGATTGGAAGAGAGATTAACAGCATTGATCGCTGCTTCCCTGTCACAGGAAAAGCGCGTCCGATCTCCGTCTCCTCCTTCAGAGTGCCTGTTAGTGGAGGAACAGCCCCACACAGAGATCGACCTACCTGAAGGGGATCAGGATGAGGTTGATTCAGTTATGGAGGAATCAACAGTGGAAGAACCTTTCTCAGCATCTCAGGCTGAAAGATTATGGGTTCAGTCTCTGACTAATATGGTCTGATCAGCATTTAAAATGCCTCTGGCGGAACCACCATCCACTACGGTTTCCTCGCTGGGGTCGCTAAAAGCTCCCCAGGCTGTCTGTTCCTTCCCAATCCACCCTTTATTAGAAGGGCTTATTTACCAGGATTGGGAGCATCCTGATAAAATATTTGCTCCCCCCAAGAGATTTCCGGTGATCTATCCCATGGAGGATAAGTTCATAAAAAAATGGAGGGTCCCTACAGTGGACGCAGCCATCTCTTCTGTTAACAAATCACTGACATGTCCAGTAGATAATGTTCCAATGTTCAAAGACCCAATAGATAAAAAATTGGAGTCTTTACTAAAATCTGCTTTCTCTACAGCAAGCATGGTGACACAACCTGCGGTAGCAGCGATTGGAGTCTGCCAAGCAGTGAAAGATCAGTTGAAACAGGTCTTAAGGGACTTACCAGATCAGCAGGCTCTTGCCCTAGCTGACCTGCCTAGAGCCTTGTGTTTTGCGGTAGACGCCATAAAGGATACAATCCAACAGGCCTCCCGCTTTATGCTGTCTATAGTACATATGCGTAGGCTTCTGTGGCTCAAAAACTGGTCTGCTGAAGCTCCCTGTAAAAAAACTGCTGGTTAGCTTCCCATTTCATGGAGAACGCTTATTTGGAGAAGATCTGGACAAATATATCCAGAAAATTTCTGCCGGTAAAAGTTCACTCTTACCGGTTAAGAACAAGGGTAGAAGTCCTTCTTTTAAGAGGCCTACTTCTCCAGTCCCGGGCACATCGGCTGTGAAGCAGTTCCGACGGCCTCCGCGGTCAAATTCAGGGGGCAGAAATCAGGGACAATCACAGGGTAACAAGAAGCCCTGGATCAAGAGAGGTACAAAACCTCCCCCCAAGGCATGAAGCGTTGCCCCCACTCAATCGGGTGGGGGGAAGACTTCAGTTGTTCACAGAGACCTGGCGGGACACCATCAGAGACAGATGGGTGCTCTCCGCAGTAAGTCTGGGATACAAGCTGGAGTTAAAAGGCACTCCTCCTGCCCAATTTATGAGGTCAAACGTGCCAAGAGATCCCCAAAAGAGAGGATCCCTCCTTCTGGCACTAGAACAACTATTGCTCCAAGGTGTAATCATGAAGGTTCCCCTGGAAGAAAGCGGATTCGGGTTTTACTCAAACCTTTTCACAGTCCCCAAACCAAATGGGGACGTGAGGCCCATATTAAATCTAAAAGGGCTAAACAAGTTCCTAAATATCAGGACTTTTCGGATGGAGTCGATCCGATCGGTGGCCACCGCCCTACAAGGGCAGGAACGGTTAGCCTCGATCGACATAAAGGATGCTTATCTGCATATTCCCATCTTTCCGGCCCACCAGAAATTTCTACGCTTTGCAGTAGAAGGGCGCCATTTTCAGTTCAGAGCCTTACCTTTCGGTCTGGCCACAGCACCACGAGTGTTCACAAAAATTCTGGCCCCATTATTGGCCAATCTAAGAACACAGGGTGTAACGATAATGGCATATCTAGACGACCTGCTACTAATAGACCACTCAGTGGAAAAGCTGGAAGTAGCTATTCACAAGACAATCAAGTATCTGGAATATCACGGTTGGATTATCAACCGGGACAAGTCAGCTCTAAGACCAGTCAAAAGTCTGGAATACTTGGGGCTAAGGCTGGATTCAAATCAGAGAAAGATTTTCTTACCTCCAGAGAAGGTGTCGTCTTTAAAAGATTTGACCCTTAGTGGGTACAAAAAGAAAACCATCCATACGCCTCTGCATGAGGCTACTGGGAAAAATGGTGGCTTCATTCGAAGCGGTACACTACGGTCAATTCCATTCAAGGAATTTGCAAAGGGCCATACTGTCAGCCTGGAACAAAAAAGTTCAGGCTTTAGACTTACCAATGTCCCTGTCCCCTTCCGTTCGCAAGAGCCTCCATTGGTGGTTGGTGCCCCAGAATCTGGAAAAAGGGAAACCCTTCAGTCCGGTTTCTTGGAAGGTAGTCACTACAGATGCCAGCCTCATAGGCTGGGGGGCAGTACTGGAGCAATGGTCTCTCCAGGGCAAGTGGTCAGAAGCAGAAAAGGCCCTGCCCATCAATCTCTTAGAGATACGAGCAGCCCGGTATGCCCTAGTAGCATGGACATCCAAACTCCAAGGGTCCCCTGTCAGAATTCAATCAGACAATGCCACAGCAGTGGCATATATCAATCACCAGGGTGGCACCAGGAGTCGTGCAGCCCAGAGGGAAGCAAATTGCATCCTGGAGTGGGCAGAAAGATTTGTCCCAGCCATATCCGCGGTTTTCATCCCAGGAGTGGAAAATTGGAGAGCGGACTTTTTAAGTCGCCAACAATTATGCCCGGGGGAATGGTCTCTTCACCCCGAGGTTTTCCAGGCAATATGCCAGCGGTGGGGAACACCGGATGTAGATCTGCTAGCATCCAGATTCAACGCAAAGGTGGACAGATTTGTGTCTCGCACAAGGGATCCTCTAGCTTGCGGCTCGGATGCCCTAGTGTTCCCTTGGGATCAGTTCAAGCTGATATATGCATTCCCACCGCCACAATTGTTACCGCGATTACTCCGCAGAATCAGGGTAGAAAAGAAACCAGTGATTCTGGTGGCTCCAGCGTGGCCCCGAAGGGCATGGTACGCGGAGATTGTAAAAATGTCAGTGAGGAGTCCTTGGACCCTCCCGTATCGTCCGGACCTGCTGTCGCAGGGACCGATATACCACCCTTCCTTACCAGCCCTAGGTTTGACGGCCTGGCTATTGAAGCCCACATTCTGAAAAAGAGAGGGCTCTCTAATTCTGTGGTATCTACCATGATCAATGCCAGGAAGCCGGTATCCAGGCAGATCTATTATAGGATCTGGAAAGCGTACATTACGTGGTGTGAGGCCAAGAAATGGCATCCATGTAAGTACGTGATAGGGAGGATTTTGGACTTCCTACAGTGGGCTGTAGATAGGAAGCTGGCCTTGAGTACTATCAAGGGTCAGATTTCGGCCTTGTCAATATTTTTTCAAAGGCCCTTGGCTTCGCATTCACTGGTCAAAGCTTTCATACAAGGAGTGATGCGTATTAGCCCTCCGGTTAGTGTTCCCATATGTCCTTGGGACTTAAACCTGGTTCTGTCAGTTCTACAGAAACAACCGTTTGAACCTTTGCAACACATTTCCTTGGTTCTTCTCACCAGGAAATTGATTTTCTTAGTAGCCGTTTGTTCGGCTAAAAGAGTATCGGAATTAGCCGCCTTGTCCTGTAAGGAGCCATATCTGGTTGTCCATAAGGACAGAGTAGTATTACGTCCTCATCCAGCCTTTCTTCCCAAGGTGGTATCGAGGTTTCATTTGAACCAAGATGTGGTTCTTCCTTCTTTTTTCCCCAAACCTAGCTCGGTAGAGGAAAAGTTATTACATTCTTTGGATGTAGTAAGAGCAGTTAAAGCTTATCTAAAAGCCACTGCTCAGATTCGCAGAACGGATACTTTGTTTATTCTGCCGGAAGGCCCTAAAAAGGGTCAGGCAGCATCAAAATCCACTTTAGCCAAGTGGATTCGACAGGTCATAATACAAGCCTATGGCTTGAGAAACAGACCGCCTCCGTTCAAAGTTAGGGCGCACTCCACAAGAGCAGTTGGAACTTCATGGGCAGTGCATCACCAGGCCTCCCTGGCTCAAGTATGTAAGGCCGCAACATGGTCTTCGGTACACACGTTTACTAGATTCTACCAGGTAGACGTTAGAAGTCAGGAGGATGTCGCCTTTGGGCGCAGTGTGTTGCAGGCCGCAAAAGATCCTCATGCCTGATGGCGCCCAGCTTATGTATCCCTCCCCTCATTTGGCATTGCTTTGGGACGTCCCATTAGTAATGACTAAGTCGCTCTGTGTCCCGTGATGTACGAAAAAGAAAAAGGGATTTTTATAACAGCTTACCTGTAAAATCCTTTTCTTGGAGTACATCACGGGACACAGAGCTCCCACCCCTCTTTTTGGGACACTTATTGCTTGGCTACAAAACTGAGGTGCTCCCGGATGGGAGGGGCTTATATAGGGGAGGGTACTTCCGGTTTGGAATTGGCCAGTGCCAACACCTGAAGGTAATCTATATAACCCATTAGTAATGACTAAGTCGCTCTGTGTCCCGTGATGTACTCCAAGAAAAGGATTTTACAGGTAAGCTGTTATAAAAATCCCTTTTTTTTAGTGTAGTGGATACCCTTTAACTATTACAGGGAGACTATAAGGGCTACTAGATGATACATAATACCAATTCATATTAAAAGAATTACAGTAAAACTTTGGATTGATAGTAACTTGGTCTGAGAGTGTTTTGCAAGACAAACATTCTTTTTTAGAAATTTTGACTTGATAAACAAGTAATGTCCTGATATACAAGTAGCGTCACATCACAACTGAGTATAAAAGAGTAGAGAGGCGCCTCTAAGTGTACCAATATGGTTACATTTAGGCTAGGTTCACACTGCTGCGAATTTTATTGCGAATTTGAGCCGTTGCGATTGCTCAAATTCGCAAGTCATTTAAATAACATTGTTTTACATTAGTGCCGTTCACATCAATGCGTTGCGAATCTAAGCTGCGGGAAAAAAAGGGTCCTGTGCGAGTTTGATCCGTGTGCGATGCGAATTCAGCTCTATAGACAGGCATTCCCGGAAATCGCAGCCAAATCGCGATTTTGAAGTCCCAGTAGTGTGAACCCAGCCTTAATGAAGGTACAATATTTAGCAACTCACATGGTTGATGATTAAAACCGGCATATCTAAGTATGCAGGGATCCTGGGTAAAGCTGTCCACATAGACCGTCCTCCGCACCGCCATCAATGTCATCTCTTCCACGCTGCGCTCCACGAGCGGTTCAAGCCTCTCTTTTAGATCGCTCTACTGCAGGGTAGTCTTCCCGGTCACAATTGCAGACTGATAGTGGTGACAATGGGGGTGAGGAGGATGGTCTATGTGGACAGCTTTACCCCGGATGCCTGCATACTTAGATGTGCCTCTTTTATTCATCATCCATGTGAGTTGCTAAATGTTGTACCTTCATTAAATGCAGGGCTTTTTTTCAGGTGGAACTTGGTGGAACTCAGTTCCATCACCTCTGGCTCTGACTCTTTGGTGCCTGCTTACCATCACTTGTAAACATAGAAGTCTGGTTTCTGTGTTTACAAGTGACAGCTCTGCACTCTGTGTGTAACCCCCCTGAACTCTGCACTTTGTATGTAATGCAATCCTGGAATTTAATGCCCTTTAAGACCCTCCTACTGTTCGTGAAATCTGACCACACCCACTATTTGATGTGATTTGGAGGGTGTGTGTGGGCGGAGGGGTTTTGTGGGGGGGGTCATGGTTGAGTTCCAACACCTATTGTTTGAGAAAAAAAACCCTGATTAATTGTAACCATATTGCTACACTTAGAGGCGCCTCTCTTCTCTTTTATACTGTAGCTCCTGCTGGATTTTGCTTCTAATCCCCTTGTGGAGGCTTTCATTTGTGGATGGACATTTTATGGCTACACAACCTATCATATTTTCTATAATCTTTTTTTATGGACTATATACTGAAGGACCTATGAATAAATGGTTGTGCAATGAATCATCTGAGTTTCCATTATTTCTTATTGGGAAATTCACTTTGATATACAAGTACTTTGGATTTCAAGCATGTTTCCGGAACAAATTATGCTCCCAATCCAAGGTTTTACTGTACTTTATTATACAAAAATGATAAAAGCAAGCAAGGCTAAAGTATAGCGGTTTGCACATATGCAAAGGCACCTAAAATTATTGTTTAAAAAATTACAATATATTAGCTATATGGTTTTCTTTTTTTGTTCCACACATGGCCTAATGTTGGAAATTTGAGAAGGCCAGTTAAAAGGTTCAGTTGAAAAGGGCATTAAGCATTAAGGTAGTATAAAGAACCATTTGAATGTATTGCAGGATGTACAGCCACTTAATGCAACAATCAGTCTTACAAGGTGCATGGGATTTGGAAGACGTGTTTGAACCTTTCAGCAGATGTCACGTCTCATTTGTTGAAAAGAGGCTTCTGTTTTTCAGTGCTTGTGTAGAAGGATAAACCATAATATCATCAGTTGTGGCTGGGATTATATTTTCATCACAGGACGGCAGACGTAGAAAGAGTGATGATGTTATATTGTCAAAGGAGGGTGTAGGGATTGGTCAACAATGAGTTGTACGCAAAAAATATAAGGATTAGTTATGACTGCATAATGCAAGAAAGTCTTTGTATGTTCTATGCAGGTCATTTATCCTAGAAATACATACATTTTACTTAGAATTGCCCTGCATTTCCCATGCTGCCAACTTGTGGAAAATAAACAGAAGATTCAGTTGGAATCCTTGTAATTCATGCAGCTTTAGGGAAATATTTGGCAGATGTCTGTAAATGCTCAGAGGGAATGTTTAGTCTTTTCATTTTCTTTTAGATAACTAATGCTAAAAAGATGTAAACAATCTTATAAATATATTTTAGGGTTAAACTCGAGCCTTCTTCTCCTGTACTGAAATTACTTACTCTGATTTCACTGCACTCTGTAAGCTTCTCATAGTGTGCATTAGAAGCTGCAGAGTCAGACAGAGCCTGCCTCATTTCCTGTCTGGAGACATCCACCATCACATGACTCTTTTTCCCGCTGTTCTTGGCCCACCCCTTTTATTCATTGAATCTCAGTTCTTTCATCCATGGGTACTCAGCATCACATGTTGGTGATACCTAGGGTGGTCTGCGTGCTTTATTGGTCTAACACCCTTCCTTAACCAATTCCTGCTCAGCTTTTAACAAAGTGATGGTTGGGCGGGCCTCTCATCAATCCAGGTGGACATCAAATGACGTCCTCCCAGATCACGCCTCGCACAGCCAATGACTGATTAGTGTACCGGCTTGCTACCGGTACCATGTGACCGCTGTGACCAATCACAGTCATGATAGTTGTAAACAATGGATGGCTTCCTTTCATGCCATCCTGTGTTACTAGATGTGATTGGTCAGTGTGATCACATGGTACAGACAGGGCCAATCACAGCCCATCTGTACCTTGTGATTAACTCTTGCCAATCACAGCTAATCAAAACAAAGCAAAATTAATTAATCAACTTTATTCAGTAAAATTCTGCTATAAGCAATCATACTCTGGTCACAGTGTGTTAAAAAAAAAAAAATCGTAAAAAAAAAGAACATTTTTTAATAAAAAAATGAAAAAAATATATATTTTTTCCTTTTCGTACTGTCAATAGTCAGTGTCCCTGATCACCGCCACACCAGTTATATGATTACACTGTACTGCACTGGTGATAGTATGCAAAAAAAGTTTTTTTTAAATTTCTTAATTTTCCAAAAAATTATGACAATGAATAAAAAAAAAAAAACTTGGGCTGTCTATTTTCCAAAAAGGGGTCATTTGTTTTTTTGTTTTTTTGTACTGTCCTGGCTTTTCGGGCCTCAAGAAATGAGATAGGCCGTCAGTACATCAGGATTGATCAATTTTCAGGTACTGTATATCCCATAGTTTGTGCACTATAACCTTCACACAGACTAAATAATATACACTGATTTGGGTTATTTTCACTAAAGAAATGTAACAGAATACACTTTGACCTAAATTTACAAAGAACAATTATTTATTTGCAAAATTTTATAACGGAAACAAAAAAAAAACAATTTTATTTAGCAAAAAGAGTGCCCGGAAGCTGCAACACCTTTGGACAGCAGCATTGTCAATCTAGGCTAGGGAGAGGGTAGTATTAGACTAGCAGATTTAGATGCACGTGACTAACAAATTAAAACCAAACTCCAGCTAACGCTTTTTAAGCAGTCACTCAACAGTTTTTTGCTAAACCTTTTTGATAAAGGTTTTATATACGGTAAGTGAACAAAAGCTGATCAATGTAAGTTCCCCTGCCACTGTTAAATAGTTTGACTCAGCCCTCTAGCTGCTACTTTTGCTGGGCTGTTTGATCTGTGAAAGGAGGTTGAAAAATAACAGACTAAAGCCTCGTACACACGACCAGTTTTCTTGGCAAGAAATCTGCTGGGAGAGCTTTTTGCTGAGAAAACCGGTCGTGTGTTTGGTTTCTCGTCAGGAAAACTGCCGGGAATCTCGACGAGAAAAATAGAGAACCTGCTCTCTATTTTTTTCATCGGGATTCTCGGCAGAGTGTTTCCTGCCGAGAAACCTGGTCGTCTGTATGCTTACCTGTCCAGGGAAACCCGTGCATGCTCGATGAGACTTTGACGCATGTGCGGTAGCATACAAGGCTAGTGTAGGGTGTAGCAAGATGGCGGTGACGGCATCGAATAGGTTCACACCATTGCGATTCCCGCATCCAATTCGCAATAGCAGAAGATTTTGACCAGTTTCCTATGGAGCTGGTTCATATATGTTCACAGCTGGTCCAGTGCGTTTTGCCACAAAAACGCTGTGTGTCTTTTGGTCCATTTCAGGTCTGAATTCAGGCCAAAATCTGGGCTGAAATCGGACCTGAAACGATGAACCAGCATGCACAAGACCCCTGCTGTGAGCCGCATGTGGCTCATATGTGAACTGAACCTTAAAGCTAGTTATAAATTGGCCATTTTTGCCATTGGCCAGTTGCCATTTTTGTTTACCATCATACAGCCCATAGAAATGAGTGCAAGTATAGATTTATTCTTTACCGTGATTACATTTTAGGTACTGTATTTATTGGCGTATAACACTCACTTTTTTACCCTGAGAATAGAGGGTAAACTGTGCCTGCTTGTTATACGCAGGGGGCTGTGGAAAGTTTTTTTCCTGAAACTTCTTTCTTAAAGTTAGGGTGCGTGTTATACGCCTGTGCGTGTTATACGCCGATAAATACGGTAATCTTGCCTATTGCAGTCAAAAGATATGGGCTTATTGGCCACTAATTCTAACCCCCTGTTTTAGTGTCTGTGTTCTTTATTATAGACACAATAAAGAAGAGAAACCAAATGGTCCTGAATCATGTTTTGTATCATGGCTCGAGGAAGTTTAGCTATACCCCTGATCATACTTTGCATTTTTTTTCATTTTACCCAGCCTTAAAAAGGGACAGAATCGAACTTGTTGGTATTTTCAACTCAATTTTCTTATAGCTTTTATATATTAAGACCTATGTCCTTTGCTTGGATGCTGAAGAGAACAAGTATAAATACCTAGCATGTTCCTTGGTTTAATATTGGCATATGGCTAAATCAAACACAGCAACAAGTTTGGCATTTTCTGACTATGGGGTATTCTGTAATAGTGCTGTAAAGAACTAATGTTTGTTTACCAAGCTGCCATTAAAGTTTAAGGATAGAAAGCCTGTGTGGTCGAGGACAGACTGAAATACAGAACTGCGCAATAATGAATCACAGTCTGCTTGAAGGCAGTGACAGAAGGAAAAGATTTGTGATGGCCAGTAATACAACACAGTGATATTATGCCATGGCAGGGAGTGATGAAAGTATGATAAATAGGAATAATGTAGAAGAAAACAATAAGATTTCTCGCTGATTGATAGATGGCTTTCTATTTGCAGGTGCCCCAAGGCTTTCATGCCATGTAGTTGTAAATAGTAAGATCAAGCCTTAAGTTAAAAGAGCGCTCCTATAAAAAAGAGCGGAGCAGGACAGTTTTTGAGGGCATAGGCATATCAACCTTTTCTGTTGTTAGGGTCGGATGTATGCTCTGTGTCAAGAAATTTGCGCTTTTAGAACTACTATATAGTATATTAATTTGATAAATGGTGGTGATGTGGTGAATTTAAGACTTGGGATGCATAACACTAACCCAAAAGGTGTGTTATCTATTTTTCTGAGTATACTTGTACTTAGTAATGGTTAGTATGCTTTGTCTGAATAGCTTATTGTTATCTGTGTATGGAGCACTTCCAGTCTGCCCGCCTAGGCGGTGTCATCATAAGGCGATTCCCTTGAAATCGGCATCATCTACCCAGAAGTCCAAGGGAATTGCCCAATATTGAAATCTTGCGTTATTTCCCTCGACCGCAGCTAACTTCCGGGATGTCTTCTGAAATCAACAAACTGTGTCATTACTGTGCAGGCGCAAGATCGGGAAGTGCATGCTGGGTAGCCAGCTGCTTTGAATCCCAGAAGTAAACAGGAGCGGGCTTCAGATGCCCACATCCACCATGGCCCTGATGAGATCCTGTGATTGATTACAGATGTAACAACATCTGTATTCATACAGGTATGAATACAGTTACAACAATAGCCAATTATTGCCATACAAGTAGTAACAATCATGGTGGTGCTTTTAAAAAAAAAATGTTGTGGAGAATGAAGCTCTGCTTTAAGGAGAACAGGTACTTAGTATAGTGGGAAATATTTTGTTTTCTATTACTATATATGATGCTGTAAATATCAACCTATGGGGACATTTTTATGTAATTATTATTATTGTATTAAATAAAACAATGTATATTAATGAAAATATAATATACTTTTTTTTTTTTATGTATGATGCCTTAAAACACCACAAAATTGGATTTTTGATATAAGGTTAGTTATATAGACATATGGATATTTTGTACTGGCACACATCTAATGCCTTGTACACACGATCAGAATTTCCTATGGGATAAAATCTGATGGAATTTTCCGTAGGAATTCCATTCAAGCTGTCTTCTATCAGTCTTGCCTACACACTGTCAGACCAAATTCCGACCGTCCAAAACGCGGCGACGCAAAACACTACGACGAGCCGAGAGAAATGAAGTTCAATGCTTCTGAGCATGCGTCGACTTGATTCTGAGCATGCATGGTTTTTTTCTCCGTCGGAGTTCCACACAGACGATGGGAATTTCTGATAGGATTTTTTTCCATAGGAAAAAAATAAAACATGTTCTATTTCTAAACTCCTACGGGAAAAAAGTCTGATGGGGCCCACACACGGTCGGAATATCTTTTGAAAAAATTCCGTCAAGACTTTTTTCATAGGAAATTCTGATGGTGTGTACAAGGCATAACAGTCATTTCTTAGAAAAGGCCTGATCCGCACAATTTCTGCATGTCTAAAACCCAAATATTTGCTCCACGCCAAACTAATTGGTGACTCAGCATAAAAATGAAATTGCTTGTTAATTTAGAGCTTAATCACTTCCTGAATTTCAAGTGAGGTCTTTTGTGTTAGTCTTTGTGTAAAAATGTTTGGATTTTCTTTGTTTGACGCATTTCTGAAGTTTTGCAGAAAAAGGAGTTTTCCCAGCACTCTATTAGTCGCGGTAAGAACAGTTCTCCAATACCAGCCACATAAAAAAAAAACATGCTGTCTAAATGAATAGCCACTATGTTTAGTGTGCTTCAGGAATAAATCTTCAAATAGTGCTTGTAACTCAACAATAAAAAAATAAAAAACGCAACCTGTTGAGCGGTGCTGCTCTTGAGAGCTTGTTGAATCAACGTGACACCATTACTAGCAAGAAATAAACAAGTAGTTGAAGCATCTAACCTTTAAATGTATTTATCATAGGATTTCTGCGCAAGGAAACATTTTGACAGGGATTTGTAATTTTAGTCCTGTATGTCCAGTGGCAAACTATTTAGTGCTTCTTAAAAGAAGGTAAAGTGCTCATTGCAGAAGCTGAGTAGACACCAGAGACAAGTTCTTCTGTGCGTAGGGGTTCCATAAAGCATACTCCATTAACTGGCACACAATACATAGGGCTAATTAGGTCTTTTCATTGAATAGTTAATATTTTATGATCACAAAAAAATGTGTTGAAGGTCAACAAGAGTTTTCTAGAAAATAATACTAGACAAGTACTGCTTTCTTCTTTTTTTAACTATAGCAAAACAATATGGAAGAAGAACAGGTGATTGAGGTCTAAATTAGAACATTTAACAAAGCCTCAGAGTATATGCAGTATACTTTGATACTTTAGATCACAGGTGTCAAACACAAGGCCCGCGGGCCGAATCCGGCCCTCCGGGCCATTTCATGTGTCCCTCGCACCTCTTTGGCAGCTGCCGAAGAACTCCAGCCCTCCTCTGGTCCTCCTCCAGACCCTTACTTTCTGCTTTCAAGCAATGCATCCAGCTTCTGCACCCAGGGGGGTGCACTGTGATGTAAGGGAGAGTGGGAGACTCAACTTCTGATGGTGAGGTGGTTCTTGACAATCTAATCCAATCTAATCTTACAGATACAACCGGCCCTTTTGAGGGCAATCATAATGATGATGTGGCCCACGATGAAATTGAGTTTGACACCCTTGCTTTAGATCCTTTTTAAAGGATTGTTGTAGCCATATAATGGCAAGATTCAAAATAATATAAGCATTGGCCTTAAGCCTTAAGCCTCCTACACACTACTAGTTTTACACACTGACACCTCAGGTTCGGAGCCGCTGTACTAACCATCCGATGTTATTACAGTGATCTCCCCTGCTGTGCTATTGTGTTCTGACAGGGGAATGGCCCTCCCCCAGCACATTCGGTCAGGACTCTCAGCCACTCTCTGAGAACGCTGATTGGGAGCCGATCAGTAGACCTTTTTTGGTCATGCACCCTCAAAAGAAGCCGGCCGAACTGCCGGGGGTTCTGTTGGACAGACTCCAGTACACACAGGCCAAATGTCAGCCAGTTTCTATTGAACCGGCCGATGCTACCCAACATTTCGGCCTGTGTGTACTAGGCTTTAAAACCCGTTGGCATCTGCTGGAAAAACATGCACTTTTCAATGTTCTGCTTACTCAAAGATAGATAGTAAAATGAATGAGCACACCCCTTATGAATAATGTTTTTCATATGTGCTAAACTTTAGTTCACAATGTGCTCTTACTGAGATTGTGATTCCTAACTCTTCGAGACTACATTTTCAGCACAAATAAGTCATATCCACATTCATCAGGAAGTATTAACAGAACACCACAAGTCTAGGACAGGGGTCTCCAAACATTCTAAACAAAGGGCCGGTTTATTGCCCTTCAGACTCTAGGAGGGCCGGACTATGGCCAGCGGGAGTGGAAATTTTCCTGGCATTAGTGGTAGTAAGCATTGCCACATTTGGCATTAGGGGGAGGAACAGTGCCCAGTCCTTGGTATCACAGGGAGGAAAGTACCCCGTTTTTGGTGTCAGTGGGAGAAATGATGCCCCATTGTTGGTGGCAGGATAGTGTCTTGTATCAGTGGGTTGAATAGTGCTCAAAGGGCAGGAAAAAGGCAAGCAGAGGGCCACATCCGGCCCTCGGGCCGCAGTTTGGAGGCCACTGGTCTAGGAGATTATATCACACCATCTGTTCAAGCTACTGGCTTCTGATGTTCACAGGCATAGTGGGTTCTGAGTTCTTTTCTAAGAATTGAGGGAAACATGAGTATTTTCTGAATCAACTCTAGAGAAAGATGGCTTTTTACAGCACTTGGATGAAAAGTTCATAATAAAGATGTGTACTGCTAAAAGACTGAAATTAAAATAAAAAAACAGTGATTTAAAATTGCAGATATAGTAATACAGAATTTTTATGTAGTCCTTGGGATTTCTGTTCTGCGCTTCAACTCCATTAACAACCTCAGCCTCTCTAACACATCTGCTTGAATGAAAGTTACAGCAAGCACTTATAAGAACATGAGTTTAGATAACTTTAACTCAACTGTGAATTAGCCCCAGGAAATAGATACAAAACTATTTACCGGTAAATAAACTCAGTCTTTTGGTATGGATTAGAATAAATGGTGGTTTGACAATTAATGGACACACAAAAAGCAGTGCGTTCAAACACAGTCCGCTAGACCAGTGTTTCTCAACTCCAGTCCTCAAGGTGCCCCAAAAGGTCATGTTTTCAGGCTTTCCATTATTTTGCACAGGTGAGTTGATCATTTTCACTGCCTCAGTAATTACCACAGCCATTTCATCTAAGGGGAAATCCTGAAAACATGACCTGTTGGGGCACCTTGAGGAATGGAGTTAAGAAACACTGTGCTAGACAGTATAATCACTATGCCCAGTTAACGGTAGTAAATACGCAAATTTCTTTCTTTTAAACCTGTAAGACAAAAGACATAATGAGCTAGTATGCACAGCATACTAGCTCATTATGAAATACTTACCTTTGAACGAGGTGTCGGCAGGTGATCTCGGTCCACGCCGAGGGAGCGGACATTTTCCCTCAGCGTGTCTTCCGGGTATTGCGGCCCCAGCGCTGTGAGTGTCCGGAGCCGCAATGTCGTCACTCTGGCGCATGCACGCGGAAGACTTCTTTCCGACAAGGTCTGGCAGCGTCTGCCGGACCTTCAGCCGGGAACTCAGAGCGCATGCGCTGCTGAAGTCAGCGGCTGCATGCAAAGGACATATCTCCTAAACCGTAAAGGTTTAGGAGATATTCTTTTTACCTACAGGTAAGCCTTATTATAGGCTTACCTGTAGGTCAAAGTGAAAAAAAAAAGACTTTACTACCGCTTTAAAATAGAGTTATGTACCGCTAGTATGGGATTACTTCATAAAACATCAAAGTCAACAATAAAATGCATATAAGCATGAACTGCAATGTGAATAATAATACTTTAACAAGTCTAGAGTGCACTTTTTGAGAATGGGTGGGATATGGTGCAATGTCCCCAGGTACCTCTTAGCATAAGCAAAGGGTGAAGGTCTCCATGTAACAGCTGTAAAGGGACAATCCTTGGTCCTAACTCTTTAGCTGGCTAGCATTGGGACTAAGTTGTACCATTGGTACACATGAGAATGCTCCCTTTCAAGCCTGCAGGCAGAAATAGGGATACTATATGACTGTATGGTCAGTTCCTAAAGGCTCAGTCTCCCTAGCAGTAGAAATTAAATCCCCACAGCAGCATCACACAAGTCTCAGCTCACCATCCGGTCACACACAGCAATTAGTATACTCTCTACTGTGTACTCAGGTCATTCTGGCTTTCAGCACACTTTGGGGGTTATTTACTAAAGGAAAATCCACTTTGCACTACAAGTGCACTGAAAGTGCACTTGGAAGTGCAGTCGCTGTAGATCTGAGGGGGATATGCAAGGAAAATATAAAACAGCATTTTAGCTTGCACATGATTGGATGATAAAATCAGCAGAGCTTCCCTTCATTTCTGATCTTCCCCTCAGATCTACAGCGACTGCACTTCCAAGTGCACTTGCAGTGGTCTCACTCATGGCATAAGGAAGGTGTCCTGTGCAGTCTGAGAAAATCCAGTTGTTTTCCCTCCCTCCTGGCAATCTCCCTCTGGGAAAAAGCAGTTTAAAAACTCTTGATTACAGTAAAATCTCTCCTCTGGACTAGAGTTCCCACAATGCAGTGCTGCCTGACTCAGTCTATTGTACTTTTTCTGCTCAGCGGCTCCTTCCTATTGCTGATATAGCTTTTAACCAGTTCAGCACTGCAGGGCAGCAGCTACAGAGAGCATCTACAGCCAGTGTTTCCTTCACTCTCCATTCTTAGCTAAGCACCTAGCAACATTTAACACTGGGGAAATGGTTTCCCGCCCAAGAAGAATCTGGAACAATACCAAGTAGCAATATAGAGGGTTCAACCAAGTAATTTACTCCTTAGATGGCTATTTATAATCCATCTTGTAATGCCACACCTGTTAAAATTTGAATTACGAAGTGGATGGAAGGTTGGGCAGAGCGGAGAAGTTGGGTTACGCAAAAATTGGGTTACGAAGTGGATGGTAGGCCAGTATGAGTGCACATAGTAAGCTTAAAATGAAAAAGAGGCAATAAGGCTACAGGTACAATTTAAAGATAATATCTCAGAAGTGTTGCACTTACAGTAATTACTGCACATAAAGAGAATACAAAATCTTCTTTCTTAAATTCAGTACCCCTGAGAACCCAATTAGTTCCTGTGTTATGGCGTAGATGAGAATGACTGAAAAAAGATAAAACACTTTAGGCTTCAAGTCTTTTGCTCATCTTTGCATGTGTTAGAAAAAATATTAATCTACCAGAAAGTAGATGTTACAGATGTTTATACTGTGTATTATTGCCAAATCAATCTAAGATACAAAGCTATTCATGGGTTACAGTAGCCATAAACTTACTGTGTCTGTTTCATCTTAAGCTGGATGTAACCTGGATGCAGGATACACTTGTTCTATGAACCATTTCTAAACATACAGTGATTTCATCCTTGTATTGTTGGAAGTAGCTTTAAATTAAAACATTAATGGTTTTGGGTGAAGTTTCTTTTTTAAGCTATATAAAAAATCTTTGTTAAAAATAGTAATTGTATAGAGGAAAAAGGATTCTTATTGCACTACGGGTTATCTATGTTTAGAACCATGCCAGAATCATTGTGTTGATCCACTTGTGTCAATTTCAGCTTGCTTTACTGATCTCTGTAAATAGGGTTTTTCCAACAGGGGGCAAGGAGAAACTGGAAAACGTGTAAAAGGAGTCTAAAGCGCCACCTGTTGGTTAAAAATAACAATACATAATATGAATATACAATATTTTATCGTTCACTAAAAAAAGAGAATATTAGCGGTTGATTTACTATAGGCAAGTAGACTGGGCACTTTGCAAAGTGCAGTTTCACTCTGCAAGAGCAGTTGCTCCACAGCTTAGTAAATGAGCAGAAACTCTGCTGACTTCCATCATCCAATCATGTGCAAGGAAAAATGCTGTTGTTTTTTTTTTTTCTTACACGTATTTGGGAATTTTTTGCAAAGGGAAGTTTTACCTCATTTACTAAGCTCTGGAGTAACTGCACTTTGCAACGTGCACAATCTATGTGCCCTTAGTAAATCAACCCCATAGTCTTTGTAAATTGTAGACGACCCAGCATCCCTTGGTAAATGTGCAGTTTATTGGCTGCCTAAAATGGGCATGGGACAGGTTGAACTGAGCTAGCTTGGAGGTTGACTTCAGTGCTTCTGTTAAAAACCTTGAGAAGGAATTGCTCCTATGTGCCTGCAGCTAAGTTTATTTATTTTTTTACTTAAAGGCTGTTTATTGTGCTGAACAAGCTTCATGGTTGTGTGTGTTGATGTATTGTGAATGATTTAATACATTATACCACTTTCTTAAGAGCTCATTGCTTTTGGAATCCTGAGAAATACTGTACATTGACACCAATCTGATTTGAGCTAACAATATATAATGTATTAAAGGAAACCTTTCCTAACTTAGGGACCAATAAACTTTAGGCTGTAAGCAAACGACCACTGTGTTAGGTTAATAAATGTATTATGCAGGTAAGAAACATAAAGTGGTAAAGTTTGGAAAAAAAAAAAAAGTGGTAAAGCCAGCTTGGTAAAAAGAGACAAATAGTAAAAGCACACTCCAAGGGTAGATAACTACACTTGGCTTGCCAGAAGTCAGAAACAGGAGACAAGAGGCAAGCTTTTAAAACCCTGATGAGCCAACACATTGCTGAGGAATAGTCTGCCTCTTCCTTAGGGCTATCCCACCTGAAAGTTGCAGATAACATAGTAGCAAATTGTTAGTTCACATGAGCCTGTTGTAGCAAAACTCTGTTATAGATAGGTACACATTGCTTCACCAGTTCTAAAGACTTGAAAGATTAGTGTTTCTCTGTATAAGGAGAGATGTAGGATTATGGCCGAAACAACTAATCGATTAATTGACAACTAATCGATTATGAAATGAATCGATTACCATTTTCATAATCGATTAATCAGCCAGTAACATAATGGGGTTAAAAAAAGAACTAAAATTAGCTCTTAAGGCCTCATGCCCACTGGCGTTTTTACAGCTGCGTTTTTTGCAGCTTAAAAACGCCTGTCCATGTTATTGTAAATATTTTTTTTTTGAAAAAAAAAAAAAAACGTCGGAGCTAAAAACGCGACCGCGCGTTAGTGCGCGTTTTTTGCGCGTTAGTGCGCGTTTTTGCGCGTTTTTTGACGCTCGCGTTTTTTTCTGCCTAATTCTGACGCTGAGGAACGCACTGGTCCTGGTTTTTTTTTACAGCTTACAAACGCCTATGCTCTTTACAGCTCAAAAACGCCTAGGTGGGCATGAAGCTATAGACTAACATGGATAGGCGTTTTTAAGCTGTAAAAAACGCTCAAAAACGCGGCTGAAAAAACGCCCGTGGGCATGAGGCCTTATAGTACAAAAAGAGCAAATTGCTACAGTAAATATTACTTACACTGTCCCACAGTAAAAAATTAACCCCATACAGCGATTATTTGCTCTTTTTGTACTAATTTTAGTTTTTTTAACCCCATTATGTTACTAAACATCTCAGGCCTGGGTCACACCTCTGTGATTTTTGGTGCTTTTTGCAGAAACACGCTACAGTTCATTTACATGGTTTCCTATGGGACACGTTCACATCCATGTTTTTTTTCAGCTGCTGCGTATTTGGAAAGGGAAAGGACTTTTTTTAAACAGAAAACAATGCCATTTTGTTTTTTTGGTTCAATATACTTCAATAGAGAAGCTGCAGAAAAGCATGTAATGCGTTTTTGCGGCAATTTGTGTTTTTTAATCTGCCCAACAACAAATTGGCCCAAAAAAATTGCAAATATGCAAATCGCAGCAAAATTATTATTTTTTTTTTTAGGTTATTAACCGAATAATCGATTAATCGAAACAATAATCGGCCAACTAATCGATTATGAAAATAATCGTTAGTTGCAGCCCTATGTAAGATGATGAAGCTTTAGGCTTCATGTACACTTGAACTACTTTAACCAGCGGGCAAAACGTTCCTATCCTACATGCGACTCTTCCGTGTTCAGGAGAGGGAGGTTAGGGGAGGTTCAACCTCTCCTAACCGCAGCAGCTCCTAAACGATCCTAAAAGCCTATGTGTACGTGGACACACAGGCTTTTAAGGCGTTGAGTTTAGGAGCTTTGACAAAAACAAAAAAAAGTTTAAGAGCTGCTAGTGTACATGGAGCCTTAGCAGTGCCCTGGTAAATTTACAATTATTTTCTGTAGCACTTGTCTGGAAACTTTAAAACTTCTCTAACCACTGATCTCCAGCTGCTTCCCCACTTTGAAGCGTGCAGGAGTGGAAAAGCCAGTTCTTTAAAGCAGGCTATAAATTGAGCAATTTTCCTGCCTGGTAACTAATGAACCGACTAAAATCCAATCAGAAGATGGCCTTGGTGGCACCACTCCCACATCCTTCATTTGAAAAATTAAAGGAGCTAAAAATTGTCGGCCAAACAACCTGCATCCAATCAAATGTGGGCATTATTCCATTATTATGACAGCCAGCAACTCCGGATGTGGATGGAGAAACCTGCAGGTTGAACAAAATAAATCTATTGCTATATGGCCAGCTTACCTTTCTGTTACAGGTATTTGGGCAGCTGTGTTAATGGAAGTTCATGCTTAATGGTCTTCATGTCTAGAGCCTTAAGCCTCGTACACACGGGCGGGAATCCCGTCGGGAAAAAAAACATTGGTTTTCCTGACGGGATTCCCGGCAAGCTTGCCTTGCTCGCCAAGTGTACACACGGCCATTCAAAAGAACCGCCATTCTTTTGAATGGCAAGAACGCGGTGACGTCATCGACTACGACGAGCCTGCGCTGGTCACATTCGATGCCGTCGCCGCCATCTTGCTACACCCTACACTACCCCTGGGACAGGTAAGCATACACATTCACGGTTTTCTCGTCGGTAAAGAGGCCGACGAGAATCCCGACGAGAAAATAGAGAGCAGGTTCTCGATTTATCTCGTTGAGATTCCTGGCAGTTTCCCCGACGAGAAACCATACACACGACCGGTTTTCTCAGCAAAAAGCTCTCCCAGCAGTTTTCTTGCCGAGAAAAACGGTCGTGTGTACGGGGCTTCATGCCTGAAACTCGCACCCTTACTGAGATGAGAAGTGGACAGATGATGGTTGCTTTCTAAACAACCGTGCTCTGTGCACAGTCCATTTATTTGGGATTTCACAGAGCATGAGAAAAACATTTTCATCATAAAAGACAAAAGGCTAAAAGATCAACAGATTCTTTTTAATTTGATTAGGCTATATTTGGGGTTAGAGAGGTTTCATAAACTATACTCCTGCAACAAATGTTATGTTTCCTGTGATGTAAAAATTCAGCTTTACTGTTGGAGTAATCAAGGCCATGTGTGGACTCTTTTCAGCCCTGGACCACTTGAAATGATTATATAGGTAGAGTTTACCACAAATTCTGCCTCCTCGCATAACAGATGTATCTAATGCTGGATATTTATTTTTCCAGCAACTTATTTTTCATCTCCTATATCCATAGGTAATGATTCTAAAATAATACAGAATAGTGTACCTACTTTTTGTACAACACTGGCTAATAAGACTAAAAGTGACTAGTAGTTTACACCCTTGAAAATATTGTCGCAATAATCTCCCCTTCTACTGTATCATGCTAAGAGCACTGCCAATACATCATAAAGTTGTACCTTTCCTGGTTCAGACGCAGTAAGGAGGAGGAGTGATCATGCATAGAATACACAGCATATTCAGCTATAAAGTGCCATTAAGCATCTAAACATTCAGCGATTAAAGTGTTACTAAACCCAGGACCCTGCATTCACTATGTCTGGTCTCCCACAGTACACAGAACATGGAAATGCAATTATTTTAGTAAATATAAACTGCTAAATATCTTTTTTCATCAGCAGTTTTTAGAAGTCTTGTGACTTCTATCTGTGTCCAGCTAAGCACTGGTTAAAGCTTGTAGATAGTTTTCATTCTCCTCTGACTGTCCTATGAGGCTGCATGACCCCTGACTTTCTATCTGGACAGTGCTGATTGGCCCTGCTGATCACATGAACCCTCCCCCAAATTTTTTTTTCTAGCAACTCACACCAAACTGAGCATGTGCAGAGTGCCCCCAAGGCTCTCTTCTGTCAGGAGATGAATTGGGGACTGTGGAAGAAGGGGAGGATCAGAGAAGACAGGCTCCAACAGCATGTGGAGGATTAACCCATTAGGTTCCACAATGAGTATAACAAGCATACTTTACTGCATATACAGACTGATTTTACTGTTGTGGGATTAGTAACACATTAACATGTGAGCGATTTTTTGTGTCTTTCCTGCAACATTCAACATGAAGGGTTACCTTGGACACAGCAGCATTGATAATCTCAGGAGAAGGTAGTGTTAGATGAACTAGCAGATTTAGATGGACTTGATTTACAAATTAAAACTGCATTTTTTAAGCAATTACAGCAATAGTTTTTTTTTTTTTGCCTTTCGGGATAAAGTTTTTTCAATAAATTAATAAAAAGTGACATTGCAAGCACCCCTGTAAGTATTAAATGGGTTGTCTCAACCCTCTAACAACTATTAAGCCGCGTACACACAATCAGTTTTACCGATGAAAACCGATCGTGTATGGGACCCATCGGTCTTTTTTCCATTGGTGTCAAAAAATACAACATGTTTTAAATTTTTCTGATGGATAAAACACCGATAGCAAATTCCGATCGTCTATGGGCAAGTCCATTGGTTAAAAAAAAACACACATGCTCAGAAGCAAGTCGACGCATGCTCAGAAGCATTGGACTTCATTTTTCTCGGCTCATCGGAGTGTTTTACGTCACAGCGTTTGGAACGGTCGGTTTTTTGACTGATGGTGTGTACGAAAGACTGATGGAAGTCAGCTTCATCGGTTTTCCGATGGAAAAATCCATTGGTTTAAAAACCATAGGAAATCTGATCGTGTGTACAGGGCTTAACTTTTGATGGACAGCATGAGCTGTTTAAAAGTAAAAGACTTTCTGGCAGCATCAACTGGTGAAAATAAAGGAGAAAAAGCCTAAAAAGGAAACTAATGCAGCCACCATGTCTAAAGGCCTGTACACACGATCAGATTTTACGACAATAATTGTCTGATGGACGAGTTGTGTCGGATAATCCAACCGTGTGTATGCTCCATCAGTCAATTGTTGGGGGAATTAACGACAACAAATGTTGGTTGTTCATGCTCACCAACTGTCTGACAATAAATGTGTTACGTCGGATTATCCGATTGTGTGTACACAAGTCCGTCCGGCTAAAATCCAAAGTACAAACACGCATGCTCCGAGCCAATGCTAACCGTCATAAAACATTAGCAGAAGTTGCCCAAAGGGTGGCGCTAAAGAGAAGAAAAAACACGTAGTTTCGTGAATGCTGGCTGAAAAAGTTGTGCCATCTGTATGCAGAACAAGTTCACGGCCAACGCCCTTTGGACAAAAATCCACGCATTTGTCCAACGTATATCTGATCGTGTGTAAGAGGCTTAGGAATCAATAAGTGGCAGTGCGAAAAAATTTTGTTTTTGGGTTTAATACCACTTTAATACACACTAAGTGATAACACATTACGCAAATTGTGTAAAATGGCAAACATTTTACTCCTCCACTGTGTAACTAGGAAAGCTAAAGACAGATTTGTACAAGATCAATAACAAACAGACAAAATCTGATGAATTTGATGTTCTACTTCATTTAATCCCATTAAGGGAGATGTAAAACATTTAATGCTTTGAAAACGTATTGTGTACATCTGCAGAGGAATTCATATCTTTTCATAATTGGATTGTGGTTTGCTGCATCTCTCATAGGAATGTTTGCAAAAGCCAAGTCCTGTAAAAAGACAATTACCTACTGTGCCTTTGTAAAACGTTTCAGCTTCATTTGGACAGAGAAATGTGTAATGAGTTGCTATTACACAGCAAAATTTGGGCTTAAATTCACTACCGGCAGTGTATTGACTCACTATTACATTTTGGAAATAATAACATTGACTTTGTTATCAGTATTTGATATGTTGTACCACTAGAATTGAAAGAACTCTGCTAAGGTACAGGTGCATCAAAAATAATCTGGTAGTAAAAAAAATGTTACAACCCTTTGTGCAATTCTTTTACTGCTAATCCTTTGTGGGATGTTCTTTCAGTCGAATATTTTGGGAAGATTGAGGGCGTTAGGTACTCTTTTGGATATTAACCGCTTATCAACTGTTAGGAAAAGAACTATGCTCGTTAAGGCTTGTATTGATGGGCAAATACAGCTTGCTTTTGGGTGCATTCTGCTTACATTTGACATCTGTTTGAGAAGTTTCAGCGTTTATTGAAAGGTGCATTTGACCTTCTGGCATATTCTAATTCTGGGTACACACTACAGGGGGTCCCCGAGTTACGAACACCCGAGTTACGAACGACTCCTACTTACGAACGGCCTCAAATGCCGGCCACTTGTGCTCTACGATAACTTTCGAGCAGCTCCGACACATTCTACACTGCCGTACTACGCCCCAGATAACATAACAAGCGCCCGGAACATCCCACATCCATGCACAGGCGGCAATTTCACTTACGAACACTTACGAATGCAGTGTTCCGACCGGAAGTTACACTTACAAATGCAGTGTTGCGACTTACAAACAACTTCGACTTACGAACAAACCTACAGTCCCTATTGTGTTCGTAACTCAGGGACCCCCTGTATAAGAAAATCAGAAGAAAAATTCTATATGAGGAACCATCGTTAGATTTTTGCATAATGTTTACCCACATTCCGATTCAGACTTTCCAAAACGAAAATTTACAAAGGGACAAACTCTAAAAAAAATCTTGTATGTGAACAGAACTAATGCCGCGTACACACGAAACCGTGTTTTTATTCCGACGGAATGTTGGCTCAAACTTGTGTTGCATACACACGGTCACATTCCAAACGTCAAGAACGCGGTGACGTACAAGACGTACGACGAGCCGAGATCAATGAATTTCAATAGGCAGTTTGGCTCTTCTGCTTGATTCTGAGCATGCATGTTTTTTTCCACGTCGGAATTGCATACAGACGATAGGAACTTTTTCTGTCGGAAAAATAGAGAACCTGCTCTCAATCTTTTGTTGGCGGAAATTCCGACAGCAAAAGTCCGATGGAGCATACACACGGTCGGCTAGCCAATCAGGGGAGAGAGGGAGCGGGACCGGCTCGGGGCTCTGTGTCTGAATGGACACAGGGAGCTGTGACTCAGGTCGGGTGCCCTGTTAGCAAGCTGCTTGCTTTGGGGCGCACTGAACAGGTGGGAGGGGCCAGGAGCACAGAACAGGGACCCGAGAAAAAGGAGGATCCAGGCTGCTCTCTGCATATCCACTGCAACAGAGGAGGTAAGTATAACATGTAGCACCAATATTTAAAAAAGGCCAAGATACATCCCCTGGGAATTACAGACCAGTTATCCTAACATCAATTGTATGCAAGCTCTTGGAGGGGATGAAAAGGGACTATATACAAGATTTTAGTAATGACAACAGTATCATTAGCTGTAATCAGCATGAATTTGTGAAGAATCGTTCTTCCCAAACCAATCTATTAACCTTCTATGAGGAGGTGAGTTGCCATCTACTCCCTGGGGTAGAGGATCCGCCATTCCAGGTCCTTATCCTACATCCCATTCAGGCTTTGCCCTTAGGAGAGACGCAGACTACCGCCATCCTTCATGGACTAGCTGACTTGCACACGCTGATTACACCTGGTGCCTGGACTGGCACTGTAACATGTGAGTGTAATCACCATTTGTTGTTGTCATTTTTTACCTTAATTAAATTACTACACTATGAGACCTACCTCTATGTCACTTGTGGAGTAATTTTTCCCATCCTAGTTTCATCTTGAGGGGCCAGTGGAGTGGAACTGTGCTGTCAGTGGAATCAATTTGTTATTCCAGAAGCGCTGTTTGACCTTCCTGTAAAAAGGGGTCATACTTTTCTGGTGAGTGGCCACCCATCTATTGAGCACTTGTGGTGAAGAACTAGAAGTTTATTTTTTGAGCATCACATTTTGGTGTTGGAATTCACCACATCTGGACTTTCTAGCTTCCTATACTATGTATATTTATATTTGTAATTCATTTTATATGTTTTACTGAACATCACTAGCGCCTCTCAACCTTTAATATATTTTGTTTGCAGATTTCGGTGACTTGTTCACTCTTAAAGGGGAAGCTTATACTATGTTTTTTCACTGATTCCACAGGGTGTCATTCACTGTTTTTCATTCTTTCAACATAAAGCTGCTTGTGCATTCCCATTGACTTTGTGAGAAAAGCAGTTCTGACCTGGAAAGCCTGTTACAAGAGGTCCTTATGTATGCTCTGTCCCTGTGAAAAAAAAATGGAAACACTGAAAATGAAACAATTCATAAAAAAAGAGTTCCTTAAAAAAAATATATATTTTTAAATTTTAAAGGAAACAATACCCAAGTGCTGCTGACTTTTCTTACCCTTCCATCCAAAAAAGCTAAATGTTTGGCAATGCTGATTCAACAGCTTTAATATTTTATGGATCATAGACCCAGAACAAGCATGCAGGTCCAGAGTTGTGACTCAGCCATGATTTGAATTGATGCATGATTGTTCCAAATCGGCGACTCACAGTATTGAAACCAGAAATAGTCAGGCAACTGGTAGTCTCCATCTCTCAGTACTTTTTCTTCAAGAGTTGCTTATTTAAAAATATATTCTGCTATTAAACCAGTCCAGAGTTTATTTTTTAAGAAATCTTTCACAGGTGAAACAGGACCAGAATGAAACAATGCAGAAATCATTTTACTATTTAAAACCTAAGGGCTCTTTCACACGGGCGGATCCCGTCATGATCCGCCCTGTGAATATCCGCTTGCTCAGCGGAGATCGCTCCGTTGATCCCCGCTGAGCCGGCGGATGACTTGTCTGTCTCTGCACACTGTGCCGCATTCCTCTATGGGGGGATCGGATGAAAACGGAACGTCTGTCCGTTTTCATCCGACGGATGGAAAAGTAGGATTTTCCTCCGTCATGCTAAACCGACCATTACTAGAGACTGCTGTCGTCGGATGTCAGCGGATGTTAATCCGCTGACATCCGCTATCCCATAGGGATACATGTATGTCCGTTTTTCATCCGAAAACGGATGGATGAAAAACGGACATACAGAACGTCCGTGTGAAATGGGCCTAAGTGTAGCTAAAATAAAAAACAGAAACAGGGACATAACCTACAGTGAGTAATATGTGTCTCTTCTGCTGATTTCTCTTCTGTTAGCAGAAATCCTTCTCTGTTTATGTCCTCCCCACCCCGCCACCAAAATATTCCGGTGCACCAGGGGTTGATAAAACTAAGGGGCTGTCACAGGCTCCCATCAAGAAAGCTCCACCCTTTCCTCCCAGTTCCACCATTCATAGAAGCCATACTATACAGGCGCTTCTATAGCCTCATACACATGATCGGACTTCCATCTGACTTTTCCGTGGATTTTGGTCCGAAGGGCGTTGGCCGTGAACTTGGTATGCATACACACAGCAGGACTTTTTCAGCCAACTTTCACCAAATCACATGGTTTTTATGCTCTTTACCGCCACCCTTTGGGCAACTTCTGCTATTGTTGGTTGATCTTTAGCATTGGTTCTGAGCATGCGTGTTTGTACTTTGGACTTTAGTCCGATGGACTTGTGTACACACGATTGGATTTTGCTCCAACGGACATTTGTTGCCGGAAAGTTTGTCTGTTTTCACAGCGAACATTTGTCCGATAAAAAGCACAAAATATTTGTCCGATGGAGCATACACACGGTCGGGTTGTCCATTAAAACAAGTCCGTCGGACGTTTGTTGTCAAAAAGTCAGATCGTGTGTATGAGCCTTGTGAATAAAAAGCGATCTATGAATAGAGGACAGGTAGATGATTGATAGGTCCGCCCCTTCCATTCATAGATCCTGTAGGTTGAAAGCTGCTAAGGCTGGATGGTGCACCTGCCTAGAATTCAAGAAGTCTGCTTTCTGGGCATTCAATCCTGGGCACATACTGCCCTAAACCTTCATACCGCGCGGTGCACTGTACAGCCTTGTCGGCTGCAGCAGCTGTCAGCCTCTTATAGAATTTGACAGACTGCTTGCGGTGAGGCTGGATGGCGCACTTGTGCTCTCTGTCTGCAGCTAAATGCCAGAGCCCCATGCATTGGGATAAACGCCCCATGTGCATGGGGTCTAATAGTATATTTAACACACCAAAAAATAGAAGTTCATTGTTAGAATTTACTCACATCTTTGCTTTTACATTAAAAACTGTGGTCCGCGGTCCAGTCCTCAGGAAGGATGTACTAGAAATAGAGCGAGTACAAAGAAGGGCAACAAAGCTAACTGGAGGATATTAGTTATGAGAAAAGTTTGCGAGCACTGAACTTTTTTTCTCTGGAGAAGAGACGCTTGAGAGGGGATATGATTTCAATTTACAAATACCATACTGGTGACCCCACAATAGTGATAACACTTTTCAGTGGAAGGGAGTTTAATAAGACACGTGGCCACTCATTATAATTAGAAGAAAAGAGGTTTAACCTTAAACTGCGTAGAGGGATCTTTACTGTAAGAGTGTAAGGATGTGGAATTCCCTTCCACAGGCGGTGGTTTCAGCAAGGGGGATCGATAGTTTAAAAAAAGGATTAGATAAGCACCTGAATGACCCAATGTAATACTGACATATAATCACACAAAGGTTGGACTTGATGGACTTGTGTCTTTTTTCAACCTCACCTACTATGTAACTTTATATGTAACTAACTATGTAACTATGTATCGTGCCCTGTAGGTGATATTAGGAAAGAAGGTCTCCTCTTCTAGTCATATTATTTTTATGCCCTTTGTTTTATAACAAATTCCAGTTTGTGATGTGATGTTGATAATCTGTTCTGTCACAGTTTAGTAAAAGAGTTTTGCTGGGTACCGCTGGTTAAAATCACGTTCTGTTTAAAAGACACTGTAAATAAATATAACATATTGCATTTGTCATATAACTGCGTTCTTATTTTATATTGTGAGTGCCTGAGATTTTATTAAGTGATGCTAAAATATTTAAACTTTAAAAGAATCTATTCAGCACTGAGACTTGTAACACATATTACCAAACAGCTGACACAACTGATTTTCCAGATAAATGGGATGGTAATTAAGTGTTTTCTTGTATAGAATATAAATGAAGCTTTAAATGGTCCCTTTGTCACTCTTATTGCACTTTAAAAGTACAGATTTTTCGGTTCACAGCATTTTTGTACTTTTCTAACTAATAATACACTATATTACCAAACGTATTGGGAGGCCTGCCTTTACACATACATGAAATTTAATGGCATCCCAGTCTTAGTCCGTAGGCTTCAATACTGAGTTTGCCCACCCTTTGCACCTATAACAGCTCCAACTCTTCTGGGAAGGCTGTCCACAAGGTTTCAGAGCATGTGTATGCAAATGTTTGACCATTCTTTCAAAAGCACATTTGTGAGGTCAGGCACTGATGTGGACAAGAAGGCCTGGCTCATAGTCCCTGCTCGAATCCATCCCAAAGGTGTTATATCGGGTTGAGGTCAGGACTCTCTGCAGGCCAGTCAAGTTCCTCTACCCCAAACTGCCTCATCCATGTCTTTATGGACCTTGCTTTGTGCACTGGTCAAAATCATTTGGTGGAGGGGGGGATTATGGTGTGGGGTTAGAGATGGAGTGGCGCTAAATCCTTGAAAATATCTAAAATGTGTATATCTGATTGTGTATGTGGCGACACTACAGGCGTTGGCGGCTTGAATCCCTCTCTTATTCATAGGATAATACTTTGGTACACATTTATCTGTTTAAGGTGTCACTATTTTCTTTTTTAACACATTTTTGCACAGTGTAGAGCACACGTTTTTTCACTTTTCAATATGGTGTGGGGTATGTTTTTCAGGGGTTGGGCTTGGCCCCTTAGTTCCAGTGAAGGGAACTCTTAAGGCGTCAGCATACCAAGACATTTTGGACAATTTCATGCTCCTAACTTTGTGGGAACAATTTGGGAATGGACTCTTCGAACATGACTGCGCACCAGACCAAACAAGGTGCATAAAGACATGGATGAGCGAGTGTGGGGTGGAGGAACTTAACTGGAGTGCACAGAGTCCTGACCTCAACCTTATAGAACACCTTTGGGATGAATTAGAGGGATGAGGGGTGGGCCAACTCAATATTGAACCCCACGGACTAAGACTGGAATGCCAGTAACCACTTGTCAACCGCCCGCCGTCAAATGACGGCGGGAGGAAGACCCTCTCGTTCTGGGCAGACGTCATATGACGTGATCGCCTTCACAAGTCACTGGGGACCCGATGCGCGTGCCCGGCGGCCGCGATGGCCGCCGGGCACCCGCAATTGCCCAGTAACTGAGCAGGACCGTGGATCTCTATGTGTAAACACACAGATCCACGTCCTGTCAGGGAGAGGAGACTGATGGTGTGTCCCTTGTACATAGGGACAACCATCGGTCACCTTCCCCAGTCAGTCCCCTCCCCCCACAGTAAGAATCACAACCTAGGGAACACATTTAACCCCTTGATCGCCCCCTAGTGTTAACCCCTTCCCTGCCAGTCATATTTGTACAGTAATCAATGCATTTTTATAGCAGGGATCGCTGTATAAATGTGAATGGTCCCAAAAATCTGTCAAAAGTGTCCGATGTGTCCGCCGCAATATTGCAGTCACGATAAAAATCGCTGATCGCCGTCATTACTAGTAAAAAAAATGAAATAATAAAAATGCTATAAATCTATCCCCTTTTTTGTAGCTGCTATAAGGTTTGCGCAAAACAATCAATATACGCTTATTGCGATTTTCTTTTTACCCAAAATATGTAGAAGAATACATATCGGCCTAAACTGAGGAAAAAAGTTGTTAAAAAAAAATGGATATTTATTTTAGCAAAAAGTAAAAAATATTGTGTTTTTTTCAAACTTGTCCCTCTTCTTTTGTCTAAAGCGCAATAAATAAAAACCGCAGAGGTGATCAAATACCACCAAAAGAAAGCTCTATTTGTGGGGAAAAGATGATAAAAAATTTCATTTGGGTATAGTGTTGCACGACTGCGCAATTGTCATTCAAAGTGTGACAGCGCTGAAAGCTAAAAAATGGCTTGGGAAGGAAAGGGGTCAAAGTGCCCTGTAGGCAAGTGGTTAAAGTTCATGTGTATGTAAAGGCAGGTGTCCCAATACTTTTGGCATTATTGTGTAGCTTAAGTTGACTGTAGCTGTAATACTGCACATGGAACAACACTGTTAAGTACTGTCTGTGATACTTTTTTATTTGCAATAACAGTTAATTTTTCACAAAAACTTTCTGAGGTCTCCCCCCTCATCTAGTTCCAGATACTGCACAAGTTCTGCTTAGACCTAAAAGAAGTGGTATTTCTATTTCTATCCATGTATGGACAGCTCAACTGTGGTTAGGCTACCTTTTCAAGACTGAGATAAGTTCATTGCCTACCAAAAAAACTTTCATAAGATAAATATGGAGGCTGACATTGACATTGACTTTTAGGATTCGGATTTTCAGAAGCCCCTGTGTTTTTGTCATAACATGTTTACTTTAAAGGGGTTGTAAACCTTCATGTTTTTTCACCTTAATGCATCTTATGCATTAAGGTGAAAAAACATCTGCTACTTACTGGCCCCCCAGCCCCCCCGTTTACTTACCTGAGCCCTCGAAATTCCCGCGTCGAGAACGCGATTGCTTCTCGCCTCTTCTCGGCCTGGTCTTCTCGGCTCTTCATTGGATAGATTGATAGCAGCGCAGCCATTGGCTCGCGCTGCTGTCAATCAACTCCAATAATGCGGGGGGCGGGGCCGAGTCCTGTAGTCAGCGGCTATGGACGCCGGATACAGGATTCGGGAGTGCGCCCGCAAGGTAACCCCCTTGGGAGAGCGCTTCCCAGGGGGGTTACCAGAGGCGGGGAGGAGCCGAGACAGCAGCTGAGGGACCCCAGAAGACCAGGATCGGGGCCACTCTGTGCAAAATGAGCAGCATAGTGGAGGTAAGTATAACATGTTTGTTATTTTAAAAAAATTTGAAGCTTTACAACCCCTTTAATAAACCATATCATACATCAATACATTATAACTGGATTTCCTCTAGGAAAAATGGGAGAAAATACTTCTCATTAGAACATGTGTAGCATGTCTGAACCACAAAATTAAAGGATATTATTGAAAGCCAACAGTACTAACTGGAATGGGAGGTAATAAACCTAACTAATAAAAAAGTCCTACAATAACAGAAGACTGTAATATGAAAAAGAATTCACTGCTGTTTGCAAATTTGTAGTTTGCACTCATCTTGTACATACTTTCTAAAAACTCCAGAAACTTTGTTTGTTGAACACCCATCATGTATCTTCTGCTCAGTGGGTCTAGTGGTTGGGATGGACAGCCTGCAACCTTTTGACATAGCTTGGGAGTTAGAACGGTTGTATTGAATGCTGCAAGTGGGTTGTGTGAGGGCCCAAAGACATAAATGCTTGTCACCCAAAGGTGAGGCTTGCAGTCATAGACAGTCATACACAGTGGGCCCTCAATGAGATTGCAACCTGGGGCTTATGAATGGACCAGAACCTCAAAGGCTGCTGTGCAGCAGTTGGAAAATGATCTAAGTTTATGGAGTGATAAGAAGACACAAATGTTAGTTCTAATTGGAATATCTCTAAAATTGGATATTGTGCCGTTAAAATTCAACTGATTCTGTCAATTGATCGTAAAAACGTAATATTGAAATAATACGAACCTGATTTCTAACTGAACTTAGTACAAGGTCCCCTGACTGGTATACTAGATAATATGAAGATAAACGTTCCCAAATATAAAATACTGTATATATATGAGCATGTATGTGTTAAATAAACAGTATTTAATACATTGCAATAATTACTTAACAGTTATGAGTCACATCTGCTAAAGTACACCCTCCAGGATAGAGTTGCAGTACAGACTTGTAAAATTCTCGAGAAACTCTGTCTAGGTAGTTATTGTAACATGAGTCTGGGACATTTAGAGGAATGATTTCCAGTTGTAGGAAGCAGAATAAAACTTGCATGCAGTCTGTTTCCTAGAATTCCTGAATTGATATTGGCAAGTGAGCAGCATTGCTTCCTATTTCTAACAAAGCAAAGCAGAACATCACTTTACATCACTTGCACTTAGGCAGCATTTCAGTGTTATGCTCCAAAAGCATCCGTTTCACAAGCCACAATCCCACAATCCCACTTGTAAATGAATTTAAAGCGGAACTTAACTCTAAAACACTTGGTTTAATTGTACAGTGCAAACAGTGTTTTAATGTGTTACTCTATTTAAGCCATATACTGTAGGTCAGGGGCGGATCCAGGGGGGGGCAACAGGGCAATTGCCCCCCCCCCCGAGACCATCTGTCACACTCGCTTGCTCTGTTTTTTTTTTGCGCCTGATCTCCCGAACTTTGGGGACCCGTTACCGGCCCAAACGTGGCACACATGTAGCCCCATGTCTCCTCTACAAGTGTGCAAAGTTTGGTGTCTGGGGGATCTACAGCCAGGGAGCACTGATTTTTTAAAACCGGGAACCCCTTCCATAGACTCCAATGTTAAACGGTTATTTCTCCGGTGATTTTGCGAACCCGGTACTGGCCGGCCGTAGGTCTCCTGGACCCCAAATTTGGCACACATGTAGCCCCATGTCTCCTCTACAAGTGTGCAAAGTTTGGTGTCTGGGAGACCTACGACCGGGGAGCACTGATTTTTTAAAACCGGGAACCCCTTCCATAGACTCCCATGTTAAACATCAGTCTAGTCATGGGCACAGTGAAGCATGGGCACAGTGAGGCATGGGCACAGTGAGGCACAGTGAGGCATGCAGATGGACACCCTAGGCTTATACTCGAGTCAATACGTTTTCCCAGCTTTTTGGGGTAAAATTAGGTGCCTTGGCTTATATTCGGGTCGGCTTATACTCGAGTATATACAGTACTTGTTCTGCGGCTGCCGCTGCCTCTCTGAGTCTCTCTCTCTCAGTTTCTCACATCAGCTGATCAGCGGCGCTGAGAGGGAGACTCGTCTAATGAAGTTACGCGGCGCACTGACACGATACCAGGAGCGGAGGAGGAGGTGGGTGGAGCCTCTTCCCTGCACTCGTTGCTAACGCCTGGGCCGCTTGGCGTCTAGCAACGAGTGACGTCAGTGAGTCACGTTGGGCCGCTCTGCAGGCAGGTGCGATAGCGTGCGGCTTCACAGACGGGTAAGAAAGCGGGCGGCTCCGCTTGCGGCGCGGTTTGTGGGCGGGCTGCGTGGTTCGTGGGCAGACCGTGCTGTTCAGTGTGTTGGCAGCGTAGGTGAGAGTGAGAGAGCAGGCTCAGTGTGGCAGCTGGCCAATCAGCTAGCCAGGAGCGTGGGAGCAGAGAGATGAGATCATCTCTCACCGCCCGTGCCTGCCCTGCATTCCTGCAGTGACTTCCACCCTCACTGTGCAGGCAGCAGAGAGATTACATTATCTCTCTGCTGCCTGACTCTGGGAGTCTGGGACACAGCAAGAGACAACCAAAACTACACCTTAGCAGGCAAGTTAGTGACAATCCGCAAGGTGTGGCAGGCGACGTGGCAAGTGACAATAAGAAAATTGTGTCAGGTGACGTGGCAAATGACAATATGCATCTAGTGGCAGGCAAGTGACAATCAGCAAGGTGTGGCAGCTGACGTGGCAAGTGACAATTCGCAAGGTGTGGGTAGTGACAATCCGCAAGGTGTGGCAGGTGATGTGGCAAGTGACAATCCGCAATGTGTGGCAAGTGACACGCTCAGGGCTACCACTAATTGCAAGCGACGGTGGCAAGTGACACACTTGGGGCTCCCACTGATTCTGCATTGAACTATTTAATTTTATATTACAATGTAATATTAGAAATAATGCGCTTCAATCATCCTGACACCATAACAACCATGGTGCTGGGATGATTGAAGCGCCGACACCAACCATTTCCCCCGATAAATTTCTCACAAAAAAAACATATTTTTTGGCAGTGCCCCTCCCGAGAAAAGACTCTGGATCCGCCCCTGCTGTAGGTACATTTTCTGCCATCCTGTCTGAGAAAGCAGATTGGATCACACAGCACAAATTCAAAGTATAGTACTTTTACATTGACTATACTCTTTAAAGCAGTGGTCCCCAAACTTTTTGGCACCAGGGACCAGTGGAGTAGAGGGGGTTGGTTGGGGGGGGGGGGGTTCTGGGACAGATGCATTTAATCATTGCGCACCATGTCAAATCGCATGACAATGTACAGCCGCAGCTGTAAATTGCCATTCCTTAAGTGTATGTTTTGTACACTTCAAATAAAGTTTGTACAAAACACAAAAAAAGAGGCCCTGTAAAGTGTTGAATCACGCACCACACCGCCCCCTACTGCAAATGGGAATGGACAGCTCCTAGAGCTGTAAAGCACTTCGGCAGCTCTCTGTTCCCATGTGAATGCTGTGTGACCTGGTTCTTAACAGGCCACAAACTGGTACTGGTACGGCTCGGGGGTTGTGGGCATCAGCTTTAAAGCATACACGTTCTTTGTTAATTTCCAGCAAAATAACAGGTATGCTTCAGTGCAGAGAATGTAAGAAATTTCTACCTAACCACCCACACACTCTTCTGTTACATATAGTTACATAGTTACAATTTTCTCCTGATATTCACTGGATCAGCTTTACCTATAAATATTAGTATCCAGTTATATTTTCGATACAGGCCTTTTTTTAAAAAAACAATCTACTGAGTTGGCCAGAACCAGCTCTTGAGGGAGTCTATTCCACATTTTCACAGCTCCTACTGTGAAGTCTTTCCTTATTTGGAGGTTAAAGCAGAGTTACAGCCTTTTTATGTTTATTAAAAGTCAGCAGCTACAAAAAGTGTAGCTGCTGACTTTTAATAAACAGACACTTACCTGCTCCACGGTCCAGCGATGTAGCTGCCCGGAGCGTCGCTCCTCTCCCCCCTCTCCGTCGGCGCCTCCACTCACACTGTGGGCACCCGACCGTGACAGCTTTCGGCTTCCTGGCCGGGCGCGCACTGCGCATGTGCGAGTCGCGCTGCGCTCTAGGAGTGGACAGGCGATCTCCTGGGACCTGTCACGTGTCCAAGGAGATTGTCTGGAGGGAGGGGCTACCTAAGGCGAGAGGAGGAGTCGCCTAGGTGGTCCGTAGGTGGAAGTAGGAAGTGGAACAGAAAGTCCCACTCCTACCGAAGCCCCCACTCCCCCCCAAAAAAATTACATGCAAAATGTGGCATGTAAGGGGGTGAGGAGTGCTTAAAGCGGAAGTTCCACTTTTGGGTGGAACTCCGCTTTAAATCTCCACAATAGTCCACTACTGGAGCCCCATGAAACTGTGTGACTTCCAACCCAACACTCAGTTGTAGCTTCATTCCACAGAGGAGAGAGGCATATGTGGCTTTATTCCAGCAAGCACCAGGTTTTCCCTAACTCTGGCAGGCAAACAGATTGGTGAAGGAGTGGAAGGTAGGTATAATATCTGCTCCTCACACTCTCTGCTCTAAAAAGCAAAACTGACTGGATAAAATACAGGGTTACTTATGGTATATACAGTATATTTTTTATTCTCCTAGTGCTCGTTCACCCATACTTTAGTCTGAGATGGAGGAGTTGGTCTGCCATCCCACTGCAAAAATTGACTGTAAACATTTGCATGTTGCCATATTGCACAAATGAACACATGGACTTTTAAACCACAAATCTGTCAGTCTGCTGGGGAAACTGGCAGGAGCTGTGTGCTGAATTTTTATTTGCTTCTACTTTTTATTAACAAAAATGTGTATGCCCTCCCTTGAACATTAGGAGCCTGGCTCACAGGTAATAAAGGCTTCAGAAGCAGATTAAGGCCGGGTTCACACAACAGTCGTACCACTTTGGATCCAACATTGCCGTGAGACTTGAAGTCTGACTTCAATAAACAGGGATCCGACTTTGATCCCGACAATACCAGGCACTGTGTCTGGTATTAATCTTTAAGGGGAACTCCGCACCAAATTTTTAAAAAAACCCTCTTTACAGATCTTCTCTAAATCCTTAAGGTTTCTTGATTGTCACTTGGCAACTCCAAGTTTCAGCTCCGTTCATAGATTTTTTATAGGATTAAAGTCTGGTGACTGGCTAGGCCACTCCATGACTTTAATGGGCTTCTTCTTGAGCCACTCCTTTGTTGCCCTGGCGGTATGTTTTGGGTCATTGTCATGTTGGAAGACCCATCCATGACCCATCTTCAGTGTTCTGGTCGAGGGAAGAAAGTTCTCATCCAAGATTTTACAATACGTGGCCCCGTTCATTGGGCCCTTAATGCGAGTCGAGGTAATGCCAAAGAGCTAAATTTTGGTCTCATCTGACCACAGCACTTTCTCCCAATCCTTCTCTGAATCATTCAGGTGTTCATTGGAAAACTTCAGACGGGCCTGTACATATGCCTTCTTGAGGAGGGGAACCTTGCGTGCACTGCAAGATTTCAATCCATGGTGACGTATTGTGTTAACAATGGTTTGTTTGGTGACTGTGGTCCCAACTGCCTTGAGATCATTCACAAGCTCCTCCTGTGTAGTTCTGGGCTGGTCCCTCACTTTTCACATGATCGTCCTTACCTCATGAGACAAAATCTTTCATGGAGCTCCAGACAGAGGGCGGATGATGGTTATTTTGTATTTCTTCTATTTGCGAACAATAGCTCCAACGGTTGTGTCCTTCTCACCAAGCTTCTTGCTGATAGTCTTGTAGCCCATTCCAGCCTTGTGCAGGTCTACAATCTTGTCTCTGACATCCTTTGACAGCTCTTTCGCCTTGTCCATGATGGTAAGGTTTGAATGGAAGAAAGAAATTCTGTGGACAGGTGTCTTTTATACACATAACGAGTTGTCGTTGGGAACACCTTCTTAAATTGACAGGACTTATCTGTGTACCACATGAGCACAAACTGTAGCCAGTCTGTGGGATCCAGATTATAACATTTGTATCATGTGTTTTTTTCTGAATTTTTGGTTGATATTCTGTTTCTATCATTTAAAATACACCTATGATAACAATTATAGACCCTTCATTTCTTTGTAAGAGAGCAAACTTACAAAATCTGCAGGGGATCAAATATTTTTTTTCGCCACAGACCCCGAGTCTACCTACTATTTATTACACACCTAAAGCCATCTTCACATATACAAATCCAGCCCAAGAACAGTTATTAGAAGCAGAAAGTACTAAGTTACTGGTCCAAAAAGACTGTTCTGTGCATCCCTGACATTGATTGTTATTGAGGGTTTGGCATTCTTCACCCAGAGCAGTTGTCCTATAGCAGAAGATGGAGAAGGCTCACTGTATATCTTACCCCTGCCGGTGTCACCAGCCTGGATCTGTGGACATTCAGATCATTCTCAAGCCTTGCAGGTTGTCACGCAATCACTTGGTTGCTTATAAATGCAGTGCGACACTAAAAGGGTTTAGTGGTCCTAAACGCAATCGTCACATATACAATATGTGTGGCCATTATATAATTTCTATTATTGACGAGATGTATGTGCTAACATAGTGATCCATGAATTGCCTTGACATAACGTATTGTTAATGGCATTGGCGCAATACATATATATTTAGCATCTGTGGGATTACAGGTAGCACAGGGCTAATGTAAATGGTTATTGCTAGAAGGCGATGAAGCATTTCTGGCTTTGTAACTGCTTCTGGGACAGAGTATGCCTCAGGAGAAATCGTCTGATTTACTAGAACACTGGTCCAAGTCTTTATTTGCTAACAATGATTTGTCGCTTGAGTTGATTTTAGAAGTCATCTCATAAAATACAACTTGTAGGGTAAGATGGGTCAAGATCCAGCTTGTTTACTTAGGTGTGCCTGAACTAGAGAGGAGTGTGTTTGATAGATATTTTTCTCTAGCTCCCCATAGAAGGTAAAAGTCATAAATTTTTCCTTTCCAAAGCTTCTTTTTTGTCTTCTGGAACTATAATATTTCCATTAGAGAAACAATTGCTATGAATATTAACTTCATACAACTGAAGAATTGACAGTCACATTTTTGATCAAATAGTTGTCTTTCCATTATTCACTAATTATCATTTACACAAACCATATCTGGCCTAATTCTATAAACTTTCTTGGTGTACAAAAAAAAAAATCTAATTTGAAAACATTGAAAATGTAGTTTATGTTATACCATAGATTGCTCTCTTTCATTTTACTCTTTTTAAGATGAGAAAATGCACACTTATACAGTGACTCACATAACCTATGGCCTAGAGTGAATATTAAATCGATGTTATGCTATTTTCAGCTCTTAAATAATTACCATAACTAGGTATAATTTGTGTTATGTGGCCATTAGTTGAACTTTGGTACTTCTGTGGCAAAACCATTCTGTTATTTGTAGGAAGCATACTTTTAAGTACAGTATAGCAGTTTGTAGAAATTGTAAATATCTTTGGAGACAAAATAGTTCTATTACAAATTATAGATTTATATCTGGTGGGGCTTCAGATGAGTACTGTTGAAACGAATATTTGAATAATAACTGAATAGGTGCTTTGATTCCCTAAAGTGGTTTCTTTATTTTTATATGAAATTTTTACTGTTATGGTAGCATTTATGAGACTACAAGGTTATTATTTGTTTTAAGCCTTGGTTCACACTAGTGCGTTTTGATATGCGATTTGACATGTCAAATCACATGTCAAATGCCGGCAATGGCACCGTCCTAATCGGTGTGACGCAGCATCTGCGGCACTGCACCGATTTCAAAAAGTAGTTTCTGTACTATTTTTTTGCGATTTGGGGCCGCGATTTACATTGATCACGGCCGAAATCGGGACTGACAAGCAGGAGTGAAATCGTGCGAGTTTAGCTGAACTCGCGCGGCTTAATTCCTGCAGCCCAGTGTGAACCTGGGCTAAAAGTGCATGTATGGTATTTTTTAGGCAGAACTCAAAATGTCCAAATTTAAATTTGTGCACTTTTTGTTAGGTAAACTTAGCTTGCCTCACTGTAGCCAGTGTGGCTACATTTGCTGTGTCAGGGAAATCTAGCTGTGCTCACTGTAATCAGTGCAGCTGATTAATTTGGTTAGTTTAAAGTTCTCAGCTACTGCTAGTTTAATTGCTCCCTCTGCCCTCCAGAGAGCTGTATTCTCTGGAACATAGGTGTAGAGCTGTGCAGATGTCAGTATGAATATTTATGCAGCCTTGGCCAATCCCTGGGAGCATAGCCCTGAAGCATGCTGAGAGTTTGCATAAATACTCTATACACTAACACTGGGCTTCAGGATCTTTTCCTGCAGAGGATCAGTCCAGCCTGGAGAGCTACTGCCCTCCAGGGCAATGCAGCCATGTGCTTGCTGTTTGTGAGGCCTCAGGTGGGTGACCTGAGGGCCTGGATGCTGAAGCTACAGAGAGCTGAGTGAGGGGCTGTCTGCTGAAGATCTACTGTAGTCTGGTATCACTTTAATAAGTTGTCGCTTGGAAGTTGGAAAGAGGAAACCAACTATCCCTGGACATTTCATGAGTACAAACTGCTGTGAAAGATTTTAGAGACTTTTGGGCTGCTGCCACCCCTCTTGTACTAGAGAGTCAGCTGTGTGTTTGTCTAAAGGGGACATTGGCTGGTGTCCTAAAGAGCTCAGTCTAATTTTATGTGAAGGGGCTCTGCTCCTGTTGCACGCGCATCCACGGAGCACGCGTGTCCATGAAAGCTAGTGCACGAATCGCCGTACTGGTACGGCGATTTGGGCAGACGAGCCACCTTGCTGCAGTACATCTGCGGCAGGTGGGTGGCAAGTGGTTAAATAACTTTCCTGCTAGCTGTGTTGCCAAATTCTGCTTTAGTAAAGAGAAATCACTTTCTTAAAGCGGAACTAAACCTACTCACTTACCTGTTTCCCAAAACAGTTACATTTAAGGTATGGTGAGAATGATAACTGCCATAGTTACAAGTGCTCTCAATTGAACTGTCAGGAAATCAAGTGGCTGGTGTCATAACTAATAAAATGTGCAGCACTGTGCCAATTGTAGACCAAAGAGATGCTAAAATGCAGCTTCCTTGCCTGTCAGATAGGAGGGTTTAGTTCCACTTTTACATATTTCATCTGAAACCAACACTTTCAGAACTTTCAATCCCTTGTTTTCCCCACTGTTTGGTGGTTCCTATTCCTTCCACTCACCCCACAAAGTTATTTTAATTGATGCTTCCATACTTTGCTTTAATTTGAACAAAATAAATGTCATCATGTACAGAGTCCTGAGCATAGAGGGTAAAACTGCTGGATATATTTTTAAATGCATATAGCACAGGTGTCAAACACAAGGCCCGCAGGCCAAATCCGGCCCTTTCGACCATTTTATGTGGCCCTCACACCTCTCCTGCAGCTGCAGGAGAGCTCCAGCCCTCCTCTGTTCCACCTCCAGACCCTTACTTTCTGCTTTCAAGCAATGCATCCAGCTTCTTCCCAGTAGCAGCATAAGGAAAAGGGGGGTACACTGTGATGTAAGGGAGAGTGGGGGACACAACTTTTGATGGTCGGGTGGCTCTTGACATCTAATGTAAGGGAAGGGGATACGCTGGAAATTAATCTTAAAGATACAACCGGCCCCTTTGAAGGGAATCATAATGCTGATGCGGCCCACGATGAAATTGAGTTTGACACCCCTGAGTATATTGCCTTGCAGTCTATCTAGTTTTAACCAACTCAAGCTGTGGAAAGATTCAAACTCCAGATCCAGCCTATGTGCATTTTCAGTAAAAAATCCAAGCTTGCACGTGTAAACATTTCTTGCAACTTTAGAGATGTTTAAGCGATCTTCAAATTTCTCATGTTTGGTATTTACTGTGGGTAATCTGAATAAGATCCAGACACTGAAGAGCGCCCTGTTCCTGGTCTGCACATGCTCAACCAAAAAAACAGATCACATCTAGAAGAGTTTACAGCGACAGATCCAGATGTGTGTATGTTCTTTGTGTGTAACAGTGAGCAGAACGGTCCCATCTTCCTGAGACATGCAGGTTTGCAGCAAGAGCAAAACAGAAAGATGCGGCCTCTTGCTTTCACACTATATTAACTCTTTCACGCCTAAGCCTATTTCTGACATTTGTTGATTACAAGTTAAAATAAGTATTTTTTGCTAGAAAAGTACTTAGAACCCCCAAACATTATATGTATTTTTTTTTTTAGCAGAGACCCTAGAGAATAAAATGGTGATTGTTGCAATATTTTACATAACACGGTATTTGCGCAGCGGTTTTTCAGACACATTTTGGGGAAAAAATAAATTTTCATGAATTAAAAAAAAAAAATAAACAAGAAAAGCTAGCCCAATTGTTTTGTATAATGTGAAAGATAATGTTACGCAGAGTAAATAGAAACCTAATATGTCATGCTTTGAAATTGCGCACACTCGTGGAATGGCGACAAACTACAGTACCTAAAAATCTACTTAGGCGATGCTTTAAAAAAAATTAACGGTTACCAGGTTAGAGTTAAAGAGGAGGTCTTTTGCTAGAATTATTGCTCTCACTCTGACGATCCTGTGATATCTCTCATGTATGATTTAATACCGCTTACATTTGCGGGCGCAACTTATGTATTCATTTTCTTTGCTGCGCGAGCATGCGGGGACGGGGGCGCTTTAACATTTTTTGTTTCTTAATTTATTTTTATTTTTTTACATTATCCCTTTAAAAAAAAAAAAAATCTGATCATGGTTTAGAAGATATTTCCAGTACCTACAGGTACCTACAGGTAAGCCTTATTATAGGCTTACCTGTAGGGAGAAGTTTACAACCACTTTAATAAGGAACTGTTTGCACGTGTATGTCCTGGACCACTGATTCAAAATTTGTCTTTCTGAAACAGTTAAAGTACTTTGATAAACACTGATAATGTCTAAACTGATATCCTAATGGGGAGTTTTGGGGAATATCCAGGGGAGTTGTAAAAATCTAGAAATCATTAGTATGCATATGGAAAAATTATGTATAACATGGAGCTGTTAGTATGTCATGACTGGCAGTATTGGGAGTGGGTATAGACATGGTAAGCCTTCTTTTTTAACCCAGTGATACAGCACTGCATATAATTTTTCTCATCATAGGTGTGCACAGCCTACTGTTACAGGGTGTGAACCTCAAAGATGAAACACATGTGTTATATGATCGTGTGAGTAGGGCAGTGGATGGTGGCAGTAGTTTTTATTTTTATTATTTTATTTTTTATAATTCTTTACCATTTAAAAAAAATATATATTTTGGGTGAAATATCAGGGGGTTTAACCGCTTCCATACCGGGTCATTGTAAAATGACGCCGGCAGGAACCCTCTCTCCCTCCGGGTGGACGTCATATGACGTCCTGGGTTTGTGGGGGGATATCTGAATGATGCCTGCAGCTAGAGGCATCATTCAGATATCCTTCTCTTCTGCCGGTGATTCTGCGCACCATAAGAATGATCATAGCGGCCGTTCCACCGCTTGATTGTTCTTATAGGCGGCGGGAGGGGACATCCCCCCTCCCGCCGCCATCCGGTGCTTCTCTGGGCTCTCCCGTGCCATCGGTGACCCGGAGAGAATCGTTTGGCGCCGATGGTGGGTCACGTGACGAGCATAGAGATGACTGTTAAAATATATATATATTTTTTTAAACGCCCCTGTCCCCAATAGCTCGCGCTCAGAAGTGAACGCACATGTAAGTCCCACCCACATATGTAAACGCCATTCAAACGACATATGTGAGGTATCGCTGCGTGCGTTAGAGCACGTGCAACAATTCTAGCACTAGACCTCCTCTGTAATTCTAACCTGGTAACCTGTAATATTTTTCAAAGCGTCGCCTATTGAGATTTTTAAGTACCGAAGTTTGGCACCATTCCATGAGTGTGCGCAATTTTAAAGTGTGACATGTTAGGTATCTATTTACTCGGCGTAACATAATCTTTCATATTTTACAAAAAAATTGGGCTAACTTTACTGTTTTGTTATTTTTTAATTCATAAAACCATTTTTTTTCCAAAAAAAAGGCGTTTGAAATTTTTGGGCGCAAATACCGTGCAAGATAAAAAGTTGCAACGACCGTCATTTTATTCCCTAGGGTGTCTGCTAAAAAAAACATATATAATGTTTGGGGGTTCTGAGTAATTTTCTAGCAAAAGAATGATAATTTGTACATGTAGGAGAGAAGTGCCATAATAGGCCCGGTATGGAAGAGGTATAAAAAGCCCTGTATGGAAAGGGTTAAACATGGGGAATTTGCACACCACACAGGGAGATTAGGGTGCACCCAGGCACACCAGGTACACCCTGTGCCTCATATTTATCATTGGTTTAAAACATTGGTTAGTGAGATTTTAGCAGCAGTATATATAAATATACAGGTTTCACAATATATCGGTTCCGTTTCACAGTGGTTGCGCAGGAGTATTCTTAATTTGTTATAGTAAGTCTTCTACTGTCTTTAGTGACCATGGCAGGTACAGACGGTGTATCTAAAGTGTTTTTTTTTTTTTTTTTGGATAGAGTAGGTAACAGTTAGAGCCCATTCACACAGGGGCGGCACAAGTTGTGCCGCGACTGTGCTGGGCGATCTCAAGACGACTTCAAAGCAGACTTTCAAAATGACTTTTGTATTGAAGTCAATGGAAGTCGCCTTGAAGTCATCTTGAAGTAGTACAGGAACCTTTTTCTAAGTCGGAGCGACTTCAGTCGCGCCGCTTAGAACGGTTCCATTGTTCAGAATGGGACGCGACTCGTCAGGCGGCTGAGACGCCTGACGAGTCGCCCCTGTGTGAATGGGGACTTAGATCCTTTGTTTATTTTTTACTGCTGTCTGTATCCCGGCTGGGGAGATTTGCCCTCTCTGTTTATCCTGGTGGCCACTATCTTCCAACTGAGACATTTACTCTTTTGTCTTCAAAACAGGAAGTGACGGAAAATCTTCCCAACAGGACGCATACAGTAAAAAAAAAAAAAAAAAGAAACTTGACAGGGGTTTAACCACCTACTGTATCCAAAACAAAACAAAAAAAAAGCTCAACTGAATATATTTCTCCATTAAAACTAAGAGTTAAATGTTAATTCTCTATCTCCAATGACCAATCTATTTTTATACTCTGCGTAATTACGCATGCCTCTGTTGTGTCACCCAGTCTTGGCAAAATGTTTTCAAGGTTACTGGATGTGCTCTGGGAACAGCTTATATATTTCCTCTTTCGTGCTGCCTGTTTGGACGTTAGAATGATGTTAAGATCTTCAATGGCGAAAGTATTAGCGTGTTTTAAATCTTAAATAGAATTGCCACCTGTTAAGTATCCACCTGCTTGTTCTGGTTTTCAGATGAGTGAACTTGAAAGCCAAAACACAGGAAAAGGATGTAGTACAAGCCTGAAAAAGTAGCTGTTACTGATAGCGAATGACTTGGCTTATGAATCCTTTGAAAAATGCAACCTCTGCATATTTGGGGGAGTCCTGTATCTTAGTAACCAGACACACACATGATGGACTCCAATTTTTTTAATCCTTAAAGTTCTGTATCCCCCTTCCTTACCCCCCATTACTTCTGTGCATAGTATGCTCATATCTGCTTAATCAGTTTAGCAGAATATTTCAGGTCACAAAGATTTAAAGGAAGTAAGAAAAGCAGTAGCACGATTAAAAAATAAAATTATCCAATTATTCTTCTCTAAATTCACTAAAGCTGAAATCCCCACTGATATAAAAGGCACAAATTAATGTATCTCTGTAATTATTAATACAAAATGTTATATTTATAAAGCAGTGAATGTGACTTTCAGCAAACATTCACTGGTGGTAGTAAATTAATCCTTGTCACTGAGACAATAGAAGGTAAAAAGAAAGGTAAGAGGAAATATTCCCAAAGTCAGGAAATCATGTTATATTAATATTATTATTTTTTTATCATTCAAGATTGTATAATACAGTTCTATACAAGAGGATTAGGAGAACCCTGCTATTGAGCGTTTACAATCTAAAATGGAGGGTCTAGTGAAACAAAACGTAATAACTGTGTGGGGTGAAGTGATGGAGAAGGTAGAAGTACAATTTAAGTGGAGGTGGAATAGGTTTTAAGTGATGAGTTTTCAGGGATAACCTAAAGGTGCACAGAGTAGGAGATAGCCAGACACATTAGGTTAGGGATTTCCAGAGGATATAGGACGAGATAGGTTCTGGAGAAGTCCTGGAGTCTAACTTAGGAGAAGATGACAAGGGACAAAAAAGGAGGAGGTCCTGGGAGAAATGCAATGGATGGTTTGAGTGTCATTGGGACCTACAGCTAGGAATGTCACCTATTGCTCAGGCAACGTGTATGGGAACAAGCCCTTTAAATAGAAAGGTCATTGGCTGGGGTGGACTTTGGACTGGGCATGCAGCTGAGTAAAGCCTGCCATAGATGAGAAAATTTTCTTTGGACCTACTGTTTTGCAGGAAAGAAAATCATTTGATTGCCCCATCAACACAGTCAGTGCTATTGTGTTCTCCTAAATTGCCCATACATGGTTTGAATCTTAGCGGGTTCTTGCCGAACTAGCTGAGATTTGAACCATCTATGGCTTAAATCAAACAGCAGGTGAGAAATTGAGAAGCCAGTTGTTTCAGTCTTTGAGCACATGTCTGTGGGACAACAGAAAAGCAATGCATGTTTATGCGGTTGAACTTCAAGTAACAGCTTGCCTTCAGGTCTGTGGAGCTACAAGTAACAGAACAGATGATGTACAGTGGAACCTCAGATTACAAGCATAATCCGTTCCAGGAGAATGCTCGTAATCCAAAGTACTCGCATATCAAAGCGAGTTCACCATTGAAGTCAATGGAAACGAAAATAATTTGTTCCGCATTGACTTCAATGGCATACAATACCACATGCTGGCAGAGGCGGGGGGGCGCCGGAGAGCCTCGGAAACGTCCGAAAAGGCCCGAGGACACCTCTTCTGACCTCGGCAAACCTCAGAAAGACTTAGTTCCTGAGATTTGCCAAGGTCAGCCGTGCTATCCTCTGGCCTTTCCGTACATTTCCGAACGGCGCCGATCGCAGCCGATCACACCCCCACCTCTGGCCAAACACGTTACTGCACACCGCTTTGGCCTGAATCATGCTCATTTTGCGAGACAACACTTGCAAACCGAGTTACGATTTTTAAAAGTACAGTGTTCGTATTGCGAAACGCTCGTTAACCGCATTACTCGCATCCAAGGTTCCAATGTACATGGATCTAGTAACAGGTCAGCCTTGCATGATTGTAAAACTACAAGTTACAGATCAGTTTTGAAACTGATCTGTTACATATTTTGAGATGAGGTTGAAAATGTAGCTCAGGACAGAGTTGTGGATGTCTTTATATGTTGTTGGTGTTCTGAATTTTATACGTTGGGCTTGCAGAAGCCAGTGGAGGGATTGGCAGAGGTGGGCAGTGGGCAGTAAATGGTTGGTAAGGTGGATAAGTCTAGCAGCAGAAATGATAATAGACAGAGGGGAGGTGGGGTAGCTTGTGTAAGAGTAGGCCTACAAACAAGTTGCTTCAATAGTCAAGGCAAGACATTTTCACCTGAACAGGTCCCCCCCATTGAAATATTCCCCCTCTATTCCTGTTCTAGTTACAGCTGTACATTTTGGATTTTGCATCAAGCTTTCTGTGAAAGTGACAATGGTCACTAGGACAAATGGAGATAGTGAATCTCCCTGACAGACAGCAATAAAAACCTGATTTTAACACTTTCCCACTATATCCAAAACTAGAAAAAAAAAAAAAATTTTGCCTATAAATATTCTTCCGGAATAGCTCAGACTTAAAAAAATAAAGAGCAGCCAGGTCGCAAAAAAATAAACAGACTGTTATGTGGGCCAAATATTTGCATATGTATTTAGGAATGACCCCTGACCTGACCCTTTGACTGCTCTAAGATCCTGAGTGCTCCTGAAAGCCACTCTGATAATTCAGTGCGTAGTATTATTTACATATATATCACCAGTGTGCTGTAAAGGTGCTGCCAAGATGTCCAAGCTTTTTTTTCACAGGCTAATTGAATATCTGATATGGGATCTTTGACTTGACAGTATCATATGTGCATACTGTGAGATACAAGGGCAGCTGGCAAGCTCGTTTCTAAATTTTCTGTTTGGCAACTTCCGATTCCTGCACAAGGCATACCCAAGATTTTGGCAAGACACTCGGTAGATGCAGTCAGACCTTCTAGCTAAGCCAGAGAGTGGGTAGTGAACAGGATGTTAGCCAGTGTCACTTGAGCTTGTATTTCACTGTAGCAGTGTCTTATGTTATCCCTATTAAAGGTTCTGACATTATTACAGTAATCTGTCTAGGCTTTTGTTATAAACAGGGGAACAGTTCATTAAAGAATGTATCCTGTGCCTTCTTTATATGCTACTTACTTCAATACATAAATATATAAAACCAAATGGAGTTTATTTTCAGTCATTGCGTTGAAGTAAATAGGCTAAATCATGGTAAGATCAGTAAAAATATGACTGCTTGCTTTAATCTGATATAGGGAGACCTTTTCACCTAAAGAACTGGAACGTAGAATGGTGGGAATGCCTTCACCCCAATCATGAAGAGAGAAAGAACTACCCTCCAAAAAGGGAAAATGGGACTATTGATTGGCAACACAGACAAATAAACATCAAAGCGGGGATATATAAAAGTATACAAATCTTTATTATACTAAAACAGAGCCTGTTAAATATGTAAATAAATGAGAAAACATAGAAGCTGCTGATACATAGGGACTAAACACAGTCATAGGGGTTGAACATAACTTTGATTACAAATGCAAGCTACGAAGACCAGAAATTGCCGCTCAAGGCAGATGAAGTTTTGGAAAGATGTTTCTCTCTCAGAGACCAAGGGTGCCGGCAATGCACATAGCAATGAAAACAAAAATGGTGAGGACAGCCGCACTCCAATCCAACGTATGTTTATTGAAGAAAGACAGGCACTACAAAAACCAGCATAAACCAGGATAGCTGACGCGTTTCACACTTGTTCAGTGTTTACTCATAGCTGAAATGCAAGCTACAGAGACATCCGACACATTTCGAGAGTAGGAATTTTATGCTCTTCTTCAGGGATGTTCAAGTATACACTCAAGGATGTTCTATGATGTAATAACAACAATAGGTCTCATATATTTAAATACATAGATAGACATATCAAGATCTAAACAAAATTACTAACCAAACTGTGTTGGATAGGGACATGTACTTAGCCGCAAAATTTTGAAAACAAGATGGAGGTACATGGGTGAATCCCTGCAAGACCTTGTGAGGCAGTGTAGGACCGGCCCAACAGGTCAGGCCAGCAGGCTGCTGGGGATGCCACAAGCCGCAGGTATTCAATTTAAGATACCACTACTATGTCATAAAAATAAAAAGATAAATATGTATAATGATGTATTACATGTACACCTGAGTGTAAGAAAAAGTTTGTAGAAGCAGTCATGCTTGACAACTTACATGAGTTGGCAACAAAATGAGGCACCCATGTACCTCCACTTTGCATTAAAAATTTGCAGATAAGTACATGTCCCTATCCCACACAGTTTGGTTAATAATTTTGTATAGATCTTGATGTGTCTATCTATGTATTTATATATATGAGACTAATTGTTGTTTTTAGAGCATCTGTGAAGAAGAGCATAAAATTCCTACCTTCGAAATGCGTTGGAATCTCTGTAGCTTGCATTTATAATCAAGCTTATGTTCAACCATAACGACTGTGCTTAGTCTCTATGTATTAGCCACTTAATATGTTTTTAATTTATTTACATAACATAACATAACGGACTCTGTATTAGTATAATAAGGATTTATGTACTTTTATATATCCACGCTTTGATGTTCATTTGTCTGCTTTGCCAATCAATATTCCCATATTCTCATTTTGGAGGGTATTTGTTTCTCTACACTTCATGTAACCACCTCCCTTATATGTTGGAAAAATGATTGTCAGACAAGTTCACTTATTCATATTCTTTTATGCATTGTGATTATTAACCTCATTTAAAGTAATAATCCCCTGACCCTGCCTGAAGTTAGGCTTGCTGATTATAGGTAATTATTATTCAGTATGTAGAACAACTTTATCCCATCCAAGTAGCTCAATGGGATTGAGCATTGTCAGGAATTGAAATAATATACTTTATCTCCTTCAAATATCAAAGGAGTCTTTTGGTTTTAGATGTCATAACATGCAATGCTCATTTGGTAAAAAAAAGAAACATGCTATATCTACATTTATAAAAAGCTGGTTGTAAATAGCATGAGATGCTTGAAACCTATTTAAAGTGGTTGTAAACCCACTTATGCAACTTGCACCTACAGGTAAGCCTAGATTAAGGCTTACCTGTAGGTGATAGAAATATCTCCTAAACCTACACGGTTTAGGAGATATTTGCAAAAAAAGACATGCACCGATGTCTACGGCGCATGCGCGGCGTAGACATGGTGCATTCACAGGGTTAATCCCCATTCACAAATCCGGCATGCCGGATTCGACGGCTTCCGTGCGCATGCGCTGTGATTGGCTGGAGCAGCGCTGTGATTGGCTGGAGCGGCGATACCCGGAAGTAACCTTCCGGGTATATGATGAGCGATGGCTGCGGCTGGAGGGGGAGATGAGGACGGCTTCGGGGGCCCTGATCTAAGGTAATTGATGCATAATGAGCTAGTATGCTAGTCATACTAGCTCATTATGGCTTTGTCTTGCAGGTGTTTTTTTTTATCATTATTTTTTTCAGGGTTTACAACCACTTTAAGGCTCATGTTTCTCTTGAGCAAAACCCTTCTTTGGTAATATGTGTTCTAGTGTTCAGATATTATTATTATTTTCTTAAGCAATACATTTTTTTTATTGTACCATAAAAATAGATAGAAATATACATACATGCAGGAATTGGTAAAAACAAAACAAAAAAACTATATAAAGAAGCCTTCAAGCTCATTGTGGGATAAACATACAGCAAAACAGGAGTATAATACCCAATCCAAGTATGGTTAAATTATAATCTCTAAACAGCTGGGAAATAGAAATAGTAACCGTAAGTAATAGTAAGAGAAAACATATGGTGTAAAAACAACAATGAAAATGTGACCATCAGGCTGTCCGTGGCAAGTAATTCTGATATCCAATAAAGCGAAAACATTAATATCCATATCATAGACTGGCAATAAATCATTGACAGCAATCGTCTGCTTAAAAACCCTGAACAGATATTATTAAAGCTGAAGGTTGGCTAAAAATATTTTTGTTGCTACAGCCACAATCAAATAATTTACCCCTGATAAAGTTTATCCCACATCATGCAAGCTGATGGTTCCTGTAGAAATCTTCTCTCTAGTGATGCCTGATCTTCCTCACAGTGCTGAACTTCCAGCACTGCAGGGGTTAATATCTTAGGGTTTAGTATTGCGGTACATAAAAGTTCAAGATGGGCGCTCACCTCTTTCTCCCCTCCATTGACAAATGTCCTTGCATTGTCTACACAAAATGCATCACATTCTCGGAATGGAGGAGAGGCAAATGAATGACAGGATCCTCTCTCCATTAAGGCCTGGTTCACACCTATGCAGGTAGCAGTTTGCATATTCCGGGTGCATTTTGCGTTTTTCAATACACGTTTTTTATCCATTAAAGTCTATGGAACCAAAAACCTGAAAAAAGTCCCTGGCCCTTTCCTTAAAATGCACAGATGTGGACGTGACCCATAGGAAACCAGGTTAAATGGACTGTAGTGTGTTTCTGCAAAACTGAAAATGTGCTAAGAAATGCATAGGTGTGAACCAGGTGTAAGAGAATGCACTGCATTCTGTAAAAAAATTTATTATGATTATTATTATACACTAGCGCCAACAGTTTACGCAGTGCTTTACAATGTAGAGGGAGGACAGCGCAATTACAGTACAGTTCAATACAGAAGGTACAGGAGGGCCCTGCTCATAGAGCTTACATTCTAAAGGGAGGGGGTGGTGGTACAAAAGGTAATAGATGCGGGGAGTGATTTGATGGGGGTAGCAAGAAAAAAAAAATGCAAGGACATTCATCATTGGAGGATATACCTGTAGAATGTGGAACATATTTTATTACAGGTAAGTTATGTGAATGCAGCTTTTGCAAAAAAAAAATAACTCAAATACAGCAGTACTAAATTTATATAGGTATTACTATGGAGTGACGCGCAGATTTCACACTGTATTTTGGTCATAATATGAAAATATTGTGTTAGTTTAAATGCCTTACTAATAGGCCATGAGCGGCATTCCCAAAGCCTGGCCAAAAAACTCCCAATGTGAAAATCAGCCCCCTCCTGCATGTTAAGTGCTCACCCTCCGCATCACAAGAGGGAGCTCTTTTCTTTGTTTAAAGCCCGTACATGAGCAGTGCACTCTCCTTCACCCTGTAGCAGCACCGAGGTCACTGCACAATTATGGGTTTTGAATGAGGAAGTGTGCTCCTGGCCATGTTAAGGAATTTAAGCTAAACATTTAAGCTAAACAAAGATGCACCATGTTCTTTTCACACACTGGGGTCCTTGACTGCATAGTGTATGTTGTTAAAAAAAGTTAACTTAGCCTTTAAGTAAATATGATTTAAATTTTGATTCTGAGTTCCCAGCTTTATTTTGAGTAAATTCAAAACAATCCTAAGTGAGGATGGCATAGGATTATTCTGACATGATGCTGGAATCTGCTCTAATCTTCCCGTGTCCGTTACCAGGCTCAAATCTCTTGCTCACAAAACAAGCAAACATAAAATAGAGCTATAGGATTTCAGGGAGTTTACAAGAGGGCACACTTATCTGTGAAACTAACCAAGTTATACCAGGTGCTTTCAGTTTGACAAAAGCAGATATGACTACATAGATGTGTTGAAGGACAAAGGCGTTTTTCAACTATTTTCTGAATGGAAAACTACATGAAAACTTAAAATCTCAACATAAAAACTTGAAAGAATAGTAAACTAACATTTCATATCCTTGATTATGTGCCTTCTGTATCAAGATGAGTGTGTAAATCAAGTAGTACAAACAGTAAAACCCATGGGCAGTGGATTACTGGCAGCAAATACTGTAAACATTGCCCTATAGGCTAAATCTCACCCATTACCAACTAATTTGAAGATTATGGAAGAGAACATCCATTGGTGATCTCTGTATCAGGACCCTATGCTATTTTAGTCTTCCATTGGCTTTTGTGCTGATTGCCTAATTAAGGCTTCATGTACACTGCAGCTGCTAAACTCACGTTTAGGAGCAGTTGGGTGTTTTTTCAGCAGCCCCTGAGCTCTCCTCTATGTTATCTTATATGTACATGTACACTCAGTCATTTACAGTAGGTTAGAGACAGTTGAAATTATTTGTGTTTTTTTGAAAGCAGATAAATCGCATTCAGGACTGTAGTTTACCGGCATTTCAAACGCCAAATGCTTGTAACTACGTGTAAACGTGTGTAAACTTTAAGATACAGCGTTAAGCTCCGCTTTTAGCCCATTGATTTGAATGGAAGTCGCATCCAAGTCGGATCATCATGCTCTGAAGATCTTAAAGGGGAAACCCCCCAAAAAACTGTGTGGGGTCCCCTCCAAGATCCATGCCAAGCCCTTTGAGCCTGGTATGGATCTTGAAAGGGAACCCCACTCCAAAATTTATGCCAGACCTTTATCCGAGCATGCAGCCGGAAGGTCAGGAAAGGGGGGGAGCAAGCACCGCCGCTCCTGGAACATGCCAGGCCCCATGCCCTTAACATGGGGCATGAGACATCACAAGAGGGGGGGTCTCATGGTGACATCACTGGATGGCCACCAGCAGAGAGCGGAGCTGGCACAAAGAAAGGAGACAGCGTCGAAGGAGGACCGGGTTGGCGGTGGAGAATACTGGAGAGAGAAGACCGGAGAAGACAACACCGGAGGAAGATTTTTTGTCAAAACCGTCTTATGTCTTTATTTACACTACACTGCCTTTTTTGGGGTGAATGGGTAGGGGTACAATGTGTAGGATAGCCCATACTCATTCACATGGGGGGGGGTGGGATCTGGGGGCCCCCTTTCCTGATGGGGGCTTTCAGATTTTAATAAGCTCCCTGCCCGCAGATCCCCACAAACGCCGGCCAGGGTTGTGGGGAAGAGACCCTTGTCCCCATCAACATGGGGATAAGGTGCTTTGGGGTGGGGGGGTGCAGAGCCCCCCCTGCCCCAAAGCACCCACACCCCCCATGTTAAGGACAAATGGTAAGGTCCAGGAAGGGGGCGCTCGCTCGCCCCCCCTTTCCTGACCTGCTGGGCTACATGCTCCGATAAGGATCTGGTATGGATTTTGGGGGGAACCATACAATTTTTTTTTGCCGTGGGGTTTCCCCTTAAAATCTATACCAGACCCTTCAGTCTGGTATGTTCTTGGGGTTTTTTTTTCCATTTGACGTGGGGTTCCCTTTCAAGATCCATACCATACGTAAGGGCCTGGTTTGGATCTTGGCCCCTTCAAGACCCTCAGAGTACAAGTAGCAACACAAGTCGGATTATGATGATTCAACTTAGATGCGGCTTCTATTCAAATCAATGGGCTGAAAGTCGGATCAGTAGACGGCTTTCTTATGGAACCATTGATTTTGAATAGAAGCAAAAAAACTTGCTAAAAGCTAATGCGGCTAAACGTGAATTAAAGCAAAAAGCTACTAAAAGCGCGTTTTTACAGCCATTTTTTCCTGGCATTGGTAGTTTTGCAGCTCGTTTTTTCTAACGTCCCATGTACATGAGGTCTAACAGTGGAACTTTAGTAAGGCAATGAAGTCCTGCTAGATCACTTCAGGCTGGCCCCTTTTACAGGTATAGCTATGTAAAACATTAAAAATAAGTGCCTATACTGTTTAAAATCCAGTCAATACACTGTCTCACCCTGCTCTGCACATGTCCAGTTGCTTTTTAGAGGCTGATCTGCTGACAGCCTTAAAGCGGAATTAAACCCTCTTATCCTCTACAGGCAAGAAAGCTGCATTTGTTTGACCTGTAACTGCCATGGTGCTGCACATGTGATCAGTTATGACACCAAACATTTGATGGTTTGACAGTTTGATTGAGGAAACACGCAAATGTGACAGTTAGCAATCCCGGCATTCCAGGAATTTTTTGAAACTGTTAAACTGATGGGTTTAGTTCCGCTTTATGATTTACTGCTTGTACAGGGGCTCTGGGCTTCAGCAAAATGGCAGCCTCCAGCAAGAAGAAACAGGAACAATGCTGGGGGAAATTTACAGCACACAATCATTTTGGTAGCATAATTATTATTGTGGAATGTATGTTCCTTGCCAAAGAACATTATTTTTCATCAATTTGTTATGGGTAGTTCCACTTTAATATTTAAAGACTTTTGACTGAAGAGAATGAAAGATCTCATACTGTATTTTACTGATTGCTCACTTTTGACGTCCTGATCCATTGCTTGGTGTCTTCCTCAAAAGGATTAGTTGATTCACAGTTCAATAACAACACAGACTTAAGAAATCTTATTGGCCACAGTCTAGATGGTACTGCTACTGGCAGTGGAGTGCTTGCTGTAGTTTAACACGAATGGTTAGAAATCTACAGCAACCTAGGCTAACTTACCAGCTAATATTGCAACAAGTGGGCAGTAGTGCCATGCAATAAATCAACCCATTGGTTTGATTTATTGAAGGCAAATAGATTGTTCACTTAGCAAGGAGAATTGCACTTTGCAAGGGAATTTACTCCAGAGTTTAAGGCAGGGGTGCCCAAGCAGTGGCCCGCGGAGCCCGCTGATGTGGCCCGCGACCTCCTGCTCTTGGGATGGAATAGAATAGAATACTGTTATTAAAGGTCAGTTTATTACTAAAATCACAGTGTATATATGGGCATATCTGTTCTGCAGTGGTTACTGGGCTGCTTTTTAAACTGATCCGCAGCTGCAGAGCAGTGCACCTGTGGGTTACCTGCACTGAGCCATAGACTTCTATTACCTGCGAGTTTGGTGTGCTTTCTGAAAGTGCACAACACCTACAGGATATAATAGAAGTGTAGCACACACATCCTTTGCCCGCTTACCTCCACTTGCAGGATAGGACACACCATGCCACATGCCCAGTACCCTCCATGTTGTATATGGAGTGAGCGGTGTTAACAGTTTTTGGGTCCTGCATCAAGTTACCTCCTTCCGCTGGTTCTCATCCCTAGAGTGTAGGGAAAAGTCTATTTTCTCTCTCAAAGAAGGCCAATGTCCAGATAGTGTTAAACTCCAACAGACGAGTTTATTTTTCTCTTGCTCGTAACTTAGTAGGAAAATTGAAGATAGAGATAGAGTAGGGTAGGGAGGTAGGTTCAGGCACGCGGCACTTATTTACCCTCGTCGCCACTCAAGCCTGAGTGGGTCTTGTTCACCCGGATAGATCCCTCTCACGGTTCTAGCAGCCGGATTGAAACACGAACATTTACTTTAGAATTTTTGTCCCCTCCAAGGACAGGTTCAGGAGATCCTCTACCACAGAATCTTTTGGTCCTTGAATCCAGAACTCTTTAGCACCTGTAACTTTTAGAGACCATAGGTGCCAATGGGGCACGTTACAGGAGCTGTTTCAATGATCACAGAATCCTTCCCTCTAAAAGGGAACCAGGCCTCTCCCGAGACAGTGACTTCCTTCACCGATTCCCTGGACAGGTCCTCCCCTGGTTTCCTTTCCTTCAGAGCGGGTCACCCTCCCACGGGTACCCTGGAAATTCTGTGATTCGGTTTAGTTGTAGGCCTCAGTTAAAGGTACTGGGCCCACCTGGAACGATGCGGCCTCGGGCCAAAGGTGCCCAGGACCGAACACACACACGCACCCCTGGCCTAGAGGGCTGAAGGGCGCAAACCGGACTCCCCGTGTCATGGCGTCTGCCCCTTATGTACCAGCTCCCGGCATGCACAGCAGGCAGACCACACCCACCTCACAGCTGCCGAGAGAGGACACCCAATAATGCCGCAGTGCAACCTGTGGTTCGACCCGAGACCTGGGCAACAGTGCCACCCACAGGCCAAAGGGAACTGTACAACCAGGCAACACCTCAGCAGAGCAGAGTTCAATTTAAGTAAATCAAACAGCCTGAGCCAAACTATTGCTCCGGCTATCCCCTAAATTCCAAGCATAGCGACCCCAAATTTGGAGGTTCGCTACAGAAGTCTATGGCAAAGTGTAGCTAACCTGCAGGAAAGCCACAGGTGAACTGTGCTCCACTTGTGGTGCGGGTAAACAACAGTGCATCAGAGTGGAAGCAGCCTTAGGCCCCTTTCACACAGTCAGTCCAACCCAATCGGACCCTCCATTCACCTCTAAGGAGTGGCAGATGTAAATGGACATGTGTTCGTTTACAAACGCCTACCTCCAATCCAATCCACAAAAAAAAAAAAAAGAGTAGAGTGGGTTCTATAGAATAGAGCGGGCTGCCATACACCCGCTCCGCTCATTGTGGCCCTCGGCCGGTTACCAAGTCGCTTAAGTGGCCCTCGCTCTTCAAAAGGTTGGGCACCCCTGGTTTAAGGAATGAGCTGAAGCTTTGCTGATTTCCACTGTTTAATCATGTGCAAACAAAAATGCTATTTTCTTTTAGTTTTCCTTGCATGTGATTGGGTATTCTTTGCAAAGACAATCTTCACCACATTCACTAAGCTCTGGGACAAATTCCCTGCGCGATGTAACTTCCCTTGCAAAGTGAAAAGCCTATTTGCCATTAGGAAATCAATCCCCATATCTCTCCTTTATAGAAGATCTTGTGTTATATGATGGTGTTTGGTGCATCACATCATTGTGGAATGAGTTTGCTTACACTGGAATGGCCAAGATGATGACTAAAGATGAAATCCGACCAATGCACAGCAATAGCACACTTCATTAAATACCCAAAGGTTACCAAAGCCTTTGTGCGTTCAATCGTCATTACCAAGTGATCCTGTGACTGTAGCAATTGTATAGCTCATTAAAAATCATCGTTTGTAACCCCTCTTCGATTTTTTCATATATGCTATCACTGCGGCATTGTTAATACACACGTATGCTAAAAATAGGTGCAATTTCTTTGCTTTTATTGCTGTTTTTTGGTTCTGTACCATGTAATTAAGCTTCAATTAGTGGTACAAAAATGGAACTACACTATATGAACAATGCAATTTTTCCTCTTGGACAAACATCTGTATTATAGGAGCTTTTAGGTGGTATATTTCCATTTGATGGACACATGCAAATATACAGTAATTGCGGATCAGATTGTTGGAAGCTGGTAAATGTATCAGTAGTAGGCCTTTGTGAAAAGGTAATTAGCCCTGTGCAGTATCTACAGCTCTGTAATTCATAAAAGAAGTTGGATACTTTCACATTTTACACTGAACTCCTCTCCTGTTTTAGAAGGTGAGCTTTTGACCTTCTTATGAAAGAGAAAAACAGCACAAAATATGTTTACTACTATCTGTTAAACTAATGCACATTTTTGTTCTTAAGGAATGTCTTAGAGTATAATGAACTCTCATGAACTCTCCAAATAATATTTATTTGGAAAGGAGTCATCTTAAAAATAGCAGGATAGTTGAATGACCACTGAAATATATCCCGATATATAGATTTTGGAATAAACAAGCCCTAGGTTGACCATATTTGCTAGCAGAATGTTTAATGTAGTATTGTGTTAAGAAAAAAAAAAGAGAGAGAGAGAATATAAGTATTTGTTCGTTATCAATTCACAGAGAAATAAGCCAGCAACACTGCTTCCAGCATAACCGTATAAATAATGTGGTTAAAAATAACATAAAGTCAAATTTGTCCTGAAGCTACTCCAACATGGTGACTAGGGATGAGCAGATTATGGTTATGTTTTTTAGTATTTAGAGGTTTATGGGGTATATTTGAGGTTGGTTAATTTGTTTTTCTGTGTTCTTTATATTTATTTTTTTCTCCCCTCCTGAGTATTTGGCATATTAGGGGACATTTACTAAAACTGGTGCACACAGAATCTGGTGAAGCTGCCCATAGTAACCATTCAGTTTCTAACTTCAGCTTGTTCAATTAATCTTTGACTGTAAGTAGGGGATCTCTCCGCTGATCCCCGCTGAGCAAGCGGAAGACAGGTCCGTGTCCACTCCGCTATGCAGAGCAGACACAGACACGTGGTCAGATGGAAACAGACTGCCTGTCCATTTCCATCTGACTGTCATCCGATCCGATCTGCCAGACAGATGGGGAACGGATCCCCATCTGTCTGTTTTTAGCATATCCGATCGGATCTGATGCCAGAGGTTACAGCCGCTCCGTATGAGAACAATGGGTGGTTGGATCAGGTCCGCCTGAAAAATGGACAGGCGGACCCGATCGTTCCATTGGTGTGAAAGGGGCCTATAACCTAGAAGCTAATTGGTTACTATGCACAGCTACACCACATTCTGTGTGCACCAGTTTTAGTAAACGTCCCCCATTGTGTTTGAGTATTTGATGTATTTGTGTATTGTTGATTTATTTCTTTTCACTTTTTTTCCCACTGTCTGTTCTATTTTTAAGTGGAAACATTAAAAAAATGATAACATTATTAAAACATTAAATAATTCAGGTAATAATGGAAATTTTTTGACACAAGACCAAGTGCAAGATAGTTGAAATTAACTTCTGTAAAGCCTCATACACACGATCAGACTTCCATCTGACTTTTCCGTGGATTTTTGTCCAAAGGGCATTGGCTGTGAACTTGGTATGCATACACACGGCAGGACTTTTTCAGCCAACTTTCACCAAATCACGTGGTTTTTCTGCTCTTTACCGCCACCCTTTGGGCAACTTCTGCTATTGTTTGATCTTTAGCATTGGTTCTGAGCATGCGTGTTTGTACTTTGGACTTTAGTCCGATGGACTTGTGTACACACGATAGGATTTTGCCCCGTCGGACATTTGTTGCCAGAAAGTTTGTCTGTTTTCACAGCGAACATTTGTCCGATGAAAAACACAAAACATTTGTCCGATGGAGCATACACACGGTTTGATTGTCACCTAAAACAGGTCCGTCGGACAATTGTTGTCAAAAAGTCAGATCGTGTGTGTGGGCCTTTACCATCATGAATCTTTGCGCCCTTAAAAACCAACAAAACATTTTCATTTTCACAATGCCCCATTAGTTTAAAAGTATTTCACCAAAATAGACATTTTTTATGAAATCTTTAGATTTTTGCAGAAATGTCAGGGAACTAAAAAATTCTCAGTTTCGCTCATGCCTACAGGTGAGAGTTGGCCACACAATATATACCATTATGAAACAGCTGTGCTGCATTCTGACTGCATCAGGGGTAAAAACGAAATCACACCCTTGAGAAAAGGGTCTCGCAGCAAAAACATTCAGTAGGCTGGAAACATTCATCCGATTTACTACGCAAAGATACATGTTGTAGTTTGTTGGCTTTGGGAATTTCATTATGAACAGTGGATGAGTATGTCAGGTGAGAAAGATATTCAAAGGTCTGATCATTTGCAAACAATCAGGAACCCTCATGTGACTCTGCAGGCCTTCTTTCTATTAGAGGTTCATGAAAGGTTCAACTTGATGGATGATGTGTCTTTTTCTACCTCTTAACTATATAATTATGTGTCAAGCATAGCATGTATTTGTGAAGAAAATATACTCTACCATTTGGGGACCCCTCACCCTTGCTTACGTTTTGGTATTTCTATATTAAGCAATAGTAAAAAGCAGCATTTCAGAGATTCTCTTAAATTTGCTACAAATGCTGTAAGCTGACCATGTAGATTGTCTGTATGCTGCCTCTGAAAATACATTAGTGTACTTGAAATTAATCATTAAAATTCAGCTAAAAAAAACAGCCCAGGTGTCTCAATTTTGCTAATTAATGATCTAACAAGGCATTTATTTTCCTTGAAAACCTTAGGGATGACTTGTATTAATTTCCAGTCCTTTCTCTAATATATTTTGCAGCTACATTAGAATAATCAAATGGGCCAGGTCGTTTGGTTAAGCATTCTGTACTGTGTCTCAGAAGGAGAAATTGTTCAGTCATTTGAGTTCATATCAAAGTTCAGTTCAAAAGGCATATAAAATACGTTCCTTCTTTAATCCCACGAGAAATGGATAATAGTATACTCTCTTTTCAGCTGGTCTTCAAAGCATAACATCTTTGAAGTTGCCCCTTCTCAGCTGCCTGAAAGTTAAATGAATCTGTATGGTAGACTACTGTTTCAGAACAGGATACTGTGCCAGTGAGCCCCATACCAAAAAATGAAGTCCTTATTTAGTATGTGGAAGTTCCTGAGGAACTCTTTCATCCGGGTTCCAATGTTTTAGCAGGTATTTATGTCTCCTGTAAATGTTCAACCTCAACTGCGAAGATGATTGAGCATGCAGTAAAAACGGTGTAAAAGTCATTTATGAAAAAGCGAGTTTGTTTTTTTGGTACGTGCGTTTGATCACAGTGCTATTTCCAGCAAGTCTGCTCAACCTATTACCGCAGTGGAAGATCCTTTAACTGTAGCCCCCGAATGAGAATAGTTACAATGGAAATTGTATGCTTCATACCAGTTTTCTTATTAAAGCAGCTTATGTAGATTGGAAACATGTGGACTCACTTGTTGGGCTGAGTTGCTCCATGCACTGAATGCAGATTTGTTTCAGAATGTGAGTTTTCGGAGTCATTCTCTGTGGTTGTTTGCTAAGGAGGGAACATCCCAGCATATGGGATCTAGTAAAACACGTGTTCTGTTTGTTTCCTTTGGCTTCTGTGAGCTATGATGTTTTCAAGATGACAGGTTGTGGGAAAATGTAAATAAAAGTGGGTTCCCTCACAGCGTAACTTGTTAACCTTACTGTGGGAAGAAAACAAGTCTGAATTGTTGAATGTTATTTGGAAAGGTAACTTACGGGACTCCTTTCCAGCATAAGAGAGGAAAAAGAAGTACATTCAGTTTTAAAGAAATCAATGAGAAATGCATGTGTTGTATAATCTGCCTTCGTTATAGGCAATATCCATGCCTTATACAGTATTTTATTTTCATTTTATTTACGTGCTTAAAAGGAACCTTTCATTCAGGACTTATAATTACAGATTCGCTATAAAGCGGGCCCCTTCTGCTGTAGGTATCTATACTTCAGTTACTCGCTCTACTTTGTTCACTCTTTGGAGCCCCCCTAGAATCTTTGTTTCATTTCCTGGTCAGGTCGGAATCACAGCTTATATAGGGTTGGGAGCTCTCCTCTTGACTCCTGAGCCTTATGCCCCGTACACACGATCCGATTATCGGACGAATGATCGTCCGTTTTTTTTGCATGCTAATCTCACGTCGAATCTGATAAGTTTACTAAAGTCACGAAAATTCTCGTACGACAGAATAAAAAAATTGGAAGTGATGTCATGTGTTGTACTGCATTTGTATTGCATTTTCGAACGACGGCTGTACTGCTTAAACGAAAATCGTACGATCTGACATCGTACGAAAAAAAATTTCGTGCATGTCCGATAGAATAATATCGGATGAACTGTCCTGATCGGCTCTCGAAAGCTCTGTACTAACGATCCAATTATCGTACGATCGATTCGAATGCAGTATTTTTCGTACGATTTTCGGATCGTGTGTACGGGGCTTTAGGATTGTCACTGTATCCACTATAGGAGAAAGGGGAGTTACATGTTCCCCCCATGCATGGAAAACTTATCTTGCCTCAGGACTCAGGACTAGCTTGTCTCAAATTTACTTTAAATTTATTTTAAAATATATAAACCCCAGTCAAGTTATTCGTTTTGTCTATGTTCCCATTGGGCAGATTCATCCTCTCTATTTTTCCTAGTAAACATTGTTACTAAAACAAAAATTGATGGTAAGCCAATCATTTTACAGTTGTCACCAGAAGAGGTAGATATTTCAATGGGAACACTTATTCCGGTGACAACTGTCTATAAAGGGCAGTACCTTCTTTTTTGTAGAGGATATACTGTTCGTACACCTTAAATTGCTAAGGGTTGCAATGAGCAAGCTTATTTTTGTCTACAGTAAGGCTGATGTTACTGATGTTTGAAGATCAGCATTTCTGGACATAATTTCAAGCATTTATATTGTGCACAAGCATTCACACGTATTTGTACTTTATTTACTGACTGGAAACACAGAATTTTCTATATTTTTTACTGATCAATGAAAACAATGGGGCTACATTTTAGATCAGTATAAAAAATGCTGTAGGCCTAAAAAGAAAACGTTTTCAGGCAGCAGTGTGCAAGCGGCCTTAAGCAGACTGTCATGAATTGACCGTGTTTTTTTAAGGGTCATAAGACACAATAGATCCTATAGCTTAGTTGTAGTTTACAGTAACGTTACATTTATTTTTCCTTTTAGGCTATTCAACCTATAATCCCGCGTACACACGACCGTTTTTCATATCAAGAAAAATTCATTTTTTTTATTTGGTCATTAAAAACGATCGTGTGTGGGCTCCAGAGCATTTTTCACGACGTGAAAAATGGGCATTAAATTCGTTTTTTCACGTCGTCGTTTTTCTCGCCATGAAAAACGGCCGTGTGTAGGCTTTAACGACGTGAAAAAAACGTGCATGCTCAGAAGCAAGTGATGAGATGGGAGCGCTCGTTCTGGTAAAACTAGTGTTCGTAATGGAGATAGCACATTCGTCAGGCTATAACAGACTAAAGAGCACGAGGCTGAAAAGCGCGAATCGTCTCTCACCAAACTTTACTAACACGAGGATCAGCAAAAGCAGCCCAAAAGGTGGCGCCATCCGAATGGAACTTCCCTTTATAGTGCCGTCGTACATTTCGTACCTCACCGCGATTTGCTTGAGCATTTTTTTTCATGATAGTGTGTAGGCAAGGCAGGCTTGAGAAGAATCACGTCGAGAAAAACGTCGGTTTTTTCAATGACATTAAAAACGGTCGTGTGTACACGGCATAAGGCTCCATGCACACTAGCATTATTTTCTAAGCTAACAAAACGCTGGATTAAAAATGCTGGTAATAGCTTTTTGTAGTAGTGTTATAGAAGGGTTTAAGAGCATATAGGAGCGTTAGCATTTTATTTGTATTTTTGCGGTTCCTTTAAAAAAAAAAAGGGGGAAAAAAAGCCCCAAAAATGCTATTAGTAGTGTTTAGGAGCGTTTAGGAGCATTTAGGAGAGTTTAGCAGCGCTTAGGAGCGTTTCTGCTGGAAAAACGTTCCAAGAAACTCTACATTTTTTTTTCTGAAGCTCAAAAACTGCTAATAGCTTAAAGTAGTGTTCATGGACACATAGGATAATACTATTTAGCTTCTAGGAGCAGAAAAAATGCTAATAACAGCTTCTAGGAGCAGAAAAAAATGCTAATAACAGCTTCTAGGAGCCTAAAAAAAAAACTAGTGTACATGGAGCCTAAATGTTTAAGAAGATAGCAAAATGTCATAGTGATCTTGCATCACATATTTTGCTTTAGCAGTAGATAAGATACAGTAGGTGCCGCCGATATTGTGTCAATCTCGCCTCTTCTAGCGGCGAGATTGACACCCTACGAGCTCCGTTGCGAGAGCCAGCGCCGAGCTGTCTCGTCATCAGGAAAGGAAAAACGTTGTTTTTCCTTTCACAATGAGCGACACGCATTGCCGGAGATCCGACGTGGATTCCCGCCAATACCAGACACTGTGTTTGGTATGAATCCTGAGCAGGAACTCCACGCCAATTTTTAAATAAAAAACCGGCATGGGTTCCCCCTCCAGGAGCATACCAGGCCCTTGGGTCTGGTATGGATTTGAAGGGGAATCCCCTAAGCCGAAAAATCGGCGTGGGGGTCCCCCTCAAAGTCCAAACCAGACCCTTATCCGAGCACGCAACCTGGCAGGTCGCAGGGGAAGAGGGGGGGACGAGAGAGCGGCCCCCTCCCTCCTGAACCGTACCAGGCCGCATGCCCTCAACATGGGGGGTTTGGTGCTCTGGGGCAGGGGGGCGACCTGCGGCCCCCCACCCCAAAGAACCCTGTCCCCATGTTGATGAGGACAGGGCCTCTTCCCGACAACCCTGGCCGTTGGTTGTCAGGGTCTGTGGGCGGGGGCTGATCGGAATCCAGGAGCCCCCTTTAATAAGGGGCCCCCCAGATGCCGGCCCACCACCCTATGTGAATGAGTATGGGGTACATCGTACCCCTACCCATTCACCTGGTGGAAAAAAATGGCAATAAAAAAAACGCACACAGCTTTTTAAAGTAATTTATTGCACAGCTCCGGGGGTCTTCTTCCGACTTCGGGGGTCTCCGGTGTCGTCGCCGCGCTCTCCGGTTCTTCCTTCCTTCTGCCGGACCTCCGCTATCTTCTTCCAGCTCTTTTGCTAGCGGATGCCCGGTCTTCCTCGTCGTCTTGTCCGGCTCTCCGTTGTCCTTCTGCCGGCCCTTCCACTATCTTCTTCCAGCTCTTTTGCTAGTGGAGGGGCCGGTCTTCCCGTCGTCGCCGTCAGCGTCTTCTTCCCTCTTCTCCTCCTCGATGTTGACTCGTCGCTTCCTCTCACTGTAATGCTAAATCTTCGGGCCGCAGCGATTTATATAGGCTTCTCATGACGTCACAGTCACATGCTCCCATGACGTCACAGTCACATGCTGCGGGGCCACCCGGAGCATGTGACTGTGACGTCATAAGAAGCTTATATAAATCGCTGCGGCCCGAAGATTTTGCATTACAGCGAGAGGAAGCGACGAGTCAACATCGAGCAAACATTTGACAGTGTCTTTTTACTGGACTTAGGCTTTATCTTCCCAAAGAAAAATATCCCACTCTTCACAATCCCACCTTTATTCATGTCATCAGTTTTCGGCAGCACCTATATTTGCGAGCAACTATTTTCAAGGATGAAGCAACAAAGGGCAAAATTAGAACAAAAATTTCTTATTAGCACTTTGAGAATTCATTTAAAATTGCTATTTTCACCTCCCTTCCTGCCCAGGCCAATTTTCAGCTTTCAGCGATGTCACACTTTGAATGACAATTGTGCGGTCATCCAACACTGTACCCAAATAAAATTTTGATAATTTTTTTTCCCACAAATAGAGCTTTCTTTTGGTGGTATTTGATCACCTCTGCGGTTTTTATTTTTTGCACTATAAACAAAAAAAAACAACGATTTTGGGCGGGCATCGCGGCCGCGGGGCACGCGCATCAGGTCCCGAGTGACGCGGCGAGCGCGCACTCTCTACAATTCCGGGAAGCCGAGGACGTCATATGACGGCCGCCCGGAGGGAGAAAGGGTTCCTGCGGCCATCATATTACAATGGGGCAAGTGGTTAAAATAAAAGATATTACAAAAAAAGTAAGTTTTATTACTCAGATAGGTACATTATCTATATTCGTGATCATTACGTTGTGATCTGCCTGATTTTTTCTGCTCATCAGATATCCTTATTGTTACTCTATTTTATGTGTGGCCCAAGACAATTCCTCTTATTTCAATGTGGCCTAGGAAAGTCGAAAGGTTGGACTCTTCTGGTTTACAGCATGTATTCAGATTTCTGTATGGCCTATTTAGTGTTGACAGAAAGAATGTGAATGAAAATCTTTGGCAATAGAAATAAGAGCAGGTACAGTAGCACTGTAATGTTTCCATATGCCAAAGGTATACACATATACAGATTTTAAGGGCTCACATGAGGAAAGGATAAATGTTTTATGATGACAAGTAACTTGATCTGCCTAAAAAATGCTGCATGCAGACACAGAGCAAATAATGACAAACTGAAGAAAAAGAGAAGGTGGGAGACAGGAGGATGAATGACAGGATTCTCTCCTCCACTCACAGAATCTGTTTCATTCATTCAAAACAATATAAAGAGTTTGCTTAATGGAGTAGGGTAGAAGATTTTAACAAGTGTAGTCACTGCTCTTAACCCATGCATCACCAGAAGATCATGACCGTGAGGAGAGTCTAACATCAATGAATGGTTTCTACAATAAGAAGCAGCCAGAAGGACATCTATCATTAGAGGTAAGTTATGTTCCTTGTGCAGTGCAACCAAATAATGTAGGTAAACTCTAGCTTTAGTAAAGAACCTGCTAAAACTAGGGGATCCAGCCCGCATCCACCTTCAGTGTACTGCTGCCATGGCTGCCCTATCAAGCTGCAAATCCAAAGCACTTTGGCCCCTTTCACACTGAGGAGTTTTTCAGGCGTTTTGCGCTAAAAATAGCGCCTAAACTACGCCTGAAAAACTCCTGCCCCTGCAGTCTCAATGTGAAAGCCAGAGTGCTTTCACACTGAGGCGATGCGCTGGCAGGACGAGAAAAAAAGTCCTGCAAGCAGCATCTTTGAGGCGGTGAAGGAGCGGTGTGTATACCGCTCCTTTACCGCTGCTGCCCATTGAAATCAATGGGACAGCGCGGCTATACCGCCCACAAAGCATCTGCAGAGGCGCTTTGCGGTGGTTTTTAACCCCTTCTCGGCCGCTGGCCCCGCTAGCGGCGGAATAGCGCCGCAAAAACAACAGTATAGCGGCACTATACCGCCAGCGCATCCAGCGCATCAGTGTGAAAGCGGCCTTTCAGAGACTGGGAGGTTTATTATCAAGCAGTAATATACATCAACAGCAGTTAAAGCAACGCTTCACCCAAAAGGGGAAGCTCCTCTGTCTGCCTCCTCCCCCTCTCAGCTGCCACATTTGGCACCTTATGGGGGGGAGCGGGTACCTGGTTTTGACAGTTCGGCCCCCCTCCTTCCCCGCAGCCAGCCTATTCACAAATCGCAGTGCGCTTCGTGCATACGCAGTAGGAATCCGGCTGTGAAACCAGTCTCCCCTAGTCAAGATGACGGTGGCAGCAGCACCTGATAGCCAACTGAAAAATCAGCTCGGGTGAGGGCTGGATTCCTGGACAGGTAAGTGCCCTAATATTTAAAGTCAGCAGCTACAGTTTTCTGAAGAAGCTTCGAGCCTGAAGTTGATTGATAAAAAGACCTGGGTCGCAATTGGCATTCCAATTCATTCTAAAGATGTTCGGTAGGGTTGAGTGTAGGCTTCAGTTATTCCACATTGAACTTGTCAAACTATGTCTTAATGGATACAGGGCCGTTTGAAGGAATTTGGGGGCCCCAAGCAAAATGGACATGGAGGCCCCCCCAACCCCCCCCCCCCCCGTGCACTCACGCAAAGCCTACAGGAACCACAGCATAGCAATACAGTTTAAGCTCACCCGCACTTTATATAAATAAAAAAGGTTTACAGTGCAAATACTGCTGTTGCAAAAAATCCAACATACTTAAAACACATACACACTCACATTAACATTAAGATGCTGCTTAGGACTGTTTATGGACAGTGGGATGGACAGGGGGACCGTGGGATGGACAGGGGGACTCCGCACTGTAATATCCACATCATCTCCCCCACTGTAATGTCCACATCATCTCCCCCTGTAATGTCCACATCTCCCCCACTGTAATATCCAGATCTCCCCCCTGTACTGTCCACATCTCCCCCTGTAATGTCCACTGTTAAAATAATAAAAGTATTCAAAAATAATTATGGAGCGATAAAGTCTCTAATAGTTCCACAAATAAAATAGTAAATACGTTTTCTTGAAAAGTAGTAAAGAATCTGTCAGTCTTTCTATGGCTCCACAAGCATGTACTTGTACATGATTTCTGTTCTGTCCAGTAATCCAGGCCAGGATTAGGATCCCTGAATATTCGTGCGCTTTTCTCCTGTAAACAACTTCCTGGTCACAGCAGCCTGCTTCTCCATCCCAATCCCCACTATTGGAGAAAAGGCCAGTATCAGGGTTTTTTTTTTTTTTATTATTTAAATAAAAAAATAAAAAAAACCCTGATACTGGACATTTCTCCAATAGTGGGGATTGGGATGGAGAAGCAGGCTGCTGTGACCAGGAAGTTGTTTGCAGCCGCACACTAATATTCAGGGATCCTGATCCTGGCCTGGCTGAATTACTGGACAGAAGAACAGAATAATCATGTACAACAGTACAAGTACATGCTTGTGGAGCCAAAGAAAGACAGATTCTTTACTACTTTTCAAGAAAACGTATTTACTTTTTTATTTGTGGAACTATTAGTGACTTTATCACTCCATTAAAAAGTCATTCACTGACTTACCTTTTCCAGAGGCACTGTCTGGCGGGCAAAAGTTGATCCGACCGCAATGGGAGTTGTATCACGCCTGCGCTGCCCTCCTGAGTGACTGTGACTGACACTGACTCCTCCCCCCAGGAGCAGGAAGCATCAGCACGTAGCCGCCGTTGTGGACTACAACTCCCATAAGCAATAGCGGCGGCCTGTCACCGCCGGGTGTACCAAGATGGCCGCCGCTCCGGAGCTAGGCCGAAGCCGCGGCCTTTCCTAAGGCTGCAATCCGCGGATCGGCTCCGGGCGAAAATCGAGGACAGTGACAGGCAGCAGGCTGGGGCCCTAGGCCAGCTCGGGGCCCCAAGCAATTGCTTGTTTTGCCTGTCCTGTTCCGACGGCCCTGAATGGATATACACCTAATCTCAATAATTTAGAGGAATGCCCATATACTTTTGCCTATATCGTGTATGTTCTTCAGATTTATATGAAATGTTCTGAAGTTTTTTCTTCTTTAAACCTGGGTTCATCTTTCAAAGCTTTATACTGTATCTAGTTGTAAATGGGAGGAAGGAAAGAGAGAGCTCAGAAGAGTGACACTAGGGGGTAATCAGCTCAGCTGTTCACAATTGTCACCCAGGTCAGATACCTTACATTTTCTGCCTTAGTTCTCTCAAGGCTCTAGAGATTCCCACACTGGTGTCCTTCCGATTGAAGAACAAGGTCAAGTCTGTAAGCTATAGTCTATTTAGCCTACACACTCAAAGCTATAAAAAGGTTGGTAGTTTCATTGTGAGTACTATTACCGTAGTAAGGAGGTTTAAACACCTCTCTGTTTTATAATACATTTTACACGTTCCTTTAGCTCAGCGAGGAAGTTATTTACAAGAAAAAATGTCATAAGGCCAGTATGGATGAGGCAGGCACTTTAAATATTATACCTGCATTTAGAGCTGAAACTATGTACATATATCAAGGTAGGGGAGTAACAAATATTAACAGCAGCTAAAATACACTTGCTTAGTCTTCTGTAACTGACTGGTTTCAGTAATATTATTGTGGAAAAATCTGTAAAACACTTACTGCATTGCAATTATATTATGATCCAGTGCTACGTGCTATGTATTTTTTTTTAGATTTATTTTTTATCCTCTAAATGTATCTATTGGAGAATGAGTACATGAACCAACCTTGATCCATCTTATTCCATATTTTTTGTAATGTTATCTTGGAAGCATATTATTATGTGACTACTCATTGCTTCCTATTATTGACTTTGGCTGTATTCCTGTCTTAAAAACAAAGGATGCAAAGTATTATTTAAAGTGGTTGTTTACCCAGAGAAGTGACTAGCCTCACGTGATACACAAAACAAATCCTCCTACATGAGTTGTAACTGTTTATCTGCAGTCTTCTCTTCAGTAGTTCAAAGTGCAAAATTAATAAAGCTTGTTTGAGCCTTCAGAAAGCAGGGGGTATGGAGCTGAAGTTACACTCTGCAGAGCTAAGTGAGAAGAGTTTTGAGAGCTGATTGGAGGAAAAGGACACGCCCCCTTCACACAGCACACAGAAATAGAGCTGAGACTGTCAACCACAGGCTGTGCGCTTGAGATCCCTCCCCTTTCACCTTTTTACCTGTCATGAAAACTTCTCAGAAGTAGTTCATGCAGATAGCAGAGGAACGAAGCAACAGACAGTAATAACACTTATGGAGTTATTTACGAAAGGCTAATCCACTTTGCACTACAAGTGCACTGCAAGTGCACTTGGAAGTGCAGTCGCTGTAGATCTGAGGGGGTCATGAAAGGAAAATAAAAAAACAGAATTTTAGCTTGCACGTAATTGAATGATAAAATCAGCAGAGCTTCCCTCATTTCAGATCTTCCCCTCAGATCTACAGCGACTGCACTTCCAAGTGCACTGGCAGAGCACTTGTAGTGCAAAGTGGATTTGCATTTAGTAAATCAACCCCTTAGTGTCCTTAAGGCCCCTGTTCACACCTATGCGAATTGGTTGCGGCTTAAACTGCATCCAATTCGCATAACATTATAAAATACATTGATTTTAATGAGGCTGGTTCACATATGTGTGATGCATTCGCACTGCATATTGTCCAAAAAACGTGTGCATTTTCTAGGCATTGCGGTGCGGCTCAGGTGCGAATTCAGGGCCATTATCTTCTATGGGCACGCATCTGATTCGCAGATGTGTTCAGTTCTCATCAGGATTTCTCTCCTTCTCCTCACTACACTTCCCCCCTCCCCTCTCCCAGGTCACCAAATTCTCAGCTAAAATGGAGATGATCTGCTGAACAGCTCTCTTATCTTTTTGCAGAGATAAGAGAGCTGGAATTCGCACCGCACAAGTGTGAACCCAGATCGGGGTGTTAGTACAACGGCTGTCAGTTTTTTTTCATTAAACCCACTGAGTTGAACAAAAAAAAAACCTAGTAGTGTGTACTAGGCTTTAAAGAGGAAGTAAACCCTCTTTTTTTTTTTAAACAACCCTGCAAGAGAAAGGCATAATGAGCTAGTATGCATAGCATACTAGCTCATTATGAATGACTTACCTGAGATAGAAGCCCCCAAAGCGCTCCTCGTTCCCCTCCGCCGCCATCTTGCCTTTGAGTCACTTCCACGTATCGCCACTCCGGTGCTGTGACTGGCCGGAGCAGCGATGACGTCACTCCAGCGCATGCGTGCAGGACTGGCACGATCCCGTGCATTCGCGCGGGACCGACATAATCCGGGCATGTCCCATTCATAAAACCGGGACGCTCAGTGCGCCTGCACCGTTGTCCACGGCGCGCATGCGTCGTAGACATCAGTGCAGGGTTTTCTGCAAATATCTCCTTAACCGTGTAGGTTAAGGAGATATTTCTTGCACCTACAGGTAAGCCTTAATCTAGGCTTACCTGTAGGTGCACGTTGTCAGAGTGGGTTTACAACCACTTTAAATAGTACATTGTGCATAAATTTCCTTACTCTTCAGTCTTAATTGCAAATACCTCTTCCTAAGCCATCCTATAGTGCAGGGATATGCAATTAGCGAACCTCCAGCTGTTGCAAAACTACAAGTCCCATCATGCCTCTGCCTCTGGGTGTCATGCTTGTGGCTGTCAGAGTCTTGCTATGCCTCATGGGACTTGAAGTTCTGCAACAGCTGGAGGTCCGCTAATTGCATATCAATGCTGTAGTGTAATAGATCAAAATCACAGTTTCTTCTATGAGCCAAGCTAATCTCCTGCCTTGGGAACCAGACATTTTTCCCTGCCCATTTTCTTCTTGGTTACTGGTCCCCTCAACTCCCCCATAAGTTCTGCTGCCTCTGGAGCCTATGAGACCAGGCCGCTGGAAGTGTCACCTTTACCAGTAGAAGATGTCATGCAGGCAGTGATGTGCACACCAAAAGAAGGACCCCAGTAAGTAAAGAGAAGAAGAGAGAAAGATTGTCTCATGACGATAGCTTTGGGTAAGTATAATGGAAAATGTTATCAAATACTTACTGTAATTTTCATTTCTTGTGCCAATCCATGGCAGCACATTCTGTATAAACTTCTAGGTTGGTGTCAGGAAAATGGAAAATTATATCAAATACTTAGGCTCCGTTCACACCTAATGCCAAAGCGGCTCCCAGCAGGGGTCCTGTGCGTCCTGGTTCACCGTTTCAGGTCCGATTTCAGCCCCAATTTTTGGCTGAATTCGGACCTTAAACCGACCAAAAGACGCACCTGGCTCCTGAGCCCGGAGCCGCATCGGAGATATGTGAACCGGCTCCATAGAGAGCCATTCACATTCTCCTGCTATTGCGTATTGGATGTAGGGATCCCTGATCCAATTCACAATAGTGTGAACCCAGCCTTACTGTAGTTTTCCTTTCCTTGCGCCAATCCATGGCAGCATACATGTGATTGTATGTTGCCATGTGGGCGCCAGGAAAATGGCCATTTGGATAGATTTTTTTCCATGCCAGAGGTTAGTTACAGGTGGGTAGAAGGAAGGGTTGCTAATATCCTGAAGTTGGGCTTTAAAGTATTGTAAAGGGGTGAACTAGACCTCATATTAACGTTGCTATCAAAATAAAAAAACAACAATAAAAAGAGATAAAACAGCTATCTGAACACCAGAGTAACTCAGTAATACAGTTGATTTTTTATTTCTTTTTTGCAAAACACCCTCTCAAATTCTAGGGTCACTTAAGAAGATGGGGTGTATTATAATCCAAAAATACCAAATTTAAGTGCTAGTAAATGCAATGTGCAATCAAAGAGTATGGTACAGCCTTATTGCTGACAGAAAAGCATGTGACACATTGCTGTGTAATGGACTTAAGATCTTATTTTGTTTGAGCAGTAAAGCGCGTCTGGCTTCTTTCTCCGACTATTTTCTACTGACAGTATTGGGAGTTACTAGGTGAAAACAGCCAGAGGGAGTCTGCTTTACCTCTCCTGTATATAATAACCTTATACAGACATTTTTCTGTGTACTAATAGGTGTGTACACGTGTGAACAAACAATATTTCATCAACCTTACAGAAACAGTTTACCGCCTTTTTCTAATATTTTAAGGGAACTATTTTGTTGTCAGAACGTGATGTGGTCCAGCTTGCTTTCTAATTAGTTTGGACAGACGGACACACAATATTAGTGTAAGCAGACACAGGTTTGTTTTTGATAGAGTTCCAGGACTGTACACAGTCCTTGGCAGGAGTCTGATGTTAAATTGGTTTTAAAAACAGCTCAATATATAAAGCCAACAGACACCAAAGTATCATTAATAAAAAAGCAAAGGTACATAGATAGAGATTGTAGGGAATACCGGTGTGATCTTATCAGTATCTGCGCAATGCATTTAAAGGCTGGATAATGTGGAGGGGAAAAGTTTGGTGTAATGTGGACTTTGTTCATTGGAGGAAAAGTTTGTGATGAGTCTTATGCTATTTTTAATGATACTAATCAGTGAGGCTTCAGATTAACATTGCATTCAATCTGTTTGGCTTCTTCCACTATCCTTGTGTTGCTTTTAAACTGAATGCTATTCTTAAAGCTAGCTACACAAAATGGTTGATTTACTAAAGGAGTAACTGGCTGTTCACTTAGCAACCCGAACTGTTCACTTTGCAACGTGAAAAGGTGAATCTGTATTGACTCTGGACAGTATACCCAATCATGTGTGATAGAAATAAAAAAAAAGGTAACAGGATTATGGCTAGCACGTTTGGCTAGCATTGGGTATGCAAAAGTGAACACATATTTACTAACATTCACTTTGCAAAGGGAACATTTACTTTGCTAAATGAACAGTATCAATCCCATTGGTAGATTAACACCAATAGTTGATTTTTATGCCGCGTACACACGACCGTTTTTAATGACGAGAAAAATGCAATTTTTTTAAATGGTCATTAAAAATGATCGTGTGTGGGCTTCAGAGCATTTTTCACGACGTGAAAAATGGGCAAGAAAAAATTGGAACATGCTCTAATTTTTCTCGTCGTTTTTCACATTGTCGTTTTTCTCGTCATGAAAAACGGCCCTGTGTGGGCTTTAACGACGTGAAAAAAACTGCGCATGCTCAGAATCAAGTATGAGACGGGAGCGCTCGTTCTGGTAAAACTAGCATTCGTAATGAAGATAGCACATTCGTCAAGCTGTAACGGACTGAAAAGCACGAGGCTGAAAAGCGCGAATCGTCTCTCAACAAACTTTACTAACATGAAGGGTAGCGCCATCCGAATAGAACTTTCCCTTTATAGTGCCGTTGTACGTGTTGTATGTCACCGCGCTTTACTCAAATATTTTTTTCCACGATAGTGTGTAGGCAAGGCAGGCTTGAGAGGAAACACGAAAAATCATGTCGAGAAAAATTCAGTTTTTTTTCGATGACATTAAAAATGGTCGTGTGTACGCGGCATTAGCGAAGAAAGGTGATCTGAGAGATAACTTTATACCCCTGACTCTCCAGCAGCACAAGGACCCCATGAAGAACGTATTGGATATTGCTACCCACAGAGAATTCCATTTTTAGTAAATACTAAGATTAACTACCGTATATACTCGAGTATAAGCCGAGTTTTTAAGCACAATTTTTTGTGCTGAAAATGCCCCCCCTCGGCTTATACTCGAGTCACCTTTTTGCGCCTGATCTCCTGAACTTTGGGGAGCCGGTACCGGCCGGCCGTAGATCCCCTGGACCCCAAACTCGGCACACATGTAGCCCCACTCTTCCTCCACAAGTGTGCAAAGTTTCTTGTCCGGGGAACCTACGGCCGGGGAGAACAGATTTTTTAAAGCCGGGCACCCCTTCCATAGACTCCCATGTTAAACGGTAATTTCTCTGGTGACTTTGAGGACCCGGTACCGGCCGGTCGTAGGTCCTCTGGACCCCAAACTTGGCACACATGTAGCCCCACTCCTCTACAGGTTTGCAAAGTTTCTTGTCCAGGGGACCTACGGCCAGGGAGCACCGATTTTTCAAAGCTGGCCACCCTTTCCATAGACTCCCATGTTAAACGTCAGTCTAGTCATTGACACAGTGAGGCATGGACACAGTAAGGCAAAGTGAGGCACACCCTAGGCTTATACTCGAGTCAATACGTTTTCCCAGTTTTGTGGTAAAATTAGGTGCCTCGGCTTATATTCGGGTCGGCTTATACTCGAGTATACACGGTAATTCTGATGGAAAAGAAAAAGCCGCAGACCATTGATGTCACTTAGCTCAGTAAATTTGTATTCAGCCAAACAAGAAGCACATCCCTGTCTGGAGAGCATCCCTCTCTTTGGAGGCTTGGAGCCGGTGACTCCTGCATGACTCACTGACAATGACTTCTAAAAGTTGATGAAAAGGCACAAAAGACATCATTTTCAGTTCTTGACGAATCCCAGGAGGAGAAAAGAAATTTGGATGGTGCCTATTTTGAAATGTTATTTGTTTTCAGTGGAAGCAAAACAGTTAGATGAATGCCAGTTTATCAACAGTTACTGCTAGCTCTCATATAAGGTTGATGGACCAGCTAAATTCCACATAGATTGGTCCACCTTGGAGCAGCATGATGTTTACATGCAGAATGGATTAGGAATCATTTGCGTCCTCACCCAGGCTAGGCTAGTTCTTCACTAGCATTCAGGTTCCAGGCACTGGTATCTTAACTGTGGGCACTCGGCTGTGAGAGCTTGCACCTTCACAGCTGGGTGCCCACTGCGCATGTGAAAGATCCCGCAGTTTTCTGGGACCTGTGACAGGTCCCAGAAGACTGCGGGGCGGGGTGGAGAAGAAGTAGAAATGGGTACCTGTCAAAATCAGGTACCCACTCCCCTGCTCCCCAAAAGTGTCATTCTTGAAAGAGGAGGGGGAGGCCTTAAAGCAGAACTTCCCTTTTGGGTGGAGTTTCACTTTAAGAAATATTTGGACTTGCAGATGTTTACAAATGGACTTGCAGATGTTTAGGAAAGCGCATGCAGTGCTCCATGCACCTGGGATTTTAGTGTAGGAGGGAACAAGACCACTTAACTCACTGAGATAAGTGTAGACAAGTATCGGCTTGACTTATCCTGACACCTGAAATGTAGTAAGCTTGGCATGTCTTACTTGGCCATTCTATCCACAAAATTCCAGAGATAAGTCCCAGAGTGCCAATCAAAAAGCCTAAAACACATGTTTAGTAATATTGCAGCTTTTCGTTGTCCTTTCTCTCTTCTGCACATCCAGAATGGGCAGAGTTACCAAAGCCCTCTCCCTATCAAATGTGCATATATTGTATATTTATATATACATTTGTGAATGGTGCCTGTTAACAAAATGAATGTGTATTATTGAAAAATGACTTTGGACTAATAAAGCATGTCTGGTCACAAGTGTTGTTGAAAATTGAGAAGAGGATGTTCTTTAACTAGCATGAAATTCGGTGTGAAAGTATGTGCAGACAAATGTCACTTTTACAAATAAGTAAATAAACAAGACAAAATGGGTGGCCTTAAAAGCTTATGTGGTATTTATGATGTCGGCAGCATCAAAAGAGGCAGGACCTACAATGACTTGTGTCAGTACCGCCCTGGTAAATATGGAGACAGGCATAAACTACATGACTGAACAAACAACTGGCTAGGGTATCAAGTGTACGGCACAAGGCACTTGTGAAGGGAAATCAGATGGGAATGGTGTATGTGTGTGAGGAGGGGTGGGGGGATCAGAGTCAAGTGGTACAAGTATCAGCATTGCAACTGCTGTTTGCACTTTTAATGCCAGTGACATAATAGGAGGGTAAATTAAACTGATACGATGACTGACAACAAAAAGCTGTGTGCAGACAGAAATTCAGCAGGGGCAGTTTAAGTTACATAATGAAAGTTTTCTTTTCTTGTAGTAGGGCCTGTGTGAAGGATCTCTCAACAGAATGTCACTTATCTGTGTACATAGGCTTGAAGGAGCAGCTTGACAAAACTTTTCCAAGCAAAATATAAAGTTACTTTGACACTTTCATCAAAATATTTTTCGGAAATGTAACGGTAATGATAAAAAAATATGGACTTTTGAGTGTTTTCCAAAATGCAAATTTTTTTCGGAAACAAAATAAACCCGAGTACCTTAATTGTATTTCCTACTGAGTAAATATAAATCTTAAACTGTCCGTAAACATTAGAAAGGTCAGACTTGTGTGCACAATTTCACAGTCTCATGTACTCTGGACCAGTCCTGGACTCCCAAAGCCTCATACACACAGGCCTCCAGTGTTTATGCTGGGAATGAAGATAACGTCAATGCAGATCTATGCAGTAGACATTGATTTGAGAAGTATAAACAAACTTTATGCTTCACAGATCCATTTCTGTTCCATATGTACTTGCATTTACACACGTTTAACCGCAGAAAACCAGGCAAAGACCTTGTTTACATGGGCAATGAGGCCCATATACCATGAATAGGCCCCTATACTGGGAATGCGGCTCGACTTTGGGTGCTGCATGCAGGTAGCCCATTGAAGTTTATAAGGATGCAGCAGCTGCACAGACACAACCACTCATCCCAAAGGGATGGAGATGGGTAGCTCACCTGCACCTGCACACCTGTCACATCCAGACAAGTGGCTGTATCCTGTAGCCATTGCATCCTAATAGACTTCAATGGACTGCCTGCATGCAGCACCTAGGGGTTAGAGACACCAGAAAAAATGGCCTGTTCACACTATACAGGTCTCTTAGCATATGTGAACGAGGCTTAACGGTTTGCAGATGCTAAATATTCTTGTTGTGTAAACACGAGGCCAATGGCACCTACAGTAGGTGAATCTAAATGTCTAGGTGCGAATTTAGCCATAGTAAACATTACATTCTTCTAAATGCATTTAGAAATGAGCTCCAAATCCATCTGGATGAATGTATTATGATGCCTGTGTACTTGGGGACTAAGCAGGAATGCTTCATTGTCCGAGGCAAAGGATTGGAAAGGAAGAGACGTGTGCGTTTTGGTACGAGGGAAAACAGCAAATTTTCTAGACTGTACTCTCACTATGGGGTAGATTTACTAAAACTGGTGCAGCTGTGCATGGTAGCCAATCAGCTTCTAAGGCAGGCCATACACAGTTAGAATCTCGACCGGTTCCTGCTGAACCGGCTGAGATTCAAACCGTGGTTGGCCAGGCTAAATGGGTATAACCAGCATGCCAGGTTTTACCTGTGATAATCGCTAGCTGCTGCTGTAGCCACTAACAATAATCACTGTCTTCTCCTGGCGGGGATGGCTACCCCCGCTGGAGAAGAGAAAAGCTCAGCAGGAGGGATTGCTGCATCAACACTGTATGTGTTGATGGGGGAATCAAGCAAACTTCTTTCCTACAAGGATGAAGGAAAGAAATTTGCTCCATGTATGACCGGCCTAACTTCAGTTTGTTCAATTAAGCTTTGGCAAGAAAACCTGGAAGCTGCTTGGTTTCTGTGCAGAGTTGCACCAGATTTTGCACTCTCCAGTTATAGTAAATAACCCCTACGTGAGTTAAAAGTGTAAATTACTGATCCAGGGAGTATCGGATTTTCTTTCGGTATTTAGAAGGATTTTTTCATTTTGTCAGAATTAATTTGACCAAGCTCTTTAGAAGATTCTTCACCTTCCTCTAGAGCAACTGTGGGTTTAGAGCCAAGAGGGTGCAATGTTTTTTTAAATTTTATTTACCTTGTCTTTTGCGTTAAAACAATGCATGTGGGTCCTGACTGACTAATGTAAAAACAGGAAAAATATACCATATACAGTATATCTATCTATAAATATATATACATATATATATATATATATATATATATATATATATATGCACTGTAAGACTGATGCATGACAGCCAGTGATTGTGGACACTTATTAACACTGAGCATTCAGGTACCTCTTACGGTCTGGTGCATCTTTCAGCCAGTGAAATCTATTTCTTTTCAAAATTGAATTCCTTCATGCATGTTAGCTGTGCTTTATAGACATTATTAAAGACTCCTTGCCAGTATACCCTTCTTTGATGAATGTCAACCCCATATTGGTGGGCATGCCTTCTGAGCAAAAGAACTCCGGCTTATAGGGTAACTGTAAAACTGTAAACAAGCCTTTTTTTTTTTTTTATGTTGGGACATATTAGCAGCAGCAACCTACAGTATAAGACATATGGAACACCAAAAGATCTGCCTTAAAACAGTGTATCTCATTGTCAATATATAGTTTAAGCTCTGACAAATCGGCAGCTTCATCTGCATTATCATTCACTTGTAATTTACACTTGAGTGGATAAAAGGATTCTTCTTCATACTACAAACCTTTTAGCAGCATATAAAGTGAATATACTTTTTCTTATCAAACAAAAAGCCTCACGTACAAGATTTTTTATGCGGATATTCTGTAAAGTGTTCTCAATGCTTAATATTGTGATCAATACTGAAAGGCTAAAGTAAACTAATGACTGTGAGAAGTAATTTCAACTAAAATTACAATATGAGGGCAGGCTCCAAAAGTGACAGTACTCACCATTGGTGTCTTAAAAATAGACATTAGAACCCCATACCTGGTAAGCATAATACACAAATTCGGACTTTCCTGTAAGTTGCAGTTTAGGTTTATCCTTATTGCATTTAATTCAGTAGTTGTGCTCCTTAAAGTGATTCATAGTGGTTTTGTAGATATGTTATTAATTGATTGATTATGGTTAGGAATAAAATACAATCTATTCATTTTTTGTCATGAAATAGATCTATGAAATACTGAATATAAATAACATTCCTTCTACTTTTGATCCAGCAGCCTGCTTTATCCACGGTCCATATATATGTGAATGACATGTGAACCAAACTGGCTTTCCGTGGAGCCGGTTCACATATGTGTGGGGCAGCCGCAGTGCGTTTTTAAAAATAGACTTGTGCGATTTTCAGTCTGGTTCAGTTGTGATTTCAAGTGTCATACCCTTTAAAAATGCGCACCTGCATTGCACCTGAACCGGTGCACAGAATCACACCAAACTCCTTTTAAAAATTGCACTGAAACCGGCCCCGTTTCTTTCTAGAGTTCATTATAGAACTCAATAGCTTAAAGCACTTGTACCCCCCCCCCCCCCTCTAACAATAGGCTCAACTAACAAAGTTATTTTCCTCTTAAAATCTGAGATTTGCAATTCAGAAAAAAAGTTACTAAAGTTATTAGTTATTAAAGAGTTAAAAATGTGAGGTATTTTACTCATGAAACCATTCGTTTTTTTTATCTGAGTGATATCCAGTGGAATGGATACAGCGGAGAAGGATTAAAACCCCTGTCCATTTTTGTATTGCTAATAAAGAGGTAAAATGGTTTAAAGCATAGAAATATGCCAACTCACTAGTGCCGGCAGCATATGTATTAATACAAAAGAAAAAATAAGCTATTATTAACGGGACACATGTGATATATCAAAAACAGCTAAGTTAAATGAAGTAAATCCAAAGTATCCTCATAAATGTCAATTATTGATTGAAAATAGTATCAAGAAGCACACACATATATAAATATCCTTCTTCCACCAATAGAAAAGAAAACTTTGTCATTGGGGAGATTTCCCTTAACCACTTAAGCCCCGGACCAATATGCAGCATAAGGACCAGGCCCCTTTTTGCGTTTCGGCACTGCGTCGCTTTAACTGACAATTGCGTGGTCATGCAACGTGGCTCCCAAACAAAATTGGCGTCCTTTTTTTCACACAAATAGAGCTTTCTTTTGGTGGTATTTGATCACCTCTGCGGTTTTTATTTTTTACGCTATAAACAAAAATAGAGCGACAATTTTGGAAAAAAAGCAATATTTTTTACTTTTTGCTATAATAAATATCCCCAAAAAATATATTTAATTTTTTTTTCCTCAGTTTAGGCTGATACGTATTCTTCTACATATTTTTGGTAAAAAAAATCGCAATAAGCGGTTATTGATTGGTTTGCGCAAAAGTTATAGCGTTTACAAAATAGGGGGTAGTTTTATGGCATTTTTATAATTTTTTTTTTTTACCAGTAATGGCGGCGATCAGTGTTTTTTTTCGTGACTGCGACATTATGGCGGACACATCGGACACTTTTGACACTATTTTGGGACCATTGTCATTTTTACAGTGACCAGTGCTATAAGAATGCACTGATTACTGTAAAAATTACTGGCAGTGAAGGGGTTAACCAGGAGGGGGCGCTGTAGGGGGTTAAGTGTGCCCTGATTTGTGTTTCTTACTGTGGGGGTGGGGCGTGGCTTAGCGTGTGACGTCACTGATCGTCGTTTCCTATTACAGGGAACAGACGATCAGTGACAGGCTCACTAGAAAGCACGGGGAGAGGTTTGTTTACACTTACCTCTCCCCGTTCTTCCTCTCTGTGACCCGATCGTGGGACACCAGCAGCAATCGGGTCCGCTGTTCCTACGGGGATGGTCACGTAGAAGAGGACCAGGTCACGAGCGCACCGCTGGCGGCGCGCTCGCGACCCACGGCTGGGCTCTTAAAGGTACGCCCATGTGCCCAGCCGTGCCATTCTGCCGACGTACATCGGCGTGCGGCGGTCCTCAAGCGGTTAACTTCATGTCTCATAGCCAAAACAGGAAGTTAGAGGAAATCCCTACACATTAAAATAATCCCTTGGGCACCCCCTGGTCACCAGAACCAGTGTCCCCTTTGGAAGATTTCCCTCTGCAAAAAAAACACAGGCGGGTGCAACCACCTTTTGCAATACCATAGATAATTTGTATTGAATCCACATAGACAAATGGATACTCACATGCGAACAAAAGATAACAAGCCAAACTGATCCTGATCCTGATATCCCTGCGAATGGTTGGACCCTGACGCGTTTTGAAATCCGTTAGCTGTTTAACCATTTGCATTCAGGACATATCGCTATTGCATTCCGGCTACAGCGGATCAGTTCGGCTTTTATCTTTTGTTCGCATGTCAGTATCCATTTATCTATGTGGATTCAATAAAAATGATCTATGGTAATGCACAAGGTGGTTGCATCATCCTGTGTGTTTTTTGCAGTGCCTTCAGAGGACTTCCCGGTCTGAGGAGGGCCGCACCCTTCAATGGCATTATGAAAGAAGTTTGATGGAAGATTTCTCCTGGGTTTAGTGCTAAAAGTGTTTTTGGACTAGTAGTGGAAGCTTTTCCCCCTTTTACTTTTCTGAGGTCAACTCAAAATTTGGGATTTTCTTTCACTTTCAATGATAACGGGAAACAGGACAAATAGAGAGGGCTTATCTCCAAAACGGGGAGAGAGACAACAATAAAAAACTGACAGGGGGTCTATCCAAAACTAAAAAAAAAAGTTTTTCCTTTAGTTATAATTTAAGTAAATTAGCCCCAATGATTCTTTGTTTTTCCATATTTAGTTTTCTATGCATTACTGTTGAGAAACTGATTCAAAAAGGTAGAGACTACTCCAAATTGGCTATTATAGTTTTACATTCCTTAAATATCTCATGCCTGGCCCACGACTTATTTACCTCATGCATTTATCGATTTATTTCCTTTATTGAATCGACTTTAATGCTGCTTTATGAGTTATTTACCTCGTGTTTTTTGGTTTGAATAGTAAATAACTCACAAGGTGATAGTGAACTGACATTTTCAGCAACTCATGAGATAATTAGAAAAAATGTGTCATGTGATTCAATTATCTCAATTATTATTTTAGTGAATTGAGCCCAATATGTGCCTTTTTTTTTTTTTAAGATTTTTTTAATGAAATCACTCATTGATTTTGCCATAGACTTCCTCTTCCTTGTCTGCGGTGACATCGATCTTTGGGTGCATGCTCATATTCCCTAAGAGAAAAAAAAAAAAAACAGTTTATGGCTTACTCTGCAGAGCCCAAGTGATGAGCAGAACCAAGTCAAAGCACAAAACCCTGATGTCATCAGTAAACACTCCTCCATTTTGCCCTGCAGTCAATTGCACTAATTACAAAACTCACTGGGGGAGCCACTGTCAGTCAAAACTATTATCTTCCCTGCCATTCAGTGCTGCATGTGAGCAAGGCAGCTGGGAGCATGAGGGGTGTGTAGCCCCCTTGTCCTAAACAGGGGCTACTATATCCATTTAGTTTTTGGCTGAGCTGTAGTTAGCTTAGACTGATTGTATAGTTTTTCAACTGGTTTTTCCTTAGGCTTACAGTAAGTTGGCAGTTGATTTCTTACTGTCGCCAGAAGATGTCACTGGTATCGCAGGTCATAGTATGACCTAGGGCAGGATATAAATATTTAGGACAGGCCATGTGCTTGCTCTCTTTCCCTGGGCTGAGGCTTAGGGAGGTGCTGCTGGATGGAGCTCTGCCATTAGGCCTAATAGCCTAGTTTGGGGCTTAACCTGTGCTGAAGTGGTCCTGAAGCTGTCCTGCCAGGTCTGGAGGAAGCTGTGCCAAAGAGGAGACCCAGGGGAGGCCCCTTGCTATAGAGAGCCAGGAGGATGGCTGGTCTAGTGACTCACTCTGAGGACGCACTGAAAGTTCGTAATGTGCTTACAGTGTTGCCGGGTTGGCTTAAAGATTTTGAAGCTGGACATTGATCTGGATCTGGAGAGTCTGTAAGTGAACTGCTACGGTATCTGGGACCCCTAGTCCTCATCTCCTTAATAGTTCTGCAATAAAACTTTAAAAAGACAAAGTGACTGGTGCCCAATATCCTCCCCCATTTTAGTCATAGACTCAGCCCCAGTGTGAAATGCTATCCCACCATGCCTCTGGAGGTGCCATCCTGCCTTTGGGGTGTCAAAGGGGTGCTACAGGTAGATATGAGCATTGATTGGCTGCATCTCCTTTGGAGAGCCATGCTATCATTGCCACTGACTGCAGGGCAGACTGGGGCAGCTTTTAATGGTAACGTCAGGTTGATTTGCTGTGGCTTGGTTCTGTCCACCAACTGTACCCTGCAGAGTAAGGTCAAATGTACGAATGCAAATGAATTGCAGTGACTTTATATCAAACAGCTTAGTCTGATGTTTTATTCAGACAAATAGAGTCCCAAAGCAGGCATCATCTGCCGTAATATCTCTTCAGTTAACCCATAATACACAAAGATTTTGTATATGAACTATAAAACAGTTTTAAAATATCTGTAAAAAAGAAAAAAGAAAACTATCCCAAAGCCAATATAGTTTCATTAACTGGAGAGCAAATAATTCTGCAGCTGTTTAAAGCCAGAAATTAAATATAATAAGCTATAAAACAAACTCGTAACAATATAAAAACATATTTTTGATGAAGTACTGTATATGCCAAATATAAATAGAATTCTATTAGTCTTGCAACAGGGATCGTATCAATAACTAAATACTTATGCTGCCTTATTCCTGCAAAGTGCGAAGGTGTGAGAAAAGATCAGTTTACTGTGATTATCTCTTCTCCTTAACTCATAAACCTTCTAGGATTTATAGTCTACACTTATAAAATTCATGATTGGCTTCTAGAGATTACATTAGATTAGATGCCCTCATGATTAAATGTAAGACCTGAAGTATCTGTGCTAATTGTATACTCTTTTTTTGCTTATTTGTATATCAACATAATAATGAGTAAAAATACAACATATTTTGTGAACAATTCAAATCAGTTTTAATTTGTATTAACACTTTCAATTGGTTTGGAAAGCTCAACGCGCCTTTAATTATTTTTGGTGTTTTTGTAGTTGTTTAGCATTTTTTACATCACTGCAATCTTGCAGGTGGATACATTTTTTTAATATATAGATTTATTTTATTTTTTCTGCCAAACAATTTGTAATTCTGTATAGCCAATCTTGTGATCAACTCAACTAGACATATAGTTGGCGAATAAAGCCCAACATACTGTACATTCCAGTAGCAGCAAAACAAAGGTATGCAAAGTCAAGTCATACAGTTAATTTTCTTTAGAAGAATGACACAGCCTTAGTGGAGAAGCCTGCCCACATGTTATAGAAAAAAAACCTTGCTTTGTATGGAAGCAGTGGTCTCTTTACAGAGGTCTGACACCCCACCTGCTGGGTCAGATTAGCAGCTCTGCAATCACTAAAGCTGTTGGTTGAGGAACTCTAACTATAAATGATACGATTACACACATATCTGAACAAAAATGAAATTCTACAGATCAAATCGCTAGACGTCAGTAATGTAAACCCTCAATAAATGGCATTGCATTTGGAAAGTCACTGTGCGTCAATAAAAATTTGCCTTGTTTGTTATTGAATAATTCACTCTAGTAACTGCTACATATAATTACACAGGGTGAGTTTTTTGATAGTGACAACAGTGGACCATGTCTTACCAATGTGCATGGGCGCATTGCACTGCTTTAAAGCTGACCATACACTCTTCAAATTTTGGCTGATTTCGGCTTATTCGCCAGAAAATTGAGCCATCGGTGGCTCTGTCGGTACTACCCAGTTTCACAAACAGATTGAAAGTGCAATATTCCACTAGTTTATATGAGATTTTAGTGAGATTGCATATACTTTCAATTCTGGTCATAGAAGAATGTTCATTTAGGCAGTAGTGACATCTACAGAACAGAAGAACTGATAAAATGTGAACTCATGAAATAGAAAGTGTTTACTACTAAATAGTTAGTAGGCTGAAATCTAAGAACGTTGGGAAGGAACGACTTCCTATTTAGATTTAGATTTGTTTGAGTCTTGAATGGCACATATGAAACCGAGACGCTAGAAGTATTTTAACCCGATTTGAAAATACATATATGCATGAGTTTGATGACGGATTCAGTTTCTGAAGCTCCAGTGGCTTGAAGCAAATGTTTGAAATCCTAACACATATCAGAGGTTTCGGATGACCATGGTGGAACTAGGATGATACTGAGTTACATAGTTTAACCGTACAGGGCTTTAAAGTATTGCCAGTGGTCAGTGCTGTCCAAACAGTTGTCGTGTCAGGTGCAGCTGGGCCTATGCAGTACAGGTTGTTTGGAAGACCATCTCCAGACATTCTTGAGGATGGCATTCCTTTGCTGGCTTGGAAAAACTCCAAAATCATCAGCCCGGCACATTAATTTAGCAGGGCACAGATGGAGACTGTCACCTTTTAGTGGTTTCCAGCCATGGCATGGCAAACAACTAATGTCTGCTAACAAGGTTATGACACGTTGCATTCTTTTGTGTGTGTGTGGCAGAAAGCATCCTGCAGATGCCAGACATTCAGTAAAAGCGGAGTTTGTAATAATTATCATTTGTGTTTGTAGCGCCCTGCTCCTGTTGGGTAGGCGCTATGTGTTAAATTTAGTTATCTGAGCTGTAGTTCAGCTCAGAAATAATTATGCTAAATTGTTGGCTCTGTTTCAGTCTAGCTGGGCTGCACGTTTTCCACCTGACAGTAGGTGTCACTGTCACCACGGGGTCAGGGTTGGAAACGCAGCAGGCTAGGTGTATTGAGTATTCCTTTCCCAGAAGTGGCTCGGGGGCGTGGTCAACCCGCTGTGCATTCTGGGAGCGGGTATTTAAGATGCAGAGACCGCTCAGGGTTCGTTGCCGGGGGTCATTGCCGGATCCTGACCTGGGGGCCCGCCTGGCCTCAGGGATGTGCGAGCCATTTTCGGCCTCGAGGCCTGCTGGCCCGAGGCTCTGCAACTGAGAAGTAGGCCCAGGAGTTGCTGGGGCCTACTAGTCCAGGGATGGTCCTACGCGGTCTTGCCTGCGGGAAGAAGCGGAACAATTGGGGACCCAATTTCAAGAACGCATCCTGGCCAGTTTGCCTCACGGTGCTGCCGGACTGGCTGAAAGATTCTGGCACCGTGAGCTGTGTACTTTTGAAGGAACTTTTGCAAAGTGTCAGTGTGGTTACACGATCTTGCGGCGGAAGGTTGTGGAACGACACGCGATAGAACTCATCAAGTCTGTGGCAGAGACTTTGAACGAGCTTCGCACCGGTTGCTAGGCCAGTGAGAGTAGGCCTATCCGGTGGTTGCTGAATCCAGCGTGGAACTTTTTTGTCCACTGGATCTGAGATTGTGCCGGTGATCCGCAAAGTAAAGTACCTGAACCTCCCCTATCCCTCTACCCCTCTGTTGGAACTGGTAAAATAAAGCTCTTGAAGAAAAGTAACCAAGTGTTGGTGTGAACATTCATAAAGGCTCTTCAAAAGGGATCCCTGACATGAGTGCAGTGAACAGAAAAAGGTAACGGTAGGCCCAAAACATTAAACCAGCAGCTCCTACGGGGGTAGTGCTACATGTTATAAATAATATCATCGTCACTGACAATTCATGATTCTTCACGGTTACATTAAAGGATCAGTCCACCTATTCCTGATGTTTGACCCTTTCTTATATTTTTGGGGGACTTTATTGGTGAGATTTCTGTGACTGAGTTTCTGTATTTGGTCACCTGCACTGGCCAATGGGGTTAAAATATTCTCTTATAGCCCAGCCATAATATGTACAGGTCCTTCTCAAAAAATTTGCATATTGTGATAAAGTTCATTATTTTCTGTAATGTACTGATAAACATTAGACTTTCATATATTTTAGATTCATTACACACAACTGAAGTAGTTCAAGCCTTTTCTTGTTTTAATATTGATGATTTTGGCATACAGCTCATGACAACCCAAAATTCATATCTCAAAAAATTAGCAAATCATGAAAAGGTTCTCTAAACGAGCTATTAACCTAATCATCTGAATCAACTAATTAACTCTAAACACCTGCAAAAGATTCCTGAGGCTTTTAAAAACTCCCAGCCTGGTTCATTACTCAAAACCGCAATCATGGGTAAGACTGCCGACCTGACTGCTGTCCAGAAGGCCATCATTGACACCCTCAAGCAAGAGGGTAAGACACAGAATGAAATTTCTGAACGAATAGGCTGTTCCCAGAGTGCTGTATCAAGGCACCTCAGTGGGAAGTCTGTGGGAAGGAAAAAGTGTGGCAGAAAACGCTGCACAACGAAAAGAGGTGACCGGACCCTGAAGAAGATTGTGGAGAAGGACCGATACCAGACCTTGGAGGACCTGCGGAAGCAGTGGACTGAGTCTGGAGTAGAAACATCCAGAGCCACCGTGAACAGGCGTGTGCAGGAAATGGGCTACAGGTGCTGCATTCCCCAGGTCAAGCCACTTTTGAACCAGAAACAGCGGCAGAAGCGCCTGACCTGGGCTACAGAGAAGCAGCACTGGACTGTTGCTCAGTGGTCCAAAGTACTTTTTTCGGATGAAAGCAAATTTTGCATGTCATTCGGAAATCAAGGTGCCAGAGTCTGGAGGAAGACTGGGGAGAGGGAAATGCCAAAATGCCTGAAGTCCAGTGTCAAGTACCCACAGTCTGTGATGGTCTGGGGTGCCATGTCAGCTGCTGGTGTTGGTCCACTGTGTTTTATCAAGGGCAGGGTCAATGCAGCTAGCTATCAGGAGATTTTGGAGCACTTCATGCTTCCATCTGCTGAAAAGCTTTATGGAGATGAAGATTTCATTTTTCAGCACGACCTGGCACCTGCTCACAGTGCCAAAACCACTGGTAAATGGTTTACTGACCATGGTATTACTGTGCTCAATTGGCCTGCCAACTCTCCTGACCTGAACCCCATAGAGAATCTGTGGGATATTGGGAAGAGAAAGTTGAGAGACGCAAGACCCAACACTCTGGATGAGCTTAAGGCCGCTATCGAAGCATCCTGGGCCTCCATAACACCTCAGCAGTGCCACAGGCTGGTTGCCTCCATGCCACGCCGCATTGAAGCAGTCATTTCTGCAAAAGGATTCCCGACCAAGTATTGAGTGCATAACTGAACATAATTATTTGAAGGTTGACTTTTTTTGTATTAAAAACACTTTTCTTTTATTGGTCGGATGAAATATGCTAATTTTTTGAGATAGGAATTTTGGGTTGTCATGAGCTGTATGCCAAAATCATCAATATTAAAACAAGAAAAGGCTTGAACTACTTCAGTTGTGTGTAATGAATCTAAAATATATGAAAGTCTAATGTTTATCAGTACATTACAGAAAATAATGAACTTTATCACAATATGCTAATTTTTTGAGAAGGACCTGTATTTGTCATAGCACATAGAAAAGAGTATTTACAGTGCATCCGGAAAGTATTCACTGCGCTCCACTTTTTCCACATTTTTTTTACGTTACAGCCTTATTCCAAAATGGATTAAATTCATAATTTTCCTCAAAATTCTACAAACAATGCCCCATAATGATGTGAAAGAAGTTTGTTTGAAATCTTTGCAAATGTATTTAAAATAAAAAGGGGAAAAAATAACATGTACATAAGTATTCACAACCTCTACTCAATACTTTGTTGAAGCACCTTTGGCACCAATTACAACCTTAAGTCTTTTTGAGTATGATGCTAAAAGTTTTACACACCTATTTTTGGGCAGTTTCTCCCATTTTTCTTTGCATGATCTTTCAAGCTCCATGAGGTTGGATAGGGAGTGTCGGTGCACAGCCATTTTCAGATCTCTCCAGAGATGTTTAATCGGGTTCAAGTCTGGGCTCTGGCTGTGCCACTCAAGGACATTCACAGAGTTGTCCCGTAGCCACTCCTTTGTTATCTTGGCTGTGTGCTTAGGGTCATTATCCTGTTGAAAGATGAACCTTCGCCCCAGTCTGAGGCCCAGAGCGCTCTGGAGCAGGTTTTCATCAAGGATGTCTCTGTACATTGCTGCATTCATCTTTCCCTCGATCCTGACTAGTCTCCCAGTTCCTGCCACTGAAAAACATCCCCACAGCATGATGCTTCCACCACCATGCTGCACTGTAGGGATGGTATTGGCCAGGTGATGAGTGGTACCTGGTTTCCTCCAGACAGGACACTTGCAGGACACTTGGCATTCAGGCCAAAGAGTTCAATCTTTGTTTCATCAGACCAGAGAATTTTGTTTCTCATGGTCTGAGAGTCCTTCAGGTGCAAACTCCAGGCAGGCTGTCATGTGCCTTTTACTGAGGAGTTGTTTCCGTCTGGCCACTCTATCATGCAGACCTGAATGGTGGAGTGCTGCAGAGATGGTTGTTCTTCTGGAAGTTTCTCCTCTGCCCAAAGAGAAAGGGTGGAGCTCTGTCAGAGTGACCATCTGATCTTGGTCAGCTCCCTGACTAAGGCCCTTCTCCCCCTATCACTCAGTTTTGCCGGGCAGCTTGCTCTAAGAAGAGTCCTGGTGGTTTCAAACTTCTTCCATTTATGGATGATGGAGGCCACTGTGCTCATTGGGACCTCCAATGTTGCAGAAATTTTCCTGTACCCTTCCCCAGATCTGTGCCTCGATACAATCCTGTCTCGGAGGTCTACAGACAATTCTTTGGACTTCATGGCTTGGTTTGTGCTCTGACATGCACTCTTAACTGTGGGACCTTATATAGACTGGTGTGTGTCTTTACAAATCATGTCCAATCAACTGAATTTACCATAGGTGGACTCCAAGCAAGTTGTAGAAACATTTTAAGGATGATCAGTGGAAACAAGATGCTCCTGAGCTCAATTTTGAGTGTCATGGCAAAGGCTGTGAATACTTATAGACATGGGATTTTTTGGCTTTTTATTTTTTAATAAATTTGCAAAGATTTCAAACGAGCTTCTTTCATGTTGACATTATGGGATATTGTTTGTAGACTTGTGAGGAAAATATTGAATTTAATCCATTTTAGAATAAGTCTGTAACATAACAAAATGTGGAAAAAGTGAAGCGCTGTGAATACTTTCCGGATGCACTGTATATCAATGCAGGGGGCTATTATTTTTATAGCACATTACCAATGAGTATTTATTCGAACAAATTAACCAAACATCGATTTATAACAATATAATTTAAAAAATACTTTACCTTTAAAGTGATTGTAAATGGTCACCTTGTAAAACAACCCATTCAGTTTAAAATAGAAATGAAAGGAAAATCCTATGCGTACAGATATAAAAAAAAAATTATAAATACATTTTTTCCCTTTTTTAAAAGTGATCACATTCGCTCTGTTCTCAGCTGCATAAGAGCTAGTGGAGGAGAAACAGAAGCAACACACTGAGCTTCCTAGTGAAAGACTGTGCGGGAGGTGGGTGGGGGCAGGACAAGTCTGATCATTGGAGGTTCCCAGCATAGCTAGAGAACTCACCACAGTGTGTTCTTCTGTTTAGTGTGGTCAGTTTTTAATAGGAAAGCAGAGTGACTGGCAGGGACACCAGGGATTTCACAAAAAGGATGCAATACAAAGGGAATAGGATACTTTTTCATACAAGCTTCTTGACCACTGTCATTGGAAAAAGAATTCAAGGGAGATTACCAATTGGCAACACAAACAAAAATAAAAGCCTGACTAGACTTCTAACTATGCCCTGCTCTAGTGAAAATGGGCATTGTTATTGCTGTATGTTTCCCCAGCACAGAGATCTGGTGGCAAAAGAAAATTCATCCTAATGAGGACACAAACAGTAACAAATACCTGGCAGATGTTTTACCCCAAGGCAGGCCATACACGTGCTAATTTCTTCCCTGCAAACACGGGTTGCAGGAATGAAATTTGCATGATTTCCCTATCAACACATACAGTGCTGACAGGGGAATCCCTCCTGCCAAGCATTTGGCTGTTCCTGATGGAGGGACAAAAGGCGGGCGGGGGAAGAAGTCGCCGCTGGGAGAAGAAAGTGATTATCACTAGCGGCTATAGCATATCGTAAGAGAATCCGGCCAAGTTGATCGATCAATCACCTCTGTACATTCAGCCTGCCCATTAATGGTTCGAATCTCGACTGGTTCCTGCTGAACCGGCTGAGATTCGAACCATGTATTACCGACCTTACTAATTTCATAATCAAAAGCACGTAGTTTTGGCTTGAATTCTACTGTAGTGCTTCCAATTTACAGCCTGCACTTCAACCTCCGACACCTATTAGACTACAAATATCTAAGAATTAATTTTGGACATAGAGAGGAACTGGCAAGCCCAGAGGAAGGGGACTTGCTGACCTCCATAACAGATGGTCTAAATTTAAAGAGCATCTCTAGTAAATGTTGACTGATGGAGTCAGAAGAGATTAGTGCACTAACTTAAAAATTCTCACTTTGCTTATGACATCGTTCCGTCTTTCATCCAAGAGCATTTCTTGGTCCTTCTATTCTCTACTTTCCTCTGACTCCTCTTGCTGTTAACCCCCTGAGGTCTGCCAGGAATTTTGAACACTTGTCCAATGGAAAACACAGGCTGGTGGAACCCACAAATGATTTGGAACTGGATAATCAGGGACATAGGGGTTTGTATTATTTACCGTACATATAACTATAGCCACTTCAGCAGCCATTGCTCTACAGAGCTTCCCTTTAAATATACAATATTACACTGTACAAATAAAAATAGGGCTTTGTTTACTACAATTCATATTTAAACGTTCAGTTTTTTATTTGATACAGGCAGTGTTTGATATATTTTAGCATATTTCTCTTTAGCCTGTGATATTTCCCATTTTTCGAAAGGCACACTAAAAAAAAAAAAGGAAAAGGAAATCATTTAGACTACAGATGCATGAGAAAGCATAATCTGCAAGTATCATTATTAGACAAAGCGCCACCGTAGTTGGCAAAACATCCTCTGAAGTTTGAAATTATTCAGAAAATGTTTTTGTTGTGAGCTATGGCACCATCTCATTAGCATGGATCCGGTCAGCCAGGCTGAATCGATCATGTGAGGAAAATTCATGAACTGCTAGACTTGTCATCTTCAGTTAGCTCACAAGATAAAAACCTGGCCTCAGACGTATCTCGACTGTGAAGCGTGTGGATAGTATTGATAGCAGATGGTGCCTGCTAACTTTGGCCTGCAGCATACCCAGACAGAGGCAAATTTCTCAGCAGAAACTTTATGTATGGTATATCCTCTCTGTAGTTGGTCTTCTGGGAAATCATCTGTACCAATACATTTGTAGAAAACAGCAAAACCAAACTGCTGAATCTAGCAAATCCTTACATATATACTATACAATAAATACATTCATATATATATATATATATATATATATATATATATATATATATATATATATATACATATATGCATTATAATGACTAACAATATTCAAACTGGAGGTGCAGCCAAAACCATTTTATTAAATGGTATTGGGAAAGAGTTAGACTTTCTGTCACTTGTTTCTTCTTTACTTTTTCCCAGTGGTTTACAGCAGTGTTTCTCATACTTTTTTTTTCAATTGCAACAGCCTTTAATCGTATGCAAAATCTCAAGGCAACCCAGTCTAAAATGTAAAAAAAAAAGACTTTTCAAAGGGGAACCTGAGCCTGGGAAAATGTAGACAACCGACTTGATGAAATTAAAGAAGTAGGGCCAAAGCTTTTTTGGCTTTATTTCTCCTGGGTATCACATGAGTGCACTTTGTTCTGCACCCTTGTGACCCATATTCACATCACTGACTGACCGAGATCCTGACTTTAATGTTGGGATACACCCAGATGCCTGGACCAGGAGCAGGCTCAGCCTTTCAGTAAGCAACTGAGAGTCTTAGCCAGCTGCTTTTGCTCCCTCCACAGCCTGGCGCTGGAGGGGCAGAGCAGAGAGCTGGTGACTGACATTGAAGACTGACAAGACTGAGATCAGCAGTCTTTGATCACTCAGTTCTTGGTGTAGATAGAGGCGGCAGGGGGACAGATGCAGCATTGGACCAATGCTGCATCCACCTAGGTGAGCATAAATGTTTTGTTTTAACTTTACATTAAAGCTTTCCATCACATCAGCCTCCCCTTCTCCCCAAACATAACAATCCAGCCTTCATATCAGAGGCCCCTATCACACCAAAGAGCACCCATCATGTCAGAGGTCCCCTTTCACATCAAAGTCTCCTCTTCCTGTTAGAGTCACCTCTTCACATCAGAGTTGCCGGCCCTATACATCAGAGGCCCAAATACATGTGTCCTTCATCACATCAAAGTCCCCCATCACCTCAGAGTTCCCCCCAATAACACACTCTCCCATCACAAAGCCCCCCAATCTTACAGCCCCCTCTTCACATCAGAACCCTACCTTTTGGCCCTGGCAGTGCAGCAGAGGATGAGAGGTGGAGGTGGTCTAGAGGAGGTGGACTTCCATCTTCTCCTGAATGCTGGGAGTGACCCTTGCATGCCGCCTACCCTGGATCAAAGTCATGTGTATCCATGATGCGAGTCAGCCAGCCGCCATCACCATAGCAACAAATTACACCATGCATTGTGGTCCTAGAGCATCATTGGTTGTTATGGTGCTGGCAGCCGGCTCATCTGCATCATGGAAACTTATGACTCTAGAGCAAACTGGGTCTCATGCTTGTGACACTTCAGGGGAACTGAGGCAGCCCCCCCAGGGTGCAGTACAGTACAGTACAGTACAAAAGCTGAGGGAACTATATAGATAGGGAAATATATAGATAGCAGGTTTTATTACTGTTTCTGTCCCCACCAGGCTTATTTTGCTTCACTTCTTGTCCTAGTCTGCATAAGACATGTTAGATTTTCATGTGAATTAGCAAAAGGTGCGAACTATACTTTGGGGTGTATCAATTTGCCCAGTAAAAGTGTATATATATTCATTGTTTGTGAACTTGCATTTAGCAGAGTTTCGTTTACAGAAGTTTTTCATTTTAACCCAAAAAAACCGCTTCTAGACGCAAACGCGTCCAAACGCAACTAAACGCGGCATGTTAACGCGGCTAAATGGCCATTTTTAGATGCTGGTTTCTAGCTGTCAAGTTAAATCGTTCAGGAGAGGTTGAACGACGTCCCGTGTACATGAAGCATTATGATCACAATATACAGGCATATGGGAATTACTATTGACTTAAACACATACACACACCCCTGGTTGAACTGGATGGACTGGTGTCTTTTTTCATCCTTACCGACTATGTTACTATGTTGCTATAGGGGAGATTTACTAAGACTGGAGCACTCTGAATCTGGTACAGCTGTGCATGGTAGCCAATTAGCTTCTAACTTCAGCTTGTTCAATTGAGCTTTGTCAAAAAAAACCTGGAAGCTGATTGGTTACTATGCAGAGCTGCACCAGATTTTGCACTCTCCAGTTCTAGTAAATCTCCCCCTATGTGTATGATCGCCTCCCATAGCACGAAAGAGAGGAGGCATGAGTGAACCGGTCATGCAGAATGGTTGAAGGCTCTGGAGCATGGAATAAGTATTACACCTTATTCTTCTTCCCCTAGAATTTAAATTTTGCACTGTGCCCCCCCACCTCCCACAAAGGTAATATTTACAACAAAAAAAAAAACAGAATACAATATGAAGAGCTTCATACAGAGCTCCATATTGTTGTTATTTAGGGTTGGAAGTGCAAGCATTTGTAGTGTGAAATTCGTTTTTTTGTGGAACACAAAAAAAAAAACCCCATCATATACCATATATAATATTGTGTTTATTCATCAGATCACATGACCCTTTGCCCCATAATGCCTTTACCTTGACGTCACCTTAACCTGCCTGACTGCAAGGTTTGGGAGTAGAACACACTGGCTGTGATCAGTGGTTTCCACGCTGTAGTTTATGATTTTAAATTCTCTATCTAAATTTTGTCTGTCAGTTTAATTCAGTGCCTTACTAGCAGGGGAGCAAATGTAATTTTGCTTTTCTGTAATGAATAAAACATCAGGAAAATGTATATAGAATACTTGTTTAATTTCCTCCTCACCTGCATTCCTCCACTGAAAAATTATGAAGTGTTGTCTCTGTGGGTCCCCGGGAACAAAGTTGCGTTCCCGGAGCTTAATTGCTGACATTCAATTTCTTTTTCTCACAAACCAAAAAGTACACTTGTGTAAACGAACAATGTATCCTCGTTTGCTGTGTTTAACACTTCTACATATGCATTTAATTTACAGTTGAAGGAGCTCGAATAAATGTACATGTGATTAAAATATGATAGACTGGCTATCATTTTTAACCTCTATGTCTTCACGGAAAGTGTTTATGGAGGTGTTAGGCTCAGAACATACTCAGTTCAGATTTTATGTGAAAAGCTAATCTCACACACCTATCTTTTTATGAAACACAAGTATTAAGTGTTAAAGGAATTTCATCTAGGTGAATGGGTTTTGCTCATGTTGGACATATGGACAGTTTTATGTGTCGATTTTATCATGGCTGCTCAAGGAAAAAGGAAACATGTTTTAGTGATTTTGTTGAACAATCTATTATAACTTTTAGGGACCATAGAAGCGTTTTTCATTGGAATAGGTCAACTTTTTATTTATACAAACGTAAAGGAAATCTTTTGTCATGCACAGTATGTTAGTACGCAGCTGCCAACTATGGCAGCCCAACACTTATGCCGCGTACACACGACCATTTTTAATGTCCGTTTTAGAAAATTGCATTTTTCTCGTCATGAAAAACGGTCGTGTGTGCGCAGCATTATAGAAAACATATGTATACACTACATGGTCAATAGATTGTGAACAGATTATTGAGTCTCAAGTGTTTACAATTAAGGGCACTGGGAATTCTGCACACAAAGACATTTTGGAGAATTGTGAGCATCCAACCTAGTAGCAACAATTTGATCAAGGACCTGTTTTTTTTGGTTTTAACCCAACCGTGCTTCTGTGTACAAAGCTAGTTCTATGGGTTGATTGGTTAGCATGGAGGAACATGAGTGTCCTGCACAAAACCCTGACTTCAACCCTACTCAATACCTTTCAGATCAATAACAATGTTCATTACAAGCCAGGTCTTCTCAACCAACATCAGCAATACTAAAGCCCTGTACACACGGTCGGACTTCCATCTGACTTTTCCCTAGATTTTTGTCCGAACGGAGTTGGCCGGGCAGACCCATAGCATACACACCACAGGACTTTTCTGCAAACTTTCCCAAAACTTTTTCCAACAGCACGTGGTTTTTCTGCTCTTTTCTGCTCTTTACCGCCACACTTTGGTCAACTTCTGCTATTGTTGGTTGATTTTAACATTATTGGTTTTGTCCATCGGACAAAAGTCCGATGGTTTTCTGTACACACGGTCGGACTTTGCTCCATCAAACTTTTGTTGGGCAAAAGTTTCTCAGTTTGCAGACCCAACTTTTGTCCGATGAAAACAAAAAAAAAAAAAGTTTGTCCGATGGAGCGTACACACGGTGGGATTGTTGGTCCAACTTGCGCAAAATTACGTTTGTTGGCCAAAGGTCCGACCGTGTGTATGGGGCTTAAGCCATACAAATGCTCTTTCAGCTCAATGGTCCCAAAGTCCCACACACACTCTCTCAAGCTCTTGTGGAAAGATTACCCAGAAGACTGGAGACTGTTATACCCATAAATATTGGGAAGAGGGTGTAAAAACACCTATATATTAACACTAATGCCGCGTACACACGATCAGAATTTCGGACAACAAAACCGTGTTTTTTTTTCCGACGGATGTTCGCTCAAACTTGTCTTGCCTACACACGGTTGCACAAATGTTGCTTGGAAATTCCGATGGTCAAGAACGCGGAGACGTACAACATTACGACAAGCTGAGAAAAATTAAGTACAATGATTCCGAGCATGCGTCAAATTGAGTCCGAGCATGCGCATCACTTTTGTGCGTCGGAAATGGCTACACACAATCGGAATTTCTGACAAGAACTTTTCTTGTCGGAAAAATTGAGAACCTGCTCTCAAACATTTGTTGTCGGGAATTCCGACAGCAAATGTCCGATGGAGCTTACACACGGTCGGAATGTCCGACCAAAAGCTCACATCGAACATTTGTTGTCGGAAATTCCGATCGTGTGTACGCGGCATTACTATTTTGAAAAGTCCAGCAGGCTCATACAGATGTGATGCACAGATGTCCACAACAGTATTTTCATGTTGTGGCTTTAGTTAGATGGAGAATATTTTGGCATGCAGTATTCTGTGCCCCCCACATTGGCAAAGATGTCTAGATGTACACCTTGTGCAGTCTACATGGTTTTATATCTAGAAGGGTTATAGAGGGCATACTTCTTTGGGATCGGGCCCTTATCTTAAGGAAGCTTTATTAGTGCTTAAAGCAGTATTAAACCCAAAACCAAAAATGTAATATATTGCAGCATACCAGTTTTTAGATGGTGCTGCATTCGTTAGATGGTGGCTGCATTGGTTTTTTTTTGTAGGCTTTTTTTACCTAGTGATCTAGTAACACAGCCAGTAACACACCTCTTGTATTAGAGTGCCCCCACTCTGGATGAAGGCACCTGGGGGCATATTTGGACAGGAGGATTGTTAATCTGGGGGGAGGGGATGTTAGATAGACTAGCAGATTTAAATACACTAACACATTGAACCCAAACTCCAGCTAACACTTAATAATCAGTTACAACAAACAACGTTTTTTTTTTACCTTTTGGGATAAAGATTTTAAATACATTTCTTTAAAGTGGTTCTAAAGGCAGAAGTTTTTTCACTTTAATGTATTCTATGCATTAAGGTAAAAACCTTCTGCATGTAGCTTCACCCCCAGCTCCCCTAGATACTTACCTGAGTCTGATCTCGATCCAGTGATGTGCACAAGTGGCATCTCTCTCTGCTCTCTCTCCTCATTGGAGAGGCAAAAATGGGAGCTATTGACTTTGGCTGCTGTCAATCATAAGCAGTGGGGAGGGAGCAGGGGTGGGGCCGAGCTGCCCTCTGTTTGTCTTATGGACACAGAGTGGGGCTTGGGAGCGAGCATGCATGAGTACAGCTTGCTATAGAGGCACTCAGTAGAAGGGAGGGGTCAGGAGTGGCGGCAAGGTGACCCATGAATAGGAGGATTAGGGATGCTCTGTGCAAAACTATTGCACAGAGCAGGTATGTATGACAAGTTAGTTTACTCTTTCGTCCATGGACCGAAACAGCTTCTCTATTGACAAAGTGTGTATTATCCGTTAATTAGGAGTGACTAGGCAGAAAAACTTGTAAAAAGTGTTGCATCACACCTTCTACAGTACCGCCCAGGGGGCGGACCCTCTGGGTATACCCTCTCAGTCTGCACATCGCAGATCAGTTTTTTTCTGTCTAGCAAGGAGTAGGACATGGCTCCCTTCGGGCTCATTGGTCCGGGGAAAAAAGATATATATATTTTTGATTTTTTTGCTACATTTGTTGTTTCCTGCGATCTTCGATCAACTGCCGACTGGGTGACAGGCTGGATCCTCGATCCTTGTAGTCTCCCCAGTTTCGGCCATCGAGCGTGTGCCGACCCTAGCTACGCGCTGGGTTTTCCACGACATGCCCGTCGCTCCACGGGTGGCCGGTGAGCCTACGCTCCAGGGCCTGCATCGGACCGCTCAGCTTCGGCTGACCTTACGGCCGAGTCGCAGCAGCCTGGCCGGTGAGCTTACGCTCCAAGGCTTGCATCGGACCGCTCAGCTTCGGCTGACCTTACGGCCGAGTCACAGCAGCCTGTCCGGTGAGCGTCATGCTCCAGGGCATACATATGATCGTCCCTTCTGGGTCCAATCACAGCATGCCTGGCCAACAGTCACCTTCCGTGCGCGGACGATGATCTGTTTGGAATGTCTTCCAGCAGAATACATGCAGGATAGGTAAGTAAAACTCCCCTGCCTCGGCTGGGTGATTTAGCTGGACATTCCTGGAGAGATCAAGTAAGTGGTTGTGGCCCCTTTCTTCCCTCTCTCCCTGCCTTTCCCTCCTCCCTGGGCTTCTAGCTAAAGGTTGCTGGGTGCTGGGGGTCACCTAGGGGGTCCCACTGGAGCGGGGCTGGCTGTAACTAACATTTAAAAGAAATGTCATTTTTGCTTACCTGTGTTTCTGTGTCTCCATGCTGTCGGCGGCCATTTTGAGGTGGTCCATGCCAAGTTTGGCCTCTTGTAACTGCCTGGCGGCCATCTTCCTGTAGTTCGGCCACACCCACTGGCCCCTATCAGGTGATCGGCGGCCATGTTTGTCCACCCTGTATGCAGATATTGCCGTTCGGCGGCCATCTTTTTTGTGGGCTATGGCTGCCTGACCTCTATCTTCTGTCGGCGGCCATTTTCTTAGAGCCCACATTATCTTCCATACAGACGGTTTTGGCAACCATTTTGCGAGAGCCTCCGGCCTCTAGGGTGCATTACACTGGCGCGAAAATTCACACAGGAAGTGCTGATAAAAGAAGCAGACTGACACAGCAGCAAGGGGACAGCATCATAGGCGCAGCATAGCAGTACCTATCCAGGGTGGTGAGTCCTCTGGGTAACCCAGCATCTCTGCAGCGCAGGAGGGTGGCCTATTGATATCTTGCCTGGAGCCCTGTGAGTGTCAGCGTGTGGTCAGCATGGCATCTGAGCCAGATGTCTTCTCCCCTGAAACACCAGATTTAGCAGCTGGTGTCCCTGAGGTGTCTATGGACGCTATGTCGGCAATCCTAGAGGCGTTTGCTGCCAGGGTGGAAGCAGCACACGGGAATACAGGGGGTAATAAACGCCCCCGTCCCCTGCAATCTTCTGGGGATATTTCTGATGCAGAACCAGGTCCAGCTACGGCTCATGGCCCAGATTCTGATGCATCAGAGACTGCAGACCGTGACCGATCGGACAGTGAGGAGGACTCCAAGTCCAGGTCAGTACGCGAGACGGCTTTGGTATCTGACCTTATTACTGCAGTGCGGGATACGCTAAAGTTGGAAAGGACTGAAGAAGTAGCAGATACTCCAGTCCCCTTTGGGTTTCGTAAACCTGCCCGCACTGCTAAGGTGTTCCCTTGTGTGTCTTATTTTGACAAACTCTTATACAAGGAATGGGAGAACCCACTGAGGGTCTTTACAGCCCCAAAGAGGTTTGCAGTACGGTACCCCTTTGAGGAGAGTTTTCTGAAGATATGGACCTCTCCCCCTATAGTGGACCCTTCGGTGTCCTGACTTAATAGAGCCACCACTATTCCAGTAGAAGGGGCTCCTGTTTTCAAGGACCCTGTGGATAAGAAGGCTGAAGCACTCGCTCGCTACCTATACTCAGTGGTAGGCTCGGCAGTACGCCCGGCATTGGCGGGGGCCCTAGTGTCTCAGACACTTACTGAATGGGCAAAATTGCTACTCCAGGGGTTAAAGGAGCGAGATGCTCCTCCTAATGAGATAACTTTGGCCGACCAGTTGGTCCAGGGCCTTAAGTTTGTCTGCGAGTCAGACATGGATACTATTCCCCTGCTGTCAAGAGCTTCGGTTTATGCAGTAGCAATACGCCGCCTGATCTGGCTAAAGGGCTGGTCTGCGGACCAGACTTCCAAGAAAGCCCTATTGGATCTGCCTTTTAAGGGCGACAGACTTTTTGGGGCTTCTCTGGATGACATCATCAAGGATGCTACAGGAGGTAAAAGCACTTTGCTTCCCCAAACTAGCAAGGGTAGGGGACCACGCCAAGGGCAAGGGCCCTCCTTTACTGCACGTAAGCGTTTTTTTCGCCCTCTTAAGGCGACAGGGAAAAGACCCCAGGCCGATAAAGCGCCTGCCCAAGGACAAAAGCGTCCTTGGTCCCGCAGACCCAACAAGCCTGTGGACAAATCTGCGTCCACATGAAGGTCCGCCCCCACCCAGCTCTCGGGTGGGGGGACGTCTTCGCAAATTCGCGACTCAGTGGACTGCTCTAGTCTCCGACAGGTGGGTTTGCGAAGTAATCTCCTCAGGCTACAAGATAGAATTTCTCTCTTGTCCACCAGACAGATTCATCACCTCCAATCTCCAGCTACTACCGACCCGTCGGGAGGCCCTGTATGGGGCGGTCCAGGGTCTACTGGAACGCGGGGTAGTTATTCCAGTTCCAGAACAGGAACGGGGTCAGGGTTTTTACTCAAATCTGTTCATTGTGCCAAAGAAGGAGGGGGTTCGTCCAATCTTGGATCTCAGAGCCCTCAATTGCTTTGTGAAGGTACAAAGATTTCGGATGGAGTCGGTTCGATCCGTAGTCACGGCTCTCCATCCGGGGGACTTTCTGGCCTCCTTGGACATCAAGGACGCATACCTGCATGTCCCCATATACTCCAGACACCAGAGGTTTCTGCGATTTGCTATCGGGAAGAACCACTACCAGTTTGTGGCCCTCCCGTTTGGCCTTGCCTCAGCACCCAGGATGTTCACCAAGGTGCTCGCTCCGATTCTGGCACTTCTAAGACAGCGGGGTATCGCTATCACAGGTTACTTGGACGACCTTCTGCTGAAGGGCCCTTCAAGCTCAGAATTAGAGGTAAGCGTGTCCATTACCTGTCAGACTCTTCGAGACTGTGGTTGGATACTAAACACGCAAAAGTCAGTATTGGTGCCCACTCAACGCCTAGTGTACCTGGGGTTGATTCTGGATTCCTCAGAGGCAAAGGTATTCCTCCCTGTGGAGAAGTTGCAGACCCTCCGGGCTGCAGTACGGCAGCTGACTTCCAGGAATTGGTCGTCACTCCATTTTTGCATGCGAGTGTTGGGCCTCATGGTAGCCTCCTTCGAGGCGGTCCCATATGCTCAATACCACACTCGAGTGTTACAGAGGGAAGTTCTGTCCAGATGGAACAGATGCCCTTCATCTCTGGATTATCAAATCCGAGTGAGCCACCTAGTCAGGAGATCCCTGGTATGGTGGCTGACAGCACCGGCTCTAATGGCCGGGAAGTCATTTCTTCCGGTTTACTGGATAGTGATCACGACGGACGCCAGCCTTACAGGTTGGGGGGGAGTCTGGGGTGTCCAGTCGGCGCAAGGTCGCTGGACCCCAGAGGAAGCCCTCCTGCCGATCAATGTCCTGGAGATCCGGGCGATCAAGCTGTGCCTCTTCAAATGGTCTCAGAGACTGCAAGGGCGTCCAGTCAGGATCCAGTCAGACAACGCCACAGCAGTGGCATATGTCAATCATCAAGGAGGAACAAGAAGCTCAGCTGCAGCATCGGAGATCGCTCGCATCCTGAAGTGGGCAGAGAGGAGCGTACCGGCACTGTCGGCCGTGTACATTCCGGGTGTGGAAAACTGGCAGGCGGACTACCTGAGCCGCCAGATGCTGGACCAGGGAGAATGGTCCTTACACCCGGAGGTGTTCCAACTCCTCTGCCAAAGATGGGGCACACCAGACGTAGATCTTCTGGCTTCCCGACTCAATCGGAAGGTATTGAGGTTTGTGGCCCGGTCAAGAGACCCATGGGCAGACGCAACGGACGCGTTGGTAGCATCGTGGGGCCAGTATCGGCTAATCTATGCCTTCCCTCCCTTAAGGCTTCTTCCTCTTCTGCTCCGCAGAGTGGAGGCAGAGGGAATTCCAATGATCCTAATCGCTCCAGATTGGCCTCAGCGTCCTTGGTACGCCGATCTAGTACGTCTGGTAGCAGACGTCCCCTGGCGCCTACCACTACGGAAGGACCTGCTGTCGCAAGGTCCCATATTCCATCCTGCTTTACAGTCATTGGCTTTAACGGCATGGCTGTTGAGAACCAGGTACTGAGAGACCGGGGCCTGTCAGACTCAGTAATTTCTACTATGAGAAGTGCTCGGAAACCGTCCTCTAGGAAGGTCTATCACCGCACTTGGAGGGCCTACATCTCCATGTGTGAGGAAATGAAATGGCATCCGCGTACCTATTTGGTTTCCAGAATCCTGCTGTTTTTACAGCATGGGGTAGACCAAAGGCTTGCCCTAAGTACGATTAAGGGACAGATATCTGCCCTGGCTGTCTTTTTTCAGCGACCCCTGGCGACTCACTCTCTCGTGAGTACATTTGTGCAGGGGGTTCGACATGTGGCCCCTCCGGTCCGCCCCCCGTTACCTCCGTGGGACTTGAACCTGGTCCTCTCGGTGCTTCAGAAGGCACCGTTTGAGAATATTAGAGATATTCCCCTGTTGACACTTTCTCAGAAGGTGGTCTTTTTGGTGGCTGTTACGTCAGTTAGACGAGTCTCTGAGCTGGCAGCCTTGTCCTGCAAGGCTCCCTATTTGATTTTCCACAAGGATAAGGTGGTGCTGCGGCCGCAGCCTTCCTTTCTTCCGAAGGTCGTTTCGGCTTTTCATCTCAACGAAGACATTGTACTTCCATCCTTGTGTCCTCAGCCGTCGAATCCTAAGGAGTCGGCGTTGCATTCCTTGGACGTTGTCCGAGCTTTGAGAGTATACATATCTGCTACTTCCCTGTTCCGGAAGTCAGACTCACTGTTTGTTTCGGTGGCTGGTCCCAAGAAGGGCCAAGCAGTCTCATCGGCCACCATCTCTAGGTGGATCCGACAGATAGTAATCCAGGCTTACGCCTTAAAGGGTCAGGCGCCCCCCTTTCCTGTCACGGCGCATTCGACCAGGGCAATAGGTGCCTCTTGGGCTTTCCGACATCAAGCGTCTGTTTCCCAACTATGTAAAGCGGCGACTTGGTCGTCCGCTCACACTTTCACAAAATTCTACAAAGTTGATGTAGGTGCATCTTCGGATGCCTCTTTCGGCCGCAAGGTTTTGCAGGCGGCTGTTTAGAGTTGCAACTCCTCCGTTGGAGGAGTGCTGTTTTGTGTTTTGGGGTGAAGTTTGTTTTTATGCTGTTACCACCCCTCGTTTTTTCTCTGACACTGCTTTGGGACGTCCCACTCCACCCCTCCTTTTAAGTTTGTACTGCTTTTTGACGAACTGATCTGCGATGTGCAGACTGAGAGGGTATACCCAGAGGGTCCGCCCCCTGGGCGGTACTGTAGAAGGTGTGATGCAACACTTTTTACAAGTTTTTCTGCCTAGTCACTCCTAATTAACGGATAATACCCACTTTGTCAATAGAGAAGCTGTGTCGGTCCATGGACTCAGAGAAAAGGATTTTACGGTGAGTAAAAAATCCTATTTTTTTTAAAAATGACCTTAGTATCACTTTATTATGGATGTCTACTAGGGGTGCAATGGATCAAAAAACTCACGGATCGGATCGATCCTCGGATCAGAGCCACGGATCGGATCATTTTCGGATCGGCAAAAAAAAAAAAAATACTAATATCCACGTCATCCCCCCCACTGTAATGTCCACGTTATCTCCCCCTGTAATATCCACGTCATCTCCCCCTGTAATATCCACAATCTCCCCGAGTAATATCCACAATCTCCCTGAGTAATATCCACAATCTCCCCGAGTAATATCCACAATCTCCCTGAGTAATATCCACAATCTCCCCACTGTAATGGGCATCTCCCCACTTACTTTAGTCTCTCCCGCCGGCCAGTTCAGATCCACGAGCAGCGTGGGGTGATGACGTCAGCACGCACAAGGCAGCCGCCGGGTGTACCAAGATGGCCGCGGCTTCCGGAGCTAGGCCGTAGCCGCGGCCTTTCCTAAGGCTGAGGTCGCGGATCGAGTGGTAATCCGATCCGAACAGGGTGACCCGTTCGGATCACGGATCACCGCCGATCCGTTGCAGCCCTAATGTCTACAAATGTAATACAAAGTTATCCAGCAAAAAATGGGGTGTCTGACATAAGTACATCTTTTTTGCATACAGAAAAATATGCTTGCAAACAGCCCTAAACAGAAGCCTATTTTGGTAAATACACAATAATTACAAAAATAAATGAATGCCTCGTTTAAAACAATGTAGAACTGAGATTCTCTCTACACTTGCCCTACATCTGACTATTGCTAGTACTGACTTTCTCAGAGACAGTCTCTAAGCTGTAATTCTCACTCTGGATTTCCTGGGCTTAGTTTATGATTATGTGGTCCTAAACCTAAACTCTATTCACTAACCATATTTAAAAAAATATATAAAATGTTTAAGTTTGTATATTTGTTTTAGAGAAGCTTGTAAAAACTCTGTTCCAGACACACAAAGACTTTGAATGACATAATTCAAATTGCTGTCACAAACCCAAATTTCTGGTAATTATACAGTAGGTCCCAATTTAAAACTAAACTATACATTTCTTTCTAGCAGGAACAGTTAAAAAGTGTGAGTGCATTAGTAAATACTACATAAAGAACCATGTGTGGAAGAAGCTGTGGGTGGTATAGTTACCAGTACATTTTGAACATGTTTGCTTTCAAAATATTTAATACTGTGTTGAGGTTCAAAACCCTTAATATAAAGAATTCTTTCTAGTAGAAAGCAGTCTAAAAGCAGTATTACGAGACTAATTGCAAAACAGCGAATTCTGAACACTTTATTTCTTGGGGACTTTTTTTTTTTTATTATACCACATTATTACTTTGCGATTTGACAAATCACCAAACAAACAAGTACAAATATAAAAATCTCATACCTGGTGAATGAAAGGCAGGAATCTGCCTGTTTGATCTTGCATTTTATTTTAAAGAAGAACAGTGTGCAGTGGATGGATTGGGCTACAGGTCACATATTGGTTGTGCTGTGTATGGGCCGTGGGGTTGATTTACTAAAACTGGAGAGTACAAAATCTGGTGCGGCTCTGCGTAGAAACCAATCAGCTTTGTTTTCTAGTTTTTCGTCAAAGCTTAAATGAACAAGCTGACGTTTGCTGATTGGCTACCATGCACAGCTACACAAGATTGTGCACTCTCCAGTTTTAGTAAAGCAACCCCATTGCATCTGAAGAAACTGCATGGGATAAAATACTGTATAGGAAGAAGAAACAAACCAGCTATGTTTAACCACATATAAGAACAATAACTTTATTATTGGGTATTTTGTGTATATGAACAGGCCTGATTTCCCACAGCAACCAATACAGTATTTTTTTTCTAGTGCAGCATTGGGATAAAATTATTAAGGCAATTGGCTGACAATTTGAAAAATAAAGCCTGACTTTTTAGTAATGTTTTCTGAATATATTTTTTGCGATAAGAACGATTTATTTATTATATTCTTACATTTGATATGTATAATTACAGGTACTCCTCACTTGATGACCAGGTTCCGTTCCAACGGCCAGGTCATTAAAAGAATTGGTTGGTAAACAAGGAGTCACAAGATTTCTTGTGAAAAAAAAAAAAACGAGGAATCACAAGTAATCAATATTTTAAGCATTCTTAACTACTGTACTGTACTGTATTGTGAAAAAAAAGGTCTAAACACTCAGCGTGTATAGAGGAATGCCAATAACCAGCACTTCCTAGTTCACTGTGATGAGCTGTGATTGGACACAGCTGATCACATGGTAAAGAGCCTACATCATTGGCTCTATACCATGATGGGAGATGTTGTGTGTTGGTGTGACATGCCACACTACCGATCGCTGCGCTGCACGCCCCCCGGTGAGCGCACGAGCGGCTTGTTCTGAAGGACATCATATGACGTCCAGAATAGGAAAGCCACCGCCCAGACATCATTTTACTATAGGCCCGGGCTGGATGTGGTTAAAAGGATTTCACAATGCCGTGCTTATTTTAATTTGTCCAATATTAATAGATATTTTATGGTTATGTCACTAGGACAGAGACACTAAATTAGGTGCACCCAGTGCAACCTTGTACAATGGCAGGCATGGTACCTTTTAGGGTTGTTTCATCAGACTAAGTGCAGTGAATCATTAGAGAACAGAAACCACCGTGGGGTTGATTTACTAAAGCAGAGACTGCTCAGTTTGAAAAGTGTGCGGTTAATCTGTAAAGTAAATGGTACTAAAAATGAAGAACATGTATTGGCTTTGAATTCCCAATTATGTGCAAGGCAAGTTAAAGAAAACAGAGAATTTGTGCTATCACATGATTGATTGATTGAAGTGAACTTATTTATTAAACTCAGTGAACAATTACTTAGCTAAGAGAACAGTCTCTGTTCTTTTAGTAAATCAATCCCACTCTGGGGGAATTTATCAAAACTGAAGAAGCTGTGCATGGCAACCAGTTTTAGCTTTTAACTTCAGCTTGTTCAGTTAAAGTGACACTAAACTCTGGAAAACAAAAAAAAAACAAGTATATATCCTTAACTCAAAAAGTAGCTTAGCTTCCTCTAAATCTCAAAATTCCTTATTTTTTTTTCTTGCTGCTGTGATATAACTTCCTGTTAGAGGGTGGCTACATTCATTCTCCATGGTCCCACTGTATGACGAAACGTAGCCACCCTCTCTTGCTTGCTCCCGAAGTGGATTAGGAACTATAGGATTTGTAGTATACACAGAGAAGTGCACATGACCGCAACTCACATGTACTTGTCATTTCAGACAAACGGAAGTGAGCCTTGTTCCATAATGCGCATGCGTGAGTCGCGCTGCACGTTCTCACTGGTATCTGCTGTTTCTGGGACCTGCGTGTCTCCCAGAAGACAGGGGGGGGAAGGAAGAGGGGCCGGACATGGCGTAGATCGCCGCAGAATCTGGGGCAATATATCGCCGGAAGTGGGAGCAAATACCTGTATTAGACAGGTATCTGCTCCCCCCTGAAAGGTGCCAAATGTGACACCATAGGCGGGGAGGAACCGTAAAAGCGGAAGTTCCATTTTTGGGTGGAACTCCGCTTTTAGCTTTGAAAATAAAAGATAGAAGCTGATTGGTTACCATGCACAACGGCTCCAGGTTCTGTCTGCTCCAGTTTTTGAAACACTCCCCTCACTGTCTTTTTACTTTGCAAAATAAATATTTACTGAGCATAGTAAATAAGTTAAAATTGCATTCATTTAATTTTTTAATTCTGTGTACATGATTGGATATTCAGAGTTAACAGTGAACACAGATTCACTTTATTTATTTTCATTTACTTTGCAAAGTGAGTATTCGCTTTACTGTGAACATTCACTTTTAAATCAACGGCTTTGAATGCTTTAGTAATTCAACTCCGTGGTCTTACCCAATTTATGTCAATCAACACTTATAAATGAATTGAGTTGGGGGCTATGCACAGTTTTTGATGGAAATTCAGCAAGAATCTGAATTAGGAGTATGGACTCCTACAACGAAAAACTATACCGAGCTGTTAGACGAACAGACATATCATAGATGTTGGACTAGATGTCCAGGCAGTGGTATGTTTAACTTAAATAAACACAAAATCAAATTTGTCAGTTAAGTCTTTTGCTCCATTATTTCATATACCTGAGCCAATCATAATAATTATTCTAAGCCAAGGTTATGCTTCCAGCTTTGTCAAAAGGTAAATTCTACTTCATTTAAAAATGTTGCAATTTTCATAGAGGAAAAAAAAATCCTCTCTGTACACTTTGAATAATATTGATTGAGAACTGTGACAATTATTGCAACTTTGTTGCCAAGTGAAACACAAATTTACACAGGAGGGAATACGGGACATGCTACTGAATCCATTTAGCATTCCCACAGATGTTTTATTATGAGCAGTTAGATGTTTTCTACCATAAACAGCAAATACAAACCACTTAGCTAGAGTTTACTTTTTCTGAAAGTGCTGTGCAATTAAAATTCTTGGATCAGATAAAATGACACATTGTAAGAAAAAGGCTAATGTCCGCTCAAATGTCTAAACATCTAGGTGTTTGTCCTTTCACTAGGAATTAACATTACCCCATGAAGCTTCAGCTGTCATTAAAAATTGTACTAAACTGCAGTTTTAATACTGATAACTTTAGATTTAAAAGGACAAGATGTCCTTAAGTTTAAAGATTAAGTTACATATTTTTTTTTTTTAACTCAGCACAAGGGACAGTGCTTGCATTGAATAAAAAGTGTCCCTTGTGCTGAAATCCTCAGTCCTCACACCCATAGCTATGATCTTCTGGTACTTCCGGGGTTTATGAGAGTTGCTGAACCTAGCACAGGCACTTGTCCACAGTGCTGACTATGCCCACCCTTTGTGCCACCCTGCACTCTATGGAGGAAAAGTAGATAAATGGAAGGTTCCTGTTCTCCATTCATAGAGGACTTTTCATTGTGGGAAGTTATAGTACAGCTTTTATGCATAGAGGATGAGGATGGAAAGGGTGGGCATAGTCGGTCCTTTTGACAAGTGCCTGTGTCAGGTCCAGTATCTCGTACTAACCCCCTCAGCACCAGAAGATGACAGTTGCTATGGTATTGGAAGAGCAGGGGAATTCTCATTTAAGGGACAATTCTCATTCAAAGTAAGTACCTTCCTTTTTATACTTTAAAAAATAATGCTTCTTGTCTGCATATAAATAAATTGGCTTCTTGTGCTGCTTCTTCCTCTCCCACTTAGCTCTGCTGTACCGGGACTGCAGGAAGCTGATGCCAGGTAACATTCATACGCTTAAAAAAGTAAATACATGTAATGCTGAATACAGAACTGCATTGATGTGTGTGATGGGAGGGCCCGTGGAACACAGAATCCCTTTGGAAAGGTTGGGAAACCCTTGTTTCAGCTCCCCATGCACCTCTTATGTCTAAGTCACCCTGTGCCATCCTGGCACAGGGTGACTGAGAAAGTTTGTCTTGGATTACTTAAAATGGGACAGTCATATTTATCCACAATATCTTCCAGGATATATGTAAAGACTATTCTTGGTTTGTTTGATTCTGAACTCAACATGTTAGTTGAGAGAGCTGATCACATTGGCCTCTGTACAATGTAGGAGACAGGCTGACTCCTACTGGAGCTCCTGCTATTGTGAGAACGTGTCCTGTGTTTTTACTTATGATAATGTATAATCTACTGTGTGAAGCTTGTGACAACAAGTCTGACCTGTAGTGAAATCCTGATTTATCATAACAATGACCAGAAGGGCACGAAGTCACATTGGCTGCTTAAAGGGATTAGTTAATTAGCTCATGTTAATTTATGTTTCCGGTTACAAGTGTATTGGTAAAGTATTATGAGCAGGAGGTAGGAACCTCCTCTTCTACTGTATATAAGACTTGTATTCTGGTTCTAATAAACAGTTCATGTTCAGCAATCAAGCAAGTATCGTCTTATTGTTGTTGATAGCAGTTGGAATATCTGATATCTATATTCAGACTGGGAGGGAGTGGTATATGACGAAAGCACTCAAGCAGAGTGTGGGACGTTTCGTTACAATGTGTTTCTTTACACCTGCCTAGAATTCAGCTTTAAGTCTTTATAAACATGCATTGCCAGTTCTGGTGTCTGGCAGCGTACTTTTGGTGAAGATGCTCAGTTGAGTATGCACAGTATTCAGGTTTCTTTGATAGACCACTCAAAGTAATTAGAAGAATGGAAGCAAGTTAAATTAAAATGTATTTCCATAAAAAAACTATTAAATTAAACTGACCAATCTAGAGTCCTTGTCATGTAGACCTTCTCTGTTCTCATGAGTTGGGATCTGCAGTTGTTTTTTTCTCTGCAGTGCCATCTCCTGGTATATCTGAAATTGAAGCCAGTGTGATTTAGATAGCAGTCTTTGAGTGCGATTATTTCTTTTAGAAGAGACTTCTTGGGAATTGTAGAAACACCCTTAAGTATTTTAACAGTAGGCTTGCGTCAGGAATTGTTTGCCTTGTATCAAGGTTAAGTAACCCGAGAAGAAGCAGTACTTCCACAATAGACCAATATTCCAATTCCTTGTCTGTTTCCTGAGGCACGCAGAGGAACTTTTCGAAATTCACACACAGCTGGCATGGGAATAGAACCCGCATAAACAATTAGCTTTAGCCTAGTAAAATAAACCACTGCACAGCAGTGTTAGATTTAAATCTAAATTAAACATGTTTGCATTTTTCTAAGAATGATACCATTTTGGGATTGGCTTTTGTTCAGAATTTCACAAGAAATGTACAAAACATGACTTAAATAAATATTCTACAGGATTCTGCAATGTAGTTTTCCCCCAAATCTTCATTATGAAACAGACACAGGCAGTGGTGGAACACTGCTATCGGTAATGGTGGATCCTTTCGTTTTTTTTTTGTTGCAATTTTACTTGCATTGATATCATCTTATTATACTGTATGCATTTAATTAGAACTGCAGACTACAATATTAAGCATATTTTGGGAGGGTGGGGTTGGATAGAGTAGGGAAAGAACAGAACCTATGTCAGGTTTGCTGTCTGTTTCCCATTGGGAAGATTTCCATTCACTTCATAGGAAGTGAGCGACAACTTCTCCTAAGCACCAATTGCAGTGGAAATGGTCACCAGGACAAATAGAAAGTGGATTTCCAAGAAAGGGACACAGTAAACAAAAAAAACTAAAATAAATAAAAATAAATAAAACATGAAATAAAAATTGTCATTAGATACACATTAAACTATTACTAAACCCAGGACCCTGCATTCACTATTTCTGGTCTCCCACAGTACACAGAACATGGAAACGCAATTATTTTAGTAAATATAAACTGCTAAATACCTTTTCTCATCAGCAGTATTTAGCAGTTTTGTGACTTCTATCAGTGTCTGGTTAAAGCTTGTAGGATGAGTTTTTATTCTACTTTGACTGTCCTATGAGGCTGCAGGACCCCTGACCATCTGTCGGGACAGTGCTGATTGGCCCTGTGCTGACCCCATGCATCCTCCCAAGGCTCTGTTCTATCAACAAATGGATTGGGGACAGTAAAAGAAGGGGAGGATCAGAGAAGACAGGATCAAGCAGCCTTTTTACACAATGCAGAGGATTAACCCCTTAGATTACGCAGTGAGTATAACAAGCATGCTTTACGGCATATACAGACTGATTTTACTGTTATGGTTTTAGTAACACTTTAAGCATGCTATAGAAATAGCTTTTTTCTGTTCATATATTTACTCCCCATTTACTGTCCATTTGGTACTGAGATAGATTTACTGTCCATTTATTTCTAAGATATACACATCCCCAGCACACAGCCATAAGTGTGACACCACTTTCAGTGTTACAGTAAAAGGAATACAGCGGTATCATCTCTCCACCCCTAGCCTGCTGACTAAAGTGAAGGATCAGCAGTGATAAGGTCACTACTCTGCTAATTTTGCTTTTCTCTAATGTCAGCTTCCTCCTTGTCAGGGCATTTGATTGTCCTAAAGTACTACGCCTCCCTCCCCCGAAGTATTGATGTTCAGGACATTGCAAGAAGTTTTTTTCAATTCAAATGCAGGTATTACACTAGTTTCATAGCACAATACAATTAATGATTTATTGATGAACACATAATTGCATTAAATTGTGTCTCTCATAGCTTCCTGAAACCTAGCTTTAACAAAGAAGTATGGGTTTACAAAAAACAAAAACCCTATACTACCCTAGGTGTATGCAGCATCGATCCGATGCTGCATCTGCCCCCTGCCGCGTCTGCACTCCCATCCACTATAGGAAGATAGCTGTGACTAGTCACTCACTGGAGTCCTGGGCTGCGGAGGGGAGGGAGTGGCTGGCTTAATCTCCCAATGCCAAAGCTGAGAGGCTGAGCCAGCTGCCAGTCCAGGCATCTGGGTGGATCCCAACTGTAAAATAAGGATTTTTACCCAGCCTGAACCAGCTGAGTGACGTCAGCTGACAGCAGGCTTTAGCCCTTTGTCGGCTGAAAATGAGTCACAGTAGTGAAGAACGAACTGCACTCCTGTGATCCATAGAAGAAGTATGGCTAAAAAAGCTTTGCCCATACTTCTCCTTTAAGCACTGGCATTTGTAACCATGATATATAGAAATAATAGTAAGTTCTTATACCCAACATTTAATAAGTATACTTGTGATTTTGTCCTTACTGGGATCCTGCAGTAATGTGAAAGTGTCTGGATCATGTTAAAAATATGTGCAGCATAAATACATATATTACACACCAAATGTAAACTGTATGTAAATATGTTTATGTACCCAGGTCTGGAATGGATTTAGAAATAGGTCTGTGTCTAGGAATGGCTAAAGCTATTATAGATATGAGAAAGTTAACTAGGCAGACCCCAGATATAACTTTGTATGCAAATATGCAGTGTTCTGCCACTTGACTAGCAACTATCGGGCCACTTGCTAATCTATATTATATACTGAGCATAAACATTAAAATGAAGTTGCTTCTAAATCAGGCCCTGACTGAAAATTTACCCTAACAGAAAAACTAATCGTGTAATTGGGATAGCTGTGCTAATTTCATGACACATGAAGTAACAGAGTCATGCAGTTGCAGAGCCAGGATCCGTGGCGGCCCATCCATTAGGGGCGCAGGGACGCTGCCCCCCAATCCGTGCGCCCGGCCTTTAATCTACATGCAGGGCGCCGGACGCATAGATTTTAATGTTTTTTTTTGAAGCACATGATTAGAGCTTGAAGCTCAAATTGGCTTAAAAAAAGGGTGGGCTCGGGGCGCAGAGTATTGCACCCTGTGCCCACCCAGTTGTGTGACATTAGCAAATTAATATTCACTAATGTCTTCCTGTTTCTCTTCCCGGCCAATCAGGAAGCGGGTCCTGAGACCCGATTGGTCGAGAGTCCTAAGACCCCATTGTCCGGGAGTCCAAAGACCCGATTGGCCGGGAGGAGAACAGCAACCGCTGGGTCACAGAGGAAATGGAGGGGGGAAGCCGCGCCCTGGATGGAGTAAGTGCTGATCGATCGGCGAGAGAGCCAGCGAACAGGGGAGTGTTTGGTGTGAACTGGCGGGCTGGGGCGACCGGGGGGGGGGGTAGATATCTCAGGTTTGTTTGCAGCTCCCCCCGACTGATGGAGCACCACACACCACTGGCCAGGACATGTTGTAAGGCAGGAGAGACAGCTGCCCCGGGTGTGGGGGGGGGGCACGTGACAAGCGCTTTCCTTACTGCATGCCCATTCTACATGCCCATTCTACATAATCAGGGGAAGGGGGCGTAGTTCTGCATCCTTTCCCTGGGAGCTGGATGAAGTTGCCCTGGTACTGTGCAGTTGTCATACTAATCAGCTGTTTCTTGTCCAGTCTGCAGTGTATAAGGGAAAATATACAGCAGTTTAGTGCAAAACAAGTTCATATATAAATACTTATTAAGCTGTAATTGAAAAGAAGAAATACAAATATATTCAGGCCATTCAAAATATATCTCGAAAAGCAAAGTGCGGTGCTCATAGCAAACAATCAGAATCCATGTTGTACTGCTATGACTTCAGGAGAGTGTATTCTGATTGGTCACATAGTTTTTTTGCACTTTTCTTTTGCATAACAATTTGTACAAATGAGAAGGGGTTCTTACAATGCCTATTTTTCAGGGTTTGTGGATTTGTCTAAATTAATAGGGAAAATGGCATTCAGCTGAGAGCTGTGTAATTTAGTTAGAGGCTTTGTGTTAATTTTTTAGAGTGTTCTGATAAGGATCCTTATCTAAATTGAAAATATTCTCTCAATCAAATCTTTTACATTTCTAATGTATAACTGTGGCAGTATATGATTATATTACTCAATAGGAAATTACTTCTCATTATGATGAATCAGAGGGATTTACCAAATAACCAAAATTATGTTTTCTGGCCTTTCTTTTTGTGTGTTCAGAAGGGGGTAGGTGGGGGTGCTGTGCAGAGGCTAGAGGGTGGGCAAGAGTGCATATTATTATTATGCAGCATTTATTTAGCGCCAACAGTTTGCGTAGCACTTTACAATATAAAGGGAGACAATACAGCAACAATACAATTCAATACAAGAGGGTTAGGAGGGCCCTGCTCCTGCGAGCTTACAATTTAATAGGTATAGTGGCCACCAGCACAGTCTGCAGACCCATGACCACGCTAACCAGCTAGAATTCATCTCTTTCTAGAAGGGATCTGCTGTTCATCCACGAGAGTACAGCATGCCAGGACTCTAGTGTAAAAATAGAAAAACTGATATAATTCCAGTGGAGTTTTCAAAGTGGGTCGTACCAAGAGAAAAAAACAAGCCATAGCTGTAGTCCACAAAAAAAATTACACCTTTCCAGTACAGTTCATGAAATGGCTTATACCAAGACAGTACACAAGCCAGAATTCTAGAATTCAAGAAAACATCTGGCACGTTTACAGCTATATTTACAAAGAGGGTCATACCAAAATTATTTCACATTAACAAATGAAAGTGTCACTAAACCCACATCATAAAAAAACTATCAATAAATGGTGTATTACATTCTGTTCTTACTCACTCAGTCACTACGAAATTTGTTTTCTGTATTCTGCAAAAAAACTGGTTGATCCTGCTGGTCTCTATCTCCCCCTTCTGTTCAAGTCCCCAATTCAGCTAGGGATTTTGCAGAGCAGTGTTGGCAGCTCTGCACATGCTCAGTTTTCAGTGAGTTTCTATGCTAAACATTTCCTTCTAATCTCATTTGAGCAGACCATGTGACTATAGAGTCACACATGTGTGCATATACACAATGGTAATGGCAGTAAAATCAGAAGGCCCTGATGGAGTTAGCCCCGGGGGGCTTAGGGCACGTGCAGACCAGCAGGGAAGTGTTTTTCAATAGGTCTTTAACTTGAGCTTGAGTCTACGAAAGGTACCTGTGTTGTGGAAGACGTGCTGTGCCAAAGATACCACGTCCTTGTGGCTCCAAGGATTATAGACCTGTGGCTTTGACCTTCCACATCATGAAGGCCTTGGAGAGACTTGTTTTAAATCTGTTAGGACCCATGGTTAGTAAATGTTTGGACCCTTTGCAGTTTGCATACCAGCCAAGACTAGGGGTTGAGGGTGCTATAATTTTCTTGGTAAATCGCATGTATGCACACCTGGATAAGTCAGCAAGCACTGTGAGGGTCATGTTTTTTGACTTCTCCAGTGCTTTTGATACTATCAGGCCAGATCTTTTGGGCAAGAAGCTAGCAGCAATAAAGGTCAATGTTTCCCTTGTGTCTTGGATTTTAGACTACCTGACAGGAAGACCACAATATGTGCGTTTGCAAGACTGTCCCCAATAATCAGCAATATTGGGGACAGTTCTCTCTCCCTTTCTTTGTACTGTCTACACCACTGATTTCAGCTACCAGACAGAGTCTTGCCTTCTTCAGAAGTTTTCTGATGACTCTGCGTTAGTGGTATGTATCAGGGTTGGGGACGAGACTGAGTATAGGACTGTGGTGGAGAACTTTGTCACCTGGTGTGGGGTTAATCATCTGTATCTAAATGTGACAAAGACAAAGGAGCTGGTTGTGGATTTCAGAAAGAGGAAGCCACCAGTGACCCCAATCTCTGTCCGAGGAGTGGATGTGGAGGTAGTAGAGAGTTACAAGTATCTGGGGGTGCATATAGATAATAAGCTGGGCTGGAGCAAGAACACGGAGGTGCTCTATAGGAAGGGCCAGAGCCGGCCCTACTTTTTGAGGAGACTGAGGTCCTTTAACATCTGCCAGATGATACTGAAGATGTTTTATGAGTCTGTGGAGGCCAGCGCTCTCCTGTATGCAGTGGCATGCTGGGGAAGCAGGCTTAGGGTCTCTGACACCAACAGACTCAACAAACTAATTCACAAGGCCAACAGTGATGTTGTTGGATTGGAATTGGAGTATTTTACAACAGTGTTGGAGAGGAGAATGTTGTTCAAGTTACGTCCTATCTTGGACAACTCCTCCCACCCACTCCACAATACGCTGGTCAGTCTGCAGAGTACCATCAGTGACAGATTGTTGGACCCACAATGCACCACAGAGCGACACAGGAAATCATTTTTGCCTGTGACGATCAAGATATATAATTATTTTCTGTGAGGGCTGGAGGTGAAGATTTAATTCTGGCTGTTTATGATCAGGATTTTGTGTTGTTTTTATAGTATGTTTGTATTGTCTTGGTTATTATCTGGGGTGATGTAATTATTAAAAGTGGTGTATTAGGTAGTTTGCCTGTTATTTTAATTTCTGTTATTTATTCTATGTTGTATTTTAATTAGGGTTGTCCCGATACCGATACTAGTATCGGTATCGGTACCGATACAAAGCATTTGCGCGAGTACTTGTACTCGCGCAAATGCTCCCGATGCCCAGTCCGATACTTTTTTTTTCTCAGAGCGGGGGGCGGAGAGTGGGATGGAGAGTGTGCGGCGGGGGGCGGATACCAGGGCGGAGAGCTGGCGGGGGCGGAGACCAGGGCCGAGAGCAGGGCGTAAAGTGTGCGGCGGGGGCGGAGACCAGGGCGGAGAGCGGGGCGGGGGCGGAGACCAGGGCCGAGAGCAGGACGGAAAGTGTGCGGCGGGGGGCGGAGACCAAGGCGGAGAGCGTGGCAGAGACCAGAGCGAGTCTTCAGGCAGGTAAGTAAACTGAATCTGATCCAATTGCCTGTCTGCTGCTCAAATGCTCCCGGAGCTGTTCCCCCTTCACCTCCGTGCCGCTGTGCCCCCTTCACCTCCGTGCCGCTGTGCCCCCTTCACCTCCGTGCCGCTGTGCCCCCTTCACCTCAATGCCGCCGTGCCCCTCCTCCACCCCCTCGGTATCTCAGGATGGAGAGCGGAGGTAGGAGCCGGTAAATCCGGCTCCTTACTTGTCGGAATGTACAGAGTCATCACTGACTCTGTCCATTCACATAACTGAAACATCGTAAACTCTGTTTACAATGTTTCAGTTTATGAATGGAGAGGAGCCGCTGTCTTCTCTCCATTCATTTTCAGCGCAGCTGAGGCTGCTGAGAGAGGGACTGGGGAATCTGTGTCCCTAGTCCCTTTCCCTGTCTCAAAGGGGAGATGTCAGAGGTCTGTTAAGACCCCTGATATCTCACCAAAGCCCCCCACAACAAGGCTGATAAAAAAAAAAGAATAAAATAAAATAAAAATGTATTGTAAAAAAAATAAAAAATAAAAAACACACACACTGACACTGACCCCCCCTTAAAAAAACAAAGCATTGTAAAAAAAAAAAAAAAAAAATAAATTGTAAAAAAAAAAAAAAAAAAAAAAAATAAAATGTAAAAAGAAAAAAAAAAACTGACACATGAGATTAAAAAAAAGTATCGGTATTCGGTATCGGCGAGTACTTGAAAAAAAGTATCGGTACTTGTACTCGGTCTTAAAAAAGTGGTATCGGGACAACCCTAATTTTAATTGTATGGATGTTTTATTTGTAGTGTAGTTTTAATTTTGTTATTTGGTGTTAATGGCTGTTATTGGTAATTTTGTTGTGTTTTTGCATCTTGTTCAGTCTATTGTGATTTTGTGTTGTCTTTGTTAAGTGTGTCTGTGTCGCAACAATTTCCCAATTTCCCTTTGGGATTAATAAAGTATTCTGTATTCTGTATTCTGTAAATGACAGCCCACTCCCTCCCTTCTCCTCATTGCTCACTAACCAGTAGTTCACCTCCCTCTTAGTCTAAGACACAGGCTGGAGGGGCGTGACACAGCCTGTGACTCGCAGAAATCCACCCACACCATGTTATTGCCAAAAAATTATAAAGATTTGATTTCAAATATATATTTGTATGGCAATATTTACTCTGTATTTCAAAGGCTGTTTTTTTTTTTATTATTTTGAACATGTGACCAGCAACAGAGGACTAGAAGCTCCTCCTGCTGATGTTTCCCTGCAGACAGGCTGGGAAAGATCTGAGTCATGTGACATACCTGTATATCGATTAGGAAAAAGATACTTAGATTTTTTTTTTCCGATTAAATAATTACAGTGCCATCATCCGCATACAGAAATAGAAAGGACAATTTAAATTAAACATTGTGTGTTTAGTATCACTTTAAAAGAGTTATATGGGATTTTTTGTTGTTGTAGATTCATACTTACCTAGATCTGATGCTGCACCTGTCCCCCACCGGAGGGACAGATTCAAACACCACCAATCGTTCAGTCCTCATGGCTCCCTGAACAGAGAGCTGGGGACTGTCAGTCACCGCTCTCTGCTCTGCCTCCACTCGCTCACTGGAGCGAAGGGCTGTGGAGGGGAGGGAGCGGCTGGCTCAGGCTCTCACTGTCTCGTTAAGAGGCTGAGCTGGGTGCTGGTCCAGGCATGTAGGCGAATCCCGACCATATGGCCGCAGTCCTTCCCGAGCCTAGAACAGCTCTGTGACGTCAGCCAACAGCGGGCTTCAGTCTGCTGTCTGCTGAAAACGGGTCACAGGAGTCCAGAGCGATCTGCTCTCCTGTTATTCACAGGTGAAGTACAGCCAAACAAGCTTATTTCTCCTTTAAAGCTAGAGCCGACAATTCTTCTAAATCCAGCCCAGTCCTAAAGACATTACCCCTAAAAGGGTTTTAAGCCATAATAATATTTTACTTGCTAAAAGTGACATGCTTAACATAGGTTCCATATTTTATCTGTAGAAAACACAAGTCCTTGCCAATGCTGGCATTTTACTTGTCAGCGCATACAGACGATGTTTTGGTTTCTAGGATAGAGTAGCATGTTTTAGAGCAAGTATTGATATTGTCTGAATTTATATCCATCATAACTATTTTGCTAATCGTCTCCACATGTAGGAATCATTAAAAATGCTCAGGTGAAAGTATGTAGTTATTGATGAAAGAGCTGTCACTCCTATGATAAACAGATTTTTATTCCTCTATAATCTGGGCATGAGGTTATATTTTAGTAAATCAGTATTGCGATCAGTCTTTGCTTTTGACTTTATTACTTAAGTGTGTAGATTGTAATTGAACAATTGCTGTTGACCAGTAGTGCCTTTTATAATAAATTTCAGGGTAGCTTAAACCAAGACCATCAGCATGTGAATAATGGTATCTTTAAGCAAGCACTTGTTTGTTAGCCGTAGCAAATTGTACCATTCATCATGATGGATGGTCTTTGCTTTTCTGGACGAGACAGAGGTCTAAAATAACATTGTGTACTATAGCTGCACTTAGTGGCTACTGAGTTTGCAGAGTGCATTGAGGGAATTGTGTACAAAGCGTGCCTATTGCTTGCATGCCCCATTTACTCTTTAATACAGCAATCCATGGGTGCAATTACTTTGCCCTTACCTAACCTGAGTCAGGGCACAGTAGTGTTTTTTTAGGGTCTTAGCCTGTAATCTGGGAGGATCACGTCTGGCAGCCAGTGTAGATAGTGAGAAAATATCATGGGTGTGATATTTATATAAGTTTACAGCACATAAATCCATTGGATGGCAATAACTTTAACACTATTTAGCTTTTCTTGCTAATTTTGAAAATGCTGCTTTCAACACAAGTAAATATAATAAATGAACTTGACTTTTAATAACTAGGAAATGACAATATATATGTAGCACTTATCCCCATTTAAGGGACCGGCTGGTTTTGTTTTGGGTCATGCAAACTACCTCCAAGGCTTCCGTTGTCAGGGTATAGAAAGTCTTTAGAAAAAGTCAATGTCCACACAAATGTAAAACCTAAACAGGAAGGCTTTATTTTCCTTTTGCTGTGGGAACTTGTAGAGCAAGCAGGAAACGGGAGACGTATAGGGGAAGGTTCAGGCACGCAGCACTAAAGACACACAGAATTGTGTCTACGTCGCCACTCAAGCCTGAATGGGTATTGCTCACCCGGATAGTTCTGTTTCCTTTGGTCCTAGCAGCCGGAATGATGCACAGATCTATCTTTAACGGTCTCTGTTACAGACCCTGAGGTGAATCTGAGCATGTGTTCAGGGATCCTCTGCCACAGGATTTTCAAAGTCCTGAACCTCCCAGCCAAGCAATAAGAGAGAACCTTTATGCCTTTAAGCAGCGATGCAGCCTTGGGCTGAAGGTGCCCGGGGCTGGAACACACACGCACCCCGTGCCATGTGGGCCACAAGGCGCGCACACCAACCGCCACGATCAATGGTGTCTGCCCCTTATGTACCCCCTCCCAGCATGCACATCGGGCTAACCACGCCCACTGCACGGCTGCTGACAAAGGACACCCAATGTGGTGTGATACCCCTGTAGTTCAACCTGGGCCGGTGGTGGCAGTGCCACCTAGAGGCGAACAGGGAACAAAACTGCCAGGCAGTATCACACCCAGAGCAGAAGCAAAATTTTAAACAATCAGTTGGTCTGAGCCTAACTACTGGCTCAGACTACCCCTAAATTTAACATAGCGTCCCAATATTTGGGAGGGGCGCTACATATATTTATTACATTATACAAATGTAGCGGCCTCACTCTCTCTCTCTCTTCTTTAGTGGTTACTTTGGCTTCGGTCTAGGGGTACCTTGAAGGGGAGAGCGAGGTGCGCCACGGCCCATGTCCTCTAGATTACTGCATGTAGAGGTGAAGGCCAGCATCAGATTACATTCGGGCTGTGTATACGCTCAGAGCCAAGTCTGTTCTGCTGATAACCCCCTTTGCTCCCAGTAATTGGAGTACCACACACTGAAAAAGGTCCAACACGTATTTATTCCATAATGGCAAACAAATAGTCCTTTGCGAGCAGACAGTTTGAGACCCATAGAATAGTTCAGTATTGGTGGGGAGTAGGTCAAGGCACAATCCTCAAAGAAACTAAACCGTTGAGGTTTCACCAACGGTTGCTAAGCACAGTGGCTGTAAAATGTACTTTTTGGCTTCAGAGTCTCTTCCAGCGACTCTAATGAACAGGAACTGGAGTTACCTTCGCTACGTTGCAGCCCCTGTCAGGGGGAAGACATCCCTCCAAGAGAGTTACCAGAGGCCCCGCCGTCACCGGATTAATGCTGTACCAGGCTATTCGGAAGGGTTACACTCCCCGGCCTCCTCACCTCAGATACGGGTCCCAACACCTTAGGGCCCCTCGGACTCCTCCACCCTCGCGGAACCCAGTCGAAGTTACTGGGTCCCAGGCCTTGGTCATAGTACCTCACCCCAGGCTTAAGGTGCCTGGGATGGACTCCATCCCTCGCTCCGGCCAGGTCAAGGGCACCTGGGCCCGGAACTCCGGAACGCCAGCACCCAGGCTGAAGGTGCCCGGGCGCAGCCGCGTCCTCCAACTCTGAACCCCGAGGTCAGGGCGTCCGCCCCTTTTATCTCCTCTCCCTTTGCGTCACAGCGGGTTCCCCGCCCGCTGTACCAGCGCCAGGAAAGGACAAAAAGGAACAGTCTTGCGGTGCAGGTTCAACTCCGACCCAGGGCGACAACGCCACCTGCAGGCCACAGGGAACCTTGCACCACCAGAGTCCTCCAAGAACCACAAAAGGGATTCTCAGATTCCCTAACAATTAGTACATCTGGGTACCCAGATGCTCCCCCCCAAATTTGAATGCCTGCTACACAAAAATATGTTTTACAGTATGTATCACATTGCATATTAATATAAATAATAATGCTGCTCCACAAATTAAACTTTATTTCCTTATGATAATTTTCTTCTTATATTTAGAATATTATTTTTTTCTTTTACAGCACACACACTTGTGACACATGCATAATATTTCAAACCCAAATACAATATTTAGCTATCACTGCCTACAGACAATGAAAATATTATGTATAAAATGAGTCAGTTGCTAATTTGGCTCTACAGTTTACTAATAGAAAAACAAATTAGTTTGAAGCCGTGTGAGTTTCATGAGCTGTAAAAAGTCTGCCCTAGTAAGAAAGTGACAAATGTACAATGTTTTATAAATATTTGTGGGTTTATTATTGTTCATTTACAATGTTTTTAGGATGCTGGGCTTTATTGACTTTGTTTAATGTGTTCACCAGGCTAACTGAAACTGTTATGCTGAAAAACAGTTGATTACAAAGCTCAGTAGCTGAAACCCAAACTACATAGAACATAAAACAGTATACAAGTAAATGCAAAAAAATTGAAAAATCCTATTTTTTGAAAATGCTTATACTCTGTACTCCTCATTACAATAGCACAGCGGTATACATGAGTACAGAGACACCGAGCCATTCATGTTGACAATATGTACTCTGCACATGGGCTACCTGAGTGGTGGAAATATGGCTTGAGTTATGCTGAACGGGCTCGGCAGCCCATGTGCAAGAGCCATAAATATCAGTTTAAAACATGTTAAAATAAAATAAAACCATTATAGCTTCCCTTTAAGAATCTCAATCTATTTTGTTTTCAGACTTTTTGTGGAACAACAATGTGCTATATATAAGATCTAACACCTATTAATGTTTATTCTGATGCAAAAACTCTCAGAAAGACATGCCAGTGAGATGGTAAAATTGGAGCTAACGCAAAGTGATTTCACACTGCGTACCCACTGTGAAGCTTACACATGGAAGATTCTAGCACCAGATTCAAAAGAACTTCCATCACTGTAGCACTACATCCATTACACTGGCATGGTAAAGCCACAGGGTCACCTATAGACAGGACACTGTAGCTGATTGTCCTAATTAAAATAACCAAGAGAACTCTATTTCCAAAGTTTTATATACAATTACAAAAGGAATTAACTGCATCATTTTACCAGTATGTATTTACAGGGCCTTTACTTTGGCCCTGCAGCTTCACCATTAGGGGGCATATATTCATAAGGCTAGGTTCATACTGCTGCAATCCAACTTTGATCCGATTTTCATTGCAACTTTGATAAGGTATGCATATTCTATGGGGTCAAAATTGTTCTGGAATTGCGCTAGTGGTAGTACAGGAACCTTTTCCAAAAATCACTCCGAGTCGCATGTGAAAGGGCACCATTGAAAACAATGTCATTTTCATTGCCATGCGATTCTGTGTGACTCATGTCACATCTGAAATCACACTAGTGTCAATGGAGCCTTTAAAGACATAGATATCTAATTTTGGTCAGACCTGTAGTTTTATACCATATCGTGCTGAATGTATTCATCCTAGTACATCTGGTTTTGTAGCAAGATGAGAAAGAAAGATATTAAAAGGGCTTATTAATTCCCCATTCATTTCAGCCATTGTCATTCCCAACACAATTACTGTAGTCCTCTCCTCCAAACTAGCAAATGACACAGACCTAAAAGAGTGCTGCAGATGTACAGAGGGGGCAGGGACTGTGCGGGGTCTGTGAGCTTTGTGTCTGTGCCGCCCCCTCCTCCCCTATCACTTAGAAGTTACACCAGTCCATCCTGAGTGAGTGTGGGTGCGTGTCTACAATTCTCCCTATCCCTGTACATAGTGTCTCATTATATTATTATTTTTATTTAAGGTACCCATATAGCGCCGTCAACCTATGCAGCGCTCCACACACACATCAAACACCCACATCGGTCCCTACCCTCAAGGAGCCCACAATCCAAGGCCCCCGACTCACACCCACATACTAGGGACAATTTTGGACAGAAGCCAATTAACCTACCAGCATGTCTTTGGAGTGTGGGAGGAAACCGGAGTACCCGGAGGAAACCCACGCAGGCACAGGGAGAACATGCAAACTCCAGGCAGGTAGTGTCGTGGTTGGGATTCGAACCAGTGACCCTTTTTACTGCTAGGTGAGAGTGCTACTCACTACACCACTGTGCCGCCCTATTACACCACTGTGCTGCCCTGTCTCTCTCCTTGCTCCAGTGTGGTTGGTTAGTAGTGGTTAAAAGGGGTGGAGCTATCTGACTAAGCAGCTCATTAACCCCTGCACAAATGGGGACAAATGCTTTGTGCATTGGGTTTCCGGAGGGATTTTTACTTCAGATGAGACTTCTGCTTTAAGAATTCCATCCATGTTTATCAAACCGTGGTTGTCCCAGACAGTTTCTGATGGCTGCACATGCTGGTATAAAGGAAAATGCTGCATAGTTTAGTTTCCCCAACATCTTTTTTTTCCAGATTCCTTTGAGGTGACAGTTGTAATGCACTGTATCCAAGTTGATCTGTTATGTTTAATGACACATGGACGTTCTTGACCCTTCCACTGCTCACAGACTTTTTTTTTCATCCTTTCAGACTCACAAATATTTCTTTGAGAGACTTTTCTTTTCTTTACAGCCTGATTGGTACATAAAGAATGTAGCTAAACAATAGCCCTTTTCTGTACAGTCTTGGGAAGGCCTATGCCATTAATTGGAATATTTCACCACTGTTTACATTAACTAAATGATTGGCTGCACACCAAAATCCAACACTGTTCTTGTAATGTTATTTCATAAACAGACGCTTTAGTCTGTGAGAGTTTTTTTTAATCCAGATATGTATATCTTTTGGTAAATGTATCACCTCACTACAACATTGTTCTTTCCTAAAAAAAAAACCCTCTAGTTTAATTAATACTTTAATGTAATATGGTTGACTAAGTATATTTGGCTTTAAAGCTTGTCTTGGCTTGCATGCTAAACAAACCCAAAAGCTTCTTTATTCCCTGTTAGCTATCCAACTAATTTTGCAGGTACCTTGGAGATATTTAATTGCTTAGATCTTGAATATAATCACAGCGCCTGCAAAAGTTTCACAAAAGTGATGGCAGGTGGAAGAGGCAGGTAGGGTGCTCTATCATCTACCATCCATCCTAGGCTCGCCCTGCTAGACACCACCAAGACCTCTCAGCCAATAGTGTATTACTGGGTTGCCTTGTGAGAGTTGTCCAAAAAGATCCTGACATCCTGACTTGGGGTCAGCTGTATGAATGATGATAGTGGGGCAGGGAACTCTCCTAGTATGGCTGAAATGTTGAGTAGTAGGTAATGGTGCCAGCCAAACCAGTATCATAGTAGGTTACATGCCCTGCTAGTATAGGTAAGGTATTTATCTGGCATGTACAGTAGCTACAGCTGGTACTTCCATATTTCTAGCATAGTATTTGCAGTATTACAGCACCAGCAAAACATACGTACCAGTTGTAGGAATATGGCAGACTGATATCTTACCAATCTTAGCAGTGGTAACAGCGAGTTTAGCAGCAGCTTTGTGCTGATAGGATACTGGTGTAAGTCACAGGGTATGTTCATTATTGAGCATGATGACGGCAGCCCCAGTAATCCAAAGGACTACAGAGGGTGTGTCTCTCTCTCAAAGACAGGTTGCTGTGAAAGGCATTATATGGCGCTGGAGAGCCTCCAGCGTGGAAGTCAGACAGTAGCTATATGTTTCTACAGCAAATTTAAGAGGATATTACCTGAAACAAAGAAACACAAAATATACTTGCACTGCAGCATGTAAACCTCCAGGTGAGGCTGGAGCTTGACATTAAAGTAGATTTAGGTTGTACTGGATTGTAAAGAAGATTTCCTGTGGACACTTATGCCCTGTACACACGATCGGATTTCCGATGGAATAAAATCCGATGGAATTTTCCGTCGGAATTCCGATGAAGCTGACTTTCATCAGTCTTGCCTACACACCATCAGACAAAATTCTGACCATCCAAAACACTGCGACGAGCTGAGAAAAATGAAGTTCAATGCTTCTGAGCATGAGTCGACTTGATTCTGAGCATGCGTGGGTTTTTTCTCCGTTGGAGTTCCACACAGACGATCAGAATTTCCTATAGTTTTTTTTTTCCATCTGAAAAATTTAAAACATGTTCTATTTTTTAACACCGATGGAAAAAAGTCTGATGGGGCCCACACACGATCGTTTTTTCCGATGAAAAAAGTATTTTTCATCGGAAAAACCGACCGTGTGTACAGGGCATAACAAATGTTCCTCGGCACACTCTCCTGCTAAATAGACCAGCAATCTCTGTTTCACTACACAGTTCTCTATGGAGAGAACTGTGCTCTGGCACAGTTTGCACTCACAATGCAGCGAACCATAATGGATCACAACTGAACATCACCCAAGATGACCTGTTTCAAGTGGTCCCAGGCATGGAACAATTAATTGGTCTTGGGTGCAGTTTGGAGCACTCGCACTACACGAACGAACCAGCCCAAGAGGGTGAACTGTAATGTAAAATGACAAAATAAATATAACAGTACAGAAACCCAAACAATAATCTAACTATGTACAAGTAGAAGGAACACACATAAGCAGGGCAAGGTCAGGACTGGGACAGGAAACAAGGGGAGAAGGGAGCAAGGTACTGGAAGCAGGGCACAAGGAGTAGGTCACAGGAGCAAGTCTCAGGATCAGGTACAGAAGCTGGCACAGGAACAAGGGTCAGGCACAGGAGCAGGTACAGGAACCATGAACAAGGGTGAGGATCAGGCACAGGAGCAGATACAGGAGCCAGGAACAATGGTCAGGATCAGGCAGAAACATGGCTCACAGGAAGAACACTAAAGCACTGAACCTCAGTTATGGGCAGGATTAAATACCTCCCAGAAGGCCACATCAAGTGCTGCCTAATTACTCGTATATAATGGCTGCTGGGAGACACCCGCTGGTGGCCACCGGAACTGCACTCTTTGACCCTGGGAACAACAGTGCCAGCAGCAAGTCACCCAGGTATTGACACAAGTCCTGACAGTAGGTTCACATACAAAGAGAGGTGGTTAGTTGGATATGCACAGTCAAGAGGAGTAGCTCTGTAAGGGAGTTCCTGGTCCAAATTGCACACTAGGACCCCTACATTTGAAGCTACAGTGCTGCATACAAAAGGATAGTGACAAGAAAATAACATAAATGTACTCATACTATTTTTTTTTTTCACTTTCTATTTGTAAATCAGTAAAATTAGATAATATATTCATGCAATGTAAGTGTGTAATTGACTAAAAGAGATACGACTGGACTGGAATTGACAAACTAACAAGTTTGTCGTGTCCTTTCCAAGAAGATGAAATAGTTCTGTTTGCCTTTTCCATTTGATTGGATAGGACAAGTTCAGGTCAAGTAATCCACTAAAACTTTCATGATTTGTAAAGCTAGCCACTAACTGACTGCACCTTGCCTATCAATGATAGAGGATCAACATATTTAAATTTTATGCGTAGCCTTTTTAAATGGATTTTTAAACCAGTATAAAGTAAATCCTGAATGAGTTAGCTTCCAGTGTTGCACTCAGCGATCCTTATTTTGGTCCAGGCAGATATGTACTCGCTTGCTTTGAACTAGGTAATGCATTCATCAAAATGACAATTTTAAAATGTCAGTGCAATCTCATCTTACCTCAAACTCAAACCCCCCCGTGAACCATGTAGCGTGTAAGGCCAAAGCAAAAAAAGTGCAGTGCCTGAGGGGTCTTTAAAATGCATTGCTCATGAAGTGTGCTCAGTTAAAATATACGCAATTGAGATGTCCTGTAGTGTGAAATGCATTGGCAAGCCATAGCTGCACGCATAAAGCCAACAGCCATCATTCAGTTACTCATGAGGAAAGCAAATTGATTTATACCTACAAAAGCCAACATGGCTTATTTGTCAGGCTCCATTTTTGGAGCGGGAATACAAAAGTCTATTTATTTCCTCATGGTGGTTTTCCTTTATTTAAAGAAAATATGTTTACATTCATGAATCAGTTGCTTAAGGCACTGTGGACAGGGAGATTCTTCAAAAGTAATTACGTTTTGTGCAAAGGAGTTACTTTTTTATGGATCCCACAAATGTTAATACATTAGTAAGTAGTTTAGTCTTAATGCAGTTGCTTAAAGGTTAATTAAACCCAAGAACAAAAATGTAATATATTGCAAATACTGGTCTCTGGATGTGATGTCTGTATTAGCTTTAATTTTATAGGTTTCTACAAAAAATATGGAGGAGTGAGCGTAGCCACCATAGATAAGAAAGCGTGTTATTCGCAGAATTACCAAGTGAAAAATAATGGTAAAAAAGCCAGAAAAAAAAAGAAAAGAAAAAGCTAAAGTCATCTATTTGTAGGACTTCTAAGCTGTAATATGTGATTTCTTGTTTTTGAGTTTAGACACACTTTAAGTATTTATTGCACTAACATATTTATGACCAGCACCATGAACTGTAACATTTGTTAGTTTTGAAAGATATACTGAATAAACAGTATTTATCTGATGATAACAATTTAAATCGCCTTTTCAAACATACTTATTGAAGAAAAACTTTGATTTTCATGGGTGATGAAGCAGAAAGATGTGGAAATAATTGGTATATGCTTTACAAACAACCTTAGAGTGTGTAGCCCATTTTTCTATGAACAGGGTTTTGTTGGCCAGCATGCCTAAAATCTAAAACATCAAAATTACTCTAAGTGCCCATTCACACACGATAAGATGATCATTTTTCAAGCTGGCGGTGGATTGAGAAATGATTGCACGTGTCTAAGTATTCCGTATCTCCTAACATTTTCTCGTTTGGAAGAACTGTCCCTCTTGTAAAACCAAATCTTCTTATGAAACCAATTCCTTTGATCATCTTTCCTCCTCAATTGTCCCCATTTTTTATAATGACATCTATATAATGTGTACTGTTTAACTACCAAACGTGTTATACTGCACTAAACCTTTCATCCCAACTATAAATTATTGGATTTGTTGTTTTAAAAACATTACATAAAGGAAAAGTAGATAGATATGGAAAAAAGCATGGCTGGATTTAAGCAATCGTTTTTTGGTATTACCGTAATTCTTTGTGGGTTGTGTAACAGGGTGTGTCAGATATGTTTCCTTTTCCTATATAATTTGTGCAAGAAGGGTCTCTCTTTTCTTTGAAAAAAATCTAAGAATTGTCAGCTAAGTAGCACCTGAATCTAGTCAAATGCAAGCATTGTTTGAGTATTCCGACAGTGGCGGCTGTCAGAACACAATAGCCGCAGTGAAGGATGGAGGAATTTGCATCCAAATCTGGAGGCTGAACCCAAAAAAATTTCAATGCATGGCCAGTCCTAACTGTATGTGAAATATAATCAGCGCAAACAACCACTCAAATATATGTGCAAAATACTAGTAATACTATCGTTTGCCAAATGACCAAAGCAAAGATTGCTGCTGACACCTTCTAAAGTGTGTCCACTCAACTTCCAAAACATAAAGTGTAAAATATAAGTGCAACGCAACCACATATTTAAATAAACATAAGACATAAACATAATCCAATAACTAGAATAGCTGATGTGGTAAAACAGTGTAAAAATCCCAAATATAAGGGTTCCACCATCGTGAAAAATCAAAGTGACCGTCCTTAAAAAAACATCCAATGTGTTCGGTGCCCACCACCTCCGGATAAAGTGCCTGCTCACCTCCAGTATCTGACCCCACCACAGAGTCACAATAGCTTCTGTGAACTCCACTCAAGATGGTACTGGAACATCTGTGGTTTCTGTACCATCTTGAGTGGAGTTCACTGAGGCTATTGTGACTCTGTGGTGGGGTCAGATACTGGAGGTGAGCAGGCACTTTATCCGGAGGTGGTGGGCACTGAAAACATTGGATGTTTTTTTAAGGACTGCCACTTTGATTTTTCACAATGGTGGAACCCTTATATTTGTGATTTTTACACTGTTACCACATCAGCTCTTTTAGTTATTGGATTATGTTTATGTCTTATGTTTATTTAAATATGTGATTGCGCTGAGCTTATATTTTACACTTTAATGGCCAGTCTTAGTCTTCTCTAGATCCCCCTTGCTGATTTATCCTTGTGGATTTTCTCAGTTAGTCACTATTGTTTTTTTTTCCTCTCCAAATAATATGGATACAAAGATGGCCCTCTACTTACCCTCTTTTTTCCTCTATGGGCATAAACATCCATGACTGGGCAATCCTATTTTGTATATTTATAGAGAGAGATTTTATAAAAAAGATAGTTTCAAGATTTGCTTGTGTCTCCACATATGGCTGCCACCTGATGTGTTTGGCTTGTCTCAGAAGTGTATCATGAGCATCTGCCACTTTTCCATTCAGAGGTAACAAGAAAAATATTTCTAACACAAACTCATCCATTACTGAAGTGATTGGCCTGAAGTTATTGACATAAACAATACTGTATGTGATTGTATGTTTGTATGTGTAGGGAGGTCACCAAGAATATCCAGTGAAGACTGAAGACTACTGGCATAGACATTAGTTGGTACTCAGGTATCAGGAAACTGTGAGGTTGATTTACTAAAACTGGAAAGTGCAAAATCTGGTGCACCTCTGCATAGAAACCAGTTTTCTTTTTGTCCAAGCTTAATTGAACGCTTTAAAGCTAGAAGCTGATTGGGTGCCATGCACAGCTGCACCAGATTTTGTACCCTCCAGTTTTGGCAAATCAACCCCTCTGTGGAACTAAAAGATCTAATTTTTCTCTGACACTGAAGCATACATGGATGCCTTGATCCTGCAAACCTGCATGTGTATGCAAAGCAGTAGACTACCCACGTTTACTCTTAACTCTTTGTTACTGGGTAACAGTAATATAATAGCTGGGCATTTGAGCCTATGAAGATCTTAAACATGATTCACTGTACTTTTCCTGCAGAAAGACAGATTTTTAACATAAAATTACAATATTAAGAGGTATCTGAGGACAAGCATCTAAGCCCTATTATTATAGTTACATAGTTTAATAGTTAGTCAGGTTGGAAAAAAAAAAAGCCAACTTTGCTCGACCAATAGAAAAAAAATCTCCATATAAATAATCCAATAACCACAGTTGATCTAGATGAAGGCAAAAAAAAAAAAACATAAAGCATAGCCCAGTTTGCTCCATAAAGGGAAAAAAATTATTCCTGATTTCCCAGAGGTCAATCAGCTATTCCCTGGATCAACAATATCTGGTGTTATTACCTATGAATGTTATTATCAAGTTACTTTGCATTATGTCTTTAATCAATGCATAAAGTATATATATATATATATATATATATATTGTGACAGCAGGAAGGTAAAGTCACCTGGTTGCATCCAGGGGGGTAGATATATTTCGCCCAGATTCAGGCTTTACGCCGACTTATACAACTAGGTGGAGAGTTGTATAAGGCTAGTGGGCTCATGGATGACTCATACCTCTAGGGAGAGTGTGGGGCGTCGTGCAGACAGAGATGAGGAGACCAGCTGAACCTTGTCAGCTCATTTAGGCCTCTATAAGAACTCCCAGCTTCATTAGATGTTAGCTCATGCCTGGAACCAGACCTGTGTGGACTGTCTAGGGAGAGTGAACCCCTGTGCGGTGAGGCAAAGCCTGTGTGGCTATTTGTTTGGACTTTTACTAAACCAGGGACTTAGGGACTAGGACAGCACTAGGCTGATCCCAGTTGTTAGTTAGGAAACCTGTATGTTTAGTCAGAGGTCAACTTGACCAGGATTTATTTTGGTTATGTTTCTTTTGCTTTGCTGTGTTTTGTCACTGTAAATAGAAAATAAACCGCACCTTTTTTGATTTTGAAAACCACAACCTCCGTTTGCTGGGCCTGTTTTGTGTGGGGAGCCCATCCCGGGGGTCACACACACCCGCTGCCGAGCTAACCCCCTCACAGTTGGTGGAGAACCAGTGGCAGTTTTTTTTAAGCCAGCATGGAGGAGATACTGAAGCAGCTGGCTCTAGCAAATGCCAATCAACAGCAGACAAATGCAGGTTTGCAAAGGAGCCTTGCAGCCCAGCAGCAGACAAACGCAACTTTGCAACAGAGTCTGGAGGCTCAGCAACGAGCCCAGCAGCAATCTGAGGCCCGCTTCATAGACCTGTTGCAGAAGCAAGAGCAGAGACTACAACAACAGATGGAAGCAGTAATGCAGCAACGTCCGCAGACCAGTGAGGAAAGCCGTCCCACTAATACCGCGTCCTTTGGGGTGAGTCGTTTATTGACAAAAATGACTGGAGAGGATGATCCAGAGGTATTTTTGACCACATTTGAAAGGACCGCTGAAAGAGAAAAGTGGCCTGAGGAGCAGTGGGCTGGACTGGTGGCTCCTCTGTTAACTGGTGAATCGCAGAAAGCTTACTATGACCTAGAGCCTAACCAAGCAAAAGACTATGTGATGCTAAAAGCTGAAATATTGGCAAGGCTGGGTGTCACCCAGGCTGTCCGGGCTCAGCGTGTGCATAACTGGACTTTCCAGCTTGGAAAACCCCCCAGGTCTCAAATGTATGATCTCATTCACCTGAGCAGAAAGTGGCTACAGCCAGAGACTTTGTCCGCACCAAAGATTGTGGAACGTGTTGTAATGGATCGGTTTTTGAGAGCTCTTCCTACTGCCATCCAAAAGTGGGTAAGCCATGGAGACCCAGAGACGGCCGATGGTCTTGTGGATCGTGTGGAGAAATACTTGGCTACAGAGAACCTGACGGCCTCTTCCAGAGACACTCGGACTTTCCACCCTAAGACCAGACCATCCCCAGGGGCGGATAAGAGGATTCCAAGGGGTGAGGGTGGAGAGAGTGAGAGGGTGGGAGCTCTACCCCAAGTTTGGCGAGAACAGCCGGGGAAATCAGCGGCTCAAGAGGCGGCAAGAAGGATCGTTTGCTACCGCTGCCGGCAAGCGGGACATATTGCAGCCAATTGCCCGGTTGTGGAGGAACCCATGCAGTGTGACTTTCTGACGGGCAGACGTCAGTCGCTGTGTGCGACAGTCGCATGCACTGCCATTCGAGGAACTGAGAAACGTTTATGCAAAATGTGTGTTAATGGTAGAAATGTTGTGGTATTGTTGGATTCAGGTAGCCTTGTGACCCTGATAAAGGCTGAGTTAGTTAAAACAGAGGTCTCTGGGAATAGCAAGGTAGCTGTTATTTGTGTGCATGGGGACACCCGAGAGTATCCAGTGACTACAGTGTGTTTCGAGACCCCCAAAGGTACCCTCTCTCATCCAGTGGGCTTAGTATCTCAGTTACCGCATGACGCCATTGTGGGAAGGGATTTTCCGAAGTTCTGGGAACTGTGGGATGATCCTGAGCCCCTCACTGGTGCCCCTATGTACCAGGAATGTGATAGCCAGAACTCCCCTGAGAGTGGTGAGGACTCTCCGGAATTTCCCTTATCAGTATTGGCAGGGGAGACTCAAGAAACTGGAGAGGAGCCCACCTCCTCAGACGAAAACCTACCGTCTGTGGAGTTTTCTGATCTTGAGGTTCACAGGGAAAACTTTGCCACAGAACAGTTGAAAGACCCCGCCCTAATAAAGGCACGGGAAAACGTAGTGAAAATAGATGGTGAGTTAGTGAACCCAGATAATACCTGCACTTACCCATACTTCAGCGTAGAGAAGGACCTACTGTATCGGGTGGCAAAAAGGGCAGAAGAAACCGTTGAGCAGCTTGTGGTGCCCAAACCTTACAGGAAGTTGGTGTTGGAGTTGGCCCATGGGCACATTCTTGGAGGTCATCTGGGGACAGAGAAAACCCGAGAGAGGGTATTACAGAGATTCTATTGGCCGGGGGTGATGAAGGACGTAGAAAATTATTGTTCCTCCTGCCCTGTGTGTCAGAGGTTGGCCCCGATGCCACATTTCCGTAGCCCGCTGGTCCCTCTACCCATCATTGAGGTCCCGTTTGAGAGGATCGCCATGGATTTGGTAGGTCCTATAATCAAGTCCGCTAGGGGGCACCAGTACATATTAGTTATAATGGACTATGCCACCCGTTATCCAGAAGCGATCCCTCTCCGAAATACCTCGGCCAAAACCATAGCCAAAGAGCTATCTCTTGTTTTTAGCCGGGTGGGTATTTGTAAAGAACTGCTTACGGACCAAGGTACACCCTTTATGTCCCGGGTTATGAAAGAGCTGTGTAAATTGTTCAAAGTGACGCAATTGCGTACGTCTGTGTATCACCCCCAAACCGATGGGCTGGTTGAAAGATTCAACAAAACCCTAAAACAAATGTTGAAGAAAGTGGTGGATAGAGATGGAAAGGATTGGGACTGTTTACTTCCTTATTTGATGTTTGCTATTAGGGAGGTGCCCCAATCCTCTACGGGATTCTCCCCCTTTGAGTTACTGTATGGGAGACACCCAAGAGGGCTGTTGGATATTGCCAAGGAAACTTGGGAAAGTGAGAGTTCTCCCCACAGGAGTGTGATTGAGCATGTCGCCCTGATGCAAGATCGAATTGCACAGGTAATGCCCATCGTGAAGGAACATTTGGCCCAAGCGCAGTTGGCACAGCAGAGAGTGTACAACCGTGGAGCCAAGACCCGTACCTTTTCCCCGGGGGATAGGATATTGGTACTTGTCCCTACGGTTGAAAGTAAATTCCTTGCCAAATGGCAAGGCCCCTACGAGATAATGGAAAAAGTGAGCGAAGTGAATTACAAGGTCAGACAACCAGGAAGGCGAAAGCCCGAACAGATCTATCACGTTAATCTGTTGAAAGCCTGGAGGGATAGAGAGTCCCTAGTCGCAGACACTTGGTCACCAGCTCAAACTGGTTGCGTGATTCCTGAGGTTGGAATAGCAGCCACCTTGTCACAACCCCAACAACAGGAGGTTAAGGAGTTTGTGCTTCGCAACAAGGAGGTATTCTCTGAGCTGCCGGGACAAACATCTGGGGTAGAGCATGACATCATTACCCCGCCCGGTGAAAGGGTGAAGTTAAAACCCTATCGGATCCCAGAGGCTCGACGGGAGGCAATACGGGAGGAAGTACAGAAAATGCTGAACTTAGGGGTGATAGAGGAGTCCCAAAGTGATTGGTCTAGTCCCATCGTGTTGGTGCCTAAACCGGATGGGAGCTGGCGATTTTGTAACGATTTTCGTCAGTTGAACAAAGTTACAAAATTTGACACCTACCCCATGCCACGTATAGATGAGTTGATCGACCGGCTGGGAACAGCCCGATACATGACGACTCTTGACCTCACAAAAGGGTATTGGCAAATCCCCCTGGCCAAGTCGGCCAAAGAGAAAACCGCATTTGTAACCCCAGACGGGGCGTTCCAATATAAAAGAATGCCGTTCGGGTTACAGAATGCGCCGGCCACATTCCAGCGGAAAATGGACCAGATGCTGAGGCCCCATCGGAAGTATGCTGCGGCTTACCTGGATGACGTAATTGTCCATAGCACAGATTGGGCCTCACATCTGCCAAAAGTGCAAGCAGTCCTGGACTCTGTTCGGGAAGCGGGGTTTACGGCTAACCCCAAGAAGTGTACCATTGGGCAGGAGGAGGCCAAATATCTTGGGTACACCATTGGGAGGGGAGTAATAAAACCCCAACTCAACAAAGTCGAGGCCATCCAGAGTTGGCCACGTCCCAACAGCAAGAAGCAGGTACGAGCCTTTCTGGGAATCGCTGGGTATTATCGGCGATTCATTCCCCACTTTGCTTCTAAGGCTGTGCCCCTAACCAACCTGACGAAGGGGAAAGGGTCGGTCATGATTAAATGGACCCCCGAGGCTGAGGCAGCATTCCAATTCTTGAAACAAGCCTTATGTAGCCAGCCAGTGTTGTACTCACCCGACTTCTCTAAAGACTTTGTCGTACAAAGTGATGCGTCAGATGTGGGGTTAGGAGCAGTATTGTCCCAGGTCTGGAACGGGGAAGAGCACCCAGTCATTTACCTCAGCAGGAAGTTGAAGTCCCATGAGGTAAATTACGCCACCGTTGAAAAGGAGTGTTTAGCGGTGAAGTGGGCTCTAGATTCCCTTCGGTACTACCTGCTAGGTAGGCACTTTGACATGGTTACGGATCACGCTCCGTTAAAGTGGATGGCTCAAAACAAGGAAACAAATAGAAGAGTGAATAGGTGGTTCCTGGCCCTCCAGGAATTCAACTTCACAGTAAAGCATCGCCCTGGCGTTCAAATGGGGAATGTGGATGCTTTGTCTCGAGTACATGAATGCCTGATTGCTGGTGTTCCAACCCCGAGGTTAAAACAAGAGGGGGGGGGTATGTGACAGCAGGAAGGTAAAGTCACCTGGTTGCATCCAGGGGGGTAGATATATTTCGCCCAGATTCAGGCTTTACGCCGACTTATACAACTAGGTGGAGAGTTGTATAAGGCTAGTGGGCTCATGGATGACTCATACCTCTAGGGAGAGTGTGGGGCGTCGTGCAGACAGAGATGAGGAGACCAGCTGAACCTTGTCAGCTCATTTAGGCCTCTATAAGAACTCCCAGCTTCATTAGATGTTAGCTCATGCCTGGAACCAGACCTGTGTGGACTGTCTAGGGAGAGTGAACCCCTGTGCGGTGAGGCAAAGCCTGTGTGGCTATTTGTTTGGACTTTTACTAAACCAGGGACTTAGGGACTAGGACAGCACTAGGCTGATCCCAGTTGTTAGTTAGGAAACCTGTATGTTTAGTCAGAGGTCAACTTGACCAGGATTTATTTTGGTTATGTTTCTTTTGCTTTGCTGTGTTTTGTCACTGTAAATAGAAAATAAACCGCACCTTTTTTGATTTTGAAAACCACAACCTCCGTTTGCTGGGCCTGTTTTGTGTGGGGAGCCCATCCCGGGGGTCACACACACCCGCTGCCGAGCTAACCCCCTCACAATATATATATATCACTGAAAATGTGCTAAGAGGTTTGTTTGGATAGCAGTATCTTGTGCTGTATTCTGTGATATCAACTTCTGGTCTTCAAAAATAGACATTGAATGGTATTTTCAGGAAATTGGTCTGTAATGTCTTTGGGACCTATTTACAACAGAGAGTAGATACTAATATCCTCTCTTACTACATCACAGTAAATACTCCACACTGCATCTACATGTTGTGCTTCAATTCAAAATTACGAGGTCTGAAGCCTGACATGTCTTTTAAATTGTTCTCTGCAAAACAATGAAGAGGAAAGCCCAGCTGCATACATGTCAAAGTCATATTATCAGTCATCCTCTCCTACTACCTTTTTCTATTTATTAAACTCATTGGGGCTTTGCTTGCTCCAGAGTCAGGAAAGATCAGTGAAGAACCTATTTGTAAAGCACATTACTATACTGTATAAATGCACCTGAAGATTTTTCTCGTTTTAAAAAGCAGTGGTACGATGAAAAAAAAGCCCCCTTTTTATATTATCTCAGAAGCATGGCTTCCCTCAACATCTCATGATTTTGCTGAACTTGGAGTATTATTCTAATACTGCAGAGCAACCATAAACAATGTTACTCCATAGGGTAATTTCAGTTCTCCCAGACGTTAAGGAGCACACATGTCATGGGATAGATCATTGGAAATAAGGGCCCCTCTGTGTTGGTAAAGTAAATGACCACCAAGTAAAATAGGAGGTTTCTTTTTAATTTGGAACTACCTATAAGAAGAGCACTGGCCATTGAAAAATGTAATAACTTTTGGACACTTCCTCAGCTGAATTTATCAGGTGTTTATAGGCCCTAAAGCCTAATTCCAGACAGTGCGGAAGAGTGAATAATTCTGTCAGGTTTCCCTCTCTCTGTTAGTGACCCCAGTGGGAAGATTATCCATCACTTCTCTCACATAAATGGAAATACTGTAAGAGATTCAAACCCATCCTCACTTTATTAAAACCGTGGTTTGGCATTTTCTTTCATTGGAGAGGTTGGATTCTTGCCTTGACAAAAAGTGAGGAAAATCCCCCTAGTAGGGACACAGATAGCAGTAAAAGATTTCTCTACTCCAACCGAATAAAAAAAAAAAGAAGAAGAAGGTTTTTGTGTGTTTTTCATGCTCTTCGATTGAAGTCTCTGGGGTCAAAAAAGTCCCTGCACTTTTTCAAGATGCATGGAAGGTAAACACACATGTGTGAACAGGCCCCATAAAAAAATAACAGTATTTTATGCATTAGGATAAAATAACTTCTATTTGCAGCAGCCCCCCTCAGCCCTCCTAATACTTACCTGAGCCCCACCTCTCTCCAGCGATGTGCGCTAGTGCCTCAGCGGTCTGGGACTCTCCCTGCTGATTGCCTGAGACACAGTAGTGGCGCCATTGGCTCCCGCTGCTGTCAATCAAAGTCAATCAGTCAGGAGAGAAAGGGGTTAGGGCCAAACCACAGCTCTGTGTCTGAATGGATACACCGAGCTGTGGCTCGACTTGGGTGTCCCCATAGCAAGCTGCTTGCCATGGGGGCACTTGACAGGTGGGAGGGGCCAGGAGCACCGAAGAGGGACCCGAGAAGAGGAGGAGCTGCTCTGTGCAAAACCAATTCACAGAGCAGGTAAGTAGAACATATTGTTATTTTTAAAGAAAAAAAAAAAGAGACTTTAGTATCACTTTAAGCAAGGTTTCAGTTGGTTTCTAACAGCTTAGAAACACATGACAGTTCTTACATTAGAGGACTAGCAGGCTGTTACCCTCCACAGAAATGATGTCAGATGCTGTGCCTCTGCAGTAAAGAAGGGAACATGTACACCATATGCATTGGGCTGCCCTGGGTAGTCTTGTCTAACACAGTACTAAATCACAGACAAGGCTATTTGCCTTAAAGTCCTATGAGATGGTCATTCTCACAACACACTGCAGTGAATAAAAGTGAGGGGAAGCTCTGCTGACTTCCATCATCCAATCATGTGCAAGCAAAATGTGTACTGTCTGTTTGACATGGTGTTTCATCTAATTAATATATTGCTCAATGCACATTTTTTTATTGGGGGAGGGGTGAGAGATTGACTTTAAATTGTGACAAGAGTTGCTGCTCTTGTGTCGTCTTTATTGTGCATTATCCATACTCTTTGTTCTTTTGTCTTCACTAATTGATATTTCAGAGAATTACATCAAAAGATTTGCATTCCTGTTTTTCAAGACAGGAACAGCCCTTAATAATATTTTTACAAAGAACTGCATAATTTTAATTAGTTTTTTTTAGGGAAATCCTATCATGGCAAAAATAAAAGTTTTGTCTTTTGCAGTCTTTTGTTTAAAGAAAAAAAACGTAGCAAGTAATTAAGTCTTCTGTTCAGCATGGGCAATTTTTCTTAGACTTTTTTTATTTGAACTGTAAATTAAATGAAACTAAGTCAAAAATGCAGATTATCCTCTATTTCTTTCATTTCTATATTTTTGTCAGATGGATATAATGCATAAAAAGGACACTTACACAATTTTTTTAAACCTTTTATTTTATCCTTGCCTACTTTGAAAATAAAAATAAACAGGATAGGATTAAGAATTAATCTTTATTTTGTTAATTAGTCCAGGGCCACTCATTGGTTCCACTCAGTTGTGTGGTTTCAGATGTACAGTTGAGGTGTATGTGAACCTCTCATTGATTTGTACAGGCTGCTGGCCCCAAGAGTACTCCAACACCTGTGATTCCCGGAGATGGAAACATGCTGAATTCTTGCAGTGTATGTCCAAATGTGTCCATGTGCATGAGCCCTGAGTGTGTGTCTTCTTTGCTAGCTCCTCTGCTTCTTTTCACATACTCTGACACCAATCACATACCACAATAGAGGCATGTTAGCATGTTCCCATCCGTACCTGAACATGATTTAGAACTGCTTTGTATGAAAAGAGATGTCAGATATTTTGTGTCTCTCCTTCCAGCCCTCTGTGTCTTCCCATTCTAGAACAGTCATCTTAGGTAGCATACTTTCGCTGGTACTTAAAGTGGAAGTTCAGTCAAAATCTAACTAAAGCCTAGTTTGCATGGTCCGAATGCCGGACGGCATCGTCAGGTTCAATAGAAACCAGACCACATTCGGCTAGTGTGTACTGGAGTCGGTCCGACAGAAGCCGGCTGTCTTCTGAATGTCCGACTTTTGTCGAAGGGACATGACTGAAAATGGTCTGCCAACCAGCTCCTGATCCGTGCTTTCAGTCAATGGCTGAGAACGCCAACCGGAGTGCTCTGGCGGGGGTTCGCCCCCCTGTCAGAACACAATAGAACAGCAGGGGAGATCACTGTACTAACCTCGGCTAGTCAGTACAACGGCTCCTCTTGAGCTGACAGGTTTTTTTTTCGTTCAGCCCTGCTAGTGTTTATGGGGTTTTAGGCTAAACCTACTCCCACTCCCATTCTAAGACTATTCTATCTACCCTGTGAAAGAAAAGATGTGTATGTTTCAGTGTAGAGGAGGGGCAGCCAATGGATGCCCCATACTAGGCCTATGGGTGATGTCAATGCCCAGGCATTTGCAGCCATTGTTGGTGATCTCTTCAATTCATTGAAGCCGCCGCTGGAGAGATCATGTGACTGGACCTGAGTGGCTTCAGGAAGGGTAAGTATAAGCATATTTTCTTTCACAGGGTACATGGAATTGTCTTAGAATGTGGTAGGTTTATCCTTAGTTAAATTTTGACTGACTTTCCACTTTAAGTTTTCAGCCTCTAGAAACTAGCATGCCTGTATTTGGTGCAAGAAATTTGAACAGAAATACAATTTCAACTTAAATAACGTTTACCTTGCATATTATGCACTAAAAAACCTGAACCAAACTCTAAGGCTTCATGTATGTGGTTATATAGGGCAGCATGTGGCCGAGCAGGTCTACCATGACAAGTCTAAATGAAAATGTCACATGCTATACAGGCGATATATACAGTATATATAAATATATTTAGACATCCTGCATTTAAACAAAATAAAATGCCTCACATTTTCTTTTACCTTTTTCTGGAAAAAAAGTAGGATATTTGCTCAAGACATTAGGAAATCAAGCAGGCTGTTATCAACTAGAAAGCATATGTCTTAAAAATTGTACCCTGTGTAAACATACAATGTCAAACAACCGTTTTCAGTTTGATTAGATACTTGGCGGTGCTGTGGTTTAGGCTGGAGCTGCTCTGAAGTGAAATTATCTGACCCTGTCCTTTAAAGCGAGCTTTGAATAACTAGAGGAAGTGTGAGTGCATTGAGCTGCTCATAGCAGTGCTTGCACAAAGTAGCAATCTATTCAACAGTTTCTCCATTTGTACCTTATAACAACAGGCAGGTGGCGATTACCAGCTAATAATGTTCAAATTTTTGTGTCACCAGTGGATAGATGATTCATCGTAATTCTATGGAAATATAACTAGTGACAGTCCATTTCTGTGTTTCTGAAAGCACCATTTTATTATGCCCAGGCCATAATTCAAAGAACCGCTTCCATTCCAAATGTCTTTATATAATTATCTTATATAAAATGGTCTGAAATCAGTTTGGAATAAAAGCATTTCAATTATTCAGGTGGTGCTAGATGGAAACGGCATCTGCTAATCACCTATATTTTCTGAAGAAAAACAAGGTACAGGTAAATGGTGGATCTTTGTGCAGCTTCATTTGTGTTTTGTAATGTTTCATAATCTTCAGGAAAACATTTTCCTTTGATTGAAAGGACCGAGATTGCATACAACAATAAAACTAGAATGGCTGGTAGGAGAGATTTGTCCACCACTCAGTTTTTTTTCTTCAAATTTTACATTTAATAATTTAATTAGAGAATGCAGGTAACAAAAAGAGTGGTCACAACATTTGGCCAGTGATGCACTATATAAGTGACAATAAACAATTTAAAATTAACATGGCAGTATTGGGTTTAAAAGTGGTTATTAAAAAGCAGTTGGGTGGATGACCATCGGCTTAACAATTAGCGGGTAGAGTAAGAAGGGGGGGGCCTTAGCTATCAGAATATAAAGTGTGGTTTAATTTAAGAGGTGGAAGGAACTTCAATTGGAGGGTCATTGGATAACAGTCTGGTTTGATACTATTGGGTAGATTGTCCCATAGATGGTTGAGTAGCTATAGGTAAAGTTTGAATGAAGTTCCTAGACATTGAACATTTTTTGGACCAGTAACTTCTTGTGTAAAAAGTCCTCCACCCATTTCACGTGGAAAACATAATAATTTGCCTATAAACAAAAAAATTGTGGGGGGTTCTGAATAGATCCATTTATGTAGGATGATTTTATGTGCTACAAGGGATATTACAATCCCCTTGAGATTTTGATACCTGGGAATTAGTTAAGCCAAAAAGTGCCCATTTAGGGGTCAGTGGTAAGTAGATTACTAAATGTGTGATGGCATAATGCACTACCGAGTTCCAAAATTGTTTAATGTTGGGACAAACACAGAAGACATGGAACAAATCACGTCTAGATGTCCACATTTCAGACAGCAAGAAGAGCCCATAAGGCCCATAAGGTAAGAGCAATGTGGAGATACTGTATATACAATAGTGGAAAAACTGAAGCATATTTTCTGTTACCTTGTGGCTTTGATTGTGCCCTAAGATAAACATCATTTTTTAAAAGTGGTTCTAAAGGCGGAAAGGTATTTTTTTTAAATCTTAATTCATTCTCTGCATTAAGGTAAAAAAGAAATCTTCTGTGCACAGAATCACCCCCAGCCCCACCTTATACATACTTAAGCCCAATCTCAATCCAGCGCTGTGTCTGAGACAACAGTACTCTCCTCTCTCTCCCTCCTCACACGACAGAGAAGCAGCAGTGAGAGTCATTGGCTTCTGCTGCTGTCAATCAAATCCTATGACAAGGGAGGGGGAGTGGGGCTGAGCCGCACTGTCTGTGTCTATAAACGCAGGCAGCATTTTCGGGATCAAGCCCGTATGAGTGCCTCCAATGGGAACATACAATGAAGAGGAGGAGCCAGGAGCGCCGGTGAGGAACCCCAGAAGTGGAGGATCGGGGCGGCTCTGTGCAAAACCATTGCACAAAGCAGGTAAATATGACATCTATATTATTTAGGAAAAATGAATCACTTTCAAAGAGAGAGAGAGACAACTTGGAACTGAGGGAAATTCCTGGTCCATTTGTTAAGACCAGCAATCCATCCATGCTGTTTAATGCGGATAAAGGAATTAATAGATTTCTCTCATTCACCCCATGGAACTGATCAAGAGAAGTCATACAATATACGGACAACTTTAGGACTGTGCCTAGGGCAGGGATTAGTAAGTGCATCAGCAATGCTCAACAGTTAAGACTATGATAAAAAAAAAATATATATATATATATGTTTTATTTCCCCCTTCTGGTCACCTCTGGATATTTTTGGCTAAAATCAGTAAATTAATTACAGGGCAAGTGTGTACAGGGAATTTAGAGAGGAGTCAGAATACTTTCTATTGTCCAGGAAACATGAGACAATTTCTCCTTTCTCTCGTACAGTTTATATGTTACTGTGAATGAAAAACATACAGTATGTTGCCTCTGATATTCCACATTCTAGAATTATTTTACCAAAATAATTACATGTTGCTAGAGCAGCATGAAGTTTAATACAGCTCTGCCATACTATCAACTGCCAGTCTGCAGTAACAGGGGCATATTTAACAGCAACACATAGCAACACATAGCAAAAATCAAGTTATCTCTGCTGCTTATTTTTTTTTACAGGGTTATTTGATACAGTCAGCAGTAGGCTGTACCTTCCAAAAGGTTTCAGGATGATATTATAGGCCTAAAGCCTAACTCTTGGCACAAGGAAAAAATTGCCCTAGCAAAAGGCAACCACACACACACTGCATTAAGTCTATGGGTGCATGGATTAGGAGTAATAAATACCATACTCTACACTTCCTGCATTGTAAATAATGATGCCGTGGAACCACCAACAGCGTGGAGCATCAGGGAGAGGACAGGTAAGTAATACATCCTCCTCAGCCTCATGTAGTTCTAACAAGCATTTAATCCTTACAGTGGGGGGTGTTACTGCATGGGCTACTTTTTCTCCATTTGCTTCCAAAGTATGTACAGTATCTCACAAAAACGAGTACACCCCTCACATTTTTGTAAATATTTTATTACTGTATTTATTGGCGTATAACACTCACTTTTTTACCCTGAAAATAGAGGGTAAACTGTGCCTGCGTGTTATACGCAGGGGGCTGTGGAAAGTTTTTTTCCTGAAACTTCCCTCTTAAAGTTAGGGTGCGTGTTATACGCCTGTGCGTGTTATACGCCGATAAATACGGTACATCTTTTCAGGTGACAACACTGAAGAAATGACCCTTTGCTACAATGTAAAGTAGTGAGTGTACAGATTGTATAACAGTGTAAATTTGCTGTCCCCTCAAAATAACTCAGCACACAGCCATTAATGTCTAAACCACTGGCAACAAAAGTGAGTACACCCCTAATGAAAATGTTCAACTTGGGCCCAGTTAGCCATTTTCCCTCCCATGTGTCATGTCACTCGTTAGTGTTACAAGGTCTCAGGTGAATGGGAAGTAGGTGTGTTAAATTTGGTGTTATCGCTCTCACTCTCTCATACTGGTCACTGGAAGTTCAACATGGCACCTCATGGCAAAGAACTCTCTGAGGATCTGAAAAAAGAATTGTTGCTCTACATAAGATGGCCTAGGCTAAAAGAAGATGGCCAAGACCCTGAAACGGAGCTGCAGCACGGTGGCCAGGGACCATACAGCAGTTTAACAGGACATGTTGCATTCAGAACAGACCTCGCCAAGCCTTATTATATGTAACTATAATAATAGGGCTTAGATGCTTGTCCTCAGATACCTCTTAACATTGTAATTTTATGTTAAAAATCTGTCTTTCTGCAGGACAAGTACAGTGAAAGACGTCCATAGGCTCAAATGTTCAGCTATTAGATTACTGTTACCCAGTAACAAAGAGGTAAGAGTGAACTTGGGTATCCCACTGCTTTGCATACACATGCAGGTTTGCAGGATCAGAGCGTCCATGTATGCTTGAGTGTCAGAGAAACATTAGATCTTTTAGTTCCTCAAAGGGGTTGATTTACTAAAACTGGATAGTGCAAAATCTGGTGCAGCTGTGCATGGTAGCCAATCAATTTCTAACTTCAGCTTGTTCCATTAAGCTTAGACAAAAAAAAAAAAAAAAAACTGTAAGCTGATTGGTTTCTATGCAGAGCTGCACCAGATTTTGCACTCTCCAGTTTTAGTAAATCAACCCCAGAGTTTTGTAAACATTCTCAAATTAAATGTGTTTGGTAAATTAAGATTTAATATAATTAAGGAACTAAGAAACAATAAACCTGTATAGAGATATGTAAGGAGGAGAGGTATGTGTCAAAGGAGTTAGTATTTGAGTGACTCATAGCTTACACTGGGTGGCTACTCCTGCTCCTGATAGCCAAACGTATCAGAATGGGAGTGCTAAAAGGTGACTATGTTGTGGTAGGGAGAGGGAGAATAAAGTGGACTGTTGCTTAGCCCTGAATGGACAAATATTCACTTTATTGTCACACTACACCCAGAGTGGTTAAACTGCACAAGACTATTCACAATTCTCTATTACTATATAGTGTATCCTATAGACTTCAAGTGTCATTCATATTTAGCAGCCAAAAACTGTTTACGAGCCATCAAGGGAGAATTTTTCCTCTCACAGGTAAAAGAAATCCAAAAATCTTGAATACTTCTATACAGGGATTTTTTTCCTCAAACAATAGGTGCTGGAACTCAACTACGACCCTCAAAACCCCTTCCCTCCCCCACACGCCCTCCAAATCACATTAAATAGTGGATGTGATCAGATTTCACAAACAGTAGGAGGGTCTTAAAGGGGCATTAAATACCAGGATTGCATTACATAGAGTGCAGAGTTCAGGGGGGTTACACACAGATTGCAGAGCTGTCACTTGTAAACACAGAAACCAGACTTCTATGTTTACAAGTGATTGTGGTGAGCAGGCACCAAAGAGTCATAGCCAGAGGTGGTGGAACTGAGTTCCACCAAGTTCCACCTGAAAAAAAAACCTGCTTCTATATGAAAACAGTTTAACCAGCTTGTTCATGGCATTAAAGCGGAGGTGCCGCGGAAAAAAAAATATTAAAAGCCAGCAGCTGCAAATACAGCAGCTGCTGACTTTTAATATATGGACACTTACCTGTCCTGGAGTCCAGCGACGTCCGCAGCAGAGGACAAGCAATTGCTCGTCACTCTGCTGCCCCCACCGCCATCCTCGGTGAGGGAACCAGGAAGTGAAGCCTTGTGGCTTCATGCCCGGTTCCCTACGGTGCATGCGTGAGTCGCGCTGCGCCGTTCTGAATGGTCCCCTGTGTTCTGGGAGCCGAGTGTCTCCCAGAACACAACGAGGAATCTGCGGGAAGTGACGTGCTTCCCGCAGATTTCCCGCAGAGAGGACTCCCGGAAGTGGGTGCAAATACCTGTCTTAGACAGGTATCTGCACCCCCCTCCCCCCTGAAAGGTGTCATTTGTGACACCGGAGGGGGGGAGGGTTCCGATCAGCGGAAGTTCCACTTTAGGGTGGAGCTCCGCTTTAGATTAACAGTTTACAAGGAGGATAATAACCTGGAGCTCAAATTTTGAAGTTATAGATTAGCATCCATCAGTTGGGAAGAACGTCTGCCAAGCTGTACTATACAGTATGTCCATTCCGTTGCTGTTTGCTGAAACTGGATCTGCATTCTGCCAGAGCGACATTTCGAAGTGTTCTCCCAAATCTATAGCTCTACAAGTAAAATGTAAAGTTCACAATAACAGACAATGACCTTATCAAACAAGCTTTTTGCAATGTGCCTGCTTTCTCTGTTGCACCTTGTTTGTGTTCTCAGTTTACGGGAATGTACTAGGCTTGTAGTAAAGATGGGCCGACAAGGACACATCAGAAAATTTTACTCTAGTTCGACAGGTGGCTTGTCAGCATATCTGTAACATCATATGGAAGTATTTCAAAGCCTCAGTGACATAGACATTGGCATGTCAGCTATTCTCATGCCTTTGATACTTGCTACAGTTCTAGAGATGGCATGACTCTTAAAGCCAAATGGGTTTGATATTGTTTGGCATGTTAAAAAAGAAAATTCGCAAACATGTTACACTTGCTTTTATTCCTGGATGCAGTGTAATTTTTGTTTTTAAATGTTTTTAAGATGTTCTGAGTAGCAAAAAGTCTTGCTGGATATTTTTATTTCCTCAATATGTCGCTGCCCCCGCCCCCCCCAAAGGATCCTGAAAACTAATGTCCATACCAAATGTATCTGGCCAATTTGGTCAGATGCCATTTAACCTACCGGTTTATTCAATAGAACTAACTATTTGACTAAATGCAAATATGTTCCTCGTTTTGCAATGGAGTTTTCACTTTACAAAGGAATTTAACCTTAGATTAGTAAATGAGATGAAGTTGTGCTGACTTCGTGTTCAAGAAATAATAGTTTTGTTTTTAATCTCTTTGCACTTGATTGGGTATTGTGTGCAATGTGAATTTTCACCACATTTGCTAAACTAAGGGAAAAGTCACTTGCAAAATGAATAGCCTATTTGCCTTTAGTAAATCAATCCCAGTGTATCTGGTGGGTAGACATAAAGCTAAATGAAGCTGACTAGGTTAAAATAGACACTGGATGCAGAAGAGCATCCAGAGCCAGAGAGGTTGGGGCAACTTTCCCTTTGGCAATCCAATTCTTATGCCCCGTACACACGATCGGAAATTCCAACAAGAAAACCGTGGATTTAAATCTGATGGAATGTTGGCTCAAACTTGTGTTGCATACACACGGTTACACAAATCTTGTCGGAAATTCCGACCGTCAAGAACGCGGTGATGTACAAGACATACGACGAGTCGAGATCATTGAAGTTCAATAGGCAGTTCGGCTCTTCAGCTTGATTCTGAGCATGCGTGTTTTTTTTGCACGTCGGAATTGCATACAGAGAGCGGATTTTCCGATAGAAACTTTTTCCATCGGAAAAGTAGAGAACCTGCTCTCAATCTTTTGTTGGCGGAAATTCCGACAGAAAAAGTCTGATGGAGCATACACACGGTCGGAATTTCCGCCAAAAAGGACACATCTGACTTTTCTTGTCGGAATTTCCGATCATGTGTACGCGGCATTAGTATGTAGCTGCGGTCTAATTTTTTTTAAGGTAAGCTATTAATGGTTTGCGTGAAAGAAGTTTCAAGTTTTAAAGGTAGCCAATTCATTTCCCTACTCAGATTTTACAAGGATACAGGTACTACTGAAAACCAGGAGCTAAATAAATCACTACATAAACTATAGTCCAAGATTTTCAGTGTCTGGAACAAATGCTGCTCTGGCTTGGAGTTTTATTATTGTTAAGATTAGCTCTTATTTGGGCGACAGGATGAATACTTCTTCTGTTATTCAGTTTAGCTTCAAAATAAATAAAAAACCCGAAAAAGACTAAAATAAAGTTTATCTTTTTTGGGAGAGGTATATAGTAGTTGTTTTTATTTGACTATACCAAAAATTCCTGTTTCTGGACTGCAGTTATATTATATGGAGGTATGAGGAACTGGCCACACATGCAGTAATAGCCTCCAATCCAGTTCCAAACCTCGGACAAAACTTGATATATATCTAAATTTGGGGATTTACTGTACCCAAAATCTAGGCTGGAAGGAAGTGTGCCTTGCCTGTACAGGTGATCAGCGGCTGGGTTCTTGAATTTATATGAGCTGGCTGCTAAATTCAAGCTGTGAGTTTCGAGATTTGCTCATTTTGACCACCCAGGTGATGAGAATGGAAAGATTTGCATGTGCGTATTTACTCTTGGTACTCATCAACTATAGTTACCATTGCTTGTCTCTTTTTCTCAAAAAAAACTATATTATTTTCTAGTCAATCTTTTTTCTATAATATACTCAGAACACGCACCACTGCTCTTTTATCTGTGCTTTCTTGTTTTTTTTCTTATACTGTGAATGGTTTTTCTATACAAAGATTCTTCTGCGGTACAGTAGTGTGGAGCATGGCATTTTGATAAGAACTTCACAAGTTCTGCAGACAGAATGTCAAAGAAGCGGGTGAATGATCAAGGTTAGACAGTTGAAAATTTATAAAACTGAGAACAGTGAAAAGTCAGTAACTAGGTCTAAAACCATTTAGTCTGTACAAGCAGAAGGCATCAATCTGCATGTTAGGCATATTCAATAGGGCAAAATGCTGTTATATATGACAACAAATGAGAATTTTTTACTTCTGTCTTTTCTTTTTTAAAGTATTATTAAACCCAGGACACTATATCTGGTCTCCCACAGTACACAGTACACAGAACATGGAAATGCAATTATTTTAGTAAACATATACGGCTAATTATATTTTCTCATCAGCAGTATATAGCAGTCTTGTGACTTCTATGAGTGTCTGGTTAAAGCTTGTAGAAGGTATTTTCATTTTACTCTGACTGTCCTATGAGGCTGCAGGACTCCTGTCTGGATAGTGCTGATTGGCCCTGTGCTGATCACATGCACCCTCCCAGGAAAAAAAAATAACAACTCTCTAGCAATACACACCAAACTGAGCATGTGCAGAGTGACTCCGAAGGCTCTGTACTATCAGCAAATGGATTGGGGACAGTGGAAGAAGAGGAGGATCAGAGAAGAAAGGCTGAAACAGCCTTTTTACACAATGCAGAGGATTAACCTCTTAGGTTCCACAGTAAATTTAACAAGCATGCTTTACTGCATATACAGACTGATTTTACTGTTATGGGTTTAGTAACACTTTAAAGCAGTTGTATACTGCTGGACATTTTTATTTTATTTTTCCATGCAAGGTAAAGTCATAATGTGCTAGTATGCATCGCATACTAGCACATTATGTGAAACTTACCCTAAAACGAAGCTGTTCCAGCACTGCAATGTCAGCACTGCAGCCACTTCCATTTTCTCCCATCTTGCTTCTGGGTTCACGGGCTCCGGCTCTGTGACTGGCCGGATATGTGATAACGTCACTCCCGCACATGCGTGAGTGAGCTGTCGTTCACGGCACAGGGCTCAGAATGAATGGCACGGGTGGCTGTTCCCTCAGAGCGCATGCGCCAGTAATGTCACTGGCTGCATGTAGAGTGAATATCTCCTAAACGGTGCACATTTAGGAAATATTTGCACTACCTATAGCTAAGCCTTATTATAGGCTTACCTATAGGTAAAAGTCAGTAAAGGAAGTTTATAGTGTATATATTACAATCAGCGCTACTGGTAAAATGTTACATACAATGCTACAAAATTCTGTGACCAAAAAATTTAAAATAAACAAAAATAAACAAATCCATAATATACGTTATTTAAATATTCAAATATATACGATTTAGGATACAGTAGCGCTGCACTATGTGGGTTAATTTAAGTAAAAGAAGTTTACTTGCTCTTTAAGGTTGGCTTCTTTAGTTGCCTATCCCACTGTAATAATATTTACTACACACCAATTTCTGATGAGCTCACCTAGGCAAGGGTGGTGTTTCTGAGATTTTTTTTATGAACCTAAAAAAGCTGAGGAGTCTAAATCTCATCATAGGTTGCTCCCACGCAGTGCTGGCCAACTTCCCATGAAATTTGGGCTCCTTAACATTCCCAGGGTTGAGGGGGAAGTCCAGTGACATTAGCAAGAAGCTGCTAAAAGCAGAGATGAGCAAAAAAAACTTTTGATTAATGGACCACTTAGTGTTTCCTAATGGACAGTGGTGGGTTGGGGGTTGCAAAACAAGTGGACCTTGCATCTTCATGCAAGGTCGGCTTTGAGAAGCTTGTGTATGTGTAATGCATAGTTGCACCACACAGCAATATATAGGGACATTTCAGGATTGCCTTACAACTGAGCACATTTGAGATAATGTTCACGTGCTCAAAAGATATACTTTACTTTACTGTGTTCATCACAATAGCTTTTTAGAACTGTCTGTAGAAATGCCTCTGTCAGACAATTGAAAACAATACATTAAAGTAATTTCCTTTCTGTGCTATGTGCGTGGTGTAATGCACAGGGACAGTTCAAACTGAAATGTTGGGTTCATGCACTGTGTTGAAGAATAATGTCCCTGTATTTTTATATATATATACTATAATGCCGCGTAAACACGATCGGAAATTCCGACAAGAAACCGTGTTTTTTTGCCCCTGATCTTCCGGAATTTGGGGACCCGGTACCGGCCGGCCGTAGGTTCTCTGGACCCCAAACTTGGCACACATATAGCCTCACTCTTCCTCTATAAGTGTGCAAAGTTTTTTGTCCGGGAGACCTAAGGCCAGGGAGCACCGATTTTTCAAAGCCGGGCACCCCTTCCATAGACTCCCATGTTGAACAGTCATTTCTCCGGTGATTTTGTGGACCCGGTACTGGCCGGTCGTAGGTCCCCTGGACCTGTATCTTGGCACACATGTAGCCCTATTTCTCCTCTATAAGTGTGTAAAGTTTTTTGTCTGGGGGACCTACGGCCGGGTAGCACCGATTTTTCAAAGTTGGGCACCCCTTCCATAGACTCCCATGTTAAACGTCAGTCTAGTCATGAACACAGTGAGGCATGGGCACAGTGAGGCATGGGCACAGTGAGGCATGCACATGGACACAGTGAGGCAAAGTGAGGCACAGTGAGGCATGCAGATGAACACCCTAGGCTTATACTCAAGTCAATACGTTTTCCCAGTTTTTTGTGGTAAAATTAGGTGCCTCGGCTTATATTCGGGTCGGCTTATACTCGAGTATATACGGTATATATATATTAACGTTAATTAATATTCACGTGTAATATATACATATTAATCCTGATCAGTATAACCTACATCTATTAAATGTAGGAAATTAAATAAAATCATAAGGATTAGGCCTAGCAGATGTAGGCATTCCCCGTGCTGACCGTAACATCATTTTGCACGGAAAGTGAATTTTGTTTGAAGCTGTAAAAGTGAGTGTTTAGGAGGAAGAATGTGGGAACAGGAGACAAAAACCTAATAGAATATATATGAAGTGGAACAAGTATACACGCTTGTTGTAGAACTCATATACTCCCTACAGATAAAAAAACATTTTATCATCCAGAGTTCTTTGACTTTGATACAGATGATTAACTGTTATAGTGAAAACCTAGAACAAACATATGACAGTAATTGACTTATTTACCCTGCCTTTCATTAAACTGATGTGAAATAATAAGCAGTTTTTCCAGTAAAGCAAACTGATTGCCAGAACAATATCTGCATACAAGCAGGGACAGATAAAAGCTTTTTTTTCTCTGTTATATCTCGTGCACATGTGGACATAACTTTGAGGTCAGGAATTTTAGTAACAATTCTGTTTATGAATTCTTCAGGCAAAATAAACCGGTTGTTGCATATTAAATGCAACACATTTGATGAGACATGTTCAGGGCCATTGTTCTGAAATTGATTTATCCAAAGGGAACAGATCATAACTTGTATGAAATTATATTTATGTACATTTTGTGCTGCAAGTAATTTTTTCTATATATTTTAAAGTGACCATGTATTGAGCAAAAGTGATCAAAGTATTGGTGATATTATACAGTATGCTGAGCGTTGCTCTCTGTCTACCATGTGATCCTCCCAAAGATCCTCTACTGTACATATATTGACCCAGTATGTGACAGTGCCTAGTAAATGTCCACTGATTCACCAAACACTGCATTGTTGGTAGAAAGGCGTGAATTTACATGTGTGTCCTATACCTAGAATTTCCTGGTTTTCATCAAGGTTTTAGCAGATGATTGCTGTATCTTCGAGTGCCTGCTGTTCAGCTTTACTATTACTTTGATTACTTTATACTTGGTACATATAGGCTTAAGGACAAGATAATTAATACACCCTATAAGCAGTTGATGGTGTGAACTGCCTGGCAAATTCATTGCCTCGCCTCAACTACTACAACTCCCTCCTCATTGACTTACCTCTAAATAGACTATCCCTCCTTTAGTACATCATGAACGCTGCTGCCAAAATTACCCACCTTACAAACTGCTTGGCGTCTGCTCCCACTCTCTGCCAATCCCTCCAATGGCTGCCACTCAACCAACAAATTAAATTCAAAATACTAACAATAACCTACAAAGCCATCCACAACCTGGCCCCAGCTACATCACTAACCTAGTCTCAAAATACCAACCAAATAATTCTCTTCGCTCCTCCCAAGACCTCCTGCTCTTTAGCTCCCTTGTCACCTCATCCCATGATCACTTCCCAGACTTCTTCTGATCCTCTCTCATCCTCTGGAATGCTCTACCCCAATCTGTCCGACTATTTTCTACTTTGTCCACTTTCAGACGATCCCTGAAAACTCATCTCTTCAGAGAAGCCTATCTGGACCCTACTTAACAACTGTACATTTACTTTCTCCATCAGCACATCCCCCACAGTTATTACCTCTTGTATCTCCGGATCCTCCCTCTTAGACTGTAAGCTCCAATGAGCAGGGCCCTCTGATTCCTACTGTATTAAAGTGCATTGTATTTGTACTGTCTACCCTCAAGATGTAAAGTGCTGCGTAAACTATCGGCGCTATATAAATCCTGTATAATAATAATAATAGTAGACACAACCATTATATGGTAGGCACAGAAAGACAAACATTGGGGCTTAGCCAAATATCATGTTTATTTTAATGGACAAAGGAAGGGGAAGGAATGATAGTGATCCAGACAGGCATTGAACCTGCCTAACCAATTGTTTTCCTATGCAGTAGTTGGCTGATGGGGATCCCATAGTCATAAGATCATTGTCTGATCCAGTCAAAACAAATGGACCCTGTGCTATGTAATGTCCTCTCTCTGCTCTCTACATCACCAATGACATTCAAACTTCCAAGTGTAAGTGGGAGACCCCCATCTTTGTGGTGAACTGCCGAGTACAGACCAGTTGGGCTCAAGAAATTACTTTGTCCACATTATGATAAACTGTGAAAATCCGTGTCCAGCATCCCCTCTACCACTACCATTCAGACTTCAAAGGCAGCTTCAAATTTGGTGGTTTTGCATTCTTACTACTGACATTTTTTACATCAAGATGAAAGGGTACTTTCATAAAAGATACGCATTTCATGTGCCTTTTATTAAAGGAAATCAGACATACTTATGAAGAACAAAGCAATCTACTGACGTAGTGTCAGTAGTCGGGTGGCAACTGGAGCTGGGACTGTAGCTGATTTGCCTTAGTTGTGGACAATCACACTAAAATGGAGATTTATAGGCCTAAATAAGACACATATTTGTGGTGTGTTAACACACGTGTGGTAATGCACCTTATGCTGGGTTTTAACGTCTGTCTTTGAATAGGATGGGAAACACTCCAAAAAAGGTGTATGCACTAGGTTTAGCAATGCGGTGTGCATTGCTGCATTGCAACTCAGGTTCATTGGGGTGCCTTTCCGAATGAATGGCACCATAGTGCACTATCACACATATCAGAGCTGCACAGTGGCTTAGTGGTTAGCACTTCTGTCTCAAACTACTAGGGCCCCAAGTTTGAATCATGGTCAGGACACTATCTGTATGGTGTTTGCATGTTCTTCCTTGTGCATTTGTGGGTTACCGCCACCCCAAAGACATATAGGTAGGTTAACTGAACCCTATCTAAATTGACCCTAGGATGTGTATGTATGCATGTCAGATAGGGACCTTAGATTGTAAGCTCTTTATGGGCAGGGGCTGATGTACAACATGTAGAGAGCTGCATAAATTGTTGACACTATGTAAAAACTGTAATAGAGTTAATGCATCAGTAGGAGTTCTGTCTAAGGGATATCAGTTTAATGAAGGAAAGTGAAAACCAATTAGGTCATCTTTTTAACCTGTGCGGGTAATAAGTCATCTGGAATTTAACTGGTTACTATGACAATGCCTTCATGTATTACCAGTTTAATTAATCCAGCTCTCTCAGCATCATAAATATAGTAGGCAGTATATTCTGTTATTATCGGCAATACAAGATTTGCAAGGTCCTTTAGGTGAGGTTAGTTCTAATTTTAGTTTTACCCATTCTACCATGCTTTTTTATTGTATTCACCTTTTTGTGTGAATTGTAAGGGAATGCACCTGTACCTAGGTCATACTACTAGTTTTTTTGTGATACTTTTTAACGTTTTATTGAAGCTGAACTCCGGGATAAGCAAATATTGTCTAAAAATAGGCATGTGTATTCTTATTTGAATCTTGGTGTGCTTTGTGTAATTCTTCCTGATCCGTGCAGTAATCAAGTGTGAAACTTCTGTGCAGGAGCTTCCTGTAGTAAAGACTGGTCATTGCTGCTCTCTCCCCTTGTGCTGGGTGACAGGTCTTGTATCCACCCCCTGCTGTAGTTTTCTGCAGGCAGCCTGTAGTGGAAGTATCTACTGAGTCCAACCCACAGCTGTGATCTATGCACATGTACAGGATAGTGTTGATGTCACTGCTGCTTTTAAAAAGTAATGTCTTGGTTTGCAAAGGTATTTGCAAAAAGGTGCATTTAAGTCCTTTGTAACTATTGAGGAATATATTTCATACAACGTTTTTATGCCCAGAGTTCACCTGTCAACATTTTTGCCTTGCTTTTCATGTATGTTTGCATTTCTTCTATATTCATTAAAGTTTTAGCTTCTGTAAACTTGTGTTTATACTGTCTGTGTATTTTTTAAGTTGTGTTTGGGGTGGATTGGATTTTTTTTTTTTATCCTGATTGTCTCACATTTATCCTTTATGTAAGTGTATTATTGTACTAACCCATCTTTGGTACACAGATTTACAGCCTAGTTCTTAAAATGAACAGGCACATAAATCATTACCCTACTAAGTGACAAATTATTCAGCGCTGGTACTTCAAGTGCACCATTTATTTTTGGATTACTAACAGGTTAACCCCAGCCTTCAGCTCCTACCTATTCAGTCTTATTAATAGGTCTCCATTGTCAATGTTAATCCAGATAAAATTCTGAGGTTCTTGAGAACACAGCACTACCCGTTATCTTTCTCTTGTATCTTTATCCCAGTAATGAGTACTAGCAGACATTGTTTATCACAGAGAGGCGTATTAGAAAACTTTTTTGTAAGTACTATTTGTGTGGCCAAGCTCTATATGGCATAAGCAAATGTGCTGACATCTTTAAATGCATTCAGTCAATGCTGTTTTAGATGACCGATATGAGATGCCTTTGTAAGTAAGGTATAATTTGTATCTTTTAAGTGCATTCCAGTGATTCAGAGCTGTCATAATTCTCTTCACTATACTAAAGTTTCAGCATTGTTGATTGTTTATGCTTTGTAATTGAGGCATCATTTTTTCTTTTATTCAATATGTGTTTGTGTTCAAGTCATCCTTTAAAGCTGAACTCATAAAAAAAAAAAAAAAAGAATTCAGAGTTTTTATAAAAAATATTTAACCAGTAGATGGCTTAGGCTGTATGGTGTACATTCTAAAAACCCATTAAAAAAAATTCAGCAGTAGATGGCTTTGGATGTATGGTGTACATTCTAAAAACATATAAAAGTACATATAAATAGAGGGTAAACTGTGCCTGCGTGTTATACGCAGGGCACTGTGGAAAGTTTTTTTCCTGAAACTTTCCTCTTAAAGTTAGGGTGCGTGTTATACGCCTGTGCGTGTTATACGCCGATAAATAAGGTAAGTGCCCTTTTGTGACCCTGAAGAGAAGTATGACCAAAAAAGCTTTGGCAATATTTCTTTTTAATGATCCAGTATTGTTACATTGTATTTTCACACTAATGCCGCGTACACACGATCGGGAAATTCCAACAAGAAAAGTCCGATGTGTGCTTTTTGTTGGAAATTCCGACCGTGTGTATGCTCCATCTGACTTTTTCTGTCGGAATTTCCACCAACAAAAGATTGAGAGCAGGTTCTCTATTTTTCCGACGGAAAAAGTTTCTATCGGAATATCCGTCTGTATGCAATTCCGACGCGCAAAAAAAACGCATGCTCAGAATCAAGCAGAAGAGCCAAACTGCCTATTGAACTTCATTGATCTCGGCTCGTCGTACGTCTTGTACGTCACCGCGTTCTTGACGGTCGGAATTGCCGACAAGATTTGTGTGACCGTGTATATGCAACACAAGTTTGAGCCAACAATCCGTCAGAAAAAATCTACTGTTTTTTTGTCGGAATTTCCGATTGTGTGTACATGACATTACTGTTTTATACATATGGAAATCAAAGGGGCATAGATGTCAGTTATAGAAGACTAACAAGTAATAAACACATTTTTTTGTAGGTAAAATGTGTTTCTATGTAGTGACTTATTAAGTCTTAGTTAACCCCACTGGTCCCTAATTATCTCCACTTCCCTTAGCTATGTGTGTGTGTGTCTTTAGACATATATATATATATATATAAATATAAATATATATATATATATATATATATATATATATATATACAGTATATCATTTAAAAAATGTACAAAAATATATATATATGTGTGTGTGTGTATATATATATATATATATATATATATACCGTATATACTAGTGGTGCAATGGATCGGATTTACTCCCTTTGCCGCCCCAAGGCCGGGTCCTTCAATGTCACCCCCCCCCAGCAAGCAAGCGGATGCTTTTCTCAAAAGGGCGGATATGGTTAGAGATAGCATGATGGCCAGTGCTTTATGATGGGCGGATGCTTTTCTCAATACAGCAAGGGACTCTTCTAACCATATCCACCCCTATCAAATGCAGCCACTGTGCCCATCAAACGCAGCCACTGTGCATATCAAACGCAGCCACTGTGCCATCAATTGCCACCACTGTGTCCATCAAACGCAGCCACTGTGCCATCAATTGCCACCACTGTGCCATCAGTTGCCACCACTGTGCCAATCAAATGCAGCCACTGTGCCAATCAAACGCAGCCACTGTGCCCATCAAACGCAGCTAATGTACCCATCAATAGCCCCTGCTCATTAAACAGTCCACATTCAGTGAAAGTTAATGCACTGCAAAGTTTGCAGTAAATGAACTTTCACTGAATGTGGACTGTTTAATAGACATGTGCACACTGAAATATTTTGTTTCGGAATTTCGTTTTCATCCGAAAAATAAATTTATTTAGTTACTCCCGAAATTCGTTTTTATTTATTTCGTTTTTCATTAGAAATTGCATTCGTCCGAAAATCTGAATTAATTAAGGTCGAATCTGTCATTGAAGGCTTATGGTGTCTGTCGAATGTTCAAAGAAGATTCGACGGAGCAGTGAAACTGTACGACACTGCAATCATACATTTCCGGTCGAATGTTCTGCCCACAAGCTATAGAAGAATTCTAATGTTGCATGACTAGTAATAATTATATTTATTCATTACTATTACTAGTCAACCAACATTAGAATTCTTCTATAGCCTATGGGCGGATGCATTTGACCGGAAATGTACGATTGCAGCGTCGTACAGTTTTGCTGCACCGTCGAATCTTCTAACTTTCGATGCTTTGTCGAATCTTCGTCATTCTAGCTATTTTACTGCTCCTCCTCTTTGGTTACAATCAGCCAATAACATTCATCATCAACTTTATTTTTATTTTACTTCCCCCCACCCAATTCCAGCAGTGATCTTTTCTCTCTTATGTCGAATCTTTTCTCTCTATAATAACAAATCTTTTCTCTCCTATGTCGAATCTTTTCTCTCCTATGTCGAATATTTTCTCTCTATAATGTCGAATCTTTTCTCTCTATGTCGAATCTTTTCTCTCCTATGTCGAATCTTTTCTCTCCTATGTCGAATCTTTTCTCTCCTATGTCGAATATTTTCTCTCTATAATGTCGAATCTTTTCTCTCCTATGTCAAATCTTTTCTCTCCTATGTCGAATCTTTTCTCTCCTATGTCGAATCTTTCTCTCCTATGTCGAATCTTTTCTCTCTATAATGTCGAATCTTTTCTCTCCTATGTAGAATAATCTTGAACTAATAGAGTTAAGGTTAGGCACATTGGACACAGGTTCGATAGACACAGATTGTTATTGTCAGCGTCACGTCGAATCTCCTATCTATATCGAACTGTTGTAGCAACGAAAACGAAAATAAAGCATTTGTTTATGTCGGATCTTTCGGTTTTCGGATTCTGTGCTTTCGTTTTCGTTTGTTAAAACGATAACGAAAATAGCTGAAATTCGGACGAAAATGCATTCGGACGAAAACGAATGCACATGTCTACTGTTTAATTAGCTTGTTGCACAAATCACTTTATTACACTTTATTAATGATATCTATGGCTATGCATATTTATAATTTATTTAATCCATATTGAGCACTATATTTGATGCCTGGCACACACGCACAATCGCACATGATGATGACTTAAGACTTTTAAGTCATCATCATGTGCGATTGTGCGTGTGTGCCAGGCATCAAATATAGTGCTTAATATGGATTAAATAAATTATAAATATGCATAGCCATAGATATCATTAATAAAGTGTAATAAAGTGATTTGTGCAACAGCTGTTCACAAATCACTTTATTACACTTTATTTCTGCTATGGCTATGAATATTTATTTAATCCACTGAGCATTATATTTAAGTAGTACCTGGCTCTGCTATTCTTGGTGCTGCTGCTGGGGGTTCCCCATCGGGCCGCCATACATTCCTTCTGCCATCCTCTCTTCTCCTCTTCACCTCACTTCATATTCCCTGCTCAGAAGGGGAGGAGGTGAAGGCGGCAGAGGAGGGTAGGCGGAGCATTAGGCTCCGCTTCCGCCATTCTAGCCAGTCATCGGCCGTCATGGGGGCACCTGTCACTCCCCTCTCCAGGCTAAGTAGGAATATTGGCATTTGCTGTGCCGGCGCCACGCTCCATCAGGCCGGCCGCGGCGCCGGGAGCTACATTAGTACAGGAGGCGGCCGCGGGAGGACGGGCGGCACCGCCCCTGCACTCAGTGCTGCCCCAAGGCCTGGCCTCGGTGGCCTTGTGGGAAATCCGGCCCTGGATCCGTGATCCGAACGGGTCACCCTGTTCGGATCGGATCACCACGCGGAGCGCTCCGGACCCATCTTGCTCCACCCCACACTCCTGCACAGTAATGATAGAGAAGGGGCCAAGCGGACATCTTGTTACACCACACGGAGTTTTAGATTTCAGTTCATTTCAACACAAAACGGAGCTTATCAGCTTTAATACATTATTTGGAAATCCACCGGACTGTTTACATGTTAAATTTAAAAGCAGCAGCAAACCTTACATGCTTGCTAATGTGACGGAACACCTCTGATTTTCACATTTAGCTAAATGTGAAAATCAGAGGTGTGCTGTCACATTAGCAACCATGTAAGGTTTGCTGCTGCTTTTAAAATTTAACATGTAAAGAGTCCGTCGGATTTACAAATACTGTATTTAAGCATACAAGCTCCGTTTTGTGTTGAAAATAACTGAAATCTAAAACTCCGGTGGGTGTAATAAGATTGTCTTTTTTTTTTTTTTTTTTTTTTTTGCTGATCCGAAAAATTATCCGATCCGTGAGTTTTTTGATCCGTTGCACCCCTAGTATATACAGTATATCATTTAAAAAACTTGCAAAACAATAAAAAAGCCAAATTTCTGTTAAATCATAAAATCATAATTTTATTGTCATTATATATGTGACACTGTATAGAATAAAAAGTATAATTTTTATCTACAGTAAGGCTCTGTTCTGTTGTAGTGTAATCTCAGATGCAACTTGAGTCACACAGAATTGCATGGCAACGGAAATCAAGTTGTTTTCAATGGTGCCCGTTCACATAAATGCACATCGCGATTTTGACCCCACAGGATAAGCAAACCACATCCAAGTTACATCCGAATTGCACTACATAATCACACTGAGAATCGGATTAAAATCAGATTGCAGCAGTATAAACCTGGCCTAACACTAAATTTTTATGTCTTTTTTTCTATAATTTGCATAGAATATACAATATATTTTTGTAAGACGATATAATAAAAGAAAACCTTGTTTATCCCGAAAAGACTATATATTGTATGTACTTCTTTGTTAGTAGAAGCTGAATAAAAAATCCTGTTAAATATGATGTGCTGAAGATCCTAGACATCAATTGTCAGAAGTTGTGCAGGATTCCAGTCAAGCATTGGCAGGACAGGGCACTGCTAGTGGTAGTTGTGTTGTGCATAATAAGTAGAATGTTCAGAAATTATATATTGTGAAAGATAAACATTATGTTCTGCTGCAAGCTCCCATGTGGGGCATTCTTTTTCTTTCAAATAGAGCTTTAAAAATGAGGTACCTGTTGGCATTGTATGCCAAGTAAAATTATTTTCTGGATCTAAATGTAAGTTTGTGGAACACCGAAAAGCCAATAGAAGCAATAATGAAAGTAAATAACATGAGTTCCCTTATGGCTGGCACAAAAACAAGTAATGTCCGTGACATTTTTTTATTTTATTTGCATGAATGCAGTCGCCTCAAGCGTGGCTGTACAGTAAATCATGACAGCAAACAACCTAATGGAGATCCTCCCATCTCAGGATCCCAACAAAATAATAAAGTTTTTATTGTGGTTCTAGAGTGAGGAGCTCTCTATTTATTATCTAGAATTTATTTTGCCAGTAATTATTATTTTATTGTATTATTGAAATCCAGTTGATAACCATGTAGGGGTTCTTGTACAGTAAGATATTATCCACTTCAAGTCTGGTATGTTTCACCCTCTTCTAGTCTAGATAATTTTTCCATTTTCAGCGCAGTCATACTTTGAATGACAAATACTCAGTCATGCAACATTGTACACAAATTAATTTTATAACATTTTTATGAGACAGCCATTTCTTTTGGTTGTATTTAATCACCACTGTGTTTTTAATTTCTTTCTATATAAAACTGTTTTCGCTGTTATACAGTTTTGCAAATAAATATTAGGCCAAAATGTATTCTTCTATATTTCTTTGGTGAAAAAAAACAAAAACAAAAAACAAATAGGTATATATTATTTAGTATGGATGAAGGTTATGGAGTCTAAAAAAATATGGTATTTATTTTCAAAAATGATCAATCTGGATGTACTAAGTGTCTTTATCACTTCTTGAGGCCCTCAAATGCCAGGAAGGTACAACTACCCCCCAAATGACCCCTTTTTGAAACTTAGACAGTCAAAGGCATTTCTTAAGAGTCATAAAGAGTTTTTTGAAGTTGTAATTTTTTTTTGTCACAATTTTTTGGAAAATGAAAAAAATAAATAACTTTTTTTCACAAAGTTGTCATCTTAAAAAATTATTTCTCACATACAGCCAGGGCTTTTTTTCTCACAAATAAGGTGCAGGAACCCCCCCCCCCCATTACAAGTCACCCCTTGACTCTGCCCCCTACCCACCTCCGAGCACCTTTCCTTGGGTCCAACCCTTACCCACCTCCCAGTACTGCCCCTTTTAGAGAATACAGAACCAAGTATTTTGTATGGAATCTGGTAATGATATCAAGAAAGGCAGCAAAATAGATCTAGCAACAATAGACACCCCAGCGACAATAGATCCCCTCCTGCAACAATGCATACCCAACAGCCAGCATCAATAGACCTTTCAGCAGCAAACAACATTAGACCCCTCCCTCAACAGTAGATCTCTCCCAGCAACGATTGACCCCCTGCAACATAAGATCCACTGCCAGCAACAATAGATCCCCATCAGCAACAATAGACCCCCCTGCAAAAAAAAAATTCCATCCAGCAACAATAGATTCCCCAGCAGCCAGCATCAATAGACCCTCCAGCAGCCAGCTACAAAGACCCTTCCCTCAACAGTAGATCCCTCACAGCAATGATTGACCCCACTGCAACATAAGACCCACACCCAGCAACAATAGATCCCCAACGAGCAACAGAAGTCCTCCCCAGCAACACTAGACCTCCTTCCTCCCCAAAAATAGATCCCCTCCAGCAACAAAAGATTCCTCAACAGCCAGCATCAATAGACCCTCCAGCACACCCCAGCACCCCTTGCAATTCAGTTCTGGAGGTGCCGGAACTGCGTTCCCCCACGTTCCTGCTGAAAAAAGCCCTGCATACAGCATAGGTATTTTTAGAATTACAACCCAAAACTTCTTCTTCTGCTTCACCTCCGGAGTATGAAATACCACGTGTGAGACTTTTTAACAGTTTAGACGCATAGAGGGGCACAAGATCCAAGGAGAACCTTTGGGCTTTCAAGGAGCATAAAGTATGTGTCTGATTTCCTGACTACCTATTATATTTCTGGGGTTCCTATATGCAAGATGTAAAGGAGCTCAAGACAGTTAATGTTTCTAATTTATCCACCTTGTCTCAAAGGTCTTCGACTTGGGGGCCCAATGTGTCTCTAATCCCTCTCCCCTTAGATACCAACAATAGAAGCATGCTGAACGATAATATGCTATAGCCCTTACTAATATGACACAAAAAAAGCTCCTTTACTCTGGGTTTCCTATATGCGGGGTGTATGGAGCTCAAGACAGTTAATGATTCGAATTTATTATCCGGGAGGGGGGATCATTTTATTTTTCACACATTGAATGCCGCGTACACACGATAGTTTTTTTTTTAAGAAAAAAGACCGATGGACTTTTTTCATTGGACAAACCGATCGTGTGTGGGCCCCATCGGTCTTTTTTCCATCGGTATAAAAAAATAGAACCTGTTTTAAATTTTACCGATGGAAAAAACGATAGCAAATTACGATCTTCTGTGTGGAACTCCATCGGACAAAAAACCCAAGCAGGCTCAGAATCAAGTCGACGCATGCTCAGAAGCATTGAACTTAATTTTTCTCGGCTTGTCAGATTGTTTTACGTCACAGCGTTTTGGATGGTCGGAATTTTGACTGATGGTGTGTAGGCAAGACTGATGAAAGTCAGTTTCATCGGATTTCCGATGGAAAAATCCATCGGAAATCCGATCGTGTGTAAAGGGCATAACAGTGCTCCAGAGCTTCTTCCATCCAGCCGTTTATCTACATGGGCTGGAAGGGAGGCAGCTAAGCCTTAAATTACTTCTAGTAATGCAGAGAGTAATAACTAAGGCAACACTGCATAAAACAGTAACGTTATGCTGTACCAACATGTTTCTTGTTTAGTGCAACGTATCAGTCCTGAGAGGTGGTGGCTTCATTTCCTTCATTGTCCTATTTCATGCTTTCTTTGCACTTGGTAATCCTGCAAGTAACACACTTCTGGTAACTCACTCTACTGTATCTATAGAGGACCAGTGTTGTCATCCCAGGCTGCTCTCTGATTTGGCCATAAACACCTCCTCCTCTCCCCATGCCCATTTTATATTGAGGAGTGGTTTTGTAGTTCACAGAAGATAGTTTGGAAATCCAATAACATTGTTTGAGGTCTGGGTGGAATTAAAATCGATGATTTAAAAAAATTTTTAAAAAAAAAATCAAAATTTAATCACTTCAAAACATCAATTCACCCCTTCCTGCCCAGACCAATTTTCAGCTTTCATCGCTGATACATTTTGAATGACAATTGCGCGGTCATGCAACATTGTAACCATTTAAAATTTTGATAATTTTTTCCCCCACAAATAGAGCTTTATTTTGGTGGTATTTGATCACCTCTGCGGTTTTTATTTTTTGCACTATAAACAAAAAAAGAGCGACAATTTTGAAAAAAACACAATATTTTTAACTTTTTGCTATAATAAATATCCCCAAAAAATATATAATTTTTTTTTTCCACAGTTTAGACCGATATGTATTCTTCTACATATTTTTGGTAAAAAAAATCGCAATAAGCGTATATCGATTGGTTTGCGCAAAAGTTAGAGCGTCTACAAAATAGGGGATACATTTATGGCATTTTTATTGTTATTTTTATTTTTTTACTAGTAATGGCGGCGATCAGCGATTTTTATCTTGACTGCGATATTGCGACAGACATATCGGACACTTTTGACACTATTTTGGGACCATTCACATTTATACAGCGATCCGTGCTATAAAAATGCATTGATTACTGTATAAATGTGACTGGCAGGGAAGGGGTTAACACTAGGGGGCGATCAAGGGGTTAACTGTGTATCCTAGGGAGTGATTCTAACTGTAGGGGGCGGGGACTCAAAAGGGGAGGAGACCGATCTGTGTTCCTCTGTACTGGGAACACACATCGGTCTCCTCTCCTCTGACAGAACGTGGATCTGTGTGTTTACACACACAGATCCATGGTCCTGCCGTGTTCACGGGCAATCACGGGTACCCGGCTGACATCGCGGCCGCCGGGCACGCGCATCGGGTGCCGAGTCACACGGCGGGGGCGCGCTCGCGCTGCTTAGAGGCTCGGGGAAAAAAGACGTCATATGACGGCGGCCCGGAGGGACAAAGGGTTCCTGCCGCCGTCATATTACAATAGTGCGGTAGGGAATTGGTTAAATTGGATTTTTGGGATTTAAATTGGATTTTTTTTATTTTTATGAAATTTATTTTAATAAAATGCTTTTGGAGTAAAAATCGATCTAAAATATATAGTTTTCTATTTAAGATATAATAATCATTTAGTTTATTCAGCATGAAATGGAGCTTAGTTATGTAGCATGAGGCTGTATATTCTGCAATATTTTCATTTTTGGTAAACTCATTCAATGAATCCAAGCTCTGCAAACTGAGATAACATGCACTGCATTGATGCATTCACACGATGTCACAGTAACCATGAGATAAAACAAGTTCAAGAATATTCCTTTATCCCAATGTTTTGCAAATCTATGTACACTACAAACTATATGATTGTTTGATGACAAATACATCTGTACCAGGCTCTAAGTGTAAGGAGGAAGGGCAAGCAGTTAAAATAAAAGTGAAACATTCTAAGCAGCTTAGAAACCTTGTGATTGTTCTGCACATAGCTAGAAGTGCTTTATTCCTCCCAGAGGAGTAAAATGGCAGCATGCCGTAAAAAAGACCCAGTTTGGGAATATTTACTAACCTGATAACTTATTATTCCAAATAGGAAACCTTCATTTTATTTTCAAATATTAAAGATTGTAACTACCAGCGAGAATGAGTCCTCACAATTAAAGAGCACCTGTCATTTCGGATCCATCATGGCAGCGCCTGTTAGCGGGCATCCACTCACCTGCTACCGCCACGTCCCTCACCTTGTGTCACTGCCGCATCACCAACTGTCCCATTAAAGTGAATGGGACTGTTGGTGAGCTAACACTGGGTCAGAGGAGGAGTCGCTGCAGGACAGAAATGACAGGTGCTCTTTAAAAATTATGATTTAAATCAAGCCTTTTTACTAGTGATTTAAATCATGATTTAAATTGTGATTAAAATGAACTTGATTTAAATCAAATCCACCCTGTTTGAGATATCAGTTTGGTTCACAGGAAGTTACGAGGACACTGGAACTCAGATCAACAGGCATTTTTCTGTACTTGCAGAAAATGTAGGATGAAAAGAGAAAAATAACGAAGCCACCACATCTAAAGACTAGGAAATTGCAATATATTACATTTTTGTTCTTAGGGTTGGATATCCTTTCAGAAGACACTTTGTTTGGAATTACCGTATATCACAGAAACTGACATATCCTTGAAGTCACTTAAAGAAAAACATGCCTTGATTTAAGTAAACTGACAGTAATGAGCTGTTATTTATTACTGACATGAAAGGGACTATGCATAAAGGAATTAGATGTAATATATTGTTGTGTAGCTATAAAAAAAAAGCTACACAACAAAGTACTGTAATTAAAAGTAAAAATTATTATTTAAATCCAGCATTATTCATTATAATATTATTATTTTTTTTGTTTCATAAAATAATATTTTAGTGGCTTACCTCCTTGCCACAGTTTCCAGTGCTTACCCGTGACATCTGAATTGTTGTCTTCATACCCATTTCAGGATATAATAGGAACTGTAGATATAATTATTTTTAGCAGGAGTTCCCCAAGACCTGAAAAAAATGTCAAGGGTTCCTTTGGGGTTAAAAGGTTGGGAAAGGCTCCTGTAGGACTTTAGCTGTTATGCCACGTACACAAACGATCGGATTTTCCGTCTGAAAAACCTTGGATGGTTTTTCCGACGGAATTCCGCTCAAGCTTGGCTTGCATACACACGGTCACACAAAAGTTCTCTGAACTTTCGACCGTCAAGAACGCGGTGTCGTGCAACACTACGACGAGCCGAGAAAATGAAGTTCAATGCTTCCCGAGCATGCGTCAAATTGTTTCCGAAGCATGCGTCCGCATTTTGCGCGTCGGAATTGCTACAGACGATTGGAATTTCCATTGGAAAAATGTTTCCGTCTGAAAATTTGAGAACCAGCTCTCATATTTTTGGCGGAAATACCGACAGGAAAAGTCAGATGGAGCCTATACATGGTCGGAAAGCTCACATCGGACTTTTCTTGTCGGAATTTCTGATCGTGTGTACGGGGCATAAGGCTAGCCAGCAATACAAGATTATTAGCAGGATGTAAGGAGCCACTTGGCAAGGAATATTCTCTGAATCAGCTTAAAATCTGACATTTGACGAGAGTGTGACTGCAGTTATAAACTGAAAAAAAAAACATATGATAAATGTGTCTAAGGACTGGGATAGGCACAGCACTGAGCATAGACAGGCACTCTCGTGCACTCGATTTCTTTTAATGCTTATTATACAATAAAGATTCAGAGAATTATACTGTGCTATATACTTGCTTTGCTTACTCCAGTGCACCATACAGTATTTCACATGTGATTACCAACTCCATAAGTGCTTGTTAGGTTCACCCCTAATTTAAAGTCATTTGACTTTCGTTTTATGCCAGCTGGTGTTTTCTGCTTGATTTAGCATATAGAATTAAAAATATAAACTGTTTCGAAAATATTAACAGTCCGCGCACTGCGCTGTTGGTTTTTAGATACGTATTTACTTTCCTAATTGAATTTGGTATTTCTTGATTCACCATATGCATTGAAAGCTATAGAAATGGCAGCACGTTTAGCAGTGTGATTACCCCTTTGGAACATTAAGCGTGGGAAGGTCTCTGAATAAACAGTAAGCCTCATGAATTCCCCCCTCCACTTCATTAGAGTGATTACTTCTCAATTACAGGTCATTGCCACATAGCTAGAGATGGTTGTTTGTAAAGGAGTTTTTAACACAAGCATGTTCCCTGAGAAATTAGAAATATTATTTTACTTGCTTTAAATAATACTGTATGCAATTGTGATAATTAACTAACCATTAAATCAGACTGATCATAGTACACAGCAACTTAAAGTGTATCTTTAACGAAAAGTCTTATTTATTTAGTTATTGATTCTGGAACGCAGGTGGAACGCGATCGGCGTGCCTGCCTGGTTTCATGGGCTTTTGAAAGTTTACTAAACTGTAATACACACGGTTGGAATTTCCGACAAGGAAAGTTCGATGTGAGCTTTTAGTTTGAAATTCCGACCGTGTGTAGGCTCCATCTGACTTTTCCTGTCGGAAATTTCCAAAAAGAAAAATTTGAGAGCTGGTTCTCAAATTTTCCGACTAGGTTTTTATTTTTTGCGCTATAAACAAAAATAAAGTGACAATTTTGAAAAAAATTCAATATTTTTTACTTTTTGCTATAATAAATATCCCCAAAATCTATAAAAAAAAAAAATTTTCCTCAGTTTAGGCCGATACGTATTCTTCTACATATTTTTGGTAAAAAATTTGCGCAAAAGTTATAGCGTCTACAAAATAGGGGATAGATTTATTGCATTTTTGTTTTTTTATTAGTAATGGCGGCGATCTGCGATTTATATTGTGACCGTGACATTGCGACGGACATATCGGACACTTTTGACACATTTTTGTGACAATTCGCATTTATACAGTGATTAGTGCTATAAAACCGCACTGATTACTGTGTAAATGTGACTGGCAGGTAAGGTGTTAACACTAGGCGGCGCTGAAGGGGTTAAATATGTTCCCTAGTGAGTGATTCTAACTGTAGGGGGAGGGGACTCACAAGGGGAGGAGACCAATGTGTGTTCCTCTGTACTGGGAACACACATCGGTCTCCTCACCTCTGACAGGACATGGATCTGTATGTTTACACACACAGATCCACGCTCCTGCCGTGATTGTGGGCAATCGCGGGTGCCCGGCGGACATCGCGGCCGCCGGGCACGCGCACTGGGTCCCGGCCGTGAAGCCCAGAACGTCACATGACGTCCACCCAGGATGGGAGATCCCATCTGTGGACATCATTTGACTATGGGCGGGATCTGAAGTGGTTAAAGAGCACCTGTCATTTCAGATCCATCATGGCAGCGCCTGTTAGCGGGCATCCACTCACCTGCTGCCGCCACGTCCCTCACCTTGTGGTGTCACTGCCTCCCATCACCAGCCGTCCCATTAAAGTGAATGAGACTGTCGGTAAATCAACAGCGGATCAGAGGAGGAGCTGCTGCGGGACAGAGATGACAGTTGCTCTTTAAAAATGATGATTTAAATCGAGTTTAAATCAAATCCACCCTGCCATTGGGGTCAGTTAAAAATAATTGTTCATTCATCGTTCAGATCAAGAGAGATTGTGAAGTTTAATGACAGTGTCCACTCATTAGCAGAACTACTAATGAATAGAAAGATGGAGGGGAGAGATCTAATGCAATCATGTGTTAATATTTTTTTTTTTTATGTGTACAGCACTAATAATAGCAGACAGTTAAACTGTCATTTCCCACCTGTGCCTGCACATTAAAGCGGAAGTAAACCCATCGATTTACCAGTTTCAAAAAGCAGTTACATTCCCGGCATGCCGGGAATGCCAACTGTCACATTGGTTGCGCTCTCAACCAAACTGTCAAACCATCCAATGGCTGGTGTCATAACTGATCACATGTGCAGCATCATGGCAGTTGAAGACAGGGCTGGTGCAAGGATTTTTGACACCCTAGGCAAAACCAAATTTTGCCGCCCTCCTTGGCTCCGTCCCTGACTCCACCCCTTTGCCCTGCCCTTGTAACACATGTGACCTACCTGACACATACACTCACCCACCTACCTGACACATACACTGACCCACCTACCTGACACATACACTGACCCACCTACCTGACACATACACTGACCCACCTACCTGACACATACAGTGACCCACCTACCTGACACATATAGTGACCCACCTACCTGACACATATAGTGACCCACCTACCTGACTCATACACTGACCCACCTACCTGACACATACACTGACCCACCTACCTGACACATACACTGACCCACCTACCTGACACATACAGTAACCCACCTACCTGACTCATACACTGACCCACCTACCTGACACATGCACTGACCCACCTACCTGACACATACAGTGACCCACCTACCTGACACATACACTGACCCACCTACCTGACACATACACTGACCCACCTACCTGACACATACACTGACCCACCTACCCCCCCCCACACACACACACACAGCTCAATGTAGATCAGGGAGGATCCATCCTGCTCCTTACCTCTGCTCTTCGACCAAAACATCCAGGCTCTCCTCAGCAGCGGGCGGGCAGTGAGTATAGCATAGGAATCCCCGCCATCCAGCCGCTCTATGGTGTCCCCGCTGGTCGGGAGGTCAGCTAACAGACGCTGCACCTCTCAATTGCTGCCATCTCCACCGAGCCCCGCCCCTTCACTGCACTTCCACAGACACACAGCGCCGCACCAGAGGGACAGGCTGAAGTCACGGAGCGGCGCTGTGTGAGGAGATGTGATAGCGGGCGCTCAGCGGGACACATCAATCGGAGTATTATCGGTACGCACAGGATGTGTTCCCTGGGACAGCCAGCCCGACACAGAGCTCACACACGCATGGAGCTTTACAGGGACAGAGGCCGTGGCGGCGCCCTAGGTGGTAGTGTGCCCTAGGCGGCTGCCTACTCCGCCTAGTGGTAGCGCCGGCCCTGGTTGAAGATTAAACAGAGGCCAAGATGGCAGCTTCCTTGCCTGAAAATGATAGGAGGGTTTACTTCCACTTAATAGCCCCTTTCACACGTGTCCGTTTACGGACTCTGCTATGCTCAGCAGGGGAGGCAGATGACAGCTCGGTCTCTGCACACTGTGCAGGGACTGACCTGTCAGAGCGCCGCTCTCCTCTGGGGGATTGGATGAAGACAGATCGTAGAGTCCGTTTTCATCCGTTCTGATCCGCCAGACGGATGGAAAATAGGGTTTGCATCCATCTGACTTTAGCGGATCTGATGTCAGCGGACATGTCACCGCTGACATCCGTCGCTCCATAGACCTGCATGGAGCATCCATTCAGGTCCGCCAAAAAAACTGAACGGTCCGCCCCTGTGAAAGGGGCCTTAAGCTAAACTCCAGGCAAATAGCTAAATGGATAGAGGAGATACAGATATTAACCAGTTTTGCCTGCCAATGGATTTGTATTCCTCCCCACCTAGTTCTGTTAGTAATACAGCTCTGCTACCAATGCAATCTTGTCTGGCATGGCTGCTGCAGTTAAGTAACGCTTACAGGTCTAGTCCCTCCCCAAACCTGTGACTGAACAACAGGGCCGTTTGAAGGAATTTGGGGGCCCCAAGCAGATTGAGAATTTGGGGCCCCCAAGGGGGGGGTGCTACTGATTTTTTTTGGAGAAGCGGGGAGGGGTGCTTTTTTTTCTTAATTCAGAAAAGGGGGGGTGCTAACGCGGGACATCGACGCCGATTGCGGGAGGGGGGGCTGCCAATCACGGGAGGGGGGCCGCCAATCGTGGGAGGGGGGGCCGCCAATATCATGGAAGGGGGGGCCGCCAATATCATGGAAGGGGGGCCGCCAATCGCAGGAGGAGGGGGCCGCCAATCGCAGGAGGAGGGGGCCGCCAATCGCAGGAGGAGGGGGCCACCAAATCGCGGGGGGGCCGCCAAATCGCGGGCGGGGGGGCCGCCAAATCGCGGGCGGGGGGCCGCCAAATCACGGGAGGGGGGCCGCCAAATCGCGGGAGGGGGGCCGCCAAATCGCGGGGGCCGCCAAATCGCGGGAGGAGGGGGCCGCCAATCGCGGGTGGGGGGCCGCCAATCGCGGTAGAGGGGGGCCGCCAATCGCGGGAGGGGAGGCAGCTCTGCTGGGGCCCCAGGCCAGCTGGGGGCCCCAAGCAGTTGCTTGGTTTGCCTGTCCTGTTCCGACGGCCCTGCTGAACAATGAAAAAAGAAGCAGTAGACTGATGAGCTCTTCTTTCTTTCACTCTGCTCCTCTGCTCTCTCCTCCTATCAGAAGCTTTTTGCACTGCAGCACAACAGATTGGCTCTGTGTCCCACTTTTCCCTCTCCCAGTTTGAGTAATGCTGTGCGGGTGATATTAAGAGGCTAATAAAAGACAAATATGGGTACTTTTATTGCTGTAATAACAGATATCTGCCTAGATTTCAGCTTGAAATCAGCCCATGCATGGATGTGTGTGTGTGCTTGTCTGTGTGTGGGCCCATACCCATTATGTTTTATTTTTCTTTCTGAGAATGTTTTTTGTACATACTTGTAACAAAAATAAAGAAGATTACTATATTACAAATGCAAATGAAGATAAATAACCCCACTTTTTCCATTCTTAATCCTAGCTACCCAAATATTATTTTTGTGTTAATTACTTATCTAAAGGAATGTTGTACCTCGGTTACCCTTTCCAGAATTGTCAATAATTTCCTTTGTGTCTACACCTCCCTCCTGCCCTATGCTGTCCACTTTATTAATGAGAAATGTATCATCTGCCAACCATCTGGATAATTATTAGCATGCCTTTACTGCAAATCGCAGTGCTATACAAGAGAAGAGATTGCAGGATGGCCAAGCGAGAGAGAGAGAGAAGAAACCAGGGCATTTTCCTACATGACTTAAAGAAAACCTGTACCTAAAGAAATATGTTGGCTTTTGAAAATGGTGGCTGGCTGGTGGATATGCTGATTAAAGAGGAACTGCAGTCTGCCCACATAATTTGTAATAAAAACATCTTTGCCATTCTGAAGCTTCCCTCCAACCACTTTGCATATTATTTTATACATAATGTGATTCTGTACTTGCCAAATATGCTGCAGAAATCTCCCTCCACTGAGAATGGCTGCAACCATTTTAAGTGTGGGCAGCTGAAGTTGCCGCCTGTTCACTTCCTGGATTTACACAGACACACACCTCCAGATCTGCAGCTTTCATTGGCCCTCTTATGACTCATCCCCCTCCCTTCCTGGCAAACTCTCACAAGAGTGAGAGAGAGAGCTGTGCATGACGTCATAAGCCTAGGCTTTTTACCAGACATGAAACAGGAAGTGGGTTGTAAAAGGTATTTACTGCCAGAAAAAAAATGTTTTACTATCCAAAGTTAAAACAACAAGGGCAGAAGATTTAATAGATGGAAAGTTGAAAAAATTACCGAAGATCCGCTTTAAGTGATGTGAACACTTTCACTTATTGCGAATAGGTACGCAGATAAGGAGTTTGGGGTCAAAGCATAAAAAATCCAAAACGCTCACATCTCATATCCACGCTAGAATGGACTTTAGGTCAATTGTAAAGCCAGTAAAGGTCACACCTTCAATCCTCTATTATATGCACAAGATATATTAGAGCTATCCCATGATCTTGGGAATGAGTTTGTGGTAGGCTGTCATAATTAGAGATGGGCCGAACACCCCCTGTTCGGTTCGCACTAGAACTCCCGAACAGAGAAAAAGTTCTGACCCAAACAGTGAACCCTATTAAAGTCTATAGAATTCGAACTTGAAAAATCAAAAGATTTTGAGCCCATTTTGACTTAAATGCAATTAATTGGCCATAAAAAGGGTATGGGGGTCCAGGCACTGCCCTGGGGGACATGTATCAATGCAGATTATCTTTAAAAAGATTGTTTTTACAGGAGCAGTGATTTTAATGATCCTTAGAGTGCAACAATAAAAATGGAAAATTCCTTCAAATATAGTGCCTGGGGGGTCCCCTTAGTCTGCCTGTAAAATGGTGCATCTGTAGCATGTATAGAACATGCTGCAGCAAAAATGATATTTCTAAAGAAAAAAAAAAGAATGAAATTACATTTAAATTGCCAGCAATAGAATACCACTGCCGGCAATATTAAAATGTTAAACATGGCCCTTCAGGTCTGGTATGGATTTTAAGGGGAACCCCACGCTCTGCCCCCCCCAAAGCACCTTATCCCAATGTTGATGGGGACAAGGATCTCATCTCCACAACCCTGGGCTGTGGGCAGGGGGGGGTCTGTGGGCAGGGGGCTCCGCAGTCAACTAAGGCAAACTGACGAATGCCTGGCTTGCTGTTTGACAGTTCTTATATAGGTAAGGGCAACGTCGCCTGGTGGAACCACCCTCTTGTGACTTCACCGACCAAGCATGCACCAGTCGGCAACTTCACAAGGCGGGTGGTGCCACCAGGTGACGTCGCCAGGTGGCTCCGCCACAACAGCCCATGGTTGTGGAGATGAGGCCCTTGTCCCCATCAATATGGGTACAAGGTGTTTTGGGGTGCGGGGGCAGGTCCATGTTGAGGGCATGTGACCTGAAATGGTTCAGGAAGGGGGGGTGCTCGCTCATACTCCCCCTTTCTTGATCTGCCAGGCTGCGTGCTCTGATAAGGGTCTGGTATGGATTTTGGGGGGGACACTATGCCATTTTTTTTTTATTTTGGCATGGAGTTCTCCTTAAAATCCATACAAGACACAAAGGGCCTGTTATGGATTGAAAAGGGGACCCCTACGTAATTTTGTTTTCTTTACTTTTTTGTTTCCGTCAAAGTTTTTTTTTTATTTTTTATTCAGCTATCAGCCGGGAAGACCTTTGACAGCTAAAGACTCATCTGTTGTTAACGCCGCCGCGGCCGGCCTGCTTCTTAACAACCAGCTATTCACTGCACTCTGGCAAAGCTTTGTCCAATCAGGGATTAAAATGCACTGTGCAGCACGCAGTGCATTACAGGGTGTTCGGTGGGGCGAAAGCCCTGCAAATTCAGGTGTTCATTGAACTGGCGAACAGGCGATGTTCGGGCCGAACTTTTGCTCGGCCCAAACCGTTCGCCCCAACTCTAGTCATCATACAATAGCCAAAGTGGAAGATTCGTTCATGCTCACTGTATAGCCTAGAGGCTTAAAAAAAAAAAAACTATCAATGTATAGCTAGCTTAAGAATATATTTTTGCCACATACAGTCAGCATTTTCGGAAGGAGGACAGGTGAAAAACTACTTATTTCCCTTATGATCAGTTTCCTTTAAATTTAAATCCTGATTTACTAAGGCCCTAACTTTGCTCTTAGGGTCTGAAGGAATGGAGCATGGATGTGTCCCAAGATATAATTCTATTCACAGAAAATGCCACAGGCAGGAATATTTAATGCATGTTTTACCTGGTTTAAAGGGGAGTTCCAGTCCCCCAAACATTTTTTTTTTTAAACACTGCTCTGTAACTGTCAAAACCTGTAAATGAACATTTCTAACATGTCATACTTTTTGCGCTTTTACTTTCTTTAACCACTTGCTTACTGGGCACATAACCCCCTTCCTGCCGAGGCGAAATTTCAGCTTTCGGCACTGTCACGCTTTGAATGACAATTGCGCGGTCGTGCGACGTGGCTCCCAAACCAAATTGACGTCCTTTTTTTTCCCACAAATAGAGCTTTCTTTTGGTGGTATTTGATAATTTCTGCGGTTTTTATTTTTTGCGCTATGAATAAAAAAAATAGCGACAATTTTGAAAAAAAACACAATCTTTTTTACTTTTTGCTATAATAAATATCCCAATTTTTATTTAAAAAACTGATTTTTTTTCTCAGTTTAGGCCGATACGTATTCTTCTACGTATTTTAGGTAAAAAAAAATCGCAATAAGCGTATAGTGGTTGGTTTGCGCAAAAGTTAAAAAGTTATAGCACCTACAAAATAGGGGATAGAATTATGAATTTTTTTTGTATTATTATTTTTTTACTAGTAATGGCGGCAATTTGCGATTTTTATTGTGACTGCGCCATTATGGCGGACACATCGGACACTTTTGACACATTTTTGGGACCATTCACATTTATACAGCGAACAGTGCTATAAATATGCACTGATTACTGTATAAATGTGACTGGCAGGGAAGGGGTTAACACTAGGGGGCGGGTAGGGGTTTAATGTGTACCCTGCTAGGTGATTGTTACTGTGGGGGGAGGGGACTGACTGGGGGAGGAGACCGATCTGTGTCCCTATGTACAAGGGACACAGCATCGGTCTCCTCTCTCCCTGACAGGACATGGATCTCTGTGTTTACACACAGAGATCCACGTCCCTGCTCTATGACAGCCGATCGCGTGCACCTGGCGGAGATCGCGGCCACCAGGCACGCGCATCGTCACCCGCGTGACACAGCGGGCACAGCTTTTCCCCGATGCGCGCCCGTGGCGGCGCTCATCGCGGAAGTAAACAGGAGGACATCCATGGACGTCCTCACGGCAATTGAGCGCCGCAATGTGGCCGTCTTTTGAGAATGGCCCGGGCGCGAAGTGGTTAAAAATAGTTATTTACTTACTGATCTCAGAAGCAGGCAGTTCCCATTTTAGTTGTGGGCATCTGAAGCCCTCTCGTGTTAATTTCCTGGCCATTTTTTTATAATTGTCTTATAATCTAACTGTGTGCAGGGAGAGAGAGAGGAGCTTTCAGAAGTCATCAGCGATGTCTGGGTGGGAGGGACAGAGCAGCTATCGAACGCCAGCCAATAGGATGGTGTCAGGGTGGGCCGCTAAGTGTATGCGGCTCCGCCCCTTTCTTAAGAAGCCACATAATTGGCTGGTGTTCGATAGCTGCTCTGTCCCGCCCACCCAGGCATCGCTGATGACTTCTGAAAGCTCCTCTCTCTCTCCCAAAAAACGTGAGATTTCAGTAGGAGGCAAATCGCAAGGAGTCATGGGATATCCCAGGAACCCTTGCGAATTGCCTTGTGACGTAATTGCCTAGGCTATTGAGACCAGGAAGATATGCAGAAAAACGGGAAAAAATGTATTTACCAGCCAAAAATTTTTTTCATTTTCCCCATTGTGAAAACTATGCGCTAAGGCCATGCAGCACAGCCAAACATAAAAAAATGGGTGGAACTCCACTTTAAGAACATACTCAAATAAATTCACAAAATCTGTTGCCATGGGAAGAAGTTCCCATTTATGTGTGTACAGTCCCTTACTTTTCAGGAGTAGGCAGAGATTTCAGTATTGAATCTAATCATTCACGTGTGTTAATGCCAGTTTATTTTTTGTTATTGTTTTTTTTTTTTTAAAGTAATGTAATTTTCTAGCATAGTATATGTTTATATAAAAAACAGTAAAATAAAAAATGAATATCGGAATCCCATGTTAACCCATGGCATTATCCTTATAAAAATTTTTTTTCTAATTGTAAATTTTACAATAATGATATAATATAATATAATATCTTCTGATGGTCTGAATATTACATTGTTTTTATTATACATAGCTGAAATCTGGCAATGCTATTATGGCAGGTACAATTATCTATACATGCTCAGGAAGCAATTTATTTCTAATTTCAAACGTTTTTTTTTTTTTCACTTTAATTATACCAGAAAACATTAAATATATAGAAACAGATCATATACCCATCATTAATATTCATCATGCCTATACACATTACACATGGAAGTCCCCCAGCCACTGCAAGAGCTTACTAGACTTGTTTTTTGACCATTAATAGCAGGCTTTTTGACAAATGAAGAGAAATGTTCTCTTTTAGTGTGAGTTAAGTTTTCTATCGGTTACAAAGATGTAAATGCAAAAAAAAAAAAGCTCCCATTGAAGCTGAGTAAGCAACTGATACTGAAATTATCAATGGATTTTTGATTATTTGAAATGTAGCATTTCCTACTACTAATATATCTAATTTACCTATTTTATTATTTATAAGAGGTACATATATAGCGCTGTCAATTTACACAGCGCTTTACACATATTTATTTTACATTCACATACAGTTAGTTCCTGCCCTCAAGGCGCTTACAATATAAGGTTCCAATGTCACATTCATACCTGCACATAGTAGGGTCAGTTTAAACAGGAGCAAATTAACCTACCAGCATGTCTTTTGAGTGTGGGAGAAAACCCACGCAGGCACAGAAAGAACATGCAAACTCCATGCAGGTAGTGCCATGGTTGTGATACAAACCTCTTATAACAGGCACAAGGTTTCCAGGGATAAAATGAATGCATTAGATCTCTCATGTTATCCCACTTGCTGTCAGCATTTGGAGGGGTCCTACTAAATCTTATAATAACTGGAACTGAATCTCTTTTAACAGCCAGAAGAGAAAAGAGATACCTCAATTGTTACTCTGAGAGACATGTAGTGCTCCTCTCTTGGGATGATGTGGAATGACCACCTAAGCAATGTAGCAGGTTAATATTTCCACTACCAGTCACTTTAGTCTTTTTACAATTTATTGCTGGATTTATTTCTAGGGAAGAGGGTTTAGGGGTGCAGAACTGTGACAATTATTGTAAAAGTAATAGTGGTAGCACGTCCTTTAAGAGAAGCCTCTTGGTAATTGCTGGCCTAGTCAAAGCATTCATGTAGAATTAGTGCCTTTTTTAGAGCAGTCACACTCCTTTCCTTAAAGTGAAAATCCAGGCTAAACGTATCTAATCTTTAACCTGCCCCCACCTACATTCTAAGTCATATACTAACTAGCCTGTAGAGGAAAGATGTTTATACTTACCTATTCAAAGCGCACTTTGGTCCAGTCATGTAATCGGCTCTCAGCACAGGCTTCAGGGAAGAGGAGAGAGTGAGAATTGCTGCAATGCATGGGCAGTAACATCACCCATAGACTTACTATGGGGCATCCCTTGTTGGCTGTCCTTCCTCTCCCCTGAAGCCAGTGCTGGGAGCAGATCACATGACTGGACCAGACTGCCATTAGAATTAGTAAGTATAGGCATCTTTCGTCTACAGGCTAGTTAATATAAGATTTAGAATGGGGGTGGGAGCAGGTTTAAGATTAGCTACGTTTAGCCCAGATTTTCACTTTAAGTAGTAGTGGATCTCTTTCTAATCATCATGGCCCTTAACCCTTTTAGAGTAGTCAAAAAAAAACACATTGATTGATGGGCGATGAATCCTTATTACAATTTCCAGCAGAAGCTTCTACTATTTAGTAAGATACTTTACAAGCACATATACCTCTGGATATCCACTCCAGCAGGTAGTTTCAGCTCTTGGGCCTACAGCACCTGCTCCAGACCGAGGCAAAGCTCAAGTGGAGATACACTCGAAACACATATCCTTTACAGAAAAAAGCACAGGATGTAGATATCACTCTGGACTTATGCCTGAAAATACTTACCAATCTTATCTCTTAACAAGGGCCTTAAGGATTGGTTGGGTCATATTTATAACTCCTTCCTTCTCTAATTACTAGAACCTCCTTCACAATATTGGGCAGAAACCATCAAACCTCTGAATATAGGACAGACCCACAGAGCCTAAAGTATGCAAACAATGCTTAGGCCGAATACAGTCTAGTAGGCACAACACACAATTTTATTAGGGGCACACAAGCATAGGATAAGCCCTACAGACATCTGATTACATGAAATAAAATATCAATTTTTGGCAAACTGACCATTACATTTTATGAGATGCTTTCTAGTGCTTTAGTTAGTTACATATTTAAACTAGGTTTGTGTAAAAAGAAAGCAAGTTGGTTGGATGTGACACGTACTGTAAGACAATGAAAGGAGAAGGCTGATGCCACCATTAAAATGGGGTGTTTTTACTATGTCTGAAGTGCACCTCCATACACCCTCTTTCCACTCTGACCATGTCATGGTACCCATAGCTATCCTCTTCCTGCTCTTTTGAAGCTAAATGTATTTGACTGGCAAAACCTCTGAATGGCATTTAAGGAATAAAGGGAAAAGAAAAGGAAGTCCTAATTGGCAAATTACTCCCTGTTATTTAGTTTGGCTTCCAAGTTGAAAATGACGATAATGAGGATCTTTGTGGGACATGCCCTTGAGGGGAGCCGGGAGGTTTTTTGTTAAATCGCTCTTTAATGTGACGATATTCAAGGAACACATTGTAGCATTTAAGCTATCACATTTTATTGCACAAATATTTTAATTTAATGGTGTTTAAATCTCACCCTTCGGATGCTTATATATTTAGAAATGTCTTAGTGAACCGTGTGCTGCCAGACGGAGCTGAAAGGATCCTCTTGTTCCCTGACTTTCCTACTGTTTGACTCAAGCAGCAAGAGACATTTCTTCCACGGAACTGTACGTTGAGTAGACATGCTGAGATTATTATATTTATGAGTCTGGTAATGGGCATTTTGGAAAAGATTTATTGCTTTATGTTTATGTGGACAAGTTGGTCCAGTTGCTGGAATACAGTTCTGCCACATTCATTAATTCACTACTTTTACTGTTCATGCTTGATAATAAAAGAGCCCATCTTGAAAACGTAGGTTTATTCGTGGACCTTGGCCTAAAGAGGCAAAGCTTACAGGGGAGCAGCAGGGTGCTTTATGTTTAATGATTTATTGTACTTTTTTTTTTCCTTAAATGGAATCATAAAGTGTTAACATGCCAAAATGAGTTGCAGTAAAAACTGAACCGTTCTTTTTGTTCCTGCACCAGAGGGCACTTCCATTCTTCTGTCCCTCCTAGACAATTTCATTGCAGTAAATATTGACAGTTATTATCATTATTCGTTTCTTTAACAAAAAAACATTTTGGTTTTCAAAAAGTATAGCTATGGTTTATTTAATGCATGTTTTGACTTTCAAATAGAATATAATATTAAACTTCTTTTCAGTTTAGTATAGAGAAAATTAAGTACTGTCCGTGATACTTTTTTTATTTGCACTAACATAGAATTTTTCAGGACAAGCTTTCGGGGTATGTCCCCTTCTTCAAGGTCCAAGCAGTACTGATTCACAATTTTTTTAGCAGAATGTTGAAACAAAACAAGAAAAAAAAAAAATCTCAGAGGGAAAGGAAAAAAAACACATACAAATCAATGGTAATAAAGATAGCAGCAGAGTTAGTGAGATAAGACAGAGTTAGTGAGATAAGACAGAGGGAGAGCTATAGACTTGAGGGGGGAGATGCTAGTCACAGAGGAGGTCATAAAACCTTAGTATAATGGGTAAGGAAACCAATATCTAAATTTAGGCCATTCGTTTTTGTGTTAAAAAGAATTATCATTCTTAGTTCAAATGTTTTCCTTTCCTGGATAGTTCTGAAATTCCCTTTAAGAACTAAAACATTGAGGTCTTCTATAGTGTGGTCTGGTTGTGAGAAGTGATGTCCCACAGGTGTGCAGAAACTCTCTTCTTTATGTTCCTTGATGGTATGTCTGTGAAAATTCATCCTCGCTTGCAACTTCTGTCCTGTTTCACCAACATAAGATCCTTTGCCACACCTGTTGCATTGGATGAGGTACACAACATTACTGGAGGTACAGTTGTAAGATCCCATGATGGTGAAGGTCCCATTTGTGTGTGTGACACTTTTGGATGGATTGATCTGGTTGCACAGTTTGCAGCGTTTTTTATTGCAGGGTTTGCTTCCATTATTTGTGACTTCATAATCAGAGTGAAGTTTCCTGCTGATTAGTTTGTGTCTGAGGTTGGGTGGTTGTCTGAAAGCCAATAATGGGGGTTGTTGGAATATTTCTTTCAGAGTTTCATCCTCTGTTATAATGGGCTGTAAATCTTTGATTATCTTTTTGATCCCTTCTAGTGTTGGGTTGTATGTGGTGACTAGAGGTACTCGGTTATTTGTTTTTTTCTCTTTGTATTGGAGGAGATTTTCTCTTCGGGTTTTCAAGGCTGTGTTTATGCTGTTGTTGATGGTTTTGTCTTTATATCCTTTCTTCTGGAAAGAGCCTGCCAGTGTTCTGAGATGTTTATCTCTGACTTCTGGGTCTGAACAAATTCGGTGGTATCTGATGGCCTGGCTGTGTATGATGGCTCGTTTAGTGTGTTGGGGATGAAAACTGGAACTATGAAGATAGCTGCATCGGTCAGTCGGTTTTCTGTATATGGAAGTGTGAAGCTTGTCATCCCTGATGTATACTGTAGTGTCTAGGAAGTTGACATGTGTGTTCGAATAGTCCATTTTTAGTTTGATAGATGGGTGAAAAGTGTTGATCAATGAGAAGAATTGGTTTAGATTTTCTTCACCTTCAGTCCATATCATGAAGATATCATCAATATAGCGATAATATCTGTATGGCTTTTGTTGTATGCTGTTCAGGAATTTGTCCTCCAGGTCAGCCATAAATAAGTTTGCATATTGGGGTGCCATTTTGCTTCCCATAGCAGTACCCATACATTGGAGATAGATGTCATTGTTGAAAGTGAAGTAGTTGTGTGTAAGAATAAATTCGATGAGCTGTGTAACATCCTCAGCCGTGTATTTGTGGTTTGGTGTGGATGATAAGAATCTGTGACATGCTGCCAACCCATCCTTGTGAGGGATGTTACTGTACAGAGATTCTACATCCATAGTGACTAGAAGTGTATTTGGTGGTAATTGTTGTATATTGTTAAGCTTGTTCAGAAAATCTTGTTTTGTTTCAACATTCTGCTAAAAAAATTGTGAATCAGTACTGCTTGGACCTTGAAGAAGGGGACATACCCCGAAAGCTTGTCCTGAAAAATTCTATGTTAGTGCAAATAAAAAAAGTATCACGGACAGTACTTAATTTTCTCTGTCACAATTGCACTAATACGGCTACAATTACGTCAGTTTAGTATACAAATTCTTTCCCTGTTTACAGAATGCCAGGTAAATGAAAAGATAAAAGTATAACGGAAATCCACGTTTGAACTTGTAAACTATTTGTTTTTGTGGAGCCATCACATTCTGCTTGTATAAATGATGTGGATCATGGCAAAGAAAAATGTGCACTCAGTTAAAGTTTTAGAAAGCATTTTCTGAGACTTTCAGATTGAAATATTGATGGATCGTATAGCAGTGTGACTTTTGTCAGTGCCCTGTCATGGTCACTGGAAGTCATGAGCATTTCATTATCATTTTTTTTTTGTTTGTTTTAATTCATAAAAGCAAAGTTAGCAAATAAATATGGTTATCAATGTATCACTTTAATTACTGACATATCCAGGTTATTCAGGTTGATTAGATTCAGCCAATGCCTTATCTGCATTTTATAAGACATAGGGGTTGATTTACTAAAGGAAAATCCACTTTGCACTTGAAAGTGCACATGGAAGTGCAGTCGCTGTAGATCGCTGTAAATCTGAGGGGAAGCTCTGAAATTAGGGGAAGCTCTGCTGATTTTATCATCCAATCATGTGCAAGCTAAAATGCTGTTTTTTATTTTCCTTGCATGTCCCCCTCAGAACTACAGCATCTGCACTTCCATGTGCACTTTCAGTGCACTTGCAAGTGCAAAGTGGATTTTCCTTTAGTAAATCAACCCCATAGTATCTACCAGTATGTAATTTATGTCAATAATTATGGAGATGAGTTGGCAACCTTATGAATATATTAGTTCCTAAAATTGGCACAACATTTGCCACCTCCTATGTGTGTTTTTTTTTTCTGCAAAAAAATGTATGACTGAGTTGGTGGATTCAATCTGCTGTGTAGGTAACTTTCTACAGTTGTGATATCTATTCTACAGCGCTGTCACTTTAAAGTGATTCTAAAGGCAGAAGGTTTTTTATTTTAATGCGTTCTATGTATTAAGATAAAAAAACATTCTGTGTGCAGCAGCCCCCTTATACTTACCTGAGCCCCATATTGATCCAGCTATGTTGCACGGGAGACTTGACTGGCAGGGACTCTTCCTCCTAATTGGCTGAGACAGCAGCGGAGTGCCATTGGCTCCCTCTACTGCCAATCAAAGTAAATTAACCAATGAGGAGAGAGAGGGGGCAGGGCCTCGGCTCTATGGCTGAATGGACAAACAGCGGCTCTATGGCTTGGCTTGGGTGCCCCCATAGTAAGCTGCTTGCTGTGGGGGCACCCAGCAGGGGGGAGGGGCCAGAAGGGCTAAAGAGGGACCCGAGAAGAGGAGGATCCGGGCTGCTCTGTTCAAAACCACTGCACAGAGCAGGTAAGTATAACCTGTTTGTTATTTTTAAATGAAAAAATCTAAGGCTTTAGTATTACTTTAAAGCTCCATGTATTGTATCCAGACTGCTGCTGTTTATTGAGTGCCCCTATCCTAGTCACTTGTCAACAAACACCTCTATATCTTTAAAGGACTCCACAGCGCTGTCCTTTAAAGATATATATCCTCCAAATGAGCTCTATATAATAAAGTAAATAGTTCAAGTCATGGATGAAATCATATATACATTTGTGCAGTGAATATAATAAACCAACATAAAAGTGCTACTATTATAAGTCCAAACAGTTCATCTGTGAGTTCCTTCCAATGAAATAGCTTAATTTAAAGTGCTTTACACATTCTTCATAAAGTGCTCCAAACATAAAGTGCTTCAGTGCAGCTCCTATGACTTTCCAATGCTTCTTACAACACTGTGATTTATAGCACTCACCAGATATTATTGATTTTTCAGCTACAAAATCTCCAAAGGCATATGGATATTACCCTCCTGGGTCTCTGCAAGAAACAACCAACTCCTTCTCTCCTTAGCTGCTCCACTATTCCACCACTCTTCTTAGTTACTTTGCACAAAATCATTTATCTTAAGATTTCATAAAAGGAAACAGAAGGGGAGCCCACATAGCATAATTCCATTTTATTTAAAATAAGCCATTAAAACAATTCCATTCCACTCACATGTAAGCATTAGTAAGATCGCATATAGGACCAGAAAGCGCCGCCGCAACGTGCGTTCCACTGCCCGGAAATGATGTCACCGGTTAGTCCCGCCCCTTTCTACAGTTAACAAGAAATGAAGTTAAAGCACCCCTTGTGTTTGATGTAATTATTCTTTCCAATGTCGGCTAAGTGTTTAAAAAAAATCCTTTGTAAATATTGTTTGTAATAATTTGTGTCTATGAAGGGAGCCATATTTGCTTATTGCATACTCAGGCTTTCCTTCCTGCTTTGCGGTGCCACACAATGGCTGTGCTTTACTGTTCCTTCTGAAAATCCAAGTCATTGATCCAGCCTTATTATTAAACACAAAAAGTTGCCAATGAGTACAGCACAGCAGCTAATTCACTGTTAACTTCCTTATGTAGTATCTATGACTGGGTTTACACCTACTGTAAAAGACAAGTTCATTTTTTGGGGGAAAAACTTACTAGGCCATCCACCCTAGCCTCTTAACCAATATAGGTTAGAATTCCTCCCCACCCAGGCGACACTTTTAAGTTCTCTTTCAAAATTTGGATCTGCTTTTGTGATTTGCACTGTGGTGCCTAGGAGAACATGGCCATGATTCTTGTTTGTGGTTCCTAGCTACAACTACATAACCATGCGAACAAATAGATCATTTTAAAAGCTATTTGACAGGTCTAATCATTATGGTAAACATTTGATTTGGGATTTAATGATAAGGATACTAGAAAAACACAACTTGTAAAATCAGTTCCTACCCTGAAATTAATTTTCCACTGTCAGTCATTTTTAGTGTGATCTTAGCACCAAAAGTACACATAGGTTACTCAAATATAAGCATCTGGTGCAATCACCATTATCATACAGAGTATTCGGTTTATTAAGAAACTTAGAATTTTTAACAGGAAGCAATTGCTATTTAAGGTACATATAGTCTGGCTTAGAGGTCAAGGTGCTAAGATCCTAATGATGTGCTACTGTCTGGCGGCTATCATTAGTCTCCCAAATGAAAAGGACTGATTTAGGGAAAGGTATGTCAAATGCTATACAGTAATACTTTGGCTGATATACCATCATGTTTTATTTTGAGAATGAGCAGCACACACATAAATAATTGGACCTGGTTACAGATGATTCCTGAAGGATTAACTAGTCTCATATGCTTCCTCAACATATAAATTTCATCACCTTAAATAACTGCAAGGTACACTGTACTATTTGCAGACACATTTGAGTATTTCTAGAAAAAAAGCAATAAACACGTGATTATAAATAATTTGAACATCCATACAAACAGGAAAAAGCATCCATATACTGCACTACTTGTACCCACTGAACAGTAGTTATAAGAAAATAAATAATATAAAACACAATTTAAACATTGACAGGTTTTAACCTTTATAAGAAGCATCTTGGATCTCTGTTATGAAGTTACTTGACAAGGCCATTATCCATTCTTTTGTCAGCAGCACCTTTCTAAAGTGTAATCTAATGGATGATCTCTTCTTGTTACTGGGTCAAGAATGATTGCAATTTATCTCAATTTGTATCATGAGATGACTATACTTTTTAGCAATCACACCTAATTACAGTCGTTATGTATCATCAATCAGATAAGAGAATGTTGTGCATGAACATATTACCCTTGGCTTCATCTTCATTACCAGTGAAACATGACATACATAAGGACACGTTAAGATATCATATGTGGAAATAATGGTGCAACCATACAGTATGTGTGTATATATATATATATATATATATATATATATATATATAGCGGGTAAAATAAGTATTGAACACGTCACCATTTTTCTAGGTAAATGTATTTCTAAAGGTGCTATTGACATGAAATTTTCACCACATGTCGTTAACAACCCATGCAATCCATACATACAAAGACAAAATGGAATGACAGAGGGGGAAAAGTATTGAACACATGAAGAAATGAAGGTGAAAAAAGGCATGGAAAGCCAAGAAATCGGAAAGCTGAAATCTATCAGTGCAAATAAATATCAGCTGGTTCAGTCTCAGCCAGCAGCCCATAAAAAGGTGTCTCCTTACAAAGGTGTCACACAAGAAACATCTCATGATGGGTAAAAGCAAAGAGCTCACTCAAGACCTTCTCAACCTTGTTGCGAAACATACTGATGGCATTGGTTACAGAAGGGAGAAAATATCCCACCAATCACAGAAAGATTTTGACAGTCACCACATCCCTAAATAGAAGAAAGAACAAACCCCCCTGGGAAAATTGGGACTTTAAAAGTGACTGACAAACCAATGATGTAGAATACAAAAATATATTTTTTAAATTTAACACATAATAATAAAAACTTGTTAATACATATATACTCTTTTTTTTTTTTTGTAATATATGTATCAACAAGTTTTTATTATTATGTGTTAAATTTAATAAATATATTTTTGTATTCTACATCATTGGTTTGTCAGTCACTTTTAAAGTCCCAATTTTCCCAGGGGGGTTTGTTCTTTCTTGGTTACAGAAGGATTCCTAAACTTCTGAATGTTCCAGTGAGCACTGTTGGGGCCATGATCCGGAAGTGGAAACAACATAATTTCACCATAAACTGGCCACAACCAGGTGCTTCTTGCAAGATTTCTAACAGAGGAGTGAAACAAATTATCAGAAGAGTTGTTCATGAACCAAGGAGCACTTGTGGAGAGCTTCAGAAAGACCTGGAATTAGCAGGTACAATTGTTTCAAAGGAAAACAATAAGTAATGCACTCAACTGCCATGGCCTGTATGCACGCTCACCATGTAAGACTCCATTGCTGAAGAAAAACCAAGCTCATTTAAAGTTTGCTGAACAGCATTTAGATAAGCCTGTGAAATACTAGGAGAATATAGTCTGGTTGGATGGAACCAAAATTTTACACTTTGGATGCCATAATACACACTGTGTTTGGAGGTCAAATGTCACTGCACATCACCCAAAAACACCATACCAACAGTGAAGTTTGGAGGTGAGAACATCATGGTGTGGGGCTGTTTTTCAGCATACGGTAATGGCAAACTTCATATCATTGAAAGAAAGATGAATGGAAAAATGTACCAAGACATTCTTGATAAAAATCTGCTGCCATCTACCAGGATGATGAAGATAAAATGAGAGTGGACTTTTCAGCAAGACAACAATCCCAAACACAAAGGAAAGCCAGGGAAACTCTCAACTGGTTTCAAAGAAAGAAAATAAAGCTGCTAGAATGGCCCAGCCAATCACCTGACTTGAATCCAATAGAAAATCTATGGAAAGAGCTAAAGATCAGAGTTCATAGAAGAGGGCCACGGAACCTTAAAGATTTGAAGACTGTGTGGAAGAATGGACCAAAATCACACCTGAGCAATGCATGCTACTAGTTTCTCCATACAGGAGACGTCTTGAAGCTGTCATTACCAACAAAGGATTTTATATTAAATAAATTTCAGTTAACGTGTTTAATACTTTTTCCCTGTGTCATTTTATTACACATGACTTTATTTTCTTATTTGTTTTGGCTTCTTTGTATGCATAGATTGCATGGGTTATTACCGACATGTGGTGAAAATTTCAAGTCAATAGCACCTTTAGAAATCTATTTACCTAGAAAAATGGTGACGTGTTCAATACTTATTTTACCCACTGTAAGTGTCTATATATATATATATATATATATATATATATACTGTATATCTATAGTAGCAATGACATAGAAAAAAGGTTATAACTCTCCATAAATCTTATTGGGCAATTGAAAAAAAATATGTCATGGTCTTTGCTTCTGTTTGCAGGTGCTGTACATAAAGTAAAGAGATGTTTTGCACATTTTGAAAGGCTTCCCTGACTACAGTCAGGAGCACAGTTGACATTGGAGCTAAGAAGGGGGATCAGTGGCTCCAAGTTGGAACAGAGAAATAACAAATAGCACAGAGGTTAAAAACGGCAGTGCGGTTCACAATGAATAAGCAGTAGGAAATCAGATAAAAAAAGAGAACATCAAATTTTGCGAATGTGAGTAATAGTATGGTAATGATAACAATATGGTAATGAGTAATGATATAGTAATCTTCACATGCATGGGGTAGTGACAAGTCACTTAAAAAATTACCCTTCAACTGCACAGGTAGCTAAGCAGCCAGAACTCTGGAAATCTAAGCATGTCCTACTCTATGACACTACTATGTTCAGGAGCTGATTTTAATTTTTTGTGTTAGTGGAAAGTCAATAAAAAAAAAAAAAAACATTGTATGCTTGTAAGGACCTGAATCTTCACTCTTAATTTGATTTAATAATGCAGTCTTCTCTCAGCATAGGTGTTTGTGTGCTCTTATGCACTTTTATTGTCAGTTTTGGGCAGAAAGGACCTCATAGAGCAGGCATGTCCAAAGTCTGGCCCGCGTACCAATCGCGACCCGCATTCCGGTTTCCGACGACCCGCCGGGGCCACAAAATATATATATGCTGCCTGCTTTGGAGGGGCGGGACGAGGGCCGTACATACAGGAGAATTTCTTGTTTACACGGCGGCCTCTGTAAAAGGAAGTCCCATCTCCTGCGCTGGCATTGGACCACTGTTCTGTCCATCATAGGAGGGGGGAGTTTCTCCTGTATGTCTGTTGGCGCTCGTCCTGCCCCCCTCCCTGTCTCCTCCAAGGCTGCAGATGGGCATGAATCAGGCTGCATTGATGGCAATGGTGACTGCATTCATGACAATGGGGGTGCTGCATTCATGACAATGGGAGTGCTGCATTCATGGCAATGTGGGTGCTGCATTCATGGCAACGTGGGTGCTGCATTCATGACAATGTGGGTGCTGCATTCATGGCAATGTGGGTGCTGCATTCATGGCAATAGGGGTGCTGCATTCATGACAATGTGGGTGCTGCATTCATGGCAATGGGGGTGCTGCATTCATGGCAATGGGGGTGCTGCATTCATGACAATGTGGGTGCTGCATTCATGGCAACATGGGTGCTGCATTCATGACAATGTGGGTGCTGCATTCATGGCAACGTGGGTGATGCATTCATGGCAATGGGGGTGCTGCATTCATGACAATGTGGGTGCTGCATTCATGGCAACGTGGGTGCTGCATTCATGGCAATGGGGGTTCTGCATTCATGACAATGTGGGTGCTGCATTCTTGGCAACGTAGGTGCTGCATTCATGGCAATGGTGGTGCTGCATTCATGGCAACATGGGTGCTGCATTAATGACAATGTGGACGCTGCATTCATGGCAACGTGGGTGCTGCATTCATGGCAATGGGGGTGCGACATTCATGGCAATGGGGGTGTTGCATTCATGGCAGTTGGGGTGCTGCATTCATGACAATAGTGGGGCTGCATTCATGGCACTTGTGAGGCTGCGTATGGGTGCTGATTAGGCTGCATTGCTGGGCACTGACCCTTATTTTGCTTCAAAGTTATTTATTTAAAATTTAAGATTTTTTCCTGAAACTTCCCTCTTATAGCGAAGGTGCGTGTTATAAGCTGATAAATACGGTATATCCAAATAACACGCCCAAGCTCATCTCCTTACCACACACAGCCACAAAGGCAAGGGAATTCTTGTTGGGCAGTGTATTAGTGCTCGGAGGAACACACTTAGACCGAATTTTAATAGTTTAAAGAATGTGAGGCAAAACGGTCGGCCCTCACGCATGTTCACTTCATCAAATCTGGCCCACTTTGAAAAAAGTTTGGACACCCCTGTCATAGAGGTTGGTATTTCCTGCCTGAGCCTAGTGCTGATAATTGATATTCATATATATATTTGTGCTTCTGGAGGGCCATAAAACTGTCAATTAATGAAGCCTTTTAGTTTGTTTTATGTATTCCTGACAGTACATTTGTAATATAACAGTTTCAAAAATGCCTGTTCTCAATACTGAAATTAGGCAAGAGTTAGAAAGACCCCACAGCTGGCTCTGACGAGGAGAGACCACAAGTAAATAACTGAAAACCAAGTAATGTCATTCAGGTGCTTGTTGCTGATATTCAACAATCCTGTGTGTTTCACACAGTGGATAAAATTCATTGGTGTATTTTTTTCCAAGTCTTGCTGCAGATGGCATTTCAGAGCATGAAGGCTGCTCTTAACAAAGCATACAAGCTAAAAAATGCATTATCTAGTGTTTGCTTGGCATGGCATGCATGCCTGCAATAAAATAAATGTCAATAACAACCGCTAAGTGGAAACAGGTTTTAAGTGTGCATTACCTATTCGATAGACTGTTTAGAATGACTGTGAAAGGTTTGCTTTATTCATGAAAGACTTTTTGTCAAGTAATCCATGTTGAACTTGTGGCTGGAGGCAACAATTGAATATAAAAATGGGGACTTGAGACCAAAATTTTGGAAAAATCTGTGGAGCTGAAATATGATGCTGAGGATACAGTAACTACAAAGCCACATTTTAACCGTGTGAATGGGGCATGTAATATGAAATGTTTTGCAGACGTTTGCTATGACTGGTGCTGGCACGTTAAACATTTTGCATCGATGCAGAACAATCTTGAAACATTTCCAGATGATTGTTGCCGTTTGAAACATCTTGAGTTCAGATAAAACACATGTCTTTGAGGAAACAAGTTCTTCGTAAACAGATTAGATGTCAACACTTAAATTGATTCAAGTTTTGAAACAGACGCTATTTCAGTATGGGCTGATAAATGTAATTCTATTACATTTGCCGTTCAGTTGTGCTGGCAGAGATTTGCTGGATGAACACCTTAGTCACTGAAAAGTTCAAAGGAAAAATCTATGAAAATCTCAAAGGGTAAAATACAGTATAAGCAAGTAACTTTGTATGCATATATAGTTTCCTATAAATATATGTAGATAGGTTTCAAGAAACAGATGGGTCAGAACATGAATAAGCCTCTTTGTATTCCAGCCACCACAGAGCAGATTTGAACTGTGTACCTAATTGTGCTCGCCCAGTGTTATTAGGACAATGTAGGCCCTGGTACAGTAATGACGGCATTTTTAGTTTTAGCATATTGGTATTGACATCTTCTGCATTTTGTCTGTGTGGCGCCCCCTGATCCTGTCCCTAGGGAATGGCAGAGAAAGTCTCCAAAAGCAAAACAGATTTCAGTAACCGGAAGAACCTGAAAGGCATGGTTTGATAATATGCGTTAGTGAAGGTAACTGATTTAAATTGAAGTGAAATGGAACTGTGCTGTCTTTAACCACTTGAGTCCTGGGTGCCATTTTGGTGCTGGGGTTACATTTTTTGGTCCCTGAGTCATTTCACGGCATTACATGGTCTCTTTGTCTATAACTGGTCTCGGTAGAAGTTAATGTGCGAGTTGCTAGCTGTCACGGTAATGATCGGCTTCTGGGCTTGTGATCCTGCTACAGAGTGTAACTCAAGGCTTTCTCATTGTGTTTAATCAGGACATGCTCTAATGGTATTGAGCCTTTCTGTGAGCTCTAGAGACCCTGCCTATATCCCTTTAGGTACAGATCGCTTTAGCTTTTTATTTTTAAAATCAAAATTTAGTTATTACATTTTTATCACAAAAAGTCAAGGTATTTTCCGATTTAGATCAAATGTTTATATATTCTTTTCAGCTGCAAAACGCTCAACTCATAATTTTTGGATATTTTAAGACATCATACTACAGGATAAGAAAAGCTAAAAATCAATTGCTCAGCATCATTCATCTTACTTTCTCTGTGCCCAGCCTACATTTGGGCTTTATAGTAATTTCAAATGAAACCACTGTGAGGTAATACTATATGCTGCATTATGGATGTTTAAGTGTAAACACTAAATAGCTATCTGCTTAAAATAAAAGCCAGATAATGTCAAGGAAAGATATAGCGATTCTGGTAAACTTATAATACATTTTAAAAAGTTTACACTGGTATTTTATATTATTATCTGCATTTTCGTAAAACCTAATTTTATGAACAACCATTAAATATAGGGTGCTTCCATGCTTCACTCTTTGCAATGCATGATGCATTGTCTAATAAGATTGGCCATCAGACTCAGGGCAGCCACTGGCGGTCCCACCGAACCTGCCTACTGGCCATCCCACCGAGTCCTTCAGTGCACCCACTTTTATTTTAACACTTACAACTTAACGTTTAAAAATGAAAAGTGTATTCCAAGTCATTAACCCTATATATTAAGCAAAGACACGGCCCAAGGGACATCTCCATATATTCAGAAAATAGACATCTCCATATATTCAGCAGACAGCTCAATCCAGCAAAGAGACATCCCCATATATTCAGCAAGGATACATCTCCATTTATTAAGCAAAGAGAATTCCCCATATATTCAGCAAAGAGACATATTCATACATTCAGGAAAAAGACAGCCCAATGCAGCAAAGAGAAAACCCCATCCAGCAAAGAGACATCCCCATATATTCAGCAAAGAGATGTCCCAGTCCAGCAAAGAGGCAGTCACAGGACAGGCCCACATCCAGCAACATTGCCAATCTATTTACCAAAAATGTGATGTCTAACAGCTTGTCTCCAGTCCACAGAGAGCAGTCAGTCCGGCAGGCAACATGCAGTGCAGCTCTCATTAGAGACTGCATAAATACTAAAGGAGATGGTCAGAGACTGCAAGAATACTACAGGAGATGATCAGAGACTGCAGACATACTACAGGGGATGGTCAGAGATTGCAGAAATACTACAGGAGATGGTCAGAGACTGCAAAAATATTTCAGGAGATGTTTAGAGACTGTGAACGTACTACAGGAGATGTTTAGAGACTGCAGAAATATTACAGGAGATCGTCATTGACTGTGAACATACTACAGGAGATTATCAGAGACTGCAGAAATATTACAGGAGATGGTCAGAGACTGTGAACATACTACAGAGAATGGTCAGAGACTGCAGACATACTACAGGAGATGGTTAGTAACTGCAGACATAATACAGGAGACGGTCAGAGACTAAAGACATATTACAGGATAGGCAGGCCTAGCAACCAATGGTTTTCAGGCAGCACTAAGTTGGAAGACTGGTAAATCTACAAGGGGGAAACCAGTTAATATGGCCCTGGTGGTAGTTCCGCCACTGATGCAGCTCAAGGGGCAGCTTGAAACAATAACTAGGCCCAGGGCAGTTGCCCCTTTTGCCCGCGTAAAGACGACCCCCTACATTGAAATTGGCTGCCCCCCCTGCCACGAGTAGCTGTACACCTGTTGACTCAGTCCCATAAATAGATAGGGAGGGGTGCCTCTCCTCTTAGTTACTCAGGTGTATGCACACAACAGACTACCACTTCCCTTCTGTTGGCTGCCAAATAGTAAATCTTTATGTGCAATATTTAATTGTTATCTAAGTAAAATAACAGGTAAAGGGGTTGTAAAGGCAGAAGTTTTTTTTATCTTAACGCATTCTATGCATTAAGATCAAAAGCCTTCTGTGTGTAGCAGCCCCCTAATACTTACCTGAACCCCATCTTTGTCCAGCGATGTCCACGAGTCCCTCGGCCGTTCGGGACTCTCCTCTTGCCTGAGACACAGCCGCGGCACCATTGGCTCCCGTGGCTGTCAATAAAAGTCAGTTAGCCAATCAAAGGAGAGAGGGGTTGGGCCAGAATGGCAGCTCTGTGTCTGAATGGACACACATAGCTGCAGCTCAGCTCAGGTGCCCTATAGCAAGCTGCTTGCTGTGGGGGAACTCGACAGGAGGGAGGGGCCAGGAGCAGCAAAGAGGGACCTGAGAAAAAGAGGATCCAGGCTGTGCTATGCAAATCCCCTGCAACAGAAGAGGTAAGTATAACTTGTTTGTTATTTTTTTTTTAAAGAAAAAAATAGACTTTACAATCACTTTAAGCAATTTTATAAATGTTACGTTTTTACTCCTACAGCTATAAGTACAGCATGCGCAACTTCCCCTGAAAACATTTAATATTATAAAATGCTTTTCAAAAATCAGATTAAATTGCATTTTGGTTCAGCAGTCATTTAATTGTAATTACTTCTGCTACATTTTAACATATGACAGAATAACAAAAATAGATGTAAGTGTCATTGCTGAAGCATATTTCTGCTTTTTAGGCTTCATGCACACTGGTTTATTGTAAACGCTGTTTCTCGTGACAGGAGAAAATCAACGTTAAAAATTTATCTAAGCTACATTTTTTCAAACCAGTTTCTGTAAGTTTAGTGCAGCCTTTCTCAACCTTTTCAACACAGAGGAACCCTGGAAATAATTATTCGGGCTTGGGGGAACCCCTGCTAAAAATGAAAAATCTACAACTCATCATACATTAGTGTAATGGTCAATGAGAAGAATGCTTCTTACACTTGTGGTTATTGGGAAGAATTACCCCCTTACAGATAACTAAAAAGATCAATGGTGTCATTGAGAGCTTACCTGAGAGGCAGAAATTGACCATTGCTCAGGGAACCCCTAGCAACCTCTAGAGGAACCCAAGGGTTCCACGGAACCCTGGTTGAGAAACCCTAGTTTAGTGTTTCTTCTGCATTCAGGAGTGGAGTTTTGACTGCCTCTAAACTCTGCTGCTCCTATATTGGTTGACTGTACTTCAGCCACTTGCTATCGGGTGTTTATAATGAATGGAATCACACCTACAGTATATCCTAATTTAGTTCAAGCATAGTGCCTACACTATAATAGTATCAGGGTTGTAGGTTACCTTAACGTGACTTCATTTCCAAGAAGCTGACTTTATCACATACTTGTATTTATTACACTGCCCATTCCTTATCAGATAATATCTGAAAAAATGTATTTATAACATAACTGGACCATTTATGAGCACCATTAGTTTTTGATATATTTACCAGTGGCAGGTGGTGTTTTTTTTGGGGGGGTGGGCAGCAAACAACCCCCCCACCACCACCAGTCGCTGTCCTTACCCTGGATGCGGGCGGTGAGAGTGTGGCAGGCTCGGGAAAAGCTGCTCCGGTGTCCTCTCCTGGAGTAGCTTCTGCGGTGTCTCCTCTCTCCTCCTCCCGGCGCTAGACATCCAATAGGATCGCCTGACGTTTTGGTCAATCGGGAAACAGGTTTCATACCTGCTTCCCGATTGGCTTGGAGGAGGATCAGAGTTGCAACAGCGAATATTCTTTCGCTGTTGCAACACACCTGTGTGGCCTCCAGATGCAATGCTCTGCGTCCCGAGTCCACCCTATTTTGAAGCCTATTAGAGCCTATGGCTCTAATCAGGTTCTTCAAAAAAACACTGGCCGCTATAATTCATATGAATACATGAATTAACAGCACTGGCAGAAATTTAAACATCAACTTAATAATGTGCTCAAAAGTATTGACCGTGACAATATTATCAAAATATATACATATATAATGAATAAAGTGCTAAGTGCTCCAAATTAAAGTGCTTTGTGGTTCAGGATAAGGTGTTTCAAGTGCCGCACTCCCCTCTTGTGACCCCACTCATCTGGGGTGATCTGGTGCATATAAACTGGACTCTCAGAGAAACTTCCATACGGGCATTCACGTGGATGGACCGAGTTAGATCAATCATAATGGGAAACAGAGAAAAGCCAATAGTGAAGTACCGCTGGTACTAAATAAATTGCGCAATTAAACAATGCCATTCACGAGACAGCTCTGTAAAATAGGCATCAGTAAATTCCGGGTTCACCGCTGGACGGCATGCTTTCTACGGATAGTGAAAGTTGCATCACTGGTTCGTGAAACAGGAAATACGTTGATGCGTTTTGCCCCTCCTCCAGGGCGTCATCAAGGACATAATTTCACGGGAGCAGTGTTTAGGCTGCATTGCTTATTACCTATAACTGTAATGTGGGCAGATAACATCAAATAAAATACTGTGAGCAGTTTCACTGAGAAGAGAGCTGTTTAAGAGGCTGCAGGGGTTTGGTTTGAACTTGGCATTTGCCAAGAGTGGCACAATCTGAGCTGGGGTGCAGTGGCTGGGAGCAAAGTGCTGTGGGTGAGGTGGTGACAGGGAAACTCAGGGAGTATGATTGGGATCAGGTTATGTTGTGTTTACAGGGGACAGGTGAAGGACTGCAGGCCCTTGGGACAGTAGTGGTATGGAGGGCTTGACTGATTGTGAGCTTGCACTGTACCTTTGTGACCAAAAACCTTGTGTGTGAGCCGCTTAGGCTAGGAAAGGGTGCTAGTCCTGGTTCGCTGCTGTGAGTGCTGGCTAGGGAAGGATGGCTGGGGGTGGGAGCCCATCCCGGGTCCAAATGTCAATGTGTAGAAGTATGAGTATCCCTTAAGCTGCACACCAAAGCAAACCCACTCATAATTGTATGTGGCAACCTCAGCCTGAGCTCCCGCCTGGGAGAGGCCTGGCGGGAGCCCAGGCTGAGACTGCCATACACCATTACGAGTGTGGTTGCTTTGATGTGCGGCTTAGGGGGATACTCATACTTCTGCACTGTACCTTTGTTACAGTCCAATTGGGCAACAGAGTGAAAGAGGCTGGGAATTGGACATGAAATTTGGAAGACAATTCACTACTACTGTATACTGTATATATAGATACCTATAGTTAAGCAAGTAGCCAAGAAATAGTAGAATATACATCCAGCACCATTTTTTTTATAAAGCCCAATACACAAGCTATATAAAAATGCATCATAAATACAATGGCTTTTCTTGATCATATGTCATGAATTTCTTATTGAACAGACTCAACAAATACAATTTACCCTCTGCCCTATGCTATATTTTGTTGCATCCCATTCCTGCTCTTATATTATTGGATTTAAGAACAGAATAGGTACAGCAATTATGTAAGGATTTTATCCTAAAGGTAATTTAAAGAGTCCTAATCTGTATTTCCTGTGAAGGATTGGCTATAAAACAAAACACATGAAAGAATAATAAGGACCAAACATACAAGGTTCCTATTTACATTTACTGAAAACCTTTTGACCAAATTCAGTTTTACATGGTGTATATTATAAAACACTGTCACTTCTAAAGAGATGTAGATGAGTTTGATGTATTCGGTAAAAACAACTCTTACATCTACCTTAAAAAAACGAAAAAAAAAAACCCACGACGTGGTAAGCTTTACTATAGCAACACAGTGGTGGTGAGATTCTCTGTTAAAAATGAGTGGTCTTGTAGATTAGATTAGATTAGTAGATTAAAGTGGTTGTAAAGGCACAAGTTTTTTTTTTACCTTCATACATTTTATTCATGAAGGTAAAAAATCTTCTGTGTGCAGCAGCCCACCCAGCCCCCCCTAATACTAACCTGAGCCCCCTCTTGATATAGCGATGTCCACAAGAGCCTTACCTCTCCGCAAACTTGCACTACTGATTGGCTTTTGGCAGCAGCGGGAGCCATTGGCTCCCGCTGCTGTCAATCACAGCCAGTGAGCCCATCAGGAGACGGAGGGGTCGGGGCCGAGCCACAGCTCCGTGTGTGAATGGACACACAGAGCCACGGCTCGAGAGCGAGCCTGCTTGGGTGCCCCAGAGCAAACTGCTTGCTGTGGGGGCACCCGGCAGGAGGAAGGGGCCAAGAGCGCCGTCGTGAGACCCGAGAAGAGGTGAATTGGGGCTTTTCTGTGCAAAACCACGGCACAGAGCGGGTAAGTATAACATGTTTGTTATTTTTTTTAAATAATTTAATATTGCTTTAATATTGCTTTACGTTTTTTCGATATGCCCTATAAAATGTTTAAATAGACAATGCAATGTAGATCAGCAGATTTCTAGCTGTTAATCGTGTTATTTGAAATTTCTTCCAATATTGTATTATACTAAGCAGAAAAATCCTAATTCACTTCAGTTATCCAATCATGTGCAGATAAAATAAGTAAACAGGAATTTTCTTTTCATATGATGAAAAATTTAAGTAAACATTCATACAGTTTATTGTGTGAACGTTTTCAGCTCTCTTAGTAAATTAGCCCAATTGTCTCACCTTGGTTATTAATTATGGTATGCACTGCTTTAAAGTCTGTTCATATTACAGGTGTCTGGTAACAGTCATCTATCACTTAGGCTAGGTACATATACCGTATATGCAGTGTGGTACCGCACCTTGAGTTAAGGCATCCCATTTATTGCTACTTGCCTAACCAAAATGGTGCATGTACTTTTTCTGTAATGCAACACACTATACCATATGATAGTGTGTTACCATGCATTGTGGTGTGCTGCAATGCACCTGTGTTGGCAAGGTGCATGGGTGTGTTATCAAGGATGAATGGCACCTCAGCATACCAATGCACAACATGCACCTTTCCAGGGTGCACAGATTAGAACTGAGCCTTTTTGTTTCATTCATTTGTATTTGATAAGGGAATTTGGAAGTTAACTTTAGGAATGGTATGCACAAGCAATCATAACACATTACCTCACCCTACATTGTCACAGTTGAAACAAAATTATAATTGTTTTTAGGTCACTTCTATTTTTTATATAAACAATTAGTTATAAGGTTCACCCAGGCAATGCATTTACATAGCTAAAATAATGTTCTAAAAAAGAGCATGACGTCTTTAATAGCCAGCAAGGTAAAGGGAGGAAGGGAGAGAAGTCACTACTCTCACTCACTTGTGTTCACTAAATTTCAGCTTGTGCTACTGAACTCTTTAAACATTGGGCTCTTTTCAGAAAAGCAGATAGGAATAGATAAGTAAATATGCAAAGACAGCTGCTCCACCTGACTGCTGCATACAAGAATGCAAAATATTTACAGTATATGTAATATTACATTTTTACCCAACTAAAGGAAAAATATTTTTTCAAAACATAAAAAATTCCCTTTAAAATCAATAGAGCTTAAAAACTTTTAAGGTGGAAAACATGCGATACTGGCGTGATTCATGGTTACAGTGCATATAAAATGTATTACAAGTTCACCTAAAGGGTGTTGCGGCTTAATTAGAAAGGGACATGGAGGAGCAATTTACCTATGAGAAAAATTATTCCCCCCTCAGAAGAGATGATTAGAATATTTATACAAGATGATAATTATAGCATTGAATCCATATAGTCCATATAGTAAATGTGGTGCTAAATTATGGTCATTACAATTAATAAGGGACACTTCTCTGTATGTGGAAAGGCTTCTTTACTAAGAGCTGTGCAAATGTAGAAGAGACTTCTATGGGAGCTAGTTCAAGAAAACTCTGGAGATTGTTTATAAAAGGTTGGATTTTTCTTTTGTAAAAAATGCACAAAATGTAATAATTTTAAGGAATATCACTAGGATGTTCTTTCAGTGAGTATCCCATTGCCTTGAGGGACCAGGAATGCTTTTGTGTCTCTATTAGAGCAAATTGGACCACACCAATGCCTTCCTCTGAACCTGTTCCAGGTTTAGGGTTCTGAAGATGCAGGTTTTTATTGATTTTTGTCTTTTAGTTGAACTTAATGAACGTGTACTTTTTTCAACCGGACTAACTATGCAACTATTATCAGCAAGGAATTGTTATGCCATGGTTTTGCCCACTTAAGGCTTATTCAAGAATGTAGGATCAGACTTGCTAAAAACTAGAAAATCCCTTTTGGAGAAAAAATATACAGTCCATTAAATGAGAAGGAAATATTTAATCGGCCCTTATACCTATGAAGATTCAGCAAAAGGTAACAGTGTGACAGAATGTTCATTTTACCTTGATGCTATATATATTAAATTTCACTTACTGGGCTTAGTTAGAATTTGAATTTGTGATAAATTATTAAGCTAAGTGCACATACTCCAATGAACCAATTTAGATCATTTGAATAAGCAGTACAAAGAATTCATTATGAGTTCATTCACTCATCTCTACACTTAATTGACTAGTGACAGTCAGATGCTATTTCAAAACCCAGGTCACATAATAGAGAGACTAATAATAAGTTCTTGATGAGGCTGGCTGGGCAGTCATAAAGAGACATTGGATGTTTTATACAGTATAAATATTGCACAGTGACAATTAACAGAATAAATGATTACAGAAATCTCATTAATGGAATTATCATTATCTTTCCTTTATGGCATGTACTTTATATGAGGGGGTGGAAAGAGGAGGCGACAGTAAGATCTCCTTGAAAGATAATAATTCAGTTTAACTATTAAATGGGAATTATCTGAAAGCTCAAATGAGTAACAGCTTCACAACTTTTATTAATGGCTAAAATTGTTGATATGTTCAACACCAGAATGTAAAAATGCTAGAAAGATACAGCATACAGTAATCAGTAAGCGCTAACTCTACACAGAAATGCTTGAGCATTGTCAGAATGGTCCTACATTCACAACTATCCCTATCCTACACCCTCACCTGCCAGGATCTACATACCTGCTTGATTTTTTAATAGGTATTTCAGTGCTGCTCATATTATTACATCTACTACTAGTACTACTACTATAGACATGAATAATAGTCATTTGTTCCTAGTTGAGCAGTAGCGGTATGTGGATCCAACACACATCCTTGGCCAAATGTTATCAAAGGGGAAAATATTATAAAGCATTAAACACATTTTCTGACTGCTATTCTTTCTTCTGAGATAAGTTAGCATTTGGAGATTTCTAACGATTTATTCATTCTCCCTGTTGGGTATACAGTAAAACCTTGGTTTGAGAGTAACTTGGTTTAAGAGCGTTTTGGAAGACAATTTTTTTTTTTAGATAAAGTGACAAGTAGCGTCATGTCACAACTGAGTATAAAAGAGAAGAGAGGCACCTCTAAGTGTTGCAATATGGTTACATTTAATGAAGGTACAACATTTAGCAACTCACATGGTTGATGATTAAAACAGGCATATCTAAGTATGCAGGCATCCGGGGTAAAGCTGTCCACATGACCATCCTCCACACCGCCATCAACGTCATCTATTCCATGCTGCGCTCCACAAGCTGTTCAAGCCTCTCTTTCAGATCGCTCTACTGCAGGGTAGTCTTCCCGGTCACGATTGTAGACTGACAGCCGTGGGAGCCAGCGGTGTGGAGGAAGGTTTATGTGGACACCCCGGATGCTCGCATACTTAGATGTGCCAGTTTTAACCATCAACCATGTGAGTTGCTAAATATTGTAACTTCATTAAAATTTAACCATATTGCTACACTTAGAGGCACCTCTCTTCTCTTTTATACTCTGTAGCTCCTGCTGGATTTTGCTTCTAATCCCCTTGTGGAGGCTTCCAATTGTGGATGGACATTTTATAGTTACACAACTTCACTTCACATTGGTATACCGTATATACTCGAGTATAAGCCGAGATTTTCAGCCCTTTTTTTTTGGGCTGAAAGTCCCCCCCTCAGCTTATACTCGAGTCAGCGAAATTGAACATTGTAAATTGTACCTGAAGGCTGCGGCGTCCATCGTTTAAAACTCGCGGTCTCTTCCTGGTCTCTTCCGTGATAGGCGGAACTGTGTCTGCTGAGAATCGCCTATCACGAACATTCTCTCATCCTCAGTTTCCCAGCAGACGTCTGTGATTGGCGGAAACTGAACCAGGGATGGGTGAGAATGAGAGAACATTCGTGATAGGCGATTCTCAGCAGACACAGTTCCGCCTATCACGGAAGAGACCAGGAAGAGACCGCGAGTTTTAAACGATGGACGCCGCAGCCTTCAGGTACAATTTACAATGTTCAATTTTAATTCTAGGGGCACAGTGAGGATGGGCACAGTGAGGATGGGCACAGTGAGGATGGGCACATGTGAGGATGGGCACATATGAGGATAGGAACAGTGAGGATGGGAACAGTGAGGAGGGGAACAGTAAGGTGGCAATGGGCTTAGTGAAGTTGCAATGGGCACAGTGAGTCGTGCAAATGGGCATTGTTGACCCTCGGCTTATACTCGAGTCAGTAAGTTTTCCCAAGTTTTTGTGGTAACATTAGGTACCTTGGCTTATACTCGGGTCGGCTTATACTCGAGTATATACGGTAATCTTTTTATATAGACTATAAACTGAAAGACCTATGAATAAATGGTTGTGGAACGAATCATCTGAGTTTCCCTTATTTTTTTTTTTTTTTTTTATAATTATTTTTTATTGAATTTTTTAACACATACAACACACACAGCTTAGGCACCTACAGTACAGAAAAAGAGCATGTACAGAAAATCAATACAATTTGCAATGTGAACCCAACAATAGAATGCATAGCAATGGAAGGGTACAACAATACCGCCCAAGTAAAATCTAGGAGGGCATACAGTATGATAAATCCGCTAAACAATAAAAAAAAATAAAAAAAAAAAAAAAACTATCAGAAGTCATCGGAAGAAAAGGAAGGTATAAGAGAAAGGCAAGACCTCAACATGATGACCTGGGTCACCCCCAACTCACTAAGCTGTTTCGGGCTCAGCTAACCAAGTGCGCCAGACCTTGTCATACTTCAGTGGGCATCCCCGATTAGCATAAGTATCCTTGTATAGAGGAAGGCTGTTGTTCACTAAGCGTTTCCATTGTACCAAAGAGGGGGGGGGCAGGCTTCTTCCACTGCATAGCAATATTCTTGCGGGCATAGAAGAGCAGCAAGGTAATTAGCGTGCGTTTAGCAGAGGATGGTACAATGGTCTCAATGAGCCCCAAAAGGCACACCTCCATTGTCAGAGGCACAGCGACTAAAGCAACTTTGGTAACCAAATCAAGCACCTTCTCCCAATATTGCTGGACCTCTGGACATCGCCAGAAGATATGGGAGAAGTCGCCCGGTGAGGCGCCGCATCTCCAACACTCTGAGGAATGAGCAGGATCCATCCTGTGAAGTCTGTGTGGGGTGAAATAAGCCCTATGAACAATCTTGTATTGCACTAACCTGTCACGCATGGAGACTAGGGTGTGGAAGGGGAGGTCCCACACATCATCCCAGTCATCATTGTCTAACGTGGGTATATCAGTCTGACATTTAGTCCAGAGTTTGTCAAGAGGTGGAAGAGACACAAAGACCAAATACAAATAGAGATGTGAGGTGAGCTTTTCTTCACAGCTAAATCTAAGTGTCCTCTCCAGTTCCGACTGCGCCTCAATACATGAAGATTGTGGAAATTGCGCCGCAAATGCATGCGACAGTTGAAGATATCTGAATAGGAAATGGTTAGGTAGGTTGTACTGGGAGGAAAGGTGTGAGAATGGGAGTAAGGAGTTTTGAAACACTATATGTGACACTAATTTGATACCATATTTTGTCTACGCGTAGGGGTCGGGGATTTTGTATATGTGAGATAAGTTATGGTTCAACCAGATAGGGGCATTGGGGGAGATTTCAGACTGTTTACATTTCTCAATGGCTAATCCTGTTCGCCATGCCCGCAGGGTGGTAAGCATAGAGGGGGTCAGAGGATAAGGAGCACGAGGGTCCCTAAAAAGTAACAATTGAAGAGCTTCCAGCGAACCGACCACTGTTGCTTCCAGCACAGTCGACGAGTTTGTTCTGTCCGGCTGTAACCACCACGCCGCTGTCACCAACTGCGCAGAGAGGTAATACTTATAACAGTCCGGGAATGCCATGCCACCCTTCGTTCGCGGCCTCATTAAAGTCGTCAGTCGATACCTGGGAGGAGAGGGGCCCCATAGGAAGGAAGAAAAAATGCGGTTCAGTTTCTTAAGAAAGGACTTGGGCACCCATTGTGGGGAGTGGTGGAAAAGATACGTTCGTTTGGGAATAATCTTCATTTTTATGAGGTTAACTAGCCCCCATAATGACAGGGGCAGATTACTCCATGATTTAAGCTTCGTCTGGGACTCTAAAAGCACTGGGGTGAGGTTTAAAGATATAAAGTCCGAGGCTGATCCGGAGACATGCACCCCTAAGTATTTAAAGGAGTCCACCCACAGGAGGGGGCTATCAGGAGGGGAAGTGGACCTGGCCGCCGGATCAATCGGGAATAGGAGGGACTTAGACCAATTTACCCTAAGACAGGTGACCACAGCAAAGTTGTCCAGAATACTGAGCGCTCCCAGCAAGGACGGGCTGGCATCATTCAGGAAGACCAACATGTCATCTGCGTACAGGGCTACCCTCTCCTCCAGCAACCCGAGTCGGAGACCCTTGATGTGCGGTGAGGTGCGAAGTGCCTCCGCCACCGGTTCAATAGCGAGTGCAAACAAAGCTGGAGAGAGAGGGCAGCCCTGCCTCATTCCCCTGGCAAGCCCGAAGGGGACAGACAGTCCACCCCCCAAGCGCACCGAGGAAGTGGGGCATTTGTAAATCACCTGGAGCCACTTGATAAATATCAGAGGAAACCCCATCCTACGTAATGTTTCCCACAAAAAGGGCCACTCGACCGTATTAAAGGCCTTTTCTACGTCCAAAGAGGCCACTGCCCGGGATCCCATATTGAGGTGGTGAGCGTGTATGTTAGTGAACAGCCTTCTGAGATTAACATCTGTGGACCTACGGGGCATGAAACCCGTCTGGTCTGGGTCTATCACTGAGGGTAGCATGGGATATAACCGAAGGGCCAGAAGCTTGGTCAGAATTTTAAATTCAGAATTAAGTAATGCAATAGGTTGATAGGAAGCAAAGGAAGTGGGGTCCTTGGGAGCCTTATATATCAGTGTCAAGTAGGCATGGTACATAGAACCAGGCAGACCACCGTCCGCCAGACATACGGTATACAACTGTGCCAGCAGGGGTGCTAGAAGTTCCACATGAGCCTTATAAAAGTCTATCGGGAGCCCATCCGGCCCCGGTGCCTTGCCAGGAGGGAAGGACCGGATAGACTTTGTGACCTCCAAGGCCGTAAATGGTTGGACCAAAGACTCTCTGTCGTGGTCAGAGAGCCAGCCAAGCGCCAACGGATCCAACAGGCCGTTCAGCGACTCCGGCTGAAAATCTGAGGACAGACCGGACGAATACAGAGTGCCATAAAAGGAGTTAAACGTCTGTAGGATGTCGGAAGGGGAGGACACCGTCCCGCCCCCGGGGTCTGCAAGGTAGACACAAGGGTAAGGGGTTGGTCATGTTGTAACATCATGGCCAGCAGGCGGCCATTCCGATCACCTTGTTCAAAGGCCCTCTGTTTATCCCTATAGGAGTCGAGTTGCGTGACCTCAGCTAGGTGAAACTGTAGTTCCCTCTGAGCCGCCATCAGCAGATCAAAGTGAACAGGGGTGGGGTCATTACCATACGTAGTAGTGTGGTCATCAACAGTCTTCTGCAGTGCCAGACTTGCAGCCGACTGCTGTTTTTTAATGCTGGCAATAAAAGAGATATACTGTCCCCTCGTGAAAGCTTTGAAGGCATCCCATGTCGGGAGAAGAGGATTCCTTATTAATTTCCCAAAACTCAGACAGCAGGGGCGGCAGTTTGTCAGCAAGGTCAGGATGAGAGACCCATTGCGTGCCCAACCTCCAGAGCGCAGCGCTTCGCGAAGCCGGGGAGCGAAGCACCACCACCAGAGGACTATGATCAGACAGCCTGCTAGGCAGATAGGACGTCTCCAACACGTCCGCTAACAGTGCGGGGTTGGAGAATGCCAGATCTATCCGCGAAGCAGTCTTATAGGATGCCGAAAAACATGAATAAGTCCTTGTGGTAGGGTGCTTCCACCTCCAGACCTCTACCAGCCCCACCGCCTGAGCCCAGGCAGAAAGGTCCATACACTGTTTCTTAGGTGGGTTAGGTCTATCTAGGTTAGGCGACAAAATGGCATTGAAGTCTCCCATAACCAGAACCTTCCCCGGGCAGAAAGGCGAAATCTTTTCTAGAACCTCGTACAATATTGTGGATGAAAACGGGGGAGGGATGTACAGATTTATAATAATATATCTTACAGACCATAGCGTGAACACCACTATCACAAATTTCCCCTGGGGATCTGTACGGATACGCTAAAGGGCATGTACCAGTGCACCCCATGAGCAGCAAGATCTCGGTCACAGTGCAAGAAATACTGACAGAACCTAAGCAGAACACAAAACAGAACATTAAAAAAAAACAACATAAGAGCAAGGAATAACTAAATCCTTAAGCAAACTTCCCAGGCACGGGTGCCTATCCTACTATATCCCAGCCTTCCTCCAACAGGGGGAAGGTCTGGGAATAGTTTTTACCCAGAAAAGAACTTTAACTAAAGGGTGCTAGTGAACCCCTTAACTGGGGGCACTACATTACTGGTGCCAGTCCACCCACTCTGCCGACGGGTATTGTCTCTTCCGTCTTGTGGAAACAGGGAGCAGAGGGACGTGGGATATCGATCCCAAAAACCAGTGGCACTAAAGTCAGCGACTTGATATAACAGTGGGCAAGGGTGGGGGGACGTGAATCTCGACACAGCGAGAAGGGCTAAGCAATCCGTAGGGGGGGTTGTAGTTCCTACAACTATTGGGTACCTCCAAGAGAATGGAGAGTACCAGGCCTATCTCAACTCACAAAACACCAAACCGTGAGGGTCAGGTGCAAGTCACGTGTAAATGTGCATTCGTGTTTGCTCTGGTAATAGCCGAATGTTTGTAGGATGAATCAAACAAGGATATGGAAGATCCGTGCATCAGGTATTATGTACTCACAGGACAGTTTAGTAGGATACACCAGGCGATACACCAGGTGAGGGCGCAGGAAATCCGTGCAGTAGATCAGGGAATGGGTCTTCAACGTAAGGTGGTCAGCCAGTCATCAGCATCCGCTGGGTTGTCAAAGAATCAGATTGTTCCATCGTGTTGGACTCGCAGGTCGCTGGGGTAAAGCTTGCCATATTTTATGTTCTTATCCCTGAGCCGTCAACGGACATCGTTGAAGGTCTTCCTTTTCCACTGCAGATCGGCCGAAAAGTCGGGGAAAAGAGAAACAGAGGCGTTGCCGTATTTGAGGGTGGGATGTTTGCGGGCCTCAGAGAGAATCCTGTCTCTGTCTCGATAATTAAGGAAGCGTACCAAGAAGGGCCTGGGGAGGTTTCCCGGGATGGCGCAGCCAGTGGGCACCCGATGAGCCCTTTCAACCACATAGGTAGGAGAAACATCAGTGAGGCCCAGGAGGTTTTTAAAGAACTCCTCCGCGAATTCAGCCGGGCAGTCCCCCTCCTCCTTCCCAGTACTCGGACATTGTTGCGTCTGAGTCTGTTCTCAGCGTCATCAGATTTTGCGACAAGGGACTGTACCGTGCGCTGCAGCTCAGCAATGGAAGAGGCATGGGTGGCAGTAAGATCTTCGGTAGCGGATATCCTGGTCTCAGTTTCAGTCATCCTCCCCCTAATTTTGTCGAGGTCATCTCTGATAAGATTGCACTCCTCAGCAAGGTGATCGATGCGCACAAGCAGTGAGGTCTTGCACTGCTCGATCGCGGCAAGGATTGTGGCCGTACTGTCCTGCGATGGCGGGGCCAGCCCCGCCGCCAGAACCTCGCCAGGACCCATCTCCAAGTCTGCCAACAGGACCCGGAGTTGTCCAAGCAGTATTGGGTCTGGCTGCGGTGGAGGGGGATGCGGTTGCCGAGGGGATGTGCCGATCCCAGCTGCCCCGGAGGATTTTTTCCCCTTTTTGGAAGAGGGGAACATCTGGTGGGTCGCTAAAGGGGGGCCCCAACCGAGGAGCAGCACACTCCAAAATCAATGTCCTGTAGGCAGCAGAGGGTGGCTCAGATGGGTAGTGGGAAATAATCCCGGGAGAGCACAGTCCAGGCAGATAGTCAGCAGGTACAAACGGCCCCCCAGCACACAGTAAACAGCAATGCAGAGTCAGTTCAGGAAGGGTGGCCGGCAGAGAGTGCACTCAGGACATGTCCAGAACAGGGGGATACAGGCAGAGAATGGCAGAGTCACTAGGCCCCTGGGCACCTCCAATGGCCCACACAGATTAGTCCCCACAGATCAGCACACCAGGTCTCTACAGGGAGGAGGATGAGTGGCGGGGCTGTGGGATCCGCGCCCGCGATTCACGGTCCGGACGGCGCACTACCGCAGGGTAGCCGCTCAGGAAACAGCGGTGTACGGCAGGCTCCACCAGGCCGCACTAGGCCGCGGCCGCTGCGAGCGCTCCCCGCGGCTCAGCAGGCCATCAAAACACGCCAGGCAGTGGAGGGGGTAGGCAGGAGGAAGGAGAACAGTCCAGGGGATGTAGGATGGCCTCTTACCCCACTATCAGGCGAGGATCAGCTCTCTCAGGTCAGGCACAGGCCAGCAAGATGGCGGCGGCTGCAGGCAGAGTCCTGGATGGTTTCACGGGCGTCCACGACCGAATCCCCACTCAATACTTGGTCAGGGCCCAGCAAGGGACAGAGAGGAACAGGTAGGCAAGGTGGCTTGAGCTGTAAAGGCCAGTAGATGCATGGATGGCAAAGGATTGTGTTAAAGATACCCGGAGCTCCTCTCTAACACGTCTGCCGCCTCTCACATCCGGACACGCCCGATCTGAGTTTCCATTATTTCTTATAGGGAAATTTGCTTTGATATACAAGTTTCCGGAAAAATTTATGCTAGCAATCCATGGTTTTACTGTATATGTAATCATGAAAACAAATATGATTACTTAGAGAACCTCTGCCCATAGATGTCTCCCAGTGGTAATAATCCCTGCACATCTGACTATTCTATTGCTTAATTATCATTTCAATGTTATATATATAAATGGAGGTAAAAGCTTTAAAATAATCATGATTATTTGGAACAATTCTCAACTGGCAGTTTATCTAGCAAAACAGGCTAAACATTTTCACATTGGATGAGTCACTTTTCTAAATTGCCCTTTTATCCACTTTCTCAAATTGTTATTCTTCGAATTAGCATCTGTAAGTAATGGATTCAGGGTGAAGATGGCATAGTTTACTTTAATTGTGATGAATTTGTGCAAATTACTGTCAGTTTGGCTAAAGACCAACCAGCTGTATATCATGCAAAAAGGCCTATATGCTACCTTTGTGTTCTGAGCAATTTTTCTCTGCAGAAAAAAACACTGAATAAAAGGTAGGATCAGAACATTGCTACATCATTCCTTGGACAAGATGGTGGAGGACATAATAGAGCTGTTTTTTGACAAGGTTAAAGTAACCCTTGTTGAGGAAAATACCCTGAACAGTGTGTTCATTATATAGTAGAAAAAGTACTCAGCTTGTACATATGCAGTCAAAGTATTTGGACACCCCCTCCAAGCTATTAGGAATAGGTGTTTTCAGTGACAGGTACTGGTAATGTTGCAACATACAAAGACACTTTTTAAAATTGTGTATCGTGGCAACATTTTGGCGGAGGCCCCGTTCTGTTTCAGCATGACTGTGCCGCTCTGCATAAAGCTAGGTTCATAAAGTGATGGTTTGCCGAGTTTGATTTGGAGTAACTCGAGTGACCTGCGCAGAGCCCTGACCTTGACCCTGCTGATCACCTTTAAGATGAAGAGTGAGTGAAAATTTCGAGTCAGGTCTTCTTGTCAAACATCAATACTTGAATTCACAAATGCTCTTTTGCCTGAATGGGCACAAATTCCCACAGACACACTGTAAAGTCTTGTGAAAAGCCTTCCCAGTGAAGGCCCTTATAGGTGCAAAGAGTGACAAAGGGGGGCAACTTCACATTAATGCCAATGGTTTTGGAATAGGATGTCTAACAAGCTAATATACAGGTAGGTGTGATGGTCAGATGTCACATGTAATAATTAGTAGTATTCCCTGTTCTTTCATAATGCAGTTAATTTAAATGGAGCTTTAGCCAACATTTTTCTAGTTCTTTATAGCAAGGAGAGGTTAGAACCTCTTGCAGGTTTTTATTGATGTCTGTATCTACAATTTGAAGGTTCACATTTATATTTTTACTGTTGGCGGTATTCACAGGAACACAAAGTGAGGGGAAATCTATAGAGTCATAGTTGTCACCAAAACAGTACATGTACATGATTAATATTCAATTTGCACTAAAATTCATTCTTTGAAAAAAGCTTTTAAAAACCACTCTCTTCAAAACAGTTCCTGAAGAAGTTAGTGGAGCGCTTGAAAGCTTATCCAAAATAATGTACTGTTAGAGGGAGAAAACTTCACTTCTTGCCATCTGTGACCCTTTGAGAAATTTCACCCCACTTTTTGTCCTGGTGATCAAAGAGGAAGTAAGTCGATTTCTCCAGCAGGGGCATAGAGAGAAATGAAAACTTTGCAAAGGTTCTCCCCAGTATGTGATTTGGCTTCTGATTTAGTGACCTTACAGGAAGTGAGGGGAATCTTTCCAAAAGCTACAAAAATATATGTAGGAAAACAGACAGATCCTATTCTCTCTACTCTGTCCGAAGCTAAAAAAAATAATTATGGCTGCAGTTGAGCTTTATTCTGTAACCACATTAGATGTACAAAGAGTGTATAATGTCCTGATAATGTGGATTATAGCATTCTACACAAATGTGCATTTTCATTTATTTCACAGAACTGCATTTGTGTCTTTCCAAAACATAAAAATCATATGATATAATTTTTTTAACGCATACAATTTCAAATCTTAGTTTGAAAAAATGTTTGTTTATCTTTTACAGCCCTTTCTGTTGGTGGCAATTTTCTCCTCAATTTGTCAATTCTAAAACACTTTGCAGACAACTATAATTAGGAAATGATTTGCCATTTTAATTAAACTTCCATAGCATTTCTGTTGTTTTCCACAGTTTTAAGGAGTCAGGTATCTGAGAGCCATTTAGCTGTCTCCATGTTTCTGTAGTTTAATCATTGTTATTATTTCATGTTTGTATGATGCATGGGGAGGTGGTGACAGATTGACAGATATGCAGACAATGGCCTCTAGTGTTTAGAGGTCTATCGGCTGCAGTGGAAGCCTTTAGCCTCCTCTTCCTTTCCCATAGCAAAGGCCGAGTGAAGTGACCCAGATTCACTTTGTTTGTGTACAATTTGATTGCTATTAAACGCTACGTGGCTTAAAATAAATCCTGATATTCTATAGCAAATATAAGGAGAATTTTTTAATAATTCAGTTTATGGTGATGTGAAATGGTAACGTTTGGAATAGGAAAAAAATAGTGTCAGGAATTGTAGGAATGTTAGACATATGTTTAAATAGTCTCTCATCCCCTTTCTACCACAATAATAAATGAATTATCAGGAAGAGTAAGGTCCCCATGTAATGTCCACATTGGATGGGTAGACCTGAAACCACAGGTGTGGTGGTTCCACAATTGGGATCTTTAAAAATAAACTCAGGCGGCCTTTTTTAGGTTTTACATATAGCCGGAAGACATACAATTCTGCCAGTTTCTTTTTTCTTTCCATAACCCCTTTGGGTCCCTGTTATTTCCATCATCTTTGTGGCAGGAAGGCACAGAGAGCATGAAACTGTCTAAATGTCTAACCCTTCTCCAATCTACTGAATTGTGTTTTTGTTGTTCCTGTTGGTGAGATTTCCTACCAGTTTCTGTCCTAGGATGCTGAATAACAGTCTTTCATACAGGAAAACAGCTGTAAAAATCTGACCGAGGCTCTAACCCTTCCCAGCTATCTATCTTATCTTCTGTATATGATACTTGGTTTATTTCTATGAGAACCCAATGCTTTCTATACTTTCTGACCTAAAAAGTCTGCAGATCAGAGAAAAGTCAGAACTCCTGATCTGCATACTTGTTTTGGGCCAGTGACACAGTGAGGCAAGAGGGTTACTATAAGAATCAAACAACCAGCATTGGCTAAGTCATGATAGGAATAGCATCTTTTGCGTTTCTCTTAGATTGGTTTTCCTTTTTATGGTTTCCTATATAAATGCAAGTGTCTAATAGGAGGGGAAAGTGCTTCTAAGGAAAGCTCTCAATAGAAAATAAGCATCACAATGGTATATGAGTCTTCTCACCTTGTGGAGTGGCTCTTCATACACTTATGGATGAGGTGCTAAACAATCATTATGTGCAAATAATTCATATGAAATTTATAAAAAGTCCACAATTAGATGGATAAATGGAGATTTTCTTATTGACAGTGCACATTAAACTTCGCTGTGAAAGATGTGCCTCACATCAAATTCCAATCTGTGGTTTGTGCTCCCTTCACCAGGTCAAATGCAAGCTCACCCTTTATAGACCATATAAGGGTCAAACACACTCTGAACACAGTTTAATTCTCCTTTAAAAATGGCTCCGCACTGATCACCAGCAGCTCCAAACCAACATAGAAAGACAAGAATGCTTCCAATAGTGCAGTACCTGGGTGTTAGTCTGAATAAACCTCACCCCCCCCCCCCCAGCCTAATGCACTGCACTCACATTTATTGAGCAGCATATAAAAACAAGTCCAGCCGGGCTCTACCTCTACGCGTTACGCCACCATCCTCTGGGCTTCATGGATGAAGCCATGAGGATGATTCCTGTACTGACTCTGCCTCCTAAAACTCCTCCTCTCAGCACCTCTGTAGTTCAGAAGGCAGGCTTTGTGAAATGTGTGAAATGTGTGACACAGCAGTGCCTAGTCAAGGGACATACAGTATTGAAAATGTGTCACAGAATTCAAAGAAGTAAATGTGTGGGGATCTTCATAAAGTAAATTTGCAAACTTCATGATCCTTCAGATTAATTAAATGTAATGTGGAAATAAATGTAATGATTTAAAAATTTGACCATAGATACACTTTAACTGAATTTGTAGAACAAGAATATAAAAAAAGTCAGTTTTCACCTTTAACCTAAGAGTGAGTTTTAGAACATATAAATGATACATCTGTTAATAAGTGCTCACGATTGACTCCAGTAACACAAGTATTGTTGAAAAGATAAAAATATGTTGACTGGGAAGCGTTTGCCTGAACCTTTGTACCCCTTCCCCTAATAGCAATGCCAGCTTCTGGTGTCTCTGGTTGTGATTAAAGCTACACTCACTTTGAAAGGCAGTCTTTGTAAACATGAAACACATCTGTCTTTAGAATTCTTTCTGAACATCTGAAATGTCATTGTTTTTAAAACTACTAAATCTAGGGAAGGGTTTATACTTTTTCTTTCCAACAATAGTGCTGGACAGGCCCTACACAATATAACCCTTGTGTCATCCCTAGTGTTGGTGCATTCCATGATGTCAGCTCCTCAATGTGGACCGCACTAAATATTGTTAATGAATGTTGTATCTGCATGAAAATGAATAGGAATGAAATCAATGTCTCCTTGTTTCTTTTTAACTATACAACGGTAAAACCAGATACAATGTTTAACATACGTATTTAGTTAATAAACAGTAATAATGATGTATATATCGACTTTTTAAGACCAGGCCTTTTTCTGACATTTGTTGTTTATTTAAAATTTTGTTTAAAATCAGTATTTTTTGCTAGAAAATTATTTAGAACCCCAAACATTATATATTTTTTTAGCAGAGACTTTAGATAATAAAATGGCGGTCATTACAATATTTTATGTCACACTGTATTTGCAAAGCGGTCTTTTAAATGCAATTTTTGGGGACAAAATACAGTTTAATGAATAAAAAAAGAAAAACAGTAAAGTTAGCCCAATTTTTTTGTATAATATGAAAGATGATGTTATGCCGAGTAAATAGATACCTAATATGTCATGCTTTAAAATTGCGCATGCTCGCTGAATGGCGACAAACTACGGTACGTAAAAATCTCCATATGCAATGCTTTAATTTTTTTTCTTTTTTACAGGTTACTGTTTAGAGTTACAGAGAAGGTCTAGTGCTAGAATTATTACTGTCACCCTAACAATCGTGGAGATACCTCACATGTGTGGTTTGAACACCGTTTACATATGCAGACGCAAATTACGTATGCGTTCAATTCTGCACACGAGCTCGGAGGGATGGGGCGCTTCTTTCATTTACCTGTAAAAACAACAAAAAATGAAATTTTTCCTTTAAAAAAATAAAAAAAATCCTGTCTGTCTGCCCAAGAACAGGAAGTGACATCAGACGTCGCTCCGGTCCTCCAAGGGCATAGAACTGAGTGGGAGTTATTTTACCCTCACTCAACTACCTGCCTAGCCATCGGCCGCACCGGATTGTTTCCGGGCTTACCGATGGCTCTGGTAAGCTCTGAAATTACCGTCAAGCGGCGGGAGGGGGGGCACCTATCCCACCGCCTATAAAAGTGATCTTGCGGCAAATCTGCCACTGGGATCACTTTTATCATAAAGCCGACCTCCTGAAGGAAAAAAAAATACCAGGGTTATGGCAGTTAGTGCTTAAAATTGTGAGTGTGTCAGTAATCCAATAGATGTATGTAGTTTATTAAATTCCTAAAATGTATCTATAGTCAAAATGATATTTTTTTTATTTACATTGTTGTATAATTAAATGGTGAGATGTAGTTTTTGGTTGGGACCTGTTAGAAGACTGGTGGTTCCTTTTAGCTCAATACACATCCAGTCTTCATCATCCCAGCTTTGGCCTCTTCACTTGCTGAAGTGAATGTAAGCACAATGACAAGAGGTTGCAGGCTATGCAATCTAAAGCCTCGTACACACAGTCGGACTTCCATTGGACTTTTCCGTGTTTTTTTGTCCGAACGGAGTTGGTTGGGAACACCCATAGCATACACACGCTCGGACTTTTCTGCAAACTTTCTTAAAACTTTTTACAACATCGCGTGTTTTTTCTGCTCTTTTCTGCTCTTTACTGCCACCCTTTGGTCAACTTCTGCTATTGTTGGTTGATTTTAACATTAGTAGTCCGATGGTTTTCTGTACACACGGTCGGACTTTGCTCCATCTGACTTTTGTTGGGCAAAAGTTTGTCCGTTTGCAGACCCAACTTTTGTCCGATAAAATCCAAAACCAAACGAAAAAAGTTTGTCCGATGGAGCGTACACACGGTCGGATTGTTGGTCCAACTTGCTTAAAACAAAGTTTGTTGGGCAAAAGTCCGACCGTGTGTACGGGGCTTTACAACCACATTAACTTCAGTAAAGATAACACATCCCATTGGATGTGTTTAAAGCCCCGTACACAGGGGCAGAATGTAGGGAGACATTTGCCGGCACAAAAAATACCAGCCGACATTCTGCCCCTGTGTATGTCGGTCTGTCCGACAGAATCTGGCCACTCGGCCGGCTTCTGTAAGACGTGCATGCTGGAAAATCAGCAGCTGATAGACTCCCGATCAGCGCTCTCAACCAATGGCCGAGAACGCTGATCGGAGTGTTCTGGTGGGGGGCTGCTCAGCGGGGGAGATCGCTAGACTAATCTCACATGGTTATTACAGCGGCTTCCAACCGGAGCTGGCAGTTGTTTTTTTGTGCAACCTTGTGTACCAGGCTTTAGGCAAGTCATACACGGTTCGAATCCCCTGCTGAACGGGCCAAGATTCTAACTGTTTATGGGCAGACTGAATGTACCAAGTTGATCAATCAATTAACTCGGGTACCAACAGCATGCTGGGTTTTACCTGCAATTATTGCTAGCGGCTGCTACAGCCCTAGCTATAATCACTGTCTTCTCCCTGCGGGGACGGCTTCCCCTGCCCTCCCACCGGGAGAACACAATGACCTGGCAGGAGGGATTCTCAAATCAACACTGTCTGTGTTGATGGGGGAATCTAGCAAATTTCTTTGGTTACAGGAAAAAAAAATTGCTCCATGTATGGCTGTCCTTAGGGGCTGCTGGATCTTGTGCAAACATGTAACCCTTAGTTAAAACATAATTATCTTTCTTAAATTTTAGGCTATTTTCACAATGTATTTACAAATGCACAACAAGCTTAGCTACACAGTGTTGGTGCGTGTTGCCCATATCAAGCAACCAGATTTCAGCTGCTATTCTCATGCAGGGATGAAACCGACTTGCTAAACGGACCTGCTCTATTTTTCCTTCATTTCAGTTTTGAGAAGAGAGGGTCATGGCTATTGCTACGTGTTTATTTTATCACGTTTTATATTGACTGAAGTTTTTTCCTGGTCCCTGGTAGGTTCCTGTCAGATATAGAAATCACATTACTTTTTAGCAATGGCCTAGATTGTAAAGTTGCATTCCTCTCTCTCAACCACATTCAGAAAAAGGCTGAATCACTGTAAGCAACAATTTGAACACTCATCTTTTTCCATTAAAATCTATTGAAAAAGATAAGTAAATATAAAACATCCTCTCCACCTCAATTTAGCAGTTGTGAAAATCTGAATAATTTGGACAATTCTTTTGTATCAATGTAATCTTTACTAACAGTTTGCAGTAATTTGGAAAGTATAACACATAAGTTATGGTAAAGTGGACTAAGAGGGACCAGAAAGTCCTTTACTAAACTAGTGCAAAGCACAGCAGAGTCTTCTTAGAACAGAAGATATTTACATGGTTCATTCTATTACAAATCCCAAAATAGAGGATCATGCCTCATTTTAGAACAGTGGGGTGAGGCATGCAAATATGTATACTTTCTCATTGGCCCCCAAGCAGTGGCGTTGCATGGACAGGGCCAGAGGGCACAAAATTCTTAGGGGCACAACATTTCAAAAGAAAAAAAAAAGGTCATCAGAGGGCTGCACCTGGGCCTGGTGTGCCCAGTATATAAGCAACAGCATTACAACAATGTTGATAGAGCAGTGGGCCAAATTATCAGAACTTCAATTGCAGAGGGTGGAGGGTATGGTGGGGGCCTCCTCTCTTTCTTACCTAGCTTCCCTTATTTAGGTGGCGGCTTGGACTTGGTAATCTGACAGTCTCCAGATAGGCGGTGATGATTGGGCACATGATAAAGGAGGTTGTCAGAGCCATATCCTGATAATGAGGAAGTAGTGGAGGCGGAGAAGCCGATGCCGTGACCTCGTTAATCTACGCATGCACCCCTAGACACACACCTCGTGTCACCCTTCAGCTGCCTGCCTGTGCTGCATTTTGTGTGCCTAACACATGACAGAAACTAGGGGAGGAATTCCTTGGTATTACTGTACAAAATCCAAATCTTTCTTTATTCATATAATTCTTGGGCAATGGGGACATCTTGCAGCTAGAATAAAGTGCTATCAAGTTTTACAATATGTAATTATCTTATGGTTTTGTCAAGTGGTCATTTTCTCAAAGACCATTACTTGAGAGACTCAGTGCTTGACTTCAACAAAGGAAATGATCAGGGTCTTCCAAGCTCTCACTATTACTCTCTTTGCCGTCATAAGAATCTGCGTATTTTAGTCGTACCAGATGTACAACATAAGTAACAATATGTTTATTGTCATATTATGTACAATATGTTGTATGTAATCTCTTTCTACCAGATAAATTTCTCAGAATTTTTGCTACTGTAGCGGCTGCGCCAGCAAATATGTTTTCCGCTGTTCACATTTTTTACAACCACAATAAAAACTTTATTAATAAGTTATCACTCTTACCGAACAGGAAAAAAAAAAAAAAGAATCTGCGTAACAAGCTTAAATACTTGGAAACCATGAGTAGAATCCTATATGCCATCACAAATTTTCCTGTACAAGACATAAGTAACAGTTGTGTGGGTATTGGGAAAAATCTTTATTTCCCTTCTTTTCTTTCCCCTTCCCAGTTCTTGTTGGGGGCAAGGGGAAAGGGGGTTCCCATTCTTGGTAATAGTTGGTGTAGCTTGAGGTTTTTTTTTTTGCTTTTCTTTTTTTCCTTTTTTAGTTATCTATTATATCCCTTCTTTTCTCTTCCAAAACATGGGTCAGACCTCCTACCCCAGCATTATATCTGTCTATTTTCATGACAGCTCTGGTCCACTTGTGTTTTGATCATGCAATTCTTTATTATGTAACAGTTGTTAATGTCAGCATTTTATTTTAATTTTTTTTACTTGTATCGGTATGATTGTCAAACTTACCGTATATACTCGAGTATAAGCCGACCCGAATATAAGCCAAGGCACCTAATTTTACCACAAAAAACTGGGAAAACTTATTGACTTGAGTATAAGCCTAGGTTGTCCATTTGCATGCCTCACTGTGCCACACTTTGCCTCACTGTGTCCATGTGCATGCCTCACTGTGTCCATCCCTCACTGTGCCCATGATTAGACTGACGTTTAACATGGGAGTCTATGGAAGGGGTGCCCGGCTTAAAAAAATTGGTGCTCCCCGGCCGTAGGTCTTCCAGACAAAAAACCTTGCACACTTATAGAGGAGAAATAAATTAGCCTACATGTGTACCAAGTTTCAGGTCCAGGGGACCTATGACCGGCCAGTACCAGGTCCCCAAATCACCAGAGAAATTACAGTTTAACATGGGAGTCTATGGAAGGGGTGCCCAGCTTTGAAAAATCGGTGCTCCCCGGCCGTAGGTCCCCCGGACAACAAACTTTGCACACTTGTAGAGGAAGAGTAAGGCTATATGTGTGCCAAGTTAGGCTGGTACCATGTTCCCAAAGTCTGGGAGATCAGGCGCAAAATGTTGACTCGAGTATAAGCCTAGGGGAGGCATTTTCAGCACAAAAAAATGTGCTGAAAAACTCGGCTTATACTCGAGTATATACAGTATTTTTCTTTTTAAAGTTTGAAAATTTGATTAAAACGAAGTGATCGAAGAATAAATGGCTCTATAATTTTAGGCTGTGTCTGTGCTATAAATCTACAATTCTAGATGTACAGTTGGCACAAAGGGGCACAAAGGAATTATTTGCAAGGCTCTGCCCACTATCCTATAATGAGGAATAATCCCCTTATTTTGGGGATTTGGGATGGAATGAGAAATGCAATTACCTGCTGTTCTAAAAAGGCTCTACTGTGTTCTGCGGTAGTTTAGAAATTCTTTTACAAGCCCTGTATACTGTTTTAAAAGCCACAAGAGCTCATCCTACTATTCCTAGCGCAGCAATTTTCTAGTCTGCATATTTTTATTGACAATATTTTGCTAAACCTTTTTTATAACGTTCATGGGATATACAGAATCAACAGTACAGTGTTTGAATCATATACATTCTGTATTTCGATAAAATGTAAGGGGGGTTGAGTATTTTACAAACTTTCAAGTTTGTGACATGCATGTGAAAAATATCCAAATGAGCTTGACCACTTGAGATACAAATTGCAGACAGTGCCTGGCAAACATACACAGATACAAAATGAAAAATAACACAAAATATGTTGACTCTGAATTTTAAATTTTATATTATATATATATATATATATATATATATATATATATATAAACAAAAAAAAGTGCTTCTTAAACACTTGCAAAGCGATGTGTGTGGGCAGATTAAACAATGTAATTAAAGATTTAGTGCCTTTGCATGATAATTGTATCAAATTTGTCATACTGTATAACACGTATACAAATCTTCAAATGAAAGGAGCTTTTCTACCAAGTTTTTTTTTTCTTGCAGTATTCATTAAATTGCTGACCTTAATAGCTTATCTCCCCCTCATATATCAGTACTAATGTACCTTGAAGAATGAAACAACATATTATATGGTTTAAAGAATTACAGTGAACTCTACTCAAGTCAGTAGCATACATTGTAAAGCTAAAGGACAAAAGTGTAACCAAGAAGTAATTCAACAGTGTGTCTGCATGCATTGTGATGCTCTGTGAATTGTTTTTTTTTTCTCAGTTTTTATTATATGGCACTAAACAATGTGACAATATCTATATGTAGAATAACTGTGAGTAGATACTCTGCAGGACACACTATTTTGCAATGTAGATTTAATTTTATACATAGACATTGTTTAATACAAGCTTGTAGACACTAAAAAGCATCCAATTCAGCAAACATTTTCAAACTGCTTCCTAAAATCTTCACTACATGGGCATCATAGCTTGGTAATACTGGCTTGAAGAGTAGTTGATTCAAAATGTATTTGCAAAATGTTTAACAAGATTTGAGCTGGTTTCTAAAAGCTCCTAAAAGCTTCAAACTTTTAGCAGGCTTTAGCTTTTAGTAACCTTTAACATCGTTAGTGCTCATCCACTGTTAAGGGATGAAGGTGGATAATTAAAAAAATATATATGTATTATTGACCAACAGAAGATAAGAAGATAAAGTTTTTTCCATAAAATATTTCACGAGATAAGAAAGCAAACACCTATTTTTTGACTGAGAATATAATTTATTTCCCTTTTGAAATTTCTTGGCTCACCTTTTTTTTAAATGGATGACATATTACTAATAAATGTTTTTACCCAACAAATACACAACTGTCACATATTTTTCAATTTTTTCCATTAGAAAATGTGTGAATCTTGGGTGAAAGCATTTACAGTATATGTAAACCCCAGTGTTTGATTTACTAAAGTTATTTTTATAGTGACAGAGCTAACTTTTTTAAGCTTTTACATATGCATACTAGTATTGGGAAAATATTTTTGTACAATATTCTCTTTAGATGATTTTGTGTTTAAAATAGCCAGCCTATCACCATAATTTGATATGTCTTTAGTTCTAATAGAAGAAGTTTTTCTGTTTCAATACATTTAAATTAAGGATCAGCAGTGTTCATACAATCTCAGTCCTCGTACACACGGCCGAGATTCTCGTTGAAAAAAACATGTTGTTTTTTTCGACGAGATTCTTGGACAAGAAACTTGTCCCGGCCGAGTGTACACACGCTCGTTTCAAAGAACCCGCGGTTCTTTGAATGGAGCGTACGCGGTGACGTCATCGACTACGACGAGCATGCGCTCGTCACATTCGATGCCGTCGCCGCCATCTTGGTATACCCTACGTATGCCTAGGAAGCTACCGCGCATGCGTCGAACTCATTTCGAACATGCGCGGGCTTCCCGGCGGACAGGTAAGTGTACACACACTCACTTTTCTCGTCGAGAAACATGCCGAGGAGAATCTCGACGGGAAAATAGAGAGCAGGTTCTCTATTTTCTCGTCGAGGTTACTTGTCGGTTTTCTCGACGAGAAACCATACACACGAACGAGTTTCTCGGCAAGACATCTCTGCCAGCAAGTTTCTTGCTGGTTCTTGCCGAGAAACTCGGTCGTGTGTACGAGGCCTGACAGTATCTTGTATTCCCACCTGATAACATGCTTCAATAAAATTGCAGAAGAATATACAGTGGTATATCTACTCTGAAATAAAAATTAGGCAGTATTTATAACCCCATATAAGGACCACATTTATACCATTAGCCTAGATTAAGTGCAATAATTGCGAAGTGTCAGCATAACTGTCTCGTACATTTACTGGTTCCATCGCTGGCAGCTATCAGTGCGTATAGTTTAATATTGCCCATTGTTGGTGGGTCACACCAACGGCAACATCTTATCTTTAATTATAATAAGGATAGACACTGCTATGCATCACTGTTGGATGTAAATGATTTCAAAGACTAAACTAAAGAAAGCAAATGAGATTTAAACATAGATAAAAGATACGAAAGAATAAGAAGAAAGAAAGAACAAGAAGGAGAAAAGGGGGGAAGGAAGCTAGGGGGATAGAAGAGGTTTTTACATACTTCATTGAAAAAAATATGTCGTTTGAAGCCTTTTAACATACTCCCTCTAAAACAAAGTAAACGTTTGAAAAAAAATAAAATAATTTCTTACGTTCCTTGCTATCTTTCTTTGTAGAGTAACTTTTGCTCAAACTATACAGGTAGACTTTATTTATTTTTTATAAGCAATAGGCCTGTTTATTTACTTTTAATAAGCACTTCTTAGAGTTTATTTGTTAACACGACATGAAGCATTTTCATATAATACTAGCTGTATTATGTACTTTTTAAAAGTAACTCTTTTACATTGCAAGTTAAGACAGAAAATATTCTGCAACTACAAGCCGGTCATCAGCCTTATTCAATAGGCCTGTATTGTTAAGTATAGCAGTGGGCCATAAATTGAGAGGTTCTCAGGAAGCTGGTGACATCAGCAAGCCTTGTGTGGATTAAGAGCAGCTCACATCTATTCTATATAGAGGTGATGTACGGCTCTCCTGTACATGGGGGTCTGTACGATATCGAAAGAACATCTGTCTTAGCAACGGATGCTGGTGCCTCATAATTTCAAATAAACGTCATCCTCTGTTTTAAGAAATCCTCTAGCTTGTTTATCTAGAACAATTAGCCCGGATTGCATTACAAAGCCAATTCCTAAAACAGAAATGGGAGCCTTTCTTCTGATTTGGAATATGTGGTTCTTGAAGTAGAAGGCTGACCTGGAATAGTACATTGGTTTTGGCAGAATCTTGGAGGATAAGCTTTCACGTTAGCCCTTGAATATTTCAACACTTTCAATAAAGCTGATGTCATGGATTGTGTAATCACATTGGATTATATTTCAGAAGCAATGATAAAGTTATGTTACTGTGGGCTAGCATTATAGTTGCATATTTCAGTGAATAATGTAATCTGTGTCCTTTTTATGCAGAATAGATACATCGTCAGTAACACAAGTTAATGCCGATCTTCAAAGCACCTAATGCCGTTCTTAAAAGTACCGCTGACAGTCAAAATTTCAAAATAGTCGTAAAATGTATAATGCAAACACAGCCTACCTGTTCATTGTCTCTGTTTTTTGTTCAGTTAAAATGAAGCAGAACTATAGCTTCACCATGTAATCATGAATTTACAGCAGAATCCTAAAGAACAGGCAACATTTTTGCAAATTTTCAAAAGCCATCAAATACATTGCTCTTTATTGGACTTTCTCTGTACTTAAATATGTCAATCAGTATCATTTCACTAAAAGCCGTTGAATTTTTTTAAAGAATAAAAAGTCACAACTTCATATGAAAACATCTATTTATTTCTTTGTGTCCATAACAACCCTGGCCTTTTGATAACACCCTGTTATATCAAATTTATATAATTTTCACATCAAAACCTCTGATGTTAACTGGTTCTCAGTTCAAACATATTTCGTAAAGCCAAACAGGCTTGGATTTTAACATGTTCTTCAGATCAGAGTCCACTTCTTTAGAAAACTGAATCATGTGTCATATTAAAGGATAACTCCAATAAAAAAAAATATATATAATATATAAAATTGCTACACAAGCCATATTGTAATTTCATGTTATTAAAGTGGTTCTAAAGGATCAAGGTTTTCTACCTTAATGCATTTTATGCATGAAGGTAAAAAAAACCTTCTCTGTCCAGCAGCCCCCCCAATCCCCCCCCTAATACTCACCCGAGCCCCATCCCAAACTAGCAATGTGCACAACAGCCTCAGCTCTCTGGGGACTCTCACCAACTCTCAGCCAATGAGGAGAGAGAGAGGGGTGGGGCTCAGCCGCAGCTCTGTGTATGAATGAACATGCAGAGCAGCGGCTCCCTGCTCAGCAAGCTGCTTGTTCTGCGGGTACTGTGCAGGAGGGAGGGCCTGAGAAGAGGAGGATCCAGGCTGCTCTGTGCAAAACCACTAGACAAAGCAAGTATGACATGCTACTTATTTTTTTTTTTTAACAACAAGCCTTTATCATCATGATAAATTACTATTCCTTTTCAATCTGCAGTCATTATGATTGTCTGTAAAATCCAATGCAATATAACAACCTACAGGTATTCTTGTACACGGTTGGTGTACAGAACTTCCCCAGAAATGTAATTTCCTACTTGTGTGATTGGCTCACTGATTTTCCCAGAAGTCTGCACTAAGATACAGATCACATTTTGGCCATCTTCTGGAATAGTAATGATATTTTTGGTGAGATACACCATAAGGGTTAATTACTTCTAAAGGGATGCTGACAATGCAACTTTCCTAATTGGAAGACTGTATATATATTGAGTAAATGAACAGAAGAGAAATGCAGTCAAGTCAATATTTGGTGTGACCACCCTTTGCCTTCAAAACATCATCAATTCTTATAAGTGCACAGTTTTTGAAGGAACTGAGTAGGTAGGCTGTTCCAAATATCTTGGAGAACTAACCACAAATCTTCTGTGGAGGTAGGCTGCCCCAAATTCCTCTGTCTCTTCATGTATTCCCAGACAGACTCAATGATGTTGAGATCAGGGCTCTGTGGGGTGCAAACCATCACTTCCAGGACTCCTTGTTCTTCTTACGCTGAAGAGAATTCTTAATGACATTGGCTGTATGTTTGGAGTGATTGTCCTGCTGCATAATACATTTGGGGCCAATTACACACCTCCCTGGTGGTATTACATGATGAATAAGTATCTCTCTGTATTTCTCAGTATTGAGGACACCATTGATCCTGACCAAATCTCCAACTCTATTTGCAGAAATGCAGGCCTAAACTTGGATTGAACCTAAACCATGCTTCACTTTTCTGCAGACATTCATTATTGTACCACTTGCCAGCCCTTCGGTAAACAAACTGTCTCCTGCTACAGCCAAATATTTCAAATTTTAACTCATCAGTCCAGAGCACTGATGCCATTTTTCTGCACCCAGTTCCTATGTTTTCTTGAATAGTTGAGATGCTTAGCCTTGTTTCCACATCAAACCTATGGCCTTTTCACCAGACAGTAGATGGGTGTACCTGGATCCCAGTGGTTCCCGTCAGTTCTGTGCTGATGGCACTGCTGAACAATGATCTCAAAAGAAAGTAAGCATGATGTGTCTTTCATTTGCTGCATAAGGTTTCCTTGGCCAACTACTGTCTCTACAGTCCTCAACGTTGCCCATTTCTTTGTGCTTCCTCAAAAGAGCTTGAACAGCACATCTTGAAACCCCAGCCTGCTTTGAAATATTTGCCTGGCAAAGATTTTGCTGATGCAGTATAACTACTGTGTGTCTTGCCGCTATGGTCAGTCTTGCCATGGTGTATGATCTGTGACATGAAACTGTCTTCCACAACTTCACCCTTTTAGCAGAGTTTGGCTGTTCCTCAACCAGTTATAAGCCTCCTACACAGCTGTTTCTGATACAGTTAATGACTGTGTTTCAACCTACGTATTAAACTAATGATCATTAGCCCCTGCTTGGTATAATCGATTAGCCCTGGTTCACACTGGTGCTATTTGACATGTCAAATCGCATGTCAAATCGGCGATATTTGCCGCAAATTGCGGGCAATGGCATCGTCCTAATCGGTGCGACGCCGCATTTGCGGCGCTGCACCGATTTCAAAAAGTAGTTTCTGTACTACTTTTTGCGATTTCGGCCGCGATTTACATTGACATCTGTGTCAGATGTCTTTGTAATTGCGGCTGAAATTGGGACTGCCAGCGAGAGTGAAATCGTATGAGTTCAGCCGAACTCGCACGGCTTCAATCCCGCAGCCCAGTGTGAACCTGGGCTTAATCATACACCTGACTCTTATCCTACAAAATCCCTGACCTTTGCAAGTGTGAAGCCTCGTACACACGGCCGGGAATCCCGTCAGGAAAAAAACATTGGTTTTCCTGATGGGATTCCTGGCAGCTTTTCTTGCAAAGCTGTGCATACAGACGGCCATTCAAAAGAACCGCCATTCTTTTGAATGGCAAGAACGCGGTGACGTCCTCGACTACGACAAGTCTGCGCTCGTCACATTCAATGCCGTCGACGCCATCTTGCTACACCCTACACTACCCTTGTATGCTACCGCGTATGCGTCAAAGTCTTTTCGAGCATGCGCGGGTTTACCTGGGGACAGGTAAGCATACTGATGAACGGTTTTCTCGGCAGAAAACACTCTGCCGAGAATCCCGACGAGAAAATAGAGAGCAGGTTCTCTATTTTTCTCGTCGGGATTCCCGGCAGTTTTCTCGCCGAGAAAGCATACACACGCACGGTTTTCACTGCAGAAAGCTCTCCCAGCAGCTTTCTTGCCGAGAAAACCGTGCGTGTGTACGAGGCTTGAGAATTGATGCTGGAATAAAGCCAAAGGGTAGTCACACCTTATATTGACTTGATTCAGATTTTTTATTATGTTCGTTCACTTTGTATTTTTTTAATTAACAAAAAATAAACAATTAAAATGTACTGTATATTTTTAAAAGCATTCTTACTTTACAGCTTGTCTGCACACCTGCCTAAAACTTTTGCACAGTACCGTTTATATTTATATACACACATATTTCTTTCCATCTACAGTAGGAAATTGCAATATGCAAAGCTGGGTTTTGACATAAGATGCAACTTACAGTTTGGTATGAAGACAAGGACATTGATTAATTTGTGGTTTGGGTCAAAAGAGCAGCAGAAATATTCAGACATTAGTTACATCACAAAGGATTTACAGGCACCAATAAAAAATATTATGGCGGAAGCTAGAACAGTAAAACACAAAAATTTAACTTAGAGATTTAATGTGAGAAATAATAATTCAGTTACAAATTTCCCTCCTGCAAGAGTGTGCCAAGTAACATTGCGGAAAGGATGTAAAAGTTATGACTGTGTTTCAAGGGCCGTTCTCAAATGGCGCAGGCCTTCCTTGGCATGTCCTCAATGCAGACCTTGTTATATAATGTATCCTTTCCACCATGTATATTGATTAGACAGATTCCCTTGTTTAATATTAATGGCACTATCAGCAGAATCACAATTTTATCACTATTTATGTTAATCACCAATGCTTAAAGTTGTCATGGTGGCAGTGTATTATAAAAAATAACTTAGCTACATATTTTGGGACAAAACGTTGTTTTAAAGGTTTTATGGTGCAAGAATCATGAAACGTCAAGACAAATTTAAATCAAGTTTGTTTTAAAACCATTTTATGGTAAATACTCTTGCAGTACTGAAAGGTGCATGAAAGGTTTATTTCATACATGTATTTTGTTTAATATTACATCTTTCACATGAAATGTTCTAAACATCAGTCTGCATTACCGTCATTGCTCTTTGTTTATTCACCTCAACATTATTTACATATTTTCCAAGTCTAGTTTTTGGAAATCTGTCCGAAATAATTTGCTGGAAAATATAATTTGGCATACTATGGGTGTTGAAATGTTATCTACAGGTTAGGCAGATAAATGATCTCCAATTTTTTTATTTTTTTATTATTGTATTGCTTTTTTTGCTTAATCCATAATATACATTTCTTTCTCGTACATCACGGGACACAGAGCGACATAGTCATTACTAATGGGTTATATAGTTACCGTCAGGTGCTGGCACTGGCAACTTCCAAAACCGGAAGTACCCTCCCCTATATAAGCCCCTCCCATCCGGGAGCACCTCAGTTTTTTGCCAGTGTCTAAGGTGTTGGCCAAGAAGAAACATGTTTTTCACTGAGCTTGCGTACAGGTTCTTTTGGGCCTCAGTAAGCTATTCCGGATCCGACCAAAAAAGCTTCATAGCTAAACGGTCGGTACCCGGGCCTTGCAAAGAGAAGAGCAAGGTTTTGCCTGTAATGCTTCTCTTAGGAGAGCTGGACCCTGGGATCCAGAGCTCTGGTCATACCCACGACCAAGATGTTTTCTGTGCAGGGTGCTATACAGGTCCAGGGGAGTGGAATCCTTGGGAACCCGGTCCCTGAAGGTTTGATTACAATGCCTGCCGTGATAGGTGAAGTTTGGGCTTTTGTGGACCAAACAAAGTCCTGCGGCGAGGAACAGGTAAGTGGGGGCCCCCAGGAACTTGGTTCTATTGGGGGACCCCCAAGCCTAATTTGTCTTTCTGTCTGTTACCTAATGGTATTCCCGCAAGATTCTGTGCATGCCTGTAACTACTAAAAAAATGTAATAATTTTTAATGGTGGTCAAGAAAAAAAAAAATGTTTTTTTATATATATTTAGTATATTAGACTGCGGTACCTGTGTTTGTCCACTAGAGGCCGCTGTGGAATGTTTTCTTGTCATGTGGACTAGTTTCTTCTCAGAGAGCAAAGTCCAGGCAGTTGGTGAGTTCTCCTATAGGAAACTGATTCCTCTGCCATGTTGCAGTGCTCGTTCATCCCCCGGCCTGCGGCAAAGAGGGGCCCTGGCTCCTGTCCCTGGTTTCCATGTTTGAAATTAGCGCCGAGGGCGCACGTGGCCGCGCGCGTGTGCGTGCACGCGCCTCTATATATAGAGGTGAGCCGGAAAAGGGGGCGGAGCCTGGGGATGACGCTCTGTGCGCGCCGCAGCGCTTCTGCGCATGTGCGGGCGTCCCAGCAGGTTTTAAAAAGCCACAATATTGTAGTAAGCTGGCTATGAAGTACAGAGACAGAGCTGGCAACATTTAAAGGCATACAGCAAGCGGTTGATACAGGCATCCCCTAGAAAGGCACATTAGTAGACACCAACTGTTTATTATAGCAGCATTTATGCTAGACTATTATCAGTAACTGGTGTATTTCGGCTGGAATACCTCAGCTTTGTGGCTTAGGAATATGCCGTCTAAAAACTCCGGGACTAGAAATTCCAGGAGGAATAGGGGGTCTCCATCGGGCTCTGAGGATCTTGGGCATGCTTTGGCTGCACCAGTCTCCCCTGAAGAATCAGAGGTTAGTGACCGTAGGGCACCCCCAGGAGTACCTGGTACTGTGGCTGTCCTCAGTTCACCTGCTCCTGTGTATGTAACAGAGGAGGTTTTTTCCTCAGCTCTGGGAGGACTGGAAGAGAGATTGTCAGCATTAATCGCTGCTTCCCTGTCACAGGAGAAAAGCGCTCGATCTCCGTCTCCTCCCTCAGAGTGCCTGTTAACAGAGCAACAGTCCCATACAGAGGTCGACCTACCTGAGGGGGATCAGGATGAGGTTGATTCGGTTGTAGAGGAATCAACAGTGGAAGAGCCGTTCTCAGCATCACATGCTGAGAGGTTATGGGTTCAGTCCCTGACTAATATGGTCCGATCAGCATTTAAAATGCCACTTGCGGAGCCATCCTCCACTTCTGTCTCCTCATTGGGGTCGCTAAAAGCTCCCCAGACTGTTTGTTCCTTTCCGATCCATCCTTTACTGGAGGGGCTCATTTACCAGGATTGGGAGCATCCTGACAAAATATTTACTCCCCCCAAGAGATTTCCGGTGGTCTATCCCATGGAGGATAAGTTCATCAGAAAATGGAAGGTCCCTACAGTGGACGCAGCCATCTCTTGTGTGAATAAATCACTGACATGTCCGGTGGAAAATGTCCAAATGTTCAAGGACCCAATAGATAAAAAATTGGAGTCATTATTGAAATCTGCTTTTTCTACAGCAGGATTGGTGACACAACCAGCAGTGGCAGCTATAGGGGTATGCCAAGCAGTGAAGGATCAGTTGAAACAGGTCTTAAGAGACTTGCCGGATCAGCAGGCTCTTGCCCTAGCTGATCTACCTAGAGCCTTATGCTTTGCGGTGGACGCTATAAAGGATTCAATCCATCAGGCCTCCCGCCTTACGCTGTCTGTAGTACATATGCGCAGGCTTCTATGGCTCAAAAACTGGTCTGCTGAAGCTCCCTGTAAAAAATTGCTGGTCAGCTTCCCATTTCATGGGGAGCGCTTATTCGGGGAAGACCTGGACAAGTATATCCAGAGAATTTCCAGCGGTAAAAGTACACTTTTGCCGGTTAAAAATAGAGTTAGAGGTCCCTCCTTTAATAGGCCGGCTTCTCCAGTCCCTAGGACATCGGCTGTGAAACAGTTCCGACGGCCTCCCCGGTCAAATCCCGGAGGTAAAAATCAGGGACAGTTACAGGGTAACAAGAAGCCCTGGAGCAGGAGAGGTACAAAACCTCCCCCAAAGTCAAATGCATGAAGGGTTGCCCCCACCCAATCGGGTGGGGGGAAGACTTCAGTTGTTCACAGAAACCTGGCGGGACACGATCCGAGACAGATGGGTGCTCTCCGCAGTAAATCTGGGATACAAATTGGAGTTAAAAAACTCCCCTCCTTCCCGCTTTATAAGGTCAAACGTGCCAAGGGATCCCCAGAAGAGAGGATCCCTCCTGTTGGCACTGGAACAATTATTGCTTCAAGCAGTAATTATAGAGGTTCCCCTGGAAGAATGGGGGTTCGGGTTTTACTCAAACCTCTTTACAGTTCCGAAGCCAAACGGGGACGTGAGGCCCATATTAAATCTAAAAGGGCTAAACAAATCCTACATATCAGGACTTTCCGGATGGAGTCGATCCGATCGGTAGCCACTGCCCTACAAGGGGAGGAATGGTTAGCCTCGATCGACATCAAAGATGCTTATTTGCACATCCCCATCTTTCCAGCCCACCAAAAATTTCTACGCTTTGCGGTAGAAGGGCGCCATTTTCAGTTCAGAGCCTTACCCTTCGGTCTGGCCACAGCACCAAGAGTGTTCACAAAAATTCTGGCCCCATTATTGGCCAATCTAAGAACACGAGGTGTAACGATAATGGCATATCTAGACGACTTGTTGCTGATAGACCACTCAGTGGAAAAACTAGAAGTGGTTGTTCACGAGACAATCAAGTATCTGGAATATCACGGTTGGATTATCAACCGAGACAAGTCAGCCCTAAAACCAGTCAAAAGTCTGGAATACTTGGGGCTAAGGCTGGATTCAGACCAGAAAAAGATTTTCTTGCCTCAAGAAAAGGGGTCATCTTTGAGAGATTTGATCCACTTAGTGGGTTCAAAAAGACAGCCATCCATACGCCTGTGCATGAGGCTGCTGGGAAAAATGGTGTCATCATTCGAAGCAGTACCCTACGGTCAATTCCATTCAAGGAAGTTGCAAAGGGCCATACTGTCAGCCTGGAACAAAAAAGTTCAGGCTCTGGACTTACCAATGTCCTTGTCCCCTTCCGTTCGCAGGAGCCTCCGCTGGTGGTTGGTTCCCCAGAATCTGGAAAGAGGGAAATCCTTCAGTCCGATTTCCTGGAAGGTGGTCACTACAGATGCCAGCCTTATAGGCTGGGGAGCAGTACTGGAGCAATGGTCTCTCCAGGGCAGATGGTCGGATGCGGAAAAGGCCCTGCCCATCAATCTCTTAGAGATACGAGCAGCCCGGTATGCCCTAGTAGCATGGACATCCAAACTCCAAGGGTCCCCTGTCAGAGTTCAGTCAGACAATGCCACAGCAGTGGCATATATCAATGGTCAGGGGGGCACCAGGAGTCGTGCAGCCCAAAGGGAAGTAAATTACATCCTGAGATGGGCAGAAAGATATGTCCCAGCCATATCTGCGGTATTCATTCCAGGGGTGGAGAATTGGAAGGCGGACTTTCTAAGTCGCCAACAATTATGCCCAGGGGAATGGTCCCTTCATCCCGAGGTTTTCCGGACAATATGTCAGCGGTGGGGAACACCGGATGTAGATCTGCTAGCATCCAGATTCAACACAAAAGTGGACAGGTTTGTCTCTTGGGCAAGGGATCCCCTAGCGTGCGGCTCGGATGCCCTAGTGTTCCCTTGGGATCAGTTCAAGCTGATATATGCATTCCCACCGCCACAATTGTTACCTCGATTACTCCGCAGAATCAGGGTAGAAAAGAAACCAGTGATTCTGGTGGCTCCAGCGTGGCCCCGAAGAGCATGGTACGCGGAGATTGTAAAAATGTCTGTGGGGAGTCCTTGGACCCTCCCACATCGTCCGGACCTGCTTTCGCAGGGACCGATATACCACCCTTCCTTACCAGCCCTAGGTTTGACGGCCTGGCTATTGAAGCCCACATTCTAAAAAAGAGAGGGCTCTCTAATGCTGTGGTATCTACCATGATCAATGCCAGGAAGCCGGTATCCAGGCAGATCTACTATAGAATCTGGAAGGCGTACATCGCCTGGTGTGAGGCCAAGAAATGGCATCCACGTAAATACGTAATAGGTAGGATTCTGGACTTCCTACAATGGGCTGTAGATAGGAAGCTTGCCTTGAGTACTATCAAAGGTCAGATTTCGGCCTTGTCAATATTTTTTCAAAGGCCCTTGGCTTCGTATTCACTAGTCAAAGCCTTTATACAAGGAGTGATGCGTATTAGTCCTCCGGTTAATATTCCCATATGTCCATGGGATCTAAACTTGGTTCTGTCGGTTCTACAGAAACAACCATTTGAACCATTACAGCATATTTCCTTGGTGCTTCTCACCAGGAAATTGATTTTTCTAGTAGCCATTTGTTCGGCTAAAAGAGTATCGGAATTAGCAGCTATGTCCTGTAAGGAGCCATATCTGGTTATCCATAAGGACAGAGTAGTGTTACGTCCTCATCCAGCCTTTCTTCCTAAGGTGGTATCGAGTTTTCATTTGAACCAAGATGTGGTTCTTCCTTCTTTTTTCCCCAAGCCTACTTCGATAGAGGAAAAGTTATGGCATTCTTTGGATGTAGTAAGAGCAGTTAAAGCTTATCTAAAAGCCACTGCTCAGATTCGCAGAACGGATACTTTGTTTATTCTGCCGGAAGGCCCCAGAAAGGGTCAGGCAGCGTCAAAATCTACTTTAGCCAAGTGGATTCGACAGGTCATAATACAAGCCTATAGCTTGAGAAGTAGACCGCCTCCGTTCAAAGTTAGGGCGCACTCCACGAGAGCAGTTGGAACTTCATGGGCAGTGCATCACCAGGCCTCCCTGGCTCAAATCTGTAAGGCTGCAACATGGTCTTCGGTACACACGTTTACTAGGTTCTACCAGGTGGACGTTAGAAGTCAGGAGGATGTCGCCTTTGGGCGCAGTGTGTTGCAGGCCGCAAAAGATCCTCATGTCTGATAGCGCTCAGCTTATATATGGTGTATCCCCCCCCTCATTTGGCATTGCTTTAGGACATCCCATTAGTAATGACTATGTCGCTCTGTGTCCCGTGATGTACGAGAAAGAAAATAGGATTTTTATAACAGCTTACCTGTAAAAATAGGATTTTTATAACAGCTTACCTGTAAAATCCTTTTCTTGGAGTACATCACGGGACACAGAGCGACATAGTCATTACTAATGGGTTATATAGTTACCGTCAGGTGCTGGCACTGGCAACTTCCAAAACCGGAAGTACCCTCCCCTATATAAGCCCCTCCCATCCGGGAGCACCTCAGTTTTGTAGCAAAGCAATAAGTGTCCCCAAAGAGGGGCGGGAGCTCTGTGTCCCGTGATGTACTCCAAGAAAAGGATTTTACAGGTAAGCTGTTATAAAAATCCTATTTTCTTTCTCGTACATCACGGGACACAGAGCGACATAGTCATTACTAATGGGATGTCCTAAAGCAATGCCAAATGAGGGGGGGGATACACCATATATAAGCTGAGCGCTATCAGACATGAGGATCTTTTGCGGCCTGCAACACACTGCGCCCAAAGGCGACATCCTCCTGACTTCTAACGTCCACCTGGTAGAACCTAGTAAACGTGTGTACTGAAGACCATGTTGCGGCCTTACAGACTTGAGCCAGGGAGGCCTGGTGATGCACTGCCCATGAAGTTCCAACTCCTCTCGTGGAGTGCGCCCTAACTTTGAACGGAGGCGGTCTACTTCTCAAGCTATAGGCTTGTATTATGACCTGTCGAATCCACTTGGCTAAAGTAGATTTTGACGCTGCCTGACCCTTTCTGGGGCCTTCCGGCAGAATAAACAAAGTATCCGTTCTGCGAATCTGAGCAGTGGCTTTTAGATAAGCTTTAACTGCTCTTACTACATCCAAAGAATGCAATAACTTTTCCTCTACCGAAGTAGGCTTGGGGAAAAAAGAAGGAAGAACCACATCTTGGTTCAAATGAAAACTCGATACCACCTTAGGAAGAAAGGCTGGATGAGGACGTAACACTACTCTGTCCTTATGGATAACCAGATATGGCTCCCTACAGGACATAGCTGCTAATTCCGACACTCTTTTAGCCGAACAAATGGCTACTAGAAAAATCAATTTCCTGGTGAGAAGCACTAAGGAAATATGCTGTAATGGTTCAAATGGTTGTTTCTGTAGAACCGACAGAACCAAGTTTAGATCCCATGGACATATGGGAATATTAACCGGAGGACTAATACGCATCACTCCTTGTATAAAGGCTTTGACTAGTGAATGCGAAGCCAAGGGCCTTTGAAAAAATATTGACAAGGCCGAAATCTGACCCTTGATAGTACTCAAGGCAAGCTTCCTATCTACAGCCCACTGTAGGAAGTCCAGAATCCTACCTATTACGTACTTATGTGGATGCCATTTCTTGGCCTCACACCACGCGATGTACGCCTTCCAGATTCTATAGTAGATCTGCCTGGATACCGGCTTCCTGGCATTGATCATGGTAGATACCACAGCATTAGAGAGCCCTCTCTTTTTTAGAATGTGGGCTTCAATAGCCAGGCCGTCAAACCTAGGGCTGGTAAGGAAGGGTGGTATATCGGTCCTTGCGAAAGCCGGACGACGTGGGAGAGTCTAAGGACTCCCCACTGAAATTTTACAATCTCCGCGTACCACGCTCTTCGGGGCCACGCTGGAGCCACCGGAATCACTGGTTTCTTTTCTACCCTGATTCTGCGGAGTAATCGAGGTAACCATTGGCGGTGTGAATGCATATATCAGCTTGAACTGATCCCAAGGGAACACTAGGGCATCCGAGCCGCAAGCTAGGGGATCCCTTGTCCGAGAGACAAACCTGTCCCCCTTTGCGTTGAATCTGGATGCTAGAAGATCTACATCCGATGTTCCCCACCGCTGACATATTGTCCAGAAAACCTCGGGGTGAAGGGACCCTTCCTCTGGGCCTAATTGCTGGCGACTTAGAAAGTCCGCCTTCCAATTCTCCACTCCTAGAATGAATACCGCAGATATGGCTGGGACATATTTTTCTGCCCATTTCAGGATGTAATTTACTTCCCTCTGGGCTGCACGACTCCTGGTGCCCCCCTGATGATTGATATATGCCACTGCTGTGGCATTGTCTGATTGAATTCTGACAGGGGACCCTTGGAGTTTGGATGTCCATGCTACTAGGGCATACCGCTCGTATCTCTAAGAGATTGATGGGCAGGGCCTTTTCTGCATCCGACCATCTGCCCTGGAGAGACTATTGCTCCAATACTGCTCCCCAGCCTATAAGGCTGGCATCTGTAGTGACCACCTTCCAAGAAATCGGACTGAAGGATTTCCTTTTTTCCAGATTCTGGGGAACCAACCACCAACGGAGGCTCTTGCGAACGGAAGGGGACAAGGACATTGTAAGTCTAGGGCCTGAACTTTTTTGTTCCAGGCTGACAGTATGGCCCCTTGCAAATTCCTTGAATGGAATTGACCGTAGGGTACTGCTTCGAATGATGCCACCATTTTTCCCAGCAGCCTCATATACAGGCGTATGGACGGCTGTCTTTTTTGTACCCACTAAGTGGATCAAATCTTTCAAAGACAACACCTTTCCTCGAGGCAAGAATATTTTTCTCTGGCCTGAATCCAACCTTAGCCCCAAGTATTCCAGACTTTTGACTGGTTTTTAGGGCTGACTTGTCTGGGTTGATAATCCAACCGTGAGATTCCAGATACTTGATCGTCTTGTGAACGACCACGTCTAGTTTTTTCACTGAGTGGTCTATCAGCAACAAGTCATCCAGATATGCCATTATCATTACACCTTGTGTTCTTAGATTGGCCAATAAAGGGCCAGAATTTTTGTAAACACTCGTGGTGCTGTGGCCAAACCGAAGGGTAAGGCTCTGAACTGAAAATGGCGCCCTTCTACTGCAAAGCGTAGAAATTTTTGGTGGACTGGAAAGATGGGAATGTGCAAATAAGCATCTTTGATGTCGATCGTGGCTAACCAATCCTCCCCTTGTAGGGCAGTGGCCACCGATCGGATCGACTCCATCGGAAAGTCCTGATATACAGGAATTTGTATAGCCCTTTTAGAATTAATATGGGCCACCCGACCGCGTTTGCTTCGGGACTGTAAAGAGGTTTGAGTAAAACTCGAACCCTCATTCTTCCAGGGGAACCTCCATAATTACTCCTTGGAGCAATAGTTGTTCTAGTGCCAACAGGAGGGACTCTCTCTTCCGGGGATCCCTTGGCACGTTTGACCTCAAAAATGGGAAGGAGGAGAGTCTTTTAACTCCAAACTGTATCCCAAACCTACTGCGGAGAGCACCTATCTGTCTTGATCGTGTCCCGCCAGGTCTCTTGCGAACAACTGGAGTCCTCCCCCCACCCGACTGAGTGGGGGCTTCAATGAATTTCACTTTGGGGGAGGTTTTGTACCTCCCCTGACCCAGGGTTTCTTATTACCCTGCTACTGTCCCTGTTTTTTACCCCCGGGATTTGACCGAGGAGGCCGTCGGAACTGTTACACAGCCGATGCCCCAGGGACTGGAGAAGCAGGCCTCTTAAAGAGGGACCTCTAACTCTGCTTTTAACCGGCAAGAGCGTATTTTTACCGCTGGAAATTTTCTGGATATATTTGTCCAGGTCTTCCCCGAATAAGCGTTCACCATGAAATGGGACGCTAACCAGCCATTCTTTACAGGGAGCTTCAGCAGACCAGTTTCTGAGCCATAGGAGCCTACGCATATGTACTATAGACAGCGTAAGGCGGGAGGCCTGATGGACTGAATCCTCTATGGCGTCAACCGCAAAGCCTAAGGCTCTAGGTAGATCAGCTAGGGCAAAGCCTGCTGATCTGTCAAGTCCCTCAAGACCTGTTTCAACTGATCCTTCACTGCTTAGCAGACCCCAATAGCTGCTACTGCTGGTTGTATCACCAAGCAGATTTTCATAAGGACTCCAATCTTTTATCTATTGGGTTCTTGAACATTTGGACATTATCCACTGGACATGTCAGTGATTTATACATACAAGAGATGGCTGCGTCCACTGTAGGGACCTTCCATATTTTTTTTTTTTGATGAACTTATCCTCCATGGGATAGACCACCGGAAATCTCTTGGGGGAATAAATATTTTCTCAGGACGTTCCCAATCCTGGTAAATGAGCCCTTTCAGTAAAGGGTGAAGTGGAAAAGAACAAACAGTCTGGGGGCTTCTAGCGACCCCAACGAGGATACAGTAGTGGTTGATGGTTCCGCAAGGTGCATTTTTAAATGCTGATCGGACCATGTTAGTCAGAGACTGAACCCATAATCTTTCAGCTTGAGATGCTGAGAAAAGGTTCCCCCACTGTTGATTCCTCTATAACAGAATCAACCTTATCCTGATCCCCTTCAGGCAGGTCGATCCCTGTATGGGACTGTTGCTCTGCTAACAGGCACTCTGAAGGAGGAGACGGAGATCGGGCGTGCTTTCCCTGACAGGGAGGCAGCGATAAATTTTGACAATCTCTCTCTAATCCTCCCAGAGCTGAGGAAAAAACCTCCTCTGTTACATACACAGGAGCAGGTGACTGAGGACAGCCACAGTACCAAGTACCCCTGCGGGGTCTCTACGGTCACTTACCTCTGAACTTCAGGGGAGACTGGTGCAGCAGGAGTATGCCCAAGATCCTCAGAGCCCGATGAGACCCCCTTCGCTTCCTGGAAGATTCAGTTCCGGAGCTTCTGGACGGCATATTCCTAAGCCTAAAGCTGAGGTATTCCAGCCGTAATACACCACTTTTACTGAGAATAGTCTAGCACAATTGCTGCTATATCACAGTTGGTGTCTACTAATGTGCCTTTCTAGGGGATGCCTGTATCAACCGCTATGCTGTATGCCTTTAAATGTTGCCAGCTCTGTCTCTGTACTTCATAGCCAGCTTATCTGCAATAATGTGGCTTTTTAAAAACCTGCTGGGACGCCCGCACATGCGCAGAAGCGCTGCGGCGCGCACAGAGCGTCATCCCCCAGGCCCCGCCCCTTTTTCCGGCCACCTCTATATATAGAGGCGCGTGCACGCGCACGCGCGCGGCCACGTGCGCCTCGGCGCTAATTTTCAAACATGGAAACCAGGGACAGGAGCCAGGGCCCCCTTTGCCGCAGGCCGGGGGATAGACGAACACTGCAACATGGCAGAGGAAACAGTTTCCTGTAGGAGAACTCACCAGCTGCCTGGACTTTGCTCTCTGAGAAGAAACTAGTCCATATGACAAGAAAAACATTCCACAGCGGCCTCTAGTGGACAAACACAGGTACCGCAGTTTAATATACTAAACATATATAAAAAAACATTCTTTTTTTTTTTTTTTTTCTTGACCACCATTAAAAATTATTACATTTTTTTAGTAGTTACAGGCATGCACAGATATTAGCGGGAATACCGTTAGGTAACAGACAGAAAGACAAATTAGGCTTGGGGGTCCCCCAATAGAACCAAGTTCCTGGGGGCCCCCACTTACCTGTTCCCCGCCGCAGGACTTTGTTTGGTCCACAAAAGCCCAAACTTCACCTATCACGGCAGGCATTGTAATCAAACCTTCAGGGACCGGGTTCCCAAGGATTCCACTCCCCTGGACCTGTATAGCACCCTGCACAGAAAACATCTTGGTCGTGGGTATGACCAGAGCTCTGGATCCCAGGGTCCAGCTCTCCTAAGAGAAGCATTACAGGCAGAACCTTGCTCTTCTCTGCAAGGCCCGGGTACCGACCGTTTAGCTATGAAGCTTTTTTGGTCGGATCCGGAATAGCTTACTGAGGCCCAAAAGAACCTGTACGCAAGCTCAGTGAAAAACACATGTTTCTTCTTGGCCAACACCTTAGACACTGGCAAAAAACTGAGGTGCTCCCGGATGGGAGGGGCTTATATAGGGGAGGGTACTTCCGGTTTTGGAAGTTGCCAGTGCCAGCACCTGACGGTAACTATATAACCCATTAGTAATGACTATGTCGCTCTGTGTCCCGTGATGTACGAGAAAGAAATCCTTTTCTTGGAGTACATCACGGGACACAGAGCTCCCGCCCCTCTTTGGGGACACTTATTGCTTTGCTACAAAACTGAGGTGCTCCCGGATGGGAGGGGCTTATATAGGGGAGGGTACTTCCGGTTTTGGAAGTTGCCAGTGCCAGCACCTGACGGTAACTATATAACCCATTAGTAATGACTATGTCGCTCTGTGTCCCGTGATGTACTCCAAGAAAAGGATTTTACAGGTAAGCTGTTATAAAAATCCTATTTTTTTATTACTGAACCAATAAACTGTGCAAATGAAAGTCCCTTTTTCAATTTAATTTTAACTCATCATTAAAAACAAAAGTATTGTGTTGAAAAGATAATAAATATAAATTTTAGTTATTCATTGTCACAGAAATATATTAAATTTGAAGAAATATCAGCATATTAACATTTATCTATTAATCAAAAAACACAATTATTTGTTTTGTTTAATTTTTATTAATGCTATGTAGCTACACCGCTATATATAATATCATGTCATGGGGGGGGGGGGGGGGTTCATACATATAGGGGTTATCACCAAATATGATAATAACACAACAGATAGTCCTGGCTGGATTGCTTTAAGCCTCTTGATATAGTGTTAGTGAATAATAGTATACTCACACACATAAAGAGACAAGGAAAGAATAGATTATTTTTTTTTGGATGGGGGTGGAGATCAGCTTTATATGTTTTTTAATAGCTTCTACTATTTAATTATAAGTGAATGTTCTGCATTAAAGCGGGGTTCCGGGCATAATTTTTATTTTTTTATTTTTGCAAGCTAAAATTAATCACATTAAATAGTCCCTAAAACGTATTAATAGCTCCCCAATCGTTCCAGAAATCATTGCAAACCACAAGTTGCAGGAAAGAAAATCACTTGATTACCCTGTCAACACAGTCATGCTGGTTGTACTATCAGCCTGCCCATAGATAGATCGAATCTCAGCAAGTCCCTGCTGAACTGAGATTCGATCCATCTATGGCTGGCTTCAATGGTTCATATCTACAGTTTTCCTTCCTGGGAAGTAACCCACTAAGTGCAAAGTGCAGTTCCTATAGCAAGCAATCGGATATTTATTTTAGTCTGGCCTTAAATTTTATGATGAAGCCTTACATCAGGGTGAAAAGCATCAGTGGAAGAATCTGTGTTCTGTGGATGCTGACACTTAAAAGTCAATACATTTTAATTGAAAAGTAAAGCTGGGTACACACTATAAAAAAATTGGGCAAATGATCATCCCGTTTTTCTCTGTTTCACAGCAAGTCGAAACTGAGGATGGTACCAATTGTACAAAAATTCTTGTACGACAAAGGCGTTTTTGGTTGTTAATTGTTTCTGATCATGCACGATCTTTCGTATGCGATTTTTTGAAAACTGCAGGAAAACAGTACACATTAAAGAAAATCATCAGTTCTGTTCATGTACAAGAAAAATTTCGGAGTTTGTCCCTTTGGGAATTTTCGTTTGGAAAGTCTTATTCAGACTATATGATAATTGAACGATCGTGCCTCGTATGGAATTTTCCTTCCGATTTTCTTATAGTGTGTACCCAGCTCAAGGCTGCATTCACACCTGCTAATGAGCCTGACATCAATTACATGTGAGAACCCCAGCAGTGGGTTCTCAGGGATTAGCTGTGGGAGGCAGACCCATTGAAAGCTATGGGAGGCTGGCGACTCCTTTAACTAATTGTGGCCTTTTACATGTGATTGCTCATGTACCAGTCACCTCTGAATGCATTAGGACACAGACGCAACTATCATTTGCAGGTGATTGGTGCATGAGCGATTACATGCGATTGGCTGTGATAAGCTGTGTGAGTCGGCAGCCTCCCATAGCTTTTAGGCTAGGTTCACACTTGTGCGATCCCAGAAATCGCATGTGATTTGCACCGTATTGCTGTGCACATCACATGCAATGTCTGTGTAATGCAAATTCAGCCATACAAACTGTATGGCTGAAATCGCATCGCATTCGCACAAAAATGGTGCAGTACCCTTTTTTTGGTCCGCACTGGAATCGGATCGCATGGGTATTCTTACCTATGCGATCAGATTCCTGCACCATTTGATAGCTCACACTGCAATCTGAACCAATCTGGGAGTGTCATTAACTTTAAATTGACACCCCCAGCGGTCCCTAGAGGGAAGTGTGAACCAGTGAGCGATTCAGGTGCGATGCGGGAACTGGCACTGAATTGCAGGGTTTCCCGCATTGCACCAGTGTGATCCGGGACGTAATGGGTCTGCCTCCTACATCTAATCGCCGGGAACCCCTACTGGGGTTTTCACATGTAATGGGTCTGGCCTATTCACATTGTGAATGTGGCTTAAGTAGTAGTAGTAGAGACCGTCTTTTCTACAAATGGTCAGGAATTTGTTTGATACACAGAGGTTGGTTTACTAAAACTGAAGAGTGCAAAAGTTGGTGCAGTTCTGCATAGAAACCAATCAGCTTCCAGATTTTATTGTCAAAGCTTAATTGAACAAACTGAAGTTAGAAGCTGATTGGTTTCTTTGCAGAGCTGCACCAGATTTTACACTCTCCAGTTTTAGTAAATCAACCTCACTGTGCTTTAGCATAATATGTGCCTTTCAGTTAATATTTGCATCTACTACTAAAATTTTATTTACCTCAAACCATTAAAGTTTAATATTGCATTCTTTACTTTCTTCTGATACCTGTGAGTAGCCATTTGGTGTTAAGAAGACAATCCGTGCAACCCTCTGTACAGAATATTTGCCTAGCTCAAATAACCTCCATAAAGAAAGAATGTATATCCAGTGCTTTACAGCATATGCTCTTGCAGCTGCTCACATATATAAAGACTTAATGGGAAATGTACCTACTGTATTTGGTGCCAAAAATCTAATACATAATTAAGTGATTGACAGCAATCAAGTCATAAAGAAAACGTTTTTGGCTTCCTGGATACAACAGATGTACCCAATCCTGCCAAAACCACACTCTCTAGGAGAGAGGCAAAAAGTAATACAACCCAAAATAAAATTTGTGGCAAATTTCCATTAAAATAAATACATCACTACTTGAAAAGTGATTAAATTATTTATTCCTACTGGTGAAAGAAATATTTCTTTTAAGTACACCCATAATAAATCCTTAAAGCTTTGTTTACAGATGTGTACTCCAATGTATCATTTATAAAATGAATGCTTTAAATCAAAAGTATAGGCAGACATAAAGTTTCTCACAATTATTCCAGTTGTGTATTTCTTTTAAAGTGGTTGTAAACCCTTTTAAACATTTTTTTTTTTTAAACAACCTGTAAGAGAAAGGCATAATGAGCTAATATGACTAGCATAATAGCTCATTATACATCACTTACCTTAGATCTGGGCCCCCGAAGCCGTCCTCGTCTCCCTCTTCAGCCGCAGCCATCTCTGCGGCGATAGCAACTTTTGTTGAGAAAAGAACATTCCCCTCTGGGTGATCTATGTACATTACAAGGATTTTGACAAACTTTGTTGCAGATGCCTACCTTTTGTTATTCTGTTATTTGTTTATACTGCTAGAGAAGCTGCATATATGTTTGCATGGATATTAATCAGGACTGGATGATATCCACTTTATAGTTATTTTAATAACTGTGCCTGGGAGGTGACATCACCCATAGACTTTCTATGGGGCATCTGTTGTGTGCTATCCCTCCTCTACTCTGAAGCCAGCACTGGGAGCTGGTCACATGATTGGACCAGAGCCCCCTTAGACTAGGTGGGTATAGACATCTTTCCTTTACAGGGTAGTTAGCATAAAGCTTAGAATGGCGGTGGGAGTAGGTTTAAGCTTAGTTAAGTTTTGACTGGACTTCTACTTTAAGTGTTGCTGAAAGTTTGAAACAGAAACGTGGTTCCATACTATATCTGGAAAAGACACCATCTGCAGTAATATTAAAAGAGATAGAAGTGAATGGAAAGTGACGGGCTTTTCTTACTTCCTGGATCACGGTAACCTCCCATTACCTTCTCTTTTATACATCAAGAAATTCTGTCTTTATGGGAAAATGACTTTCACAGGTGTATCACGGAACATGCGCTGTAGGTATTTATTTCAGCAACACTGATATAAAATGCTGCATGCTAGACAGGGAAAAAGTGATTACATTTCCACATATTTTCCCTGGCTGGCTGACCAACTTCCACACACATAGGTAGCTTTCTTTCAGGCGTTTGTATGCTTATCATTAGTCAGAGCTATGGAGCCAGTTCACTTTGCTTCAACCCATTCATGTCTAAAATACTTTTGGCTTCACTTACAAAGGTACTTTTTTTATTCTTGGAAAAAAAAAAAAAATGTTGTTAAAAGGATTTTACAAAGAAAATAGAGTCTACAAAGCTAGAATTTTAATTGTAATCCTCCCTATGGTGGTGGCTACTTTATTTTTATTTCAGATGTATTGTGTGCCTGTTATATAGGTGGAAAACTGAACTCCCATAGTTCCTATCTAGAAGTGAACATCATAGGTGCTATTGTTAAGCTATACTGTATTGCGCAGATATCAGCAGAATCCTGTGGTTTGTTTCATGAAGTTAGAAATCCCATCAGCAGGGAAAGTACCAGCTGTATGAATGAACTGTTTCCAATACATAATATTTTAGAGCTGTAAAGTGTTTGTTAACCCCCCAAAAAAAAAAAAGAGTAGATTCTGGTCCCTTAAAGCAGATTACACAGCACACCTAACTTTGTAGAGCTTGGGGATCTGAAGGCTGGTGGGGAAATGATTAACCGCTTGCCGACCGCCGCACGCCGATGTACGTCAGCAGAATGGCACGGCTGCGCATATGGGCGTACAGGATCGTCCCCTTTAAGATGCAAACCGTGGGTCGTGAGCGCGCCGGCGGCGGCGCGCTCGCGACCCAGTTGGGAGCTCAGTGACCGCGCCTGTGGGACCCGATTGCCACCGGTGTCCCGCGATCGGGTCACAGAGCTGAAGAACGGGGAGAGGTAAGTGTAAACAAACCTCTCCCCATGCTTCCTAGTGAGACTGTCACTGATCGTCTGTTCCCTGTCATAGGGAACGATGATCAGTGATGTCACACGCCAAGCCACGCCCCCCTACAGTAAGAATCACACATTAGGTCACACTTAACCCCTTTAGCGTCCCCCAACAGGTTACCCACTTCACTGCCAGTGTAATTTTCACAGTAATCAGTGCATTTTTATAGCACTGATCGCTGTAAAAATTACAGTGGTCCCAAAATAGTGTCAAAAGTGTCCGATGTGCCCGCCATAATGTCGCAGTCACGATAAAAATCGCTGATCTCCACCATTACTAGTAAAAAAAAAAAAATATTACTAAAAATGCCATAAAATTATCCCCTATTTTGTAGACGCTATAACTTTTGCGCAAACCGATCAATAAACGCTTATTGCGTACCAAAAATATGTAGAAGAATACGTATCAACCTAAACTGAGGAAAAAAAAAAATTTTATATATATTTTTTGGGGATATTTATTATAGCAAAAAGTAAAAAATTTTCAAAATTGTCGCTCTATTTTTGTTTATAGCGCAAAAAATAAAAACCGCAGGGGTGATCAAATACCACCAAAAGAAACCTCTGTTTGTGGTAAAAAAAGGACGCCAATTTTGTTTGGGAGCCACGTCGCACGACCGCGCAATTGTCAGTTAAAACGAAGAAGTGCCGAATCGCAAAAAGGGGCCTGGTCCTTTAGCTACAAAATTGTCCGGGGCTTAAGTGGTTAAGCTTGCCGACCGCCTCACGCATTTATACAAAGGCAGAATGGCACAGCTGCGCAAACCAACACATATATATATATTTACGTTGCTTTGAATTTTGCGCCGTGCGGGTGCGCGTGCCCCTGCCGCGAGCTCCGTGACCGTGCCTGCGGGACCCGCAGACTCGATGCCCGCCGGTGTCCCGCAATCGTGTCACGAAGCTGCAGAACGGGGAAATGCCTGTGTAAACAGGCATTTCCCTGTTCTGCCTTGTGACAGGACACTGATCTACTGCTCCCTGTCATTGGGAACAGTGATCAATGTCGTGTCACTCGTAGCTCAGCCCCCACACAGTTAGAATCACTCCCTAGGACACACTTAACCCCTTCCTCGCCCCCGAGTGGTCAACCCCTTCCCTGTCAGTGTCATTTACACAGTAATCAGTGCATTTTTATAGCACTGATCGCTGTATAAATGACAATGGTCGCAAAATAGCGTCAAAAGTATCCGATGTGTCTGCCATAATGTCGCAGTCACGATAAAAAACGCTGATCGCCATTACTAATAAAAACTATCCCCTATTTTGTAGACGTGATAACTTTTGTGCAAACCAATACGCTTATTGTGATTTTTTTTACCAAAAATATGTAGAAGAATACATATCGGCCTAAACTGAGGAAAAAATTTGTTTTTTTTATATATTTTTGGGGGATATTTATTATAGCAAAAAGTAAAAAATATTGCTTTTTTTTATTTTTTAAATTGTAGCTCTTTTTTTGTTTATAGCGCAAAAAATAAAAACCGCAGAGGTGATCAAATACCACCAAAAGAAAGCTCTATTTGTGGGAAAAAAAGGACGTCAATTTTGTTTGGGAGCCACGTCGCACAACCGCGCAATTGTCAGTTAAAGCAATGCCGAATCGCAAAAAATGGCCCGGTCTTTGGCCAGCCAAATGGTCCGGGGCTGAAGTGGTTAAAGCAGATTACACAGCCCACCTAACTTGGTAGAGCTTTCTCATGTCAAAGCTACTTTCTATTGTTTGAGGATCCGATGGCTGGTGGGGAAATGATTAAGAAACAGCAGAGGAAGTGAAGGAAACACAGATTCACAGAAAAAATAAGGCGGAAGCATAAAGATTCTGACTTGCACGTCAGGTCCAAAAAGTTTATTTATTTATTATAGGTACTAATATAGCACCATCAATTTAAGCAGCGCTTTACATAGTATAGTACAGTCACATGGGTCCCTGCCCCCAAGGAGCTTACAATCTAATGTCCCAAACTCACATTTATACATACACATAGTAGGGTCAATTTAGACAGGAGCCAATTAACCTACCAGCATGTCTTTGGAGTGTGGGAGGAAACCGGAGTATCCGGAGGAAACCCACGCAGGCACAGGGAGAACTTGCAAACTCCAGGCAGGTGGTGCTGTGATTCGGATTCGAAATGACGACCTTATTGCTACTAGGCGCAAGTGCTAACCACTGTGCTGTCCCCAGATTGTCTATCGTTGTTTTGCACTCTTATGCGCGTAGACACACGACCGTTTTTCATGACGAGAAAAATGCAATTTTTTAATTTGGTCATTAAAAACGATCGTGTGTGGGCTCCAGAGCATTTTTCGTGACGTGAAAAATGGCCGTTAAAAATTTGGAACATGCTCTATTTTTTCTCGTTGTTTCTCACGTCGTCGTTTTTCTCGTCATGATGTGAAAAAAACGTGCATGCTCAGAAGCAAGTTATGAGACGGGAGCGCTCGTTCTGGTAAAACTAGCGTTCGTAATGGAGATAGCACATTCTTCACGCTGTAACGGACTGAAGAGCACAAGGCTGAAAAGCGAGAATCGTCTCTCACCAAACTTTACTAACACGAGGATCAGCAAAAGCAGCCCAAAGAGTGGCGCCATCCGAATGGAACTTCCCCTTTATAGTGCCGTCGTACGTTTCGTACGTCACCGTGCTTTGTTCGAGCATTTTTTTTCACGATCGCGTGTAGGCAAGGCAGGCTTGAGAAGAGTCACGTCGAGAAAAACATTGTTTTTTCAATGACATTAAAAACGGTTGTGTGTACGCGGCATTATAATTCTTTGAACCTTTAACCAGTGGAATTCTACAATTACCTGTAAGTCATTGTTGGTATTCTCTTAAAGTAGGACAAGCATCAGGGTCTTCTGTGCTTGGTGCAGAATTACATATGTAGCGCCTAATACCCCTCACTCTCCCTCTTGGTTTCTTCTCGTTTGAGCGACTGGTCTCTAGGGGTACCTGGGAGACGAGAGTACAGGAACACTACGCCAAACTCTCCCCTCATATGTGTATGAGGGTTGAGTAAAGTTAATTGAATTACCTCCGGGTCTGTTCACTGCGTACGGAGCCTCAGTTGTTCCATGGAGATGTGTCTGCCAATAATAGAGTCCCACACCAATCAAAAGTCCAACACTCCTTTATTTCTGTGCTTTCAGGTTGAACACAATCAGTTGAACTTTTAGTAACAGACAAACAGGGGTGTGGATACGAGAAGGCCCAGGCACAAATGAACTCTCCTATCCCTTTGGTAGCGAATAGGCCTGGCACACGGTCCCTGCCACCGACCGTGAGTTTTGGTCGCTGCCACCGACCGGATGAACTGTTGATGCCCCTGCCACAGGCCTAATAGCAGGTCTCTGCCACTGACCTGAGTTGAATAGTTGGACCGCTGCCACTGGCCATAGAACGTGAACTACCTTCCTCTCTGAACTTGGCCCCTGTTCGGGAAAGATATCCCTCCAGGCGGTCTCCAGAGGTTCACCCGGCACTGGCAATATGCTGCACCAGATCTTCGGATGAGTCCCTCCTCCAGTCCCTTACGCCTCTGGATTCGGGTGCCCCACTCCCGGGGCCCCCTAGGACAATCCCTCCCTCGCGGGACCCAGCGGAAGGTACTGGGCCTCAGGCCTCCGGCTGAGTACCTCACCCCAGACTGAAGGTGTCTGGGATGGAACACGAACTCCAAGTGTCCAGGCCTAGGCCGCCTGGACACCGACCGCGGACAGCAGCCCACAGGCTGAAGGTGCCTGGGACTCGAACCTCGTGGCGAAGATGTCCGCCCCCCTTATACCCTCCCCCAGCAAGCACAGTGGGTTCCCCGCCCCCGTACAACTGCTGCGAGAGGTCACAAAGGGTACGGCACTGCAGCGATGGTTCAATCCCGGCCCAAAGTGACAGCGCCACCTGCTGGGCCGCAGGGAACTAAACATCACTGATGTCTTCACCAGATTTAAAAGTATGTGCCCGCTACACATATATTTAGTGTTTGGGTTAATTGTGCATCCATAGTCCCATAACATTTGCTGCATATGTCTGTTCTATACTACTAATTTATGCCTATGGCCTGTGTTTCTTTCATCATTATATTACTTCAAAGTACATCCTGTGGTCTGCTGATGTCAGATTCCACAAGGGTCAATCCTTGACCAATGCTGTGTGCTTACGAGACTTGAACTCATCATGCAGGTAGTCAGGATGGCTGCAGAATATTATTTTTGTGGTGAATATTTTGTCTTGGAACTCATTACTTTTCAGAGTCTGCAAGTCTGTAGATGGAGAAAAATAATGTGTTCTTTTATCCTGGATAAATGACTGACTATTCTCATCCTACGTTAACCTGTTGGTTTCTTGATGTGTAGCGAGAGAGACTCATGTTCTCCCCACCGTTGCTGGCTGTTTGCCTAGCTCAGCATTCCTAGACAGAATCGCTCTGTGTAGAAGAAGCCACATTATTGGATGGATCACAAATGGATTCACTCTGCTTTATATGAATTGCAAGAGTCTGGAAGGTAACGGCTTCCTTCTGGCAATCATATTTTCTAAATTAGTCAAATATTTCCCAGAGTCTCAAACACCCTGTGAACGACAATTGTTATTAGCCTCATGTGTATGCTTTTCATCCTTCTATACACACAACATTTGTATTTATTTTATTTTCAGACAATAGTGTTATTACATAAAAATGGATGGATTTGTGTTGTGGTTAGGAAACACAAGCTCTAATTATAGAGAGGATAGGCAGTAAATTGTAATCACTTTTTTTTATGTAGTCCGCATTTAGTAGAAAAAAAATGAATGTCTGCACGACATGAAATTCCTAGCAATATGTCTAAATCCATCTTTATTTCTTAATAAAATCGAGTCGCTGTTCCAGATGTTAAATTTGATGGCTTATAGATAAGATTTTGTAACTTTTTGAATAAAATAAGTTTGCCCTTGAAGGGGCATTCTGAATACCGTTATTCTGTACATTATCTGCATATAGTTAGAAGAACAATGCAAAAGCGGGTTAATTAGGCAGTACATCTTGGTAAAGTGAATGTAAAGGGTACCGTATATACTCGAATATAAGCCGAGATTTTCAGCCCTTTTTTTGGGGCTGAAAGTCCCCCCCTCGTCTTATACTCGAGTCAGCGAAATTGAATATTGTAAATTGTACCTGAAGGCTGCGGCGTCCATCGTTTAAAACTCGCGGGCTCTTCCTGGTCCCTTCCGTGATAGGCGGAACTGTGTCTGCTGAGAATCGCCTATCACGAACGTTCTCTCATCCTCAGTTTCCCAGCAGACGTCCGTGATTGGCGGAAACTGAACACAGTGTCTGCTGGGATGGGTGAAGATGAGAGAACGTTCGTGATAGGCGATTCTCAGCAGGCAGTTCCGCCTATCACGGAAGAGACCAGGAAGAGACCGCGAGTTTTAAACGATGGACGCCGCAGCCTTCAGGTACAATTTTACAATGTTCAATTATAATTCTAGGGAAACAGTGAGGATGGGCACAGTGAGGATGGGCACAGTGAGGATGGGCACATATGAGGATGGGCACTTGTGAGGATGGGAACACGTGAGGATGGGAACACGTGAGGATGGGAACTTGTGAGGATGGGAACAGTGAGGATGGGAACAGTGAGGATGGGAACAGTAAGGTGGCAATGGGCTTAGTAAAGTTGCAATGGGTGGGCATTGTTGACCCTCGGCTTATACTCAAGTCAGTAAGTTTTCCCAGGTTTTTGTGGTAACATTAGGTACTTCGGCTTATACTCGGGTCGGCTTATACTCGAGTATATACGGTATTTAAATAAAATTAAAAAACCTGTCATACTTACCTGCTCTGTGCAATGGTTGGGCAGAAAGCAGCCCTGGTCCTCCTCTTGTAGAGCAGCCCGCCGGTGCTCCTAGCTCCTCATCAGAAGTACAGGCATACCCCACTTTTAAGTACACAATGGGGTATATTAACTAAAGCTGGAAAGTGCAAAATCAGGCTCACTTCTGCATAGAAACCAAACAGCTTCTAACCCCAGCTTGCTCAATTAAGCTTTGGTAATAAAACTTGGAAGCTCATTGGATTCTATGCAGAAGTGAGCCTGATTTTGCACTTTCCAGCTTTAGTAAATAAACCCCATTGTGTACTTAAAAGCGCGGTATGCCTGTATATAACAGTCTTGTGACTTCTATCAGTGTCTGGTAAAAGCTTGTAGGAGGCATTTCATTCTGCTCTGACTGTCCTATGAGGCTGCAGGACCCATGGCCCTCTGTGTAGATAGTGCTGATTGGCCCTGTGCTGATCACATGCACCCACCCAAGAAAGAAAAAACTCTCTAGCAATACACACCAAACTGAGCATGTGCAGAGTTACTCCAAAGGCTCTGTCTTATCAGGAGATGGATTTGGGACAGTGGAAGAAGGTGCGGATCAGACAAGACTGGATCAAATAGCCTTTTTACACAATGCGCAGGATTAACCCTTAGGTTCCACAGTGAGTATAACAAGCATGCTTTACTGCATACAGTATACACACTAGTAACACTTTAAGGACAGTACTCTTTTTAGAGACTCTGGCTTTCAGTTTCCAGTATGGGTGCACACTTCATAAGCAAGAATGAATGACCCTTCAGGAGCTGCTGTCAATCTGAACATGGGTGTGTTGCAGTGGAAGAGGAGGTATTGAATGGCTGGATATCTGTGCAAGGAGCTCTGGCTAAATGTGCTACATTGACACTGACAACCTATGACAGGAAGTCCTGCAGAATGCTACTTCTGGCAAGCTCACCGCATAAATATTGTAGACCATAAGGGACGCAATGACAAAACAAAGGCACGCAGTGGCTTTAAGAAAAGAAAGGCATGCATGTACATATTAGGGTTTCTATTTTGAGTTTAAATTTAAGTTACGGGACCATGATGCAATTTCCTGATAGTACCCTCTCCTATCTCTTAAAGCAACATTTAATACTTCTGTTTCCTACTTGGAATGCTGATTTTAATAAAGTGGTAACTTAATAGGCAAACATTAGGTCTCACACAGCAGATAAAGGATGACAAAGGGTCTTCAAAGTAATGAAAAGGGAGTTTCTATTTATGTAATCATTTCTGAATGTTATCTAAGCATACTGTATGGCTGGTAAACAGGAAAGAGTTGCAGGTATGCTTTGGGCTCATTTCTTTGACCTGAGGAGCATACTACTTGCTTCATTGCCTGCACCTCTATGTTTTAGGAAAAATACAAGACAATTTTTTGTTGTTGTTATTTTTTTAACTATGGCCCTCATTTTTCTTGAAGCAGACTTGTATAAATACCTTAGCGTATATTGTTTATTTACTGTGCACGGGAGTTGTAGATTTCCAGTGGACATCATCTGAATTAGGTTTAACCCCTTTTCGCTGGCGCTTCCTGGCCTTTTAAGAGGTTTCAGATGCCAGGAGACGGGGCGGAGTTATGATCATGTGTCCTGATTGCAAGCTCCCGATTGCAATAAGCGATCGGGAGTTTCCCGTAAGCCGCCGGTAACGGTGGCGGGAGGAAGCAGGGCACGTTCTCTCAGCACAGTGTCGGCTAACTGGTATGCAAATATGCTACCGCTTGGCACCGAGGCCCACCTGCCGAGAGGCCACATATTTGCGCACTGTCAGTGCTTAGGTGTTAAAGTAGTTCTAATCCCAAAAAAATAAAATGTAATAAATTGCAGCTTACCAATCATTATATGTGGTGGCTGCATGAGCTTTCTTCTCTTTGGCTTTTTCCCCTTTGTTTTCGCCTGGTGATCTTGCCAGTAACACACTTCCTACCTCCTGTATTAGTGATACACAATTCTGGAGGAGTGATCAGAGGGGGCACTGCAGACAGCAGCATTGTCAGTCTGTGGGGGGGGGGTAGTGTTAAATATATTTTCAGATTTAAAACCACTAACAAATTTAAGATAAACCCCATCTCACACTATATAAGCAGTTACAGCAAACAGTTTTTTTCCTTTTGGTATAAAGGTTTTTCATTATTAAAAAAAAGCTGATCATTTTAATCAGCCCTGCCAGTATTAAAGAGGATGTAAACTGCCAAAAAACTAACAAACTGCAAGACAAGGGCATAATCAGCTAGTATGCATCGCATACTAGCTGATTATGAAATACTTACTTTAGAACAAAGCCCTGCAGCGGCGCCCGCACACCTCTGACACGGCCAACATCTTTTTCCGGAGTTACTTCCGGGTTCACGGGCTCTGGCACTGTGATTGGCCAGAGCTGCAATGACCCCACTCCTGGGCATACGCGCAGGAGCCACCAGTCACAGCATGGGCCCTGAAGAAACTGCACAGGCGGCCGCTTCTTCAGAGCACATGCGCCGACAACATATTCGGCGCAGTCTACAGTAAACATCTCCTAAACAGTGCAGGTTTAGAATATATTTCAAGTACCTATAGGTAAGCCTTACTATAGGCTTACCTATAGGTACAAAAACACCAGGGGAATTGACTTCCTCTTTAGGTGGTTTGCCTCATACATGTAAACTGATACATTCTGCTGGAGAGTTTGGGCTTGTGAAACACAACAGACTTGCTGGCTGGATTACCAGATAAAAATAGAAAGCATAAAAAAGAAAACAAATGCAGCCACCACATCTAAGAATTTGGTAGGCTGCAATATAATACATATTTTTGGGTTTAATACTGCTTTAGGTGATCACCTTGTGTTTGTGTGAGTTTCCTCTAAGTGCAGTATAAAGATATTTATGTTAGTTAACTGATACATTAAACATTGGTCTTAGTTTTTATATAACTGTGGTTGGGACTTTGTCTATTGTGAGCTTTCTTGGGGGTAGGGACTAAAAGGCTCTACGAAATCTATCAAATCTGTAAATAAAATTTATATCAACATGGCTGAATTCTTATTGACCTAAAATCAGCCATGTTGGAGAAGTATCACCCCAAGAGGAATTGTATAAAAAACTGATTATTTATAATCTTTAAGATATGTGAAAAAGTAGAGCTGATATCTTACTGTCTACCTAGCAATGACAATTCACATGGGCCGTAACGGTAGTTTTGTGTTTATATAAAAAAAAAAAAATCAAAAATAGTGTCTCTAGATACAATGGCCTTAATGCCAATGCCAATATATCATATTGTTTTATATTCTTGCGTGCTTTAAATGGCCATTAAGAAGTGTAGAAGACTTCATAACATATTTATTGTGTCCTTTTTACAAGTGAATCTCACATGAGGTTTTTATTATGAGTATTTTAGAGTATAACAAAGTTATCAATTGTCATGACATTTTAATGACTTTTTTTTGTGCTCTGTGAATCAAAGTTTTTCAAAGTAAAACTCTGACAAAAATCTTTTTTTATTCTGTAGAGTGGTTTTAAATTATTCTACCACTGCAAGTGAAATGCAAGAATGCTTATTAATGGTACATTAGTTTTATCTTTTTAGCTTACTAGTAATAACCAAAGTAAGTGTATTGTAATAAATTGTATGAGGCTAACCCAATAGTCTATGACAGTGGATGATGAAAAAAATGCATAAACGACTTATTACTACTAAATACTACTCATTATTTCAATCTTTTATTCACTTACTATTTTATTTTTGAGTTATTTAGCATATAAATAATCATAGAACATAGTTTAATGTGCAGAATGAAACCACTGCATTAGTAAATAGTAGTGTTAAAAAACTCAGGTAAATGCTAAATGGTAATGAGGGCTTTATGTATTATAATGGACCCGTGAGGAAGTGGCTTTTTCACTGCAGTAGCATTGTAGATGAAATTTAAAGGATGAGTGAGCTTTTATGTACACTCTCCAAATTCACCCCACTTTCTAGACGCAACATCTTTGTAAATAAAAGCATATACCTCAGATCATCAAAAAAAAAGGCACTCTCTGAGGAATTTAGAGAGTATTCTTTAAAAGTGCACTTATCCTTCAAGATTATGGACACCAATTCCCAGAAAAGAATGTCGCTAGGGAGATGGGGACCATTTCATGTTGGTACATAGACTCTAGATTCCTTAACTCGGAACTGAAGACTGAAAAAAAAAATGACTACAGTAAAACCTTGGTCTGAAAGTAACTTGGTTTGAGAACAATTTGCAAGACAAGCAAAATGTTTTCGGAAATTTTGACTTGATATACACGTGAGGTCTTGATATACAAGTAGCATCAAATCACAACTGAGTATAAAAGAGAAGTGTGGCAATATGGGTACATTTAATGAAGGTACAACATTTAGCAACTCACATCCTCCCAACTCATCACCCCTTGCACCGCCATCAACGTCATCCCTTCCACACTGCGCTCCACGAGCTCTTCAAGCCTCGCTTTCAGATCGCTCTACTGCAGGGTGGCATTCCCTGTTATGATTGCAGATTGACAGAGGTAAGAGATGGCGGTGCGGAGGACGGTCTATGTGGACAGCTTTACCCCAGATGCCTGCATACTTAGATGTGCCGGTTTTAATCATAAACCATGTGAATTGCTAAATGTTGTACCTTCATTAAATGTAACCATATTGCTACACTTAAAGGCACCCCTCTTCTCTATTATACTCTGTAGCTCCTGCTGGATTTTGCTTCTAATCCCCTTGTGGAGGCTTCCAATTGTGGATTGACATTTTATGGTTACACAACCTGGTCACATTGCTATGATCTTTAAATGGACTATAAACTGAAATACTTCTGAGTAAATGGTTGTGGAACGAATAATCTGAGTTTGCATTATTTCTTATGTGGAAATTCACTTTGATATACAAGTGCTTTGGATTACAAGCATGTTTCCAGAACAAATTATGCTTGCAATCCAAGGTTTTACTGTAGTAGGCTTAGTTCCTTATACTGCCTGTAGCACACACACAACACAGTGTACCCTGTCTGCATCTGTTATTTGCCAAAGAATAGAGCCTAGTGCCACAATGGCATTTCACATGTGTGGGAATTGCATCATCATTGGGTGCCCTATAGCAGGCCAAGTAAGAAAAAAGCTGGAAGCAGGAGGAGCTTCTGAAAAGATGGCAGCAGTGGCTGTAGATCAGGAAAGCAATGCTTGTCCTTTGCCATATGCTGTGCATCTGTGGTCATATGTGTTGTAAATATACACACAATATTATTATTGTAAATTATAAGTGTTATTGGAAACGGGTGTGTCGACAGGAATAGAATGCAAATTCCTCCAATCCGGTAATTGAGGCCGTGGCTTTGCGGCCTTTTGCAGTCCTACAATTCCTTCTGGAATCTGGCGCCCTCTTGTGGTGGCCATCGGTATCACAAGACAACCAGCAATGCTAATGGAGCTTCCCCTGCCTGTTTTTCCTGATTTCAAATTATTATTTTTTGCTAGAAAATTACTTAGAACCCCCAAACATTATATACCGTATATACTCGAATATAATACGACCGAATATAAGCTGAGGCACCTAATTTTACCACAAAAAACTTGGAAAACGTATTGACTCGGGTATAAGCCTAGGGTGTCCATCTGCATGCCTCACTGTGCCTCACTGTGTCCATGCGCATGCCTCATTGTGTCCATGCCTCACTGTGCCTCACTGTGTCCATGCCTCACTATGCCTTACTGTGGCCATGCCTCACTGTGTCCATGCCTCACTGTGTCCATGCCTCACTGTACCCATGCCTCACTGTGCCTTACTGTGGCCATGCCTCACTGTGTCCATGCCTCACTGTGTCCATGCCTCACTGTACCCATGCCTCACTGTGCCCATGCCTCACTGTGCCCATGCCTCACTGTGTCCATGCCTCACTGTGCCCAATCTCCCTACCTGATCTCCGGTGCTGTGTGACTAGACTGACGTTTAACATGAGAGTCTATGGAAGGAGTGCCCGGCTTTGAAAAATTGGTGCTCCCCGGCCGTAGGTCCCCTGGACAACAAATAGATGCAGAGTGGGGCTACATGTGTGCCAAGTTTAGGGTCCAGGAGACCTAGGGCCGGCCAGTACCGGGTCCCCAAAATCACTGGAGAAATGACCGTTTAACATTGGAAGGGGTGCCCGGGTTTGAAAAATTGGTGCTCCCCGTCCGTAGGTCTCCCAGACAATAAACTTTGCACACTTGTAGAGGAAGCATGGGGGTTCATGTGTGCCAAGTTTGGGGTCCAGGGGACCTACGGCTGGCCGGAATCAGGCGCACAAATTTGAAGATGGACACAGACTCGAGTATAAGCCGAGGGGGCATTTTCAGCACAAAAAATGTGCTGAAAAACTAGGCTTATGCCGCGTACACATGATCATTTTTCACGTCGTGAAAAATTACATATTTTTTTTTTCAACAAGAAAAACGACCGTGTGTGGTCTTTTTTTGTCATTTTTCCCGACGTGAAAAACGGCATTAAAAACAACGAGAAAAATTAGAACATGCTCTAATTTTTCTCGTCGTTTTTCCCGTCATTTTTTCCCGTAGGGAAACACTGCCGCGGAGCCCACAGACGGTCGTTTTTCTCGACAAGAGAAAAAATGACGTGAAAAACGACCGTGTGTGGGGAACAAGCCGTTCCCTCGTTTTTAATGTCATTATTCACGGCGGTTTTTTAACCGCCGTGAATAATGATCGTGTGTACGCGGCATTATACTCGAATATATACAGTATATAATTTTTTTTTAGCAAAGACCGTAGAGAATAAAATGGTGGTTGTTGCAATATTTTATGTAACACGGTATTTGCGCAGCGGTCTTTTTTTGTGGAAAAAATACACGAATGAATTAAAAAACAAAACTAAACAGTAAAGTCTTTCTATGTCCTCTGATAAAGCCCTGTGTACCATCAACAATTACCACTCTTTATGTGCAGATGGGCTCCAGTATTTCATGGTGACCAAAAAATCACCAGAACAATTAATAGTCACCGTGGGGGACACACTTGTAGGCAGGAAGTGGCTGCAAAGAAACAGCAGAAGATCAGCAGCACTGGAATACTTCTTTCACCTTTTTTTTTGTATTTTATTTAAAGTGCCACTAAGGCTTCATTTAGATGTGCAGTTGGGTGGTAAAAATGTACAGTAGAGACATGTTTTTGCCACCCACCAACAGCCACCCTTAAGCTCCATTAGGAAGCAGGTGAGGGCGTTTTACATGCCGCAGTCACGATGCATTAGGCATAATAAGGAGTTTCCCCCTTATAACAGGTTATTGACTGGCTGCTCTGCTGTGAGTAAGTTAGGGTTAGGGGGCCCAAATTACTTGCCTTACCCCCGACACTGACAACCCACACTTCACTAAAAAAAAAGCCTGGCTCCTAACTTTTTTAGCTGGCTCCTAGATTCAAAGCAAATTCGTCAAGCCCTGCTTTAAATAACATTACTATTTATCTAAAAAAAAAACAATTATTGTTTATTGGCTTCCATGCTACACCTATTTCTTATGATCTTACAAAGTACATGTAATGTAGGACAATAAGTTAATGATTACAACTTACTTGCTTAAAGCGGAGCTCCACCCTAAAGTGGAACTTCCGCTCATCGGAACCCTCCCCCCCTCCGGTGTCATATTTGGCACCTTTCAGGGGGAGGGGGGTGCAGATACCTGTCTAAGACAGGTATTTGCCCCCGCTTCCAGGAGTCCTCTCTGCGGGTATTCTGCGGGTAGTACGTCACTTCCCGTAGAATACCCGTTGTGTTCTGGGAGACACTCGGCTCCCAGAACACAACAGGGACCAGGGAGAACGGCGCAGCGCGACTCGCGCATGCGCCGTAGGGAAACGGGCAGTGAAGCCGCAAGGCTTCACTGCCTGGTTCCCTCACCGAGGATGGCGGTGGGGGCAGCAGAGTGACAAGCGATTGCTCGTCTTCTGCTGCCGACGTCGCTGGACTCCAGGACAGGTAAGTGTCCTAATATTAACCAATTCCCTACCCGCCCATAGTAATATGACGTCCACAGATGGGATCTCCCATCCTGGGTGGACGTCATATGACGTCCTGGGCTTTGTGGGGGGATATCTGAATGATGCCTGCAGCTAGAGGCATCATTCAGATATCCTTGTCTTCTGCCGGCGATCCTGCGCACCATAAGAATGATCATAGCGGCTTGATCGTTCTTATAGGCGGCGGGAGGGGACACCCCCCGTCCCGCTGCCATCTGGTGCTTCTCCGGGCTCTCCCGTGCCATCGGGGGCCCGGAGAATGAATAGTCCGGCGCCGGAGGTGAAGCATAGAGATGACTGGTGACCAGATGGTCACCAGTCATCTCTATGACCGTCGGAGGCCCGGGCGCCATATGATGACGTCATGCCCGGGTCCTCAGAAGTAAACAAAGTTGCCATTGCGGCTAGTAAGCATGAGATTGGTGAATTTTTTTTCACGATCTCATGCTTTCCAGCCTGGAGGAGAGATGTGGGGTCATATTGACCCTGCATCTCTCCATAAAGAGGACCTGTCACACACCATTCCTATTACAAGGGATGTTTACATTCCTTGTAATAGGAATAAAAGTGATCCAAAAATTTTTTTTTTTAAAAAGTGTAAAAAAAATATAAAATAAAGTAAAATAAAAATAAATAAAAAATTTAAAACGCCCCTGTCCCCGGTAGCTCGCGATCAGAAGCAAACGCACACGTAAGTCCTGCCCACATATGTAATCACCGGTGCAACAATTCTAGCACTAGACCTCCTCTGTAACTCTAACCTGGTAACCTGTAAACATTTTCAAAGTGTCGCCGATGGAGATTTTTAAGTACCGAAGTTTGGCGCCATTCCATGAGTGTGCGCAATTTTAAAGCATGACATGTTAGGTATCTATTTACTCGGCGTAACATCATCTTTCATATTTTACAAAAAAATTGGGCTAACTTTACTGTTTTGTTATTTTTTAATTCATGAAACCATTTTTTTTCCCAAAAAAGGCGTTTGAAAAATTATTGAGCAAATACTGAGCAAGAAAAAAAGTTGCAATGACCGTCATTTTATTTTCTAGGGTGTCTGCTAAAAAAAACTTATATAATGTTTGGGGGTTCTGAGTAATTTTCTAGCAAAATAATAATGATTTGTACATGTAGGAGAGAAGTGCCAGAATAGGCCCAGTATTGAGGTGGTAAAAAAAGCCAGGTGTTGAAGTGGTTAAAAGTCAGCAGCCGCAGTATTTGTAGCTGCTGGCTTTTAATATTTTTTGTTTCAGGGGAAACTCAGCTTTAATGATAAACTATTGTGTGCTACAATTATAAGCTGTAGCATGATCTGCACCTGCGAAAACATCATCCTCTAGTCCAGGGGTCTCCAAACTGCGGCCCGAGGGCCAGATGTGGCCCTTTGCTAGCTTTTATCTGGCCCTCTGGGCTTTATTCCTCCCACTGATATGAGGCACTATTCTTCCCACTGACTCCAACAAGGGGGCACTATTTCTTCCACTGATACCAATGATGAGATACAATTACTCCTACTAATAGGGGCACTACTCCTTATCCTACTGACCGCAAACTCTGAGGCCATATTTATTCTCACCAATGCTGGGCCCGGGACATTTTCTACCCCTGCTGGCCACAATCCGGCCCTCCTAAAGGCTGAAGAACAATAAACTGGCCCTTTGTTTGAAAAGTTTGGAAACCCCTGCTCTAGTTCTAACCAGCTTTAAAATATACATATCTTGATATTTGACAATTACTGCAGTGAGGACAGCACCAATAATACTTGATTTATAAAAATAGGGGACCGACTGGAAGAGAATTTACCACCTGGAAACAGGATTAGTAGGCTCCTAAGTGGTTTGTGGTTTGATTTCTAAAATGGTTCCTAAAGTTGGTCTTTAATTGATAGGTTTGCTTCAAAGCAAGGCTGATGTAACTTTGCAGCTGACCTTGTACTTGTTGTTCCCCACATCAGCAGCAAAGCTATTCTGTCACTTATAGTTCCATAAATATGCAAGACTGTTTTCTCACTTGTAGTTCTACAAACATATGGTCTGGTCTAACCTCCCTGCTGCGTAGGACTGGAAGCTGTAGGTGTCACCACATCCTACCTGCTTATTAATATAGCTTGTTTCATATCTGTCCAGCCTACTAATCTACCTCTCTCATTAAACTGTGCTGAGAACTGTGTTCCAGGCCCTTGTTTCAGGTTTTTCGAGCATCTCAAAGTAACAATTCCTAGTTGCTGTGTTCCTGATCATTTGTGTGACCCCAGTCCCTCCAGAGGTCCCTGTGCCTCAGTGCCTCCAGTGACTCTCAGCAGTTATTCTCTCACTCTTGTGTTCCCAGCAACCCAGTCCTGCAGCAGACCCTCAGCCCTGCATTCCAGTCATCCTAGTATCTCAGTGCTCTCATTGACCTCTGTACACTCCTGTGACCCCACTGTCTCAGTGGCAATACAAATGATTAACATTCCAGATTCCTTGATTAGTATAAAAGCCAGATTTATTTTCATTAATGGATCAAAGCACTAAATTTGTTATGTGACCGATGCGCTTTTTCTAGACAGCACTGGTTCTTGTATGTACCTGCGATCTCACTGGATTTTTGTAAACCTAAAAATAGATTACTGCTGCGCTTATATTCACAACTCAAAACGAATATAATAATATAATAAAATAAAAAGCAGCTAGCACACTATTGATGAACAACAATGTAAATATTATAGAAAGGTGGTGCAGCACTTAGAAGATAAATGAGTCCATAGAAAGTCAATCCAAGGATGGTGTTCAACACACTTCACTTCAAAGGTGGTTATCAGAAGATAAAAGACGGGAAAACCATCACCGGCACCTGATAACAACTGCCGCTTACCCTTCTTAATGGACCCTCATCACAAAGGTCACATGAGGATTGGATAATAAAGGACGCCCTTCAATCTCCACACATCTCAATCAGGGCAGGCAAACAGGAATGCAGATGTAAACACCCCGTTTTCAGCTTTCCTTCTCCTGGTACTCCAACAGTGACCACCATAGATTAATCCATCCCATGAAATTGCAAAAAGATAGACCTAGACAACACTGGTTGCATTCTTGTATGTACCTGCGATCTCACAGGCATTTTGTAAACCTCATGACATAGTCAGCTGAGTTGGTTTGGTCCAGTGTGCTGGATGGCCATGATGTAGGTTTGCATCTGGGGGGTATTGATGGAACTTGTTACCAAAGTTATTAAATGGGAAGGGTTCATAAGGCCAATATTTCTTCCCTGGAAAAATGGCAGCGTTACCTGGATGTGACCTCAAGTGACTGTCTGCATGCTAAACAATTTGTAGCATACAGAACCATATAAGGACTGCTGTAGGATATTAATATGATTGCCAAGTAGAACTGCAAGGATCCTGTATTGAATCTTGCTGTTTTTATGAAACAATCACATATTAACCTGTTTCATTTCCTACTTTGTGAGTGCAAATGTTGCTTAGTAATAGACGTTTGAATAAAGGGTTGCGGAAAAAAATGACTTTATAGGCACGTAATATAAAAATAACAAATTTTAATATTTCATCTGTATACAATGAATCAAAACATTGTATCTAAAAGTAGAATACAAAAAGATACATATATAAAAAAATATATCAGATATGTGGAGAATTCCAAGGAAGAAATCTAATGATAATAAAAACTTCCCACAGTGATGACGAGTAGAGATAGCCCCTTGGATGGAAATCCACAGATACTGATAGACTTAAAATCTGAGCTCTACATGTTTCGCAATATCAATGTCATCGCTTCTTCAGGAGCTTCTGAGTTATAAAGAAAATACAAACATTAGATAATCAAACAATAAAGATATGATAAACAAATTCAGATCGAGATATGAAAACACTCACCACTCTAGTGGTGCAAGTTAAGGAAATGGTTGGAGAGTCAGCCCTCCCTGGCTCTACGGCAATGGCATCTGGGAGGATTGTGGCCCCAGATGGATAAAGCGGCCCCGACTCCCGAAAACTCTTAATATTTTGGCCATCATATTACTTTAAAGGTATGGCAGTTATAGCGTTATAATGTGTCTCTTATGCCCCACTTTAATTATTTGGGTGTGTGTTAGGCTATCTATATTTAACAACCCAGCATAAAATAGCAATTGTTTTTTCCAGCCATTGTTATCCAAGTCCACCGCACCACATCCAGCCCAGGGGTCAATCACCCCCCAACCTTGGCCGATACATTTTAAAAGTAGGTTTATATACTGTTCCTTGTTTGTGTAGTATTTCACACAGCATTTCAAGATTACAATACCTACTCTTTGTTTATGTTCATTTCCTTTTCACTACAGTACCGTGTACATCTCCATATCATTCCACACCAGTGACACGGTCTGTTGTACGTGCCTTCGTTTTCGGGGGTCAGGGCCCCTTTATCCATCTGGGGCCACAATCCTCCCAGATGCCATTGCCGTAGAGCCAGGGAGGGCTGACTCTCAAACCATTTCCTTAACTTGCACCACTAGAGTGGTGAGTGTTTTCATATCTCGATCTGAATTTGTTTATCATATCTTTATTGTTTGATTATCTAATGTTTGTATTTTCTTTATAACTCAGAAGCTCCTGAAGAAGCGATGACATTGATATCGCGAAACATGTAGAGCTCAGATTTTAAGTCTATCAGTATCTGTGGATTTCCATCCAAGGGGCTATCTCTACTCAGCGTGGTATTGGTCTCTTCGACATCACTGTGGGAAGTTATTATTATCATTAGATTTCTTCTTTGGAATGCTCCACATATCTGATATATATTTTTTTATATATGTATATTTTTGTATTCTACTTTTAGATACAATGTTTTGATTCTTTGTATTCAGATGAAATATTAAAATTTGTTATTTTTATATTACGTGCCTATAAAGTCAATTTTTTTCCGCAACCTTTTATTCAAATACTAGTAGGATGTAGCACATTGTTTACTAAGGTGCTGATTACCACCTGAGGGCAAACGTAATTAACTTATATACTAGTAATAGACGTGAGTGCTAACTCCAACTCCATCACTTCTTTCCACTGCATTACCTGAACACAATACAGGCATTGCGTCACTATCAGTATTGATTTCTGTCACCAAAAGGTCTCTGAGGCTTTCCAGCATGTCCCTTATTTTTCTAAATTGACACCAACTGTAGGAAAATACTGTTTGACATAAATATAAGTGCAGCTCATAAATGCCTCCACTCAGCAGTAACTGCATGCTGCTGAAAAAAAGTAGAGTTTAGATGATAGACATGTCTATATTTGTTCACTAGTATTAGCCACACGCTGGCACTGTCAATAATGTGAAACGGCACAGCATGGCTTCCAAACTGCCTGCAGGTGATAGCTAGCATCCTGTCACCCCATTACTCATGTGCAAATGACACATTTTTCTGCTTTGTTTCATTGCTGAACAATGCCAGCCACAGCATCCTGGCATTTTATCATTGCATGTTATTTATTCTGACTGTGTGGATGCAAGGGAAAGAATCCCAAACACGGTTATGTGACAGAGAGAAAGCTGAATTCCTGTTGCCAGTTATATCATATGCTGAATATAGAAACAGAACAGTGACAGGCTTGTCACAAGCAATAAGCATATTTGGATTTGCTAATGATTATACACAACTTATTTCTGAACCTTACACAGATTAGCCAACACATGGTATGCAATATATGATGAAATAACACTGTTTTTTTTAAATTTTACACTTATATAACTTTGAATTTAATGTATAAAACCCGGCTGTCACTGAGATGCTCCACAGCAACTAATGGCAATGAAAATTTCTAAATGAAATCACAAAAATGACGCTATAATAATCAAGTGAAAAATGCAAATAGAATGAGTATATTATATAATAAATAAATATTAAGTAATATTTCATATTTAACAATGATTTAATAATTTAATAATAATTACTTAATATTTATTATATAATATACTGATCCAATTTGCATATGTTTTTTTCACTTTATAACTATGATAGCGTAATTTTTGTGATTTCATTTAGAAATTTACAGATTTACTGCCACTCCATGTATATATTTACCAATTGACTGTGCATGTGGTGAGTGACACTACAGGTGTTGGCAGCTTTATCCGTGTTTCATTACACACATTTTGGGAATTTGTTTGTATTTAATTTCTTAGGTTTCTATTTGTTCTTTTGACATCCTTTTATTTTTATTAAATTTTTTGTACCTACGTATTCATACACAGTGTAGTGCACAAGTTACTCACTTTAATTAATGGCAATGAAACTTGCTTTGAAAAGTGACAGTATGAAAATGTAAATCAGATTGGTTGCTTGGGGCAATGCAGACAATTCTCATAAATAGCAGAGAAATTCTATTTCAGGGAAGTGCGAGATTTATAAAAAGAAAAAAAAAACAAGCATTCCCACCTAGGTGGATGCACCATCGCCCCCCCCCCCCCCAGCCACCTCTAACACAGAGAACTGTGCGATCAAAGACTGCTGATCGCTTAATTCTCAGTCTTCCATGAGCAGAGAGACAGAGAATGTTAGCCAAACAAGCTTTAGCCCTACTTCTCCTTTAATTGGGAGGTGCTAGTTTGTAGTTTCATCATATAGCTATACCCTCTGGCAGAGCAGAGGTACAGTTACCAACTGTTCAAGTATTTACCAGGCAAAATTTCTAATTTTAATGATGTTTATAACATAACCCATTTTATAAAATAACCCATCCTTTGTATCAGATATATTTGTTATCACCAGTTCATAGTATGTTGACTTTTTTTTTTAAGTGCATTAAACACAATGAACTTCATTATAAACCAATTACTGAGATGGGATATGATGGGGACTGTAGTGCTCCTAGCCATTTAAGGTAGTAACATTTTAAAATACTGCCAAGTAAGGCTGATAGAGTAGATAACCACCCCAGAATCTTGAGTTCAGCACAGCAGTATTTATACAAAAATTGTTGTTACAGTATCTCACAAAAGTGAGTACACCCCTCACATTTTTGTAAACATTTTATTATAACTTTTCATGTGACAACACTGAAGAAATTACACTTTAATACAATGTAAAGTAGTGAGTGTACAGCTTGTATAACAGTGTAAATTTGCTGTCCCCTCAAAATAACTCAACACACAGCAATTAATGTCTAAACCACTGGCAACAAAATTGAGTACACCCCTAAGTGAAAATGTCCAAAGTGGCAATATTTTGTATGGCCACCATTATTTTCCAGCACTGCATTAACCCTCTTGGGAATGGAGTTCACCAGAGCTTCACAGGTTGCCACTGGAGTCCTCTACCACTCCTCCATGACGACATCACAGAGCTGGTGGATGTTAGAGACTTTGCGCTCCTCCACCTTCCATTTGAGGATGTCCCACAGATGCTCAATAGGGTTTAGGTCTGGAGACATGCTTGGCCAGTCCATCACCTTTACCCTCAGCTTCTTTAGCAAGGCAGTGGTCATCTTGGAGATTTGTTTGGGGTCGTTCTCATGTTGGAATACTGCCCAGAAATGAGGGGATCATGCTCTGCTTCAGTATGTCACAGTACATGTTGGCATTCATGGTTCCCCCAATGAACTGTAGCTCGCCAGTGCCGGCAGTACTCATGCAGCCCCAGACCATGACACTCCCACCACAATGCTTGACTGTAGGCAAGACACACTTGTCTTTGTACTCCTCACCTGGTTGCCGCCACACACGCTTGACACCATCTGAACCAAATAAGTTTATCTTGATCTCATCAGACCACAGGCCATGGTTCCAGTAATCCATGTCCTTAGTCTGCTTGTCTTCAGCAAACTGTTTGCAGACCAATTTGATGCAGTGTGCAGCGTATAATCTGAGCACTGACAGGCTGACCCCCCACCCCTTCAACCTCTGCAGCAATGCTGGTAGCACTCATACATCTATTTCCCAAAGACTAACCCTGGATATGACGCGGAACACGTGCACTCAACCTCTTTGGTCGACCATGGCGATGCCTGTCCTGAGTGGAACCTGTCCTGTTAAACCGCTGTATGGTCTTGGCCACTGTGCTGCAGCTCAGTTTCAGGGTCTTGGCAATCTTCTTATAGCCTAGGCCATCTTTATGTAGAGCAACAATTTTTTTTTCAGATCCTCAGAGTTCTTTGCCATGAGGTGCCATGTTGAACTTCCAGTGACCAGTATGTGAGAGTGAGAGCAATAAAACCTAATTTAACACACCTGCTCACCATTCACACCTGAGACCTTGTAACACTAAGGAGTCACATGACATCGGGGAGGGAAAATGTCTAATTGTGCTCAATTTGGACATTTTCAATTAGGGGTGTACTCACTTTTGTTGCCAGTGGTTTAAACATTAATGGTTGTGTGTTGAGTTATTTTGAGGGGACAACAAATTTACACTGTTATACAAGCTGTACACTCACTACTTTACATTGTAGCAAAGTGTCATTTCTTCAGTGTTGTCACATGAGAAGATATAATAAAATATTTACGAAAATGTGAGGGGTGTACTCACTTTTGTGAGATACTGTACATTATTGCCCTAGGATTCTTTTTACACCAGTAACATCAGCTTACATGTTTTACTGAGGGTTATCCATCAACCATCATCACTAAACCAAAGTCCTACATCAACCTATTACAAATTAATTTGTCAACATCCTGTGCAAAGCTGCACAGAGAAATGGTGGTCCAGTGCCAGGACTTTGACTAGTATGGTGAACCTATATGTCCTTTTATTGAAGTGACAACACATCACTAGGGAATCATGAGGACAAATCACTTCCTTAACCCTAATCTCTTATTCCAGTTTCTACATGCCAGTTTCTAGTAACATGGTAGTCTACTGTAATTGGCCTAATAAAATAGGACAAGTCCTTTTTTTACTACACCTATTATGATCAAACCATGTCTATTTAGCTGTGACAATTTGTGTTAGGAAATGCACACCTTATTCTATGAACAACCATCCTAAATTACAATTTATGTTATGTAAGCAATACAAACAACTAGTAGCTCATGTAGCAAATTGCAAAATGGAAAAGGAAAAATGTTGTGTTATTCTGTACAGAAAGAAGCATAAGAACATGAATAAATTTAGTTGCATTTTTTCATGAGCTCTTTCATAGCAGAACACTTTTTTTCTGACTATTAGACCACTTTCAAACTTAGGCGCTTTTGTGCTGGCAGCGCTGTGAAAAACTCCCCTCTCCTTTGAAATGAATGGAAAGCTCTTCAAAAGCGCCTGAAAAGCGCTTCAAAAGTGCTCAGTGTTTTTACTGGCAGTTTAGAAGTGCCTCAGTGTGAAAGTGGCCTTAATGCTAGCTCAGTAGCAGAGTTTATCCAGAATCTTAAGTGGCTACCCCAGTTTATAAGGGGTGCTTGGGAATAGTCTTAGAATAAGGTTAAGGGGCATGAAAGGAAGCATTTTGAATTCCATATTGACTTGAATATATTACCAAGCATGACGTGATGTGATGGTTTCTCCCTCTGCCCCACTTACCTGCTCCACTGACCAGCGCCATATGGCTCCTAGTTGTCTAGCAGCTTTGGACGATAGTAGCGGGGTGCAGAGACTTTTGTGGAGCAAGGCAAATCCCATCAGGGTTTACTTCCTCTTTAACCACTTGCTTACTGGGCACATATACCCCCTTCCTGCCCAGGCGAAATTTCAGCTTTCGGCACTGTCACGCTTTGAATGACAATTGCACGGTCGTGCGACGTGGCTGCCAAACAAAATTTACGTCCTTTTTTTCCCACAAATAGAGCTTTCTTTTGGTGGTATTTGATCACCTCTGCGGTTTTTATTTTTTGCGCTATAAACAAAGAAAGAGCGACAATTTTGAAAAAAACACAATATTTTTGGATTTTTGCTATAATAAATATCCCATTTTTTTTTAATATATTTTTTTCCTCAGTTTAGGCCGATACGTATTCTTCTACATATTTTTGGTAAAAAAAAAACGAAATTGTCATTTATTGATTGGTTTTCGCAAAAGTTATAGCGTTTACAATTTTTTTTTTTACTAGTAATGGCGGCGATCAGTGATTTTTTTCATGACTGCGACATTATGGCAGACACAGCGGACACTTTTGACACTATTTTGGGACCATTCACATTTATACAGCGAACAGTGCTATAAATATGCACTGATTAGTGTATAAATGTGACTGGCAGGGAAGGGGTTAACACTAGGGGGCGAGGAAGGGGTTAAATGTGTGCCCTGGGAGTGATTACTACTGTGGGGAGAGGGGACTGACTGGGGGAGGTGACCGATCTGTGTCCCTATGTACAAGGGACACGGCATCGGTCTCCACTCCCTGACAGGACGTGGATCTCTGTGTTTACACACAGAGATTCACGTCCTTGTCTGTGTAACGGCCAATCGCGGGTACCTGACGGACATCGCGGCCGCCAGGCACGCGCATTGGCATCTCAGTGACGTGCCGGGCACGGGCGCCGCCGCCAGCGCTCGCGCGCCCCCCAGTGGCCGGAGGAGTGGAGGCCGTAAAAAGACAGCCTCCCGGCATTGTAGAGCCACCTTGCGGCCGTATATAGTCGTACGGTGGGTGCGAGGTGGTTAAGAAGGGCCATGATCAGCACATGGGGATGGAACTGTGCTTCTGAAATTACTACTACCCAGAGTTCAGCTTTAAATTGAGTTTGCTGCTTTTGGCAGAGTAAAAAATGACACTATCAAGACCAGTGATTTATTTGTGTATAAAACCCAGTCTTTACACTCTCTCAGCATGAAAACATAGTTTGGTTTAATATTATAGAGCTAGAGGAGGAATAATTCCCACACAAAGAATATTATCATAAAGCCATATTAGAGATATGTATCCCTCTGGAGACCTCTATCACTGCTGAGCACAGCTCTACATTGTCTCGTTATATAAACATTGCTATAGGCTTTCACATCTTGTATGTGAGAAGTGTTGTACTGGCCCTGGGTCAACTTCAAGTTGGCTGATTTACTTTATAGCAGTAGTGTTAAACAGCTAAGGTGACACTGTGCTCCATTCCCAGCTCTCCTTAGAGTGGTTAAGACAAGAGGTGTCATTTCCTGAAAATTCTGCTAACATCTCCATGTCTCACAGCTCGGTTTGGAGGATTTCATAATCGTGTTAACCCCTCATACTTGTGTATTGGTTCAGGATTTCAGTTATTACTCTCAGTAGGCCACTTTAATGGTACCTTTTCAACAAATCTTTCTGGCACCTTGTGTAAATTAAATATGTGAGCGTGTACATATTTGAAAAGGTAATCTCTTTTATTTTACACTTGTGTTAAGAAAAAGCAATGGTAATGACAGGTTGCCATCACTATAAATCCCTTTTCTTGCAAGCCTTTGCCTACAAATGCAATCCTGAAGTATAAAGGAGTTATTGGTACATACTGTATTATATCTGCAGTCTCTGACCATCTCCTGTATTATGTTTGCAGTCTCTGACCATCTCCTGTATTATATCTGCAGTCTCTGACCATCTCCTGTATTATGGGGGGGCTCTTTCTAAACAAACTCTCTAACAGAGGCCCTCTCTGTGTCCATTAGAGAGAGTCCCCTCCATGTCCAATTAGAGTACTCTGCTTCTCTTCCTGTATTTTGTTTATTGTTAAGAGATCGTGGGAGGATCCCAGGGTAACGATGACTCCTTAGGGGAGCATCTCAGTGTTTGAGTCCTTGCCATAGAAACATTTGTAAAGGGGGAGGAGTTAGTAAGGTGACCACGCCCTTGTAGGGGCGCCAAAAATATTTCTGCACCCAGGCGCATGTGACCCTAGGATCGGCCCTGGTACATAGTTTAGATTTTTGATGGAAATCTATAATGATTTCATAAATGTATTTTTCTACACGTATACGTTTTTAAACTAATGTGGTATGGCTGTTCCTTTACTATGTATATAAACTATTTGTTTTACAAATAAACGTTGTATACAGGGTATACCTATGGCACAATCTTCACAGAGTATTATGGGTTTTATCCAAAGGAAGTACAGCAGACACTGTTTGCCTTCAGACTCCCTTTCCCTAATTGTAGCTTTACACAGCACTATCTGAACAAGGGGGGGGGGGGGTGGAGGGGGGAAGGTTATGGGGAAGGGCCATTGGTCTGACTCATTCAGTTGCAAATGTAAATTTCAGTATGATAACTAATGATGCCCCAGTGCTTCTTAACCACTTCAGCTTCCCGAAGGTTTACCCCCCTTCATGACCAGGCCACATTTTGCGATACAGCGTTACGTTAACTGACAATTGTGCGGTGGTGCAACGCTGTACCCAAATTAAATTGTTGTCATTTTTTTCCCACAAATAGAGCTTTTTTTGGTAAAAATTTGATCACCTCTGCGGTTTCTATTTTTTACTCTATAAACAAAAAAAGGCAGACAATATTGTAAAAAAAAACAATATCTTGTACTTTTTGGTATAAATCACACCCAATAAAAAAAAATTAAAAATCAAATTTCTTCATCAATTTAGGCCAATATATATTCTGACAAAATCCCAATAAGCATAAATTGGTTTGTGCAAAAGTTATAGCGTCTACAAAATATGGGATATATTTTTGAAATTTGTATTTATTTATTTTTACTACTAATGGCGGCGATCAGCGACTTATAACGGGACTGCGATATTGCGGCGCACAAATCGGACACCTAACTGACACTTTTTGGGGACCAGTGACACTAATGTAGTGATCAGTGCTAAAAAATATGCACTGTTACAGGGAAGGGGCTAACAGGGGAGATCAAAGGGTTAACTGTGTTCCTAGGGAGTGTTTGCTAACTGTGTGGGGGATGCTTGTACTGTGGGAATCCCTTGTCACAGAATGGCGATCTGCCTTGTTTACATAGGCAGATCGCGTTCTGTCTGTGTCCCCAACGATCGGCTGATTGACTCCTGCTGTGCCCAGTCACAGCAGGAGCAGGTCGCCTGCAGCGCGCGTGGGCACTCCAGACCTGGAAGTGCAGAATCACGTACAGGCACGTGATTCTGCCCAGAGTGGCCACCCTGCCACAGTAAATGTATGTGGGGCGGTTGGCATCTGGCTAAGCCTCCTCAGCATCAGTTCAAAAATATGGAACGGGAGCACTATTAATTTTTACCTCTTGATTTTCGGTAGGAAACATCGGGTAAGCTTTTATCAAATGATTATTTTATGGAATTTACTTGAATAGCCTGAAAAATGTGAACATTTTCCTCTTCCTCCACCTGCTGACATGACTGTGAACAATGTATATATTTCATCTAGGTTTCTCACATACACATGGTAATGGCTTCCAAGGTTTATGACTGATATATAGAAAACAAACATGTTGTTTTCTCAGAATATTAATAAGTTCTGTTATGTGTCCCAGTGCCTGGAGGCGTTGTAGAGCTTTGGGAGGGATAAAGCCTCCATTCCTAGGTCCACATCTTACCTGGTAGCCAAAGCCTCAGCTTTTCACATACCATGTATGCATGAAAGCTCACTGGGGCTCAATAATGCTCTCTTTCTTGCTTTCACTGTTCTGGTAGCCTGCTTCTGGGTAAAAAGGCTGAGTGCTGACAGAACACTAAGAACATTTACAAGAGCTTCCTGTTTGCGTTGGGGCACCCATTAGAACTCATCTGAGTGTAGTTAGTAGTTGGGGTGAGAGGATGATTTTAGTTTGTTAGTTATGCAATAGAATTTCTCTACAAAGCCCCACTGCATTGAAAATTAAGTTTGTCTGCTGCTTTGCTGAAAAAAGTAGAGGACAAATCTGCTTGCACTGTTTCTGGGTGTCCTTTTCACATGCATGGTTTACTCTGCTGGCAATGACAGTTAAGACTGTTCCCCTTACATTATATATATATATATATATATATATATATATATATATTATATATATATTTTTTTTTTATCTGCCTAAAATAAGAAATAAATTGTTTTGCTACTCTGAATATAAGTACAATTTTAAATACAGTATATATATAATATATATATATATATATATATATATATATATGTATGTATTTATTTTTATTTTTTTAAGAGGGGGGGTCAAGAATGGCAACCTCCAGATTTCTCTTGGTACAAGTCTCCTTCAAAATGATCTGTTTTCAATAACCCCCCTCCAATACAACTGTTTGTAAATTTTTGATCATTTAAAAATAATCTGTTATCTCTTCTCAAATGGAGTGTCATAGGCATTTCGACTTCTCTGTCTATGCTAGCTATACTTAAAAAAAAAAACAAGGAAATATACTTAAGGAAAGAATGGCTGTATGCTACTTACAAATCCTTTTGTGAAAAAAGAAAAACAGTTTTTTTGTAGTTTGTTGAAAAAGATACCTTCCTGACTGACAAAAGGGAAATAAAATGGAAATAGTTAAAAAATCTTACATGAAGTAAACAGATTTGAAAAATCTGCAACCATGTCATACAACATTTACCACAAAAACTTTACTTGAAGGTGTTACACGTTAATTTCGAGAAGGCTAATTGCTATGCATTCACCCAGCTTATGATGTTGTCCCTAGGCCGTAATTTTGGGGTATGTAAAGGGTCAGTGTTACCATGTACATGTACATGGTAGTAATTAGTGACCTGCTTGCTAAAAAGCATGTTGCCTGATTATTGCCTGCTGTGTAGCACATTCAAACAGAGACCTGCATGTGACATGGGTGAGCTCTTGATCCCTTTCCAGTTTGAATTGCTCTGTAGAAACAAACTCTCTTGTCTCCAACCAGATAAATCAGTCAGATAGAGAAAACATCAACTTGTGCCAGGAGATTTAAACTGACATACACAGTTCATGTACCACACTGGGCATCATGCCATCCCACAGATGGGCTTTTTTCAGCTTTAGGATAAAAGTGCTGGTGTCTGCTGTGTGCACAGACCTGATTCTAGACCCTGGCAAACCAGTCATGAGAAATTCAGACGAGTCTGACTATTCTCTGCTCCCCTGCCACTGCAGAGAGTCAAAGCGTATGATGGAAATAAATATAGAAAGAGACATCTGGGCTACAGATACAGACCTTGCTGTTCAACTCTGTCCATTTTCTATCACATCTTAGGAAATTTCTGACAAAATCCAGTTTTGAGGATGATTCATGCTAGCAGTACACTGGGAACTTCTTCATCTCTGTTATTTAGAGTTTAAAATATGTTCCTTTTCTTTGCTCACATAAGGGTTATAGCAAAGTTAAGTCAAGACTATCTTTTCATCTCAACTTTTGTTTTCCTTTCATAAGTGGTCCAGGTCATGGATTTCAGGACACAGGTTTTTATAAAATAATGGATAGCACAATTTGTCCAAAAATCCAGAATACTGTGTATCAAAGGTTACTGTAGATTAATGGGCACATCTCTTCTTGTTGCTTTTAGTGCTAATAAAAACATTGAAATATTCAGTATTGACATGTGACAATTTCAGTGTCCACATTGCTTTAAACAGAAATTTGTAAAAAAAAAAAAAAAAGTCCTGGACCTCTGCGCAGGCCTACACTGCAGATAAATTGTACTGTTCAGTCCAGACCCTGACTAGACAATAAAGGAGCAAAAGCACACTGCTAAAGTTTTCCTCTGTACTTAATCCTTGTAATCATATTCAGTTATAGCCTGACCATGCTGTGAAAGGCAACAGTGCCTTCTGGGCTCGAAGAGCAAACCTTTCCTCTCCCAATCTGATTGGTGCAGTACTGAAGATGATATGAAGACCAATTCATTTCCTTATACACCATGCATACATCAGTAACCCCTTGGAGCTCTAAAAGCCGGGAGGTGGAGGCGGGCATTCAGGTCATGTGACAGCTCTGATTGGCTGTTACAGCGGGCACATGATTGGAAAACTCCAGATCGCAAGTATGCGTTGAGAGCTTACCGATCCCACCTTTACACAAGGCCAAATATATGTAGCTGCCTCGCGTTAAGGCCCAACCACCGAGATGACACATATTTGTGTACTGTCAGCCCCAAGGAGTAAAAGCGTTTGCTACCCTAAAAAAAAGGAAGAAGGAGCCTGTTCTTTTAATGCGTGTTATAGAGCATAGTTCTTGTGCTGTGTAATTTGGCCCCCTGTAACACCTGAAATACCTGGTTGATCCTGCCTGGTTCTGCCCTCGCCTTTGTAAACTGACCACAGTGTATCATGGCTGAGCCCTGACACCATGGTCAGTTTACGTGCCTCCGTCAGCCGCAGCACTCCTGTCCACCTCTGTCTCCTCTCCCCCCTCCCTCCCCGCCTGTCATCTCCATGTTCGTGCCGCCCCCTCCCCTCCTGCTGCTTAAATTACAGTTCACAAGTCACACTATCTTCTCTGTTTAACAATGCAATATGCCCCAGTGTCTGTGTTTTATAAAAAAAAATGCAGCTACATACCTAATTTCAGAGCCTTGCACCACCTATCTCCTCCCTCCTGACTGACTGACATCAGCGGGGAATCTTGGCTCCGCCTGCTGCAGCTGTCAGATGGGGAGAAGAGAGAGGCAGCTGGTCACGTGAGCGCCAAGCAGCGGCCTGAAAACAGGTATATAGCTGCATTTTTTTAATAAAACACAGACACAGGGCAGATTACATTATTAAACAGAGGGGATAGTGTGATTTGTAAACTGTGGGTTAACAACAACTTTAAATGTATTTTTTTATGTGCAAGTAGTGGAAGTAGCTGGATTTGATTGATATTAGTCTATTCCAGTCTCTGTAGAGCAGATCTGGATTGTAGGAGGAAGAAAAAATACAAGGAGCCAATCAGTTCATGTGCTGACAAGGCACATGCTGATAGGAAGAGAAAGCAGAGCGATGGAAAGATGAGATTATTACTATGCTTCTTTTCCTTCCAAGTCCAGTAACAAGTTGGGGTCTGTAAGTACCTGTTTTTCACCTGGTAATAGCCTCTTTCAGTGTTTGTATAGCTGGGGTGTAAGAGGATGAAAACGTACAAGGAGCCAATCAGTTCATGCGCTGACAAGAAGAAAAAGCAGGTGAACAGAAAGAACAGAGAGCTCATCACTGAGCTGCTTCTCTTTTCACTGTCCAGTATCAGACTACAACGAGTCCAGGATGACCTGAGCTTAGAGGAAGTAGGTTGAATGATGATGACGATCAGACCAAGGATTTTTAGCAATATACTGCATTAAAATATCTGTATTGAAGTTGAATATTTCAGCAATCAACCAACCTAACCAGAAAAAATATATATATTTTTTTTTATAATATAAAACTTTCCATTTTTATCTTCTTATTTTTGTATGGAGTTCTGCTTTAATGAGGTTTAGGGGTGAGTTTATGTGTGGCGCTAAAACTTAGGATAATTCACTTTGTTGCTTTTTGGGGCTGATTTATTAACATCATGCAGTGCATTGTGGGGCTATAGAACAGGAGTGCCTAGACACAGACATAGTGAATTGCTATTTTTCGGGAGAAACCTGATCTCATATTGCAGTGAAAGAAGGTGTTATTTGCTTGTATTTAGTGACTTCAACAGCTCTCAGTTTTAAAAGCAATATCCTGCCATTTCATTAGACTGGAAGGCTTCTTTAAAGTACTGTATGTTTGGTCTCTCTTAATGTGAGTATGATTGTTCACTCGATACATTAATGTTACCAGCTGTGGATTGTAAGTCATCTTCTATTTTCAGAATTGATGTCAGCACAGGAAGGAGACAAGGCTGGCTAGATAACTCACAAAACTTTTCTACAGCTGCCACACCGTTTAGGTGAGCTGTGCTTACCAGATTTCGAGATTTCCGTTATCATGTTAGCCATGTTTGTCTGATAGCTCATGGGCTATATATTGCTTCATGGCGCCCAATAAGACTAACAACTATGACTTGTTCACATATTATATTTCATATATCTTATAGTGTTTGGCTTGACACTTTTAACATAGAAGAGTCACCCCATATCTATGGCAAATTAGTATTTCTGCTTACCGACCGCACGCTGTAGCTTTACTGCGTATATATACGTGATTCTGCTTTTCTAGGCAGGAGGCACGCACACGCCTGCTTGCCTAGCTGTTCTGTGATTCGTCACAGCACATGCTAATCACTGGGTGCCGGACAATGATTGACTGCCGGCGCCCGGCGATCGGCTCCCTGAACACAGCTCTGTGAGTGTAAACATCACAGAGCTGTGTTCAGTGACAGGGGATCAGCTTGCTTTTTCATCCCCTGCTAAGCAGGATCAGGATCCTGCAGCATCAGTTAGTGTGAGATTTCTCACCGCAATATCGCAGTCTTCTTATAAGTTGCTGATCGCTGCCAATACTAGTATAAAAATAAATAAATATGTAAATACAAATTCCAGTATATATCCCATAGTTTGTAGACGCTATAACTTTCACACAAACCAATTAATATACACTTATTTGGATTTTTTTTAACAAAGACATGCAGCAAAATATATTTTGGCCAAAATTTATTAAGAGATCTGATTTATTTTATATTTTTTTGGGGTATTTTTTATAGGAGAAATATTTTTCAAAATTGTCGGTATTTTTTTATTTATATATAAAAAAAATAAAAAACCCAGAGGTGGTCAAATGCCACCAAAAAAATAAGCTCTATTTGTGGGGGAAAAATCATATAAAACTGCCTTGTCATGAAGGGGGTAAAAATTTCCAGAGCTGAAGTGAATAATAGAGTAGTTATTTGTTTCATATCAATAATAAAGTACAAATAAAAGGCAAAACTTTTTTTTTTAGTTTTGGATAGAGTGGAGAGGGATTACAGTACCTGTCAATTCAGTTTTTATTGCTGTCTGTGTCCCTGCTATGAAGATTCACTCTATCTATTTGTCCTGTTTACCATTATCATTAAAAGTGAAAGTAAAAGTAAATCCCAAATTTTGGGTTGTCGTCAGAAAAGTAATATACATCTTCCAATGGGTACACTAGTTCTGGTGACCTGGGGGTCCCCAAGGAATTCCATTGATTTAGAAGGATTTCCTCCCACTTCCTGTTTGGCTATGGGACAGGAAGTGAAGGAAAATCTCCGCAATGGGACACGGCAGAAAAAAATCTAGAAAAGGGGAAAGGGAATTACCGCTCCAGGTGGATATGCTTCCACAATCAGTGTCCTCCCAGGAAATCACGGGTGCCGGCAATGCACAAGGCAAAGTGGTAAAGAAAATTGATGGACAGCCGCACTCCAAAAAAAAACTTAAATGGTTGTCTTTATTGTAAAAAAAAGGGAACAAAAGCACTACAAGTCACAGCAGAAAAAATGCAGGGATGTACAGCCTACGCGTTTCACACTTCAAGTGAGTGCTTAGTCATGACTAAGCACTCACTTGAAGTGTGAAACGCGTAGGCTGTACATCCCTGCACATCCCTGCATTTTTTCTGCTGTGACTTGTAGTGCTTTTCTTCCCCTTTTTTTACAATAAAGACAACCATTTACGTTTTTTTTTGGAGTGCGGCATCCATCAGAAAAAAAATCTAATAGGGGTTATACCCTCCCTTACTCCAAAATGAAAAAAGTTTTGCCTATAGTTCTACTTTATGGTTTTTGTCTTGTAATGTTTGCTTATTATTAGCAATTAAGGAAAGTGATGAATATTGATTCAATGTGAATAGTAATTAATACGTAATTTAAGCAGCTATACATTTTCTGGTTTGGTTGGGTGAGACTCAACAAATTCGCCCCTCACAGTTTTGGCAGAAAACTTGACAGAGGTCTAATTGTGTGAGTAGGCATGTACAGATGACCAACGTTTGTCCTTACTTGTTGACAACATTTATCACCATAATCTGCTATTTTGCTATAGATTTTTGAGCTAATAAGTAGACTTATTTTTTTAGTGCCAATGCTTTTTGCACAAGTCAAACATTTCAGCAGGTACAGCAGGTGTAGCATCAGACACAATAGTGATGATAATATGTTGCTATGATCTTGCAAATAAATTTTATTGGAACCGATAATATGAATAAATCATGTTTTTACCATTGTAATCTCACTTATTCCAGTACTGACAGTGCAGATCAATATTTCTTTTAGCTGTAAAATCACATCTATATATGATAAACATGACAGATGTTCCATTGCAAACTCAAATCTAAATAACACATTTGTGATCCTTCCGGTTAACTCTCAGGAGTTTAACCAACTTTATATTGCTGATCTAGCAACTGCAAAGAAACTATTAACACTTATTTTTGAATGCAGAAACTAGACACTTTTATTGGTAGTTATTGTGCTGAGAAATCCAGTTTTTTATTTTATGACTCACTGGCAGGACATTTAAACTGTGTTTCTATTTCAGCTGGTTGGGGAATGGCAAGTATAACTCCTAGTAATGTCAATGGGAATTGTCATTGAGGGTAAGTACAGACCACAATGACAATTACAGCAGTGTCTTAAACTTAATAACCTCTTTATTAGTTGAAGAGAGGCTCTGCTTAAACTCCAGAGACATTTCATATTCTTTGCCACATAAATTTCCACAGCACTGGGAGCACTTCTGAAAGTGCCTCATTGCCTTGGTGACCTTGAAGACTGCGGATTGCTGATAATCTTTGACCACTTCTGACCTACACATGAATTATGAAGCTCATTCTTTAATTTTAAGCTTATGAATTTACATATACTATGAAAAACATGGGGTTTAAAACAACTTTCTATGATTGGCATGTTTAAGGTATGATATACCTGTAAAGAGAGTGTACTTACTTTAGATGTGATTAAGGATGAAGTACTTTCAATTATCTGAATAGGAAGGGGTCAGCTAAAAATGGGAAATTAGGAAAGTATTTTTTGCAGAACTAAGTTAAGGCAGAAGAGTGGTAAAAGTTAGATAACAACTTTTAGACCCTGAGGTCCCCTTCTATTCCACATAATAAATGCAAAAGCTTAAACTATTCCTTTACCCTTGTGCATAAAGAATGTCGCCTGGATAGAAAGGCAAGAAACTACATATTTTGATATTTTAAGATATCTAAGGAAAGCAGATATATAGGCTTCCTATATTATTATTTTTTTTAATAAACCCGACATCAATATATTTTGTAAAGAACTTTGGTTAGAATGAGGTTTTATTATTGTCTGTTACCCCAGGAGAGTAAGTTTATATTATATTACCGGTATACTGTATTTGAATGTGTAGAAAATTCCGTTTTCAGTTTCAAGTACTAAGGTATTTGATGGAAACCAAATCAAACAGGCCTGATAAATTCAAAGACAAGCAAAAAACCATGGCAGGTAAATGGCGTAGTTTGAGTTGTTATCCAAAATCAAATCAAAGTCAGCACATACAGTAAATTGCCATGTCAATGACTTTACTGGGGATGTCAGAGTATTGCCCTGCCCAATCTCATGCAAGCGGTCATCCTTGCACACGCCTGTTTGCACATAGTTACAATGTGCAAAATGTGGCATACATGCCAGTCAGTCAGTTATCAGCTTACAGTGGTAAAATAATGGAAGAGGCACCAATGGAAATTGCACCTTTCTAGAACTCTCTTTCCCCAGGTGCTCTCCCCCTGGGAGGGTGCCAAGGATGCAATGTGTGGAGCCTGCTGACTGAGTTTAGGTTCAGTATGTGCCATGTGCTGAGGACCCTGTAAACAAAGTTAAAGCTTTAGCTGATGCCTGGAAGCAACTGGGTTGTACAGAGATACTCTTGCCTGAAGAGGGTTGCAAGCTGGGAGGCAAGCTGCTCTCTGGTCCTTTGAAGAAGGATCCTTGCCCATTGACTCAGATATTTTGTTTGTTTCCAGAGGGACAGAAGTCAGATCTTGGTGCAAGAAAGTATTGGAGTTTATTTGCTAAAGACAAATAGACTGCACTTTGCAAGTGCAGTTTCTCCAGAGCTTAGTAAATGAGGTCAAGCCGCCCCTTACAAAGATTACCCAACCACATGCAAAAGATGACCGTGACCATGTCTGGCACTGTATATACTAGAACTGCTACAATTTATACTGCCCCACTTCCCTGTCCTGACCTGTGTGTTGACCTTGGATTTCACAGACTCATTGAATTTTGTTGCTTTTGAGCTTTGGCTGGCCTGTTTTGGTAACGGTGCAAGTAAATTAACTGGTGTACTTCCATGATCAAGATCTAGGTTCCATATTTTAAGTGATTTTAAATGTACAATTATAAATAAGTATATTATAGCTTCTCAGGTCCCCTGGTGGAGCTCCTAGCTCCTTCTGCCTTCTGAGTGCCCCCATAGCAAGCTGCTGCCTTTACAACCACTTTAAACATGGTGCTGCTGTTGTTTAAAAATGAAAGTGGAAATCATTGCTGATCAATGGTTTTTAGGTCTACGGGTCATTTTCGGTGCATAATAATATTAGGAACAGATGTGGAGGATCCCGAATACATTAGCATAAATTTATTGTATGGTTAAGATATTTATTTCCATTCCTTTTTCAATCTTATATTTTTAATTGTATTGCTTTAAGGAAATATTTAATCAAAATTCAGCTTCATATGAAAACAAAATTTGTGTAAAACTTTTTAAGAACATGTGAAGCAGAGCCTGGGCCCATCTTAATGAACTTCAAATGTATCTTTCTTCTCATTAAAGCAATTTTAGGTATATGTAATAAGACTGCTTTATGGAAATACATGGTTAAAATTCAACCTTATGTGGAAGTATCTGTTCAGCTAGACTACACCCGTCCTTTAAATATAAAACGCGAATGAGCAAATTGGTTTCCTGTTTTACTGAAATGAAGTTCAGTGAAACATCACCGTCTCCTATTCCACTGCCAAAGTATGAGCCACAAAACATTAGTCTTTTGTCTTTATGATCTGTGTTTCATGTTCTACCATCCTGGGATAAACATGTGATCACAATTAAAGCTGATTAGTAAGAGACCACAGAATGGCTCTGTCATAAACATGGTTTTCATACATGTCTAGAAACCGTTGTTCTTGTTGGATTAAATTCTTTATTTGTAGTACTAAGATTTATAACTTGATATGTATATAGGCTTTTAATGGTCATTCTGATGACTCATGACTAGCAAAGGCTTTTCAGCCATGCCAGCTCATGATATCATCATTTTCCATACCATAGGATCAATTCACAATGCGGCGGGATATGGATCCTTATTTTCAAAATAGTGACAGTTATTTCCAGCTGAATTCAATGAGATTTAAAAGTTACAGTCACATGGCTGAGAGTGACGATCTTTATCTTTGTTCACAACTAGGACCTCTCACAAATATTTATTATACTATTCTCACATCTCATGTTTTACCAATATAGCATTTTTTTATAGATTTGAACTGATGAACGTTTTCAGGAAAAGGTTTTCATACCAAACGATATTGTTCCAAATTAAAAGACCTTTAAAGCGTAACTCCATCCACTTTTGTTTGCTGTTGTTTTACGTATAAAAATTGAAAAAGTGAAATTTTTTAATATTAGAGCCCTTTTCACACGGGCTGTCCAATCAGGTCCGCCTGTCAGTTTTTCAGGCAGACCTGATCGGACCCTCCAGTCTCCTTTGCTGACACCCGCCACCATCCGTTCCTGTCTGCCAAAAACAGACGGATGGTGGTCTTATTTTCCATCATTCTGCGGATCGGATGGAAATGGACAGGCGTTTCTATCCAAAACAAAATAACCAAAGAGTCAAGCTTTAGTGAGTCAGATAAAAAGTGCTTACAAGAAAAACTCTGATTCCTTGTTTGAATAGCAGGCTTCATAGGAAAGACAACCTTCATAGCCTGATACGTGTCCTATCCATCCAATCCCATATCTTATCCAATATAGGATTAGGCCCCAACTCAATGGAATCCAAACCCTAGCACAACTATTGGTCTTTTATCTCTTTTTCACCTCCAGCATACTTGCCTCAATTTTCGGAATCCATGCCAGCAGTGATATGGCTCTTCCAGTACACAGAGCTAAATGTTAAATGGGAAGAGCACTGGAGGCTTATTGCACCCATTTAGCTTCACACCTTTAGTGACCATACTCACTGGAGTGCAGGTTGGGACTGGGGAGGCAAATACAGCCTTCCCATTGACCTCTTACCTCCTCATGCTGCCCAGGTGTAAGCTCTGAAGACTGCGGAGGGAGGTAGTAATCAGACTGTGGGATGCAGCACATCTACTGTCAGCCCAGGTATTTTTATGGAGAGTCTCTCCTGCATTAGGAGTGTGCAGCATACCTCATGGCATCACCCTCCCCTCCCAACATGAAGACAATGTGCCCAGGGCAGCTGTCTCTCCTGCCCCCCCTCGCATTTTTGTCAGCCCTAGTTGCAGCGCACCATAATGCAAGGCAACCTATTGCCCTTGACTTCTGGTGCACGGCAGTTTATTAAAAAAGAACATGCACGTCTGTGCTGAAGTTTCTATGTATTGGGCAGCCCATTCAAATGAACAATAAGGTCCCTAAAACACTAATTAGCCCACATGTGTTGTCGTATCACAAAGAAGTGAACATAGCCAAAGAGAACTTTGCTGAGTACATTGTGATAGCTTTCTCTTCCCACCATCTTTCCCAAACATTGAGCCTAATCTGTGCAATTCTCCCTTTCACAAACTTCCCGCAAAGACACTTTTATAGCATTGTTTATATTATGCTCAACCTTGTTTTTTTTTTGGCGTAAATACACCTACTATGTGAGTTTAATGTGTCACACATTTCCCAGAGCTTGCCTTCTGAACTACAGAGGTGCTGAGAGGAGGAGTTTCAGGAGGTAGATGACAGTATAGAAAACACTGCTTGCTGGCAGCAAGGTACCATTGGATATGTAGTCTTAAGAAATTGAGTAAACCAGAGAAATGAGCAGAGGAGAAGTAAGTGTGCAAGAAATCCAGAAAGTTGTAGAAAGAGATAAACAGCAGACAGGCAGCTCACAACATGAAAATTGCTATTTCAAGTAAACTTATATTGGATTGTTAAAAATAACTATTGTTTGTATTGCTGTTACAACACTGATGTTAAAGAATAGAAGTGTAAGCTGTTACCACAGTTAAACCTAAGTAGAATATTGAAATATTCTTGTTTATTATGAGAAGTATTTTTGATATGATAAAGGTTAACTGCTTATCTAGATGTCTAAAAATTGAACTTGAGATTCCCAACCTCCCTTTAGCTTTTCTGAATACATTAACACAAAATTGTCTGCTTTGAGCAAATATCACCTGTCTACTTCTGCACCAGAAAGTAATGCAAACAGAAATCTATTCAACTTTCATCTGATCAGTGTAGGAGAAAGCAAAGGTCAATGAGATCTAATATTGCTATTGCTCATAGCAGCTAATAGAGTGAATGAAAATGTGTTATATTCAGTTTTATGTTTTACCTTCAATCTTGAGAGCTTGGGTTCAGAGTATATCTAGCAGCTACACACAATATAGTAATTTTTTGCATTGAAAAAAGGATTCATTACATCTGTACTTGAATATTTGAAATCCCCGTTGACATTTTCTTTTTTTTAACCTGAATAGTTGACTAGGGGATTATATGCTTAAAGCAGAGCTCCGTCTGAAAAAAAATAAAATAAAAGTCAGCAGCTACAAATACTGTATCTGCTGACTTTTAATATAGGGACACAGTGAAGCCTCACACAGCCACGTGAGTAGTGCTGCACTTTCTGAAAGGTCCTGTCGTCTTCCAGGACACCCACAGGTCCCAGAAGGCAGTGGGGGGAGGGAGGAGGGGCTGGATATGTCATAGATCGCAGATCGCCAAGCTTACCCTTAAGTGGGAGCTGGTACCTGTCAAAGTCAGTTACCCGCCCCCCCTCCCAAAAAGTGCCAAATGTGGCAGTGGAGGGGGCGAGACTGTGGGAACAAGCGGAGCTTTCCCTTTTGGGTCGAACACCGCTTTGAAATAATCTATGAAAAGCTACTACAAATAAACACTATATAAAATCTTAAACTGCAATTTTTAACTGTACAATGAAGTGCATCCTCATGCTGTTGGCAAAAGACTTGATAAGTGTTGTTGGTGTTGTCTTTCGTAGACCCCCTCTGGCACTGCCAATATGGGCTGTGCACAGAGCCCTTTGGCACATTTGCACACGCACTGGAGATTTTCTGCACATGCACAAAGACATTTAAGATATGGCGTTTCCATAATGGCCAATTTGGGTGGGAAAAACCTGCACTTGTGAAGATATGCTGCAACACTCTCTCTGGACTCCAAGCCCTGCAGCATAACTGCACATACGTATGGGGACAGGGGACACAAATAACATTCTTGCCTATGTGAGAAATACAGAAGTAATATATATATATATATATATATACAGTATATATATATATATATATATATATATATATATATATATATATATATATATATAGATTTATATTTATATCCAATTGTGAGAGAAGGAGGGAGGAGGAGGAGCCAGGGCAATATGACGTGTACACTATCAGGGGTCTTCAATCTTTTCCAACAAAGGGCCAATTTATTATCCATCAGGCTTTAGGGGGGCAAGACTGTGTCCAGTGAGAGTAAACAATTGCTCATGATTGATTTTAGTGAGAGGAAAAGTGCCCTGCTATTGGTTTTCTTGAGTAAATTTTTTTATACTATGGATAATGCAACCAAAGATGGGGGAAAAGGTGCGCTGGAACACCAAAAATTACCAGATGGACAGGAACAGAGTCAGGAGATATAGTACAATTATTAATATATTCTTATACGAAATAGCAAAATAGGGGATGGGGATCTATTTAGAAAGATTTTAACATTTTCTTAACTAATATTGTATGGTACTGTACATGGGACAAAAAATTGTTTTAATGCTGCCTTAGGCACATTGTAAATAAGAATTTTTACAGTACAGTACATTATATATGTAAGTAGGTTGTGTTTGCATTTATGTAGGCCTTCAAGTGGTTGTAACGGTAAAAGGTTTTTTACCTTAATATATTCTTTGCATTAAGGTAGAATACCTTTTAATAACTCCCCTGCAGCCACCCTAAATACTTACTTGAGCCCCATCTAGATTCAGTTCTGTGTACATCTGCAGCAGCTCTTCTTCCATCTCCCCTGCCTCCCAGGCTTGGCTGAGAGCAGTGGGAGCCATTGGCTCCTGCTGCTGTCATTCAAAAGCTGTCAGCAGTGAGTGGAGTGAGCCAGCACGACAGCCCACCATAAGAAGAAGCTTCCTATGGGGGCACTCAGCAGGGGGGAGGAGCCAGGAGTGCTGGCGGGCAACCCCAGAAGTGCAGGATCGTGGTCACTCTGTGCAAAAACATTGCACAGAGCAGGTAAGTATGATATGTTTATTATTTCAATTGAAAAAAAAACTAAGCTGTACAATTACTTTAAACCTAAAATATAAATTGAAGTATATATGAACCCAATCACTAAAATCTAATTAAAACTTGAACATATCATTTTAAAAGTAGTTTTTAATATTTTTTATATATCTGTATGTAGCGGGGTCCTCAAATTGATGGGATACACCTGGGCAATAGTGTGACCCAGGTGTATAATTGTGTTAGGATTCAGACCCCTTTTTGTTTCGTGGAGGATTGGAGGATGTAATATTCTCCTTTGCCTGTGGGTGGCGAGGTACCCACAGGCTTCAGGTAGAATCATCCCCTGCAGTGCTCCCTGTTTGGTCTCTTCCCGGAGATGGTATGGCTGGGGCGGGGAACCCGCCGGGCCGTTGAAGGGAGGAGATAAAAGGGGGAGACGCCCTGACCACGAGGTGGTTGTCGTCGTCGTCGAGGTCCTCGGAGGAGGAGGGCTGCGGCCCGCACCCAGGCACCTTAGGCCTGGGTGCTGAAGTTCCAGGAGTCTGGTCCAGGCGCCCATGGCCTGGTCCGGAGTCATGTTGGCGTCCATCCCAGGCACCTTCAGCCTGGGGTGAGGTACTATTGAGGAGGCCTGGGGCCCAGTACCTTCGACTGGGTCCCGCTAGGGTGGACTGTCCGAGGGTCCCTGAGCGGAGGGACTCGTACCTGAGGTGAGGAGGCCGGGGAGGTTACCCACTGAAGACCCGGAGCAGCACCGACCCGGTGACAGTGGGCCTCTGGGAACTCTCTTGGGAGGACACATCCCCCTGATAGGGGCCACAGCGCATCGAAGAGGGCTCCATTGCTGTTCATAGGGGTTGCTGGAAGAGACCCCATCCTTCCTGTTCTGTAACAGCCGGATTGGCTTAGGCGCCGCTGGTCATAGTACAGTGGTATAGAACTGAAACTTTAGGAAGTGCCTTGATCTGCTCGCCCCACCGTTGGCAAGGTTATAGGTCCCAACCAGTTTGCTGCAAAAGAATTGTTTATTGTGCTTTGCGTATTGGAGTGTCAAATAAACAAGTGTTGGACCTTTCTTCGGTGTGTGAACTCCAGTTACTGGAAGCAAAGGGGAGGCTGGTGAGCTTGCAATTACAGACTCAGTGCATTCACAGAACACACCGGCCCGAGGAAACATCAGGAAGTGGCCTTCACCTCCCTACTACAATGGGGAGGACATGGGCCGTAGCGCATCTCACTCTCACAACCCAGGAACCCCTAGACATGAGTTGGCGTGTAACCGATGAAGAAGATGAAGAGAGAGTGAGGCCGCTACATGTATAATTCTTTAAAATAATTCTAGGTGAACTTGCCCTAAAGTTACTTGTTCTGGCACTTCCTTCTATAGCAGGGGTGTCAAACTCGATTTCATTTGTGGGCCGCATCAGCATTATAGTTGCCCTCGAAGGGATGGTTATATCTGTAAGACTAGATGTCCAGAGCACCCCACCCCCCTTTACACCAGATGTCAAGAGCCCCCCACCATCAAAAGTCAAGAGTCCTCCACCCTCCCTTACATCACAGTACACCCCCCTTACCTTGTTCTGCTGCAGGAAAGAAGCTAGAGCAGAGCTGGGAAGCTGAAAATCAGAAATTGCATGGTCTGGAGGAAGACCAGAGGAGGGCTAGAATCAGCTGCCAGAGTCTGCAAAATGCTGAGACCATGGGAGGCCGAGACGAGGGGGTGCTGTGGCTGCACAGGATCTTTAGGAGGAGTTCTGTCCTCCTCTCTGCTGCCAACTGCCGAGACAAAGTGGGGGCGGAGACTAAGTGGCTGCTGCAGCTGCAGGAGAGGTGTCCAGCTGGATTTGACCCCTATGTTTGACACATGTTCTACAGAATGACAGTGCCCTATAACTGTCACGTTAGCTTACAAAGAGTAGTCATTACACTCTATGCCAGGGGTCTCAAACTGGTGGCCCTCCAGCTGTTGCAAAACTACAAGTCCCATGAGGCATTGCCAGTCTGACAGTTACAAGCATGACTCCCACAGGCTGAGGCATTATTGGACTTGTAGTTTCGCAAAACAGCTGGAGGGCCGCCAGTTTGAGACCCCTGCTCTATGCAGATATAGTTTACTATTGTCACTATCAGGAAAGCCACCCTGTTGAATATCTTGTAACTACTGCTGCAATACATAACATGGCTGAGAAGAAGTTGCAGAGGATCAGGAGCACTGAGATATAACAAAGGAAAAATAAAAAGTGAAAACATGTACTTTTGTTTTACAGAATCGAAATAGTTTATGATTTTCTGCGCTTTAAAAAACGAAATATCATCCAGTTAGGCCTTACATCTTCTTCAGGCCTTTTGCTATCTTTCAACTTTCCTTCCAAATGATGAGGCTATCTGACAATATTTCCTTGTGCATTGTCCTACAAGATGTTCTGGAGACATTTGTCACAAATTCTGTGAACTCAGAGAACACTAATTTATCGTGTTAGACGATATCCATTTACGTGAGTGTTCGAGGCTCCTAAATCTTCCAGTAAGTCATGTTGGGAGAGATGTCAGTGCCCCAAATCCTACTTGCCTCACAGAAGCCATTATATGTTCTAAAATATTGTGTGTTTTTTCTGTTCATGAATATGTATGATTTCATACATCAGTGCAGGCAAATGTTAAATCATAATCTGCCAAGCCTTCTTCAAAGCAACGATCCAGTTTACAGCATTGCTCTACATCCGTGGCTGTCCTTAACCAGTCAAAATCATTCTACTTTCTCTTGTTATATGAAACTCTCTGTTCTTTTGCACAAAACTGACATTTTCTACTGACACATGGAATAACAGTAAAAAAAAAAAAAAAAATGAAATTATGACATACCAGGAATCAAGTCATACATTTCAATGCTTAAGTAATGTTTTGATGCCATTGTCATTTTAATGATGTCCCAGTGTGCTGCTGTGCCGCGGAAAGTACGGCCTGTTTTCAAGTGAGTGTATACAGTCAAGAAAAATCATTTCACGCCGCGCTGTACATTTTCAAAGATATCACTTATGTTCCTTGTACTTCTGTATCGAGCATCTGAAACCTGAGAGGAGTGCACATACAGCATTTGTCACAAGTGCAGAGATGTTAATGGCATATTGCTGTCATGTATCAAGAAAATACAAGAGCCGTGTAGGCCTGTCCTTGGTTTCCTTGTTTGTTTTCTGATAGGAATTGTAATTGAAGCAGCTGAATATTTGTCTTATGCACAATACACTCCAGAATGATTTCAACTGTTTCTCCTGTTGATGTGTTGTTCGCAAATCCCCACAAGCACCTGTCACTGGGGTCCTCTTGAAATGATATATTTGTTGTTTTAGAGGGGCATCTGACAAGACTTTGAAGCAAATACACAGGGCTAAGGAGGGGTTGTATGTGTAAAGAGACATGTGGCATGTGTTGCACAGGCAGATTATTGACAGGAATCGACGTTCCTCGCTTGTAATGTGCCGCACATAATCTGCCAGGATAGCATTTCCTTCTTGCTCATTCAATGCCGTCACAGCTGAAATGCAAAACCTGGAGCTTCAGTGAAAACTTTCATCTGTCATCATAATCAAGAAGGCCTGTCAGATGAGTTAAATGAGCGGAGCAACTCTTGTGGCGGATGCAAGACTTACACCTTCAAGCTAATTTCCTCATTGACGGTATTCATTTTATTCACACGAAGATCTGTCAGAGTATTTAGCACAAGGGTATGAGGTTTTATGAGCCTAGGGATTTCTTTCTGTAAAGATTTAAACATATTACAATTCAGTCAATGAATAAATGAATGAACAATCAAGGAAATTATTAAACGACATGGTTTTGATTGACATCATTCATTATGCAATCTTTATTGCAACATTACAAACACACTTATTACAGACACATATAAAATTAGCATATGATTGTGCAGCACTATAAATGCGCTTTTAACAATTCAGAGTAGCTCCTTTTCTCTTTTCAGGTTTCATCTTAATGTGGAACTTTTATTACTTTTGGTCTTAAAGGCGAACTAAAGCCAAATTAGTAGTTAGAGTAAGCCCTGGTTCACATTGATGCTACTTTGAAATCGCGCTACTTCACTTGAAGTAGCACGATTTCAAACTAGCAAGGTCAGCGCGATTTCAGGTGCTACTTCATAGACATCTGTGTGGCTTCATGCACAGATGTCTATTGAAGTCGCACCTGAAATCGGCAAAATTAGTGCAGGGACTACTTTTTCAAATCGGTGCGGCGCCGCAAAATCGGTGTCGCACCGATTGGAACAGTGCCATTGCCTCCAATAGGCTGCCACTTGTCATGCGATTTGATCTCTCAAATCGAATGACAAATCGCTCCAATGTGAACCTTGGCTAAGGGAAGGTTGTAACTGTGTCCCATTGAGGACAGTTCCTTTTACTTCCTGTCCCATAGCCACAACAATAAGTGAAAGGAAATCCCTCCAAAGTGAGGTGGTCACCAGAACTAGTGTCCTCGTTGGAAGGTTTCCCCTCCATTCATTTTCTGTTGATAACTGAAAACTTGGGATTTTCTTTCACTCTCATTGATAACACTCACCCGAACAAATACAGAGCTAACCCCCCCCCCCCCAGGGTTGCAGCCAGTAATAAAAAAAAATACTTGATAGGTGGTCAAATCTTCCTCCATCTCATGCAAAACTAAAAATGTTTTGGCTTTAGTTGTACTTTAAAGGAAACCAAAAGCCCTCCTTTGCTATTGAGTTTTGCCTGCACTACAGATTTTAACTGCTCATTTAAGTTAAGGAGACTGGGTAAAGCAGTCTTACTTAACTGATCATTTGCTTCCACCGCTCTCCGCTGCTAGATTAATGCTTTCAGTCTCTTCTCCCCTATGCCCTGGCGATCCAAAGGGGAAACGATCATCAGGTTAGTAAAATTGCTTTTCCCATCCCCTAAACAGAAGCAAGCAGTGCAAGGGAAGACTTTTACTTTTCCCAGTTGGGCTTGAAAAAATGAATAAGTTAAGAAAAAATGTACGGTCTAGTGTAAATATTAAGAACAGGGACAAAAAAGTCCTGAAGGCTTTGTCTAGGTATGTAACCTTAAAACATACGTACATTTTACAGCAGTTGCTTCAGTGGCATTGCCTTAACCCAGCTCATATTCTCACAACAGGGCATCAAATGTATTCATTACAAATGTTGTGAGAATGAGCATCTTTACAAAGTGAAGAGAAAGTCCATAATATTTTAATCCTGCATCCAATTAAAGCAGAGGTCCACCAAAATGTTTTTTTTAAAAAAGCCAGCAGCTACAAATACTGCAGCTGCTGACTTTTAAAATATGGACACTTACCTGTCCAGCGCGCCCGCGATGACGGCACCAGAGGCTGACTAGTGCCTCGGTCCTCGGATGCTGCCGCCGCGATCTTCGCTAAGGGAATCAGTAAGCCTTGCGGCTTCACTTCCAGGTTCCCTACTGCACATGCGCGAGTCGCGCTGCGCAATCAAAATGATCCCTCCTGTCTTCTATCTCCCAGAAGACAGCAGGGAGGACAGGAAGTGTCGTAGATTATCTGCAGATTCTGCGGATATCTATGCCCGAAAGTGGGTGCAAATACCTGTATTTTACAGGTATCTGCACCCCCTCCCCCCTGAAAGGTGCCAAATGTGACACCGGAGGGGGGAGGGTTCCGAAAATCGGAAGTTCACTTTTTGTGTGAACCTCCACTTTAAGTCCACTAGTGTATAAGGGTTAAATAAAAATCTATATAATTCGTTGAGAGGTTGAGAGTTTTTTACTACATTTTGTAAATATTAAAACTGTGCTGTAACTACAGATACCGGTATGTAATAAATGACATAAAATACTAAAATTGACTGGTCTTCCTCCTTTGAAGTAAAACTGAAGGCAAAATGTCCTTTTTGGTAGATTAGATATATTCGCGCTCAGGACGTGATACAGGTGCTGCCTCCCTGCAACAACCCTGAGACCGGGGCCTAAGGTGTAAAGTGATATAAAGAAAATAAAGGGAAAATGGCGCTGCTGGCCACTGGGATAGTGGTATTGTACTTAAAATACTAGTACAATTGGTCACTAAGAGTTTTGCACAAATAAGAAAATGCTTTGCAATGTAAAGTGATAATGAGCAGCCAATATGCCCATATAAACTAAATCAACCAAAATTGAATGTGAGGAAGGAACATTAATATGCAGTGAGCAAGCACAGGAATAAACTCCTAGTAAAGAGTGTAGGTAACTCTGCTAGTAAGTGAAGGTGTGTTCCTTGGATTATTATAGTGACCTGTGAGGCTAGTGCTGTGCTGGTGGTTGATTGGAACAAGTGATTAGTGTCTAGATAATCCTAATTAGTGTTTACAACTAAAATATCAATGTTGCGGATAATAGTGACACAATGAGGGAAACAAATTTTCACATCGCAATCCCTCAGAGAAAAATAAAATAAAATATAAAAATTAAATCGCTAGTGAATTAAATATGTGAAAAGAGGTATACAAAGTTGCTGTCCTTCAGTTCAGTTCAAGGATAGAAATTTTCTTACATAAAGACCATCAATATTAAACTCTGTTTAAAATCTCTCAATGTCCTATGTTAGGATCTCCTATTAAGGGCTAAATCCTGCCCAGTTCACACAAAGAAAAAACAGGTGTAAATGAATGCACAATAAACTTTGCTTGATAGAAGGAATAACTACTCCAGTGTGTGATGTGATCAGCAAACAATAGTCAAATTAATCCAGTGACTTTTGTGGGTATCCTGGTAACCTGGTGATCCTTCAAACAAAATCAGGGTGACTTTGGGTGCTCCCCCATTAGTTCCCCACTCACCACATCCAGGTATCCCTGCAGGGGTGTCAGGCAACACGTGAGTGTATTCTTTCTCTCCTCCCGCAGCTGATTTTGCTCTGCTTGGGGTCTAGGTCCACCTCTGTAGGCTCGCAGGTTGTATCTCACCAGGCTCTATGTTCCCCGTTCCAGGTATCCTCACAAAAATAGAAAGTGTACTCTCATAGTGTACTTCCGATTATTTTATTTGAAAGTTGTATTAACATTGTAAGACGCGGTGCAAACCGCCTCAATCGCATGCAAAAAATGAGGTACTAAAAACCAAATGAACAAAATATATCCCACTCGCTATCCTTTGGTAAGCTAGAGATGGCTTGCATCTCACTGCTCTCCTCCAGACAACTGGTAGTGACACTTGGCGTGTGGGATGAATGCACCTGGTGCCGTTTCGTCGTAAGACTTTTTCAAATGTCCTTTTTAGCTTTAGAGAAATGAATTAACAGAGATCAATTGCCAAAGCTTTTTTTGAGCCATATTTCTCTTGTGATTCAGAGGAGTGCACTTACTTTCGCTCTCCTGTGACCCAGAGTCAGCTGATGCGCTATTGACCGCTGCCCCAGGCTCTGGAAGGATCCTGACAATATTGTTGGGATCCACCCAGCTGCCTGATTGACAGTTGGCTCTGACTCTCAGCACAAGGCTAAGAGCCAGCTGAACCCACCCCCTTTTCCAGGCTGAAACTCCAGCGAATGCTGGAGTAGCACAGCGGAAAGCAGTGACCGGCAGTCACTGCTCCTTGCTCCAAGCACACAGAGAAGTCATGTGATCAATCAGTTCTTGGTGTTGAAGACGGCGTGGGACAGCTGCAGCATCACACCAATGCTGCAGCATAGAGGTCAGTATGGATGTTTATTTTTTAACAAACCCAAACTTCTCCTTTAACAATCTATCACATTTTACTGCTGTCTAAAGCCTCACTGAGAACATTTCCCCATACTAGGCTTGTGCAATTCGTTTCGTAACGAATTGAAATTCGTCCGAATTTAGCAACTTTCGGACATTCGGAAGCATTCGAATTTCCGAACAAAGCAATTACGAATAAGACCGAATCCGAAATAAATTATACCGCAAATAGCGAATGCCCGAATGTCTTCGGCATAATTCGTTATGAAAAAGTTACGAATGTACGAATCCATACGAAGCACAATAACACTCACTCTGCTCTGCTCTCTGCTTCTCCCACACCGTGCTGAACTCCCTCTCAAAATGGTGTACAGGGGCGGAGGTTATAGCCGCATGTAAAAAACGAAAGTAAAATACGAGATTTCGAATCCATTCGAAGCACAATAACACTCACTCTGCTCTGCTCTCTGCTTCTCCCTCACCGTGCTGAACCCTCTCAAAATGGTGTACAGGGGCGGAGCCTATAGCCGCATGTTAAAAACGAAAGTAAAATACGAGATTTCGAATCGTTACAAATAACCGCAATGTATTTAGAAAAGTACAAATCCATTCGAAGCACATTAGGCATAATAGGCAGCGTCGTTGTGAGAGAGACACGGAAAATTACGAATCAACGAACCCAAAAAAAGTTACGAAAGTAGGAGTTGTGTCCAGAATCAACGAAAAACAACGTACTCTACCGAAAGTACGAACCCAAAAAAAGTTACGAAAGTAGGAGTTGTGTCCAGAATCAACGAAAAACAACGTACTCTACCGAAAGTACGAATTATAAAGCAACAAAAAATTCAACGAAAAATGTCGCTTGCAAAAATACGAATGAGTCCGAACACGAAAAATCCCGTCTAGCAAAATTACGAATGATTACGAATCAACAGGACCGGAAAGAAACTAACCGAAACGGAACAAATTTTTCCGTTGTGCACAAGTCTACCCCATACTTTTTTTCCCACAGACAATGTTGCCCTCTTGGACTGGAAGTAAAGGAAATTCTCAGCGACACAGACAGTAATAGAAAGCAAGTAAGGGTTATGTACGCGGCACACACGATCGGTTTTACCGTTGAAAGCAGTCCGATGGACTTTTCTCATCGGACAAACCAATCGTGTATGGGCCCCATCGGTCTTTTTTCCATCGGCGAGAAAAAATAGAACATGTTTTAAATGTATCCGTTGGAAAAAAAAACGATAGCAAATTCCGATCGTCTGTGTGGAACTCCATCGGACAAAAAACCCACGCATGCTCAGAATCAAGTCGACGCATGCTCAGAAGCATTGAACTTCATTTTTCTCGGCTTGTCAGAGTGTTTTACGTCACGGCGTTTGGGACGGTCGGATTTTTGACTGATGGTGTTTAGGCAAGACTGATGGAAGTCAGCTTCATCAGATTTCCGATGGAAAAATCCATCGGATTAGAATCCATAGGAAATCCGATTGTGTGTACAGGGCTTTACAGCCTTACTTTATTCTAAGAGTTGAGTAAGGCTTTATCCCTTTTGGAGATTTATCCACATGAATGGGAAATCTGAGAAAAAATTATCTACGGGGCTACAGAGAACAATAGAAACTGACAAAGGTTATAACCCTTCCTAATTTTATCCAAAACCTAAATGTTTAGGCTGAATATTTACTACAGGAACAGTTTTCTAAAGATTGCAGCCTCTACAGAAATATACATCCTATTATGTGTATGATGGAGAAGTTTCTCTTTGTCATCCTAAACAATGTTCCTTCCATCTCTGACCTCATCCTCCTTCCTTTTGGCATGTTGAAGTCTTGTGTTCCCCACTATACATGCCAAAAGAGAGCATGACAATTAGATAAATAGGATAAAAAATATTTTTCCAGAGCTGACTGCAGGATATTGAAGTTCATTACTCACACAGAAAAATACAGTGCCATTATTCATTTCCACTTTCAAAAGCTGAAGATAAAGAACGTTTATATATAAATTGCATTTCATTTTTTAGGGCTGATCTGGTATGTACCGCCCTTCCACTTTAAGAGATGGTTAAGAAATGCACACTCACTGCTGTCTTTTATTGTATTATAAGATGATTTATTTGCTGGTCAGTGCTACTGCTTCTGCATAGAAATGTTTGAAAAGAGCCAATTACTGTTTCATATCTTTCAAGATGTGCTCAGGCTGATGTATAAAACAGAGATTACAAGCACTCCTTTGGGGGAAACACATTTATTTCCTCTTTTTTTTTCTTTTTCTTTCTTTCCTTTTCTTTTTTTTTTTTGAATAACTCACTCAACATTTTTGTAAAGTCATTTTAGTTTTCCAAAAAAATCTGTTTTTCTAATCTGATTTCAAAACCTATGTTGGAATTATAGTTCTAGGAAATGTGAATATACACATATTTATGTTTTGATGTCAAGGGTCTTCTTTTTTTTTTTTAAATATGTTTATTATTTTTTTTTAAAAGAAATTAATACATCAATATCCAAATATAAAATTCATCACTTAACATCCCCGTATGCTAATTCCCTTTTATTTACCCCCCCCCTCCTTCCCCTATTCCTTTCCCCCCTTTCTTTATCTATACCCCTACCATGGCTCCCGACCCCGTTACTTCCTCTGCTTCCAGGAATTCTGCATATCTCCCTGACTGCTTAAACTCTATCCAGATTTTCCATTTACTTTCCAAACGTTCTATTCCTTCTTCTTCACTGAACCTGAGATATTCTATATTGAAAATCTCGTCTACTTTTCTAAACCAGCTTCCCATCCTAGGCCTTTCCTTCTCTTGCTATTGTCGGGGTATTAAGCTTTTAGCAGCGTTTATTAGATGGGGCACCAGTGTTCTCAGATATTGTTTATTTGACATTCTTACCCCATGAAACAAACACCCCCACGGGTCTTCCGGGATCTCTATACTCGTTATCTCTTTAATTACCTGCAATACCTCTCTCCAGTAATTTTTAATTTTTGGTACACGTCCACCATACATGGGCCATCGTTCCCACCTCCCCACACTCATTCCAACGTAGTCGTGAAACTTCCTTTTGATACTTGTTTGCCTTATCCGGTGTTATATACCAGCGTGCTAGGCATTTGTAATTAATTTCGATAGTATTACTGTCTGTTGCTGTAGAGTGTGTCAACTTAAATTTTTTCCGTCAAGGGTCTTCTTAACCCTCTTCTTCCGATGATCAGTGGGTCCTTAATGCTGCAGGAAATACTACCTGAAGCCTTTTCCTTCAGTATTCTCTTGTGAGCCCAAGATAGCTTGATGATGTACCCCAGGGGGTAAATCCTAGATGCCCTGGACTTACAAAAAGCTGGTTAAAGGATGCAGGGAGTCTTTTAGCCCAGAAGAAGACAGGTGCTGGATTGCATAGAGGTGAGTCTAGGGGGACAGCACTAGAGAAAGGGTGAATATTGCAGCAAAAGCTGCTTTTTTATACCGAAATGGAATAGATAATTGATTTTTTTTAATTCTAAACTGGATTTGAATTCATATATATTTACACACTTTACATATGTAATATAGTTGTTATGCTTGTAAACAGGAATGTGGTCCAAGGAATGTGAGATTTCTCAAGATTTAAAGGGTTAAAGTGTCTAACTCATAGGGCTTCTGTTGGATCATAGACTGGTTACCCTGGGCAGTTAGTGCCACTGGTGAAGTTTTTTCCTACAATATTTTCAAGTATGGCTTTAACTCTAATGCCGCGTACACACGATCATTTTTGCCGTCGGGAAAAATGAATTTTTTTTTTTTCGCCGAGAAAAACGATCGTCTGTGGGCTTTATGCCGTTTTTCTCGTTGAGAAAAACGGCAGGAAAAACGAAGAGAAAAATTAGAACATGTTCTAAATTTTCTCATCGTTTTTTCCATCATTTTTTTCCGCGGCAGTTTTCCCATAGGGAGACACTGCCGCGGAGCCCACAGACGGTCGTTTTTCTCGTCAAAGAAAAAAATGACGGGAAAAACGGTCGTGTGTGGGGGAACATGCCGTTCCCTCGTTTTTCATTTTTTTTCATGCCGTGATTCACGGCGGTGTTTTCACCGCCGTGAATCACGATCGTGTGTACGCGGCATAACTCTCTTGATTATAATGTATTCCCAAAGATGTTCTATCAAACTAATGATTTTTGGGATGTATACATTCAGAGGTTATTTAACCACTTGACAACTGGGCACTAAACCCCCTTCGTGCCCGGACCAATTTTTAGCTTTCAGTGCTGACGCACTTTGAATGACAATTGCGCGGTCATACAACGCTGTACCCAAATTATATTTTTATCATTTTTTCCCCAGAAACAGAGCTTTCTTTTGGTGGTATTTGATCACCTCTGCGGTTTTTATTTTTTGCGCTATAAACCAAAAAAAAACAGAAAATTTAGAAAAAAAACACAACATTTTTTTACTTTTTGTTATAATAATATCCCATTTTTTTTAAAAAAAACTATTTTTTTTCTCAGTTTAGGCCGATACGTATTCTTCTATATTTTTTTTGGTAAAAAAAATTGCAATAAGCGTATAGTGATTGGTTTGCGAAAAAGTTATAGCGCCTACAAAATAGGGGATAGAATTATGACATTTTTATTATATATATTTTTTTTTACTAGTAATGGCGGCGATCTTCGATTTTTGTCAGGCCTGCAATATTGCGGCGGACATATCGGACACTTTTGACACTATTTTAGGACCATTCACATTTATACAGCGAACAGTGCTATAAAAATGCACTGATTACTGTATAAATGTGACTGGCAGTGAAGGAGTTAACACTAGGGGGCGAGGAAGGGGTTAACTATGTTTCCTATTTGTGATTCTTACTGTGGGGGGAGGGGACTGACAGGGGGAGGTGACCGATCTGTGTCCCTATGTACAAGGGACACAGCATCGGTCTCCTCTCTCCCTGACAGGACATGGATCTCTGTGTTTACACACAGAGATCCACGTCCTGCCTCTGTCACAGCCGATCGCGGGTGCCTGGCGGACATCGCGGCCGCCAGGCACGCGCATCGGCATCACGTGACCGCGGCGGGCACAGCTGTTCCCCCGCCGCGCGCCCTCGGCCGCGCGCAGGGGGAGAGAAACAGCAGGACGTCCATGGACGTCCACTCAGCACTTGAGAGCCGCGCTGCAGACGTCTTTTGTCTATAGCGCGGGTCTCAAGTGGTTAAGGCTTGGTTTACACATTTGAGTTGCACATATACAATAGACCTAAAGTGATGTTTTGGTTATAAGTGGAGACAGGGGAGCCAGCTCTTGGCTTCTTCTGCATCAGAGTTTTTGGTGTCCTCACTCTTTGCATGTTTAAGTACCCTTTGTTTGTTGCAGCTTCTGCTTTATTCCTTATAATATGAAATAAATTAAACATCCAGAGCGGCTTTGTCTCTGCAGGCCTTTTTATTCATTTTTTTCCTGGTGATCTTACCTTCTCTTCTACTTTTTATTTTAAAGATTGACTGTGCTACCTGCAGTTGGGTCTATGCAGGAGTAGTGTTGTCAAGCTTGTAAATGCATTCCTTACATGCTCAATGTTTAGCCTGTTTCTTTAGAAAAAGTGCAAAACTGCATGGGGTGTATAGTCATCTCTGAGCTGCCCACATGACTGCGAAGGTAAGTACCCTCATTCCTGGGACATGGGTGAACAACTGTAACACTTAAGCCCCGTACACATGATCGGATTACCTATGGATTTTCGTCTGATGGATTTGTCCATCGGAAATCCGATGAAACTGTTTTTCATCAGTCTTGGCCACACACCATCAGTCAAAAAACCGACCGTTCCAAACGCGGTGACGTAAAACACTCCGATGAGACGAGAAAAATGAAGTTTAATGCTTCTGAGCATGCGTCGACTTGATTCTGAGCATGCGTGGGTTTTTTAACCGATGGACTTGCCCATAGACGATCGGAAATTCCCATCGGTTTTTTATCCATCGGAAAATTTTAAAACAAGTTCTATTTTTTACAACCGATGGAAAAAAGACCGATGGGTACCATACACGATCGGTTGGTCTGATGAAAACCATCCATCGGACGGTTTTCATCAGTCAAACCGATCGTGTGTATGGGGCTTTACAGGGATCTGCAGAGCCATGCATTGAGAATGGTCCTAAAGGCTTTTGAAAGTGAATATTAAATATTAAAAAAATAATAAATAAATAACAATGCCGTCCTGTTTATTTGATAGCTAGCTAAGTAGATAGCTATTAAAGTTAGCTTAGATTAGAATGTAATCATTCTTTAACATAATTTACTTACCTTGCTAAATATAGTGATAGCTGTATTCCCGTTGCATACTTGCCTCTTTCTGCAATGTGTAGACACCTAGGCTCTGTGTACACCTGTTTTTATGTAAATGTGTTGTGTATCATTCACCCCCATGTAACACAGATTTTGCTCGAAACCATGCCAAAAATTAAGAAGGTGGAACATTTTTTCAACACATCCCACCCGCAATGCACCTATAACACACAGGTGCGATTAGAGCCTAATTGGCACACATTAAATATGCACAGCAAATTAAAATTACAGTCATTCATCCAACATCAGTCTCATTCCTGTCTGTCTAATCACAGCCAAGCAGGAAGCTGATGCTATGTTTGCAGATATTGTTTGAATGTATGTCATTCACAGTGCCAAGAAACATCTCTCCCACACAAAGCGTGAATAATATCTACTTCTAAAGTTAGTATTGAGAGTACCAATTGATAAGTATTCCAACCTAATGGAAATGTAAAGAAAATATGACATTGAGTGGTCCAAAGTTTCTTCCTGTAGTTCAGTGCTGCTTTAAAGATACCAAACTTTTTTTATGTACTGCTTGCTAACTATATATACTGGAAAATGTGTACCTGTTCCTATAGCAATAGAGCAAAAATCATGCACAAACTATAGTAACCAAGTTCTGCCCTCTGCACATCTTTGTTGCCATTTTACTTGTTCAAAGAATAACCACTTGAAGACCAAGCCTTTTCTGGCACTTTTGTGTAAAAATCTGTAATTTTGCTAGAAAATTACTTAGAACCCCCAAACATCATATATATTTTAGCAGAGACCCTAGAGAATAAAACGGCGATTGTTGCAATTTTTCATGTCACACAGTGTTTGCACAGCGTTTTTTCCAATGCAGTTTTTGGGGAAAAAATACACTAATAAATTCTAATGCAAAAAAACACAATATATAACCCAATTTTTTGGTAACATATAAAAGATGATGTTATGCTGAGGAAATAGATACCTAACATGTCACGCTTTAAAATTGTGCATGCCCGTAGAATTACGACAAACTACGATACAAAAAAATCTCCATAGGCCTTGCTTTAAATTTTTTTACAGGTTACCTCTTTAGAGTTACAGAGCAGATCTAGTGCTAGAATTATTGCTCTCGCTCTGATGTTTGGGGTGTCACCGCACATGTGTGTTGCGAACACCGTTTACATATGCGTGTGCGACTTATGTATGCGTTCCCTTCTGCGTTTGAGCACGAAGGGATGGGGGTGCTTTAAATGAATTTTTCTTACTTATTTTATTTTTTATTTTTACACTGTAACTTTTTGTTTAATCACTTTAATTCCTATCACAAGGAATGTAAACATCCCTTGTAATAGAAATAAGGGATGACAGGTCCTCTTTATGGGGAGATCTGGGGTCTATAAAACCTTAAATCCCTCCTCTACCTTTAAGCAAAAAAAAGTTTAATTCCAGCGTAGACTGGAAGTGAAGCCATTACGTCGCTCCTGTCCTCCTAGATCATAGAGGCGATTAGAGACAATTTGGTCTCTGGTCACCTCTATGGCCAGTCATGCAAACCATTGGATTGTTTCCCAGGTGCGCCGGTAAAAACCAGTAAGCTTGAGAAATACCAGCGAGCGATGGGAGGGGTGGGACGACTCCTCCCACTGCTTCTGAAAGCGATCCAATAATTAGCCGCTCAGACCGCTTTCATGAGAAAGCCAATCGCCGGCTGAGAAAAAAAAATAACAGGGTTGTGCCTGATAGCTTCAGCCATAACCCAGTTAAACCACTTGAAAGCTGCAACGTATATATACATATTGCGGTCGGCAAGTGGAACAGCCCAAAAGTACACATATTGGGTACCATTGCTGAGGGAGCCACAAATTACCTGTAAACATTACCTGTAGACAAGTAAATCAATTGTTTATATGCTTTTAAATGACCAGCATTCAGGTAACAACCAAAGATAATGAGCTACAATCGGATTGTACAATCTTACATTTATAGAGAACTCTTAAAGTGGAACTTAACTGTAAAAAGTCTTAATGTGGAACTTAATTGTATCTGAGCACCACAAAGTGAAAACACTTGTTAAAGTAGTTGTAAACCCTTACATATACCCAGTAAAGTGACTGTCACCCCTTTTCTCTAAAGCCTGGTACACGCTGTTTTTTTTTTTTTCGTTCAACCCAGCAGGCTAAACGATAAAGAACCAAAGAGTTTGGGAGGAGATAGCAATCCAATGTTAGTACAACCACCTCCCCAGCTGAGCCATTGTGTTCTGACAGGGGGACGGCCCCCTTCAGAACACACCGGTCAGTTGCCGATTGGCAAACCTTTTTTGGTCACGCCCCTTTGTCAGAAGACGGACAATCATCTACATAATTGCACCATAAATCACATCAAAGTCAGGTGGCCTTAGGGTTTTGATCACCTTTAAAGGATATGTTTACTTTTATAGCAACCCTTAACATAAACCTCTACCCCATATCAGAACTGCATATTCAATTATAGACCTGAGATGTGGACATACCACTTTTCCTACTGTCATGTCCTAGTCAGGGTGGCCAATGTCTTTTGGTGTTCAGGACTTTCTCCGTAAAGACCCATATGTGCCAGGCCTGACCATACAGAATGACGTCCATGCTGAGTCTACATGCCAAGTTGGCGATAATTCCATCCATATCTATGGCAGGAGTTTGCGCATTTGCGGATATACAGAAGATAGCAGGAGTGCTACAAAATATAAACACCGCCCTACTGTCCTGGCAGGTTGGGCATCTAAGATATGTCATTTTGTGGGCAATATTGTTGAAGAGATAAGGGGATGGGATACAAGGTTTGTGTGAAAAGTTGCTTTTTGCTTTGTTTTCTAGGAGATATTTACCCAGGTTACATAAACTAGGACTCTAAAGGGCTATATAAACTGCTTCCTATATTCGGAATGGTCATCTTTCCTAATAAAAAAATCATTACCAATTAACCGCTAGCTCTTTACACAACTGTAGCAATCCCCAGTATCTAATATACACCTCAAGCCATTAGTTGGCAGAGTTCTGTTATGAAACCAGTGTTGATGTTCCTTGATTGCCCATTACTGACAAACCCAGTGAGACCTGCCAAGCTAAGTAAACTATGCATTTTTCTGAGGTGTATTGCTGTAACAATAAAAATACAGTGCCTTCTATAAAATGTCTTGAGTTCACTTTTTTATTTATAAGAAAAAAAAGAAACAGCTTTCATTTTCTGAAAAAGCAAGGACTATAAATAAAAATATGGTTAAGCAGTGTGAAGTCCACACGGATATACTGCACTTTTATACTGTTCTGTTTTATACTAGAAAATATAAGCTATAAAATTAAAGAAACAAACTCTTTGTTAGAATGCATACCAATTTTGGTCAAATGTGTTGTGCAAGACAGGGCAGTAAACCGGGAACTTCTGTCCTTGCAATCTTTTTACTGTAAGGGCCAATTCACAACGAGATCGCACAGGAACATGTGCCGCTTTACAGTTCAATTCCAGCGTGTTCCTATGCAGTGGTACTTCACAACCTATTCATTTGAATAGGCTGAAATTTCATCGGAACATGGAGAAAGTAGTACTTGCACTACTTTTAAATAAAGTGCCGCACCAAATTGCATGGTACTGCAGTACCATGCGATTTGATGCCCTCTTAGATTGTAAGCTCCAACGAGCAGGGCCCTCTGATTCCTCTTGTAATAAATTGTATTGTAACTGTAATGTCTGCTTTCATTTTGTAAAGTGCTGCACAAACTGTTGGCGCTATATAAATCTTTTATAATAAAAATATACCATGCCACAAACTATGGTAGTGCTTTACCTTGCATTTAATGTGCTGCAAGGCAGTGTGTTGGCAAGATGCATTCGGTGCCATTAATAATGAATGGCACTGCAGCACACCATCGTGCAGCACAGCGCACAGATGCGAACAAAACCTAATTATACAGGCTGAAAAAGTTCATATTATGTCTACAGGAACTGTAGATCTTATTTTCAATGAATTATAAACTGCTTAGTGGCAACAAGTAGTTTTAGTATCTGCTTGTATGTTAATTTAACTTTATCTTCCTTACCCTTGTACAGTAAGGCCCTGTTCACAGTAGCAATTAAAAGAAGGGATTTGAGGCACATTTTTATTGCACCTCAGACGACTAGTAAAGCAGTCGATAAGTGATAAAATTGACAGCGCACAGGGCTGTTCACATTATCAAAACATGAAGGGTTTGGGTTGCGTTGCTGCCTTTAAAAAATGCTGAGTTTGGAAGAGGTTGAAGCATCTCAACTCCTTCCAAGTAAGTCTATTGTAACGCACTATAAACACACTTGTATGTATTATTATTATACAGGATTTATATAGCGCCAAAAGTTTACAATATAAGGTCCAATTACAATACAATGGAGGAATCAGAGGGCCCTGCTCATTAGATCTTACAATCTAAGAGGCAGGGTTAAGAGCTGCAAAAGGTCATAACTATGGGGGGATGAGTTTGTATGCGTTTTTGGTGCATTTGCGGCACATTGATAACATATTAGTGAGGTGTAAAAAAATTAGGCTTCTGGGGTGTGATGTTAACACTCATCAATCGCGACAAACAACTCACATAGGGCATTTGGCATGCATTTTTAACACACGTTAAACACCTTTCGAACATTTAGGCACCCCTGACGCAATTGTTTAAGTTTGAAAGACCCTGCATGTCTCCTCTGGGCGCCACAGAATTTATTGCAATGCTGATCGCATTCCAATACATCCCTTCCCGGCTATGCTAGCTGGGGACACGGAAAGGGTGACCCGGAAGTGATGTCATAGATTTTGCTTTCCAGGTCACAGCAAGAAGGGAAGGAGAGCTGATGTGTGTTAGTTCTTCTCTCTCTCCTCCACCCGTCGACACCCACCATGTCGGTCCACAGATGGGCGGGCGAAACCCAGAATACTTGGCGGTTGCGAGAGCGCAGGGGGGGGCGCCGGTACTGGGGGTGTGTGGAGGCAATCTGCCTGTTAGTTTTCACACAATTCTGGTGGCTGCAGCCACTGGATTGTGTGTATATTTAAGGAGGACTAAAGATCCACAAAGAAATCTTCAGAGAGGATCAATCGGTCAATTATAAACAGCTTTATTAACCACTTCTCCACCGGGCCTATTCTGGCACTTCTCGCCTTCATGTAATAATCATGACACCCTAGGAAATAAAATGGCGGTCATTGCAACTTTTTATCTTGCACGGTATTTGTGCAATAATTTTTCAAACGCCTTTTTTTGGGAAAAAAAAACGGTTTCACGAATTAAAAAATAACAAAACAGTAAAGTTAGCCCAATTTTTTTGTATAATGTGAAAAATGCTGTTACGCCGAGTAAATAGATACCTAACATGTCACGCTTTGAAATTGCGCACACTCATGGAATGGCGCCAAACTTCGGTACTTAAAAATCTCCATAGGCGACGCTTAAAATTTATTTACAGGTTACTATTTTCGAGTTACAGAGGAGGTCTAATGCGAGAATTGTTGCTTGAACTCTACCGCACTCTACCGCACGCGGCGATACCTCACATGTGGGGTTTGAATGGCGTTTACATATGTGGGCGGGACTTACATGCGTGTTCCCTTCTGAGCGCGAGCTACCGGGGACAGTACATTACATCCCTTGTAATAGGAATAATTGTGACAGGTCCTCTGTATGGAGAGATGCGGGGTCAATAAGACCCCACATCTCTCCTCCAGGCTGAAAAGCATGAGATCGGTGAAAAAAAAATCACTGATCTCATGCTGACAGCCGCAATTGCGGCTTTGTTTACTTCCGGGTACTGGGCGTGACGTCACAACGTCGCGCCCGGGACTCCGACGGTCATAGAGAAATCTCTATGTTCGTCATCCGGCGCCGGCCGATTCGTTCTCCGGGCCCCCGATGGCACGGGAGAGTCCGGAGAATCACCGGATGGCGGCGGGAGGGGGGGATGTCCCCTCCCGCCGCCTATAAGAACGATCAAGCGGCGGAACCGCCGCTATGATCGTTCTTATGGTGCACAGAATTGCCGGTCCGATAGAATGATATCTGAATGATGCCTGAAAGTCAAGGACATCATATGACATCCTTGGTGGAGAAGTGGTTAAAGTATATTTGATAAAAATAGAACATGAAAAATTGCAAAAGCCTCAGACATAACACAAAGTTAAAATGACAACGTTATCAAAAGCAGACAAGAAAGCAGCGGATTGTGTGTGAACCTCCCCCGCTTTCAGGTCCGTACGACATGGTGCATTGGTTCAGCGTCAGTATTACTAGAAAGTATAAACAAGGCCTTATTCAGACCAATATGGCCTGACTGACATTTTTAAAAAGTTGAAGGTAAGTGACACTTGTTTCTGTGACAGCTGTTTAAGGTGGGAACTCCACTTACTATGGAGAAATTTCTTCTCATTACCTGTTGCATCTGTAGGACAAAAAATAAAGGAAAATCTTCCCACCTAGAAGGGAAAAGACAGCAAAAAAAAATCTTAGAGCAAGGTTGTATGCATAAACTATATATAAACGATATACTATATATACAGTGTGTATATGTGTATATATATATATATATATATATATATATATATATATATATATATATATATATATATTTATAGTGTGTGTGTACATGTAAATATGTATTCTAAGAAAGAGTATTCTTTTTTTGGAGTTGCTAATGATAGTTGACACATGAAGGTGAGGTAAAGGAAATAAAGAACCACTGAAGGAAGAATATTCAACGATTTAATAAACAAATTACATAATTAATAAACAAATTATACGAATATTAAACAATTTAATTTGCATTATACAAGTTTTCTCTTGAAACATGGGATTGATAGAAAGCATATGAAATGTTCCTCAACAAATATTTGCCATATTTTACTTCAAATCCTGTCAGACTGACATTTGCCATCTGGAATGAATACTTTACTTTGTAGCGGTTTGGGGCTTGTGCATTTGCCTGATGAAACTGAAATATCTTCAGGAATATAAATTGCCTTTTTTTTTTAATAGACCTGCCATTTTGCCTTTTGTATTTGGTACCTGAGGGAATGTGTTTTTTTTTTTTAGACCTTACGTTGCTTCTATAATATTTTGTAGCAATACTAGAACCTTTGGAGACATGCAGCTTATATGTGAAGCTACAGTGGAAAGTTATTCCCTGGCTGTCCATACCGTAACATGCATTCATTTATCTTTATTGAAACGGTTTATTCCCCTTGGAACACAATTTTTCTTAAATAGAAAGGCTTGGATATTAGAGTAGACACCCAAGGAACAAAATATTTCATGCTGAAATGTTAGATTACAGTGCGAGATGCTGAAGTCTGCTTCCTTCCTTTTTTAGCAGTACATTTTGCACAGTACTAGAAGTGACATGATGTACTTATTTTGTTTTCTCCTGCTTGTACATATTCTGAATTACTGCTCATTAAAATCATTTATTTGTTTAAATTACAAATATCAAATGCCATGCCATTGCATACCTTGTGCTTTATGGGAAAATTACAGCTGAAAAATATTTTTGTCTATGACTTGTGACAATAAGATCAGTTTGAATTGTACTTTTGCCTTTTTTTTTGGTTATCTAAGCATATGTTTTTATTCAACCATTGATAGCATAATTACCAATAATGGGTACTTTGTGACTTCAAGGTAGAAATTTGAATTTAGCGTATATCCAGGCCCTTGTATGAGCAATAGCCAAGATATCTGCTTTGCCTTACTGCTAATAATTATTTGTGCGATTTCCTTAACAATTAACAATTTATTGCTTGCTTATAATTTTATTAGGAAACATTTTACTATCATTTCTCCCATGAGATTCAATTGGATTGCTTGGTCACAGTTAAAAATGAAGCTTTGGGAAAAATCAAAAATGACATATATAATTAAGTCCGTCAATAGCATAACACAGCAGTCTCTCTGTAACATAGTGTTATTACTTTTTGATCCAGCCAGTAAGTCTCTTATTTTTCAACTCACTTTAACCACTTCGCGCCCGTCATACGACTAATGACGGCCGCAAAGTGGTTCTATAATGCCAGGAGGCCGTCATTATACGGCCTCCGCTCCTCCGGCCACTGGGGGGCGCGCGAGCGCCGCCGCCGGCGCGCGTGCGTGCCCGGCGCATCACTGAGATGCCGATGCGCGTGCCTGGCGGCCGCGATGTCCGCCAGCTACCCGCGATCGGCCGGTACACAGACAAGGACATGGATCTGTGTGTGTAAACACACAGATCCATGTCCTGTCAGGGAGAGAGGAGACCGATGCTGTGTCCCTTGTACATAGGGACACAGATCGGTCTCCTCCCCCAGTCAGTCCCCTCTCCCCACAGTAGCAATCACTCATAGGGAATACATGTAACCCCTTCCTTTTTTATAGGGCAAAAAATAAAAACCGCAGAGGTGATCAAATACCACCAAAAGAAAGCTCTATTTGTGGGAAAAAAAGGACGTCAATTTTGTTTGCAAGCCACGTCGCACGACCGCTCAATTGTCATTCAAATCGTGACAGTGCCGAAAGCTGAAATTTCGCCTGGGCAGGAAGGGGGTTTATGTGCCCAGTAAGCAAGAGGTTAACAAACCATGCAATAATAGTGTTGAGACAAACCATGTAACACTGACAGGGGTGCATGCAGCGACCAGCTTTTATTCATGTAGTTAAAACCTTTGTCCCGTGCACCACTTAGGAAATATTTACTTGACGTCACCCGTGCATGCGCTCTGAATGTCCTGTGTGCTTCAGAGTCCTGTGCTGTGAACATCGACTCAGGTGCGGGAGTGAGGTCATCGCAGCTCGTTCAATCAAAGGACCAGAGCCCGCCAACCTGGAAGGAAGACCGGATGAAGATGGAATCCCTGTCAGCGGTGACAGAGCGTCGCTGGAGTGCTTTGTTTTAAGGTAAGTTTCACAAAATGTGCTAGTATGCAATGCATACTAGCACTTTATAACTTTGCCTTGCAGGTTTAAAAAGAAAAATCTGGCGGTTTACTACCGCTTTAAAGCGGTTGTAAACCCTTACATTTTCTTAGTGAAGTGACTGGCCTCATGTGATACACAGAGATTAAACAAATCTTCCTACATAATTTGTACCTGTTCATCTGCAGCCTTCTCTCCTCTACATCTTTTTAAAGTGATGAATTTATAAAGCTTGTCTTAGAGTTAAAAAAAAATCGGGCGGAGAGCTGAAGTTACACTCTGGAGAGCTCTGAGAGCTGATTGGAGGGAAGGGACACCCCCCCCCCTTTTACACACAGCAAACAGGGACAGATCTGAGACTGTCAATCTGCTGGAGCTCCCTCCTCTGTCGCCATTTTTCTCTTGGTGTCAGAAAAACTTGTCAGAAGTGATTCATGCTGATAGCAGAGGAATGAAGCAGCAGACAGAAATTAGTGCTTTTAATTGAGACAACTACACACTATAGAAGGATACACTTTGTTCATATTTCATGTCTGAGGTTTACAACCACTTTATGTTAAAGTGATCTAGCAGCTGTTGTGCTGCCCGATCACTTTTACAGGACTATTACAGTGAGGCTGGACATGTTCGGTATATTTTTATGTATAAAAAAATTGAGGATTAAGTTGTGGTTGTTTGCACTTCATTTTAGTGTATTTTTACTGATAGATTTAAAAAAAACAATTGTGCAACCATCATGTGACATAAAAAATTGGAATTACCATCTTTTTATTCCACAGGGTCTCTGCATTCAGAAACTATACATTGTTCTGGGTGTTTTAAATACCCTTTAAAAAACAGGACCTGTACTGCTTAATAGCTTGCGTGTGTCTGATGTGTCCAAAACCAAATTCAGTAGCACAGCCATGAACTAGAAAACTCACAGAACTTTGCTATGAGAGGCCTAATCATTACAGCTCACCTTCACCATCACGAGAGTAAGCACTCAAATGCTGAGCTCAGTGCTACTTCATCAGGGGGGAGAGAGTGCGTGTGAGGGGGTTTGAATCAAAGAAAGAGCGTACTCCTGTGAAGGTGGGGGTCAACAGTAACAGCTGAGAGTCTCTTAGCAACGTACTAGTAGTTTTCTAGTCAGGTTTTATGAGGTACATAAATGGCCTACACCTATAGAAAGGGCATTATCCAAATTTGGTGAAAGCTGCACGTGTTGTTTTTATTTGCAGACACCTGCTATCTGCATAGGCAGTTTTTTGGCAAGGGGGAACTAACCCTTTAAATCTGTTCTGCAAATTTTACCAATCAGGAACAATCTTGCAGCCATTGTTTAAGCTTTACTAGATGTTAAATCGCTGCCTTAAAACCGCTGTAGTATATAGAGCCCACACTCCTTGCTTGACCCTTGCAATCCGAGTAAAAGTGGGAGAGGGTTTCTGCCAAAGCCAGGTACCCTTTGCCTTCCTTAAAAAAAAATATTACAAATATGGTAGTTGAGAAGAAGAAGGAGTGGAACTTCCCCTTTTGGGCGAAGTTCTGCTTTAACTGCTTTTTCATGAGAATAGTTTAGGTATAAATTACATATACAGTTGAATGAATAAGAAGAGTTTCCTGTTCTGAGCATATGGGGATATATAGAGATACATTTAGATAGGGGCCATCTCAATTGAGGAGCTACTGCTGTGCTTTCTGTTTATAAAACCAAGAATGCTCTGCAAACCAGAGTCTTGCTCACACCCTGAAGAAATCTTCATTTGCAAAGTAATATTTTATTTTAAAAACAACAAATTACCGTATATACTCGAGTATAACCTGACCCGAATATAATCCGAGGCACCTAATTTTACCACAAAAAAATGGGAAAACATATTGACTCGAGTATAAGCCTAGGGTGTCCATCTGCATGCCTCACTGTGCCTTACTTTGCCTCACTGTGTCCATGTGCATGCCTCACTGTGTCTATGCCTCACTGTGTCTATGCCTCACTGTGCCCATGCCTCACTGTGCCCATGCCTAGACTGACGTTTAACATGGGAGTCTATGAAAGGGGTGCCCGGCTTTGAAAAATCGGTGCTCCCCGGCCATAGGTCCCCCAGACAAAAAACTTTGCACACTTATAGAGAAGAAATTGAGCTACTTGTGTGCCACGTTTCGGGTTCAGGGGACCTACGACCGGCCAGTACCGGGTCCCCAAAGTAACCAGAGAAATGTCCGTTTAACATGGGAGTCTATGGAAGGGGTGCCCGGCTTTGAAAAATCGGTGCTCCCCGGCCGTAGGTCCCCCGGACAACAAACTTTACACACTTACAGGGCCGGTACTGGGTCCCCAAAGTCCGGGAGATCAGGCGCAAAAAGGTGACTCGAGTATAAGCCAAGGGGGGGCATTTTCAGCACAAAAAAATGTGCTGAAAAACTCGGCTTATACTCGAGTATATACGGTATATATAAATAGTATTAAAACATATATATGTGAAACAAATGTACAACAAACCCCAAACCATTCTAGTCTCTCTTGACATACATATGTTTGGATCCATACAAAATACTTTTAGAAAATGTGCTTGTTGCTTCTTTATAAAATAAATAAATAGTTTCAACATAACATATTTCCACTTCATTTTCTAGTGACAGACATTCTCTGATCATTTTCGATGACGCATACTGTTATTATCACTAAAATAGAAAACCATTTTCTATTTTCTCTGCATTAGAATCAGGAGCGCCGTATAACCAACAGTACTTGTCTTAGAATCCCATGGCATTAATATGTCATTGTACGGATGACATATTGACATTGTGCCTTCCAATCTTGGCCCTTTGTCAAACCATGGCAATGTTACAATGAGCTATTGTCAGATGCAGTCTGTTTTAGAAATAGTGCTGTGCCTGGTATTCACAGTTCATCCTTGATGGAAAAAGTATGACATCTTGTGAGTGTTTGCAGCTACCGCGGATGTGACATCATATACATGTATGCAGTGAAATAACCTCTGAGAAGAATCATGCTTGCTCAGATTTGGAAAACCAGTTTGTTCTTTTCTTTTGGCTCCGTAGCTGCAAGAAACATGACATTTTCAAGAACACAGTTGTATGTGGTCATTACGAAACAGTGTCGACGTTGATGAGAGATATTCTCAATTCAGCTGTCCTTTTGAGGGCTTGCTGCTGCTTTTCTTCAAAAACTAATCCTTTGATTGCCAGCGACAGACTTCATTAGCCCACACACAAGTGCAGCATTTTCTTTTTCCCTTCAGTGACATTTTAGGACCTTTGACAGGATTTTTTCAAGTGCGGAGCTATATCTGCACAGTTCTCTCAGATGCAAACAGAAGTAGCCTAATCTTTAGAGCGGTGAATGCCAGAACTCCCCATTCCACCTTCAACAAGGTGCCCCGTTGTTCCTTTCAACACACTGCTTCCTGCAGACTAAATAAAATGAATGTCACAATGAAAGAGGAGTTAGGTTAGGGCCAATGGGAAGATGAAAAGAGTAGCAGCTTGCTTTTATTAAGGTATTTCTCTTTTATATGTTTTTTAGACACACAAGATTTTTGCAGAATCTTCCCAGGTTTATATTACTGTTTATTTTACTTTTCGCTAGATCTGTTTTCTTTAATGTGAAACCTTGCATGTCCAGTGATCAAACGGCAAACTAGTTGGCTGTGTGCAGGAAGGTATAACCTAGAACACGCTCTCTCATTGTAGAGCAATCTACAATTAAAACATTTACTTTTGAAAAAAATATACAAACACATAGAATCAAATGAGAAAAATATTTCTAATTTATATGTAAATTTATTTATTTTCATAATTATTATGTACCACTGAAGGATCCACTAAACGCCTTTTTGCGGAGGGGGTTAAATCTGATGGTTCTATTCCACCACAAATTATCTTCCTGTAGAAATTGTGAAAATTTCCAACACCCAGGCAGAAGGAAAAAGCAATAAGACCTAAACAAGCACAGTGTAAGAAACACAGTATTAACAGATATTTCCCCCTACACCTAAATCTGCTCAGGAAAATTCTCCTATGTTTCATAATATAAGATTTTGAAAAACTGAATACTGTCAGTTATGAGATTATTTCAAAGTAAAACTATAGGCAAACCTTTTTCATTTTGGACAGAGTAAGGGAGGGTTATAACACCTGTCAGCTTTTTTTTTGTTGCTATCTGTGTCTCATTGGGGTGATATCCCTTCACTTCCTGTTTCATAGCCAAACAGGAAATTAAACTGTTCACATATATGCGGTGTATCCACAGTTCGAATTGAAAAAGAGTCCTGTGCATCTTCTGACCACTGTGGTGCGATTGAGGTGTGCATTTCAGGCTCATTGACTCCTATAGGAATGCCTCTAAATTGCACGTCATCAGTTTTGAATGCTGATTGAGAAAAAAACAGTGTGGGGGTCCCCCCAAACCATACCAGCCCTTTGGGTCTGGTATGGATTTTAGGGGGAAACCCACGCCAAATAAAAAAAATGCAGTGAGGTCCCCCCCAATCCATATCAGACCATTTTTCAAGCATGCAGGAAATGGGGGGTGAGAGTGCTTTGGGGTAGGGGGGCTCCCACCCAAAGCACCCTGTCCCCATGTTGATGGGGACAAGGGCCTCTTCCCCACAACCATGGCCGGTGGTTGTGGGGGTCTGTTGGTGGAGGGCTTATCAGAATCTGGAAGCCCTCTTTAACAAGGGGGCCTTCACATCCTGTCTCCTCCATGTGAAAGAGTTTGGGGTACATTGTACCCCTACTCATTCACCTTCCCTTTCCTGGCCTGCCAGGCTGAATGCTTGGATACGGGTCTGGTATGGATTTGGGGGGGGCAAGCCATTTTTTTAAATATTGCCATGGGGTTCCCCTCAAAATTCACACTAGACCTAAGGGTCTGGTATGGATTTGGGAAGACTCTACGCCTTTTTTTACATTTTGGAATGGGGTCCCCCTTAAAATGCATACCAGACCCAAAGGACCTGGTATAGATTGGGGGGGACCCTGACTATGTTTTTTTTCTCCAATTTTATTGCTGGAAATTCTTTTGTTTACTTTAAGCTGTCAGTGGGGAAACCGCTGACAGCTGAGGAGTCATTGGCTGTTAAGAACGGGGTGGCTGGCTTTCTAGCCCAACCCTTAACATCCAACTATTGCTAAAGACTCTGGCGGCTGCTTGCTCCTAAAGCTCGCATCAGAACCGTATCTAAATAATAGCTGAATTGCTAAACAGCTACTTTGGAAATTTTGGACTGCACATGTGTGAACCCAGCCTAATTCAAGAAGTGTGTTACTGGCCAGATTATCAGGTGAAAACAGAAAAGCCTACGAAAAGGAAAATAATCGCAGCCACCACATCTAATGGTTGGTAAGCTGAAATTTTTGGTTTTGGGTTTAATACCGCTTTAAAGATAACCCTGTCAGCCCTATTGTGATAGCAATAAAGTTGATTATAATTTAAAAATATAAAAGCCCCCCTCCCCCATACACACACATATGAAATCTGGGCAAATTAGGTAGCTATTACTCGACACAACCTAATTTTATATATATATCACAAAAAACAAAAGTTGATTATATTGTGTTTGTGCATTAAAATAATTTTATTTTGCAAAAGCTAAAGGGTTAAACTAATATTTCAATATGGGTCTGCTCTTAGGCCTTGTGCACACTGGGTGTTTGTCCAGCTTTCCTGAACACCTTTCTCCTTCAAAAAAGCGTCTAAATCTGCGCTTTTGTAAAGCACTTAGGCGCATCAAGCATTTGGGCATTAATTATTTTTATTGACCAGAATAATAATTTCTTCTAGCCAATGAAATGAAACAACGATCAAGCCCTAAACTTGCGTTTCAATGAGTTTAGGCACATCAATAATTTTTTCTTCCAACGTAACAGAAATTCCCTCTGTTCTTGATTGAGCTAAAAAAACTTTGAGTAAAAATTACTTCTTTAGTAAGGTAGCCATAATTTATCAGCATGGTTTTTTCATTTTAACATTATACATACATGCATGCATACATACAAGTATCATCAACCTCATGTTTTCTTTAGCTAGACCATGGAGAGTGCAGTGTAATTACTAAAAACCCAGACCAACTATCAACCATGTAATATTTTACAGCAAATGTTTTTCTGCCTAATGTTTCAATGTTTTCATGCTGTAATTTTCACATTATGTATACCACGGTCCAAAAAAAACCTTAAGATTTTACGGTCACTTCACTCAATTATACACTCCAAATTATTTGAAGTTGGTTAGTACAGGTGACAGAATGTAGGGGTATGGAATTAATTATACTCTGTGACAGCCTACAGATATTAAGAAGGTATTTTAACCGCATGTATATAATCAGTGTAATAGATTTTAAAAAACCTTTTCAATGGAGGAGTGTTTTCCTTAGGAAATGTGGTGTACTTTTAACCCAGTTTAGAAACCTGGGAAACTTTGATAGTTAATCCTCCTTCTTCCCATCACACTAATAAAACACGCTATATTATTAAAGAAAATATTAGATATATACTCCCAGATTAGTATTCATTTTGGAGAAATGTGTTAAAAAAATCAGAATAAACTATTTCATGAACGGGTCAGTAAATGACAAGTTTTGCAGTTTTTATTTAGGATTCGCGAGTATAAAACCTGCAGCTTAATTGCAATATTCCTCAGTAAATACGAGATAGAATATATTGGAGATCCCTGGTGATCCAAGTCAGGGAATAATGTGCATAAAATATGAGCGCAAATGGAGTGGAAAGAATTATTAAGAAAAAATACAATGTTGTACATTTTTTAGGCAAAAGTTGAGAACTAATTTTGTATCTATAACGCTATAAAAAGTGTTTATGATGTAACACGTGTCACTGCTGCATCAGAATGCATTGCTATAATTGCTGTACTTTCAAATAGAAAAACAGCAGAATTTATTTTAGTCTTGGATAGCTTGGGAACCCCTGTCATTTTTTTTACTGCTATCTGTGCCATTGTTGGATAATTTTTCATTCTTTATCCCAGTCACAGTTAAACCTGGCAAAGCTCTAATGCTGATCATACATTATGCCACATGTGCCAAACACAAGGTCCGCAGGCCATATCCAGCACACCAGGCCTTGTCATGTGGCTCTCCCACCTAGTTTTGTAGCCGGAGAGGCGGAAGTCCATTCCGCCACCCCCGGCTCTCATCCAGCACTCCCTGCGGTCACACAGCAGTCTTCTGTGGTTACATGGCACATATTTTCTTTCAGCGGCTTACAGGTATAACAGATCCCTCATAGCGGGGCACAGCATTGACAACTCTCCAGAATCTGGGAGCGAGAACAATCTCCCTGCAAGGCAGCGCTTCCTAAACAGGAAGGTATAACAGAGCCAAATATACGGGTAATAGAGAGAGCTGTCTACACAGGGAGGTACTAGAACTGCCTACATAGGGAGAGGTAGGAGAGAGAAGAGGTGCAAGGAAGCTTTGGAGGGATTAATGTTGCACACTGCATAGTGCACCCCTAAACTCTGCACTCTGTACACAGCACGCCCCTGAACTCTGCACTCTGTACGTAGCATACTCCTGATCTCTGCACTCTGTATGTAACACATACCTGAATAATAAAAGAGTAGATACATAGTCTTACGGATACAGCCGGCTCTTTGAGGGCAACCATACTGCTCATGCGGCCCGCAATGAAATTGAGTTTGACACCCCTACATTATACAGTATGATTGTACAATCTTCTTAATTTCTACAAACAGCAATGTAGTGTGATGGCCTGTCTGATTAGCTAAAAAAAATATTTTAGCAAATTTAGATTGCACAAAGATACGATCAGATTGTAATGTGACTGGCCGAGATTCAATCCATGTTTGGGAAGGCTGGTTGTACCCAAATCGATCCAGTGATCAACTTGGGTAGAACTAGCTCGTTGGATTTTTTACATTTGATTACTGCCGGCAGTTATAGCCACTAGCAGTAATCATTGTGCTCTGCCCGCTGGGACGGCTCCCCCCCTTGCCGAGAGAACACAATAGTGTGGTAAGAGGCATTCCCCCATCAACACTGATTGTTTTTTGTTCCCCTAATGGAGATATTTTCCCACACTTCCTGTCCTGGTCATCACAGGAAGCGATAGCTATTGCCCTTCATTGGAACACAGCCAGAAATAAGAACCAAAAGGTAGAGAAAAGCCAGCACCATTTTCTGAATTCCCAACATTTTAAAACTAGACAAGCATAGGCCCTCATAGATGAAGGTCTCCCATCTGTCATTGAGAAGGATGGGTTGCGTACTCTCAAAATATTGGTGCTTTTTTGCTGATATGGGACTTCAATAACATATTGTACTTTTCTGAACCAAAATTATATTTCTGATTTCTTTATTACTTTTAAGAAATAATTGAAAGTTGTTTGTATGATTTTTTCTGATTACAAAAGCAGCATGCACAGTTTGTCATTAATAGTGTTGTGTGAGGAAAGGTGGATTCACCAATGGGGGTGGTTTGCATGGTCAGACTCAGTTGGGTGTTTAGTTAGACTAGGACTTTATTGAGAGTTACAGAAATAACATGAAATATACAGCACAGAAAAACTCCACTGTGAGTGATAGCTGATGGATAATCTAATTTGATCAAGATTTGCAAAGTGAAGCTGCTCCCAGGCTACACACACTACATATAAGCAAGTACATATTCTAAAGAAACCGTAAATGTGCTTTAAAACAAGAATGTTGGCAACCTGCCAGGCCTGTAATGTAAATACACAACAGGTGCTTCTAAGGCTTCATGTACACGTGACGTTTTACGGCATCTCCTGAATGTTTTAACTTGACAGACAGTAACCGACATTTAAAATGTTCGTTTTGCCGCGTTTACATGCCGTGTTTAGCCGCGTTTGCGTTTTGAGTCTTTTTTTAAATAGCAAAAAATGAAAAACGCCTGTGAACGAAACTCGGCTAAACGCGAGTTACCGCGTTTAGCCACGTTTAGAAGCGTTTGGTGCTTGAAATGCCTGTAAACTCAGCTTCTGAACCCATTTTTTTGCGTTCTAAAAAATGCCTCTAAACTCAACTGCCTAGAAACTACTGTAAACGACCCTGTGTACATGGACAGATAAGATAACATGGAGAAGAGTTACTGGTAAACGTCTGTTTACCAGTAACAGTGTACATGAGGCCTAAGCTGTTATAAAACTGAATGATACCCAACTTTGGAAACTTTGTTATGATCCATGAGTATCTTTGAGAATGAATTATTTCACAGTACATGCAGCTTTTAAAGTATAAGTCCGCCCTAAAATCCCTGCATCTACAGACATTGGCGATCTAACACTAAGAAAAAAACTGTATACATACCTTTTTTGCAGCCAATCCGACCCGATCTCACACTGAGTTGTTGTCTGCGGCTTCGCAGGGTAGTGAAGGGACAAAAGAGCCCGAGACAGGTTTTCTTACTCGCCCAATAAACTGTTCCCCTCAACAGTAGGTGCTCAGCTGGCTTAAGAGACTCCTACAAACCTGAGTTTTCTGCTCAATTCAGCCAACTCAAGCTTCTGTCATCCCATGACTATGAGTTCCATAGGATTAGCATGTTCACTTTGAAAAATATTAAAAATACTGAAGCAATAACCTAAAGAGATTCAAATACTAAATTTAACATTTTATTTTTATTTCCAAATTGATTGTAATCTTTTTAAACCTACAGCCCTAATTAAAAAAACTGGTAACCCTGCCATGAAGGTCTGTGATCAGGCACTTCTTTTCAGAGGGTTACAATGCTTTGTCCATGTCTACTAATTGTGCTTATGCACGGTCTTTTATTGTGCTCTTGCTTCATGGACTCTCGATGATGACTACTAGTGGTTATTTCAACACACGTTACCCCAACGTGGCCCACTGGTGTTACTATCAGGAAACCTATCTAAGGAATTCCATGCTGCCATTGCTGGAGTGTATGTAGACAATACGACACTGCAAAGAGGCTGCAGGAGATCAGAAACACTGAAATTCAGCAAAGAATTAAAAAAACGTGAATAAAAATATCGATTATTTTTAATTCATAATGCTTTCAGCAAACGAAATATATGGGTTTAAATTTATTTTAAGTGACTTTAATGTAGATGTCCTCCATAGTCAACCTTGACACTATTTCATGTACTGCTTTTGATGTTTTGATTTTGCTTAGTTTTGTAGCCTGTAGGTGTTATTAATTTTCTCTGTGTGTGTTTTTTAAGTCTTCAATCTACATTTCTTTCATAATGAATAATCCAGTAAATAATTGCTTGTCAAGAACTCTAATAGAAAAGTCTTGAAATTACTTTCAGATATAATTTCTTGGGCTCCAGACTCAGCAAATGCTTTGACAGAAAGGTCAAAGGTTCAAGTGCTGACAAGGTCAGAATAGCATGTATAAAGATATAATACAGGCATAGCTAATTCTGTAATGCTTTGAAGCAATTTGAATTCTAGGAATAAAGCGTGGTCGTGTTTTTTGTGTAGAAAGCCAAATAAAGCCCAATGGTGAAAAACCAACATGTGCTTTCCAATTAAATGATTCATTTTTATATAATTGCCAAAACTAACAACATATTTCTGTTTTGATTTTAGGCCCTCCAGGACAAAGAGGCAAAAGAGGTAGAAGAGGGGAACCTGGTAAGCTCTCTTTCTTTGGTCTTATTCTTAGGCTTTTTTCATGAAAGTAGTTTGTATGCGTACACGTATTATAGTATACTCTCTTGCCCATTGACCTAGTGAATTCTCACGCTTCTATTAGTTGTTGTCACTTTACCAGAATGGCCATGTGTGTGGACTTTCTCTCTGGCCTCCTATTTCTTTGTCTCAAAACTTACAACACATTGTAAAGCTTAGGTATATTAGCCAACTGTCTACTAATGTAGAAAACATATTAAACACACAGATTTCCCAGTACTTACTATTAGTCAGTAGCTGGCATAATGCAGTATTTTACTGCTCTACACTGAAAGAAAGAAAAAAAGCCACAGCGTGTACAGAAAAAGTAGAGGGAACTATTGTGCAGATACATATACTCGGGGAAGTGGTTCTTCGTTGTTAGGAGAATATATAGAGATGAGTCATTCTTTAGACTTTCCGTGTTCAAGTGATGCATATGATGCTTTTCTAACATATGAGTCCTATTTACTTTTTGCTTATTAGGCAGTATTAAACCCAAAAAGCAAACATTTATTATATTGCAGCTTACAAATTCTTAGATGTGATGGCTGCATTTGCTTTCTTTTTTAAAGCTTTCTTTTAAAAAAAAAAAAAAGCATAGTCTGTGAGCAGATCCCCTGCTTATTGGAGCTGAGGGGGACATTTATGCAGAGATTTACACTGAGCTCTATGACAGCCAGGTGTAAATGGACTGTCTGTTTACATCAGGCTACCTCCGTTCCGGTCCACCAAAATGGAAAAGAACCTGGTCGGACCTGGAAGTCTGTTTATATCCACCTATCCATAGGGCTCCATGGACCAAGTAGATCAGTTTGAAAAACTGACAGGCTCAAAATGCCTTTGAGAAAGGGGCCTTAGTGCATCTAAATCTGCTAGTACGTCTAATTCTGCCTTCCCCCAGGCATGCTCAAAATGCCTGTGTGAAAGGGACCCTAGTGTATCTACATCTGCTAGTACATCTAACACTCCCCTCCCCCAGACTGGCAATGCTGCTGTCCAAAGGTGCCCCTGTGCTTTTTCATCAAGTGTGGGGGCACCATAAGGCTTTGTGTGCAGGTGACTGTGATATACCGTGCCAGTGGGAAAATTCAAAATGTGGCAAAATCGCTCTGCGTGTTTTGCCGCGTTTTTGCGGTTTCCTGTGGCCAGCGGTCAAAATGTTTCTATCCTGCAGGCGATTCTTTTGCATTCAGGAGAGGGAGATTGTTGGAGGTTGAACCTCCCCTAACCGCATCTTCTCCTAAACTCTGCTAAAAACTTTGTACATGGACACATAGGCTTTTATGGAGTTGAGTTTAGGAGCTTTGGCAAAAAAAATGGCAAAAGCTCCTAAACTCAAATTTAGGAGCTCTAGTGTACATGAAGCCTAATACAGGAGGTGCATTACTGGCCAGATCACCAGGTCAAAAAAAGTAAAAAGAAAACGAATGCAGCCACCACATACAGTGGGGCAAAAAAGTATTTAGTCAGCCACCAATTGTGCAAGTTCTCCCTCTTAAAAAGATGAGAGAGGCCTGTAATTGTCATCATAGGTATACCTCAACCATGAGAGACAAAATGTGGAAACAAATCCAGACAATCACATTGTCTGATTTGTAAAGATTTTTTTTCGCAAATTATGGTGGAAAATAAGTATTTGGTCACCTACAAACACGCAAGATTTCTGTCTCTCACAGACCTGTATCTTCTTCTTTAAGAGGCTCATCTGTCTTCCACTCATTACCTGTATTAATGGCACCTGTTTGAACTTGTTATCAGTATAAAAGACACCTGTCCACACTCCAAACTCCACTATAGTGAAGACCAAAGAGCTGTCGAAGGACACCAGATACAAAATTGTAGACCTGCACCAGGCTGGGAAGACTGAATCTGCAATAGGCAAGCAGCTTGGTGTGATGAAATCAACTGTGTGAGCAATAATTAGAAAATGGAAGACATACAAGACCACTGATAATCTCCCTTGATCTGGGGCTCCACGCAAGATCTCACCCCATGGGGTCAAAATGATCACAAGAACGGTGACCAAAAATCCCAGAACCACACGGGGGGACCTAGTGAATGACCTGCAGAGAGCTGGGACCAACGTCACAAAGGCTAAAATCAGTAACACACTACGCCGCCAGGGACTCAGATCCTGCAGTGCCAGACGTGTCTCCCTGCTTAAGCCAGTACATGTCCGGGCCCGTCTGAGGTTTGCTAGAGAGCATTTGGATGATCCAGAAGAGGATTGGGAGAATGTCATATGGTCAGATGAAACCAAAGTAGAACTGTTTGGTAGAAACACAACTTGTCGTGTTTGGAGGAGAGAGAATGCTGAGTTGCAACCAAAGAACACCATACCTACTGTGAAGCATGGGGGTGGCAACATCATGCTTTGGGGCTGTTTCTCTACAAAGGGAACAGGACAACTGATCCGTGTACATGAAAGAATTAATGGGGCTATGTATCGTGAGATTTTGAGTGCAAACCTCCTCCCATCAGCAGGGGCATTGAAGATGAAACGTGGCTGTGTCTTTCAGCATGACAATGATCCCAAACACACCGCCCAGGCAACGAAGGAGTGGCTTCGTAAGAAGCATTTCAAGGTCCTGGAGTGGCCTAGCCAGTCTCCAGATCTCAACCCCATAGAAAACCTTTGGAGGGAGTTGAAAGTCCGTGTTGCCCAGCGACAGCCCCAAAACATCACTGCTCTAGAGGAGATCTGCATGGAGGAATGGGCCAACATACCAGCAACAGTGTGTGACAACCTTGTGAAGACTTACAGAAAACGTTTGACCTCTGTCATTGCCAACAAAGGATATATAACAAAGTATTGAGATGAACTTTTGATATTGACCAAATACTTATTTTCCACCATAATTTGCAAAAAAAATTCTTTCCAAATCAGACAATGTGATTGTCTGGATTTGTTTCCACATTTTGTCTCTCATAGTTAAGGTAGACCTATGATGACAATTACAGGCCTCTTTCATCTTTTTAAGTGGGAGAACTTGCACAATTGGCGGCTGACTAAATACTTTTTTGCCCCACTGTATAAAGATTGGTAAGCTGCAATATATTACATTCTTGTTTTTGGGTTTATCACCACTTTAAGGAATTAATAATATTAAAACACTTTTTAGGGCTTATTCACATTGCTGCATGATTTATTGTGTACTGGAATGTATTACATTAAAGAGGAAGTAAACCCTTATGGGTTTTACTTCCTCTTTTTCCCCTGCAAAGTAAAAGCATAATGGACTAGTATGCATCGCATACTAGCCCATTATGTTGCACTTACCTGCAAAGGAAGCCCGCAATGTCACCGCTGTCCCCGATGTGTGGAAGTGTCCATCTTCACCCCTCTTCCTTTGAGGCTGCCAGTCACGGGAGCCGCCAGCCACGGCTCAAGCCCTTTAGAAATGGCACGATCGTGCCCTTTCTTCAGTGTGCATGCGCTGATGATGTAGGCACAAGCATATATGGTAAATATATCCTAAACCGTACAGGTTTAGGATATATTTCCAGTACCTACAGGTAAGCCTTAATATACAACCACTTTAAGGTAGCCCAAAAATGTACCTGTAATATATTTGGCAATGCAGCCCCACCACAATGTGTGGCATGTGCAGAGCACATGTCACAAAATCACCAGCTGCTGTCTGTGGTACCATGTGGCAGACACATGGTTTTTCATTAAAAAAAAAAAAAAACATACAGTAGCAGAAAATAATGTAGTCATTATCTATTGAAAGGCTGTGGTGAACAGATATTTTATATGAATTAAGATTCACTTAGAAATCTTCTAAAAACCTGTTTTGTAGAAGTAGAACAAATTATTGGTACACATTTCGTATTTTTTTTTATTATCCTTCAGTGTAATAATTGAACATTTATTAATTTAATGGTGACTGCTGCAGTCTGCACCTGCAAATTGAAGGGAATAAAATACTCTTATACATATATCTGGTAAATAAGCTGCGCCAATACATTAGACCGTTATAAAAAATAAAATGTGCCCGCCAGCTCTAATAAAACAGATTTTGTGTTAGACGTTAATTTTCTTTCCTGCAAATGCAATATATTTACTGCTGTTTGACTTAACTTTCCAATAAATTTCAATAAAAAAAGTCACTGGGAAAAGAGAATTAAAGTTACATCTGCGGGATCTTTCAGTGAAAACCAGATCACTATATGTAATACACACAGGCTAATTGAAATCATTGATTGCGAACTTCACATTGCTAAAGCAAAAACGCAATGATTTAGGCTGGCAATATTGTTTTCATTGTTTCACTAAAAAGGCACATTTTGTAACCAAGAGCAGCCTCATAATATATACTCTTGAAAGAGTAATAATTGTACCTTTGAAAAAATTTAACAATAAAGGTATTGTCAATTGCCCTAAAACTTCCAGTTACTTGCAAAGGTTTTATTTTTGCCCCTGTTGTTGGCCACTTCTCCTAGACCCTATAGCCTCGTACACATGATACGATTATTGGCAGGGGATTGTCTGTTGACAGACTGTTGTCCTAAAATCTTACTGTTAGTACGCTCCTTTTGACAATTGTTGTCCAAATGTTGGATGACAGGCTAGTACATTTTCGGCAGACAACGGTTTGACGTCTGATTTTCGTATGGTCAGTACACAAATCCGTCACACAAAAGTCAAAAATACAAAGACCCATGCTCGGAATCAAGGCTCACCAAACACGAAATTAGCAGAAGGGGCCCAAAGGGTGGCCCTCAAGTGCTGAAATTATTGGTAGTTTGTCACTACGTTCGTGTTTGTGGCACGACAATTGTGTACCGTTAGTTTGCAAGACAAGATCCTGGCATACGCTTTCTTGACAAAAATCAGGCGCTCGGTTGGCCTACAATCGTACCGTGTGTACGAGGCTTTAGGCCTCATGTTCACTGGACATTTTGGATGTTTTTACATTCGCTGTTTTTGGCTTCAGATGTTTTTTTCTAAAGTCAATAAACTCTCCAGCATGTTATTCTATGTGTCCATGCACACATAGGCTGTTAGCAACTGTTTTTGAATGGGGTGTTTTTTGGCTGTAAAAAACAAAACATAAAAAAAAACTAGTGGGTTCTGAGAGGAGTTTTTTAGCTGTAAAAACCCTCTAATGTCAAAAAACACCAAAAAACATTGCTAAGCGCTCAAAAACGGGGCTCACCAGCAGCTTTTAATGTTTTTGATCCCATTGAAAAAAAAAAGCTTAAAAACGGTAACACTAAAAACTGCTGAAAACCCACTAAAAAACGCTATTGCAAAAACGCTGAAAAACTTTGAAAAACTCACTGCAAAGCTACTGCAGTTTTTATAACATTATTATAACGTTCAGTGTGCATGAGGCCTTAAAGTGGAACTGAAATCTCCATTTAAAATCTGGGAACAGGCTGGCATGAGTTCAAAAATATACAGATATAGCAACATATACACATAACTTCTGAAGTAATAAGATATCACATACCGTACTTCAAAACAATCCTTGATTCAGAATGCTAAATTATTGTAATGATCACAGTAAGTTACTGATTTTGGTCTTTCTTAAAGCAAGGCCTATTATTCTAAATGGTGATATATTGCCTAATATACAAGGCAGAAAGGCACAAAATATTTTTTTTTTAAATAGAGAAAGCACATGTTGTACACTACTAGACGTGCATTATTAATTGTGTTTTTTCTTTTGTGTTAATTTATGATGTTTCTAATTTTTGTTTTACTTTCTTTTTTTCCGTTTTGTCCCTTCACAGGACCACCTGTAAGTATGAGATCATTTTTATCACTATTTAATATATTTTTGAAGGGTTTGATGTTTAATGGTACACGCTGATATCTCTTTTAATAACGGTTTAAAATATCTGGGTTTAACAATAAAAATAACATATATAAATACTAAATCACTTAAAATGGTTATCTTAGTGATCTTGTAGCTAGAAGAATACTTATTACCGTAATTATTGAACTTGGAATTGTACATAACAAGAAACATAAATCTGCACCTATGGTAAACAGGGAAAAATGTATCCAACTGATAAGACATTAATGGCAGTCATAAAAATAGAAAAACTTTTTATTTCCAAATGTAACGTATAACTGTAACTTTCAGAGCTAACATGTCAAATTCTTAAACATCTTTTATTTTTGTAATTTGTAATATCTGTAATATCTGTAATATTTAAATCCATCAAAACTTGCAGTATAGTCAAAAATAATTGTATTATACCCAATTGTCATCTTTTTTAACCTGTGCTTAACAACTTTCCAAATGAATTTTTTGCTTATGATTACTTGATCATTGATACCATTCAAGGGGGGTTAGAATCTATGCCAGGTTTTATTGAGTTGAATATGATAAATCTCCTTGGGACAGTCTTAATAAAGGCTACTGTAACCTGATAGATAGCTTATATACAGTAGGTTAACATTACAATTCTAAATTATATTTAAAAGAAAAAGAAATTGTAATAATTACTAATTTATTTTAAGTATTTAGGCTACTTTTACCTGTTAATGATGTGAGAAAACATTTACTGGAATATCCAAATGCAAAATTATGTAATGCAGAAGCTATAACATTTATTGAATATATTGGAACCTAATAAAATTTTTAGACATTCGTATGTAGCCACCATAAACAACAGTAAGACATGCCCAGTTTACATAGTAAGTTATGTTTTATGCTGATTCAGCTACCGTAATCTTAGTATGTTTCAAACTTCCAGTAGGTTTTTTTTTTTTATAAAAATAAATCTCCTGGATGTTTCAAGTGGGCAGGGTTCCTTGGCTCAACATGCAAATTGCTAATTTTGTAAATTCCCCAAAGGGTTAGATAATAAGAGTTTCATTGATTGTACAGACTAAATTTTACTGGAAGAGTTCAGTAAATTTCACACTTTGTATTCCTTTACTATTTTTTCCCAGTAAATTGGACAAAAAAGGGAGTAGTTAGTGGCAGAACTCAGACCCTCAAAATGTGCAAGTTGCAATAACTTTATTCTTATTTTGTTTCCATGTCCTGGCCACCTTTGTACATTCATGGCTAAATTAGCAGGGGAACTGTAGGGGAAAGGTGGCGCAACATAAAATCATATTTCCTCTCTCTTGTCTGGAGATCTGTACAGTTGAAACATAATTTTGTTTTTAAACCACGCCCATGCTGCCTCCAATATCACAATGGCACAAGAACTAGAGGGTGCCATCATTTAGGTGTGCCAAGGGCAACATACTGGGGATGATTTATTAACCACTTCAATACCCAGCCACAGTCATATGACGTCCACAGATGGGATCTCCCATCCTGGGTGGGCGTCATATGACGTCCTGGGCTTTGTGGGGGGATATCTGAATGATGCCTGCAGCTAGAGGCATCATTCAGATATCATTCTCTTCTGCCGGCGATTCTGTACACGATAAGAACGATCATAGCGGCAGTTCCACTGCTTGATCATTCTTATAGGCGGCGGGAGGGGACATCGCCCCTCCTGCCGCCATCCTGTGCTTCTCCGGGCTCTCCCGTGCCATCGGGGGCCCGGAGAATGAATCGGCCGGCGTCGCATGAGAATCATAGAGATTTCCGGTGACCAGATGGTCACCAGTCATCTCTATGACCGTCAGAGGCCCAGGCGCGACGTTATGACGTCACGCCCGGGTACCCGGAAGTAAACAAGGCCACGGCTAGCAAGCATGAGATCAGTGATTTATTTTTCCCGATCTCATGCTTTCCAGCCTGGAGGAAAGATGTTGGGTCTCATTGACCCCGCATCTCTCCATAAAGAGGACCTGTCACACACCATTCCTATTACAAGGGATGTTTACATTCCTTGTAATAGGAATAAAAGTGATCCAAAAAAAAAAGTGTAAAAAAAAAAAAAAAAAAAAAAAAAGGAAAAAAATAATAATAATAATAATAAAAAAAAATTAAAACGCCCCTGTCCCTGGTAGCTCGCGCTCAGAAGCGAACGCACACATAAGACCTGCCCACATATGTAAACGCTGTTCAAACCACATATGTGAGGTATCACCGCGTGCGATAGAGCACGTGCAACAATTCTAGCACTAGACCTCCTCTGTAACTCTAAACTGGTAACCTGTAAAAATTTTCAAACGTCGCCTATGGAGATTTTTAAGTACCAAAGTTTGGCGCCATTCCATGAGTGTGCGCAATTTTAAAGCTTTACATGTTAGGTATCTATTTACTCGGCGTAACTTCATCTTTCATATTTTACAAAAAAATTGGGCTAACTTTACTGTTTTGTTATTTTTTAATTCATGAAACCATTTTTTTTCCAAAAAAAAGGCGTTTGAAAAATGATTGCGCAAATACCGTGCAAGATAAAAAGTTGCAATGAACGTCATTTTATTCTCTGGAGTGTCTGCTAAAAAAACATATATAATGTTTGGGGGTTCTGAGTAATTTTCTAGCAAAAGAATGATGATTTTTACATGTAGGAGAGAAGTGCCAGAATGGACCCGGTATTGAGGTGGTATAAAAGCCCTGTATTGAAGTGGTTAAAGCAATAAAACAGTGTATGCTCACTTTGCAGTGTTATGCCTTGTACGCACGATCGGAATTTCTATCGGTATAAACTCCGACGGATTTTTTAGATGGAATTCCGTTCAAGCTGTCTTCCATACACACTGTCACACCAAATTCCGACCGTCAAGAATGCAGTGACGTACAACACTACGACGAGCCGAGAAAAATTAGGTTCAATGCTTCCGAGCATGCGTCGACTTGATTCTGAGCATGCGTGTTTTTTTTCTCCGTCGGAGTTCCATACAGACTATCGGAATTTTTTTCGTTGGAGAAAAAGAGAAAAAGAAAAAAGTCCGATGGGGCACACACACGGTCGGAATATCCGATGAAAAAATTCCGTCTGACTTTTTCCATCAGAAATTCCGATCGTGTGTACAAGGCATTAGTATTCGCTTAGCTCAGTGAATGAGGTGAAGCAGTAATTGCTTCAATTATCCAGTTTTCTGCAAGCAAAAGTCATGTTTTTTTTCCCTTAAACATGATTGGTTATTCAACACGAACAAAGTTTCACCAGATTTACTGATCTAAATGAACATACACTTTGCAAAGTGAATAACTTATACTCCTTTAGTATATAAACCCCTGTGTCTAAATAGAGCTCTGGTAGTAAGCCACACATACACTATCGGGGGGGATTTACTAAAACTGCATGCTACAAAATCAGGAGCACTTCTGCATAGAAACTAATCAGCTTCCAGGTTTTTTTGTCAAAGCTTAATTGAACAAGCTGAAGTTAGGAGGTGATTGGCTACCATGCACAGCTTCCCCAGATTCTGAGTTCTCCAGTTTTAGTAAATCTCACCCTATATGACCAGAAGTTTGTGGACACCACCTAACAATTAAACCTGTATGAGCTTGTTGGATATCCTATTCCAAAACCATGGGAATAAATATGGAATTGACACCCTTTACTACTGTACTAGTCACCTCTTTTCTGGGAAGGCAAATTACAAAAATGCAAGTTTTTGTATGCTGACAATTAACAGTACCCTCCATTGCAAACACCTGAACTCAATAACTAGTAAGTCCAATTTACATTTGGCCATAAATTGTATTTAGTAGGCACTGGCGGCTGCTCCATTAGGGGGGAAGGGGCACCACCCCCCTAATTCGTGTGCCCGTCCCTTAATCTACATGCAGGGTGCCAGACGCATGGATTTCAATGATTATTTTTTATTTTTTGAAGCACTAATTGATTTAAAAAAAGGATGGGCTCAGGGTGCGGAGCACTGTACCCTGAGCCCACCCAGTTGGGTGACATTAGCCAATTAATATTCGCAATGTATTTCTGCTTTCCCTCCCGGCCAATCAGGAAGCGAGTCCTGAGACCCGATTGGCCAGGGAGCCTCAGGACCCACTTTCTGTTCAGCCAGGAGGAGAAGCAACAGCCCGGCTCTTCCCTCGGCAAGCTGCAGCAGATGGAGGGGCAGCTTCCAGGAGCCCTACCCCGGATCCAGCACTGCCTCTTAAGGTAAAGACATGGATGGCCGCCTTCCCGTCCGACCCATCCAAGCAGGGGGGTGCAAGTGAGGGGGCCAGGGGCAGCTTCCAGGAGCCCGCACCTCCTCCGATCATGGCCCACCGTCCGATCGCCGCCTTCCCGTCCATCTCTTGCGTGCGGGCGGGGGGGTTTGGTTGTGCAAGTGAGGGGGGGGCAAGTTTGTTTGCCCCCCCAAAATATTGAGTACCAGCTGCCACTGGTAGTAGGGCCTAACAGGTAAAAATTCAACTCTTAACTGATACTTTCCACTACCTAGGCAAATCTTGGGGTAGCAATTTGAAGAGCTGAATTGTCTCCAGATACAAATTTGAATGATTGAAAGGATTGGTACAGGCAAGGAATACAGAGTGTTCTCAGGTCACACTTGACCAGTATTTCTTTTTAGATTACAGAAACAGTTCTAAGACTGCAATAGTTTTAAACTCCACATGCAGTAGGGAGTTGAGTGCGTTCTATAAACATTAACTATGGCTTTTGGCAAATTTTAACATGGAAAGCAGACAGCGCTCAACCATTTATGGCTTAATTGCAAAACCAATTTTAATATTGCGGTAGAATTCACAAAACATAGATAAATCATTTTTATCAATGACCTTTCCAGATTTCTGTCCATAAAGTCCCATTTTTTACACTGAGTCCCTCTTTCCTACAGCTGCCTCGATCGGATTTAGAAAGAAAAGTTGGCAAAAGAATTATGGAGTTAGCGGAGCCAGACTAAAGAAATGAAAGCACATATTTTAAAACTCAGTATATGAGGGCCATCTAGTTATATTAGTCAAAGTGATAAATTCGTTTATTATACTGATTTAAATCAGTTTTGTGATCTCAGCCTCCGCTTACTGAGAACTGTAATCATTTTAGTCATTGCTTTTTATATACTGCAGAGCTTATTTACAAAAACTGGAGCAAAGGACAGCAGAGATGCCATCCACAGCAGTCAGATTCCTGTCTTTTTTTGAAAAATAAAAACGAACTAGTACCAATAGACTACTATCGCACTTTTGTATCGGTTTCATAGACCCCAGTGTTTGTAAATCAACCCTTATGTGGCTTGTAAAATAATTTAGTGCTCAGAGTTGGGGCAGCGCTTGATATACTGTATACATAACACAGAACACACATCAGTGCCTGCCCTTGAGGAGCTTACCACCTATGGTCCCTATCTTGCATATGTACATATACTAGGGCCAGTTTAGAAAGAACACATTATTCCTACCAGCTGTATTTGGAGTGTGGGAGGAAACCCACATAAGTACAAGAAGAACATGCAGGTAGTGTTTTGGCTGAGATTCAAACTGAGAACCCCAGTGCTGCAAGACAGATGTGCTAACCTCCAAGCCACTGTGCTGCTACTACACAATTTTATAACAGTAGCCCATGCCTTCCTTAAGGTGTATGTGTTGAAATCCATTTCTGTAAAATCTCAACCCTTTACTTCACTGTGTCATGGCAGGTTCAAAAAGCTGTACATCTGTGTCACATATAATGAGAAATTGGAACATCTCCAAAATGTTTCTTCTTACCCTGCCAAAACGATTATTGTTAAGGAAATATTAAAAATAATTGATTCTGTGTTGTCTATGCAACAATTATCTGATGTTTTAAGGAGATTTCAGTAAAACATGTAAATCTCCGATTTCTAATTATAAGCAACAGTGGGAAACCTATCCCACCATTGTTTGGATTTCATGGTGAATGAAAGTCCAAGGATGAAGATAATTTTTCTGATTATGTAGTACAGGATACAGGCTTCTTTAAGTCATTATGACTGGGTTATATGCAATTGCTTTCAGGTGAATGGATAATGGAAAAAGCGGCCGTAGCAACAACCCTCCTATAATTCTCCCTATTTTCGGCTAACCCCCCATTTTTCTAGTGCCCTTAAGCGATGGACCTTTTCTCTTTACTGAGAGAAGCTTACCTTCTATGGAGTTTTTTTCTATTTCTGGATGATATGGGGCCACTTTATAATGTTGCTTTACACTGGCTCCTGATGTAGGTGCTCCCTTTGGCATGTAGTGACTAAGGCCTTATAGGCTGAAACGCGTCAACTGTTTTTACTTGCGTTTGTTCACTGTGGCTTGTCAATAAAAACAACGATTTTTTAAAGAGCAACGACCGGAGTGGGGATCATTTTTCTTCATTACTTTAATCAGCCAGCGACTGTGAATCAAGTACCCGGGTGCTCTGCTATCTATGTGGTGTATGGGTAGTAGCACTAATTTTTCTGTATATAATGTAGTGCCACACATGGAGTTATCCACAGGGTGCTTTACAGGTCCAGAGTCAGGGTCTGCCTGGTGCAGAGCTCAGTTTCTAAAGGACCCTGTGGGGGTATGCCCATCGTGGAGGGTTAAGCCAGAAAGCAGTTGATCACAGATTGTTCCCGAGTAGTGAGTACAGGGTGGAAGCCCTTTAAAAATGTTTCCTAGGATGCCCAGTCTCCCCTTTGGGGTATGGTGACCTCTATCCATCCTTCCATTGGTGTGGTGATGGCTCCAGGGTTGCCTTGGTGTGGTGGCATTGGCACCATCTTAAATTCTGAAGCGCGCCTAGTGTGATGCTTTTGTACCCCCACCTCCTGAGTGGTACATTACTGAGATCATAAGAACGGGTGCTACTCACTCCCACGGCAGTTACTGCACATGCGCACTTTGCGGCTTCCTCTTTAAAAAGAAGGGATGCTGGCCAGACAAGATCTCCTGGTTTTCTTGCTCTGAAAGCACATTGGCACGCTACTGCAAAGATCATGAGTACCCCATCAGAACATTTTGTTCACAGGCATGACAGATCATAATTGTAGAGAGAAGGGGTTGGTTGACCTCACTAGCCGAGGCTCAGCCTGGGGGTTGTAGTACATTAAGTAGCTCTCTGATGGTTGCCCCCATTCTGACTTCCCTACTTTTTCTGGTCATTTATCTGGCCACACCAGACTTCCTGTCTAGAGAGGAATTTTCTGTCACAATGTCAGAGTTTATGGGCCGAATTTATTGGCCTTGTTGAGGCCCTAGACAGCAGGGGTCACAGCCATACCTCTTCAATTTCTCTTTCTGAATTAGTCTTTGACTTTGCCCTTGAGACAGACAGTGCAAGAAAATGGGGTGTCACCTAAGGAAAAATAACCTTGCTTTCTGAGGCACTGAATTAGAATGATATTTCTGCTACAGACATTTCTCCCAATCTTAAGAAGACTATTGCTATGCTTTTTAAAGCTGTTCATTCTTGTTTGGTGTAGGAGCATCCTGAATATGCAAAGGTATCCAGTATGGGGTCTCTAAAATTCTCTACACTAAGACCTTTCCAATCTATGTTCTGCTTGAGTGTGTCTTGTATAGAGACTGGCCTCGGCCAGGGAAAATATTTGCTCTTTATAAATGTTTCACTCAACAATACCCAATTGAGGAAGGTTTCCTTAGGAAATGGGCAATTGTTGTGTTGGTTTCTTACCTTAACAAGACCCTTGCAGCCCCCCATCGAGAGTCTTGGCATGCCTTGCCAATAAACCTTTAGTTGTGTTTATGGCAGTCTGTCAGCCCATTGCTGTCTGGACAAAACTTGTGGACCCTGAATCCGAATTCACCCTTATTGATCCCTCAGTTCATAGTCAGCTAGACCTTTTGCCTATAGCTTTAGGCTACTGCGTGAATGGCTTGGTGGATACACCTCGCCAAATTTCCAGGATTAGCCTTCTCTCTGTACACTTTAAAGAAATTGCTTAAATGTGCATCCCCACAGGGTGACACTGTGGATACACGGGTGAGAATGTGCCAATGTCCCGATATTGTAAATGGACACTGATTACGCTAAGAAATTGGACTTTAAATGGCACATGGGTATTTCTAGAGGTTTTTATTGTAGAAATATATAAAAACAATAGTACATTTAAGACTGTTTATATTATTATTATCAGTACATGGCCCAAAATAATGCTCTCATATCACTTCCAACAACTACAGTTATTTTGGTAAACTCAAATGAGTAAGGTACATATCTAAAAAACAGTAACAGTTGAACAATACAAATGTGAAGTGAATAGCCTTAAAATGGGTCCAAATGCAGAAGAACTTTCTTGCTCTACATGTTACACGTATCATTACGCTTCTTCAGGAGCATGGTGGTAGGAGGCCGTATTGAATAATATAACACGAGCCTAGGTACCAGGGCAATATATCTAGAGTAGATAGCCAGTCAGGATTGTAAAATCACAATAGTAGACAATGGTGTAAAACAAGGCACAGTCTGCTGGTAAGCAAAAAAGGGATTTTTCAGGTATAGTTCGGTCGACCCACCAAAATATGCACAAAAGGTGGAAAAACCAATGCGCAATCTGGACATGGACAGTCTGCCCAAGAGCTCACTGGAAGGGATTCAACACGCTCGTCGCCCACTTTTTCACCCAGACTCTAAGGCTCTAGGTGTGTTACCACCTCTGGACACTATCCTTGGACAGACTGTCCATGTCCAGATTGCGCATTAGTTTAACCACCTTTTGTGCATGTACTGATAATAATAATACAAACAGTCTAAGGCCCCATGCACACGAGACGCTGTTATTTGCTGTTGAACGCGTGTTCAGAGGCAGTTGGACGCTTTTTTCAACTGCCCCTGAACCCATTCAATGTTATCCTATGTGTCCATGCACACACTCTCGTTTTTTGGCGTTTACAAGCAGTTGCGTTTAACCTCGTTTTTCCAGAAGCAAAAAAATGGGTTCAGACGCAAAAGTTTTCTACGTTTCAGACGCTAAACGCCGCTAAACGCGGCTAAACGCGGTACCGGCGTTTTGCCGCGTTTGCGTTTATAAGGGTTTTTAAAGGTGACCTATTTTTTAACATTAGAAATCTCAAAAATGATGGCAAATGATGAAAAACTATTAAAAAATATAAAAGAAAACTGTAATTGCTTGCATTGCATTGTGGACAATCCACAACTTGAGGCAGGTAACGTGGCAAGTGGACAATCCACAGCTTGTGGCAGGTAACGTGGCAAGCGGACAATCAACAACTTCTGTCAGGTGACGTGGCCAGGTGACGTGGCCAGTGGACAATCCACAACTTGTGGCAGGTGACGTGGCCAGGTGACGTGGCCAGGTAATGTGGCCAGTGGACAATCCACAACTTGTGGCAGGTGACCTGGCCAGGTGACGTGGCCAGGTGACGTGGCCAGGTGATGTGGCCAGTGGACAATCCACAACTTGTGGCAGGTGACATGGCCAGGTGACGTGGCAGGTAACGTGGCCAGGTGACGTGGCACGTGATGTGGCCAGGTGATGTGGCCAGTGGACAATCCACAACTTGTGGCAGGTGACATGGCCAGGTGACGTGGCAGGTAACGTGGCCAGGTGACGTGGCACGTGATGTCGCCAGGTGACGTGGCCAGTGGACAATCCACAACTCGTGTCAGGTGACGTGGCTAGGTGACGTGGCAGGTAACGTGGCCAGGTGACGTGGCCAGGTGACATGGCAGGTGACGTGGCAGGTGACGTGGCAAGTGGTGGACAATCCACAACTTGTGGCAGGTGACGTGGCCAGGTGACGTGGCACATGATGTGGCCAGGTGACGTGGCAAGTGGACAATCCACAACTTGTGGCAGGTAACGTGGCCAGGTGACGTGGCCAGGTGACGTGGCAGGTGGACAATCCACAACTTGTGGCAGGTGACGTGGCCAGGTGACGTGGCACATGATGTGGCCAGGTGACGTGGCAAGTGGACAATCCACAACTTGTGGCAGGTGACGTGGCCAGGTGACGTGGCAGGTAACGTGGCCAGGTGACGTGGCAGGCAACATGGCCAGGTGACGTGGCAAGTGGACAATCCACAACTTGTGGCAGGTGACGTGGCAAGTGATACGCTAAATACAAGTACACTGCTGCTCTCTAAGCTGCTGCTACTCACTCTGGTCTCACAAACTGGCTGAAATGGTTAAAATTTACTGTTTTTTGAGCTTAGGGAGGGTCTTATGATGAAATGCTTGTAAACGCAAACGCGGTAAAACGCCGCTAAACGCGGCCGCAAACGCGGCCAAACGCGCGTTTTTAAACGCCGGTTTCAGCGTTTAAAAACGTGTGTTCAGCAGAGTTTGCACCTGCGTCTCGTGTGCATGGGGCCTTAAATGTACTATTGTTTTTATATATTTCTACAATAAAAACCTCTAGATTTTTACATGAAATACCCATGTGCCGTTTAAAGTCCAATTTCTTAGCGTAATCAGTATTCATTCTCTCTGTACACGTCTGAGATTAGGAAGGGTTTCTTGTCATCCTCCTCAGTCTTACAATGCTAAGTCTAAGCCAGTAACATAAGAAGACAAGGCCTTCCAAACCAGCAAAGGCCTTCTCACTGTGATAGGGTGCCCCCACTCATCAAAGTGAGATGAAGTCAGCCTTCTGGTCCAGAAAATGTAAGATACCTTGATCCAGAACCTCATTTCCAGGGGCCACAAACCCATCTCTGCTTCATGTTCTCCAGTTTGTCTCCTTCATCATTACAATGGGCACATCTGATTTCTCCTGTCCAATGGACGTATCTGCTTGCTGCTTTTTGATTGTGATGTAATTACCCCTTTACCAGCAGTTAAACACTTTCCAGATTTTTACACTAACCTCTTCACGGTACTAACACTTACCTGAGGTCCATTTAGATCCAGCGATGTTGCCCCATTGGCTCCCGCTGCTGTCAATAAAAGTCAGTTGCCCATTGAGGAGAGAAAGGGGGCGGGCACAGGGATAGAATCTGAATGGACACAGGAAGCTGTGGCTCGGCCCAGGTGCTTGCTGTGGGGGCACTCAGTAGGAGGGTTGTGGCCAGGATCACTGAATAGGGACCCGAAAAGAGGAGGATCTGGGCTACTCTGTGCAAAACCACTGCACAGAACAGATAAGTATATAATATGTTTGTTATTTTTAATGATTTTTTTTTTTACTTTAGTATCAATTAAAGCTAAACTCTCCCTAATGTGGTCCAGCACTGGACATATCAAAGCCCTTTTCTCCACAAGTTCTTATGATGGATGCACGATTGTTGGGCTGGAGAGCAGTCCTGAACACCGTGTCAGTGCAGGGAACTTGGTTGTCGGAGGAAGTTCACCTTCTCATCAACATTTTGGAACTCCTGGCGATTTGGTTGCTCTCTCAATGTTGGACTCTTTCATTGCATGGACATCGGATGAGATTTTGGTTGTTCTTTCAGTGCTGGACTCTTTTTATTGCATGGACAACTGATGAGAATTCAGTTGAACAGTGCCACAGCCATGGTCTACATCCACCATCAAGGGGGCACTAGAAGTCACACTGCTATAAAGGAAGCAGACTTGATCCTCTCTTGTGCCCCATCCACTATTTTCATCCCAGGCATTGAAAATTGGCAGGTGGACTGCTTCAGCCATGAGCAACTGAATCCAAGGGAATGGGCTCTCCATCCAGAGGTATTTTAAGTCATTTGGCACAAGTGAGGACACCATATGTGGACCTACTGGCATCCAGATTCAACAGCAAATGGGACAAGTTTGTTGCCAGGTCCAGGGGCTCTCACGCTTTTACGGTGGATTTTCTGATCTCTTGATCTATGTGTTCTACCCCTCCAGATTCTCTCTCACCTACTGTGCAAGTTTGAGAATGAGGATGTTCATTACACCAATTTGGCTAGGAGGACATGTTACTCAGACATACTCAAGCTCCTGGCAGATGCTCCACGGTCCCTTCTGTTTCACCTGGTCCTTCTGTTTCAGGGGCCAATGTTCCATCCTGCTTCTCAGTTGAAACCATAGTCCCGAAGGACAAGGGCCTTTCGCATACAGTCATACTGTACCTACCCTCTTGAAGGTTAGGAAGTCAGCTTCTTTAAAAGTCTACCATTGCACCCGGAATGCTTATTATGCTTAATACATCTACAGGAACTTTCATTGTATACAGTATTCCATAGGATATAGTCTGTCCTTCCTTCCACCTGGTCTGGACCAACATTTGGTCTTGAGTACTATTAAGGGACAAATCTTGGCCTTGGTCATTCTGTTTCAGAGGCCTTTGGCCTCTCACACTTTGGTTAAGGTCTTTCTTCAGGCAGTGGCTCACATCTCTCCATCTGTATGTTCCCCTGTGGTTCCTTGGGAGATCAGTTTGGTTTTCTTAGTATTACTGAAGCCAAGTTTTGAACCTATTAGGGATAATACCTTTTCTGACCTTTCTGGAATGGTGGTGTTTTTTTCTCTGCGAGGAGAATCTTAGAGTTAGTGGCCTTATCCTGTAAAGAGCCTTTGTTACTATTGCAGAAGGACAAAATAGTTTAAGGGCCTAAGGCCTCTTTCCTCCCAAATGCGGTTTCTGCCTTCCACCATTCCACCCTAAAAAAAAAAAAAATTCACAAAAAACCTGCAAAGAAATAGAATTTTTTAAAATTTTTACTCACCAGAAATGGTTGCTATGCCCAAGTCCCTAATCTGCCTCTTCCTTATCCGCGGCTGGTCTTCTTCCGCATCCTCCTCGCCTTGTCTTCTGGTGGATGGGGCGCGCTGCCTTCTGGGAACTGTGTTTATCCCAGAGAGCAAGCCGCCCATTCAGAAAACAATGCGAGACTCGCACATGCGCAGTAGGAAACGGGCAGTGAAGCCGCATGGCTTCACTGCCTGTTTCCCTTACTGAGGATAGCGGCGCCGGGAGCTGCCAGGATCAAGGGATCGGCCTCGGGGGGGGGGGCTGACATCGCGGGCTAGTAGGACAGGTAAGTGTCCTTATTAAAAGTCAGCAGCTACAGTGTTTGTAGCTGCTGACTTTAAAAAAAATAAAATCGTGGGTGGAACCCCCCTTTAACCAGGATATTGTCCTTTTTTCCATACGTTCTGCCTCACCATCATTGCTGTGTGGATCAGACAAGTTATCAATAGAGCCTATAGTCTAACGGATTTGGTTTCTTCCTTCCCTGTTAAGACACACTCTACCAGATGTGTTATTGCTTTATGGGCTTTTCAGTATCAGTCATCTGTTTCTCAAATTTGCAAGTCTTCAACCCGGGCTTCTGTTTGCATTACCAACAGAAGAGGATTATAATGTATTTTTATCATTCATTCATTTTAGCTCAAATATCATTTTAATGTCACCATATATACACCTGGTTCTGAATTTGGGCATTTTACTTTGAAATACAAAATTCAAACTGAATCTTTCAAAAAAGCAATGGGTTTCAAACGTATGTCAGCGCACATAAATTCAAGTTGCTTAAACACTTTATATTCTGGTGCGAAGCAATGAATCTGTGAAAGTTTTGGAGAGCTTTGACCTTAAAAGTTTATGTAAAAGCTTTGGGTATGTCACAGTCCACGAGTCAGATGTTTTTTTATTGTTTTGCCAAGTCAGGGCACTAGAGGAAATTTTCACCCTTTACAAAGTTATAATACTTTTTATTACAAAAAAGGAAAGCTTGTTGAAGTGACTTAAATGACATACTGCAGGTCAACGTACGCAAAATATAGTATGCAGAACTTATTTTCCAGTTCATCATTCTCCAATAATTGGTGTAAAACAGATTTAGACAAAAAAATTGATTTTCTCATATCCAAGCACAGAATACACTGCTACACAAAGTGCATATATGTGATTTGAAATGATTAATGGGAAAAGGTTGTTTTTTTTATAAATTTCATACATATTGATATTATTTATTGTAAGCTAATAACATTCCCAAATATGTTAAAATGTAAACAAGATATATTCTCTAGTCTATAACATGAACTAGTACACTAATGTCAAATACTTTAATAAGTTGTGTTGAAGTTGTTAAAATCTGTCCCACAGGGAGCTGGGGTATGACACATTAAAGCGGAGTACACAGAATGAACATGTCATTGACAAGTACAAATGAAGCACCTGGCCTGATTGCTCATTTAATTTAATAGCTTTTGGGTGCCTGTTTACAAAGCTGCAAAAAATGCTTGAATGATTACAAGAGGCCTAATTAACATATCAACCCTGCTATAAACATTGTCAGAGAATGCATTGATAGCAGTTGTCAAGGCTGTACTTTCTTGCATAATGTTCTGCAACCTACTAGTTATGTAATCTACATTTCATGTTTCAATGTTTACATACAATTAAAGCCATATTCAGTTAAACAATTTAGAACGTAAAAGGCAAACTAGGTTTCATCCTAGTGCTAAACCATTTAAATGTAAGCTCCAGGCAAACAACTACAGTATATGCACAGTTAAAGTTCAAATAAATAAACTGTCTTATGAGTCAAAGGATTTTTGGTTTTGTCCAGCCTGGGCTGTCACCAATTTGGTGCTAAGAAATCTAGTGGTTTCTAGCAGTTTCACCGCCATGGTCAAAGCCTGCTGATTGAAGAATAAGGGTGCAGCGACATACACTATAATACCAAAAGTTTAGGGACACCTGCCTTTACACACACATGAACTTTAATGGCATCCCAGTCTTAGTCCGTAGGGTTCAATATTGAGTTGGCCCAACCTTTGCAGCCATAACAGCTTCAGCTCTTCTGGGAAGGCTGTCCACAAGGTTTAGGAGTGTGTCTATGGGAATGTTTGACCATTGTTCCCATAGCACATTTGTGAGGTCAGGCACTGATGTTGGATGAGAAGGCCTGGCTCGCAGTCTCCGCTCTTATTCATCCCAAAGATGTTGAAATCAGGACTCTGTGCATGCCTGTCAAGTTTCTCCACCCCAACGTTGCTCACCCATGTCTTTATGGGCCTTGCTTTGTGCACTGGTGCGCAGTCATGTTGGAACAGGAAAGGGCCATCCCCAAACTGTTCCCACAAAGTTAGGGGCATGAAGTTGTCCTAAATGTCTTTGTATGCTGACGCCTTAGGAGTTCCCTTCACTGGAACTAAGAGGCCAAGCCCGACCCCTGAAAAACAACTCCACACCAGAATCCCCCCTCTACCAAATGATTTATACCAGTGCACAAATCCATAAAGACATGGATGTGTGAGTTGGGGTGGAGTAACTTGACTGGCCTGCACAGAGTCCTGACCTCAACCGATAGAACACCTTTGGGATGAATTAGAGCGGAGACTGCGAGCCAGGCCTTCTCATCCACATCAGTGCCTGACCTCACAAATGCGCTTCTGGAAGAATGGTCAAACATTCCTATAGACACACTCCTAAACCTTGTGGACAGCCTTTCCAGAAGAGTTGAAGCTGTTATAGCTGCAAAGGGTGGGCCAATCAATATTGAACCCTGCAGACTAAGACTATGATGCCATTAAATTTCATATGCATGTAAAGGCAGGCGTCCCAATACTTTTGGTAATTTAGTGTACTAATAAATTATCTGCTCACCTTGCTTTTGCCTTTAAATCAGCATGTTCCCTGTCAGTACATTTGACTAGCTCTGTTGGTGCTGTCATTCCTGCACAGCAGAGAGAGGGAGAGGCAGCAGTAGACACCAATTAGGCTCTGCTGCCTCTCCCTCTCTCTGCTGTGCAGGAATGACAGCACCAACAGAGCTAGTGGAGGCAACAACTACACAGGAGTAAGGCTCCATTCACACCTGAGTGTAGCGTTTTTAGGCAGAAAGTCACGCAGTTTTACTGCGTTTTTGCCGTGATTTTGACAAGTTTTTGCCACGATTTTGTAGGAGTCAAAAGGTCACCAATGTAAAAAGCAGAAAAACGCCTGTAATCTGCCTAAAAAAAAGTTCCAGAACTTGTTTGAGCTTCAGGTGTTTTGGAGCTTCTGGCTTCAGGCGTTTTTGAGTGGAGATGTGAACCATCTCCATAGAGAATAATAAATTTTTTCCCCTCCAGCGTTTTGTAGCTTCAGGCTTCAAGCTACAAAATGCTCAGGTGTGAATGGGTCCTAAGAAAAATTGCGGAAATTTGCGGTAAAAACACGTGACTTTCTGCCTTAAAATTAAATGCTCAGGTGTAAATGCAGCCAAAGAGATATACATACAAGTGATGGGTGATAGTACAGCAGTATATAAGTGCATTTATATGTTTTTGGCAGTTTTCCCCCCCCAAAAATAAAAAATAAAGGATTTTATACTGTGTTGGCCTGTTTGTCTATCCCTGTGGTATGTGTGTGAGGAAACACATTTTTAAAAGGAGTTGCAGAAGAGGCATGTGGATTAAATCCCTTGAGGGAAAAAGCACAATTTGACCTACTTTTTATAGGGAGGGGTCAAAATATCTAGTTAGTTCTCGCAGGTGTGGAGGTGTTTGAATGGACAGAGGTCATTACATGTGGAGTAAGATCACTGAGAGTTGTGGAGCACAGTGAACAATATTGACATCGGCAGGGGAATTGAGTGAAGTGGATTGTCTTAAAGTTGTTATAAAGGCAGATGCATTAAGATAAAAAGCCTTCTGTGTGCAGCAGCCCCCCCCCAGTACCCCCTAATACTTACCTAAGCCCCTTCTCAATCCAACGATGTCCACAAGTGCCTCGGCCATCCCGGAGTCTCCCTCCTGGCTGGATGAGACACAGCAGAGGCAGCAGAGGAGGCATTGGCTCATGCTGCTGTCAATCAAAGTCAGTTAGCCAATGAGAAGAGAGAGGGGGCGAGGCCGAACCACGGCTCTGTGTCTAAATGGATACGCGGAGCTGCGGCTCGGCTTGGGTGCACCCATAGCAAGCTGCTTACTGTGGGGGCACTCAACAGGAGGGAGGGGCCAGGAGCACTGAAGAAAGATCCGAGAAGAGGAGGATATGGGCTGCTCTGTGCAAAACCACTTCACAAAAGGAACAAAGAAAAAGAGCCACTGCTCCAGGTGTATGATGATAACCTGAGGTGGAATGTCTCGTAGAGTGCCAGCCCCGGCCCGCCTCCGTGGGAAACTTGTAAGAAAAGACATGGCTGCACATCCAGGAATTCCGATTGCCTTTTATTGTTCAAAGTGATAACACCAAAGACACCAACACGAGTCACGTAGACGCGTTTCACACAAACATCTTGTGCTTAATCATTAAAGGATTAAGCACAAGATGTTTGTGTGAAACGCGTCTACGTGACTCGTGTTGGTGTCTTTGGTGTTATCACTTTGAACAATAAAAGGCAATCGGAATTCCTGGATGTGCAGCCATGTCTTTTCTTACTGCACAAAAGGAGGTAGGTATAACATATTTGTTATTTTTATAGAAAAAAAAATGTGACTTTACAATCACTTTAACAGTGATCACTTAATTATTAAATGGATTGCATCACGGAACACTTTTTCTGAAGCACTGGACACTTTTAATTAATTTATTTTTCAGAAGTGTATTTCATTTTTAATTGTAGAAAACAACCTTGCTTTATTTGTGCCTGCACAGGGTGGTATATTCGGCTAAGTTCACATTTAGGAACATGTTGCATGTTACTCCTGGATTTAGGGTGCAACATGTAACATGTTTCTAAGCATTCCCTCTCCCACCCCTGAGCCCCTTCCCCTAATAACAGGCAGGGGTTCCTCTCTGCTGCTGCAACTGTCTCATTTAAATCACCACCCGCACAGCCACATTGTTCCGTCACAGAAGTCTGTGAATTAATAAACTATCACTGTAGCAGACAGACTTTCAGAGTCAATGGACTCTGAATGTGATAATCAGAAAACTTGTAGCCCATGTGATAATCAACGAACTCCAGCTGAAAACCCATATGGAGTGTAAACTATGCCAGGAGCAGAGAAGGTATATAGTCCATGTAGCTTTGTAGCTTTGTAGATCAATAAGTCTTTGAATTTTCCATATTATAGAATACTGTTAAAAAAGTACATCAGTTTGAGTGAAGGAATATGTAATAGTTCTCAAAGGACACATAACTGTAGCTAGGCATTTATGACAGGTAGCAGCATTCAGTGATAAAAAAGGGAAACAGAACAATATTTTACTTATATTTGTGCAGGCTGTTGCATTAACAGCCAATTAAATTTTACTGGCTCATAGCGGAATGCAAGTGGAATTATAGTTAGAAAAAAAATATGAACACAAGTGAAATGGAGATACCAAGCTTTCTGATGTTTCTGCTGTATCATTATGTCATTGTTACATATTGAGCATCTTTAGCGCTCCATTCTATATTGTGGGCAGTAGAACCGATTCTCAAGAGCCTTACAATTAATGTATTTCATTGTAACAAATGCAGCACCATTAGAGGCGTCTGTAGTCTGTTAGGTCTGAAAAGGCAGAAAAACTTTGTTGTTACATCTTCAATCCTTTCAATATTAAGAATGAATAGGACTAAAGCGTATTACATGTTCCAAAGCTATACTGGTGAATCCCATTCACAGTTAAATTTGTAGAGCAGAAAGTCTAGACTGTTTGTTTGAAAGACCGAAGGTCTAAAACAGTCTTGTCTCAAAGCTAATTAATACTGTATAATTGAACAGAATTACATTAAACGTAGCCTTTATTGTTTTTACACAGACAGACATACACTATTATTATTACTAACGTCCATACATTGCTTTCGTCATAATTATCTAACCTTAAAATCCAACTGTCCCTACCTACAACTACATTTTTGTCCCACCAATCATACTGCCTTTCTTTCTTTTCTTTATTGTTTGTCAGTACAATCCTGTCCAGTTTCTTCTTCTGTGTAACAAATTGTTTCTTTTGACCCCTGCTTTCTTCTGTGCAGTGATTTATGTGATAAGTCCACTTTGGCTCAGCAATCCACAACTTCCCCCAGCAGTACCAAGGATTTTTTTTCCTTTATTTTTTTTATCACACCAGTTTTCTCTTGCTATAACTTAAGTTGTTGTGTTACTGATTTCCCCTTACATAACTTAGTATCCCATAAAGGCATACCCCACTTTTAAGTACACAATGGGTTTTATTTACTAAAGATGGAAAGCCCAAAATCAGGCTCACTTCTGCATAGAAACCAATGAGCTTCTAACCCCAGCTTGTTCAATTAAGCTTTGGTAATAAAACCTGGAAGCTCATTGGTTTTTATGCAGAAGTGAGACAGATTTTGCACTTTCCAGCTTTAGTAAATAAACCTCATTGTGTACTTAAAAGTGGGGTATTCCTGTATTTGGAATCAATATTTGGTGTGATCACCCTTTGCCTTCAAAACAGTATAAATTCTTCTAGGTACACTTGCTCACAGTTTTAGAAGGAACTCTGCAGGTGGGTTGCTCCAGACATGTTGAAGAACTAACTACAGATCTTATGTGAATGTAGGCTGCCTAAAATCCTTATGTCTCTTCATGTAATCCCAGGCAGGCTTGATAAAGTTGCGATCAGGGCTCTGTGGGGGCAAAACCATAATTGTCAGGACTCCTGTTATTCTTTAAGCTGAAGATAGTTCTTAATGACATTAACTGTATGTTTGCGGTCATTGGCCTGCTGCAGAATATGTTTGGGGCTAATCACACACCTCCCTGATGGTGTGGCATGATGGATAAATATCTGCCTGTGATTCTCAGCATTGAAGACACCATTGATCCTGGCCAAATCTCCAACTCCATTTGCAGAAATGCAGCCCCAACCTTGCAAGGAACCTCCACCATGCTTCGTTGATGCCTGCAGACTCTCATTATTGTACTGCTCTCCAGCCCTTCATGGACAAACTGCCTCTTGCAACAGCCAATTGTATGTGATAGGCCAGCACAAAGTGGCACATAATTATAAATTGGAAGGAAAATGATAAATGTTTTTCCAATTTGTTTACAAATAAATAACTGAAAAATGTGGTGGGCATTTGTATTCAGTCAATACTTTTCACTGCAATTACAGCTGCAAGTCTTTTTGGGTATGTCTCTACCAGCTTTGCACATCTAGAGAGTGACATTTTTGACCATTCTTCCTTGCAAAATAGCTCAAGCTCTGTCAGATTGGATGGAGAGTGTCTGTGAAAAGCAATTTTCAAGTCTTGCCACTAATTCTCAATTTGATTTAGGTCTGCACTTTAACTGGGCCTAACACATGGATATGCTTTGATCTAAACCATTCTATTGTAGCTTTTGCTGTATGGTTACGGTCATTGTCCTGCTGGAAGGTGAACTCAGTCTCAAGTCTTTTGCAGACAGGTTTTCTTCTAAGATTGCCCTGTATTTGGCTCCATCCATCTTCCCATCAACTCTGGCCAGCTTCTCTGTCACTGTGGCAGGCTCAGCACTATGAAGTGCCTTTATGCGCTGTGGCATTAGAAGAATTTGATTTCTCTGATCTTTTAGTCCACACAAGACTATCTGTTACTCTATAATTCCTCTAGCGCCGTTCTATGGAAGCAGTAGGTTTAAAGAGCACACCAAACCTTTAAGATAACTTCTTTATTCACTTCAGCTTTTCTTCTTATATAACACTGACAATTTAGCAGCAGGAAGTCCATGTACAAACACGTGTAGAATAAAGTATAACAAATGGCGGTTCAACTGTTCAATCTTGTAATTCTACATAAAATAGTAGATATATTTCTCTCTTCAGTATCTGTACTTTCACTTTAAAATACTTTAGACACTTTATGATCTATCTGGGACTTGCTCTATAATGCTGTTTGCTCTGATGTTTGCTCTGAAACTTGGTTTGAATCTGGTTTGATTCCTGGTTTGATTGCTGGTTTGATTGTTTGCAAACCTGGTTTGGTGGAACTACAAGTGAACACATAACTAGTTTCAGTATACAGTTCTAATCACATTATTAACAATAGGAACATATATAACTGTATTAAATACCTATTTTGGCCACTTGCTTCCATAAAACTGGACTCTGGATGGATCTGAACTGTTCAGCTCCACACTCTGATGTAAAATGAAATTCTAGACATGTGCTATGAGATTTCCTAGACAGAACATGAGTGAAATGATGGCTATGATTGGCCAGAGACATTTGCTCAGTGAGATTGGTTGTCATTGGCTAAAACTCCTGATGAGTCACAAAAGCTTAACTCTATGCTTTCTGGTTGCAATTCTGCTGTGTTATTAAGCTTACTTTTCTGCATGGTATATATATATATATATATAGTATCTTAAAGGCATATTTTTTCTTTTGCTTCTGTGAACACAATATACAACTGTTATATGACATCCATATATAAAGTCACAGTAAATAGCTCTGCTGTTATCTCTCACAAATGAGCATATGCACTGTTTTAACATTATTAGCAGGTCTAGCTATATATGCATGTAAGCCCCATTAGCAACCTAGGACAGGTCTTAGCTGGCCAGCTACAGTCACTCCTGAAGAAAAGCATTCCCACAACTTGATGCAGCCACCACCATGTTTCATGGTGGGGATGGTGTGTTCAGGGTGATGTGCAGTGTTTGTTTTCTGTCACACATAGTATTTTGCTTTTAGTCCAAAAAGTTCAATTCTAGTTCCAATCTGAACAGAGCAACTTTTTCCACATGTTTGCTGTGTCCCCCACATGGCTTCTCGCAAAGTGCAAATGGGGCTTCTTATGACTTTCTTTCATCAATCGCTTTCTTCTAGCCACTCTTACATAAAGGCCAGATTTGTGGAGTGCATGACTAATTGTTATCCTGTGGATAGATTCTCCTACCTGAGCTGTGGATCTTTGCAGATCCTCCAGAGTTACCATGGGCCTTGTGGCTGCTTCTCTGATAAATGCTCTACTTGCCCGGCCTGTCAGTTTAGGTGGACAGCCATGTCTTACTAGGTTTGCTGTTGCCCCACACTCTGTCCATTTTCCAATGATGGATTGAACAGTGCTCCATGAGATGTTCAAAGCTTGGGATATTTTTTATAACCTAACCCTTCTTTAAACTTCTCCACAACTTTATCCCTGATCTGTCTGGTGTGATCCTTGGCCTTCATGATGCTGTTTGTTCACTAAGGTTCTCTAAAAAAAAAACCTGAGGGCTTCACAAAACAGCTGTGTTTATACTGAGATTAAATCACACACAGACTCTATTTACTAATTAGGTCACTTCTGAAGGCAGTTTGTTCCACTAGATTTTAGTTAGCGGTATCAGAGCAAAGGGGGCTGAATACAAATGCACCCCACACTTTGCAGATTTATTTGTAAACATTTTTGAAAAATATTTATCATTTTCCTTCCACTTCACAATAGGTGCCACTTTGTGTTGGTCTATCACATAAAATCCCAATAAAATACATTTATGTTTTTGGGTGTAACGTGAAGAAATGTGGCAAATTTCAAGGGGTATGAATACTTTTTCAAGGCACTGTATTTCAAATTTTGACTCATCAGCCCAGAGAACCTGATACCATTCCTAAAACAATTTTTCTGTACCTCATTTTCTATATGTTGGTGCTTAGCCTCGTGTACATGTTGAAGGTATGTCTTTTTGACCACAATTCTTCCATGAAGACCACTTCTGACCAGACTTCACCAGACAGTAGATGGGTATACCTGGGTCCCAGTGGTTTCCATCAGTTCTGTGCTGATGGCACTGCTTGACATCTCCTGATGTCAAAAGAAAGTAAGCATGATGTGTCTTTCATCTGCTGCATAAGGTTTCCTTGGCCAACTACTATGCCTACAGTACTCAACGTTGCCCAATTCTTTGTGCTTCCTCAAAAGAGCTTGAACAGCACATCTTATAACCCCAGTCTTCTTTGAAATCTTTGGAAAGAAGAGAGAAACAGGTGCCTCTGAACGTAGACTGTAAGCATTTAATTTAGATCAAAAATAGTAAAAACTCACATTAAGATAATGAATAACTGGCATATTTAATCCAGTGTATAGACACTGCATTGATCCGGGCTGAACACTGTTTCCACAACTTGTGTAGCCTCTCATGGGGGCTGTCCTGGCCAGCAGCATGCTGTAACATTTGAGTAGGGCCTGAAAACGAGGGCATGCAGCTGGAGAGCTGGAAGCTGGAACACAGCGCTGACAGCGCTGACATCACGGGCATGCTCGCGACGCATTTCGGAGCATGCGCACTAGGAAGATACGCACAGTGCGCTCTTTTGTCAAGCTTGCTTTGAAATCTTTGCCTGAGAGAGACATTGCTGATGCAATATAACTACCTTGTGTGCTCAGCCTTGCCATGGTGTATGGCCACTCACCTTAGCAGCAGAGTTTGGCTGTTCCTCACCCAGTTTTAAGCCTCCTACACAGCTGTTTCTGTTAACAACTGTGTTTCAACCTGCACATGAAATTGATGATCATTAGCACCTGCTTGGTATATTTGTTTAATTATAACCTGACTCTAATTCTACAAAATCTCTGACTTTGCGCAAGTGTACAAAGTGTGCAAGTGTAAGAATTGATGCTGGTTTGAAGCCAAATGGTAGTTATACGAAGTACTAGTTTGATTTCAATTCAATTTTTTCTTCCATTCTTGCTTTACAGCATTTCTTTACACTTGTCTTTAAACTTTTGAACAGTACAGTGCGCTCCTTTGTCAAGCTTGCTTTGAAATCTTTGCCTGAGAGAGACATTGCTGATGCAATATAACTACCTTGTGTGCTCAGCCTTGCCATGGTGTATGGCCACTCACCTTAGCAGCAGAGTTTGGCTGTTCCTCACCCAGTTTTAAGCCTCCTACACAGCTGTTTCTGTTAACAACTGTGTTTCAACCTGCACATGAAATTGATGATCATTAGCACCTGCTTAGTATATTTGTTTAATTATACACCTGACTCTAATTCTACAAAATCTCTGACTTTGCGCAAGTGTACAAAGTAGGCAAGTGTAATAATTGATGCTGGTTTGAAGCCAAATGGTAGTTATACGAAGTACTAGTTTGATTTCAATTCGATTTTTTCTTCCATTCTTGCTTTACAGCATTTCTTTACATTTGTCTAAAACTTTTGAACAGTACTGTATATACTATATGTACAGTATCTCACAAAAGTGAGTACACCCCTCACATTTTTGTAAATATTTTATTATAACTTTTGATGTGACAACACTGAAGAAATGACACTTTGCTACAATGTAAAGTAGTGAGTGTACAGCTTGTATAATAATGTAAATTTGCTGTCCCCTCAAAATAACTCAACACACAGCCATTAATGTCTAAACCGCTGGCAACAAAAGTGAGTACACCCCTAACTGAAAATGTCCAAATGGGGGCCAATTAGCCATTTTACCTCCCCGGTGTCATGTGACTTGTTAGTGTTACAAGGTCTCAGGTGTGAATGGGGAGCAGGTGTGTTTAAATTTGTTGTTTTCACTCTCACTCTCTCATACTGGTCACTGGAAGTTCAACATGGCACCCCATGACAAATAACTCTCTGAGGATCTAAAAAAAAGAATTGTTGCTCTACATAAAGATGGCCTAGGCTATAAAAAGATTGCTAAGACCCTGAAACTGAGCTGCAGCATGGTGGTCAAGACCATACAGCGGTTTGACAGAACAGGTTCCACTCAGAACAGGCCTCACCCTGGTCGACCAAAGAAGTTGAGTGCATGTGCTGAGCATCATATCCAGAGGTTGTCTTTGGGAAATAGACATATGAGTGCTGCCAGCATCGCTGCAGAGGTTGAAGGGGAGGGTTGTCAGCCTGTCAGTGCTTAGACCATACGATGCACACTGCATCAAATTGGTCTGCATGGCTGTCATCCCAAAAGGAAGCCTATTCTAAAGATGATGCACATAAAAGCATGCACACAGTTTGCTGAAGACAAGCAGACTAAAGAACGTGGATTACTGGAACCATGTCCTGTGGTCTGATGAGACCAAGATAAACTTATGTGGTTCAGATGGTGTCAAGCATGTGTGGCGACAACCAGGTGAGGAGTACAAATACAAGTGTGTCTTGCCTACAGTCAAGCATGGTGGTGGGAGTGTCATGGTCTGGGGCTGCATGAGTGCTGCCGGCACTGGGGAGCTACAGTTCATTGAGGGAACCATGAATGCCAACATGTACTGTGACATACTGAAGCAGAGCATGTTCCCACCCCTCAGAGACTGTGCCGCAGGGCAGAATTCCAACATGATAACGACCCCAAACACACCTCCAAGACGACCACTGCCTTGCTAAAGAAGCTGAGGGTAAAGGTGATGGACTGGCCAAGCATGTCTCCAGACCTAAACCCTATTGAGCATCTTTGGGGCATCCTCAAAATGGAAGGTGGAGGAGCGCAAGGTCTCTAACATCCACCAGCTCAGTGATGTCGTCATGGAGGAGTGGAAGAGCACTCCAGTGGCAACCTGTGAAGCTCTGGTGAACTCCATGCCCAAGAGGGTTAAGGCGGTGCTGGAAAATAATAGTGACCAAGAGCACCTGCACAGCAAAAAGTTTGACAAGTTTTGTTTTCTCGAGTAAAGCTAAATTCGACAATAATATGAAGACTTTGTAGGTCAAACCTGTTGACCAAACAGCCATGAAAAGGCACTTTAAGCAGTCTTGGCAAAATAATATCAGCTGTGTTGGCAACGATTAGAACCTATTTTCTGTGTGACAAGGCCACTGACACCCCTCAGTAGCATGGTATGAAAGTATTTGATACCATTTTTACACAAATGGTAAGATGTAATGTGCAAAGTACGGTGTCAGACACCTAACTGCATACATGATTTACACCAGCATACGGTAATGTGTCAAACAAAATCAGTTCTCTTTGGTCTTTGAGCCAGTTCACACCACAATTTCTGCATTCCGGATACACTTCTGCATGCATGTTTTTTGATGCAATTTGATGCATTTAGATGTTTGATGCGTTTTTAATTTGTTCTGTTGTGCTATTTCCTCTCTTTTTCTCTTCATCTCAGTAAAAGATGTGTGTGTTCTGATTCGTTTTGCCATGTTTCAGTTGTGTTCCATACAGAAAAAAAGCAACATGTTGTACTTTTGTTCACTGCACTGGAATGAACTAGGGTCATTGGAATACATGTTAAAGTGGTTGTAAAGTCAGAAGGTTTTTTATCTTAATGCATTCTATGCATTAAGATAAAAAACCTTCTGTGTGTAGCAGCCCCCCTCAGCCCACCTAATACTTACCTGAGCCCCATCTCGATCCAGCAATGTTGCATGAGAGTCTCTGCTGCCTGATTGGCTGAGACAGCAGCACAGTGACATTGTCTCCCACTGCTGTCAATCAAAGTTGGTGAGCCAATGAGGAGAGAGAGGGGGTGGGGCCGAACCCCGGCTTCGTGTCTGAATGGACACAGAGCAGCGGCTCGACTCAGGTGCCCCATAGCAAGCTGCTTGCTGGGGGGGCACTCAGCATAAGGGAGGGTCCAGGAGAGTTGGCAGGGGACCCAAGAAGAGGAGGATCTGGGTTGCTCTGTGCAAAACCACTGCACAGAGCAGGTAAATATAACATGTTTTTTATTTTTAAATGAAAAAAAACTGAGACTTTAGTATCACTTTAAGCATTGTCCATGCATTTTTGATGCAGAATAAAAAATGCACTGGACTGCATCTGGTGGGAACCCGCTCTTTAACTAGTAATAAAGTGCAAAAAACAATGATGTGCCCATTGCAAACATTTAGGTCAGTTTTAGCAGTTCAGTGTCATACTAATGCAAGATTATTTCTGAATGGTTACTGTACAAGAACCAAATATATGTTTGGCTTACTTGTACTTGTAAGTTATGCTATTACTTTTGGATTGTTAATGAAAATCTCTTGTCACGTGACATGACAACTGAATATCAGAGGGTCTAATAAAATCCACGGGGAATCTTTGATGTAACATGTTATTTTACAGACAAAGGGTTATAGATTATAGTACTATTTCATTGTGAATGCTGAAAATCATGGCCGTTTGTTTTTTAGACTTTTACATTCTGTTTATTGACCTAAGGTCAACGCTTGCACAACTATGCAAAATACAATGATTCAACAGTGAAGGCATGTGCAATAGGGAACTGTAGAGCTCATCATTTATCCCGAAAACGTGAGCAGCCTTGGTCCATGCTGGGTAATTTGTACGTTTTTCTTCATGGTCAGTCAAACAGATTTCACAGATAATTCTATGTCTGTAAAAAATTGTAGCTAGCCGTCATTGAGAAAATTAATAGCAAAGGCTTGTGGATAAACCCTTTGATCAAGACATTCTAACCTTTTTTTTTTTTCCTCTCTTTATTGGTATTATGATTTATGTGCACTTCCTTTCAGTATTTATGAAGCATATGAGTTTTCTTTTTTTTTAAATTGGATAGAAATACAATAAAAAACAAAGTACCTAGCCACAGATTTATCTGTACTGTAGGTGTACATAATTCTTTATGCCAATGTGGCTAGTCTGGAGAACAATTTGCTAGGTGGATTGATGTGGACCGCTTCATAATTCTATATACTGTAGTGAAAAAACACGTGGTATGCATATGTTCTACATTTCCTTAGAACCTCAGAGCTTCTGTTTTATACTGTATATATTATACTACAAATAGATACATAAACATCATTGTCGTATAGTATATAGTGCTCTCATGTTCTTAAAGCAGAATTAAACTTATCAGGTCCCCACAAGCTTTTTCCATAACATAAGTACACAGGGCGTATTTGCTCATTATGGCCCTCCTCGGTGCTGCGACATCCATAAACTCCCTCAACACTTGGTCGCTGGTGCTTCCATCATCCCCCCATCTTCTTCCAGCATCATGGGTCGACTTGATTGGCTCTGCCAATCATCATCATCACTACACCCAGAACTTTGGGGTCAATTCACTTACGCTTACCGCATGCAATAACACGGTCACGTGACTCATGTGCATAAATTATCACACGTGGTAAAAAAATGTAAATTTCCCCCAAAAAAACGATTTTGTGGTATTTACCGCAAAATGAAAAATGTGCTGGTAAATTACGGCAAAATACTATGCGGTAATCTCTTGAAGTGGTTGTAAAGCCACTTGTTTAGCAACATACAATCCCCTATATTTAATAACGATATGTGCCCCAGTGTCTGTGCTATATAAAAAATATGATGATTTCTACCTCATATCAGAGCACCTTCCGACGCTTACGTGGCTGCTCGGCTCTCTCCTCTACCAGTCTGACAGCTACAGTGGGAGGGGCCAAGAACTCCTGCTGACATCAGCTGGGAGGATGGGAAGAGAGGAGGAGAGAGACGAGCAGTCACGTGAGCGCCGGGAGTCCCTGTGATATAAGTTAGAAATCGTCATATTTTTTATATAGCACAGACACTGGGACACATATCGTTATTAAACAGACGGGATTGTATGATTATGTAACAATTATGATAGCAGAAGGAGGTGAAGGGGTGGAGAGCAGATGGAGGTGATAGACTGGGAGGGGGGGAAGGGCAGAGGAGAGACAGTGGATGATGGGGGAACGTAAATTGACCACGGTGTCAGGGCTCAGCAGTCATGATAAACCGTGGTCAGTTTACAGGGGGAGGGCACAACCAGGAAGGGTCAGCCTGGTATTTCAGGTGATAAAAGGGGCCAAATTACACAGCACAAGCACTGTGCTGTTATACATACTTTAAGGGAACAGGATCAATATTTTTTTTTAGGATAACAAACGCTTTAAGTCCAATTCACAAATGGAACAGAGAGTAAAAAAACATGCAATGTTTATCACCAGGGTTTTGCTGGCAGTATACAATGCCGTATCTGTCTGAAACAGTGTGGGGGTGCCCCCCCCAATATCTGGTTGCTAGGGAGTGGGCAAGGAAGCCGGCCGCTGCGTCCTTAACAACAGATGACTCATCAGCTGTCAGCGGGTTCCGTTAAACTGATATAACGCAAGACCTATTTTACTGCATTTTATTTGCCATTATTTAACTAGTAAATTGACCCCTAGTCCCAACATCTGTATGCATGCGCAGTTGTCAGTGTGCAATTTGTAAGAGAACTGCTATTGGGCAGGGGAAATGGTTTATGTCAGAGGAGGTATACAGAATCTCTTTGACCGTAAATAGCAGTTTTTTACATTCTGCTTAGAGTCCTTTAATGTAAAGTACAATGATTTGTTGGCATAATATTACTCACAAAAGGGCCTGTGCCCATAGGTTTTGTTCACATTAGGACTTCTTTTTTCCACATGATAACTTATTCTGACAAGTTCTCTGACACATATGATAAAACCAGCCTGAAATTTGGGTCAGGGTGGGTGCTATAAATAGATTAGCAAAAAGCTACACTGCTACTGCTGAATGAGGAAGTGAAAATTCTAACACAATATAAGAATTCTAAAGAATATATAAAGCTGAAGACAGCAGATATCAATGTAAAACTTATGTAGGAGGATTTTTTTAATCTCAGTGTATCATCTGGGTATATGTGAGGATTTACATCCACTTTAAGTTCTATTGAATGTGTTTGTTTGTTTGTATCTGAAATAATGAGAAAAATGTAACCATTTCCCGACCACCCACCGTGGATATACGTCGGTATTTTGACGTTAAATATTGGGGTTATGGCAGCAGATAGCTTCCGTAACCCTGGTACTTTTCTCCACAGCGGGCGGTCTGCTTTAAGATAAAAGTGGTCTACACTGCGGATTTGCCACAAGATCACTTTTATGGGCGGTGGGAGACGCGTCCTGGGCGTCTCCGCCGCTTACCAGAGCCATTGGAAGCGGCGGAGACGATCCGCTCCTGTGGCCTGATGGACTCGACTCTATACCCTTGGATGACTGGAGCGACATCAAACGTCACTTCCACCCAAAGGCCTTAAAGGGACAATTTTTTTTTATTGAAGAAAAAAAAAACGTTTTTTTATTGCTTTTAAGTGTAAATGTGAGATCTGAGGTCTTTTTGACCCCAGCTCTCACATTAAAGACGTCCTGTCATGCTTTTTTTCTATTACAAGGGATGTTTACATTTCTTGTAATAGGAATAAAAGTCATCCATATTTTTTTTTTTTAAAGGGAAACTGTAAAAATAAAAAATAAAAAGTAAAATAAATAAGGGAAAAAAAAAAGATTTAAAGCTCGCGCGCAGAAGCGAACGCATACTTAAGGCGCTCCCACATATGTAAACGGTGTTCAAACCACACATGTAAGGTATCGCAGCGATCGTTAGAGCAAGAGCAGTAATTCTAGCAAAAGGCCTCCTCTGTAACTCTAAACTGGTAACCTGTAGAAATTGTTAAACATCGCCTATGGAGATTTTTAAGTGTCAAAGTTTTTGCCATTCCACGAGCAAACGCAATTTTGAAGCATGACATGTTGGGTATCAATTTACTCGGCATAACATTATCTTTGACAGTATAGAAAAAGATTGGGCTAACTGTACCGTTTTCTTTTTTTTTTATTCAAAAAAATATATATATATTTTTTTATTGCATTTGTAAGACCTCTGCGCAAATATGATGCGACATAAAGTATTACCACGACTGCCATTTTATCCTCTAGGGTGTTTGAAAAAAAAATAATGTTTGGGGGTTCGAAGTTATTTTCTAGCAAAAACTAATTTTAACTTGTAAACAACAAGTGTAAAAAATAGGCATGGTCCTTAAGAGGTTATATTACTGGAGTCTAAGCTAGGTTGTACTGACCCAGAATTCTGGAGACTGGAATTTACAAAGATGTGACACTCAGCTTTCTCTATTGGCAGCATTAACGTGTAGGTGTCACTTTGGTACAGTTATATATGGTAGTTTTGGCACCTAGATCAACGTGTCTTAGTGTGAGTTTCACATATTACCACTCCACCCTCTCAATTGCTTTTTCAGCATCTATGGAAAGTAGCAGAGTGAACCAGAACTGTCAGAGAACATGAGAATCAATATAGATATTCCTGAGAGCATCTCTGACTTCCTTCCAGATATAAACCCCATCTAAGCAGGTGATATCCAAATGGGAAGAAGAGAATGCAACCCACTAACTAGGTCCTTGGCATTTTAATGTCTGCATTTTGGAGAGAAATTTACCCATATCTGGTACATATTGTGGAATCCTTCCCTGCCTTGAGTACAACGTGAGCACTTACTGGTTCAGATCTAATAGGGAATCCATGTCATGTGGAGCTTGTGTAGGCAGTTAGATGTGGGGCTAATGTATCTGTGACTTTTTTTATAGTAGCTTCATGTGAATCTGACTGGACATGGGCTTTTTTTTTCCTGGCATAGAGAAAAAAGCATGTTTAGGCTATTCTATTATAATGATAGGCTTGAAGTTATTGAAGAGTTACTTGGAATATAGTGGGGAGATTAGCTTCCCTGAGACATGTAATAAAGAAATAAACTCTTGACTTGTGCTCCATGCAAATAAGTTACCTCTACTGACAATAATTCTATGTATGAATTTGATGCTGCTCAGCTACAAAATCCTGGTCTCGTGCATGCCAGAATATACAGGCTACACTATACTTAAGATGCTGAGGGGATTAGAGCTGTGAATGTGACAGTTAAGGGAGCTGTGGCTTTGACAGTTAAAGGATCCTGTCATTCACCCTCCCTTTCCTCATCTCTTGTCTATTCACAAAATATCTTGTATTCTTTTCACGCCCTTTAGAGGTCCTTGATTTAAAATTCTTATTTTAACCCAGTACTGAAGGAGTAGTATATGCTGCTCTCAAGCTATTAAGAAACACTTTGGGGGAGATTTTGCTAATACTGGTGCACACAGAATCTGGTACAGCGATGCATAGTAACCAATCAGTTTCTAACTTCAGCTTGTTCGGTTAAAGTGTTACTAAACCCTCAACAGTAAAATCAGTCTGTATATGCAGTAAAACGTGCTTGTTATACTCACTGTGGAACCTAAATCATCTGCATTGTGTAAAAAGGCTGTCACCTCTGATCCTCCCCTTATTCCAGAGTCCCCAAAGCATCTCCGGATAGTACAGAGGCTAGGGGAAAAGCTGCACATGCTCAGGCTCAGTTTAGTGTGTATTGCTAGAGAGGTTTTTTTTTTTCTTGGGAGAGTGTATGTGATTAGCACAGGGCCAATTAGTACTGTCCAGACAGAGGGTCGGGGGTCCTGCACCCTCATAGGACAATCATGGGAAAATTAAAACTCCTCCTACAAGCTTTAACCAGACACTGATAGAAGTCACAAGACTGCTTTAACAGCTGATGAGAAAATGTATTTAGCAGTTTATATGCATTAAGCTATTGCATTTCAATGTTTTGTGTGCTGTGGAAAACCAGATATAGTGCATGCAGGCTCCTGGGTTTAGTAAAACTTTAAGCTTTGACAATAAAACCTAGAAGCTCATTGGTTACTATGCACAACTGCACCAGATTCTGTGTGCATCAGTAAATCTTCTCTATTGTGTCATATCAGTTTAGCACAATTTAGTCCTAAAAATCTTTCACAATGGCAATAGGTCTAGCAGAGCATGATCATGATCTCTAAAATAACCTCAGTGTAGCAAATCAAATAGATTCAGGCTTGTTAATGAGGAAAACAGCAATGTACAAAATTGAGCAGTACTAGCAGTAATTATGGCTGGTTACAATTATTTAAAATCAAGTTGTTGCTCTGGGTTACTTCACTTTGTACATCAACATTGCTTTTTCCACTTCCATTATAAGTCAGGGCATCCATGATAGAGACATTTGATACTTTACAGTTAATTTAGTAATCCAAATTTTTTTGCAAAGTGCACATGGATATGATTTGTTGATAAATTTCTTTAATGTATTGTGCATTAGTTACTGGATATTGCTGCACTGTTTTGGAAGGTTAATGTCTGCTTTCCACTTATCATTTCCTCATTGTCTAGTGCCTTGTAATATGGTCTACTTGTCAAGGAGAAGTCTATTTTTGCATCCTAATGGCTTTTAATCTGCAGTATAAATGAACACTGAGGTTTTAATAGCTGTTGTATGCAGTGCCAAGAAATTACTCTGAATTTGAACGGTCCCTTAAAGGAAACCTGTGCTGAGAGATACATGGAGGCTGCCATTACTGTAAAAGTGTAGTTGGGTTTGTGGGTGTGAGTGAGTGTGGGTGTTTCTGGCTGCAATATTTTAAGACACAAACATTGAACTAGCATGTGGATAAGGAAAGTCAGGTGGAAAATGTTATTGTTGTAATAACCATCTGCAGTTTAATAATGATTTGTATGTCTTATTTTTTTATCATCTACTGTTGCTTAGTTGAATAATGTTCAACATTACTATTTTTTTTTTTAAATTGCAGGGTCAACCTGGAACTCAAGTAAGTAAACAGAAGATGCTTTGTTTTAACCATTTTTCAATCTACAACAACATTTTCAACCGATTTACCCCTGAGGATCCCTTGAAATACTTTTTTAGATCTCAGGGAACTCCTGCTAAAATTAATTAATTGGGATTCATTGGGAAAAATGCCTCTGACAACTAAAAATATCAGCCAAGTGGCAATAAACCAAGAATTATCCAGGCACCATAAGATGGTAAGTCAGCCACTCACAGCTCAAGGAGCCCCTAGCAACCTCTGGAAGAACCCTGGAATTCCCATGGAATCCTGGTTTAGAATGTCTGCTCTACAATAAGTGTTTTATTGTTGCACTCCTAAGCCTGGTACACACTACAGTTTTTTTCGTGCAACCCGAAAAAAAACTGACTGTACTAATCGTGCAAGGTTAGTCCAGCAATCTCCCCCATTGAGCAGTTGTGTTCTGACAGGGGACGCACCCAACCCCCCCACCCCCACCTGCCAGAACACTCTGTTCAGCGCTCTCTGCCATTGGCTGAGAGCACTGATCGGGAGTTGTCAGCTGCTGTTTTTCCAGCATGCACGGCCGACAGAACGAACTGACAGACCAAAATACACACGGGCAGTAGTTTTCGTACAAGCAAATGTCTTTCGACAGTCTGCCCGTGTGTACGGGGCTTAACTAGAGATTTGCCCTCATGTTCTGTCTTGGTTGCACCTATCACTAAAAAAGGAAGTAAGGGCACTCTAAGTGGGGGCACAGGTGGCTATAAAAACCTGACAAAGGTTTATAAACCGTTCACACCACATATCTAAAGCAAACTTTAAAAAAAATGTGGTTGTATTTTCATCAAGCAGTCAGTAAGGACAAACCTAGTTGGAAACCACACCATGCTTTGTATTATGAAAGTAAAACAACATTTCTGTCATACATACAAAATTTGCATTTTTTTGCTAGACAATTACTTAGAACCCCCAGACACCCTGGAAAATGGTTGTTTTTGCAATTTTTTTGTTGCAGGATATTTGCGCAGTGAACACAAACACAATGTAATACTAATTTTTTTGGTAAGACATAAAAGATGATGTTACATCAAGTAAATAGATACCTGACATGTCAGTATTTAAAATTGCGTATTTCAGCAAGAGCAGATCCTCCCACTTTGTTGGAACAGTGCCCTGTTCTGATCACTTCTAGGTTTGCGACTGTCAGAGTCTGGCTGCCGCTGGTCAGAAATGTCCACAAATTGATTACTGTCAGTACTCAAATTGTTTGCAAGCAGTGCAAGGGAGACATAATTGTATACATGGAGGAGGGGCAGATGATTATAAGGCCCACCACCTCCATTTATAGATCGCTTTCCATTTAGAGGCTGTAATATTGGCTTCTAGAAATGGAGGAGCTGGCATCATCACAGTTCCTATAAACCCCACTGCACCAGAAGATTATGACGGTGGTGATGGTGGGGCATGGGTGGAGGATATCAGCTAAATGAAGAGGTATCAGCACAAGGGACCCATCCTACTGACTAAGTTATGTCCCTTGTGCTGATTGTTGTTTTTTTTGACTGCAAAGAGGTTTTAAAACATTTGAAAAACATTTTTTTTGCTCTGCCCACTTCAGTCTGATTTTCTAAAATCAGGGAGAACATGGTCAGCTTATTCTGGGGAATATTGGGACACAATATCAGTGAGGTTACTACAATGGGTGGTTAATCATGACAGCTAATTGGCAATAGCAAGTCAGTAGTATAAAATGCTTGCATTTCAATGATTATAAAAGCTGGTAGTTGAAACCAAGTCCCTTTACCTATAAAAATATAAAACATTTTAAAAAAATATTCCTCTTTACCTAAGTGCTTTATAATGATGTTGTTTAGCGTGTCCATATGGCACTGAAAAAGTAATATGCATTGTTCACAACATTTCAGGTACATATGTTTCAGGATAATAATAAGGGAACAGAAACTAGACCTTGAATTATACTGAATAGTAGCAGTCATTTGTCGTCAAAAGGAATTTTGTATGTATGTGCAACGTATGTGTTTTGATGTAGAATGATTCTGGTGTTCTTTGCAGTATAAGCTTTGTACAGTTATAAATATATGTTCTTTTCTATTGTACTTAGAGTTACACGGAGCACACGCGTATTTTATCCAACTACCTGCCTCACTGTCACTTCATGAAAACTGCATTACATAAAAGAGTAGGAAAATAAATGTTTTCAGGCTTGTTTTTAGGCTAAGGTGTGATTCCAGCTTTGGCATTGGGCAGAGGTGCCAGGGTGTATAAATATATATTGATTGTAGCTCCTGTGGCTGCTGCACTTAGATCCAGCTTTGGCTCTATTATTTATTTTTACATTTTTTACTGTGAACATGGTAACAGGAAAGCTCTGGAATCACCTTATCAAACTGTTTCTACTCCATCATCGCCCAATTGGTTTGAGTGTGTGTGTATGTGGGGAGGTGGAAGAGGTGTGGTGATGGGGGTAGAAAACATATATAGAGGTAAAGACTGAAATCCCAGAGATAATACATTTTGCCTGGAGTTCTTCTTTAAAAAACAATCAAAGTTTTGTAAAACATGTGGAGATTCAGGTAACTTGTGATATAAAAAATACTTTGTCGCTACTCCACTAGTTATAGAAGAGGACTCCAGCCATCTATAATAGAATGATATAGAATGCTTTTTTCAGAACAAGTTCTATTTGATAGTAATATTTCTTGCTGATATATAAAGATAACTGAGTCTGATAATGATTCGGATGGTGGCGATACACGTTTCCATAAATGCTCAATTTCAATTTCTTTCCGATTAATCTCTCCTAAAAGAATAATCAATCTATAGTTGACAGTCCAATCAATTGATATGTTAAACACATGGAAGTGGATTTTAATCAAGAGTTGGAGGATACAATTGTAAGTTCTCTGTTGCCACCATGTGTCTCTGTTGCCACCATGCAGTCTCATAATCTGATTTGAGTTTGTTTGAATTCATGTACAGGGACTTTGGATGCTGAACCCCACTAAAATCAATGGGAGTTGAATCTGTCAAATTAAAAATGTGAATTTTCTGGCCTAATAGGCAATGGGGTGTCAAAAAATTGCTTGGGGGTGTGCACTGCCCAGGGGAACATTTACCGATGCAAAAAAAAAAACTGTAAAAAAATTATATTCTGCCAAAAGCAGTCTATTTTTAAATGCTTTAAGTGAAACATTAAAAAATGCCCATCTCCTTTAAGGCTGGGTTGACATCTAAGCCGGATGTGGCTCGCAGCAGGGGTCTGGTGCGTCCCCGTTCTCCATTTCAGGGATGAATCAGGGCCAAATGTTTGCCTGAATTTGGCCCTGAAAAGGAGCCAAAGATGCACAGTCACAATCTCCTGTCATGCGAATTCGCACTAGTGTGAACCCAGCCTAAAGGAGATGTAAAGGCATTCTATGCATTAAGATAAAAAACCTTCTGTGTGTAGCAGCCGCCCCAGCAACCTCCTAATTCCTTACCTGAGCCCTATATCTCTCCAGTGATGTCCACGAATGTCTAAGCCATCCGGGACACTCCTCCTGATTGACTGAGACACAAAAGCGGTGCCATTGGCTCCCGCGGCTGTCAATCAAAGTCAGTCAGCCAAGCAGGGGAGAGAGGGGGGAGGTCCGTGTCTGAATGGACACATGGAGCTGTGACTCGGCTCCAGTTCCCCCATAGGAAGCTGCTGTCTGTAGGGGCACTTGATAGGCGGGAGGGGCCAGGAGCAGCAAAGAGGGACCTGAGAAGAGGAAGATCCAGGCTGCTCTGTGCAAAACCAACTGCACAGAGGAGGTAAGTATAACATGTTTGTTATTTTTTTATTTTTTTTCAACTATACTTTACAATCACTTTAAATAACGTGTGTAGCGCTACCCCTGCAGGAGTCATTGGATGTGATGGGTTCTCTGTTCTGCCCTGACTCTTTAAGCTGCTCAGACTCCACTGACACACCTGTATAACTTAAAAGTTAGCATGCTACTACTCTATATTAATGCACAAAAAAAAATGGCACAAACAATATGATAGTATACTGAAATTATGTATTATTTCAATGCAGTTAAGCAATGCACGAATCAATAAACAGGCAATCGTACCAATTTAAAGATGCTGTACTAGATAACGTGAACACTGACTCATAAGATGGCAATCAACTGAACTATAGTGATGTTAAACCAAAATATCACTGCTGCAGAAGGGTTAAAAGTATCAGCATCATTCATCCCAAAAATAAACGTCCTCGTGTGCAAATTACACATACAGCCCCAAAAGTGGGTTATCGTATATGTTCCTGACAAAGGGGGTACCCCTGGAAGTGACTACATGTGCCTTGTGCTTAATTGTCAGCATTAGACTACTTTCATTGGGGCTCTTCTGTAAGGTGGTGCATGTGTAACTGTCCCTTTAGGAGTGTTCAATGGATGACTAATGGTCTGCTAAACAAGGATCAGTCTCTATTGCATGAAATGTGTGAGTGTTGAGACAAGCACAGATGGTTCAGCTCAACCCTCCTAATAAACAGTAATCCAGTCCAGATTGCTTGGTGGTCTGCCATCCTCAGGTACATAGGACCTAGTGATTCAGTCCTTCTAAACAGGTCCTCATAAGGCTCAATATTTCAGCTCAGGTCCTCGCTGCTTCTCCTTTTCTGCAGACAATTGCAGCAATGGGTCCTGCCAGCTCCGGTCTCAGTTCAGTAAACTTTATCTCTGTGGCTCAGTCCTCAGGTTCCTATGGACCTGATCTTAAATTGACTCTCAAGGCTTCCTGGGTCCTTGGGATTGTGTGACTGGCCTCAGTAAGTTTGCACCATGGTCCTCAACTCATTTAATGGCTGAGCTGTCTTAGAGAATCCCTCAACAAATCTTCGGTAGGATGAGCAGAACCACAGGAACTACCTGATCTCAGTCACATTGGTAAGTCATGGCCAGGAGGTGACAGCGTCAAGGCTCTTGGGGTCAGCAGCAGCTCCCTCAACAGAGACAATGTGTATGAGGTAAGTGTCAGAAGGCTGGTAGAACTGACACTTCTCCAAAGACAACTTTAACAACTCATCATAAAGTCTCTTCAGAACCTTCCCCAGATGCTCTTTTTGCTCTTCAAGGGTTCTGCCAAAGACAATAATATTGTCTAGGTACACCAGCTACCAGCCCCCTACTGTCTTCTCCATCAGTCACTTGAAGGTTGCTGGAGCTCCTGACAGACCTTGGGACATTCTGTTGAATTCAAAGAACCCCAGTGGACAGATAAAGGCTGTCTTCTTTCTGTCTTCTAGGTACATGAGGATCTGGTACCCACTATTTGCGTCTAGCATACTGAACTACTTTGCCCCCAACAGGCATTGCAGAGCATCTTCTATCCATGGGGTAGTATACTGGTCAGGGATATTTCTCCTGTTTAGTGTATGGTAATCGATACCCATCATCAGAGATGAAGGGGGCATAAGGACTCTGTGACTCTCTTTAATTCTGCCAGTTGCACACAAAGACCTGCCAGATCACCCCTGGGGATCCATCAGGCTCTTTCCCTGAATGGCTTATCTACCTGAAGCTGAATTAAGTGTTGGGCACTCTTTGTACACACCACATCAAAATTACTCTTTTAGAACATTTCTCGTCATCTCAGGAGTTGGATTTTGTCTCTTTCTTTCCATTTAGATGAGAGCGGGTTGTTCTGAGGGTAAAACTGCTCTACAGGGTTCTCATCTTCTGCTTCCACCAAAAAATAAGAGACAAGGGTCCCAATACCCCAAATCTCCAGCTCTTCCAATTTCTGTAGGGGTATTTGTTTAAGGTGATTTTTGTCCCGGTATAGCAGGGTCACCTGTGCTCCTGTATCCATAAGGGCTTTTGTGTAGATACCTTTTAATTGGACTGGCACGATGGAAGAGGGCCCTACTAATTTGTCAGGGATTTTGCTTGGGGCAGCATGGACAGCGGGTTCTATGGTCTGTATTCTCGCCTTAGTTGGCTTTTTATTCTGTTGATGTCTTGGTGGAGCCTTAGGAGATTGATGTGCAATGTTTTTCTGGGGCTGCCTACCTGAGGCCAAGGAGAGTGAGTTGGACGGTCGCTAAGAACCAATGGGGGGTCCTCTGTGAGGCTTTGGACCTCCACTGTTGTTTCCTCTCATCTTTGCATTTGAAGCTAGCTGTTGTAGGTTGGCATCTGGTTGACTCTTTCACCTGGGTCCTCTGAAGATTCCCACTGGTTTTTGGCTCTGACTTCCAGGATTTGGCAGGCTTGAACAGTCACATTGGTAGCGTGTCTTCCGCAGTTGAATAAAACCCCTAGATCGACTGGTTTCTCTTGTTCAGCATTTTTATTGAAAAAGCAATAGAACATACATATCAACATTAACATGAAGTTTACAATAAGGGATGGGATTCACACCAACTTCTTTTTTTTTTTTTTTTTATAAATGAGATATTCGCACCAACTTCAGATACAATAAACAGTACAGTAATCTGAACAGTGACACGGTACAAAAATTTATAAATTGACCGGTAGTGTTCCACAAAGTCAGATGACAAAAGCACTAAGCCCCATGAAGTGCTAAAAATAGCATGTATAAGGAAATGTAAATATCTACAGTAAACAATTAATCCAAGAAAATTGAGCTGCAAAATTTGATTTAAAACTTTAATGCAAAATTTCCAAGGATAAGGAAAGATAAAGAAGGAAAAAGAGGGAGTAAAAAGTGAATGAGGGGGGAAGAGGAAAGTTTAGCCGCCCCTGCTTAGCCAGGGCTGCAGTTGTTACTCAAGAAGGGAGGAGTCAAAACCAGGTGGTAAAAAACGATCCAAACCTTGAGATGTTTGGGAATCGTATCAGTTAGGTGGCCTCAATCTTACTATGTATCATGGCTTGCATAAATCTATGTTTTGCCTCCAGGCTGCAAAGTGTCGGGGTCTTCCAAGCATTTTCTATTGTGGGATTCACAGGTTTCTCAACATGAACAGCCATAAAGTTTCAAGAATGACTGAGCCCTGAAACACTTTCACTAGGGGATGCAACAATTTTGGTTGCTACTAGAGTCATCATCCCCACTAGCTAAGCCATCTGGGTTTTCAAGAGCTCTCTGGGTCATCATAGGCTTGACTAGCCACTCTGACTTTAGCAACAAGTTCTGATCTCAAGCATTTATTTGTACTCTCCAGCAACGCTTCCTCTTCTTGCACTCTTTTCGCACTTCTTGAGTTCCTCAAGATTCCACCATCTCCTCGCATTTTCAGTGAAATCATGAAAGGATCTAAGGGTTGAACTCCCCTTAAAGACTGTTGCGCCCAGACCACATCTACTGATCTGGGATCTATACCTTTCTTTAGAAAAACCTTGTGCATTATCTTGTTAAGATGCTTTGTGTAATCGGACAGCATCTCCCCCTCATTCTGGTAGGTATATTCAAACTGGTACATGCGGTCAGAGGCTTTTCTGTTCTAATTACGTCTTGAAGAATATTTAAGTAGTCATAGGCTGTACAGTCCTGTTTGCTACGTTTCAGGTTGCCGATAGCTTCTAAGACAGGCCCCTTCAAGCTCTCAGCGATCCTCTGCTTTTTCTGGGCCTAAAGAATGCCCCATTCGTCCAAAACTTGCATAGTTTGCTCCAGCCACTCCTCAAAACTCTCCTTACTGGCAGGCACTGGCTTGTTCCCTGCAAATGCTCTCAGTTTCCCATATCCAGACCCAGCATATGTTGGGTTACTCTTCTGGCACTTGGCCATGAAGTCTCACAAAGCAGCATTGAAATCAGGCCCTATCATGGCCACAAGCGATGTCAGAGCGGTTCCTTTTGTTGGCGTAGCCTGACTCAGATTTTCTGGATTGGCATCTGGTGTTCTCAGCGGAACCAGGTGGGCTTCAACTTCATTAGTCAGCTGCAGACTAGTCCCCTGGAAGTAAGCAGGAATTCCCCACCTTCATTCTAGTGGATCTGCTCTTCTGTCCAGGTGTCTTCTGAAATATCATCCATTACATATGACTTCAGTTTGCTCCTCAAACCACTGGATTGCGGCAGCAGGATCCATGCTGACTGTCTCCAACTTGTTGTCTTAATAATTTGCTTGTAGAATAGAGGTAGCGCTTACCCTCAGTGGCAGGAGCCACTGGGTATGATGGGTTCTCTGTTCTGCCACAGTCCTCCTGAACAGGTCCTCACAAGGGTCAGTCTCTCAGCTTTGATCCTTTCTGGTTTTCCCTTGCTGTAGACACTCATGGCAACAGGTCCTCCCAGCTCCGGTCCCAGTTCAGGAAATTATCTCTCCACAGCTTAGTCTTCAGGTTCTTTTGGACACAGCAAGGGCACCCAATCTCTGTACAGGCTCAGCAAGGGCAACAGGTCTGCATTCTCTGGTCCCCGCACTGCTCTGAGGTGGCACACTGGTCTCTGCACATTCCCAGCCAAGGCCACACATCTATATGGCTTGGCTTCCTCTCACAAAAGGCCAAGATCTCTCCAGAATTGCACAGGAAAAGTCCTATCTCACCTCCTCTTTTGTGCAGGGAATACTGGTTAGTGAAGTCCACCATCAACCTCCCTTCACTTGCTTTGCACTGTGGCTCTTTAAGGACTACATTTCCCAGAATCCATGACAGTTACTGCATAGCAAGTTTTCTTGCTGCTGATTGGCTCAGATCCTCTGCTAGCAGGAGGGAAGGTGGCCAGGAATGATTGGGGGAATTTCACCTTAAGCCCACTTTGCTCAACTGATACTGACATAGTGATGACATCATTGCCCGGATATGGCCATATTCATATTTGGGCAATGTTATTGCCAAAATTTGGCAATGTAGTCATATATATACATAATGATGTAACCCCTCCAACCCCTACCCATTTTGCTTATGTGGCTGAGGATTTCCTGCCATTTAAGTGAATAGGTTGGATGATATCAGCGGTTGGCAAGGATGTGGTGGGTGCAAGCCCCCCTAGCAACCAAAAACAGCCGAAGTCTGTCACATTTGTCCACTCTGAATGTGTTGACAAAGAACAAAGAATCTTAGTGATGCCACCCTGGCTTAGTTTAATTGTTGGACAATTTAATCATATTGATCGAATCACACATCAGTCAGATAAAAAAATAATGAAAGCATGTATGGCAATCATGAGATTTAAAGTTGATAAATAATAATGTCCTAAAACAAAAATAATACCCAAGACAATGTCATTGACCTCTCATCATTTTCAGGTATTAGGGCTCATCAACACCTTGTCAGCTGAGCTGCATTTATCTGCAGCAACGCAGGCTCAACGCAAGGGACATAGTAAACAATTGTTTTCTATTTGTCCTATTCACACTATAAGACTGTGTTAAGATGTGTTGCACTGTGTTGCATAAAAATGTTGACGTGCAGCATGTTGCAACGAATCAAATAAAGTGTCATTTTGTGACACTTCAAAAAAAAAATAGAAAGAAAAAGTAAACAGTGTAACAATGTATCTCATTTCCTCTTGCTGCCCCTACACAATGTACACTAGTGTGCGTGCATTTTAGTGTGCAGGCTAGTGTGAATGAGCCATTAAAGACATAGGAATCTTGCAACGTTCTTTTACAATTTGTGTATGATTTCAACAATAGGAGGCTGCAGAACCCTTTTATTATATAAATCAAACAAAATAGTATACTGAACGATGGATTTCACAGTGTCTTACCCTGAAGCCTCGTACACACGACCGAGAATCTCGTCGGAAAAAAAACGACGTTTTTCTCGACGGGTTTCTTGTCAAGCTTGACGAGATTCTTGTCAAGCTTTCCTTGCATACACACTGTCAATCCAAAATCTCGTCGGTCTAAAAGCGTGGTGACGTACAACACGTACGACGGCAGTATAAAGAGGAAGTTCCATTCTCATGGCGCCACTCCTTGGGCTGCTTTTGCTGATCTCGTGTTACTGCGTGTTATTAAAAGTTTAGTGAGAGACAATTCGCGCTTTTCAGTCTTCGTGCTTTCAGTCCGTTACAGCGTGACGAATGTGCTATCTCCATTACGAAAGCTAGTTTTACAAGAAGGTGCGCTCCCGTCTCATACTTGAGTCTGACCATGCGCGGTTTTTGAAGACTCGGAAAAGCATACACACGAACGGTTTTCTCATCCAAAAACAGTCTGACGAGAATCACGCCGAGAAAAATTGAGATTCCGACGAGAAAAAAGACGGCAGGTCGTCTTTTTTCTCGTCGAGATTTTGGACAGTTTTCTCGACGAGAAAGCATACACACGAACGGTCGTGTGTATGCGGCTTCACTGTTTTTCCAATATTTCCTACTCGTATCTCAAAAAGTTTATATCACACTTCTACATATATATTGTTACAAAGATCATTTTAGGAGCTTAGCCTGAATCATTACTTGTGCACATGACCATGGGCTTTGAACAACAGCTGATTTCTAGGGCTACACATTTTCAGACATGCAAAAAAAAGCTTATTGTAAGCAATGGTATATGATATAAATCTGTTCTTGGTCAGTATCACAACTGATACGGACATTTCCAAGTAGTTACAGTTATCAGACATTTAGCTAATGATTGCTGGTTGTTTTGTAGAATAAAACAATAGAGTCCATCAAAGTTCACTATAAGCACTGTTATACTTTTGAAGTTTGAGTGATGAAATGGTAATCTGGTGCTCGCTGTAATTTCTGTGCTTACCATAAAGGGACAGTGTGAGCTCAGTCTGCAAGTAGAACTTACACTTATAGGCTATACAAAAGACCAATTCCATGCACCTGGTTAATCTTGACTGGGAAACCTGTCATGTGAGAATATAGGGACTGTCATTCAGGGCCGTCTTTACTATTGATTGGGCCCTGGGCAAAAAAAATTCTTGGGCTCCCCCCATGCAAATTATCTCTCCACCCCAACATTCCAAAAAACAAAAAACACGTGTAAACGTATGTATTGCATTGTAATGTAACTGTACTGTCTGCCCTCATGTTGTAAAGCACTGCGCAAACTGTTGGCGCTATATAAACCTTGTATAATAATAATAATGATGGGGAAGAGAGAGAGAGGAGTCCAGGATGATGGGTGGGGGGGAGATAGAAAAATCCAGGATGATGGGGGGATAGGGGAGTCCATGATGATTGGGGGGGAGAGATGGGAGAGTTCAAGATGATGTGGGGAAGGGGGGAGATAGGACTCCAGGATGACACACAGGGATTGGGGGGGGGGGTGTACTTTGAGGTGTTTGTATCATACAGGGCACAGAAAAAAATCAGCACAAGGGGCAGTACTTGCATATCCTCCCCCAAAGTAACCATCTATTGTTCACATCTGCACATCACTTTGCTTACCTCTGCTCCCTCATCCACAGCTCACCTCTGTACACCCACAGCTCACCTCTGTATTCCACGTTCACGTCTGTACCCCTCCATCCACAGCTCACTTCTGTATCCCCTGTCTACCTCTGCCCCCCCATCCACAACTCAACTCTGTACCCCTCTATCCACAGCTCACTTCTGTATCCCCCATCCACCTCTGTACCCCCCATGTCCACCTCTGTACACCCCCATCCACGTTTACCTCTATATCTTTCCATCCACCTCTGTACCCCCCATGTCCACCTTTGTACTCCCCAACCACCTCTGTAGTACCCCCCCATCCATGTTCACCTCTGTATCCCCCCATCCACAGCTCACTTCTATATCCCCCATCCACGTTCACCTTTATATCCTTTTGTCCACCTCTGTATCCCCCCGTCCACCTCTGTACCCCCCGTCCACCTCTGTACATCCCCGTCCACCTCTGTACATCCCCATGTCCACCTCTGGGTCCATCTCTGTAACCCCCCTCCACCTCTGTACCCTCCACCTCTGTACCCCCCCATGTCCACCTCTGTACCCCCTCCACCTCTGTACCCCCATGTCCACCTCTGTACCCCCTCCACCTCTGTACCCCCATGTCCACCTCAGTACCCCCTCCACCTCTGTACCCCTTCCACCTCTGTACCCCCCATGTCCACCACTGTACCCCCCCATGTCCACCTCAGTACCCCCTCCACCTCTGTACCCCCTCCACCTCTGTACCCCCCATGTCCACCTCTCACTTCTGTGCCCCCCCCATGTCCACCTCTGTGCCAGCAATTCTCTGCAGTCTGCACATATGAATCCCCTTCCCCTTCTCTCCACGTTGTTCTTTTTTACCTGATCACACGGAGGACGTGCAACACAGTCTCCGCCTATCAGACCCAGCACACAGCCAGAAAACATCACTCGGCTGTGTGCTACACAGGTCTACCAGGCGGGGGTGGGGGCGGGAGGAATGCAGAGCGCTGCTTTTGCTCTGTCATTAACTCCGCTCCGCAGCTCCTGACAGAGGGAGAAGCGGGACAAGTGGGCTCAAACACATGAAGCCCGCAGCTGTTCCGCTCTCCTGTATAATTAATGTGGCCGCCGCTTGGGAGAGCAGGGGAGGATCGGCTGCACCCGCTAGTCCTGGAAAACTGCGGGCAGCGCAGGGCTTAAGTGGCAGCTGCTTTGGGCCCCACAGCAATGACAGGGCCAGGGCAGCTGCCCCTTTTGCCTTGCGGTAAAGACGGCCCAGCTGTCATTGCTGTCATCTTCTGAAAATGTTTGTTACCATGCTATTTGCAGACCCAATATGCATTGAGAGTCAGACATCCACATATTCACATTCTTGTTTGAAGCCCCTACCTGAAAACATTATATCAAGAGGGTTAGCAAGACAGCAGCGTTAATTTCCTTGACAAACATATTTTCATTGAATAAATTAACACTATTTTAGTCAACTAAGATACGACTAAAACTAAGATGGCATTTTAGTCAAAAGACTAAAATACGATTAAATCTAAAATGGCATTTTAGTCAAAAGACTATGACTAAAACTAAATCAAAATTTGATGTGAAAATTACTACCACATAAGAATTAGTAGAGGGCATCTCTACTAAGTTGCTGAGAGGAAAAAAAAAAAATAGCCTTTCTTATTTAATTTTTTTCTTACTATTTAATGTTGGTAATATATTCAGGTAATATGTGCAATGGCATTACAGCCAATAGAGTTCACAGTTTGTTTGTTTTTTATATATTTTAAAAGTTTAACTTCTGTTTGTCAAAAAGTAATATTTTTTGTTTGTTTATGAAACTTGGTTTTATTTAAAAAGACGTTATATATTACGATGGCTAAATCTGTGTCTGTTCAAAGCTTAAAGCGGAGGTTCACCCTAAATATACACATTAGCTTATCCAGATCTATGGAGTACATACATAAACTTATGGCTATTAATTTTTTTTTGTGGATTTAAATACCGTGAATCAGGAGTGTTTATTGAGACTTCCGGGTATCCCTCCCGCGGGAGTGGGCGTATCTTTTCTCACCCCCAGCGCCCCAGTTTTTGCTGGGAGGTGTTCGCAATGTCTCCTGGGAGCACAGTGTCATGCTTCCCAGGAGACAATTCTCAACGCCGACGATCAAAATCTTGCAGGATTTCACTCGTCGCGTGACTAGCATTCACTGCTTTCCGGAAGTATGTGCTTGTGGGCTTCACAATGCCCACAAGCAAAATGGCAAATTCCTGCATCGTTTTTTATAAGTTTACTTTTTCTAAGAAATCAGACGGGGGATGATTCAAATCTTCAAACACGTGAGTACTAGGTTGCTAACTGAAACAACATTCAATGCAATGATTAAAAAAAAAAACAATGGACCGCAGAACCTCTGCTTTAATACCATAAATAATACCATTTTATTAGATTTTTACTCCAGTAGTATATAATGAGTTTAGCAATTCTAGAGAAATGCTTAAATAATGCATTACAATTTAACTAAATACATTAGATTTTAGTACACTAAAATGTACTAGAGATTTTAGTCAACTAAAATGTAGGAGATGTTAGTAGATTAGAATGTACTTGAGATTTTAATTAACTAAAATATGACTAAAACTAAAACAATTCAGATGACTAAAATACCAATAAAACTAAAATGGCATTTTAGTCAAAAGACTATGCCTTAAACTAAATTGAAATTTGATGTAAAAATTAAACACTGCATGACAGTCCGTAGACTAGCACTTTCAGATGTAGAGATCAGCAATTGCAACCTCCATGTTTCCCTAAAGCATACTGCCTTAAGTGTGTCAGGTTGGTATAAACAAATATATGATCCTTTCAGTGGTTAGACAGAGAGCCCTATAAATATCTGGCTTTTTTTTGTGAGTAAATGTATACCACTTATGCGCACTGCTAACTTCCAGTACACTTTGACAGGCCAGCTTTGAATTAGAGATTGTGAATCCTGGATGGAAAGAAAAATACCTGTTGGTTGGTGGACCTATTTTGTTATACCCTTGATCTCTGTGGCTCTTAATTTACAGATGCATGCTTTTGAGTCCAGCTGAATATGGCTAAGTACATTAGAGCTTTACAAAATTTGTATGCTTTTCATGGCTTTTCTTGTATTACTTTTGTAAGATTTAGGTATTCATACAGACATCTGATTACATGGGACTGGACAGTGACACTCTCCAATGATCCTGTATTCACTCAACATGCACATTCTTTTTTCTGTGCAAGTCAGGCAACCTCTTTATTACAGATTATATGACAGAAATAGATAGTGCCAGGCTATCATTGTTAATCCCTGCTGTATCAAAGGATGAAAGGAAAATTAAACTAAAAACTGCAATCCCTAGTGATCCTAAAGTCTCAAACATGTCTTAAGACCAAGTCCATCCATCCATCATGAGCTGTTATTTAAAAGTAAATTGTCATCATATCAGTACAGTAAGGAAATATCTAAAAATCTATGTGTGAAGCTGCCCACAGTTGGATCGAAATTTTGATCCATCTCTGGGCAGGCTGGTTGTACTGAAGTTGACCTATTGATCGACTTCAGCACAAACGGCCTGTCTTTTTTTTTCACTGCCACTGGCTATAGCTAGCAGCAGGATCATTGTATTCTGATGAGAGAAACTTTCCTTTAGCTCGTGGTCAAAGGAAAGTAAATTTCATAGTGCATAGTGTAAGGCAAGCCTAAATTATTTGGCATTTGATATCAACTTGGTCAAGTTGTTTGCTTTATATCACAACTATAAAAAAAACAAAAACATACTATTAAACTGTATATACTCTTCTGAAGACACAGGTTAAAAGCAGAGTTTTTTCTTGCATACGTTTGGAAATGCACATGGAAGCCTGCTGTGTAGAAGCATCCATAATATGTGTGATCCCTAAATTCTAAACTATCTTCCCAGTTTTGGGACATATAGAAAACCAACTGAGTATAGTTCATGATACTTTTTTTTACTTTTTTTTTATTAGTGCCATCGTTTTAACTTTCAGGACAAGTTTTTGGGTTGTTCCCTTCTTTTTGATCCAAACAGCACTGGTATACAAAATCTTAACAAATTTCAAATGGAACAGATAAGGAAAGGAGTGGACCAGGGAATGGGGGGTGAAATCCTGCCTTGGATTTAATTTTTTTTGGGCAGTTCCTCCCGTTTTCGCCAGATTATCATAATTGCTTAATGGGATAGTGGTTAGAGTTGTATTGCATCACTTGTAAAATTAGAAATTTGAAAGTTCCCTTATCTTCTTTCATTATATTGCAATAATATGTCAGTAGTAACCTCTTGGTTGACCATTTGGTTACATTGTTAATGTATTTTGTGTGGGAGAGGATCAGTGGCATGGAATCTATATGTCGCTACCATGCAATGTTAATTGTATTTCTTTCTTTCTGTAAATCTCAAAAAAACATCATTGATAAAAATATGTTTGGGGCAAATAAAGTATTATGAATAGGGATGAGCTCGGTGTTCGAGTCGAACATAGGTTCGACTCGAACATCGGCTGTTCGCACGTTCGGCGAACAACGAACGATTTGGGCCGTTCGCGCCAAATTCGAGTGACGCGAGCGGCCCACAATACACTGCGCCATCGCAGTGTAATCCCGGCGCTGTGATTGGCCAAGCATGCACTGTGACCCTGCATGCTTGGCCAATCACAGCGCCGGCAGCGAGGAGAGCAATGATTGGCCACAGGCAGGATGCCTGTGGCCAATTATAGCTGAGGGGGTTTAGTACACGCCCCACACTATAAAAGGCCGCCAGCGCGGCGGCCTTGTGTAGTGTGTTCCGGAGCAGGGAAAGTGAAGGATAGGCAGGGACAGTGTCAAATCTTGTCAAATCTATTCTTTGCTAAACCTTGTGTGTAGGGACAGAGAAGGATAGGCAGGGAGAGTGTCAGTAAAATATTCTTTGCTAAACCTTGTGTGTAGGGAGAGAGAAGGATAGGCAGGGAGAGTGTCAGTGTCATATACTTTGATAAACCTTGTGTACAGGGAGAGAGAAGGATAGGCAGGGGACAGTGTCATATTCTTTGCTAAACCTTGTGTGCAGGGAGAGAGAAGGATAGGCAGGGAGAGTGTCAGTGTCATATACTTTGATAAACCTTGTGTGCAGGGAGAGAGAAGGATAGGCAGGGGACAGTGTCAGTGTCATTGTTGCTAAGCCTCCTGCACATTATACACCTGAAGATAGCCCGTATTGCTGCTTTTTCCTGGTGTGTTACACAAACAGGATTTTGCGGCACTTACAGTGGGCGGAGTGTGCCTCCTGACCATATTACACCTTAACTTAGCCTGTATTGCTGCTTTTTCCTGGTGTGTTACACAAACAGGATTTTGCGGCACTTACAGCGGGCGGAGTGTGCCTCCTGACCATATTACACCTTAAGTTAGCCTGTATTGCTGCTTTTTCCTGGTGTGTTACACAAACAGGATTTTGCGGCACTTACAGCGGGCGGAGTGTGCCTCCTGACCATATTACACCTTAACTTAGCCTGTATTGCTGCCTTTTCCTGGTGTGTTACACAAACAGGATTTTGCGGCACTTACAGCGGGCGGAGTGTGCCTCCTGACCATATTACACCTTAACTTAGCCTGTATTGCTGCCTTTTCCTGGTGTGTTACACAAACAGGATTTTGCGGCACTTACAGCGGGCGGAGTGTGCCTCCTGACCATATTACACCTTAACTTAGCCTGTATTGCTGCTTTTTCCTGGTGTGTTACACAAACAGGATTTTGCGGCACTTACAGCGGGTGGAGTGTGCCTCCTGATCATATTACACCTTAACTTAGCTTGTATTGCTGCTTTTTCCTGGTGTGTTACACAAACAGGATTTTGCGGCACTTACAGCGGGCGGAGTGTGCCTCCTGACCATATTACACCTTAACTTAGCCTGTATTTCTGCTTTTTCCTGGTGTGTTACACAAACAGGATTTTGCGGCACTTACAGCGGGCGGAGTGTGCCTCCTGACCATATTACACCTTAACTTAGCCTGTATTGCTGCTTTTCCCATTTCCCTGCAGGCCATTAGAATGTCTGGAAGGCAAACAAGGAGAGTCAGACAGTCAGGAGCCAAAAAAAGAGGGCAAGCAGGCTCTGTGTCTAGAGACAACAGTGCTGGTCGTGGACACGGTGCATCACCATCAGCACGTGGCCATGGGACACGCTTGTCCTTCTTTTCGGCAGCTGGACGTGTTGAGCCGCATCATGCCGAAGACTTGGTAGAGTGGATGACCAAGCCCTCCTCATCCTCCTCATCCTCTCTCACCCAGGCTCAGGGTACTGGCAAAGCAGCTGCCAAAGCGTCCTCTTCCCTGGTATCAATGTCATCATCAGTCACTCTTTCCCTAGACCAACCATGTCCTCCTGAGGAGTCCCCCGAACTGTTTGAACACAGTGTTGGGTACATGCTCCAGGAGGATGCCCAGCGTTTCGAAGGGTCTGATGATGATACCCAGCTAGAGGAAGGCAGTAGCGTGAGAGCAGAGAGAGGGGATGCTCAAGAAGGACACCAATCTGGCAGTCATGTTCCAGCAGCTGCAGCATACTGCCAGATTGGCTCCAGTGATGAGGAGGGAGGGGATGATGAGGTCACTGACTCCACGTGGGTGCCTAATAGGAGAGAGGAGGAGGAGGAGGAGGAGGAGGCACATCTCCAACGAGGCAGGATGCCCTCGGGGGGCCAGCGTAAGGGCAGCACACCGACAGAATCACACCGCAGAGCTCCGCCTGTGCAAGGCGCTGCCTCTGCCCGTTATTCAAAAAGTTCTTTGGTGTGGGCCTTTTTTGAGTCGAGTGCATCAGATCGCACAGCTGCTGTTTGCAACATATGTCTCAAGCGTATATCGCGTGGCCAAAACATCACCCGCTTGGGCACCACATGCTTGACCAGACATATGTTGACCTGCCATGCAGCTCGTTGGCAAGCCTACCTTAAAGACCCACACCAAAGAACAAAGCTGACCTCTTCTTGCACCGCTTTAGCTGGGATCTCCAACCCCACTATACCTTCAGTCCTCTCTGAAACCTGCTCTGAGAGGAATGAAGGTGTAGAATTAGGTGTGTCACAGCCAAGTACTTGCGGGCACTCTGCTAGCAGTACACCAACGTCCGATTCTAGCAGGCAAATTTCCCTGCCCCAGCTGCTGGACCGTCGAAAGAAGTTCACTCCCAGCCATCCACATGCCCAGCGGTTGAATGCTAGCTTGGCTAAATTGCTAGCGCTTCAACTGCTGCCTTTTCAGTTGGTAGACTCGGCCCCCTTCTGTGAGTTTGTGCAATGTGCGGTTCCTCAGTGGCAGGTTCCCAAACGCCACTTTTTCTCACGGAAGGCGATTCCGGCTCTCTACCGGCATGTGGAAGGCAATGTCTTGGCCTCGCTGGACAGGGCAGTCAGCGGTAAGGTGCATGGTCCAGCAGGCATGGACAGGGACGTTACCTTTCTTTCACGGCCCATTGGGTCACTCTTTTGGCAGCTGGGAAGGATGCAGGACAAGGTGCAGTAGTGTTGGAGGTTGTTCCACCGCCACGCCTCCAAAATGCTACTACTGGTTGTGACACACCTCTGTCCTCCACCCCCTCCTCTTCTTCTTCCTCCGTGGCCTCTTCCTGTGCTTTGTCCTCAGAACCAGCGGTGCTCCGTAGGCGTTCAAGGGGCTACGCAAGTACGCAGGCAAAAAGATGCCATGCCATACTTGCGCTGGTGTGTTTGGGGGACAGGAGCCACACTGGGGCAGAGGTTCTGTCTGCTCTGCAGGGGCAGGCCGAGAGGTGGTTGACGCCACGCCAGCTTAAGCCAGGAATGGTAGTTTGCGACAATGGCACCAACCTCCTCTCCGCCAGGGACAACTGACCCATGTGCCCTGTGTGGCTCACGTCCTTAACCTGGTGGTGCAGCGGTTCTTGGGCAGGTACCCGGGCTTACAGGATGTCCTGAGGCAGGCCAGGAAAGTCTGTGTGCATTTCCGCAGATCTTATAATGCCAGTGCTCGCCTGGCTGAGCTGCAAAAGGAGTTGAACCTGCCCAAGAACCGCCTTATATGTGACATGCCCACCAGGTGGAACTCAACGTTGGCCATGCTGCAGCGGCTACACACGCAGCAGAGGGCCATCAATGAGTACCTGTGCGACTACGGCACCAGGACAGGGTCAGGGGAGCTCGGGTTTTTTTCACCACGCCAGTGGGGCATGATCAGGGATGCATGCACTGTCCTGGCACCATTTGAGGAGGCCATGAGGATGGTGAGCAGTGACAGTGCATGCATCAGTGACACTGTACCTCTTGTCCACCTGTTGGAACATAAGCTGCGTGGAATAATGGACAGGGCACTTGAGGCAGAACAGAGGCAGGAAGAGGAGGACTTCCTTGCCTCTCAAGGCCCCCTTTACCCAGACAGTGTTCCTTCTGTCCCACCCATCGCACAGGAAGAAGAGGAGGAGGAGGAGGATTGTGTCAGCATGGAGGTGGAGCCTGGCACTCAGCATCATCAGCAGCAGTCTTTTAGGGATGATTTACAGTCCCAAGAAACCAGTGGACTTGTACGTGGCTGGGAGGAGGTGGCTGCGGATCATGTCGTCCTTAGTGACCCAGAGGACTCCGGACCGAATGCCTCAGCTAACCTACGCTGCATGGCCTCCCTGATCCTGCAAAGTCTGCGGAAGGATCCTCGTATTCTTTGGATCAAGGAGAGGGACCATTACTGGCTGGTACAAGGGTAAGGTTGCGGACCTTATCTTACCGTCGCAGAGGGAGCAGAGGATGAGACAACTCCGGGAGGCCTTGCAGAAAGGTCTGTGCAACGTGTTCCCAGAGACTGGGAGGTTACAAACTCCTGGTCTTGGACAACGAGTTGCTGAGGCTTCGGTCAGTCAAAGAAGGAGCGGTGGGGAAGGTGGCCGTCTGACCGAAGCGTTCAGACAATTCTTTAGTCCGCAGCCCCAAGGTATGATCGGTTCCAGCAACCATCGCCAGCGTCTGATATACATGGTGCAGGAATACCTAGGGGCAAGGTCAGACTTGGACACCTTCCCCACCGAAAATCCTCTGGCTTACTGGGTCTTGAGGATGGATCACTGGCCAGAGCTTGCACAGTATGCAATTGAGCTACTGGCCTGTCCTGCATCCAGCGTTCTTTCAGAACGCACATTCAGTGCTGCTGGAGGATTTGTCACGGATCACAGGGTGCGCCTGTCCACCGACTCTGTTGATCGACTGACCTTCATAAATATGAACCAGTCTTGGATCTCCACCAGCTACCAAACACCTGAAGCTGATATAACAGACTAATTTATTTTCAAATGTCACATCCCTTCAAGACTGATGCTGAGAGTTTGTCCTGTTACGTTGACTGACTATCCTCCTCCTCCTCAATGATCCGATTGACGATGATAGCTTGGAAGAACATTTTTGTTTCTGGGTGCCGCCACCAGTGGCTAAGGCCCAATTTTTCAGCCCCTGTTTAACAGGGGTGTGTTATTACAATTTTTTATGCAATGCTTTGCAGCAGGGCTCATTCCTGCACTCCAACTAGAGTATCTGGGAGTGGTTGCAGTGTCGTGGCACCAGCACCAGTGGCTAAGGCCTAATTTTTCAGCCCCTGTTTAACAGGGGCGTGTAATTACAATTTTTGATGCAATACTTTGCAACAGGGCTCATTGCTGTGCTCCAAGTACAGTATCTGTGAGGGGTTGCAGTGTTGTGGCACCAGTGCCTAAGGCTCAATTTTTCTGCCCCTGTTTAACAGGGGCATGTAATTACAATTCTTGATCTAATAATTCACAGCAGGGCCCATTCCTGTGCCCACCAAGACTAACTGTGAGGCCTTACAGTGTTGTGTCAACACCACCACCACCACCAAAGGCCCAATTTTTCAGCCCCTGTTCAACAGGGGCATGCAATTACAATTCTTGATCTAATAATTCACAGCAGGGCCCATTCCTGCGCCCACCAAGACTAACTGTGAGGCCTTACAGTGTTGTGTCAACACCACCACCACCACCACCACCAAAGGCCCAATTTTTCAGCCCCTGTTCAACAGGGGCATGCAATTACAATTCTTGATCTAATAATTCACAGCAGGGCCCATTCATGCGCCCACCAAGAGTAACTGTGAGGGCTCACAGTGTTGTGGCAACACCAACATGTAAGGGGCAAATTTCAGCTGAGTATATACGGCAGGCCCCTACTTTCAAACATCCAACTTACAAACGACTCCTCCTTGCAAACGGAAGGATACAACAGGAAGTGAGAGGAAATCTACCCCTAGGAAGGCAAATTCTCTCCTGTAAGAGTTAATATGGGAAAAAATGTGTCTCCTCTCCACTGATTCTTTATCACCAATTCTTGTTTCAATAAAAACCCCAAATTTTCAAAAAACATTTGTCATTAGGACGGAAAGTGAGGTGAACTGTTCTGAACAGGTGCACACTGCACAGACAGCAAAACAAATGTTACAGGGGTGATAACCCTTCCCTATGTTTTCCAAAAAGCTTAAAAATAGATTTTTTGCCTGGAGCTACACATAAACAATGTACCTGTTCAAAATTACAAACAGATTCTACATAAGAACAAACCTACAGTCCCTGTCTTGTATGCACCGCCTGTATACGGCTGTTCAGAGTATATAGGGCCTTTTTTATTTTGTGTGCGGGGTTCCCCTTAATATCCATACAAGACCCAAAGGGGCTGGTAATGGGCTGGGGTAGGGGGGGGGGTGTTTGATGGGGTAGCTATGCCATTTTTCTTGAAGATTTTCATCCATATTACCGAGACCAGACATTACATTAAAGCCGCAAGCAGTTTTAAATGGCTTTTTTTCCTTTAGAAATGTAATTTTGTGCAGTGACAGTTCTAAACACGGGAAACACGTGGCACTTCACAGGCATACTTTAGACACCCCCCAGGTACGATTTTTAAAGGAATATTTGACTTTTTTTTTTTCACTTTATGCATCATTAAAATGACTGCTCCAGAAAAACGGCCGTTTTTAAAACTTCTTTTTGCATTGATACATGTCCCCTGGTGCAGAACCCGGGTTCCCAAACCCTTTTTAGGACAATAACATGCATAATAGTCGTTATAATTAGCACTTTAGATTTCGAACGTTCGCATCCATTGTATTTAATAGGGTTCTAAAGTTCGTGCGAAGTTTCGGTCCGTTCGCGGGTTCTGGTGCGAACCGAACCCGGGGGTGTTCGGCTCATCACTAATTATGAATAGCACTCAGATGTATTTGACTACAGTCACCCCATACATAATGGCACATACTGTATATAGCAATGCACAAACAGAGGGAGGGGTCACCTGGAGGCAGTCCTTTCCTCCCTATTGTCCCATTTACTTCTTTGCAGTGTGTTGGCTTGTGCTATGTCACACATTAACGTGTGTTGTGTTAAGGCAGCCTATTTTAAATATTAGACTGCCAATGCACCAAAACATGCCATAAAGGTGTGACACACATTACTGTGCATTGCCATGCAGTACGATGTACTGCAATGCAGGCCCATAGCCTCAAAAAGAATCACACTCTATAGCCAGCCATAGGTCTGTGCACAGGGTGTGTTGGGTGTGCCCAGGCACACCATTATCACCCCATGCGCATTAGTGTTATCGCTCTGTGTAGCAACAGGAACATAGGAAAGATCTCCCTCTGCCATAAGAGAAGTGTTTATGCTCGTCTCTTTCACTGTGCCAGCAGGGAGATCAATGAGCCGGGGTCATATATATGTAGATACATACACATGCATGTGTGTTTAAGCTTAAGGGTGCACACCCTAATGCATTAGGCTGAGCACACCTATGTAGCCAGCATAGCCAGATGAAGACTTCCTGCACCAAATACAAAAAAGCAACAACTGTGGCTGCTGTAATCAGTTTGAAATTAGCAGAAAAAAGGGAATGTGCGAATACAGAAGGTCCTTGTTACACTTTCAAGCTAGCCAGCAAAAAATATACTAAAAAATAGGCAAGTACCAAAAAATTAATTGGATAAAGTTGTAATGTTTTGGGTTATTGATTAGCAGAACTGCCTACCACATAAAGGCCTATGATGCCATCACCTTTTTCTCAATGGAAGTATGGTCATAATCTACAATTATTTCTGTTTTTCTTTTCAGGGTCCTCCTGGCCCGAAGGGTGACAAGGTGAGTAATCATCTTTCTGATGTGTACCTTTTTTGAAGCAGAATGGCAAATCCATGCTGATGTTCAACTGGAGCATATTAATGCCTAGTAAAGTCTGTGACGTACAATCAGCATTTGTGAGAGAGTCACGGGACAGCTCAGAGTCCATCTTAAAACTTTAATCTCATCTTTCCCCTTTGCAGGGAGATCAAGGTGATCAGGGCCCTCGGGTAAGCACTTTCAAAAATGTTCCGCTGCTAAATACATCAGTTAAAATCTTAGTAAAACCCTGAATAAATGCAGCAGCCCCACTGTGTATCTGTGTTTAACAGCCGCATCTTCTCTGCATGCTCCAGTCACTACCTCAGCAAAGTCAGTGTATTGTTCATCTGTTGTGCCCATAACCAGTTAATGCTTTTGGTACCTACCCATTAAACAGCAGCTCCCTAGTAAAAATGGTGTGTTATCCCTTTCTACACTTGCTGTAGGGAGCTGCTATTTAAACAAAAGCCAATGTGCAGTAACTTTGATGGTTAGAATTAACACACATAATCCTCTTATTTTTTTTAAAGAATAACTCCATTGTATTAAATCAATTATTCATTTAAATTCATTGTATAGAAAATTTTTACCGGTAACTTTTTTTTTTTTTTACCAGATTTTTTTACCAGATTCTACAAAACCTAAATAGATAACTTATCTGTCATGAATACCTGTGCTTGATTCAGACAGTAGCAGTTGTTCCTTATGTTTTTTATTTAAGCATTTACTGTATTTATTGGCGTATAACACTCACTTTTTTAACCTGAAAGTAGAGGGTAAACTGTGCCTGCGTGTTATACGCAGGGGGCTGTGAAAAGTTTTTTTTCCTGAAACTTCCCTCTTAAAGTTAGGGTGTGTGTTATACGCCTGTGCGTGTTATACACCGATAAATACGGTAAATAAAATATTTGTAGGAGGGCGTCGGTACTAGTTAGAAAGCAAATATATTAATGCTCTATGAAACCAAAGAATCTAAATTCAAGTACTTGGATACACTTGGGTTCAATTACCAAAGCAGTAGTGCAAACAACAACCACCAGGAATTAAGTAGAAAAGGATATGGTTAATACAGTCAATACTGTCAAAGCTCACGTTTAAAATTTCCAGATTTTGATCTTCCACCTTGAAACTCTTTCCTAACTGGGAAATACTTTAGATGCACTGTAAAATTAACAAAATTAATAAAATACTAAAACTTTAATTATATTTACCATAATATACCGTATTGTATTCACAAATGTACTTGTTATACATGCATATCACAATTCTTCCATAAATACTAGGTCTCTCTGACCATCAATGCTTTAGCACAGACATACTGGTGCAATGCTTATGCCTCCGGTGAAGCATTGATTATAAAGTAAGGAAAAATCTTGCGCTCAGCTTCAAATCAAATGATATAGTGGACTGTTGCAGCTCATGAAACCCAGACACTGGGCCAATAACTACCGTATTTATCGGCGTATAACACACACCGGCGTATAACACGCACCCCAAGTTTAGGAGGGAAGTTTAAGGAAAAAAAAACTTACATTTTAAATGTCTATCAATGCAGCCTTATCAGTGTCCATCTGCAGCCTTGCCCAGTGTCCATCTGCAGCCTTGCCCAGTGTCCATCTGCAGCCTTGCCCAGCGTCCATCTGCAGCCTTGCCCAGCGTCCATCTGCAGCCTTGCCCAGTGTCCATCTGCAGCCTTATCAGTGTCCATCTGCAGCCTTATCAGTGTCCATCTGCAGCCTTGCCCAGTGTCCATCTGCAGGCTTATCAGTGTCCATCTGCAGCCTTGCCCAGTGTCCATCTGCAGCCTTGCCCAGTGTCCATCTGCAGCCTTATAGTGTCCATCTACAGCCTTGCACAGCGTCCATCTGTAGTCTTGCACTTTTTTAATTTAGTGCCGCTGAGATACACAGAGCCGGATGTCCTGTGTATTCGGCTCCTCTCGGCTTGTCTCGCAGTCCCGCCCCGTCCCATGGCCCAGCTCCTATGATGGACACAACACCGGTTCAATGGCGGGACGTAAAGGCTATGAGGCGGGACTGGGCATGACTGCAAGCGGAGCCGAGCCTAGCCGAGGACACAGTACACTCGGCTCGGCTCGGTCTATGTTGGTGGCGCTCCTCTTGCCTTCAGAGACAGCGGGGATCGGCGTATAACACCCACCCACAATTTTCCCCTGATTTTAAGGGGAAAAAAGTGCGTGTTATACGCCGATAAATACGGTAATCTAAATTTAAAAAGGTGCGCTGTCCCTTTTAATATTTAATCTGGTGAATAGGTGCAATATAGAAAATTTGAAATAACAAATAAGTGCAAAATAAACAAAGTGCAAATAAGCAATAAATGAATAAATAAAATCAAAAACGTATGCAAATTGATAAAAATACAATCGCTCTTACTAATATAAAGTCCAACACAAAAATCTCTTAATATAGTACAAAGCCATTCTGCAATTGGTGGTGAATAAAGTGCTCGGTGCTGTAAAAATTCCATTGAATAGTGCTTCAGTGCTCAAAAATGCTTGTATATGCGGAGATCAATTCTCTGTTATCATAAGGGCTAGCTCTGAGCACTTTATTCACCATCGATTGTACAAGGGCTTTGTAATATATCAGGAGATTTTTGTGTTGGACTTTATATTACTAAGAGTAATTGTATTTTATCAATTTGCATACTTTTTGATTTTATTTATTCATTTAATGTTTATTTGTACTTTGTGTGCTTTTTTTGCACTTATTTGTGATTTCACATTTGCTTTATTGCACTTATTCATCAGTTTAATCATTTAAAGGGACAGCACACCTTTTTAAAGTAAGATGATTGAGTTGGGAGTTGTGATATGTGTGTATAACAAGTACTTTTAGGAGTACAATACAATAAGTGTGCTTTGTTTATTTTTCAGTACAATTAAAGCAGTAGATGCTGATCACTTTGCGACAAACAATGTTAACTTTCTTTAGCTGTACAGACCACCAAATGAGAGATTCATGATTCCTAAACTACACAGAGCCTTCTGATCCCTCTTATCTTCCCTCACACCGATTTCTCCCGGTAATTCTTTAGCCTCAAATTTACAAAAGTGGGCATACAAGTACAAAAGTACAAAAAACATATCATGATTTTGTTAATTGTGAGGCTTGTTGCTACTCTCCCTAACATTGCTGCTGTAGCACAGGCCCATTAGTGCCATTTTGTACATACAACCCTGGTAAGTGTAAGCAGATCCCACTTAGTGCCTTTTTGTGTACAGATAAGTACTGAAATTGTTTGTTAAAAACAGACCCACAGGATGCACAGGGTAAGTAACAGCAAAAATATGTCTTTCAAGGACAAGATTTCAGGTTTACGTTCGTACTGGTGGAGTTATTCTTTAAAATAAGGAGCCCTAGTTTTATTGGCATCAATTAGACTTTCTTATACTGGGTCCAATGAAGCAGACCTCTACAGTATCTAGAGCCAGAAGAATTCAGTACTATAGGCTTATTTTTGCTGAGTGTAACATGGGGGCTGTTCTTGTTGATTTGTTCTGCAAATTCTAGTTGTCTAGTTGTCTTTCCAGCATGCTGATCTTGTGGCTTTAAAACTTTGAGTCACTAACTCAGAACAAATATGTAGAAAAGGACTTTACCTGGACTATCCTAATCTGTTTTGTGTCAGTGGCTCTGAAGCCAGTAGGACAGGCAACCAGCTTTTTTAGAGGAAGATCAGCAATTGCCACCCTTATGTTTTGCTTAGGAAAAGTTTACATAAATACAATTTGTATTACATTTCTTTTATCCAGAATATTTTTTTTCAGTTAATGATGCATAGCCGATTTCTAAATTCACATTGTTGGCCAATAAACGTTGATTAGTTTCTATAGATGATAGTAAATGTGGTATACCCATGCTTTTTGTGTCTTCTATGTGCACTAACTGTGTAATAATTTTGTTATAGTATATACATTTTCATTATATAACAGAAATGCATTTATACCATGGGAAGTATACAAGAACAAATAGCTTTGCTAACAATGTGAAGTCATTCACATAACATGGCAGCACAAAGTAGCTCTTGAAGAAGTCATTAAATTGTGTATTGGGCAATGCATCTCTTTTCTCATTGGCTTAAAAGCTTCAATAAAAGTAAAATATAATCAGCAATTAGTAATATACTGCTTGACTGAGAGTAAAGCACAGGTATTTTAAACAAGCACAACTTTGTGTTTCTCAAATTGGCTTAGCAGACCGCAGTTGGCATTTTTATTGTTTCCCAAGAACTTGTATGTTTTTTTCAGTGCAGAAAGAACTTTAACCATGTATTCCTGTTAAATAGGAAGCAGAACAATTAAGCATCAAATGTCCTTTGGATTGTGATGCTATATTTTAGCAGATTTACTTCTTAATTAAAAAACGAAAGAGAAAATAGATCCTTGCCCTCGGAACTTTGTGTTTTATTTCCATGACAAGAGCACCCCTATGGTATAAATAATATATGTGATGTCATGCAGTGTAATAGGGATTTTGTTATTCATGCTGAGATGACAACTGGGAATAATCCTCTCATTAGACAAAATCTCTCAGCAGTAGTATTAAAATCCAGATTTCACAGTGTGTGTATTGTAATCGATGTTTGTACACCATGCGTGACTGTGTATATATTTCCAATATAAACTCTTTTAAAATTCACATTTAGATTTTACATCTACTGACATTTTCCCTCTGACCAAATAAATAGAATTTAGAAGCTTACTCTCTTGTTTTACAATGTACCGTCTGTCAGTTCTAGACTATTTCACAGATTTTTCTAATCTTTAAATATAAACTCACATAATTAAAAAAAGTTTTGATAGTACATAAATAAAAGACATGATTCTTATTTATTTAGCAGAGTTAGAGTGGCAAAGAGCAGATTATAGGCTTCCCTTATCTGATTTTTCATATGCCAAGTACACTGTTGGGTTCATCTACTTGGGTTGATTTACTTAGACACTGATCACTTTGTGAATAAAGTGAAATATCAAAAGCATCCAAACATGAGCAAAACAAAATCATTTTTTTTTTATTCCTCTGCAAATGATTGGTTACCGTTGTCGGTTATACATCTGTGCATTAAAAATTTTCATTAGTAACATAGTTGCTAAAACATTTATTTTTTTAATTGCAAACTGCAGCTAATTATACACTGCCCCAACTCAGAAATTCATAGTACACTGCATTGAACAAATATGTATATAAAAACGTATCTTATTTTAAGCATTGTTCCATAGGAGATCTCTATAGCATATGTATGAGGGTGCCTGTATCTGTCTCACATTGTGTGAGTATCCCTACTTCCCCATAGGTGTAATCTATGTGAAGTGTGAGTTGAATAAAGCCTAGTACACACTATCAGGTTTATTTAGTTCAACCCAGCGGGTTGAATGAAAAAAACTGACAGCTCAAGTCGGAGCCACTGTACTAACGATCCAACATTAGTACAGCGATCTCCCCTGCTGAGCTGTTGTGTTTTGACAGGGGGACAGCCCCCATTCCAGAACACTGTGGTCAGCGCTCTCAGCCATTGGCTGAGAGCCAATTGTAGATAAAAGCTCACACCAGTCTGCAAATGTAAGCAAGCCCATATCTGTATCCCAGTCTTTCCTGCTTGTTAAAGAATTACTCTGAACTAATTATCTTACATTTTAAGGAACTTAGTGTGCCCATCATAGTACACTGTTTGTTTCACTGCCGTCCAAATTGTTTCCTGCATTTTCAGGGTAGGTAGGTTGAGTGGTGAATCAAACCTCCTTGCTTCATGATTTACTACAAATTCTTCCTGCATAAACAGGGGGGCTAATAATCATTGTAGTGGGTGGTGAGATGTATTGTTCTCCAGTCCCCCATAAGTTGCAGCTGAGAAGCCAATAAAAATAGTTTGGCATTGGGGACAGCCTTAGTCCTTAGGAAATTGAGGAGATTCCAGCTTAATTCATGCATGCTTCTTTTTCCTTAATATGCCCCTGAAAAGGAAGCCCATTTGTTTGAATATTTTCAGTAGGACCCATACCAGGTCATTATGTAACACATATAATAGCTGAGGGAGCCAAATAATTTTGACCAGGTTTGCTCTGCCTACTACTGTGAGTGGAAGCTTGTGCCAACTGTTGCACTTGAGTTTAAATTTAGCCAACAGCAATAGTAAATTAAGTGTAAGATAATTCGAAATTTCTTTTAAACTCTAATGCCTAGGTTTGTGAAGGTTTCTACTAGTTTCTACAGTCAGGAAACTCTTGAGGTATAGGTTTCAGGGGAATCAGAGTGGATTTGTCCAAGTTATTAGCGAATCCCTATTGGGAGCCAAACTCTGAGATCAAGTTCATGAGAGAGATCTGGATAAGGATGTATTTCCTAGGAAAAGCAACCTGTCCACTTCTTCTCCATGGAATCTCATTTTACTGGAAATATCAAAAATAGCCAACATCAATTGCAAGAACAAATAGCAGCGAGTATAATGGGAAGCCTTGTTTGGTGCCTCTAATCAAAGTAAAAGGTTCCATTAAATAATTGTGTATTCTGATAAGTGATAGAATTAGAGTATAAAAGTTTAATCCAGGCTAGGATTTCCTAACCCATACCAAAGAGTTGTGAGTGACGCATGTCGATTATACTGCTACTTAACAAAAATTGAACACCTTAGCAGCGCCTAATAACAACACGGCTCTATTACCAGTGTTATGTGCCAGAATCTGTATACTAAGATATACTCTATTGATATTGATCATAGTAGATCTGTTTTGGATAAAACCCTACTGATCAGTGTGTATAAATTTGTGAATTATGGAGGACAAGACAGTAGAAAGCACTCTAGCTGGCAGCTTCAGTTCTGAGAATAGCAATGAAATTGGCCTACAAGGCCTACAAAGTTGAATTTTTACTTGGCTTTGGTATGACAATTATTATCACCTCGTTCATTGAGGAAGGTCTATAGAACCCTGAGATTCAGCTGCATTAAAGGTAGTAAGGGATTCCAGACAAAGTATTCCCCATATATTTTATAAATTTATGTGGGAAGACTGTCATTCCCCAGTGCTTTATTATCTGAGGAATTTGCTTCTGCTACTCTTGAGGAATTATATGTGCCTTCAGCACACTTCTATCGTTATAATCTAAGATAGGCAGAAAATGTAATTGCATATAGTTGGAGAGAGCAACCTAGTCAAATGTAACTTTTAAATCATAAAGCTCTGTAAAATATAATTGAATTGCAGTAAAGAGTTGTCCACTAAAAGAGAGTATAGCACCAGTATGGGAGGAGCCTGTCATCACTGATGCTATCAGGGCTACAGTAATTCCTGTGTTTTCCCAATCGTCATAATGTTTTTGGGCTGAAATATTTTTTTTCTGATAAAGACAGATCTATGCAATTGTTAGACATTATCCCAAGTCCCACAAATTTCCAAACTGGGGTCATTAAATTGATATTAAATCCTCAGTTTTTCTTAACCACAAACGCTGATTTAATCACTTACTGAGTATATGCCTTCTTTATCTTTTAATCCTTTAATATTTTATTTCTTGCCTATGTTGTAGATTAAGCTGATGCCATGACTGCTGCCCCAGGTTATCTGTTTTAGGGTGGCTGCTTTCTCTTACAGCATCCTATGGATTTATCCTTGCATTCAGGGACTAGAGTTATATCTCCCTACTCTGTGTACATCAATAGAAACACATATCCCAGGATGGGATCCCAGGATGCTCCTCCCTCCTCCCTCCTCCTCTCTCCTTTCTCCAAGCTAAAATACTGTATAGAGACTGCACTGCCCAATTTTAACTCATTCTTGTAAGGTACAGAGAGGCAGCACTGAGAGAACAGGAACCAGCAGCATTGAAAGTTGTAAATGTCTAATGCTGGGATAAGAATTTTAACAAATAGTTTACTGGGGAATGTTTATTTCACTGGGGAGACAGCTAGGTTCCCGCTGACATCACTTCCAGGATTCAGCTTCCACGCTGTCTCAGACAGCCTAGCTGTCTGAGACGGCGGAGAGTTGTGGCTTCCATCTGCTGGCCACTCCAGAGCATGCTGCCATAGAGTTACACCTTCAGATAACCCTGAGACTCCTTGGGACTACCAGAACGCCAGACCACCTGCCATATTACTAATATGATGTGCTCCTACCAATTTACCTTTTGGAAGTGTTTTTAGCCCTTTTGGGAAATATAAAGTTTCACTTCTGCACTTAGAGCCACCTTTTTTCTTTCCAGTGCCTTAGATTCAAATCAGTTACGGATAAAGAAGAGTGCATGCAGGAGTAATAGGAAAATTGACAATTAGAAGGATCGATCTCTGAAGGATTTCAGATAAGTCTATTTCCTTTAAATAAGTGATAGAGGCCCTGGTTACCTCTATTCAAATTCAAATCTAGACAGTTTTTGAAATCCCCTACAACATAAGTTGTGGGCAAGAACTTCAACACCTCTGTGTTAAATGATCAGGGCTCAAGCTCAAATTTACAGACATAAGTAAATGATTCATCTTATTGACTCATCCCTCAGACAAGCATCCAAGGATTTAATCAGAAAAAGTAAAGCTAGGTATACACGGGCCAAAAATTCAGCAGGAGTCAGCCTACTTTCGGTCAGTGTGTACAGGTGTCTGTCCGAAAGAAACCAGTCTAATGCCTGCCTTTTGCTGAAGGAACATGCTGGAGAACCAGCTTCCGATCAACGCTCCCAGAAAATGGCTTCTGATGGGGGTGGGGGAATTGCACAGTGGGGGAGATCATTTGTGTCGGTAGGGTGATATGTTTTTTTTGTTTGTTTAGCCTGCTGGGTTGAATGAAAAAAAAAATAGCCAATGTGCACCAAGCTTAAGGCAGCAGTCAGGCAGCTCCTACTGTGCTGTCCCTTTAGCTAACCTCTGTGTGTATAACTGCTTCTTTGTGAAATAAAGCAGACATAAAACATCAGTTAAAAAATGTATAAACCTATAACTAAAACCATTATATGTTAATATTTGTATTGCCAGTTTTTAGTGGCAAAATAAAATGTTTTTATTTTGAGACTCTGCAGGGTATCTGGTACAGGGATCATTGGTACATTGCCTTCTCAAAAATCCCTGCGCTCTTAAAACCAGTCCTGGAAGGATCTAGTTCAGTTTCTTTAAATCAATACAAATATATTATATATTAGAGCTTATCAATCATTAGATGTAGTGACTGCATTGTTTTTCTAGGCTTTTTCCCCTCTGCTTTCACCTGGTGATCTGGTCAGTAACACACCTCCTGTATTAGAGTGACCTCACTCTATATAGAAGGTGCACAGGGGGCACAGCAGACAGCAGTATTGTCAGTCTGTGGGGAGAGTAGTGTTAAATGTAGTAGTAGATTTAAATACACTTACAAATTGAAGCCAAACTCCAGCTAATGCTTAATAATCAGTTACAGTAAACATTTTTTTTCCTTTTGGGATAAAGATTTTATAAGAAAAAGCACCCCTGTCCGTGTTAAATGGTTTGTTTCATTCCTGTAAGCTTATACATCTGGAAGAGAGCTTGTTCTTTTGAAAAACAGCAGACTTACTGGCTGGATCACCAGATGAAAACAGAAGAAAGAAAGCCTAAAGAGAAAACAAATGCAAAGCATCACATTTAAGAATTGATAAGCTGCAATATAATAAATGTTTGCTTTTGGGTTTCACCCTGGTTCACACTGGTGCATTTTGACATGCGATTTGACATTTTGCGATTTCGAAGAGTGCATGCAGGAGAAACTGCACAGATGTCTCTGTAATTGTGGCCGAAATCGGGACTGACAAGCGGGAGTGAAATCGTGCGAGTTCAGCTGAACACGCACGGCTTCATTCCCGTAGCCCAGTGTGAACCTGGGCTAATACTGCTTTAAACTTTCACAATCAACTTTAACTTGCTGATTCAATGACATCAAGATAATTACTTCCTGGAACATCAAACCAAACGTATTTTTACTTGTTTTGTGTTCTTCTTAATCAGGGGAATTCGTTGCACTCAGGGGCCTAAAACATAAATGTTACTCAGCATGAAATAAATGATATATTAATAATTTTCACATCTTAAAATCCTCAACCAGCAGCTGGCATTTAATTAGTCTTAGTGTTTCTTGCTGCAATAATAAACCACCCAGGACACCTTCTTAACCATTTTCATACCTATTTTTCCTTGCGGGATTTTCAGGAAAATTAGGCTAACAGCTGGTAGTGTACAAAAACAGATAACATCTTATGAATGTTTGTCCAGAAGGGATTCATTTTCCAAAAAATAAAGAGAGAGTGTCCAGGAGTTTACTGTATTATCTTAACCTCAGTGAGCTGAGTGCTTCAGCAGATATCTCCACTCTGCTAAAACAGTCAATTCTTCATGAACCACCTTCTGTTAGCCCAGAGTCATCCTGTTATTTTATACTTTGATGAACAGGGTACTACCGTGACTTGTCCTGGAAGAATCGTGGGAGAATGTTATTTTTCTTTAATAGAACAAGTCTGACCATGAAGAAGTGCAATATACCTTTGTAATTTTTTGGTATTTATTAATTATTAAAGGCTACATTGAGAGGTGTCTTTAAAGACATCTTCTGGAAACAGATCAGTCATGATTAGGGTAGGCTTCTTGAAATCCTCTTTGAAAAGAGAAGTTTTCAATTCAGTTTGTGTTATTAAAAAAAAAAAAACATCATTGTCAGGATGTGACAGCGCCACTGCAGCATCATCACCATTAGCATATAGACCAAAGAATAATGAAAACAATATTTGTTTTTCAGCTCCTTTTTCAGGGTAGGGCAGTGCCCCACAACCACAGCAAACATCATCAATTATAGTAAAACGTTCATTTCTTGTAAATGTTTGTGTGCACTGCCTTCATCTCTTATCGTTAAACAGGCATTGTAAGCACTGTCTGCATCATTTAATGGTAAGCAGGCATGGACGGACTTTAATGGTCAGTTGATGTTGGCGATAGTTCAACAAAACAGTATAAGTTAGGTGGAGGCCGGATATGCCTCTCTGAAAAGATGAGTTTTCAGGGATCGTCTGAAAGCGGACAGAGTAGGAGATAGTTGTACAGATTGGGGTAGGGAGTTCCAGAGGATGGAAGAGGCTCTTGAGATGTCTTGGAGGTGAGCAGATGACAAGGGAACTAGAGAGCAGGAGGTCTTGGGAGGAACGAATAGAACGATTTGGTTGGTATTTTGAGACTAGGTTAGGGATGTAGCTAGGGGCAGAGTTGTGGATGGCTTTATAAGTTGTTGTTAGTATCTTGAATTTCATTTGTTGGGTGAGTGGAAGCTAGTGGAAGGATGGGCAGAGAGGGGTAGCAGACACTCAATGGATTGTAAGGTGGATGAACCTGGCAGCAGCATTCATGATGGCCTGAAGGGGGGATAGCCTATGTAAGGGTAAGCCGATGAGGAGGGAGTTGCAGTAGTCAAGGCAGGAGATGACCAGGGAGTAAATTAGAAGCTTTGTGGTGTCATTGATCTGGAAGAGGTCTATCTTGAGGTTGAGGTGGCAAGCTGGGGATAGTGAAAGGATGTGGGGCCGAAAAGATAGTTCAGAGTCCAGGATTACACCTGGAACCTTGGTGTGTGGGGATAGGTTGATTTTGACATAGAAATCAGGGGAAGAGGCACGTGGGGGAGGAAATATTATGAGCTCAGTTTTGAATAGATTGAGTTTGAGGAAGTGGTGTGACATCCAGGCTGATACGTCTGTTAGTAAATTAGTGATGTGTGAGGGGACTGATGGAGTGAGCTGAGAGATAGGTTTGGGTGTCATCAGTAGAAATGGTATTGAAAGCCATAGGAGGCAATCAACTGACCCAGGGGGGAGGTGTAGATTGAGAATAGGAAGGGTCCAAGAACAGAACCTTGGGAACCCCAACAGAGAAAGGAAGAGGAGAAGAGAGAGTAGGATTGTAAGCGACACTGAAGGCGCGGTGGGATAGGTAGGAGAAGAACCAGAGAAGAGTCATGGAGACCAAAGGAGTGGAGTTTTTTGAGGTGGAGGGGATGTTCCACTGTACGAAAGGCAGCAGAGTAGTCCAGGAGTAGGAGTACAGAATAGCATTCATTGGTTTTAGCCGTTAGTAGATCGTTTGTGAGTTTAAGGAGAACAGTTTTCATGCGGTACATATCTTTTTTGCAGTTTCCGTGGAGTGTTGAGGGCAAAATCCAGACTGAAGGAGATCAAGAAGTTTGTTCTCAGTCAGATGGTCGCTCAGTCAGTTGTAGATGTTCAAGGAGTTTGGAGGCAAAGGGGAGTAAGGAGATGGGGCATAGGTTGTTAAGATTGGTAGGGTCCAGTTAGGGATTTTAAACATGACTAGTGCATATTTAGAGCATTGGAGAAAATGCCAGAAAAGAGGAAGAAATTGAATATGTGAGTTAGAGACTGTAGAAGCCAGAGTGTGACCATAGCATTTGCGAGGGAGCAGGGGGCTGGTGGTTAGGTGAGCGTTAGAAAAACGTTGCGGTCTTACAAGCGCACTTTTTTTGGAAAAATTCACTTTTATAATTAAAAATTAAGACAACAGTAAAGTTAGCCCAATTTTTTTATATTGTGAAAGATAATGTTACGCCGAGTAAATTGATACCCAACATGTCATGCTTCAAAAGTGCACCCGCTCGTGGAATGGCGTAAAACTTTTACCCTTAAAAATTTCCATAGGCGACGTTTAAAAAATTCTCTAGGTTGCATCTTTTGAGTTACAGAGGATGTCTAGGGCTAGAATTTTTGCTCTCGCTCTAACGATTGCGGCGATACTTCACTTGTGTGGTATAAACACCGTTTTCATATTGGGGCGCTACTCACGTATGCGTTTGCTTCTGCGCGCGAGCTCGTCGAGACGGGGCGCTTTAAAATTAATTTATTTTTCTTATTTATTTTACTTGATTTTATTTATTTTTACACTGTTTTAAAAAAAAAAATGGGTAACTTTTATTCCTATTACAAGGAATGTAAACATCCCTTGTGATAGAAAAAAGCACGACAGGTCCTCTTAAATATGAGATCTGGGGTCAAAAAGACCTCATATTTAGACTAAAATGCAATAAAAAAACGTCACTTCCACCCTGCTATGGTATGGAGACGGGTCTCCATACCCAGCTAGGAAGAGGACCCGATCGCCTCCGCCACTACCGACGGCTCCGCCGCTCTCCCGCCGCCGATAACGGTGATCTCGCGGCGAGTCCACCGCAGAGACCACCATTATCCTTTACAGGACCGGCGCCTGAAGAGATGGATACCTCGGTTGTGGCAGCAGCTGCTGCCGTTACCGAGATATTCCTCTTCAAAAAGAGGACGTATATAGTCGTGCGCAGGTCCTTAAGTGGTTAAAATTTCATCAGGTTTAGATGTTCAGGAAAGAACCAAGTTATTTTGTCATCTGAAAAATTACATTTTGTATTCCAAATTGTATTTGATACTTGAAACATTTTACCATGTTGTAAAGCTTATTTTTCCTATCTAGAATATGCTTTCTGGTGAATACTGTTTAGTAATTGAACATATTTCAGATTAGTAGTGTATAACTTATATTTTAAAAGAGCTCAAGTCATGACAAAATCCTAAGGCCCCTTTCACACTACCGGGACTTCAAAGTCGCGCGATTTTGCCATGATTTTACCGCGATATTACGGCCGTGATTTTGCTGCGATTTCAGGGAATGCCTGTGTAAACTTGGGGTATATGGACCTTAACTCGCATGAAAGTCAGGCCAAAGTAGTACAGGGACTACTTTGAAGTCGGTATGACTTGAAGTCGTACATATATGAATTATTATCATTGGAAATCATGGGGAACGACTAGTCCTGTAACTTCACAGTCCCAAGTCGCAGGACAACTCGCACAAGTGTGAAAGGGGCCTTAGTGTGGCTTTTCTGCAAAGGCAATTGTGTACAGATTTTTATAGAGCAGCATGTAGGTTGATGTACTGCTGGGTAAAATTACGTTTTGTGCGCATAGCACACATATGGGTTGCTATAAAATCAAGATGGCAGAATGATCTGTCGATGTATAATTAATTCTAGGCTTTTTGTGTTTGACCTGAAGATTCATTTGGAGGGCTGTACGCATTCCTAATTAGATTTCTCTTTTAACATCTCACTTGTACATGTAATCTTCTCATATAACTGCATACATAACTAATATTATTTATATGCTCATCTATACATCAATGACCACATCAGTACCTCCAGATACTAGAATTATGTTTTTTATCATAATACTAAACTTAATGGATGTCTTGCTTGAAATGGCTTTTAAAAACATAAACAAATAATATAGTATCTTTTCTACAAGCAAAAAACACCAAACCCATATGTGCTCAGAAAAAGGTCACGTTCTATAATTTACATCCTATGGAATGTAATTAATTTGGTACATTCGGCAACTAATAGAATTACATGTGATCATCTAGTAAGAAAAAATGCTTTACGCCAATGATAAATGGACATTGTGCGGGAGCCAAACATCTAATTTATGAATGAACTTCCCTTGCAAACTGTGTGTGAAGTGACCTTTACCCTATGATTTTCATGCTTTATAACCATAGAGCAGTTATTGCTAAAACAGCTACTGAAAAGAATCCTAAAAGCAGAGAAATTATTCATAAGACAAAGACAGGGGAATTCACAAAGGCTGGTGCTAAAATTTACCAGGAACAGTTCCATATATGTATATGAAAATGGAGTAAGGTGTACCAAATTTATGTAGATGGCAAAGACCCCTCTGTGAATCTGTCTACAATTTGGCAAAACAGGTGCAACGAGTCAAAAATAAAACTAAAATATCTACTAGTAAAATAGTATTTTTACAAAAATTGTTTATACATGCGTTGCCCACTGAATGGAGCATTTGACAGGCAGTGAGGAGTCGGTATGTCCCCTCCCTTTGTTTAACCCCTAAAACCTGAACACGGCAGGAGACAATTGCAGTGCAGCCCCATTTAGTTGAATGTGCCTCATTTGGCGGGTGGTACTGTACGTCGAATGCAACCGGTGGGATAGTTTTCACTACATTGCTTTACATTGCGACCGTGGCATGAGTTTGCAACCTTTGCAGTTTAATGGGGAAATGGTGGGGGCAGTAATAAAGTGGCTCAGCTTGTAATTTTACAAGCTGCCCTGAGCGGCAAGTGTAAACCTAGCCTATATGTAGCTGTGTCCTAAAAACAGCTCTGTGGTGGTCTTGTAAATAGCCTGAACAGCTTTGTGAATCTGATTTCATCTGTCATTGATAATAAGAACAGATACTGAATAGAACAATGTGATTTTGGTTTGTCTATTGCAAGAATTTTTAAGTGATAGTGAATTCTGTGCACAGGTAACATGTAGCTGAATAACTCAAATTTTTGGAGTAAATGCAATTGCCCTAATTTTTTTTGTGTCTCAAAAAATAGTATGACCAGCAAAGGTCTTTCTTCTGCAATATCAGTTGCTGGTCTTAGCTGGATGTCACAATGCTCGGAATAAAGTAATACAATGGTCTGCTAATGAGTAGCTTTTATTTGGACACACAAGAAGAGAGCAGACTGCCACACAGTGTCAGGATCACCTTGGCCTAAAGCCTGTGTGATGCAATGTGTAACAGCAGCAGCTGGCTGTAACTTAAGGACGCGCAGAGGAAGCAGCAGGTGCAAGTTCTTACTGCCATGCCTTCTTGCCAGCCTTTAACCTTATACTCTGTGACTTTATTGGCAGTTCACAAAGGAAAAATAGTTTCCAGGAAGCAAAGCAAATCCAAAAACTTTAGCAAATAATTTGAACCTGTAAAACATTCAGTAGTTGCCTAATTTAAAGCAGAACTTTATCCATAACAACTTCATAAAAAGTAATGAACATACATAAAAAGATTATTAGATAGGCACCTGAACGACCACAACATACAGGGATATACCATGTAATACTGACATATAATCACACACATAGGTTGGACTTGATGGACTTGTGTCTTTTTTTCAACCTTACCTACTATGTAACTATGTAACCTTGGTCACAGGGGTGGCTGTGGACGTGGTAAACTTGGAGTTTGCAAGAGCGTTTGACACAGTTCCCCACACATAGCTAATGTGTAAGGTAAAGTCTGCAGGCTTGGAAAGATCAATTTGTAAATGGATAGAAAACTGGCTAAAAAAACTAATTGGTTAATGATTCCTACTCTGAATGGTCTAAGGTTATCAGTGATGTACCCCAAGTTTTAGTGTTTGGACCCTTACTTTTTAATATCTTTATAAATGATATAGGGTCTGGGATTAAAAGTACAATATCTGTCTTTGCAGATGACACCAGGCTATACAGTGGAATAAAACAAGAAATTGGTCGCACACTGGAACTCCAACTTATCTTGATGTCATCTTTATTGTCAACAGGGTCAGACAGATACAGGCAATGGTAGACGCGTTTCACAAGCGATAGCTTGCTTGTTGGGTTGTGAACAAGCAAGCTATCGCTTGTGAAACGCGTCTACCATTGCCTGTATCTGTCTGGCCCTGTTGACAATGAAGATGACATCAGGATAAGTTGGAGTTCCAGTGTGCGACCAATTTCTTGTTGTATTCGTCTTCCACGGTGGTGAGCCGAGGTCTGCACCTGTGATCTACCTTACACCTGATTCTGCCTGGAGCGGTGTGCTTCTTCTTGTTCTCTGCTATACAGTGGAATAGCATCCTTACAGGTTGTCTCCAATTTACATGCTGACCTCAATGCTCTGTCTAATTGGGCAACTAAGTGGCAAATTAGGTTTAATGTTGATAAATGTAAAGTTATGCACTTGGGGGCTAAGAATATGCATGCATCATACATACTAGGGGGAGTACAACTTGGGGGATCCGTAGTGGAGAAGCATCTGGGGGTTTTGGTAGATCATAAGCTCAATAAGAGCATGCAATGCCAAGCTGCGGTTTCCAAAGCGAGCAAAGTCCTTTCTTGTATTAAGAGAGATATGGACTCCAGAGAGCCAGATATCATTTTGCTCCTGTTCAAATCATTAGTAAGACCTCATCAGGAATATGCAGTTCAGTTTTGGGCACCAGTTCTCAAAGATAATATCGGGGAACTGGAGAAAGTGCAGAGAAGGGCAACCAAACTGATAAGAGGCATGGAGGAGCTTAGCTATGAGAAAAGATTGGAGGAACTGAATTTATTCTCTTTTGAGAAGATGAGATTAAGGGGGGATATGATCAACATGTACAAATATATAAGTAGTTCATATAGTGAACTTGGTGTTGAGTTATTCACGTTAAGTTCATCACAGAGGACAAGAGGACACTCTTTACGTCTAGAGGAAAAAAGATTTCATCTCAAAATATGAAAACGTTTGTTCACAGTAAGAGCTGTGAAAATGTGGAATAGACTCCCTCCAGAGGTGGTTCTGGCCAGCTCAGTATATTGCTTTAAAAAAAGGCCTGGATTCTTTCCTAAATGTACATAATATAACTGGGTACTAACATTTATAGGTAAAGTTGATCCAGGGAAAATCTGATTGCCTCTCGTGGATCAGGAAGGAATTTTCCCCCGTGCTGTAGCAAATTAGAGAATGCTTTTCTGGGGGGGTTTGCCTTTCTCTGGATTAACTGTGGGTGAAGGATTGTGTATATGGGATTGTATTTTTTTTAAAAAGGTGCAAAGTTAGAAGTGACAATGCAAAACAGGGTCAGAATGACAAGAGGCATGCATAAACTGCAAGGTAGAATATAACAGATTATGAAAGCAGAACAAACATGGACTGCCTGCTGCCTGTATGCGGGTTCTAAAAGTGGAAGGCCTCTCGCTTGGCTGCAAATTGCTTGCTCAGTTAGCTCTGCTTCAATAGCTTTATCATCTCTGAACTGTTGAGGGAGGAGCACAGGGAAACATATTTTTCCTGTGTGGGTCCAGGAACCCAGTAGAGTTGTAGAAAAATAAGTTAAAAAGACCTGTGCCTGCATCTGACCATGGTGGGTTAATGAACACTCCACTACAACATTCTACATTATATAGCCAAATGTTTGTGGACGTCTGATCATCACACTTACTCTATGGCAAAAAATATGTGCACCCCTTATAAATTATTGGGTTTCGATTTTTCCAGGGATGGGTACTGTGATGCATAGAAAATGTATGCATGTCCAACAGACTGTGACTGTGCCCCTGTGCACAAAGCCAGGTACATAAAGACATGGTCAACCCTACTAAACACCCTTTGGGGGAATTAGGATGCCAATTGTGAGACTGTACTTCTAAACCAGCATCACTACCTGCCCTCACAAATTCTTTTATGACTGAATGGCCAGATATCCCCCCCCCCACACACACACACACACACACACACACTTCTGAATCCCGTGGAAAGCCTTTCCAAAAGAGTGGAAGATGTTATAGCCAAAAAGAGATGCCAATTCCATATGCAAGTCCACATGTTTTTGGAATAGGAAAGTCCAAAAATCATATGAATGTGATACCAACTTTGACCATAGGGGTAGACTTCGTAAAACTGGTGCACTCAGAATCTGGTGCAGCTGTGCATGGTAGCCAATCAACTTCTAAAGTCAGCTTGTTCAACTAAGTTTTGGCAATAAAACCTGGAAGTTCATTGGTTTCTATGCAGAGTTGCACCAGATTTTGCACTTTCCAGTTTTAGTAATCCCAATAGAGTTTTCCTTTTGATTGGTAATTCATGAGGGCCCAGTGCCTTGATGTCATTTGCAGTCTGCTGGTTATCTTTTTCTTAGTAAACATTTATTTTCAGGGGCTGGCCCAGATTAGTTATCCAGAAAAATAGAGAAATAGAGTCAGTGCAATTCACTTTATAAAGACACACTTGGCTCACTATTCTTACTGACAACAATTGAATTGTTCATATAGAGTTTCCTAAGAAACAATGGTATGTGCTACTCCTTTGTAATATTGTTGTTTTTTTTTTGGACTTATACCTAAAACTATAGTAGTGATTGCTATAGTAAATTCTATAATAAGGATGATAATTACTGTAATGCCACTATCTGCACCATGACTCTTGTTTTGATTATTGGTTTGAGAAAATGGATTGGCTGATGTCAGTTTGGTGAACTATAATCCAGAAAAAAGGTCTGGATAGAAATACTGAATTTAACATTTGTGTAACAAAATAAGTCTTATTGTGGATGCCACAACAGTGACAGAATAAAAGAAAATATAAAAATGTAAGACATACAGTACATTGTAAAATAAGATTTGGGAGTACAGGTTATGGAAATGTATATATATAGCTCACTCTTTATAGAGTAAAGAAGAGAATTTAAATAAAAAATGTTCACTTCAGTTGCCTAGAAGAGCAGTAAATTACTAATGCTTACAATACATTTCCTAACACAGTACATTCAGTAGCAAGATGTTGTTGAAAAATGGGACTAAAGGGATTAATAAAGCTAATGTAATACAGCACTATGTTATTTCAGTCAGTATCCTCTTATTTTTTGCCTGTCATACTACTAGTGTTTCACTATTAACCATGTAGTTGTAAGTCCCTATACATGTTTTCATATTCCACTGTAAAGTGTCTTTGTGGTGTTTATGTGTTGGTTTGTTTTGGTGCGATGTTATGTTGTATCCCCAGGGTTTGCCAGGCTATCCCACAATGGCCGCTCTCCATAGTAATCAGATCCTCACCGTCAAGGTTTGTGGTGGATAATGTGTCTGTTGCAAGTCAGGGATCCAGCAACATGACTAGTGATGGTCAACAGCATGGGCTTCCTAGTAAGCCAGAAGATTTCCACCATAATAAATAATAAATAAAACACTTGCATTAAATTTCTCTTGCATTTTGTAGGAAAAACTTTTATATAAAAACAATCTGGTTTCCCATGCTGTGTCACTTCATGCTGACTGGAATCTGACTGCCTTTATAAAGTACTGCTGGCGCTTTGTCCTGGGAACCTGTGCCAAAATTAATGCTGAGAAATTTTGACTATATGTTAAATTGCCTACAGAGCTCTTGGTAAAGTTAAATAGACACTCCACACTGCTATGAAAATGACATAGTTTGTTTTTATAACATATTTTAACTTTCATAAATCAGACACTTATTAAAAGTATCCATCATCAAAGCACAGGGTCCTTATGGAACTCCCCAGTTCCAGGTGGCCAGTCTGTACTCTACTATTATTTTGCATCTAATGCTTTTGTCTCTATTTCTTTCTACGGGCCTTCTGATGTCTGTCCTTCAACTTTCTCATCTCTGAACTTCAACCTTTGACCTCACCTCGCTGATCAGATGGTGTTTCCTAAGATCAATCATGGCTTTCTTTCTGCTGATCAGCAGCTCATTAAACGCCGACTCATTAAGGTAGAGCTAAATGGATTTAGGAGTGTGTATTTTTATTTTTATTACAGTGTTGTCCTTATAGGGTGAGTTTTTATAGTTCTTTTCTCCTAATTTTTTTTCCAAAGATTCCATATATCTAAAACTAACATACTGGATACTTGGACTTTTCCCTTGTCAATTAAATGTGGAGTTTAACAGAACATAATTTGTGCGTTAAGTGCAATAATTATATAGAATGGAAATTTCCCCAGGGTTTTTTTTAGCATCCAAAGTAGTACTTGAGTAGTGGTCAATTTTGAATAAAAATTATTTTTATTATATCAAAAAGTACTTTGTAAATACATGAAAGTTGTAAAAGGCAATCCTGGCTTCGACATTAAAAATACAACCCATCAATATGGAAAGAAACAACACATATTACATGAAACCCATTGTATTAGCGTGGTATTTCACATGGTATCAATACGCATTTCGACCCATCTAATTATTGGTCTTCTTTAAAGGGATTGTCTATGTGAAAAAGAGAAATACACATTATATTTTAAGTGAGCCATAGTGCAATAATTATTAGCATCCAATCACTATTCATTTTATTTTTGTTTGGCTTTGATAAAATGAATTCTGACTGACTGCTATTAACTACTGCAATTAACACATACTATATAGCGCCCTGTATTTTTTATTAAGTACGCTTGAAAATGATAGGCTTTAGTTAAAGAAAACCAAGCTATCACTACGATCCACAAAGTTTTACCTTGTTTGGATTAGTGAAACATTAGTTGGATAACTTAAATCAGCCGCTTTGCAGTTAACTAATTTCCCTCTATTCTGCAACATTCTTTGCTTATCCTATTATATTCCTGCGCAATGCATGCTATATGCTATACTGTGCATTTCCAGGCAATGGAAACTGATTATTACATGCCAGTCATTACAGAACCACAAGAATAGGCATTTAAAGCCAAATGTATACTTTGACTCCAGTAAAATCTTTAAGTAGACAAAGCCAAAGGCAGGATTTTACAGACATACAGGTTTTCAGTAATAATAGGATTTTTTTCTTCATACTTACCTGTAAAATCAATTTCTTTGAGTACGTCATGGGACACAGGGCAGCAATAAACATTATTACCTGGGTTATGCGCTACAGTTTTGTAGCAAGCAATGAACTCCCAAAAAGAGAGGGGTACGTGACGTACTCAAAAATCTAATTTTATTTCTCGTATATCATGGGACACAGAGCAGCAATATACATTACTACCTGGGACGTCCCAGAGCAATAGCCTTGAGGGGAGGAAGACACACTGTATGAAAACACCATAAGATTTATACAGCAGCCCGGAAGACACTACAGCCAAAAACCGAGTCCTCTGCTGCCTAAACATCCAACTGATAAAATCTTGTGAATGTATGTACCGAAGACCAAGTTAGCGGCCTTGCAGATCTGCGCCACTGACGCCTAATGGGGAAAAGCCCAGGAGGTTTCAACACCCATGATAGAATGAGCTCTAACCCAAAAGCTTTACCTTTCAGGCCATAGGCCTGAGTGATTAACTGGCAAATCCAAAGTAAAATGGAAGCCTGATGCCGTGTACACATGATCAGTTTTACCGATGAAAACAGTCCGATGGACTTTTCTAATCGGACAAACCGATCGTGTATGGGCCCCATCGGTCTTTTTTCCATCGGTGAGAAAAAATAGAACATGTTTTAAATTTATCCGATGGGAAAAAAACGATAGCAAATTCCGATCGTTTGTGTGGAACTCCATCGGACAAAAAACCCACGCATGCTCAGAGTCAAGTCGACGCATGCTCAGAAGCATTGAACTTCATTTTTCTCGGCTTGTCTGAGTGTTTTACGTCACGGCGTTTGGGACGGTCGGATTTTTGACTGATGGTGTGTAGGCAAGACTGACGGAAGTCAGCTTCATCGGATTTCCGATGAAAAAATACATCAGTTTAGAATCCATAGGAAATCGAATCGCGTGTACAGGGCTTTAGAAGCCGCTTGACCCTTCTTGGGGTCTTCCGGCAAAACCAAAAACACATCATAACTTCTGATGCTTGCAGACCTTTCCAGGTAGACTCTGACCGCCCACACCACATCCAAAAGGTGCAACTGCTTCTCTTCTGGCGAGCCAGGCTGAGAGAAAAAATAAGTAATTGCAAAACGAAAAGCCAACTTCCGTGTCAAAAGAACTAACGGAACTTCGTTGATTGGTTCAAAAGACTGCTCCTGTAGCACCGACAAAACCAAATTCAAATCCCAAGGGCAAGAGGTGATTTAACAGGAGGCAATAAGTGAGTCACTCCCTGAAGAAAAGTCTGGACCAGGGAATGTGAAGCCAAAGGCTTCCGGAAGTACACCGATAAAGCTGAAACCTGCCCTTTAATTGTTGTCAAGACTAATCTTTTATCTAAGTCCGACTGAAGAAAAGAGAGAATTCGCTCTACCAAATATCTGCGAGGATGCCAACTTTTGGCCTCACACCACTCAATGTAAGCCTTCCAAACCCTGTGATAAATCTTCCTGGTGACCACCTTTCTGGCATTCACCAATGTAGTTACCACTAGTCCTGAGATACCATGATCTCCTAGCACCCTGGCTTCCATAGCCACGCCGTCAAATTCAGCGAGCATAAATTTGGGAGGAATATAGGCCCCTGTGACAGTAGATCGAGGCTGAGCGGAAGCGTCCAAGGGTTGCCTACTGCTAATCTCACTACCTCCGTGTACCAGGCCGGAGCTACCAGGATGACTGATGTCATCTCCTCTTGGATCCTGGGCAAAAGATGTGGCAGAAGAGGAATCGGGGGGAATGCATAAATCAAAGAGAACTGAGTCCAGGGAACGACCAGAGCATCTATCCCAATCACAAGTGAATCTCTTGCTCTGGCATCCGGTGTACCCCACCGCTGGCAAATATGTATAAACACCTGTGGGTGCAGAGACCATTCTCCTGGATGTATCTGTTGGCGGCTGAGATAGTCCGCCTTCCAGTTCTCTACCCCGGGAATGTGGACGGCAGACAACACTGGCACATGCCTTTCTGGTCAGGATAACACATGACTGACCTCCATGTGGGTCAGATGACTCTTGGTGCAACCCTGATGATTGACATAGGCCACAGCTGTAGCATTGTCTGTTTGCACCCTTACCTGGTGACCTGGTAACTTTAACATCCAATAATGCCCGCAGCTCTAGCACATTGAAGGAACAGAGATTGCCCATCAGAGTCCTTTTCCCCTGGACTGTGGAACTTTCAATGACTGTGCCCCAGCTGGAAAGACTGGCATCTGTGGGCACTGCCTCCCACGACTTTCACGACAGTGGAAGAAAAGACCTTCCCTGTACCAGGCGAGACTTTCTCGAGCCTGGGAGTTATGATCGTGCAGGAATCCAAAGCCTGCATCTTCCTGCTCCATGCAGACAGAATGTTCTGCTGCAATGCTCTGGAATGGAACTGGGCATACAGAATTGCCTCGAATGAGGAAACCATCCTTCCCAGAAGACTCATATTGAGTCGGACAGACGGGCGTCTCTTTCGGCTTACCTGCCAAACCTGATCCTTTAGGGCCTCGACTCTTCTTGGAGGCAAGAACACTCTTGCCTGGATTGTGTCCATAACAAGGCCTAAGTATTCCAGACTTTGAACCGGTTTTAGGGCCGATAGCTCAGAATTTATGATCCATCCTAGATGTTCCAGGAATTGGACCGTAAAGGTCACGTTTCTTATCAAAACCTGCAGCGATTGATCCCTGAGTAGGAGATTGTCTAAGTAGCCTGCAATCAAGATCCCTTGAGATCTTAGAAGACCCAGTATGGGTGCTAGGATCTTTGTGAAGACCCAGGGTGTGGTTTCGAGCCCAAAGGGCAGAGCCACAAACTGAAAATGTTGTTCCTCTTTGACAAAGTGCAAAAGCCTTTGATAAGGTCGAAAAATTGGCACGTGCAGATATGCATCCCTGATATCTATGGAAGCCAGAAAATCTCCTTCTTGGAGAGAGGTCACGACAGAGCGGAATGATTCCATCCGAAAGGGCCGCACTGAGAGATAATGGTTCTGTGCTCTTAGATCCAGAATTGGTCTTATGTCGCCATTTGGCTTTGGAATCGTAAACAGATTTGAATAAAACCCTGTTCCCTTTTCGGGAACTGGGACCTCCATGATCACCCCCTCCCACCTTAAATGGTCTAGTGCTTGGAGTAATAAGCCCTTTCTTGAAAGGTCCATGGGAACGCTGGACCTCACAAATCTTTGAGGAGGGTAAGAGTGTAATTCCAGCCTGTACTCCTGAGACACTGTGGAGATGATCCACCTGTCCTGAATTAGCATTCCCTACAATCCCGCAAACAGCAGCAACCTTCTCCCCACACACAGGAGTGGGGGCATCCCTTCCCAAGGAAGGTTTAGTGCCAGTATTAGCGGACTTTTGGACCCACTGCCTCTTTTGGCCCTGGCCCTGCTGTTTACCTTTGGCAGCAGATCCCTGGTGCCTTCGGAACTGCCTAGGGCCTGAAAAACCTGAGGAATTAGCGCGTGGCACCTTAAAAGAGAGCTACCTTTTTCACAGTAAGGAGGGAACTCTTTCCTCCAGATATCTTTTGGATGTACTTGTAAAGATCAACCCCAAACAAACGTTCTCCATAAAAAGGAAAACCAGCTAGCATCCTTTTACAAGGTAGCTATGCTGACCAGCTTTTTAGCCATAAAATTCTGTGCATGTGCACAGACAAAAGAGCCATGCGGGAGATCTGCTGCGTGGAGTCTTTAAGGGCATCTATAGCAAAGCAAAGAGCCTGAGGCAGATCTGCTCTATCCTGAACAGAATCCTCTGGTCTATTGGGCCGTCTAGCCTGATCCTTCAAGGCTTGACAGACCCCAATTGCTGCTACTGTGGGCTGAATAGCAGAACCTGCCAAGACGAAGGATCCCTTTAACAAGGCTTCCAGCTTCTTATCCGCAGATAAGACCTGAGACCTGTGCATTATTAAGCTGTATGGACCATCTGTATAAGAGGATGGATGAAAAGCTTTTGTGATTGAGAGGCTGATATAATATGAGCCTCTTCAGGCTCTGAATCACTTGAGGGAGATTCCTCTGTTTGGATATCAATTGCCTGACCATCCATTACCTCTTCTACCTTGTCAACCTAGTCTTTCTCCAATTTAGGAGGAATAAGGGAGGGGGACCTGTCACACTTCATGCCACTTTGTGTGACAGAAGCGATCACTCCTGCAATCTTGCCCTCTAAACCAGCCAAAGCTGATGCCAGGTCCTCTTTAGTAATAAACTCTGAGGTAGCAGTACTGGTAGTAGCCACAATGCCGGATAGACACAGCGACTCAGCTTGCACAGAGACTATTGCAGTAAAGTTCAGTTTAGCCTCTACAGGGGCCACTGATGGAACACATGCGCCCTTTGCTGCAGTGCTCCCCCAGAACGCTTCTTGAAAGATATGGCTTGCTGAAGCAGTGGTAACTGGCTTTGCAGTACAATACACAAGTTCCTCAGTACCACAATTCCCCCTTGGAAGAATCTTATACAATGAATTGTTCTTCCAGCTACTGCAACATAATTAGGCTGTGTCTGTGAACACCCATAGGACTCACGTGTCACCCGGGACAGACTGCTCTGTGTCCCCTCCGCCGGCCAGCAACTAACCGCTGGCCAGCAGCTAGCCATCAGCGCCATGTGCAGGTGCCCAGGCTCGCTCCCGTGGAGGAGAACACACAGAGCAGCATACCTATGCCCTCTAATGGGCAAAAAAAGCATTGCAAGCAAAACGTTTTTTGATTTGTTTTTTCAAAACATGTCAGCCTAAACATACATTGTTGCAGGGGAATATAAAATAATTGGACCCTGGTTTTTCACAGGGCCACTTACCACTCCCGCCATAGGACAGTGGCCTAAGCCAGAGGCCCAGCCTTCACCCATCGCGGCTGGTTTTGTCACACGGATCTTTAAGGACTGGGTACCCTTTTAGCATGAGGGTCCACTCCCTTGGACCTGTACAACACCCTGCAGGAATGCCTTAGCACTGTGGTGTTCATGATTCCACTGCGCAGGGTCCAGCACCCGTAGGTTGCATTACAGGCAAAACCTCGTTGTTGATCCTTTAATCCTCCTTACGAGGCTTGGGTACCATTTATCTTAACATAGTAGCTTTTTGAAATGGATCCGATTTAGAAATGCTGTCCCTTGATTCTTAAGAACCTGCGCGGGATTACAGCATGGAAGCTCACAAAGAGCTCAAAAAATTACCATCCACATTTTTTAGACACTGGTGAAAAAATTGGCGTACTTCCTGTATGTGAGAGGTTATATAGGGGTTCACTTCCTGTTTTTGGTTGTTCTACCAGTGTCCATTCACCTATAGGTGGCGCATAACCCAGGTAGTAATGTATATGGCTGCTCTGTGTCCTGTGATGTATGAGAAAGGAAAATACATTTATGGCTTGGTATTTACATGCCAATTCTTGTGTTATTGTAATTCATTTTTGTTTATTAATGTCTTGTAATATATCATAGTCACAAAAATGTTCATCTATTTCCAACTTATTATTTTACTTTCTTAAATATTTAAAATGTGATAGATATGGTTTTATATATATTATACATTTGTATCTGAAACAAATACACAAATTGATATATTGCTCTACATTAAACTGTATATCCTGTTTAAAAAAAAAAAAATTCTAGACTTTAGGTCTAGTTATGCAGCCCCAAAAATATATATTATGTTGCACAGAAATGTTCCTTCTGTATTCTATTTTTGTTATATTGTGACTGACTATTTGCTTTTATTAAGGGTGACCAAGGACAGGCCGGGCCACCAGGCCCACCTGGTCCTCCTGGACCACCAGGACCTAGAGGTCCTCCAGGGGACACCGGTAAGGATGGACCAAGAGGATTATCTGGAGTTCCAGTAAGTTTTTACTGTGTCAGGTATAAGTATGTTTAAACCTGAACTCTGGGCACCTCAGTGTATGTGTATTAATGTAGCTGCTTGTAGAAGTTAAGTAAATCTGTCCTCCCTTTCTGGAACTGGAACTATTCTGGGCCCTTGAAATCAGTCATAAAAGTAGGCCTTGAAACTCCCTGCAGCAAAGAACTTCCACTAATGGAGACTGGTCACAACAGCAGGCTGCTTGTGCATTGGATGATTTATCCCCTCCTAAATCTCTAGCAGTTCTGTGCAGGAAACACTATATTCACTATGTCAGCATTGTGTGCAGTAGGAGACCTCTGCTGGTGATATGGGCAGGCTGTTCCCTACCTTTAAATGCCTTACTTTACCCCATCCACTGATGTGCATCCTATAACTTCTAGTTGCTTGGACGCTCAGACACTACTAGTAGTGTTTAACAAAATAACAACAAAAACCTTGTGCGCTACCAACACTGCTGCTGCTACCACCTACTATATGTTCCCGCATCTACTTGTATATAAAATATTAATAACTGGGTGTAGTGCTGCAATAACGGGGTGTAATGCTGCTGTGTAATAAAGTGCTTATTACAAAAACCTCACATGTGAAATAATTAAATATACTATAAACCAACTAAAAACATCCTTGAATAATAATAATAATGACAATACTCCCAAGACGATAAACCAATGGTAAAACAATCACATAAAGTAAAATGTAGTAAATTGTAACACCTTCAGTGTTATCAAGCCAAATATTAAATATTGAAATATGAGCACTAACACAAGTCCCAAGTGCTCACTCGTGTAGGCCTCTTCGCCCTTATATTAACAATGCCCAAATATCCATAAATCACCAGTGTTCCGCCTCAGTGTGCCATATGTACTCACCTTTGGTATTGGCCCCATATAATTTACATCATATAGGTCACATGAGCTTGTTATCTCTCACTGTGGATCATAAATGGAGTCACCCTCCCTTCCTCCCAGAGAAAGATCCTTCAGTGGGGGAAATGGCATGCAGGTCACTTTAAGAGATCAAGCTCACATCTCCATAGTTAACATTCCCAGAGAAAAAATAAATATTGCCAATAGTGCAATATTTTTTTTCAAGAAATACACTCTTTTATCCAAACATTGTGCACTCACATAAAAAAACTCTTATTCAGCATAGTACAAACACTCAGTATTCATCAGGGAACTTGCAATACACAGTACCTCTCACTAACTTCTGGTTTCGTTCCATAGCAGATTGATGTCCCCCAGCTCCACCCCACACATTGCGTCATAGATTACATGACATAATCAGGGATCTGAAGACACAAGGTCAATGGACACACAGGGGTTGATTTACTAATGACAAATTGACTGTGCACTTTGCAAAGTGCAGTTGCACTCTGCAAGTGCAGTTGCTCCAGATCTCAGTAAATGAGGTAAAGCATCGCTTTGCAAAGAATAGCCAATCACGTGCAAGGAAAATGAAAAAATACTGCATTTTTGCTTGTACATAATTGGATGATGAGTCAGCAAAACACTCCCTCATTTACTAAGCTCTGGAGCCATTGCAATTGCAGAGTGTACAGTCTATTTGCCTTTAGTAAATCAACCCCACAGTGTGCAGCTCAGAAGCGACCCCCCCCCCCACTAGCGCCATTATAGCAGCATTTGCTTGGCACTCCTTGTCAAAATACAATAGCTCAATGGGAGTGATTCCCCCATCCACCTCAAGTGTTCGAATGGGGGGATCAGGTAATTTTTTTTCTTTCTACCCACTGGTTAAATAAAAAATTTAAGCATGCATGGGCTGCCTAAGGACAGACGGAGCTCAGATATAATTTAGAACTGATAATGAGATCTGCAAGCACAGGTCAAATATGGCAAACACAGCTCCCAGCATGCTCATAAACGAAGAGAACTAAGTAGGATTTTCAGTCCTGTAGTTATCAGAAAAAAGTAAGGACGCAATTTGAAATATTAATAAGAACTTGTAACACATATAAAGGAGGTATTATCCCAATTTGGCTGCAAAAAAAGAAATTCACTTTAGGCAGTTGGAATAAAAAAGAATTTGAACTAGCCTGAATGGTCAATTAGTTCCCCCACTATACTAAGAAACGTTTAAATGCTGTGGATATTTTTAGATTTTTTTTATTTATTCTTGCTAATATAAGAAAGACGGGTCACCATGTTGATGTGATTGTCTATTTGACAGCTATCAGGGTAGCTTTTATTAACCCCTGAATGTTGGTCATTCATTAGCTAACCAAAATAATGCAATACTGATGGTTGGTGATTATGGAACAAGTCCACTATATAGCTGTTGACTTATATTTTATTTCACATGTCTAAATATAATATGCAGTTTTTGTGTCCATTTCTGAACATAGGTTGGCTGTAATTGTGGTATATATCTTCAATTTAAAATGGGTAGAAAGTTTTTAATATTTCTGTTTTTTTGTTGTGCTCTTACAGCCGCTATACTTTGGCAAAAAGAAAGCAATATATACCATATATTTACAAAATTATATTTTTGTGATATAGTAATGTAATGTTTAGTAATATCCTTTTATGTATGTATTGGTAGCCTGCTTTTTAATCCCAGAAATGAAATCTGAAAGAAAACATGACATATATATGTTATTTAAGTAAAACATATCAAACATTTCCAGCTTTTAAACATATCAGCAGACAACAGGTACAACAGGTACAAAAGAAATTAGCTTAAGCTTAAGCTCAATAAATGATAAAGAAGCCTATACAATCCTTGACTTAGGTCCAGTGGCTCTGAATAATGCCACTATTGCTACTTGTTTATACTATAAAACATTTAACGCCTGAATCTTGCTGTAATGTCATGTTCACCAATAAAAGATTGAGCATCACTTTTCTAAGATTGGTGGGCATTTTATTGTTTCTAAAATCATTGATGTTGTTACTGGTCACTGTACAGAGTGAATAGACTAAGATCACATGTGTGAGTAGGAAAAAAAATATTGAACAAAAATTGGGCAAGCCACTGTTGGCTTATCTTTATACATACAGGCACAGAAATGCTCCAGTATGACTGATCAAGGGTCTGATTGCTCTGTCTATAGACAGTCTGCTTGCCAGGTTGGCACCTTTTAATATTTTAAGAAAGAGTCCCTCCTTGAATATGTTTTACATGTGTGGCTTTCGGTCATCCAAATCTAGCATTGATTGTACATTGCAGGCAATAAAACATGATATTACATTGATTAATAACTGATACGTTAATATCTCTTTAGGGAGAGCCGGGACAACCAGGTGAAACAGGCTTAGTCGTAAGTATTGTGAACTATTTGATAGTAAAACAAATGACTTGAAACAGTAATATATTGATATTTATATATATACGAACTGATTTTCTGTAAAGCTGATCCTATTCCAATACTTTTGACCATTTACTTAAATCCAGTGGCAGCGTTTATAAACCAGTGGATCATAGATTAAATTTGCTCAATTGAAAATACATGAGACTGACCTTCAATTACATGGTCAATACTTATATAACTACTGTCAACAACAACAGATTCCCAGAGGTTTTGAATCTACAATATCCCAACAATTGGCTCCATTAACTTAACAGTTTTCATTTGATGCTCTTAACTATTGAGTTCTTGGGTACACAACTAACATCAGTCTGTGCAAAAATCATAAAGGAGAATCTTACCCATCTTCCGATCCTCTCTACTGTACTGGAGCCTGACTGGTTCAAATAATTAGAAGATAATGTCAATAACTATCGACAAACCATTATTAACTTTAAAAAAGTTAATAATGCTCATTGTTCTGAAATTACATGTCTTGCTCAACTGAAACTGGGCTGCTGTCAGTGCCCCAGTTGTACTACATAATGCTACCTCATATCAGGATCATTTTACTGTATACATGAACGCCTTTGCAACCATAAATTGGCCATTTACAAGGACACTGCCTCTGGTACCTCTGACCAACCTGTTGCACAACATTCTGAACAGTTTAAACACATACTCCCAAGTCTTCACTGTATACCAATTGGTCATATCTACCTTCCACTGGTCATTTGTGCAAAAAAGAGGACCACCTGATTCACTTTTTACTACCTCTAACTTCCAAAGGACTAAATGAACAAATAAACCCTACATACCTGCATATGCACAGGTAGGTGGGAAATTCTTAAAGGGAGGAGAATAGGATTGCAGACTTACCATTTATTTATTTGTTAATTTTTTATATTTTTTATTTCACGCATTCTTTTCCATTCAGTTGGATTGTGACCTCTTCTTTTGGTAGATGAGGCTACTGCTACTTTGTTTAGTTTCATTTAGCTGGTCTGCGGAAGGAAGCATGAAGTGCTCCAAAATCTCCTGGTAGATGGCTGCGTTGACCCTGGACTTAACAGTGGACCAACACCAGCAGATGATATGGCTCCCCAAATCAACACAGACTGTGGAAACTTCACACTGGACTTCAAGCATCTTGCAGTGTGTGCCTCTCCATTCTTCCTCAATACTCTGGGTCTTTGGTTTCCAAATGAGATGCAAAATTTGCTCTCATCAGAAAAGAGGAATTTGGACCACTGAGCAACAGACCAGGTCTGTTTTTCTTTAGCCCAGTTAAGACGCTTCTGACGTTGTTTGTTGTTCAGGAGTGGCTTGACAAGAGGAATACGACATTTGAAGCCCATATCCAGGATCCGTCTGTGTGTGGTGGCTCTTGATTAGGGATGAGCTTTGTGTTCGCGTCGAACACACGTTCGAATGGAACATCGGCCATTCGATCGTTCGACGAAGAATGAACGTTATGGTCCGTTCGCGCTAAATTTGTGTTGCGCGACGCGGCCCATAATTCATTGCGGCATCGCAGTGCATTGCTGGCTGATGATTGGCCAAGCATGCACTATGACCCGCATGCTTGGCCAATCACAGCGTGGAAAAAACAGAGAGCCGTAATTGGCCAAAGCCAGGGTGGCTTTGGCCAATTATGGCTCAGGGAGTTTAGTACACGCCCCACACTATATAAGGCCGCCTGGAAGTCGGCCTTGTGTAGTGTGTTGGCGTTTGTGAAAGAGGCAGTTTCAGAGAGATAGACAGTGTCATTTATATTGAATTAGATAGAGCAGGCAGGCGTGTCAGTTAGCTGCTGTTACAGTGTGTAGAGGATATATATGTATCCTAGGTGTTGTATATATATTTATACACTGTATTGAGTTTAGCTAGATCCGTTCCTGTTAGTCTCTAAACTGTGACAGGCAGGCAGGTGATTGTGCTAGCTGCAGACAGTCAGTGTTTCACTTAGGGCTCTTTCACACGGACGGACCGTTCAGGTCTGCCTGTCAGTTTTTTAGGCAGACATGAACGGGTGCTCTATGTACCCCTATGGAGACACGGATGTCAGTGGTGACATGTCCGCTGACATCCGACCCGCTCTGATCCGCCAAAGTGTGACGGAGGAAAACCCTACTTTTCCATCCGTCTGCGGATCGGATGACAATGGACTCTACGGTCTGTCGTCATCCGATCCCCCATAGGGGAGAGCGGCGCTCTGACAGGTCGGTCCCTGCACAGTGTGCGGAGACAGACCTGTCATCTGCCTGCTCAGCGGGGATTGACGGAGCGATCCCCGCTGAGCAAAGCGGAGCCCGCACACGGACACGGATCGTGTGAAAGGGGCCTTAGTGTACTACTGTGTGCTTTGCATAGCATTCACCTAAAGCTCACCTGGATACAGTTATTCTCTATACTGTGACAGGCAGGCCGGTGATTGTGCTAGCTGCAGACAGTCAGTGTTTCACTTAGTGTACTACTGTGTGCTTTGCATAGCATTCACATAAAGCCTAAATTTTTGATGCATTACTTTGCAACAGGGCTCATTGCTGCGCTCTAAGTACAGTATCTGTGAGGGGTTGCAGTGTTGTGGCACCTGCACCAGTGCCTAAGGCCCAATTTTTCAGCCCCTGTTCAACAGGGGCATGCAATTACAATTCATGATCTAATAATTCACAGCAGGGCCCATTCCTGCACCCACCAAGAGTAACTGTGAGGGCTTACAGTGCTGTGACACCAGTACCACCACCAAAGGCCCAATTTTTCCTACCACTGTTCAACAATGGCATGTAAATACAATTCCTGATATAATAGTTGACAGCAGGGCGTTCCAGCACCCACCAAGAGTAACTGTGAGGACTTACAGTGTTGTGGCAACACCAACACCTAAGGGGCAAATTTCTACAGAGTATATATGGCAGGCCCCTACTTTCAAACATCCAACTTACAAACGACTCCTACTTGCAAACGGAAGGAGACAACAGGAAGTGAGAGGAAATCTACCCCTAGGAAGGGAAATTCTCTTCTGTAAGAGTTAATATGTGAAAAAGGTGTCTCCTCTCCACTGATGCTTTATCACCAATCCTTGTTTTAATAAAAAACACAAATTTTCCAAAAACATTTGTCATTGGGATGGAAAGTGAGGTGAAATGTTCTGAACAGGTGCACAGACAGGGGGGGGGGGGGCTGATGGGGCAGCCATGCCATTTTTCTCAATGATTTTCATCCATATTGCCGGTACCAGACATTACATTAAAGTCGCAAGCAGTTTTAAATGGCTTTTTTTCCTTTAGAAATGTCATTTTGTGCAGGGACAGTTCTAAACATGGGAAACATGTGCCACTTCACAGGCATACTTTAGACACCCCCCAGGTACCATATTTAAAGGAATATTTCACTTTTTTTTTTCACTTTATGCATCATTAAAATCACTGCTCCCGAAAAAACAACCGTTTTAAAAGATTATTTTTACATTGATACATGTCCCCTCGAGCAGGACCCGGGTCCCCAAACCCTTTTTAGGACAATAACATGCATATTAGGCGTTATAATTAGCAGTTTAGATTTCGAACGTTCGCGTCCATTGTATTTAATAGGGTTCTAACGTTCGTGCGAACGTTCGGTCCGTTCGAAGGTTATGGTGCGAACCGAACGGGGGTGTGTTTGGCTCATCCCTACTCTTGATGCACTGACTCCAGCCTCAGTCCACTCATGTGAAAGTCCCCAACACTTTTGAATGGCCTTTTCCTGTCAATCCTCTCCAGGCTGCGGTCATCCCTGCTGCTTGTGCACCTTTTTCTTCCACACTTTTCCCTTCCACATAACTTTATATTAAGGTGCTTTGATACAGCACTTTGGGAACATCCAACTTCTTTTGCAATTACCTTTTGAGGCTTTCCCTCCTTATGGAGGGTGTCAATGATGGTTTTCTGCACAACTGTCAGGTCAGCAGTCTTTCCAATGATTGTGATTGTGATCTACTGAACCAGACTGAGAGACCATTAAAAAGGCTCAGGAACCCTTTGCAGGTGTTATGGCTTAATTAGCTGATTCAAGTGGGACACTTTGAGCCAAGAATATTGCACCTTTTCACAATATTCAAATTTTCTGAGATTGTGGGTTTGGGGTTTTCATGAGCTGCAAGCCATAATCATCACAATTATGACAAATCACGGCTTGAACTATTTTGCTTTGCATGTAATGAGTCTAGCTCATATATTATTTTCACCTCTTAGGTTGCATTAGTGAAATAAATGAACTTTTGCACGATATTCAAATTTTTCGAGTTTCACCTGTATATATACACTGCTCAAAAAAATTAAAGGAACACTTTTGAATCAGAACTCCTGGGAACTCCTGGGATATTGATCTGGTCAGTTAAGTAGCAAAAGGGGTTGTTAATCAGTTTCAGCTGCTTTGCTGTTAATTGAAATTAACAACAGGTGCACTAGATGGGCAACAATGAGACGACCTCCAAAACAGGAATGTTTTTTCAGGTGGAGGTGTCTAACATTTTTTTTCCCTACTCATCTTTTCTGAGTGTTTTTCACTAGTTTTGCATTTGGCTAGGGTCAGTGTCACTACTGGTATCACGAGGCGATACATGGACCCTATAAAGGTTGCACAGGCAGTCCAACTCCTCCAGGATGGCACATCAATATGTGTCATTGCCAGAAGGTTTTCCGTGTCTCCCAGCACAGTCTCAAGAGCATGGAGGAGATTCCAGGAGACAGGCAGTTACTCTAGGAGAGCTGGACAGAGCCGTAGAAGGTCCTTAACCCATCAACAGGACCGGTATCTGCTCCTTTGTGCAAGGAGGAACAGGATGAGCACTGCCAGAGCCCTACAAAATTACCTCCAGCAGGCCACTGGTGTGAATGTCTCTGACCAAACAATCAGAAACAGACTTCATGGGGGTGGCCTGAGGGCCCGACGTCCTCTAGTGTGCTCTGTGCTCACTGCGGAGCTCGATTGGCATTTTCCATTGAACACCAGAATTGGCAGGTCCGCCACTGGTGCCCCATGCTTTTCACAGATGAAAGCAGGTTCACCCTGAGCATATGTGACAGACGTGAAAGGGTCTGGAGAAGCCGCGGAGAACTTTATGCTGCCTGTAACATCGTTCAGCATGACCGGTTTGGTGGTGGGTCAGTGATGGTCTGGGGAGGCATATCCATGGAAGGATGCACAGACCTCTACAGGCTACACAATGGCACCCTGACTGCCATTAGGTATCGGGATGAAATCCTTGGACCCATTGTCAGACCCTACGCTGGTGCAGTGGGTCCTGGGTTCCTCCTGGTGCACGACAATGCCCGGCCTCATGTGGCGAGAGCATGCAGCCAGTTCCTGGAGCATGAAGAAATTTATACCATTAAATGGCCCCCACGCTCACCTGACCTAAATCCAAAAGAACACCTCTGGGACATTATGTTTCGGTCCATCCGGTGCCACCAGATTGCACCTCAGTCTGATGCTCTGGTCCAGATCTGGGTAGAATTACCCCAGAACACCATCCATCGTCTCATTAGGAGCATGCCCTGATGTTGTCAGGCATGCTTACAAGCACTTGGGGGCCATACAAACTAGTGAGGACCATTTTGAGTTGTTGCAATGAAATTTCAGCAAAATGGACTAGCTTGCTGCATAATTTTTTCACTTTGATTTTCGGGGTGTCTTTGAATTCAGCCCTCTGTAGGTGGATCATTTTAATTCCCATCAAATGATGTGCCATCCTTTCATTCCTAACACATTACCCAGTCCATATCAGTATAGATATCCAGCATGAGATGTTGCCCCGTTGAAATCTGATGTGTTTTCAAAGCATTCCTTTAATCTTTTTGAGCAGTACAATACAGTGGGTACGGAAAGTATTCAGACCCCCTTAAATTTTTCACTCTTTGTTATATTGCAGCCATTTGCTAAAATTATTTAAGTTAATTTTTTTCCTCATTAATGTACACACAGCACCCCATATTGACAGAAAAACACAGAATTGTTGACATTTTTGCAGATTTATTAAAAAAGAAAAAGTGAAATATCACATGGTCCTAAGTATTCAGACCCTTTGCTCAGTATTTAGTAGAAGCACCCTTTTGATTTAATACAGCCATGAGTCTTTTTGGGAAAGATGCAACAAGTTTTTCCCACCTGGATTTGGGGATTCTCTGCCATTCCTCCTTGCAGATCCTCTCCAGTTCTGTCAGGTTGGATGGTATACGTTGGTGGACAGCCATTTTTAGGTCTCTCCAGAGATGCTCAATCAGGTTTAAGTCAGGGTTCTGGCTGGGCCATTCAAGAACAGTCACAGAGTTGTTATGAAGCCACTCCTTCCTTATTTTAACTGTGTGCTTAGGGTTATTGTCTTGTTGGAAGGTAAACCTTCGGCCCAGTCTGAGGTCCTGAGCACTCTGGAGAAGGTTTTCGTCCAGGATATCCCTGTGCCAAATTAATCTTTCCCTCGATTGCAACCTGTCATCCTGTCCCTGCAGATGAAAAACACCCCCACAGCATGATGCTGCCACCACCATGCTTCACTGTTGGGACTGTATTGGACAGGTGATGAGCAGTGCCTGGTTTTATCCACACATACCGCTTAGAATTAAGGCCAAAAAGTCCTATCTTGGTCTCATCAGACCAGAGAATCCTATTTCTCACAATCTTGGAGTCCTTCAGGTGTTTTTAGCAAACTCCATGCAGGCTTTCATGTGTCTTGCACTGAGGAGAGGCTTCCGTCGGGCCACTCTGCCATAAAGCCCTGACTGGTGGAGGTCTGCAGTGATGTTTGACTTTCTACAACTTTCTCCCATCTCCTGACTGCATCTCTGGAGCTCAGCCACAGTGATCTTTGGGTTCTTCTTTACTTCTCTCACCAAGGCTCTTCTCCCCCGATAGCTCAGTTTGGCCGGGCGGCCAGCTCTAGGAAGGGTTCTGGTCGTCCCAAACGTCTTCTATTTAAGGATTATGGAGCCCACTGTGCTCTTAGGAACCTTAAGTGCAGCAGAATTTTTTTTGTAACCTTGGCCAGATCTGTGCCTTGCCAAAATTCTGTCTCTGAGCTCTTCAGCCAGTTCCTTTGACCTCATGATTCTCATTTGCTCTGACATGCACTGTGAGCTGTAAGGTCTTATATAGACAGGCGTGTGGCTTTCCTAATCAAGTCCAATCAGTATAATCAAACACAGCTGGACTCAAATGAAGGTGAAGAACCATCTCAAGGATGATCAGAAGAAATGGACAGCACCTGAGTTAAATATATGAGTGTCACAGCAAAGGGTCTGAATACTTAGGACCATGTGATATTTCAGTTTTTCTTTTTTAATAACTCTGCAAAAATGTCAACAATTCTGTGTTTTTCTGTCAATATGGGGTGCTGTGTGTACATTACTGAGGAAAATAAATGAACTTAAAAGATTTTAGCAAATGGCTGCAATTTAACAAAGACTGAAAAATTTAAGGGGGTCTAAATACTTTCCGTACCCACTGTGTATATATATATATATATATATATATATATATATATATATATATATATATACACACACAGCCCTCAAGTTGTCAAAGTAACTCTGTACCAACAAAGCAAAATTAGGAGGGATCCCATTATTATATATAATGTACAATAATATGAAAGAAATATATGTCTACTTTGTCCCACCCTATATAACGATAGATTGATAAATGTTGTGATTGTGCCAAGTTTAAAATTGATCTTCATTAATTTGCAAATCTATAGGAAATGCAAATTTGAGTCTTTCGACAAAGGTGGCATTTACATTTTTCACAATATTTTCTGACTTGGAAATTGATTCACTTATCTGACATCACCTTATGTTTTGTAATGTTGAACCTGGTTTCTTTATTGCTGCATATATACACACACCATTAAATAGTTCTATTGAATACAGCAATATCAAGAAAATCAGGCAAATCGTTAGGTGTTAAGCTCAACAAAGCTCGGCACATTCCTTGGGCTTATTCGAGACTAGAAGCCTTTTTTCAGTACCCTTCATATATTATTTTAACTGCCTTATTTATTTTGTGCTCTACTTGCTTTTATAACTGTAGAACATTAAAATGCTATCCCTTGGCAGTAGATTAGAGTTTCCAGATTTTAATTGATAATGTGTTTTCCTTGCTATTCAGGTTAATATTGGCCAACCTCAGCTTTCCCAATGGAGGGTTTAAAGTGACTAAATGTTAGAATATTGTACTATTTGACTACTATTTATATTTTCTGACACGTATCCTGAAATTCGTATCTGTTTCTACATAGCTTTTTTTTATAGAGTAAGCAAGGATTAAAACCCTAATCATGTTTTTATAGCTGTTTGTGTCTACATTGGGCAGATTCACTCTATTGAAAAGTGGGAGGAAAATCTATTGAAAGTGAGAGAAAGAAATCTAAACTTTTCAGTTGTTGCCAGAGTAGGATTAGAAGAGAAATCTACCAATCAGGTAGACTGTTCAGGTGACAGTTGTGTAAGAGAAGATTTACCTTAGTTTAAAGTTATCCCTTCTTCTTTCCTGTTGTGCGTATGTAACAGGGGGTGAAAGAATTAATTTTATTTACCATAAGGAGCCTCCCTTGGCTAGACTCCCAAAAGCCCTGAGATTGCTGTTGGGTATCGCCATCTTGGATGTGATGTTAGCACTCCCAGCAGGCTAAGAGCTGTCACTCTAGTTACACTCTAAGACCCCTTTCACACTGAGGTTTTTTTCAGGTGATTTCACACTAAAAAAGCGCCTGAAAAGCTCACGAAAACCTATTTCCATTAAAATCAATGAATGCTTTCACACTGGGGCAGTGTGCCGGCAGGGAGGTGAAAAAACGCCCCTTTCCATTGAAATTAATGAAAAGCTCTTCAAAAGCGCATGAAAAGCTCTTCAAAAGCACTCAGTGTTTTACTGGCAGTTTAGAAGCGCCTCAGTGTGAAAGAGGCCTAAAGGATTGCCCTTCAGTCCTCTTCTGGCAGCTACATAAAAATGTATCTAGGGTGAAGGGTTCATGTAGGGAAGCTGGGCCAGCACCTACTGTAATAAGACATTCCCAGAAGAGGAGGGGGCTATGACTTGCAAGGAAGGAGGGGTATGTGCTAGATAATTGACTCTTCTTGAAAAAGTCAAATTTGCTAATGAGTTCAAAGGCACATTGCAAAAGAGAATTTTATTTTTATTTTTTTGTGATGTTTTCTGCATTTTTTTTTTTTTTTTTTTTTTAGTATTTTAAACTCTTTATTTATAATTTTCTATAACACAACACACAGAAAGAAAGAAAAGGCAGGAAAAAATAAATAAATATATATACACACACACACATATATATATATATATATATATATATATATATATATATATATATATATATATATATACACACACATACACATACATATATATATATATATATATATATATATACACATACACACATACACACACATACACATACACACATACATACATATGAAAAATAAATAAGTAAATACATAAATAAATAAATAAATAAGAGCAGCTGCTCATGTCAGTGTTCCACACATCACATATGACCTATATAATCAACATTATAAGAATATAAATATTTTACTGTAGCTTCCGAAAATATAAAGGTAATCAATTAACCAATATTTTCATTTTCCAAGTTAGTAGGTCTCGCCCACCCCATATTGGGAACAAACTGTAGGCGAAGACCCATCAACCTGTTGCTAAATTCATTATAAAAAATGTATTATCTACTTAGCTAAGCTTGAGATAGGTAACTAAAGAACTACAAAGAACAGTTTTTTAGATATTTAGAAGCTCTAGGGTGGACCATCCAATTTTGCCATTTTTCTTTAAAGTTATCTGTGTTGTAATTTTTGTATGACAACATCAGTTCATATTGAGCTTGAATATTCAGTCTAATTATGACATTGGTTAGGTTTGGAGTTTCAAAGGATTTCCATAGACTGGATATTGTGAGTCTGGCTGCTATCAGTGTATGGGCTACAATAGTTCTATACATTATAGGGTATATGTCTAGATTTATTCCTAGAAGGGCCATGGCAGGGGTGAGATCCAGCAAATTGCCAGTGAGATCCGCTAAAAACACTGAGACAGAATTCCAGAAACTGTGTATATTTTTACAGCTCCATAGAGTATGATGAAGATTCCCTATTTGCTCATTGCATCTCCAACAGATCGGTGAAGCTGTGGGATATATCTTTGATAGTCTATATGGCGTCAGATACCATCTGTTTAAAATTTTTTGGGAGTTATCCCAGTGATCAGTACAAGAGGAAGCCTTCCTGAATATTGAAATTGCTTTCCTCCATTGGGTACCTGTGAACGTCTCAGATAAATCTTTTTCCCACTTGAGCATATGGGGGTTTTTGTAGTCTGTGGGGTATGTGGTGAGAAGGTCATAAAATAAAGAGATACCCCTCACTTTTTGGTCTTTATTGTTTGTTATATATTGCCAAATTGAGGCCGGAATATTTATATTGTTATGGGGAAGGAAGTTTTTTTAGTCTAGAACATTTTGCTATTTTACCCATTACCAACTCTTTATAGCTTACAGGTAGTTCATTATAAATGTTGTATTGTTTTCTGCATTTTTTTTTAATTGTGACACAGTCTCTTTAAGTATGAAAGATGTAATTGATTTGCTGGATACTCTTTCTTTTGTAAAATTGAAAGAAATGAATTAGAATCAAATTAAAAATATGTGGCCTTATACAGACAATTGCCTTAAGAATGTATATTTTTTAATTCCCATGACCACAGTATAACAAGATTACTCAGACTGTAATCTGTAGTGTGCAATAAAATATTGTCCCTATAATAAAAACGTTATTCTCAAATACATTTAGCATTTGATAAGTTCTTGATCTATTCCATATATATACAAATATATCCATGCAAACTCCCAAAGTTTTTCCAGTGATTATATTAATACTATGCCAGTTTGGATTATACAAAAATGTTCATGTAACATGTTACATTTGTTTAAATAATGTTGTGCCTTTATCAGCTGTATAACTAGTCAGTCATCCAGCCTAAACTTGTTAAATTAGCCATGATGTTATGCCAAAGTGTTCTAGACATGGTTGAGTAATGACCACAGATGAGTATGTATTATGTTTTTTAGAGTTTCACTATCTGGACTTGCGTCACATTCTGAATCATTGGTACTGAAACAATTGGCTGTAAATATCAATGAACAAAAAATGTAATGCTCCCTCGCTGTCTAAAAACCTGGTCAAAACCATCCAAATCTGAATTAGCAAAGCTAAATTTTTATTTATTATATCGTCCTTTATTTAAGTCCCAAATTGTAACTGAAAGTAGAGGAAGATGATAGGTAGATCCATGGATGGAACAATGGATATTTACTGTTGCCACCAGGCTATTAAGGGGCATGTTTATAAAAAAAAAAAAAATGCATAACAATTCACCCAGTAAAAGTACAGGCAGATTCGTTATGTGCGAATGTGGCAAAAAAAACATATGTTACGGTATTTTCTGTGCTGGACTAATGTTCCTAATTCCTAATTTCTAAGGTTCCTAATTTAAAACGAAAAATACCACATTTGGCCACTAGATAATGGCAGGTATCATAGTTAGATCCTATGGTACTTAGCCCCATCTTGTGGCCAAATGCAGTATTTTCCGTTTTAAATCAATTAGAAACATTAGTAAAGCACGTGTTTTGCATCCAAACACAATGAACGTGGATGCACTTTTATTGGACGAATTGCTATGTACTTTTTAATAAATACACCCCTATGAATGCAGTGATCTGTAATGTTTTGAAAGTAATAAAAAATACAGCATCTGGCTGGTACTAGTGTAAGTGCTGAAATTATGTTGCTGCAATGGGACATTGAAAAAAAAAAAAAAGATTGTTTCACCAGCCTTGTTCGTTAGACTACTGCTTGTGCTGCTAAATTAATTTTCTGGCACTGACAGTATATGTATATACATGTACATATATGATTACAAACATAAATAAGGGCTATCTTTTAATACAGTGGCACATACAAGTACATTCTCACTAAAAGTTTAATAAAGCAAAAGTAAAGCTTGTTATTAATAAAATTAATGTGCTTACAGCTACCTTGCCTATGCTCCTTTTATGCCATATATTTCCACTATAGCATTCAAGAATCCTTTGCAAATACTAGCCATGCTTTGTATTTGCACATGTGTCAACATGACCCAGCCCCCGCCCCCAGTATGACAGTGTTTGATCTAACAATAAGCCATTTATACAGTATATCAAGTGTTTGTTTGTTATTGTTGATGACAGTCATGTTTGGCCCCTACCTTTGTAGAACTTGGTTTTTCTTGGGGATCAGATAGCAGATCAAGGTGGCAGGGAAGAGTGGTAAAGGTAAGGATAGGCACATTGGATGTCTGCCAAGAATATTTAAAGATAATTAAGTAACATGTAGTGAATACAGGTTTGCTTTAAACTAAATCTGTAGACATGTTAACTATGTTAATAACCAGTCTACATTTAACAGGAGGCAGTACCAGGTTCTTGCACCCCCTCCTGATCTCTCGTAGTATGCACGAGGACCCCTAAAAACACAAGGCACATTGTAATGCCAAAAGCAACCAGCTTCCAGGTCCTATATCTAGTCCACTCACTCCAGCTTACCCATCTTACTACTGGTTGTTGCAGGCACCTGGGGGAGTCTGCTATTGAAAGTAAATAACAGATGCAGACCACATTTCCCCCACATGCCCACCTATTGCATCCTGGATTCACAAACTCCTTGGTGTGTTAATATCATACACATGCATATGCTACCTCTTTAACAATCGTATGTACAATTGTATAAGTCTCTGTGACTATATTAATGTTCTTCAAAATGTTTTTAATAAAAAAAGTTAATTGCAGATTAAAACGTTTTACTTGCCCATAGGTTTACTTTAAGGTAACCACATTTGCATGCATATACCGTATTTGTCGGCGTATAAGGCGACTGGGCGTATAAGACGACCCCCTAATTTTCCAGCTAAAAGGTTGGTTTTGGGATATACTCGCCGTATAAGTGACCCCCTTCCGACACACCTCACTGTGCCCATTGCATATCTCACTGTGCCCATTGCATACCTCACTGTGCCCATTGCATACCTCACTGTGCTCATTGCCTACCTCACTGTGCTCATTGCCTACCTCACTGTGCCGATCTCCAGATCTCCAGATCTCCATACCTTATCCCTGTATGCCGACTCAGACTTCGGACGTCCATTGTTCAAAAGCCGCGCCTCCTTCTCGTCCTGTTCCATGATAGGCGGAACACTCAGTTTCCCAGCAGAGCCTGTGTTCGGTGGTCCGCCTATCACAGAGGTCCTCTTGTCTGAGGCCGAGGATGAGAGGATCTCCGTGATAGGTGGAGTGTTGCGCCTATCACTGAACAGGACGAGAAGGAGGCGCGGCTTTTGAACAATGGACGGTCGCAGTCTGACTGACTCTGCATACAGGTACCGGCGTATAAGACGACCCCCGACTTTTGGGGGATATTTTTAAGTACAAAAGGTCGTCTTATACGCCGGAAAATACAGTACACATAAAAAAATGTAAAAGATAAGGTGACTTTTCAAGGGTTTTATGCTAATAATGTATTTTTCTGTTCACAAATACCAACACTTTGCTTGTATATAAGCAACCATCCACAGCTCATCTGACTTGTGAGATGCCAGATAACAATAATAGTACTCCAACAGGTGCACTTTCAATTACACACATTTACACATAATTACCCATCAAATTCAGAAACATCAGTCCAGTTTAGATGTTCTAAAAACGCTTCTGTTATAGCCTCCCGATCATCAGTTCTCTGGGTAATTTCCCTGTTCCTCCTCCTAGCTCTTTGGTTACTCTCAAGCTCCATAACAGCACAGTTAAACAGTATTATAGCTTGAGATCACCTGGTACTTTCTACCTCTCCTCCAGTATACTGGGCAGAAACTTGATAAAAATAAATAAAAACCAACATAGTGTAACTGAATTATTTAAAACAAAGTGAAAACAAATTATAATCACCTGCTCAGGAAAGCCTGATATGTTTTTCCCATCGACTTAATTTACTTGACTTTTGTTAGTTATTCCATCCAGTACCTATGTCTGTCTTGTATTAGCGCCACACTTTATCATATTACTGTGATATACCGTACTTACTGTTACTTATAAACACAATGCTAGTAGATTGCAGAGCATACTATATTTTAGCATATTGCGATTCATTAATATCGTGCCAATACAGACTAGACACTGCCATTTTTCGTTACATTTTATTCCCTAATCAATCCTCAATTTGTTATTGGTTGGTTCTGGTTCATCACTTTTACTTGTATATGCAGTGTAAGATGTGTAAGAACAGTTCCTGACTTCTTACAAGCATTTAATGAATGTACAGAAACAGAGGAAGGAACTACAGTTGAATGCTTAGAAATAACCAGAGAGTTTCAACTTTCAAGCAATGCCAGCAGCTCAACCCCGATCCACATCAAGTTTACTTTTGAAGTCTTTCCAGGGGATAAAGGAGACATGGGAATCTTTCTGTCATCTGTACCACACTGCTGTCTCAACTCCGGAAAACTTCCAGATACATAATGTAATTAGGTTATGTTGCTGTAAGGAAGTTGTTCCCACCACAAGGAGTTATTCTCACCTGCTGCCTTAGTTCTTCTCTTGTGGTCCATTTGCAAAACCCATCTACCGCTTGACCACATTGTATATGTATGTTATTTTTTCATCTCAGTTTACACTGAAACTGGAAATAATTTGTTCCCGCCACTGTTCTTGTAAAGTATACCTTTTCAAGTAGAGAAGACCGAAATTGAACTGACCTTGGGTAAACAATGTAAAACGATGATGATGTCGGAGGACATTTTATATGGATAATATTCTTTCCTAATAACCTTAAGAGACATCCTAACACTTACAATGGGGCCATGATACAGCTGCCTGTAGCAAATACATCAAAAGGAAACACAGAAGATATTTGTAGCTAGTACACCACTGTATTGTGAGTGATAGGAAAATGTGCAAAATCACCAGTTCTGTATCCTGTGACCTTTTTGTGTTCGGCATTTTGGTTGGAAACTACAAAGGATTAAAGGAGACCAATTCCCTCTTTAACAGGAAAGAAACTATTGATTTTACATGTGAAACAATAAAATAAAGTTCAGGAATATGGATAAAGAAAATAATTATATCCCTGTCATCCATTTCAGTTCCTACCTTGTTATCCTGTTACACAGGCTTCTGATTGAGACTGCAAGTGGCAATTTTAACACACATTATGCACGCATAGTTCACTGCAGTCACCATCAGGAAATCAACCCTGAGAAATGCCATACAACCATTCTGGAGTGAGTGCATGTAGACTGGAAGTGGCTGCAAACAGTCAACTGGAGATCAGCAGCACTGAGATACAACAAAGGATGAATATAAGGGGAAATTTGCATTAGTATATTAGTAAAAGTAAAAAACATGGCAATTTTTTATGTTACACCATGCTTCAGAAAACAAAATATTATCCTGTTAGGGTCTACTTTAATGAAGACTTTCATACTGATGTGCATAGAGATTAACATATAAAATGAAAGCCCAATATCTTGTTAATATATTGTAACAGTAAACTCTACTGCAGACAAAATGTAACCATATCGGATGATAAAATTAACATGTTAGGACCTATATGTAATTTTGTCAATTAAATGGAAGAGTAAATTAACTGAATGCTATTTCTTTTTCAGGGTCCAATGGGGCCTCCTGGACAAAAGGTATGGTATTAAAACAAAACTGCTGCAGAAGTCATTACTGCTTTTCTAGCCAAGCTATTTACAGGGGAGGTAGTACAGGAATGGCTACTGTAGACCACAATGAGGCTGTTAGTTTAGTCTATGGAGTGTGCTTTCCCAAAATGCTGCTGGATAATGCGAGACTTAAGATTTCTAATTTCCTCCATCATGGGAGCCTCAAGCAGCTCAGCGCAGACTGTTTTCAATCTGTCTGCTGAACTGGAGGTTAAAAAAGGTTCTCTGGTTTTCCACTGAGACACGACATGCAATTCGAGAAAATCAGCCTCAAAACTCTCTCAGTGTTGGATAAAGTTTCTAATTGAAAATGTAATCTAGCACAAATATAATGGATATGCACCATATGCATTAAGAAATTGTAATAGGAATATATACATGGGAAATTGGCCTGGCACTGCTTTGTTGTTTCTAAGGGAAGTCGAACCTTCTTCCTCCTTGCAGAAGTGAAAGTTATGGGACAGCACCAATGATATGATTCTAAATGTACTGTACTAGTAATATAAAAATAAAGATATATACATATGCAGTGTATATATATATATATTTTTTATTTTTATTTATTTTTACACTGTATATACAGTGGGGAAATGTATTATTTGATCCCCGGCATATTTTGTAAGTTTGCCCACTTACAAAGAAATTAAGGGTCTATAATTTTTATCATAGGTGTATTTTAAATTATAGAGACATAATATCAACCAAAAATCCTGAAAAAGCACATAATACAAATGTTATAAATTGAGTTTCAGTTCAGTGCGTAAAATAAGTATATGATCCCCAAGCAAAACATGACTTAGTACTTGGTGAAGAAACCCTTGTTGGCAAGCACAGAAGTAAGATGTTTCTTGTAGATGGTTACCAGGTTTGCACACATTTCAGGAGGGATTTTGGTCCACTTTTCTTTACAGATCTTCTCTAAATCCTTAAGGTTTCTTGGCTGTCGCTTGGCAACCTGAAGTTGCAGCTCCCAAATCAAATAATTATTTTCCCCACTGTGTATGTGTGTGTATATATATATATATATATATATATATATATATATATATATATATATACACAGTATTTATGAGACACATCCTGTTGTTGTTCTGTTAGGTGTTCTAGAAATCCCTCTTATTTCTTCCAGCTCCTAGGAGGAAAGGTAAAGATGAGTTCGAGGCCTGGTATATTTTTACATAGTTACATTGGTCCACGTTGGACCAATGTAACTATGTAGATACCATACTAGGCTGATGCCCCTAAAAGCTGGAAATCTCTGAAGTAGACACTGCTAGACAGTGATCTCTTAGCATGGGCGCCATTCAGAGGTCGCCATGATTCCTCTTCACTTCCTCTCTGTTTATTTGGTAGCAATAAAATATTGTACACTGTTAGCTAGTTAGGTAGTAGTGCTGTCTACATTTGCACTTTTTGTGATTTGAGGAGTGTCAAAAAGAAGAAGAAGCAAGGAAAATCCTCCTTACAAAAAGTAAGGAAGGTTTAGATTCCCTGTTGGGAGTTTATTGTTGCCTGTGAAGTAGATTTCCCTTCCGTTACATTTAGGATACAGTTGTCAGACACAACATGAAGATAATTTTGTTTTATAGGGACACAAGCAGCATTTAAATCTTTGCAGCTGGGATACAGACAACATTTCAAATCCGGCAGACTTTACTCCTTTCCCTGCTCTATCCAAAACTTAAAATAAAGTTGGGGCTTTCCGCTGGAAAATTGCATTAAAGGGTTACTAAACCCGCAACAGTAAAATTAGTCTGTATATGCAGTAAAACATGCTTGTTATACTCACCGTGGAACCTAAGGGGTTAACTTCCGTATTGTGTAAAAAGGCTGATCCTTTCTTCTCTGAACCTTCCCTTCTTCTTCTATCCCCAATCTATTTCCTGATAGAACAGAGCCTTTGGAGTTACTCTGCACATGCTCAGTTTGGTGTGTATTGCTTGCAAGTTTTTTTTCTTTCTTGGGATAGTGCATGTGATTGGCACAAGGCCAATCGGCACTGTCCAGACAGAAGGTCAGGGGTTCTGCAGCCTCATAGGACAAACAAGGGAGAATGAAAACTCCTCCTACAAGCTTTAACCAGTGCTCAGCTGGACACTGATAGAAGTCACAAAACTGCTATATACTGCTGATGACAAAAGGTATTTAGCAGTTTATATTTAAAAAAATAATTTTATTTCCATGTTCTGTGTACTAGGGGAGACCCGATTTAGTGAATGCAGGGTCCTGAGCTTAGTAACACTTTAATGTGATCTTTTTACAATTTTGTTCCCACAAATAGAGCTTTCTTTTGGTGGAATTTGATCACCTCTGCGGTTTTTATTTTTTGCTAAACAAATAAAAAAAGACCAAATTTTTTCTGTTATACAATTTTGTAAATAAGTAAATTTTCTCCTTCACTGATGGGCACTGATGAGGCGGCACCGATGAGGTGGCACTGATGGGCACTGACGATGGGCACCAATAGGTGGCACTGATGGGCACTGATAGGCGGCACTGATAGGTGGCACTGATAGACAGCACTGATAGGCATTGATAGGCGACACTGCTGGGCACTGAAAGGCTGCACTAATGGGTGCTTATGGGTGGCACTGATAGGCGGCACTGCTGGGCACTGATAGGTGGCATTGATGGGCACTGATAGGTGGCACTGATGGGCACTGATGGGTACTGATAGACGGCACTGATAGATTGAACTGATAGGCATCATCGACGTCACTTGTACTGGCAGGCATTGCTAATGGGCACTGATTGGCATCTGCCTGGGCACTGATTGGCATATCCCTGGTAGACCAGGGTGGCATACCTGGTGGATGTCTTTTATGGGTATCCCTGGTGGTCCTGGTGGCATCCCTGGTGGTCTTGGGTGGGCATCCCGGGGGGGGGCTGCGCTGATAATGAATCAGCGCAGACACCCACTGTCAGCCGATCGTCTCTCCTCTACTCGCGTCTCTTAGACGCGAGTGAGGAAAAGCCAATAAACGGCTCTTCCTGTTTACATCGTGATCAGCCGTGATTAGACACGGCTGATCATGTGGTAAAGAGCCTCCGTCAGAGACTCTTTACGGAGATTGTGATGTGGTGTATCTACCGATCGCCGCACTGCGCACCCCTTGGGCTTGCTTTTGTGGCTTATCCTGCTGGATGTCATATGACGCCCAGTCAGGATAACTGAACCACCGCCCAGCTGTCATTTTGCTATAGGCCGGGCGGGAAGTGGTTAACAACGAGCATCCAGTCTCCTTCCCCTACTAATGAAACTATCGTCATAAATGCATCAAAAATGCAACCAGGTTGCATTAAATAATCGCACTGAAAATCAGATCGCATCTGTACTAGTGTGAACCCAGGCTTAAGTACTTACCATAGTTACAATCATGTAATATTCTATAAATTAGCCACAGTGATCAAGGAACAAAATTTTAAAAGAAATAACGCTTGACTCCAGGCAAAAAGAAAAGCCACAAATTAATATAGCTTTGTAATCACTAATACATCATTATATATTTTAAAATACCTGCAGTGTAAATACCTGATTTTGACTTGATATGAGCCTCTTGCAATTTACTGTAAACCAGAAATCAGACTGGCAGAGGGAAAAGCAACACAAGGAACCAATACGGTATGTTCCAGTTCTCATGTGCTAACCAGTGACTTGCTGATAGGAGTGGGGAGGAGAGTAACAGAGAGATAAGCCCATCAGTCTGCCGCTTCTCCTTTCACTGTCAACTAGTGATGAGCCGAACACCCCCGGGTTCGGTTCGCACCAGAACCCGCGAACGGACCGAAAGTTCGAACGAACATTAGAACCCTATTAAATACAATGGATGCGAACGTTCGAATTCTAAAGTGCTAATTATAAAAACTATTATGCATGTTATTGTCCTAAAAAGGGTTTGGGAACCCGGGTTCTGCACCAGGGGACATGTATCAATGCAAAAATAAGTTTTAAAAACTGTCGTTTTCCGGGAGCAGTCATTTTAATGATGCATAAAGTGAAAAAAAAAAAGTCAAATATTCCTTTAAATATCGTACCTGGGGGGTGTCTAAAGTATGCCTGTGAAGTGCCACGTGTTTCCCGTGTTTAGAACTGTCCCTGCACAAAATGACACTTCTAAAGGAAAAAAAAGCCATTTAAAACTGCTTGCGGCTTTAATGTAATGTCTGGTCCCGGTAATATGGATGAAAATCTTTAAGAAAAATGGCATAGCTACCCCATGACCCCCCCCCTACCCCAGCCCATTACCAGCCCCTTTGGGTCTTGTATGGATATTAAGGGGAACCCCGCACATAAAATAAAAAAGGCCCTATATACTCAGAACAGCCGTATACAGGCGGTGCATACAAGACAGGGACTGTAGGTTTGTTCTTATGTAGAATCTGTTTGTAATTTTGAACAGGTACATTGTTGAAGTGTAGCTCCAGACCAAAAATCTATTTTTAAACTTTTTGGAAAACATAGGTAAGGGTTATCACCCCTGTAACATTTGTTTTGCTGTCTGTGCCCCTGTTCAGAACATTTCACCTCACTTTCCGTCCTAATGACAACTGTTTTTGAAATGTGGTGTTTTTCTTGAAACAAGGATTGCTGATAAAGCATCAGTACAGAGGAGACACCTTTCTCCCATATTTATTCTTACAGGAGAGAATTTTCCTTCCTAGTGGTAGATTTCCTCTCACTTCCTGTTGTCTTCTTGCGTTTGCAAGTAGGAGTCGTTTGTAAGTTGGATGTTTGAAAGTAGGGACCTGCCGTATATACTCTGCAGAAATAGGCCCCTTAGTTGTTGGTGTTGGCACAACACTGTAAGCACTCACAGTTACTCTTGGTTGGTGCTGGAACGCCCTGCTGTCAACTATTATATCAGGAATTTTAATTACATATAATTGTTGAACAGTGGTAGTAAAAATTGGGCCTTTGATGGTGGTGCTGGTGCCACAACACTGTAAGCCCTGACAGTTACTCTTGGTGGGTGCAGCAATGGGCCCTGCTGTGAATTATTAGATCAAGAATTGTAATTACATGCCCCTGTTGAACAGGGGCTGAAAAATTGGGCCTTAGGCACTGGTGGCACAACACTGCAACCCTTCACAGATACTGTACTTGGAGCACAGCAATGAGCCCTGTTGCAAAGTATTGCTTCAAAAATTGTAATGACACGCCCCTGTTAAACAGGGGCTGAAAAATTGGGCCTTAGGCACTGGTGGCACAACACTGCAACTCCTCACAGATACTGTACTTGGAGCACAGCAATGAGCCCTGTTGCAAAGTATTGCTTCAAAAATTGTAATTACACGCCCCTGTTAAACAGGGGCTGAAAAATTGGGCGTTAGGCACTGGTGGCGGCACCCATAAACAAAAATGATCTTCCAAGCTATCATCATCAATCGTATCATTGAGGACTCGGAGGAGGAGGATAGCCAGTCAACATAACAGCACAGGCACTCAGCATCAGCATCAGTCTTGAAGGGATGTGACATTTTAAAATCAATTAGTCTGTTATATCAGCATCAGGTGTGTGGTAGCTGGTGGTGATCCAAGACTGGTTCATCTTGATGAAAGTCAGTCGATCAACCGAGTCGGTGGACAGGCGCACCCTGTGATCCGTGACAAATCCTCCAGCAGCACTGAATGTGCGTTCCGAAAGAACGCTGGATGCAGGACAGGCCAGTAGCTCAATTGCATACTGTGCAAGCTCTGGCCAGTGATCCATCCTCAAGACCCAGTAAGCCAGAGGATTTTCGGTGGGGAAGGTGTCCAAGTCTGACCTTGCCCCTAGATATTCCTGCACCATGTTTATCAGACGCTGGCGATGGTTGCTGGAACCGATCATACTTTGGGGCTGCGGACTAAAGAATTGTCTGAACGCATCGGTCAGACGGCCACCTTCCCCACCGCTCCTTCTTTGACTGGCCGAAGCCTCAGCAACTCGTTGTCCAGGACCAGGAGTTTGCAACCTCCCAGTCTCTGGGAACGCGTTGCACAGACCTTTCTGCAAGGCCTCCCGGAGTTGTCTCATCCTCTGCTCCCTCTGCGACGGTAACATAAGGTCCGCAACCTTACCCTTGTACCGTGGATCAAGGAGAGTGGCCAGCCAGTAATGGTCCCTCTCCTTGATCCGAAGAATACGAGGATCCTTCCGCAGACTTTGCAGGATCAGGGAGGCCATGCAGCGTAGGTTTGCTGAGGCATTCGCTCCGGAGTCCTCTGGGTCACTAAGGACGACATGATCCGCAGCCACCTCCTCCCAGCCACGTACAAGTCCACTGGTTTCTTGGGACTGTAAATCATCCCTAAAAGACTGCTGCTGATGATGCTGAGTGCCAGCCTCCACCTCCATGCTGACACAATCCTCCTCCTCCTCCTCCTCCTCCTCCTCCTCCTCTTCCTGTGCGATGGGTGGGACAGAAGGAACACTGTCTGGGTAAAGGGGGCCTTGAGAGGCAAGGAAGTCCTCCTCTTCCTGCCTCTGTTCTGCCTCAAGTGCCCTGTCCATTATTCCACGCAGCGTGTGCTCCAACAGGTGGACAAGAGGTACAGTGTCACTGATGCATGCACTGTCACTGCTCACCATCCTCGTGGCCTCCTCAAATGGTGCCAGGACAGTGCATGCATCCCTGATCATGCCCCACTGGCGTGGAGAAAAAAAACCAAGCTCCCCTGACCCTGTCCTGGTGCCGTAGTCGCACAGATACTCATTGATGGCCCTCTGCTGCGTGTGCAGCCGCTGCAGCATGGCCAACGTTGAGTTCCACCTGGTGGGCATGTCACATATAAGGCGGTTCTTGGGCAGGTTCAACTCCTTTTGCAGCTCAGCCAGGCGAGCACTGGCATTATAAGATCTGCGGAAATGCACACAGACTTTCCTGGCCTGCCTCAGGACATCCTGTAAGCCCGGGTACCTGCCCAAGAAGCGCTGCACCACCAGGTTAAGGACGTGAGCCACACAGGGCACATGGGTCAGTTGTCCCTGTCGGAGGGCGGAGAGGAGGTTGGTGCCATTGTCGCAAACCACCATTCCTGGCTTAAGCTGGCGTGGCGTCAACCACCTCTCGGCCTGGCCCTGCAGAGCAGACAGGACCTCTGCCCCAGTGTGGCTTCTGTCCCCCAAACACACCAGCGCAAGCACGGCATGGCATCTTTTTGCCTGCGTACTTGCGTAGCCCCGTGAACGGCTACGGAGCACCGCTGGTTCATAGGACAAACCACAGGAAGAGGCCATGGAGGAAGAAGAAGAGGAGGGGGTGGAGGAGAGAGGTGTGTCACAACCAGTAGTAGCATTTTGGAGGCGTGGCGGTGGGACAACCTCCAACACTACTGCACCTTGTCCTGAATCCTTCCCAGCTGCCAAAAGAGTGACCCAATGGGCCGTGAAAGAAAGGTAACGTCCCTGTCCATGCCTGCTGGACCATGAGTCAGCGGTAATATGCACCTTACCGCTGACCGCCCTGTCCAGCGAGGCCAAGACATTGCCTTCCACATGCCGGTAGAGAGCCGGAATAGCCTTCCGTGAGAAAAAGTGGCGTTTGGGAACCTGCCACTGAGGAACCGCACATTGCACAAACTCACGGAAGGGGGCCGAGTCTACCAACTGAAAAGGCAGCAGTTGAAGCGCTAGCAATTTAGCCAAGCTAGCATTCAACCGCTGGGCATGTGGATGGCTGGGAGTGAACTTCTTTCGACGGTCCAGCAGCTGGGGCAGGGAAATTTGCCTGCTAGAATCGGACGTCGGTGTACTGCTAGCAGAGTGGGCGCAAGTACTTGGCTGTGACACACCTAATTCTACACCTTCATTCCTCTCAGTGCATGTTTCAGAGAGGACTGAAGTTATAGTGGGGTTGGAGATCCCAGCTGATGCGGTGCAAGGAGAGGTCCGCTTGGTTCTTTGGTGTGGGTCTTTGAGGTAGGCTTGCCAACGAGCTGCATGGCAGGTCAACATATGTCTGGTCAGGCATGTGGTACCCAAGCGGCTGATGTTTTGGCCACGCGATATACGCTTGAGACATATGTTGCAAACAGCAGCTGTGCGATCTGATGCACTAGCCTCAAAAAAGGCCCACACCAAAGAACTTTTTGAATGACGGGCAGAGGCAGCGCCCTGCACAGGCGGAGCTCTGCGGTGTGATTCCGTCGGTGTACTGCCCTTACGCTGGCCACCAAAGGGCATCCTGCCTCGTTGGAGATGTGCCTCCTCCTCATCCTCCTCCTCCTCCTCTCTCCTATTAGGCACCCACGTGGAGTCATTGACCTCATCATCCCCTCCCTCCTCATCACTGGAGCCAATCTGGCAGTATGCTGCAGCTGCTGGAACATGACTGCCAGATTGGTGTCCTTCTTGAGCATCCCCTCTGTCTGCTCTCACGCTACTGCCTTCCTCTAGCTGGGTTTCATCATCAGACCCTTCGAAACGCTGGGCATCCTCCTGGAGCATGTACCCAACACTGTGCTGAAACAGTTCGGGGGACTCCTCAGGAGGAGGACATGGTGGGTCTAGGGAAGGAGTGACTGATGATTTGTCTGACATTGATACCAGGGAAGACGACGCTTTGGCAGCTGCTTTTCCAGTACCCTGAGCCTGGGTGAGAGAGGATGAGGAGGAGGAGGAGGGCTTGGTCATCCACTCTACCAAGTCTTCGGCATGATGTGGCTCAACATGTCCAGCTGCCGAAAAGAAGGACAAGCGTGTCCCATGGCCATGTGCTGATGACAATGCACCGCGTCCACGACCAGCACTGTTGCCCCCAGACACAGAGCCTGCTTGCCCTCTTTTATTGCCTCCTGACTGTCTGCCTCTCCTTGTTTGCCTTCCAGACATTCTAATAGATGGCCTGCAGGGAGATGGGAAAAAAGCAATAAGGGCTACCTTCAGGTGTCCTTCTCTGTCCCTTGAAACAAGGACTTTCACAGTGAAAGAAACTGACACTGTCCCTACCTAGAGTTTTCTGTCCCTAGAATAAATGTTTTTTTTAATCACAATATAGCACAAGGACAATTCACTCAATGTCTCTCCAGGTCCCTGGAAACAAGGACTTGCAGAGTGAAAGAAACTGACACTGTCCCTACCTAGAGTTTTCTGTCCCTAGAATAAATGTTTTTTTTAAGCACAATATAGCACAAGGACAATTAACTCACTGTCCTTACAGGTCCCTGGAAACAAGGACTTGCAGAGTGAAAAAAAAAAACACTCTCCCTACCTACAGTTTTCTGTCCCTAGAAAAAATGTTTTTTTTTAAGCACAATATAGCACAAGGACAATTAACTCACTGTCCTTACAGGTCCCTGGAAACAAGGACTTGCAGAGTGAAAAAAAAAAAACACTCTCCCTACCTACAGTTTTCTGTCCCTAGAAAAAATGTTTTTTTTAAGCACAATATAGCACAAGGACAATTAACTCACTGTCCTTACAGGTCCCTGGAAACAAGGACTTGCAGAGTGAAAGAAACTGACACTGTCCCTACCTAGAGTTTTCTGTCCCTAGAATAAATGTTTTTTTTAATCACAATATAGCACAAGGAAAATTAACTCACTGTCCTTACAGGTCCCTGGAAACAAGGACTTGCAGAGTGAAAGAAACTGACACTGTCCCTACCTAGAGTTTTCTGTCCCTAGAATAAATGTTTTTTTTAATCACAATATAGCACAAGGAAAATTAACTCACTGTCCTTACAGGTCCCTGGAAACAAGGACTTGCAGAGTGAAAGAAACTGACACTGTCCCTACCTAGAGTTTTCTGTCCCTAGAATAAATGTTTTTTTTAATCACAATATAGCACAAGGAAAATTAACTCACTGTCCTTACAGGTCCCTGGAAACAAGGACTTGCAGAGTGAAAGAAACTGACACTGTCCCTACCTAGAGTTTTCTGTCCCTAGAATAAATGTTTTTTTTAATCACAATATAGCACAAGGAAAATTAACTCACTGTCCTTACAGGTCCCTGGAAACAAGGACTTGCAGAGTGAAAGAAACTGACACTGTCCCTACCTAGAGTTTTCTGTCCCTAGAATAAATGTTTTTTTTAAGCACAATATAGCACAAGGACAATTAACTCACTGTCCTTACAGGTCCCTGGAAACAAGGACTTGCAGAGTGAAAGAAAAAAAACACTCTCCCTACCTACAGTTTTCTGTCCCTAGAAAAAATGTTTTTTTTAATCACAATATAGCACAAGGAAAATTAACTCACTGTCCTTACAGGTCCCTGGAAACAAGGACTTGCAGAGTGAAAGAAACTGACACTGTCCCTACCTAGAGTTTTCTGTCCCTAGAATAAATGTTTTTTTTAATCACAATATAGCACAAGGACAATTAACTCACTGTCCTTACAGGTCCCTGGAAACAAGGACTTGCAGAGTGAAAGAAACTGACACTGTCCCTACCTAGAGTTTTCTGTCCCTAGAATAAATGTTTTTTTTAAGCACAATATAGCACAAGGACAATTAACTCACTGTCCTTACAGGTCCCTGGAAACAAGGACTTGCAGAGTGAAAGAAAAAAAACACTCTCCCTACCTACAGTTTTCTGTCCCTAGAAAAAATGTTTTTTTTAATCACAATATAGCACAAGGAAAATTAACTCACTGTCCTTACAGGTCCCTGGAAACAAGGACTTGCAGAGTGAAAGAAACTGACACTGTCCCTACCTAGAGTTTTCTGTCCCTAGAATAAATGTTTTTTTTAATCACAATATAGCACAAGGACAATTAACTCACTGTCCTTACAGGTCCCTGGAAACAAGGACTTGCAGAGTGAAAGAAACTGACACTGTCCCTACCTAGAGTTTTCTGTCCCTAGAATAAATGTTTTTTTTAAGCACAATATAGCACAAGGACAATTAACTCACTGTCCTTACAGGTCCCTGGAAACAAGGACTTGCAGAGTGAAAGAAAAAAAACACTCTCCCTACCTACAGTTTTCTGTCCCTAGAAAAAATGTTTTTTTTAATCACAATATAGCACAAGGAAAATTAACTCACTGTCCTTACAGGTCCCTGGAAACAAGGACTTGCAGAGTGAAAGAAACTGACACTGTCCCTACCTAGAGTTTTCTGTCCCTAGAATAAATGTTTTTTTTAATCACAATATAGCACAAGGACAATTAACTCACTGTCCTTACAGGTCCCTGGAAACAAGGACTTGCAGAGTGAAAGAAACTGACACTGTCCCTACCTAGAGTTTTCTGTCCCTAGAATAAATGTTTTTTTTAAGCACAATATAGCACAAGGACAATTAACTCACTGTCCTTACAGGTCCCTGGAAACAAGGACTTGCAGAGTGAAAGAAACTGACACTGTCCCTACCTAGAGTTTTCTGTCCCTAGAATAAATGTTTTTTTTAAGCACACTATAGCAGAAGCACAAAACACACTGACACTCTCCCTACCTATCCTTCTCTTTCCCTAAACTAAAGGAATCCAGGTTAAGCAAGAAAGAAATAACAGTCACTGTCCCTGCCTATGCTACTCTATCCCTGCTCCGGAACACACTACACTAGGCCGCCGTGCTGGCGGCCTTTTATAGTGTGGGGCGTGTACTAAACACCCTCAGCAATAATTGGCCACAGGCATCCTGCCTGTGGCCAATCATTGCTCTCCTCGCTGCCGGCGCTGTGATTGGCCAAGCATGCGGGGTCACAGTGCATGCTTGGCCAATCACAGCGCCTGGATGACACTGCGATGGCGTAGTGCATTGTGGGCCGTTCGCGTCACTCGAATTTGGCGCGAACGGCCCAAATCGTTCGATCTTCGTCGAACGATCGAACAGCCAATGTTCGAGTCGAACGTATGTTCGACTCGAACACGAAGCTCATCCCTACTGTCAACCACAGGCTGGGAGAAGTACAAGACCTGCTAATGTTACTAGCTTGCAGCTGAAAAAATCAGGTACTCCACCCTGCATGACAGCGCTGTGCTGAATTGCAGAGATGTATAAATCTTAGTACTGCATTGACATAAATACAAATTCTCTTATATATATTTTACCTTATTTTTAGCTGTTTGCCCTGCATTTAGCTTTGAACGGTGTGTTTGCTCTTAACCTTTTGGGCTTCTAGGAAATCTAAAAACATCTCATCTTTTTACAAAATCAGTGTGTCCTTTTGATCTTTGTTCACATACAATTTAGAGAAAAAAATAACCACAAAATGCACACCCCATGTGCTGGAAATACTATTTTTAATTATTGGTTAACTGTCACAATGTTCTGCACTTACAGTGAAGCATATAAGAGGATTTTATATAGACTTATTGGGCCCATTGGGGTGCTCATTTCATATGATTGAAAAATGATCAGAGTGGCTTAGCAGAAGTTGTGAATCCAATACAATTCTGAGGTGCCTCACTAGAAGGATCACCAGGAGAAAGGACATCCTAATTCCTCTATATAGAGCTTTAGTTAGACCACATGTAGAATACTATAGGGGTTATTTACTAAAACTGGAAAAATGCAAAAGCTGGTGCAGCTTTGCCTAGAAACCAATCAGAGACCAATCAGCTTCCAGGTTTTATTGCAAAAGCTTAATTGAACAAGCTGAAATTAGAAGCTGATTGGCTACCATGCACAGCTGTACCAGATTCTGAGTGCACCAGTTTTAGTAAATCTCCCCCCATGTCCGGTTCCAGAGACGTCACAAAAAGGTGTTGAGGGATAAAACTTATCAGGGCTTCAGGAACTTTATATGTACACTCCTGAAGAGGAAAGAAGGGAAAGGGGGATGTTATTTAAACTAATAAATATATTTGGAGTGTGGATAAGGTTCAAGAGAGCAGCATCTCCAATATAAAGCTAAGATCACAGCTAAGCTATGAAGTCAAGATCACACAGGGACTTGGCATCGCACTAGCAGGAGGACAGTTCAACCTAATTTTAGAAATTATTGTTTTACTGGAAGAGTGGTGGATGCTTGGAACACACTTCCAGCAGAGGTAGTGAATCAATTAACAGTAACTAAATGTATGTATTCTTTGGATAAAACATAGGTCTATACTCGGACAAAAAATTTAAAAACAAAACAAAAAAATCCCAAGAACCAACAAAATCCCCCAAAAAAACAAAAAAGTAAAAAAAATGCTGATTCTATAGAACATTTTGACTTTTTTGTTAATCTGTGGTTCTATTTATTTATTTTCAGTTGTATTTGAACATAATTGGACTTAGCCGTACAGCTCAACTCATTAAAGTTATTTTATATCTAGCAATTTCAGTTTTTCAAGTTTTATATGCCGTAAATTTGGCAAGCTTTTTTATCCAGCAACGTTGGTCAACTTTTATATGCAGCAACATTAGTTAGAAATTCTTACTAAAAAATATATTGAGGCCAAAAAGATTTTGGGAAAAGAAACCTGACAACTTCCCTGAGTACTTCAGCTGTGTTTTCATCATTCATGCTACAGCTACGTAGAGACCTAAGTAAAGAGGTGAGAGGAACTTTAACTCCTGTCACCATGGAAGTAATTTATTGGCTGGTTACAATGTGCTACTGTGGTAGGACATTGCCAGACACAATCCTTATGCCAAGTCCCCAGTCAGTAAAATCACCTCATGCATACATCTGTTAACTGTATAAGACAGGTATACACTTTTTAATATGTTCTTTGCAGCATGAATGTATTTCTTGTTGCCTGCATGACTTCCCCAAGATTTGTTTTATGTATTTGCTGCAAAAAGTTCATTTTACATTTTAGGGTAGACTTACCACATTTATGTCTATTAGATAATGGTATATACATCTCAAGGATGGAAATAGATGGGACCTAATTAACACTAGACATTTTTAATCTTAACCATACTTCTTTGGCAAAAAGGGCAGGGCCTTATTGAAATTTAGCTTGTTTGTCACTCTTAACCCAACAACCTGAATATCGTAGGCAATGACTGAATCTGTTACTCTAAGGTCAACCTCATTCTTCCCCTAGAACAGTATTGGCAGCCTGCAGCTATTATTCTCTTGAAAAAATATAAAACCAAGGAGGCCAGTGGAAATACCACACAAGAAACAGACAGAAACAGAAAGAAAGAAACAGACAGCACTACCTCTATATATAAAAAAAAATCTTACTTAAAATAATATACAAGGAATACAAAACTATTTCTATACATAAATTCCATATAGTTAAAGTGCTCAACCCTATAAACAGATTTAACAGTGCAGAGTATGTTGTATACATAAGTATAAAAATACTTGTCAGAATACAATAGGACAACAGGGGAGATTGCAACACCAACATCACTTGTGTTGGTAAGGCGATCTGTCAGTTTATTTCTCGTTCAGTCCACTGGGCTGGTGTGGTTACACATGGTCTTCGGTTGTGAGACCGGTTGGATGTACTGCCAAATTCTCTGAAACGTCTTTGGAGACGGCTTATGGTAGAGAAATGAACATTCAATTTAAGGACAACAGCTCTGGTGGACATTCCTGCAGTCAGCATGCCAATTGCTCGCTCCCTCAAAACTTGCGTCATCTGTGGCATTGTGCTGTGTGATAAAACTGCACATTTTAGAGTGGCCTTTTATTGTGGTCAGCCTAAGGCATACCTGTGCAATAATCATGCTGTCTAATCAGCATCTTGATATGCCACACCTGTGAGGTGGATGGGTTATCTCGGCAAAGGAGAAGTGCTCACTAATGGTCGTACCCACGATATGAAAATCGGACGAAAAATACCGCTTTCGACGCGATCGTACGATAATCGGATCATTAGTACAGAGCTTTCGAGAGCCGGTCACGACAATTCATCCGATATTATTAGATCGTGCAAGCACAAAAATTTTCCTAGTACGATACCAGATCGTACAATTTTCATCTAGTCAGTACAGTTGTCGTCCGAAAATACAATACAAATACACTACACATGACATCACTTCTGATTTTTTTTTCTGTCGTACGAGAATTTTTGTGACTTTAATAACCTATTCAATTTCTACTTGCGACTAGAAAACAACAAAAAAACGATCTGTCGTCCGATTTTCAGATCATGTGTACGAGCCATAACACAGATTTAGACAGATTTGTGAACACTATTTGAGAGAAATAGGCCTTTTGTGTACATAGAAAAAGTCGTAGATCTTTAAGTTCAGCTCATGATAAATAGGGGCAAACACAAAAGTGTTGCGTTTATAATTTTGCTCAATGTATATACAGTGTATCGTTAAAACAGCAATACAAACAAAAACTCTAGAAACTTTAGACTATTATTCTATATTGCCTGACACAAATCTATACATCTTTTGTAATGCAAATGTTGGATAAATAACATACAAAAATGATTTGAGATACTCAGTTTTCATGTTCGCTGGATTTAAGGTTTTTTGGAATTTACAATTTGCTACTCGTTGATGTAAATGTATACTTTATATGTCCTTTTTAAAAAATAAATAAAAAAAGTTTGAATTTTGAAACATCTTTTACCTAGGTTATCATTACATTCTTATCACTACTATACTGGTGTGTTCATAAAGCTTGACAGTTATTTTATCTTATTCTACTTTCAGGGTTCTGATGGAGAGCCAGGATTCCCAGGACTTGACGGACTAAAGGTAAAATAGTCCCCACATGAGACAACGCTGGGCTGAATAACATGAGAATAAATAGTGTGGGCAAGTTGTTTGAAAGAAAGAGATTTCTAAATCAATAAATACAACTAGTTAATACTTTCATCTATATTCTCTACCACGAGAGCCTGGTTTGAACACTATCCAGTACCTGCAACCAGTACAAAAAATGTATTTGTGCCTATCCTTTCACTATATCTTGCACACTATGGGGTTGATTTACTTAAAGGAAATAGACTATTCAATTTGCATGCAAATTTTCACTTTTCAAAGGGAATTTTCTTTAGAATAATCCCACAAGGGGAATAAAAGGGGATGGTTAGTGGGACTATACAAAAAACAAAAAAAGGAGGGGGAGGAAAAAAAATAATATTATTACTGTGTAATTTAGGGATATATACCTGGATACTTTAAGGTTTAGGAGCACATCATTGTAAAAGGGAATTTTCTTTAGATCCATAAATGCAGTAAGCATTAATGTTGCAAGGAATACCCAAGCACATGCAAAAAAAATAACACATACATTGTTTTTGCTTGCACGTGATTTGATGATGGAAGTCAACAGGGCTTTACCTCATTCTCTAAGCCAGGGGTCTCCAAACTATGGCCCTTCAGTTGTTCAGGAACTACAATTTCCATCATGCCTAGTCATGCCTGTGAATGTCAGAGTCTTACAATGCCTCATGGTGCATGTAGTTCCACAACAGCTGGGTGGCCGTAGTTTAAAGATCCCTTCTCTAAGCTAAGGGGAAATTCCCTTGCAAAGTGAAAAATCCCTCGCAAAGTAAACCTCTTTTTGTCTTTAGCAAATTAACCCCTATGTGTGAGCAAAACAATAAAAGCTCCAACTGAGTCAGGTCAGAGTGTTTTTTATGATTTAGGTATAACATGGTGTGGAAGAGTAACCGCACAAAAACTCAAATATGTACACACATTTGTATCTGACAATGAAAGGGTTTCAATGCAATTAAAATTATGTATTTTTTCCTATAAATTTAAAATGAGCTGTGTAGAAATTTTAGGTACAGCTTGATGGTGTTTTTCAGTTTATTTTTCAGTTATATTTAAGAGGATCTGCAAAAAATGTTCTAGGAAGTCTAGCTGGAAGTGCACATGCATATGTTTTTCATTATATCAAAGAAAATATGGTGACAGAAAAGACATTTGTGGTCCTTTAAATATCTGTCAGCTCAAGGTTCTCTCAAATCCGGCATCCCCTAAAGTGTTCATTTGCGTGCCAAGTTCACTTTGAAACCCGAGCCCAGAAGCAAACTGCTCCCCTTGCTGAAAGGCAAAGAAGTAGCAAGCTGATTTGCTGCTTAAAGCTGTACGCTCAGCCAAGGCTCTGTGGCTACTGTTTAACCACAGAGGAACAGGCACAAAATGGACTTAGGTCCAGCAGCTTGAAAAATCATGAGCTGCCTCATGAATAAATTGCAATGCATTCCAGGCTTGTGGATCTGTTCCATTCATCTGTAAACTCTTTTTTACAATTTTCTAAGCTTATAGTTACAAGATCACGCATGATAAATAGATAGATAGATAGATAGATCTAAACAGTAAAATCCTAATTTGCCATTACGTCACTTGGAACTGCTGTTTTTAAATATTACAGTAATCTGTACTCAGATTAATAATTAATGTTGAAGTTAGTTTTAAATATGAATTATTTAATTGAATTGGAAAATCTGCAAGAAACACAGACGCTTAGTAAAGGGGCCATAGTGATATGGATCATGTCATCCATCTTGACATATGACCTTTCATATTGCGTTGTTCCATCCTGAATGGGTTTGTAATTGGAAACAAACCATAAAACTTCATTCTTTACTTATCTCTTACAGATGCTTACCTTACATTTTCAACAAATCCTTCTTCAAAACGTTTTAAACCATTTTCTTTGCTTTCTAAACCCTCTCTAAAACTACCATGTATAAAACTGTCTAGCCTGATTTCTTCCAATTGTGTTTTAGTTATCTACTAGCAGTCCCATTTACAGCCCTGTCTGAAACAGGTTTTACTGCTTTGCAATCCAGTGTTGGTATATTCTAGTCCATCACTTGTACATGTACTCAAAGTTGTACTTATCAGATCTTCAGGAGACACTTTGGCTTGTTAACCACTTGCCTACAGGGCACTTTTACCCCCTTACTTCCCAGGCCAATTTCCAGCTTCTAGTGCTGTCACACTTTGAATTGCGCGGTCATGCAACACTGTACCCAAACAATTTTTTTTATAATTTTCTTCATATAAATAGAACTTTTTATTTTTGGTGGTATTTAATCACCACCTTTTTTTTTTTTTTTAGTTTTTGCTAAATAAATGAAATAAGACCAAAAAAATAAATAATGTATTCATAGTTTGTTTTAAAATTTGGAAACAGGTAATTTTTCTTCTTCACTGATGTGCGCTGATGAGGCTGCACTGATGGGCACTGATAGGCTGCACTGATGGGCACTGATAAAGTTGGCACTGATAAGCATTGATTCCACTGATAGGCTGCATTGATGGGCACTGATGAGTTGGCACTGGTGGGCACTAATGAGGCACTGATGATGCTGCACTGATAGGTGGCACTGATGGGCACTGATAGGGGGTATTGATAGGTGGCACTGATGGACAATGATAGGTGGCACTGATGGGCACCGGTAGGCAGCACTGATAGGTGACACTGATGAGGAGACACTGATGGGCACTGATTGCAAGCACTGGTGGGCACTGATTGGCAGCACTGGTGGGCATTGTTGGGACTGCACTAATAATCATGACACTAATAATCAGTGCCCTGATTATCAGTGTACATGTCCCTTTTACACATGCCGGTTATCGGCTTTGTTCTCCTCTCCTCATGCTGTCAGCATGAGGAAAAGGGTGACGATAACCAGCTTCTGTTTACATCATGATCACGATCAGCTGTGATTGGACACAGCTGATCACATGGTAAAGAGCTACTGATTGGCTCTTTACCTTAATCTGTGATCAACAGTGTCCGGAGGACACTGCAATCACAGAGTGCACTGACCGTGTGCCACAATCACGGGAGGACATCATATGACGGCCTCCCAGAACTGGCCTGCCGTGCTGTGTGAAAAAATATAGTAATCTTTTCCATGCATTGTATTACCATGAATGAATAAACTATTTGAAAAAGGAAAAAATATAGTAAAAATATAAGTTCAAACCAAGTATTTTAGTTACATAAAAATATAGGGGAAAAGGCCACCACTAGGGAGCTGTTTCAGGCTCACAAACTTATTTTAACGCACTACATTTATAGAATAAATAAGGCATATGGGTGATATATATGTCAACACAGGGGTTGTTTAGCCAAATTTGCCCCTGGAAATGGTATCACTATTGGAAACTTTCTCTTTCCCTCTTGTCCTGGCGATAACTCAAAAATTCTGTATCTTCCCTCTTTTTTTTCAGCGATACTGTTCAAAAGTACAAATAGAGGGGTAAATATTGCCAATGAAGACAGCAATTCTGGAGAGTTAACTCTTATCTACTCTATCCAAAACCACAAATAAAGGTTTTGCCTGGTGATAGACATTAAAGTAGTGAACATTTAGCTCTTTAAATTTAGGAGATGAGGATCGAGGACGAGGGGTAGGGAGTCTGCTCCTCGCACCAGCCGAGGGAAGAGCCATGGCTTATCCTCCTGGCCGAATGGACGTTGCTTCTCCTTTCGGCTGAAAAGGATGTGGGTCCTGAGACCCGATTGAATTGTCCTAAGACTCCCTGGCCAATCGGGTCTCAGGACCCGCTTCCTGATTGGCCAGGAGGAGAATCAGGAAGACAATAGTGAATATTAATGCGCCCTGAGCCCACCCTTTTTTGAAGCCAATTAGAGTTTAAATGTGGTCAGCAACCATATGAGTAGTCACCTACTGGATTATAAGAGGAGGTCAGAGTCCCCTTAAGAAACACAAAGCTCACAGGTAATTTGTTTTTATTTGAATCTAGGACCTCAGTGTTGAAAGGCAGCATTGCTGACCATTATGCCAAAATTTCGATCTGAATAAGGTTTGGCTTCTAGCTCTTCAGGCCTTCCTCTATAGGGTATACATTTTTTACTTTACTTCTTTCTGTTTAAATTAAATTAAAATCTGTAGAATAGGAACACAATAAAGAGGCTGAAATAAAAGAAATTAAAAACCTGACATGGGGATGCATTACACTCATCAACCCTAAAGCTAAAAAAGATTTACCTTGTCATTGACATAATTTCTTAGAGGCATATATTCTGAGGCAGGTTTTTTATCATTTCATTTTACAAACAACAGTTTAAACTTTATTTTGGGTGAATTTGGCCTTTATTTATAAAGCATGTTAGCAATATATACCCTATGCAATCCAGCTAATTTAAAAATCGCTTCCGGATTGTAAACAGGCATTTAGAATCTCCTCACTATTTAATCACTTAATCTGTGTTTTATTATGTATAATCAGAGGTCACCATGGAAGCATCATTAACAGAGAGCCCCAGTGCTGTCTGTTGGGTTTCTCAGTTGATACATTTTTGGCATGTCTACAACATACGGAAGAAGAGACTAAGAAAACTAAACTTTGTTCTTATACATATGGGTAGGTCAAGCATATTGAAGTATTATGTCCTTGTTTCCCCCACGTGAATAATATATAATTACTGTATCACATTACTACAACAAATGCTTTTATTGAAAGGTAGGGAAGAAATCATCAATGAAGGGAAATGCTAAACAAAATTGTTAGTCACCTGGGAAATATTGCTGAGAATTCCTGTCTAATTTCTCTTGGCTGTCCCTCACCCCAAAAAAGATTTTAGTTGAAGGTGAAAAGTGTACAGAAGTAAGGACAAAACTTAAATTTCCCCTGTCTTAGAGCATTGCATGTTCTATAGTTTCAATGTTCTTACATAAACATTTCACAAGCAGACATCCGTAGCTCTTGTATTTCATCTTACCAATAATTAATCATCAGCCGTGTCTGAATAATATGACAAAATGTAATCGGCCAGGAGCTGAAAAGACCCTGAGCTGAGATATCAATTACACAGCTTTATTAAAAGTGTATTTTTATCTGTAAGTTGTCATAAACCATCAAGACACCACCTCGTCTTTATCAGCACAATGACAAATGCAAAATCACAAGCTCAGCAAGTATGTTAACGCCACCTCGCCTAATGAAGTCTGCAGGTAACTCAACCCCTCTTTATTAGCATCTAGTGGATCACATTAGGTCCATCAATCATACACCAAACACTGTAACTGGCCACATTTAAAGAAAAGGCACAATAAATAACATTAGAAATATATTTTGACATTTGTAGAAAGTACTGGCACAAACATTGTATACTATCAAATAGTTTTCTATTGTATCGGATATTGATTATTGAATAGAGCAGAGAAACTAAAATAATTGTTACTAGTATAACTATAATGATATCAGGTTAAAGCGGAACTACATACACTGTAGTTGATACAGCTACAATTGGGCAACTACAGCTACAATCGTTGTCTAAGACAGGTGGCTGTTGTGTAGTCATGTACAGATCAACAACTGACAGTATATTTATTACATGAGAGAAGATCAGGATTTATATTAAATTGTGCCTCCGATAAAAACATGTTGTGTCCGCTCAGTATGTTCAGGCCATTGCGAATAGAATGCAGAACATCTCAGAAACAAGGGGTGGCAATACAGAGCATTTAAATTAGAGAAACTATTCTTCTGGGACAGAAGGTGGACTATAACAATGATGAGAGCATTAACGCTCCAGACTTGCATCCAAATACACAGTTGAAATAAATCCAGTCCTGAGGTTTACACTGACACATTATACAGCAATAGTAGGATAACAACACTTTTTCTCTATTGCAATCTAAAATATATTGCTGATATCTGATATCCCTCTGCCCCAACCTGTTGACAGTGAATGAGCAGCAGCATACTAATGACATCATCTCTCTACTCACTCTTTCTACCCATCATTGTGTTCCTTAACAACATATTTGCATATAGCATACCTGATTGGCTCCTAGTGCTTGCCCTCCTCTCTCACTCAGTGCTGCTGTATAGGTGATTAAAAAATACTATTTCAGGTACCTATAAAGCCATGTACACACGATCGGATTTCCTATGGTTTTTTTAACCGATGGATTTTTCCATCGGAAAACCGATAAAGCTGACTTTCATCAGTCTTGCCTACACACCATCAGTCAAAAAACCGATCGTTCCAAACGCGGTGATGTAAAACACTCAGATGAGCCGAGAAAAATGAAGTTCAATGCTTCTGAGCATGCGTCGACTTGATTCTGAGCATGCGTGGGTTTTTTATCCGATGGAGTTCCCCATAGACGATAGTAATTTGCTATCGGTTTTTTAACCATCGGATAAATTTAAAACATGTTCTATTTTTAAACACTTATGGAAAAAAGACCGATGGGGTCCATACACGATCGGTTTGTCCGATGAAAAAAGTCCATCGGACTGTTTTCATCGGTAAAACCTATCGTGTGTACACGGCTTATGAGTTGCAATTTTATACATTTAAATATTTATTATTTAACACAAAGATGCATTCATTTGGTCCAGGATTATAGACCATCCTGTGGTATTATAGGGAGAAACCACCTCCTTTCCTAGCCAGCCTCCTGGGAGTATGAGCACTGTCTAGTCATCTCCTTCGAGGGATTTATGTGTATATATAACGTGATGATCATTAAGAAACAGCAAAAAGAAAAAGAATCATTAAGGACTAAATGCTTTTTTTCCAAAATTGCTACATAACATAAGCAAATCAAGAGCTTTTCAAATCTACAACCTGTTCTTTGTGATAGAAATGTTTGCGTAATGCTATTCCAATGTTTCTAGAGACAAATGAAAAGATTGAGTTTTCTGTTTCTGTGTATAACCTATTATCTACCTTATCAATATTAGCAGCCAATGGCTCCCACTGCTGTGTGAGCCAATGAGAACAGAGAGACCTGGGAGAGCCGCTGCTCTGATACACATCACTGGATCGAGAAGAGGCTCAGATAAGGTTAACCTCCCTGGCGGTATTCCCGAGTCTGGCTCGGGGTTTAATTTCAGCACCAAAAGCAGTAACCCCGAGCCAGACTCGGGATTGCATCGCAGTAATCCAGGCAGAGTTACTTACCTTGTCCCCTGGATCCTGCGATGCCTCCCCGCTGTGTGATCGAGCTGTCTCCTCGCTCGATTCACAAAGTGCCCGAGTGCCGCCGAGCTCTGTTCCCTGCGACATTACGACGCACGGGTACGGAGATCGGCGCCAATTTCAAAAAAGTTAAAACACAGTACACATACAGTACACTGTAATCTTACAGATTACAGTACTGTATAAAAAAATTACACACCCCCTTTGTCCCTAGTGGTCTGCCCAGTGTCCTGCATGCACTTTTATATAATAAAAACTGCCTGGAATTTGGAGATTTTCCATAGCAACCAAAAAGTGTCCCTTTACGTCAAAAGTGGTTTTAGACCAGCTAGAAAACAGCGATAATAAATTAGAATCACTCGCAGAATTGAGCGATAGCGATTTGTGGGGAAATTCATCATCAAACACTGAAAAACACTTTTATTATTATTATATTATATTATTATTTGTTATAATTATTTTAAAGTTATTTATTATATTATAATTTATGGTTTTTTTTTTACTTTATCATACCCGGGATGTCTACTAGACTCTTGTTTGGACAGATTTAAGTGAGTTATTCCTAAGAATTACAGGCCTACAATATAAAACGCCAAATTTCCATGCAGAATAATGGTACCGCTTTCAGCACCTAAAATCTGACAGACTCATACCGCCAGCGAGGTTATGAGGCAACTCAGACACGACTTGAGAATGAATCACAGCGCGACCTGGAGCTACTTACAAGGCAACTCCAAGTTGCCTGCAGGACAGGAGACATTCCAGTGGCCAATCAAACAAGAATCAGCTCTGTGGGAGGGAGGGGGGAGGGAGAGGTTTGCCTGAAAAATGTATGTTTTCTTCCTGGAGAGTTGCTCCTATTAAGACGGTGAGAGGCGACTCCCATTGAAATGAATGGTTACAGGTCGCCTAGGAGTCGGATTGAAGTAGTACAGGGACCTTTTTTGAAGTCGGAGAGACTGCAGTAGTGTGCATAAGGATGGCTCCATTAACTTACATTGATTTCTTCATCCAGCGCGACCTGAGGCGACTAGGGGCGACCTGGGGCGATTTGAAGTCGGATCCAAAGATGCCCCTGTGTGAATGGGCTCTAAGGGGGGCTAGGGGGAGCTGCTTCCAGAAGACTTTTTACCTTAATGCACTGAATAGGGACAAGTAACAAATATAAAGTATGGGTTATACCAATGCGGCTCCAAAGGTGGAATAAACTTTAGGGTACTAATGACACTGTACGCTCTTGTTTAGCATTAGAGCAATTTGAGTCTACTTGCCAAAACCTGCTAAGACCTTCCCAGTCTACTTGCTCTTAGAGCCCATCGTATACAGTGACTGGAATCATCCTGAAAAAGTATTTGCTCCTTCGAAAAAGTTGTCTAAGCAATAGCCTATTGATTAGAGCTTCCTGGAAAAATGGATGGTTTCTGTAGTGGACCTGCCATCCCTTGTCTTAAAGTGGTGTTCCACCCTAAAAAAATACACCAAAATCCTTTAAAAAAATAGAAAAAAAATTTAGAAACAAAACCATTTTACTCACCAGAAAGGGTGGTTGCTATGCGGAACTTGCTAATCTGCTTCTTCCTCCACCTCAGCAGGTCTTCTTCCTCATCTTCCTTGTAATGTCTTCTGGGGACTGTGGCGCGCTGCCTTCTGGGAACTGTGTGTATCCCAGAAAGCAGCCGCCCATTCACAAAGCGCTTGCGCAGTAGGAAATGGGCAGTGAAGCCGCAAGGCTTCACTGCCTGTTTCCCTTACTGAGGATGGCGGCGCCGGGACCCTCCACGATCGAGGGGTTGGCCTTGGGGGGGTATGACATTGCGGGCACCTAGGACAGGTAAGTGTCCTTATTAAAAGTCAGTAGCTACAGTGTTTGTAGCTGCTGACTTTTAAAATAAGAAATCGCGGGTGGAATCCCGCTTTAACAAGATGCTAATGATTTCCTGTATAGAATAACCCCAAGTTCAAGGACCCAGTGGACACAAGGTTACAGGCCCTCTTTAAGGCCCTTTTCTCTTTGGAGGGGCTCTGATATGCAATCAATGTTTGCTTCCATGGCACTCTGACAGATTTTTTCTGTTTGGACTAAGCACAGCTTGAGACCCTAACTCCATCTTAAAAGATTCCTTTATTCACTATCAACTAGAGCTGCTTCCTGTGGCCTTACACTACTTTTGCAAATGGCTTTGTGGATACACTTCTCCAGCTCTCCAGAATGAGCCTCCTCTTTGTCCAGGAATCTTTGGCTCACAAGTGACTGGTCCCTACTTAGAGTATCTACTAGTGTTTAGAGATGGAGCGGAGTCATCATGTCTTAAAACAAAACATCAAGTTTATTAAAAAGGCGCATTTCATGGCTTATGTCTCCCACTTCCTCAGTTTAAAACTGTTATATAGGAATTCAGCACTTCCTAGGTCCTTCACATAGACCTACACTGATGAGTGCAGAACAACCAGAAGCAATAAATTCCTGTATAACACTGTTAAACTGAGAAAGTGGCAAACTTAAGCCACGAAACGTGCCTCTGAAATTTTTAATAAACTTGATATTAATAAGGGTTGCACCGATACCGATACCGGTGCCGATACTAACCATTTTCTCGAGTATCAGTACTCGCGAAAATGCTCCGATACCGCAAACCACTACCGGAAGTGACATTGCTAGGGAGCGGACCGCCTCCTCCTCCCCTCCGGACAGTGCCACCCCCCCTCCACCTCCCGGTGGCATCGCTAGGTGCAGGCCCGCCCATTCCTAACAGCCCACCAGCCTAGTCTAGTCTCCTCACTGCATACCTCCCTCCTTCAGCTCTGACTCCGGCTCTCCCTGGCTGGATGCTGAGGCTTTGTGTGTATCCTGTTGCACTGAGCAGCAGGGCTCTCTCCCTCCTCCGTGTGCTGCCCGGCCAGCTCCTCCACCACGAGACACAGAAGATGCGGCCGGATCTATGGGGGTGCTCCCCAGATTTCAGTTGTGGCCCCCCACAATGGACATTGTGGCCGCTGAGCTTCTCTTCAATCCCCCTGACAGTCTCCTGTACCATACCTGCAGTCCCTGACGGTCTCCTGTACCATGCCTGCAGTCCCTGACGGTCTCCTGTACCACGTCTGCAGTCCCTAACTGTCTCCTGTACCATGCCTGCAGTCACTTCTGCCTGCTGCGTCCTCCTTCCCTCTACCAGCTGTCACCCCTGCCCCCATGTTTCCCAATAACCCTCCTATCCCCATCCTCTTCCCCCCAGCAATCACAGCCTTTTCCATCTCAACTCTCCTACCCCACAATCCCTATTTCCCCCCACCCTCAACTACCGCCACCTCCCAAACCACCCCTCTTCCTAGGCAATAGTTATCGGTAATTGGTATCGGCGAGTACCTGAGGTAAAGTATCGGTACTCGTTAAAAAAGTGGCATCGGTGCATCCCTAATATTAATTTTAAGACACAATGACTCTGCTTCATCTCTAAACACTAGTACATTTTCCAACAGGTGCCTCTGCCATCCTCACACTTTTTTCTTCTTCCACAAAAGTCCCCTTTGTGGGCCTAAGATTGGGACCTCCAAGGCATTGAGAGTGACCAACCCTACCCTGAAGACGGGTATTTTCCACATCCACACTCAGAAGGTTGCGTGGATCACTTAGCTGAGTTACCCGCAACCTCGCCAAATGTAAGTCAAACTGCTTTTCATTGCTCCTCCTTTTTGAATTAATACTATTCACTACACTATAAGGCTCTCTTGCCTCTCTTATTCTTTTTTATTTTTTCAGTGGAGACCTTGAAGCTCTTTCTTCATACTTACCTTTGAGGACCATCACCCCAGGAGTCAACCCATCCTGTTTCTCAATTGCTTACTTGAACAGCTTGACTGTTGAAACCCAGGTCCTAAGCAACAGGGGCCTATTGAATTTAGTCACCCCTACCACTTGCGCTGAATTCTTTGGCACTTCCATGGGATCAGTTCCACCTGATCTATTCCTTTCTGTCTCCCCAGCTTTTCCCTCTTCTGCTTCACAGGCTCTAGATGGCATTCCAGGAACTTTTGATTCACCAAACTGTCCCAGGAGGAAATGGTACTCAGACATACTCAGACTCTTAGCAGACAATCCATGGGCCTGTCCGGATCACCCAAACCTTCTGTCCCTTAAGCTGCTTCTCTGTTGATTGCTATTGAAACCAGTGGAATATCAGAGTTGGTCATCCCTACCCTCTTAAAGGCTAGGAAACTGACTCACACGGTCTACCATATGTTCAGGCACCATCGCAGAGTTTAGTCACTAATTCTAAACTATTTGAGCTCCCAGACTAGGACAGCGATTTTACACTGTGACATTTACAATAAATAATTTTTCATTCAGCTTTTGTTTTGGTGAGACCCTGCTATATTTTTTTTTTATCTTTTCGGTTGGGGGTATAGTCAGGCTTGGTGTGTATGTTTTTAAGTAAAGTGTGTTGTTATTTATGTACCAATAAATTGTATAATATATTCTTCCTCAAAGTCCTTTTTTGTTTTGAGCCAGTTTACTAGCAGCCATGTAACACCATGCTTGGTTAATATTTACTCATACTTCACCGATTTTTAACATTGGCAGTACATTTTCCCTTTCTCCAATTTATAATTAGCCCAGGGAACGCACAGGACAGTACGCTGAACAATACAATAATTCCCCAGCACACAGTACTACTAATTAAACTGTTTCAAGATTTAGGTTAAAACTAGATATCTTAGAAAATTTTATCTTTCTAAAAATGTAGACCTATTTAAAAGCTGTGCCTACGTAAAACCTACAATGATGTCATATCTATTAAAATATACAAAAATATATTTGTAAAATGTGTTACAAGTAATTTTTTTAATGTTATTGTGTTATTTTTTTTTGTTCTAGGGAGATCAAGGTGCACCTGGATTGGATGGCATACAAGGGATGAAGGTGATTTTAAAACATGCAGCCAACAGCTATAGCATATAAATCTATAATTATTTTTATTCCATTGTGCTGTCAAAGCAAGTTATAGGAGTGATATATCCTCACATGAACCGGAATTAAAGCTCAAAGTATTTGACATCATAATAAGGCAAAATGATAGTGAAAATTGTGCTTTAAAATATAACTAAAGGCAAAACTTTTTTTCATTTTAGTTTTTGACAGAATGAGGATGGATTAGAACACCTGTCAGGTTTTTATTTCTCCCCCTACTCCATTAAGCCTCGTACACACCCGCTGGGTTGAAAAAAAAAAAACAGACAGCTCAGGTCCAAGCTGATGTACTAAGAGTCCGATGTTAGTATAGCGATCTCCCCTGCTGTGCTTTTGTGTTCTGACAGGGGGACAGCCCCCCGCCAGAACACTCCTGTCAGCGCTCTCAGCAGAGACAACTTGAGGTTGGTCTGCTTATTTTCTCTTTGTCCTATATCATCCACCTTGATAAAACTCCTCTGTTCCTTCACGTCCAATGCTCAAAAATAGGTGTACTTCTAGTTCCGGTGTGCATCTGACATCACCTCTGACATGTTTCGTCTGTTGACTTTCTCAAAGAATGGGTATTCTTACATATTTTGACAATTATAGTCACATGTCTGAAAATAAAGATCCTTATTCTATGTTTAAGCTTTGTGTATTTAGTCTATTCTGTGTGTAACCTATTAACATTAAAGTCTTTTTTTCAAGGGTAATCAAGGTGAATCTGGTGAAAAGGTAAGATATTTGACATTCTATTATTGATAAAAAATAACGAATATATGTCTATATATATATATATATATATATCTATATATATAGATAGATATATCTATCTATCTATATATATATATATACATATGTAGCGGGGTGTTCCCCTTTAATGCAGAGAGATAAGAAGTTCCAGGTGAGAGGTGAGTCGGGAGGAAGTAAAGAGACATTACTGGAAGTGAAAGCAGAGGAGAGAAAGAGACTACATCTCCCAGTACATCTTGCAGCACCCAGGGTGCATTGCTCCAGAACAGAGACTGCTGGGGCAGACTTTATAAAGGGGAGGCGGAGTTTTGGTCGCTCTCTTTGGACCCCCCTCTCCTAGCAAGAGGATGTTTGTGCTGAACTGCTGTGTGCACAAGGCCTGAAGCCCGGGCCGTGTGCTCCTTTCCAAAGAGCCCTCTGCCAGCCTAGCAGAGCCTTAGAGACATCTAATCCTCCTTGCTGCAGTACACCAGAAGGATTGAAGACTTGGATGTCGGTGGATTCCTGTTCCTAGACGAATCGATGGAGGAAACGGACTTGGACTTGTCCAGGTGGTGAGAGCTGTTTAAAGACAGATACTTTATCTTTACTATTCGTTGGGATTACAAAGTTGTTCTTCAAGTGCACCACCGAGAGATTGCTAGCGAATATTGTTTCACTGAACTTCCATTTAGATCAGTCAGGCCTGACTGCATAGGTAGACATTGCTGGGTGTTAGTCTACCCATGAGGGGAAGTAGCTGTAAAAGGGCAGCGCTAGAGTTGCATAGCAATACTTTATTATTCTGATTACTCTGTTTATCTTTATTACTGTTTATTGCAGGGATCTGCAACTTGTTATACTGTTGTTTATTACTTGCCCATTAGCCTCAGTAAAATATCTGGGTAAAGTACATTTGGTGTCAGTTCCGCTTACTTTAATAGGAGTTTTAAAGTATATTCTGTGTATGTTTGTTATAGGACTGCGTCACCAACAGTTGCGATCACGCGGTCCTATCTCTCTATCACCAGCTGTGCCACGGGAGGTTAGAGCCGATTGCCGGGGGTTGACAGCGGTGCACTGCAGGGCCCAAATCAATATCAGCGGCTCTCTTAACTGGGGGTAGCGCTACACGTGGGGGCTCGAGTCCGGGATCCTTGTACGTTGCACGCTGCAATCAAGCCGGTCAGAAGTACCAGCATGGACCCGCTGGCAATGTCACAGTGGTGCGCAGCGATTGGCACCGATCCAACCGCGGCGGTAGTCATTGTACTCCCGGGGGAAAGATGGAAGGAAGAGGAGATAAAACAGCTCGTATTGTTACTGTCTCCGAGCCACAAAGCATGGGTGATGGATTTTAGGCCAGATCCAGTGATCTCGTTTACATACGCACTGGTAGAATGGAAAAACGAAATCCCAGAGCATTTTAAAAGTCAGAGTATACAAGCCATAGATAATCAGATCTATCACTTGATACATACGCTGCCAGTGAAGGAAGAATGGTTTCAGACACCAAAGCCATCACTCCCACATTTATCTCCACCACTATCCCCTAAAGCAGAAAAGCTTAAGGAACTATTAAGCCCGGGATCACCGCTGGCCGCTATAGGGCCTGAATTGTTGAATGCTCTAGGAGACCTTGTAATTAAGTGCCAGAAAAGCAGTACGGTGCATGTGGAGGCCGGTTACCGGAAGCTTAGCACCTTCTCAGGGAAGCTCCCCATCCCTGCAGGGGAGGAAGATTTTGACACTTGGGTGGAACAGGCATTGCAGGCAGTAGAAGCATGGGAGGTGCCTGAGGCACAGAAGAGACAGCGAGTCTTAGAAAGTCTGAAAGGTGCCGCGGCAGAAGCGGTGAAGAGCTTCCGGTTTGGAAATGAAAACTGTACAGCTCAAGATTGCCTGGCCATGCTGCAGGAAGAGTTTGGTCAGCTGGAGAAGGTGTCAGAGATGATTTATCAAATTGAACACACTCTCCAGCAGCCGAATGAGAAACTGTCAGAATATGTTAGAAGGCTGAACAGGCAGTTATGCAAGATTGTACTGAAGAAGGGAATGCTGCCCAAAGATGCAGATGAAGCACGCATGAAGCAGATCATGAGGGGAGCCCGGCGCTCAGACCCGGTCTGGCTGCACCTGAAAACCTCAGGAGGAGGAATGTCACTAACCTACTCTGATCTAATAAAAATTATTAGGGACGAAGAGGCGCTGCAAGAAGATCAGCAGGTGGCCAAGGCGAATGTCACACCTGTACCAGTGTTGGTCCATTCGGTCAAGAGCCCAGAAAGAGATGCGGAGGTTGACACTCTGAAATCGCAAATGGCCCAAGTGTTGGAGATGCTGACCTCTTTGATGGAGAAAGATCAGAGAAGATGAGAGAAACCAAGCCCAAGAAAGGAGTTGTTCCCGAACACCTCAGCACCGGCCTCCCTACAGGACCGAGAAGAGGTGATTTGCTATAACTGTGGAGGGAGTGGCCACTTTGCTAACGTATGCTCCAGCCCAAAGAAGAAGAGAACAGATAATTGCAAGCCGGCGGGAAACTCCAAAGGGCCCCAGTGAAGGAGTCAACCGGGTGCCCATCATCTTCAGTGCGCTCCAAACTAAAAAAAAAGGCCAAGAATGGAGGAGACAAAACTCCTAGGAGGAGGTATAGTACACCCCCACCAAGATGTACCCCAGAGGGAGGGGGCAAGACCCCTCAGTGGAAGTACAGCACCCCAAAGAAGGAACATCCACCTAAAAGGAACAATAACATCCCTCAGCGGGTTTGTGCCCCCATTGAGAGGGAGAAAGTCAATGCATGCCAGGCTCAGGAAAAATTAAAGTCCAAAAGGAGCAGGGCAAGGGTCGAAAGCCAAAAAAAAGAGGTGACCACAGTCCGGCCATACCCAAAGGAACTGGTGGGCCCGTCTCCTACTGTGCCCATTCAAGTGGAAGGAGTCTATACTAAAGCTCTTTTGGACACCGGAGCACAGGTGACTTTACTATACCGGGACTTCTATGATAGGCACTTGAGTCATCTGCCTATCCAGAAGATAGAAGAGCTGGAGATATGGGGACTTGGAACCCAGAGTTTCCCTTATGATGGGTACCTGCCCATAAAGATGACTTTCGACCCATCCGTGGCTGGGAAGGCTGAAGTGTTTGACACCCTGGCAGTTGTGTGTCCCCGGCCGCCTGGAGCCAGCAAGATTTCCCTGATCATTGGGACAAACACGGATCTAGTCAGGAGACTCCTGACCCCTCTAGTGAAAGAGAGAAACCATTCAGCCACCAAAATCCATCCCATGCTAAAGACGGCCTACCAACGACTGGTCTTAGAGCAGAAGACCCCGGGAGAGGGGATATGGAAGGTGTGGAGACTTGGCAGAGAAGGAGTAGTGCTACAGCCCGGAGAAGTAACCTGTCTTAGGGCCACTGTGAAGCTTTCGTGGGAACAACCTGGCCCCTTTGTCATGCTGGAATCAGACCCAAGGGAAGAGTCCTCAGGCCTGGAAGTGATACCAGAAGTGATTCCGTTCAAGGCCCTGAAGAAGGCCCATGGCAGAGTTCCGGTGAGTGTTAGGAACACTACGGGAGGACCCATGGATATCCCTGCCAGAGTGTTGCTTGGTCAGGTGAGCCCTGCTGCCCCGGTCACTTGGTCCGAAGTCAAGGGGACGGGTGACGGAGGAGATGTTTGGGAGAAACTGTCCGTGGAAAACCCGAACCTACCCAGGGCTTGGAAAGAAAGAGCCAAGGCCCAGCTGACCAGGTGGGAGAAGATCTTTTCCGAAGATGAATTCGATGTGGGGTGTGCAAGAAGTGCCACCCATCGGATCCGCCTCCAAGAAGATAAGCCCTTCCGAGAGAGGGTCAGGCGGGTCCCCCTGGCAGATCTGGAGGATCTGAGGCAACAACTTGTAGAACTAAAGAAGACTGGTGTGATCCTGGAGTCTAGAAGTCCCTATGCCTCCCCAATCATGGTGGTCAGAAAGAAGAATGGGTCGTTGAGGCTTTGTATCGATTACAGGACTCTCAACAGGAGAACCATCCCTGACCAATACACCACGCCAAGGATAGAAGATGCCCTACAAAGTTTGTCTGGAGCCAAATGGTTCAGTGTGATGGACCTCAAGAGTGGGTACTATCAAATCCCTATGCACCAAGAAGACAGGGAGAAGACAGCCTTCATAACCCCGGTGGGATTCTTCGAATTCAATAGGATGCCTCAGGGTCTGTCTGGAGCTCCTGCTACCTTTCAACGCCTTATGGAGAAGACTGTTGGAGACATGAATCTTATAGAAGTCCTTGTGTACTTGGACGATGTCATTGTCTTTGGAAGAACCTTGGAAGAACATGAAGCCAGGTTGGAGAAAGTATTGAGAAGACTCAGCGAAGAGGGACTTAAGCTTTCCCCCGAGAAGTGTCGGTTCTACCAGTCTTCTGTGAACTATCTGGGGCACATAGTGTCTGAAGAAGGGGTGGCCACAGATCCTGAGAAGTTGGAAGCAGTCACTTCCTGGCCACGACCCACCACAGTAACAGAGCTCAGATCCTTCCTGGGGTTCTGCTCCTATTATAGGAGGTTTGTGGAGGGGTTTGCTCGGATTGCCCGCCCGTTGAATGAATTGCTAAAGGCAGAAGGGGAAGAGGATGACTCAGGGCCCAGGAGGCCTGGTGAGTCAGTTCAAGATCAGTGGAACCCAAGGTGTGAAGAGGCCTTTCATGCTCTGAAGAGGAGCTTAACCACTGCCCCAGTCCTGGCCTACGCCGACCCTACCAGACCTTATGAATTACATGTGGATGCCAGCCATGAGGGTCTAGGTGGTGTACTCTACCAAGAACATGAAGGACAACTGCGACCAGTGGCCTATGTGAGCAGGAGCCTGACCCCCTCAGAAAAGAATTACCCCACTCATAAGCTGGAATTCCTGGCCCTCAAATGGGCGGTAGTAGACAAGCTAAAAGACTACTTGTATGGGGCAGAGTTTACTGTGAAGACAGACAACAACTCCCTGACCTACCTCTTCACCACCGCGAAACTAGATGCCACCGGACACAGGTGGTTGGCCGCATTGTCTGGATTCAACTTCAGTCTGAAGTACAGACCAGGAGCCGGAAATAGGGATGCAGATGCCCTGTCCCGGAGGTCTTATGCCACGACAAATGACTGGGAAGATTGGACCCAAGTGGCACCGGACGGGGTGCGGGCCCTTTGTCAAGGGGCTGAATTCCAAGCCAGAGGAGGCTCCAGAGCAGAAGAAATAGGGGTTACCATGGTAGGAGTCCCCAAACACTATTGTGGGGTAACTCAACTGGAGGAAGACAACCTACCGAGACTGTCCAAGAAGGAGTTGAGGTGTGACCAATTGGAAGACCCCATGGGGAGATTGGTCCTCGAAGCCCTGGAGAATCAGGATCCCAACAAATTCCTACATCACCCCTCAAAGGAGGCTCGCCTGTTGAGGAAGGAATTGGACAGGCTACAGGTACATCAGGGAGTGGTCTACCGAAGGGGCCCCTCTGATGACTCAGAAGATAAGTGGCAGTTATTTCTTCCAGAGAAGCACCGAGAGACTGTACTAATTGCCCTGCATGACCATCATGGTCACCTAGGGGCAGAAAGGACCTTCCAGCTTGTCAGAAATCGGTTCTATTGGCCCTGCATGAGGGCAGAAGTAGAGGAGTATTGCCATTCCTGTGCACGATGCATTCAGAGAAAGACCCTACCCCATCAAGCTGCCCCAATGGGCCACTTACAGAGTCAAGGCCCAATGGATCTGGTATGCATTGACTTTCTCTGCCTCGAACCCGACCTGAGTGGATTGGGGAATGTTCTGGTAATAACCGACCATTTCACCCGCTATGCTCAAGCTTTCCCAACCAAAGACCAGAAGGTATCCACCGTGGCCAAGATACTTATGGAGAAGTATTTTGTCCATTACGGACTACCACAGAGACTCCACTCAGATCAAGGAAGGGACTTTGAGAGTCGGTTGATCCGAAGACTTTTGGATTCATTAGGAATAAAGAAGACCAGAACCACGCCTTACCACCCACAAGGAGATGCTCAGCCGGAGAGATTTAACCGGACCCTGCTCAACATGTTGGGAACCTTAGAAACAGAGAAGAAGCAACACTGGAGTCAGCACATATCAGCCCTAGTACATGCCTATAACTGTACCACAAGTGACGCCACTGGCTACTCCCCTTATCGACTTATGTTTGGGAGAGAAGCAAGGCTACCTGTGGACCTGGCCTTTGACACTTCTATAGACAATACCTCAGCTACATCCCACAAGGGATACATGGACAGACTTAGACGTAGCTTGCAGGTGGCCTATGAACAAGCCCAGGCGGCTTCGGATCAAAGGGGGGCCCGCAACAAGAGAAATTTTGATCTGAAGGTTCGAGTGCAAGATCTGCAGCCCGGGGACCGAGTACTGCTACGCAATCTGGGGGTCCCTGGAAAACACAAGCTTGCCGACAGGTGGAGATCTGAGCCCTATGTTGTCTGTAGGAAGTTGCCCGGTTTGCCTGTCTACAAACTAAAGCCAGAAGGAAAGGTGGGTCCACTGAAGACGTGGCATCGGAACCACCTGCTCCCACTTGCTGAGGCAGTCAGAATACCTCCCGTGAGAGACTCCCCTGAACCGGCCTCTATCCTGGATATTCCTAGGCCGAACACTCGGTCCCAGACCTCTCGAGCCAAAGATGGGGAGGCCTCCCAATTGAGTACAGAAGAAGGTGGAGAACTGGACTGGCTGTGGCCTCCCTCGACTCTGGGAACGTCCGCCATAGATCTCCCAAATGGAGGGGATACCCCAGATGCAACGCTGAATCCGGAGGCTACTGAATTCATACCCTTCAGTCCCTCAGCTGATTACTGGGAAGATGTTCCTGACACTTGCGCAGAGGAGGACTCTAGAGATTCCATACGTCAGTCGACTTCTGAATCAGAGGTTCCAGAACCAGCAATGTTACCTGAACTTACTCCTGAAGAAGAGCCTGTGGTGCCAGAGTCAGAAGCACCAAGAGAGCAGAGGGCTCGCAGAGTCATCAGGCCTCCCAAGAAACTAACTTACCCCCAAATGGGGACGAGCTCAGAGGACTCTGTTGTAACGGCTAGGAGAACTGTTGAACAACCTGATCCTTCCACCGTCCATTTGGTGGAGGGCAACCCCAGCTCACTCTCTGGCACAGTTAGGCAGGCCACTCATGGTAGTGTGACCTGTGGGCAAGAGAGTTCCATCCCAAAGTTTTGGTGGGAATTCCCTATGCCAACATCATGCTCGACATTGTCCAAAATGGTAAACAGTATTTGTTGAAGTTTATCTTTGGGGACCAAAGAGTTCAAGTGGGGGGAGTGTGTAGCGGGGTGTTCCCCTTTAATGCAGAGAGATAAGAAGTTCCAGGTGAGAGGTGAGTCAGGAGGAAGTAAAGAGACATTACTGGAAGTGAAAGCAGAGGAGAGAAAGAGACTACATCTCCCAGTACATCTTGCAGCACCCAGGGTGCATTGCTCCAGAACAGAGACTGCTGGGGCAGACTTTATAAAGGGGAGGCGGAGTTTTGGTCGCTCTCTTTGGACCCCCCTCTCCTAGCAAGAGGATGTCTGTGCTGAACTGCTGTGTGCACAAGGCCTGAAGCCCGGGCCGTGTGCTCCTTTCCAAAGAGCCCTCTGCCAGCCTAGCAGAGCCTTAGAGACATCTAATCCTCCTTGCTGCAGTACACCAGAAGGATTGAAGACTTGGATGTCGGTGGATTCCTGTTCCTAGACGAATCGATGGAGGAAAGGGACTTGGACTTGTCCAGGTGGTGAGAGCTGTTTAAAGACAGATACTTTATCTTTACTATTCGTTGGGATTACAAAATTGTTCTTCAAGTGCACCACCGAGAGATTGCTAGCGAATATTGTTTCACTGAACTTCCATTTAGATCAGTCAGGCCTGACTGCATAGGTAGACATTGCTGGGTGTTAGTCTACCCATGAGGGGAAGTAGCTGTAAAAGGGCAGCGCTAGAGTTGCATAGCAATACTTTATTATTCTGATTACTCTGTTTATCTTTATTACTGTTTATTGCAGGGATCTGCAACTTGTTATACTGTTGTTTATTACTTGCCCATTAGCCTCAGTAAAATATCTGGGTAAAGTACATTTGGTGTCAGTTCCGCTTACTTTAATAGGAGTTTTAAAGTATATTCTGTGTATGTTTGTTATAGGACTGCGTCACCAACAGTTGCGATCACGCGGTCCTATCTCTCTATCACCAGCTGTGCCACGGGAGGTTAGAGCCGATTGCCGGGGGTTGACAGCGGTGCACTGCAGGCCCCAAATCAATATCAGCGGCTCTCTTAACTGGGGGTAGCGCTACACATATATATATATATATATATATATATATATATACATACATATATATATATATATATATATATATATATATATATCTATATATGTATATATATATATATATATATACATACATATATATATATATATATATATATATATCTATATATGTATATATATATATATATCTATATATGTATATATATATATATCTATATATGTATATATAAATATATATATATATATATATATATATACACAGCAGCCCTCAAATTTTCCACTCGCCTATTTGCATTTTGCTGGTGAGTGTGGGCTGCCTGTAGGCGGGGTTGAATGGGAGCCATTCTCCCAGTGATCGCTCAGGGGAAGAGAGAAGAGAGCCGACAGGATCATCAGAGTGGGGAACATCGCTGTAACAGCTTTCATTTGAATTGCTGAGTGTTCTCCACACTCGCTGTCACATACAGCCCCACCTCCTGGCCTGGCTACTTTGATAAACAGAACACCTATCCAATCTGGGGACGTGTGACATATATCAAAGTACCCGGGCCAGGAGGTGGGGCTGTATGTGACGGCGAGCGCGGGGAACACTCGGCAGTCGGCAATTCAAATAAAAGCTGTTACAGCGATGTTTCCCGCTCTCTGATGATCCGGCCGGCAATCCTCTTCCTCTCCTCTCTTCCCCTGCACAGATGAAGCAGCATTGATGGACACAGGTAGGCTGCATTGTTGGACACAGGTGAAGCAGCATTGATGGGCACAGGTAGGCTGCAGTGTTGGGCACAGATTAAGTAGCATTGATGGACACAGGTTGGCTGCATTGTTGGACACAGGTGAAGCAGCATTGATGGGCACAGGTAGGCTGAATTGTTGGGAACAGGTGAAGCGTCATTGATGGACACAGGTAGGCTGCATTGTTGGGCACAGGTGAAGCGGCATTGATGGACACAGGTAGGCTGCATTGTTGGGCACAGGTGAGGCTGCATTGATGGGCACAGGTGAGGCTGCACTAATGAGCACAGGTGAGACTGCATTGTCGGGCACAGGTGAGGCTGCACTGATGGGCACTAATAAAGTTGTTGTTAATATTTATTTTAATGTGGAGAAAAGACCCCCGAAAATATCAAAACAATATTTTTGCTAAAAAAACACTAAAATCATTATTAGCAGACATAAAAACAACATAACTTGCAAAATTCCTGCTAAATCTAAAATAAAACTGTATTGAGTTGATAAAAAAAAGCTCTGTGTGTGCCTGTACAGTGTGAATCAGCATAGGGATGCATAGGCTTGACAAACACAAACGCAGGTCCTAATTTGACAGGCGTGTGAGTGCAGGTGTATGGCCCCGAATAGACAGTGTATATTCGGACCATCCACCCGCACTTGCACATCTGTCAAATTTCGACAGTTGCTGTGTCCCACATAGAATAATAGGCAGCTCCAGCAAACATACAAAGCGCTCATTAATGTTGTATAGGTCAGAGATCCCATGTGAATGAGCCATTGATTTTTTTAAATAATTTTTTTAAAAACATTTTCCCAACCCTGTTGGGGGGGGGGGGGGCTTTGGTGGAAAATCAGGGTATTTGAACCGACCCCTGATGTCTCACCTTTGAGACAGAAAAAGGAATTGAGGAAATAGGTGCCCAATGGTTTCTCTGCAGCACCAGCTGCACAGCAGATGAACGAACTGGAAGTACTCTGTACAGAGGCTTCCTGTTCATTCACAAATTGAAGGAACACACTGTGAGTGATTGATTATGTAACCACCAAGATAACAGAACATTCATACTGACCACAAATATAACAAGAGCATTTTTGGTTTTGGTTAAACCATGTTTTAAATCCTCAAGGCATGATACTTTGTCATGAGAGCTATGTGTGTCTGTGGGACTCTCACAGTAATTAAGGGGTATTTTGTAGGTACAAGGTCTGCAAGATATGTGTGCAGTGTATACAAAGACAGTAGTACTGTGCATACTTATCTGAGTCCTGCATTGATCCAGCGACATGCTCGACTGCAGAACTTCTCTCCTCTCTCCACTCTCTCACAGGCTTGACCCAGCAGTAGGAGCCATTGGCTGCTGCCCTTTCAGTTACATCCATTAAGCAGAGAGCTGGGGGTAGGGCCGAGCTACGCTGCATGTGTCAATGAACACACAAAGCCTGGCTCGGAAGCATGCCTGCACGTGTGTCATTATAAGAAGTGGCTTCCTATAGGGAGAACACAGAGAGGAGGAGGAGCCAAGAGAGCCAGCGGGGATCCCAGAAGAGGAGGTTTGGGGCTGCTCTGTGCAATACCATTGCACAGAGAAGGTAAGTATACCATGTTTATTGTTTTAAAACATTTAAAAACATTTACAATCACTTTAAACTACACACTTTAAGCTACACTCTTATGCGATTTGGCCATGTACACTGTTTGCTGTAGCAAAACTTCTTTCTCTTCAGTGCATTTAAGAGTCTTAGAATCCTAATAGAACCTGTGTGTACAATAAATTTATTGGTCATTAAAATGACAGTCAACATTCTCAGGTCTGTTGTACTTACTACACTGTACTGAACTTCTTACAAGAATATAAGTGCATGTGTCACCTGGATGGATCCCTGTGCTGCATGCCTGTAGCTACTGATGGCTGCCACTGGTCCAACACAGACAGACAGTCTGTCACTGCTGGCTAAAGCCTGTCCTGTTCTTCAGTACTTACTAAAGGAGGCAGGCAACTAGTGATATCATTCTGCCAGGGGAGGGCTGACATTTTTTTATTTTAGAATTGGCAACTGTTGCATAGGCTTTTGTTAATGTGCACCAATTTTTTTTTTTAAGTTTCTTCTCTGTTACTGTTCCCCTCTGATAAACTGATGTGGCTCAGGGAAATTGAATATACTGTATATATTGGACCACTTAGCTGCAGGGAAGCATATGTAAACTGCCAGCATACCTAAAGAAACCTAAAGCTACCGGGCTCCCCTGTTAAAATGATGGGGCTCGGGCCCATACAGGAGCACAAGTGGTACCCCTTTATCGGTGGTTCTGCCTATTTCTACAGCAACTTGTTTTGTTATTGGAGGTAAGAGGTGTCAGAGGGGAAGTCAAGGCTTATCTTGGGGGACAATAAGAGTTGTGAGGTCACCAGGGATTTTATGAATATCTGTGAATTGAATGAATCATATCTGTGCCTCACCCTGTTACTTTTACTATGCTTTTTACTGCTGAATGGCATCGGTGTTCAGAAATGTTGGAAAGTCTTGTTGCCTGTGATTTCTGATTCTAAACATTTTTTTCATTGCTTGTCACTGTTTGAGCTGACTTCCAAATCTATGTTACACTATAATATGTATAACTATGTTGATTAATAATGTAAGAATTTTATTTAAAAAAATACACTGAGACTAAAATGAGTAGGGTCACTCACAAAATATTCACTGCAGTTGAATCTTCCTGGTGTATGTGTTTTACATTTCAGGGAATGATTAATCACCTGTGAATGTCGCATTTACTGCTTTATAAATATGAGCATAAGTATTTAACCCTTTATAAATAGCACAAACCTTCACAAAATGTTAATATGATCAATACTCCCTCATGTAAAGGGAGGTAAGAAAAGAGCATGCACAAATTTTATATATTTTAATTATTCACAGGGTGACATGGGTGAAGCTGGTCCTAAAGGTGAAACAGGAGAAAAGGTATTTATTTTTTGCAGAATGTTCTTGATGTTGGGTTAGACTTTCCAAGACCCAGAGGCATGTTACAACAAAACTCTAACAAAAATCCATCTTTAAAATGTACATTATGTCTAGGTAAAATAAACAAAAATGTGCCCTGTAATACATGCATGTTTCTCCATGTTTTGTCTTTGTCTCTTTAAAAATATTGCATATACAGAAAAATTATATATGAAAAAGAAAGAGATGGTAAACATAACCTTAGGGACATACATTTCAATAACTGTTTTATAATCCTTAATAATATGAAAGCTAAGTTAAAACTTCTTTACGTTGGCCTAGCTGTTGATTGGCATGTCAGCAGAGGCTTTCCCTCAGCAGGTGATCGGGAGGGGACATGCCACTTCCTGCACACATGGGTGAAAAGGTATTTCTCACTGAAATTCACATTTGCTGTGTCACAGCCACATTTATTGTATGTGGTTGCATCTCAGTTGCAGTGGGGTCCCACTTACCTCTATACACTATTTTTTTTGCCAGTGCTTTGTTGCTGCGCCAATGTGTATGGGGCTGTCAAGGTTTTCCCAGGCAGCTGAAGTGAGTTAAAAATGCACCTCAACTGCCTGGTTCTGCTGCTTTACAGTGCCCAAGTGAAAGGACCTTAAGAGTTTAATTTGCTTAGTACAGTTTTACTTAGAGCAAAGAGCATGAAGATAATGCCTTAGAGCAGTGATGGCGAACCTTGGCACCCCAGATGTTTTGGAACTACATTTCCCATGATGCTCATGCACTCTGCAGTGTAGTTGGGCATCATGGGAAATGTAGTTCCAAAACACCTGGGGTGCCAAGGCTACCTTAGAGTTTCATTTTGCCACTGGTAAATTCTACCTCCAGTAGTGATTTGCCCTCTTCCTTCTCCTTTCCCTCCCCACTTTTTTCTCTCTAATGGCCAATTAGATTTTAAGGAAATTTCAGTCCAACCCACCAATTAGGTCCCGCCCCCGTACACATGATCACATTCTGCTTTCACCAGCCCCCAAAAAGCCTCCTCACTTGATTTTAATAATTGCACACCTCCCCACACTCTTAGACAGTCCCCTCACTGCACTCTCAACCAAACCTCCCTCCTGTACCATACCTGCAGTCCACCTTCTCTCAGTGTATGCACCACCCTTTCTCTCTTATCACATCTGCAGTTATATCTTCTATTACCACCCACCGTAATAAACTTAAAGGAGATAGCACTAAACTAAAATGAAAGCTGAATATCTGCGTGCCTGACATTTTTATTTATTTTTTGCTGAAGAAAGCACCTACTTGATTTATAGGGATACAGTGTTATGGCAGTTGTTCATTGTGGAGAGCTCTAAACTCAAACAGATACTGATTATCTGTGTATTCCTGCCTTTATTGTTGAACAGAGCACCTACTTGAATGGTACATTTGTACAATAGATTACATGCTACAAGGATACAGTGTTCTGGAAGTCGTTCATTGTGGAGAAAACTAAACTATCTTTTTACCTTTTCTGTGGGAAAGCTTCGGAGTCCACAAAACTGTTTGATAGCGTATATGTTCTTACGTTCCATGGATAATACAGCTCCTATTAACCTTTTTGCAAAGAGACTCTGATCTTATCTTTTCCTGATGTCCTATTGTTTATATAATAGGGACTATAGGATTGGTTTCGATAAACGACTAATCCTGGCTGAAACACCAGCAGTAGGAGGTTTTGGTGTTTAATGCAAACGGTATGGGTTTGTGTGAAGAGATTATACATTTTGCACATTCTTTTTAATGCTAATTAGTAGAGAGTTGTGCTATTAAAATGTATTATATTAATTATTAAAATAAGTTATTGCATGAGTACAATTATAATTACCTGTGAAGTTCCATATACCATTTCTTTCTTTTCTGTATATATGTTTAAAAATTTGAGTTAGGAATCAACAGTATACATAAACTGTTACTTAAGTACATAAATATACCTGTTGATCTTCCAGAAATCCAGTGGGCTCCTATCTCCCAGTAGTTATTTGACAACTCTGTCTCTTCTGCACTGACTTCCTAAGCATTTTTGGTAGCCCTGCCTAAATTGTCCATTGCTGGACAGTAGAACCCATTTATCTCTGCTCATCTTAGTAGCATAAGTAAGTGTATTATAGTTGAATACTCAGTCAGGGCTATCATCACTATGCTTTCTGCATTTTTAAAAAGGCAAAACGTGGATGTATTGTTAAGATGTATCGTATCGCCTATGTTTTGTGTTTTTTAACGTAGACATACATTTTAAGCCATGCTAAATTCAAATGTGCAATGGTCTTCATGAATGTGCAAAAAACACTTTTTCGCTCCTTAGTTGTCATGTGTCATTTTAAGTTATAACAGCATTATAGGAGCATGGCCTCCTAAATGTATAACACAATACTGAATCATTATTATCAAAAAAGAAAGAAAAAGATGATGGCATCCAATTAACCTGCCGGATATTAGTGGTGACCTAACAATTGCCAGTCTTAAGGATTTAAAACTCCTTTAGAAAATCATTCCTATTGAGTTATTTCCTTTGCATGAAATAATTTTAAGCTAACGTGTTTGAGATTAAATACATCAAGCATTTGAACATGTGCTAGTCAGGTGGATGCAATGAGCATGAAGATGCAGCTGTAACTTTGAAAATAATGTAAGCAGGCTTACAAATATACAGTTGGGGAATGTCCACTGTTGGGTCATACATGCCTGTAGAACTGACTGAAGTTTATAAGGCTAACACACAAACAGATGCTCCTTTGAGAAAATTATAAAGATCAAGTTGGGTTTTCAGAGCGGGCTTGAAAATCCCTTGGCTTTCTCAATGTGTATCTGTAACAAGTAGAAACAAAGTAATTATCTCCAAATGTCTTCTAAAACATTGCAAGAGCTCTCTCTGTTGAACTTTAGACTCTTGATTTTTAAATGAACTGTGGAAAAACTCTGGTCTACCAATAACGGAGTTAACCTTGACCACAATGAAAAAGTTACTGTCTTAAATCAGCTCATTCAGTTGAATGTTTTTTTCTGCATTTACAGATATAAACTTGAAATACCTAAAAGTTCAGTGACAATTATTTTTTCCATTAAAGAAATATTTTATGTTCTTGAGATGCTTCATATTCCACAATAATTTAAAATGTTAATACATTATGAATAGTAACAGAGGGTGATAGGAAACCCATTTATTTTTTTATTTATTTATTTATTTATTGCAGAGGCAGCTCTAGGCTTTGTGAGGCCTTAGGCAAAATTTTCAACATGAACCCTCACTCACACCCTTTGCAGGGGTTAAGGAAGAACCCTGAGGTGGGGCATCTAATTACTACTGCTGCTTGTGTGGGTGGGATGTGTACTGCACCAACAATGGGATGAATAAGAGAAAGAGGGTCAGCAGGGATTGGCCCAGTACACATCCCACGCACACAAGAGCAGTAATAAGATGCTCCACCTCAGGGTTCTTACTTAGCCCCTGAAAAAATGGGGGTGGCAATGGGGGATGGGACTGGGAACCATAGGGTAGGGGAAAAGAAGGAGGGGGTAAAAAGGGGGGAGTGGGTAGGAGATGAGGGATGGGTAAAGGAGAACTTGAGTGAAACTGGGGGATCCCGGTCTGTATAGGGATAAAACAAGGGGGTGGGTTTGTCCTGGCATGAGGAGGGAGAGGAAAATAGATGGGTGTCAAGGGGACTAGAGAGAGGGACGGGGTGTCCTGTCAGCTGGTGAGGAATACCATAGTATAATTCAAGAAAATGGGCTGGCTGAGAGAGGGAGAGGGTGAAAGAAAGAAAGAGAGCGATGAAGGAAAGAAGGGTGCCCCTTACATCAAAATACTCACTGGGAGGCAGGAGAAAAAAGGGAGGGAGTGGATAGATGGATGGATCAGGCGCCATCTTTCCACTTCTGACTGCTGGTCTTCAAGCTTCCAGCCCTCACATCCCCTTCTCTTAGGCAGAACACTGTCAGGGAGTGAAGGCAAGCAGACACAGGAGGAGAGGACTGGAGCAGAAGCAGCTCTCTCTCTTCCCGTCTGTGCAGAAGGGGGAACTGTCAGTGCGGCGGCTCTATCTGGCTGTGATCCAGAGCTGTCAGTGAGCTCCTGTCCCCTGGTGAATTGGTCCTGATCACAGCTCCTAATTAAAGCAGATTGCAGTTTACAGACTGGCCGGGATTCAGCACTGTGCTGATGGCAGGAAAATCCCTGCTGCCAGCCTCAGAGGTGGCTATTCAAATAAGCAAATTAGGCAGCCGCGAGGCCTCTGTGAGCGCCAGGCCTTAGGCGACCGCCTAATTTGCCTAATTACAGAGCTGCTTCTGATTTATTGCATGTATATAACATTAACATTTTAAGCACCACTTTACAGAGTGCATGGAACCATTCACATTATTCCTTGCCCCCAAAGGAGCTTATGATTGAACGTCCCTAGTATACTAAAAGCACACATATGCAAGGGCCTTTTTGGTGAGATGACAGATAACCAAATAATTTTCTTTTGGAATTCCCAGAGGAAATCCCTGCATATACTGAGAGAGCATTTTCATGAAGACATTGAACCTAGGATCCAAGCACTACAGGGCATAAACTCAAACCTTTTAGCCAGTGTCAAAATCAATATATTGTGGTAAATTTAAAATGCTTTTATACTTTTCACTTATGGGCAACTGATAGGCAGTGGGCCACAGTGATGACTAAATAAAAACAATGGGTGGCTGAATAAATATATCTAACATGTCAACACTTGTAATTGGTACTTATGTTTTATGGTTGACTGTGCTTTAGTTCCCAGTTTTCATTGGAAGGGGTTTACACTCACTATCAGTTTGTTCATTTGTTTTTAAATTAAACATACAGCAGTAGAGAATGCAGCAGGTAGAGTGGGGTTAACAAGTTCCAAAACAGGCAAGACCAGAGCAAGAAAAACTATGAGGGATCCTCAGTGCACCAGACTGAAGCTAAAGTAAAATTCTGGATTTTAATAACTGCAGTGATAAAGTTAATTATAGTAAGCAATGTACTAGACCTTAGAACTGTAAATGGTCAGTTATGGAATAAACCTCAAATGCTCATTTTGCCAGACATTTTATGAAATGTAATATGCACTTATAAAGTGAGGTGCATAAGGTGGAGATCCAGTAGCAAAAATTGACTGTAATTGGGTTTGACCCCCCTCCACTGCAGAATCCATCTTCCTGCATTGCAAGCATTACATCGAAAGTAAGATTTTGTGGAACAGCCACTGTATAATGCACCCTCCTCCTGTGTGTAAAACTTCCAGAAAGTATTTTCTTATATGATTTATATTGTAGAAATCAGATACTTGACTGTATTTTTCTTACGAACAGCTGTCAGGTTTGACAAAATATTTCAAAATCTTTATCTGACACCGCTAACTATGCAATTAGTCCAACAAAGGAATAAAACTGTAATCATTTTAGTTAACGAAAATATGTTCAATTAAAACATGCAGTGATAATGCACTGAGAACAAAAAAACAGCCACAAGTAAGATTTCCTTTCTCTGAGATGCTGAATGTGTGCATTGATAGATAATAAAATTCCCCTCAGTATAGGTAGTTTTTTCACAGTTTGTGTAATTTTGTTATTGTTTTATGAATTTTGATTAGACCAATTATAGTTTAGCAGGAAATTATGTTAGATTGTCTTGATATTTCCCACTGTGAATACAGAAAAGGTTATTTCACGTTGAACTACTTTTGAAACTTCTTGAAGGGTGGCTAGAGTGAAAGTAGACGAGTGAACAGACACATTATACGTGCTTTCTGACTTGCTCAATCTAAGAACATCATTGTTGTTATTGTAAAGTAATAGACCATGGGTCCTTGATGGGCCATTGAATTTTCAATACCAAGTAAACATTAATCTGTACACTATCGATGAAGCAGATGTAGACATATTGATTCCTCAATCCTAATAGCCTGTGAATTATATCTCCACCTCAAGCAATTCATCATTGTTTTTAGCTTCCATATGCTACAGTCTAACTTTTAAAACAGTTTTAGCAGACTTTAAGGAACCTTTGTATACTTACCAAACAGCTTACTTGAAAATATTTTAATTTGTTGTATTTACCATTTACTGACTAATTAAAACAACATATAGCTACTGAGTTTCCTTGTACAACATACTCCGCACATCTAGCAGACATTTAAAACTCAGTAGAATTTAGGAACAGCTATTCATATAATTACAGATCTACACTAGGCTTGCTTTATAGTGAAATATGGTAATATGCACTTTATCTTACATGTGGATCCATGGGGGGTTGGGGATAAATCTATTATAATTGTTATGAAATATGATTTGTGACTCAACATACATACTCTTTGGTCTAAATATGAGTGCAATTGTTGTAATATGGGAAATTCGATTGGCATGGTATGATTACATTTACAAATTGGGATAATAATTGGGACAGCAATGAACCTACAATGGATGTATTTGAGAAAAGCTTGCATTTAGAGTCACATCTGCATCTAGATGGCCCCAGAAACCAGATTACTTTCAACAAGGCAATTATGTACCATGGGATAGCTTAGTCACTGAGGATATAGTTGGTTACATTTGGAGGTCTTCACTGGAGGGTTGTGATTCTAGACCCAATCCTTAACCACATCCTCCAACTCTGTGCATCCTTGTCACTTTTACAAGGTACCTGGTTACACGGGAAATGTGTTCTGTGAGGTTTGTAAGGAATCTATATTATTGTAAGGAATACATAGACAAGGGAGAAGACAGTGACTGGTGGGTGTCATGAAAACTGAAGAAGAAAGTTCTGGGTTTGGACAACTTAAAGCCACTTATCACTTGCCGCCTGCCCACAGTACATTTACTGTGAACGAGCAGCAGCTGCAGGCACCGCGGTGTCCTGGTACATCAAGCTGCACGTGCCCACTGGTGTGCCCCCTGGGGTAGGTAGGGGTGCAATCCCATGAATGCTGTGTCCATTGGACACAAGATCACAGTGCTCAGTACCCACCTGCTGTGAGTGGTAAGGGTATCATGTGGTCCCTATGACAATCATAACAATTACATGATTACATGTAAATAAAGCAGTTTTGAATGGCTTCCATTCATGAGTCACCGCGTTTTTGACGGTCGGAATTTGGTTTGTTCGTGTGTATGCAAGACAGCTTGAGTGGAATTCCGTCTGAAAAACCCGTTGACGTTTATTCCGACGGAAAAAACGGTCGTGTGTATGCGGCATAAAAGTATCACAATGCTAAATAGCGAAAATGCCCTGGTCATGAAGGGGGTAAAACCAAACAAACATTTTATATATTCCAGTTCTTACATGTAGTGTGTGCATTTGTTTTCACTTTACAATGTTGGGTACATTCTTTTGCAAGTAACTTAAATGTACTGAATTGTACTGTGTACTAAAAAAAATCTCAGACATTATTGAACTTTCCAGGTAATCTTCACTGAGCTACAAAACCCTTCTACCCCATGTAATAAAGATGGGGAGAGAGGGAGATGCTTGTGATCCTAATCAGAAAAGCAGTTTAGGGTGAAAAAATTTCTTCTTTATAAATATAATATGGTGAGTGAGTATTGCCACCCTAGGACAGGAAGTGTGTCACTGACAAGCTCACCGGGAGTAAATAAAGGAAAAACAAAAAACAAATGCGGCCACCACAGCTAAGGGTTGGTAAGCTAAAATAAATTGCATTTTTATTTTGGATTTAGATATGATTTAATGCCCTGGATTATTTAAAGTGGTACTAAACCCAATATCAACAATTTTACATTTTAAATGTTATGGCTGCATTACTTTTTCTTTTTTGTAGGCATTTTCCTTTCTTTCACTTAATCTGGCCAGTAAGTCTGGTAATATTCCACTTCCTTTAACAGACCAAGCTGCGCAGAAAAGGTGTCTGTTAGGGGGTTGAGTCTAACTATTTAAACACTGACAGGGGTGCTCACAATGGTTAGCTTGTATATATTTTTTGAAAAACATTTATCCCAAAAAGGAAAAATAATTTGCCGTGAAGCCCAGTACACAAGATCGATTTTACCGATGAAAACAGTCAGATGGAATTTTTTCATCGGACAAACCGATCGTGTATGGGACCCATCTGTCTTTTTTCCATCGGTTTTAAAAAATAGAACATGTTTTACATTTTTCCGATGGATCAAAAACCGATAGCAAATTCCGATCATCTATGGGCAAGTCCATCGGATAAAAAACCCACGCATGCTCAGAATCAAGTCGACGCATGCTCAGGAGCATTTAACTTCATTTTTCTCGGCCCATCTGAGTGTTTTACGTCACCGCGTTTGGAACGGTCGGTTTTTTTACTGATGGTGTGTAGGCAAGACTGATGGAAGTCAGCTTCATCGGATTTCCGATGGACAAAACCATCGGATTAGAATCCATAGGATATCCGATCGTGTGTACGAGGCTTAAGTGTTTAAACATGTTAGCTGGAATTCAGCTTTAATTTGTTAATTAAGAGCATCTAGATCTGCTAGTGCATCCAACACTAGCCTGTCAGGCTGACAATGCTGCTATCCAAGGATGACTTTGTTGCTCCTCCATAGTGGAACAACTCTAGGACAGGAAGTGTGTTACTGATCAGATTACTAGGTGAAAATAAAGTTTTTTTTTATAGGTTTAGTACCACTTTAAATCTATATTGACTTGAAATATAGTATTTTGTTTCGGCCTTCTCTGTCCTTAGACCTGTTTTACGAATCAACACTCCACATTTAAAAACTTTTTGTCAGTAAAATCATATACAAAATCAATGCTACACTTTTATGCTTACTACATATTTCTTTAACTTTTAATTAGTGAGCCAGTTACCTGAAATTTGCGTGTGTATATCAGGTGTTAAAAAACCTTACATGCACCTAATTATTTGTGATTAGGGACTCAACAAATAGTATGGCCAGGATTGGGATGGCAGTCCTGAAGATTACACCTTTAAAAATAAGACAGCAATGGCAGTTCCCATATTTCTATCTTAACATTCCATTTATGGTGAGCAAATCCTATAAACATAACCCAACTATTGACCAGAAAATACGCTTGCACGTAAGCCTTGAACTGTGCCAACCTCATAACCCTAATATTATCTATCACAGTGTTTCTCAACTCCAGTCCTCAAGGCGCCCCAACAGGTCATGTTTTCTGGCTTTTCATTATTTTGCACAGGTGATTTGATCAGTTTCACTGCCTTAGAAATGACCACAGCCGTTTCAACTGAGGGAAATCCTGAAAACATGACCTGTTGGTGCGCCTTGAGGACTGGAGTTGAGAAACACTGATCTATCACACCAAAAATAATAATATTCTTGTGACAATTACCCACCATATAATTTATTTTTATTTTGCTCGGGTATGTACGATGCCCGAAAGTCAACGAAAACATTTTTGGTGCTGACTATTCTTGAACTGTATACAAGATAGATAATTCTATCTCTAGTAAGACATTATATACATTTCAACCTTCAAGAACTTTCATACTGCTGTTTAGGATTTTATTTTATTTTTTCTTCGAAGGGTGCCCCTTCAATCAGAAGAGGCAACAAATGTTAAGAGTATTACATTGAGCTTTATGTACATTCGAATTGTACAATACATTGTACATTGCCTAAAATTTACAGAAACAAAATCTTCAATTTTGTCTTTTCTTTTTTACAGTATTTTCCAAAAGAGAGCTTTGCTTGTACTAATCAAAAGCAACTAACTTGGTTGCTTCATGGTAGATTGGAGAACTTATTCTGAGTACAATTTTCCTCTTATGGTCTCCTTTTTCTTTAGTGAATTTCAATATTTATGTATTTATTTTACTTCTTTTAATATAGGGGGATCCAGGGTCTTCAGCTGCTGGCATCAAGGTAAGTACGTTCAATATGAAATTTAATAAGAACGGATTAATGTACAATGACTGTCATGATTTCGTAGCTTAGCGAATGAGTGAGCCTTGGTAAGTTAATGAAACTGAGCTATTTTTCACTTTTCTAGAACTGTATGAAACTTTCTGATATAGCTATAATGAGTTTTCTTTTTAATGTAAATGATTTTATTTTAGTAACTACTTTCTGTTACAGGGGGAGCCTGGAGAATCAGGTCGTTCTGGGCAAAAGGTAACACTGAACTGGACTTAACCATTGAATGTACCTTGGATTTTGCATTTGTGTAATGTTCAGGGGATAAAGCTGTATTAACAGTAAAAAAAGTAATCGTATAAAGATGCAGAAAGCATATAAACATTTATAACAAAATAAAAAGCTAAACTCACTAAGCTACTATTCCACAACAACTGCCGAAACATTTGTTATTTTTAGAGCCAATGAAAGCTGAAAATCACAGTCACATGGCTGAAAATAACAATTGTCGTGGCTTATAACATATGTTATGGATTAAATAACTGTAAAGTCATGAAAACCCCCTGGAGAACAAAACGATGCTTGTTTCGCGTTAAATGGGTACTTAACTTAAGACTCCATTTTTTATATGAGATATTTTAAATAATATTTAATTGATGCATTTTTAACATTTCTGGATATGTGTTTTCTTTCATATGTTTGCAATCTATTGAACTTTTGTTCAGCTTTTAGCTGCTTTTAAAAGCTCTAACATGTGACTGCTATACATGCTGTGTTTGTATATTAATACTGCATGTCTAACCACAGAAAATAACACCACACTACCTTGTATGGCAACATAAACTTGGGTTGTGCTTTACTTTCATCATTGAAGAAGTTCAGCAGTAACATAAGTTGTTTACAATCAAACAGTATAAAAAAAAGAACAGAGGAAGACAGAGACACGTTTCTATAAATGTATAGCGTTGGAGAGTTCACTAGAATTTAAAGTTGAGCTCCAGGTAAACAGCTACATACAGAACAGCTCTGCAGATTGCACAAAAAAAGTAAGCAATGGCAGCCCCATCACCTTCCACCCTCAGCATAATTACCATAACTTAGTGGAGGTCTTCAAGATGCAAACTTGTATGTTGGATAATGCTAAAATATACCGCAGATTCCCAATTCTTCCACTGCATTCAGTAAGTAAACATTTTCAAGTTTGTTGTTTTCTTTTTGTCTATGGAAGGTAATTATATAAGAGAATACTTGTTATCCCACATGCCAGTACAACTTAGCCCAGTCATGTATACAACTCCTGTAATTTAGTATCTAGGTCACATTAATGGTGCTATTCTCAAGGTTGAAGCACACACTTTTGGCATTATGGAAAATAGCATTGTTGGTTCATTTATAGTTTTTCAAAGGAATCTCATGTTATAAATCTTGCAGTTTTTTTAAACATAGCTAATTACCTTTGATTTCAGACTGCATGTGTCAGTACCTATTGTTAAATATAATATAGATGAACGACTAGGACCTACTTTCTGAAAGAGAGATTTCAGGAAAACTAGAAATCTGATTTGTGTGAGAGGTGCTGTGTTTTAATGCTTACTTTACAGATTCTACCTCTGGCATTATGTTGCAACCATAAAATACAATGGAGTTTATTTACTAAAGACAAATAAACTGTTCTTGTACAATATTGTTTATTGAATTTTCAAAAAGTAAAAATAAACGAAAACAATACAGATATGTAGACATGTGTGGTACAATATAGTGTTGAGTCCATAGAACAGATGCTATAGGGTACAAAAAGAACAGACCATGTGACATAGAATAGGTATGACTTAGGAAAATAAAAGTTCAACAGTCTGTCACTTACCCCAGTCACATGTTAACTCAAAGACAGTATGGAGTATGGAGGTGACAGTGAGAGCAAACTGTAATGTGAACTAGACAACCCACAAAAGTGGGGGATTAGTCATAACAATGGGTGTAATGCAAGGTAGTTAATGAGCCAAATCTCATCAGTAGTTCAGCAATAAGACAGTAATAGTATGGATGCAGTCTATACCTCTCGTGAGTCTGACAAATTGTGTCTATGTTACAAGGTAATGTGATGGAGGTCCTACTGTTCCGCATTAATAAGTTAGAATAGTGGTGTTGTCACGTGTCGCAAAGAAAAAAAGACTATCATTTCCATCAGTCCAATACTGATAAAGAGCGAATGGGCAACGGGCCCAGAAAAAAAAGGGGGGTTCGGTAGGGGAGGTAAATATACTATTCAGTAAGCTAAGTGAAATTTCATTTTGTAGGGTACTTTTCCCTTAACTTAGTGAATGAGGTGAAGCTCTGCTAACTTCCATCATCCAATCATGCTCAAGAAAAAAATACAGTTTATTTATTTATTTTATTTTGCAGATTGTATATTCTCTGCAAAGTAAAAATTTCATTTTCAGTTTGAACATGACTTACTCCTTTCACAAATGAATCCCAATGACTCCATCCAGGAACCCCTTGGGTTCAGATTCTGTTATGAGAGGAAGGGAGCCCTTTATGTTACTACTGGAAGGGTCCAAGTCATTAAGAGCGTCTTTGGTTTCCTTGTAAAATTCCTATGAGGAACCCGAAGATCTGGCAACTTACTCCAATTGGCGGCTAAGATCAGAATATTTTGGGGTTTACAAATGTTATTTCCATAAAAACCAAAGAGACTTTCTGAGATTTGCTGCACTAGTTATGGATAAATGGGGTATCTTTCCAGAAGTTTGTCTGTCTACTTAATGTAGATGGCCTGCATTTACTGTAGCTGTTTAAGTAGCTACATTCTTCATAAACTGCTAAAGGTAGTCTACCCGGCTACGGTAAGCGGCAGAGGGAGGGGGCCTCTCCCGCCACCGATAACAAAGATCTGGCAGCGAATCCGCCGCTGAGACCACTTTTATCTGAAAGCGGACCACCCGCTGAAAGCTCCAACTGGAAATAAATCTATATCTTACATACTGTCTCTCCAAACACTTGGCAACTGAACGAAGTGGCAGGGAATCAAAAGAAAGTAGGTATGTGCTACTAGGGCTGGGGACATGATTTGCCCTGCATGGGAAAAGTGACTTCCTAACTTATACAAAGGGGGTGACGACTAAGAATCTATGCTATAGAAAATTCTGGATCAGTCTACATCTACATGTCTGCATATCTACTGTATATGTATAGAAATTGTTATTTTAGTTTCACTATATGGCTACCTCCTGCTATGGCATTATAGAGCTCGACTCCTTATAATGCATAGCAACTTCTGCTGTCCACTTGTACACTGTACTTAAAAAGGAAGTAAACCCTGATGGGTTTTACTTTCTCTATAATCCCCTGCAAAGTAAAAGCATAATGGGCTAGTTTGCATCGCATACTAGCCCATTATGTGCCACTTACCTTGCAAGCAAAGCCCGCCATGTCCAAGATGTCCCCGCTGGAAGCATCCATATTCACCCCTCTTCCTTCCGGGTCTGCAGACTCCGGCTCTGTGACTGGCCGAAGCCGCGTGACGTCACTCCCGTGCATGTGCGTGGGAGCCGCCAGTCACGGCACACAGCACAATACAAGGCAAATATCTCCTAAGCGGGGCAGGTTTAGGAGATATTTTCAGTACATATAGGTAAGCCTTAGTATAGGCTTACCTATATGTAGAAATAGGTCAGGGGGGTTTACAACCACTTTAAGTTAGCATAATTAAGCCTCCAAATTGAATACAAAAATAAAAATTTTGATAATGTCAGGTGATGAAGTGCAAATATTTTCTTTGCTCTTCCATGAAAAGTAGGTGAAAATTTAATCCTGGATTTCAGTTTTCACAATAATAATCACATAATCACACTGTGAGCTTTAGGTGTAGAATAGAAAATGTCTTCCTATTCAATTCATTCCTAAAAATAAATGACATATTTACAAATAAATTGATTGCTCTTCCATCATTTTTATATTATTTGTTTTTAGAGTTGTTTATTACAGTAGAGATTTTAAAAAGCATGAATGTTTCAAGATAGAGAAATGTTATATTTCCTATGTACACAAATTATTCTATAATAGTTTGAAGGTGAAAATTATGTTTGCTACATTTTCTGAAAGCAGCAGTCACACTTCAGATCGTGTTCTATAATTAAAGTATTTTGTACTTAATACAGAAAGAGAAAAGCATGACATTTAAGGCTTTTGTTTTGAGATTGAAATGGCGAAGGTTTATAAAACAAAAATATAGAAATAAAAACTTTTTTTTGTGTTTGTACCTCAGTATCTCAATAAAGAAGAATGTTTATAAAATCTTTAATTAAAGATGATATAGTATTAATAAAGAGAACAGACATTGCATTTAAGAAGATATTTTGACAGTATAATTATATTCTAGATTTATGGTGCAAGCTGTGATTTCGCTCACCATTGGTGAAAAAAAATAATCCTGCAGTTATGATGTCAGCAGATTACTGTCCTTCTTAGCCATGTTTGCAGCATAGAGCTGCAATCATGGACAGAGCTGCAGAGAAAAGAGAAAAAGAAAAGAGAGAATTTTCTTTGTAGACCAGGGGTACCCAACCAGTGGCCCGGGGGCCACATGTGGCCCGCGGAGCCCTCTGATGTGGCCTGCGACCTCCTGCTCTGGGATGGTGGGTTGGCAAGCCCAGATTGCAGGTTGCCTACCCGCCATGCCAGAGCATCAGTGTTGTGAATGAAGCCAGCGGTAGAGAAAGCAATCGGCTGCAGAGCAGAGCCACATAAGCTAATGCTTCCTGTATCGCACCGGCTCCTGTCATAGGTGGAGTGATACCAAATGCACTCTGCCTAGGACAGCAAGTTTATTACTAAAATCACAGTGTATATATGGGCATAACTGTTCTGCAGTGGTTACTGGGCTGCTTTCAAACTGATCTGCAGGTTTAGTGCAGTGCACCTGCGGCTTACCTGCACTGAGCCATAGACTTCTGGTTTTACCTGCAGGATATAATAGAATTCTATGGCAAAGTACAGCTAACCCGCAGGAAAGCCACAGGTGCACTGCGCTGCACCCACGGTGTGAGTAAATCGCAGACCATCAGTGTAAAAGTAGCCTTATGCGGCGTACACATGATCGTTTTTCATGCCATTTTTTAAACCGACGTTTTTCTCGTCGTTTTTTTTCAAGTTTCCTCTCAAGCCTGTCTTGCGTACACACGATCATTTTAAAAAACGTTCAAGCAAAGCGCAGTGACGTACAACACGTACGACGGCACTATAAAGGGGAAGTTCCGTTCGGATGGTGCCATCCTTCATGTTAGTAAAGTTTGTTGAGCGACGATTCGCGCTTTTCAGCCTCCTGCTTTTCAGTCCGTTACAGCGTGACGAATGTGCTATCTCCATTACAAATGCTAGTTTTACCAGAACGTGCGCTCTCGTCTCATACTTAATTCTGAGCATGCGCATTTTTTTTCACCTTGTCAAAGCATACACACCATCGTTTTTCACGTCGTTAAAAAACGACATGAAAAACGACGTGAAAAAATAGAGCATGTTCGAAATTTTTAATGGCCGTTTTTCACGTCGTTAAAAATGCTCTGGAGCATACACACGATCGGTTTTAATGCCCATTTTTAAAAATGCCATTTTTAACGGCATGAAAAACGATCGAGTGTATGGGGCATAAGGCCCCTTTAACATGATCAGTCTGACCCAATCGGACCCTCCATTCACCTCTATGGATCTGCAGATGTAAACAGACTTGTGTCCGTTTACACCCGCCTACCTCCAATCCGATTTGCTATAAAAACAGAAGTGAATCTGTCCCCTTCCGTTTAATCGGATCAGAGGGCCCATAGAGAAGAGTGGGCTGTGTCCGTGTCCGCTTTGCATATGCAGTGTGGACGCGGACCTCTTATCTGGCCACTCTGCTCATTGTGGCCCGTGACTGGTTACCAAGTCGCTTAAGTGGCCCTCGCTCTTCAAATGGTTGGGCACCCCTGTTGTAGACCATGCGTATGTTTCCAAATTTTAGAGTGATGTAATAGAATTAGCCAGAAATGCAGCCATTTTCGTACATATTTTAGTGTGTATACTTAGGCACAAATTAAGTGACTTGTTCCTAAACAAGCAAGGATTTTTTTCAGGTTTCATTGCCTATTTCTCCATACATTTATAAATCTACAATCCATAATCTGGCAAAATCGAAATAGAGCAAAGTGTCTTTAAACAGAAGATAAATAAGCACCAAATCTGCATTGTTTTTACTAGCAGTGCTGTCTTTCCAGCTTTACTGAGGATTATGTTGTAATCTGGCACTGGGGGGGAAGATTGGTTATTTCTATGTTCTCCTGAACTATTAATTCTTCCCTTGCAGGTAGCCACTGTGGTCTTTATTTTTATAGGAGTTCATCAAATGTTTAATGCACTACCTTATTTTAATTGCATAATGTCATTGTAAGCAGGCGTAATCAAACATATGTCAATATAAACTATGCCCAGGTAGGAGGTTTACCTAAAAATGCTTTTAGTTAAATACATTGTTCACGAAAGAGCTTGCTCTATTCTGTTGTTATATAGAAATATATTTTTTAAGAATCATGGAACTTATTCATTACAGCCACCCCTGTTCTCTGCTCTATTTCTCAAGCAGTCTTTTACCATCTGCCGGTGACCATTAAAAGCACTTTATTGTCACAGTTGTGTCTCTGTGAGGGTATAAAATCTGCTGTTACTGTTCCATTATGTCTGCCCTTTTCTCACCACAAGAACATATTTTTCTGTAATATGATTTTTCTGTAGGGCGAACCAGGGCTTCCTGGGCTACCCGGACTTCCTGGAATAAAGGTAAATTGCTTTTCACAACACTGTATTTTTATAGCTGCATTCATTATTATAGTGTATTCTACAAAATTCCATCAGATTTCTAGATTCATTGCAATTTCACAATGTCATGTGACACTTGCTTAACTGACTATAAAGATTATTTTTTTCGATAAAACCATACCCCCCCCCTCCCTTTTCTATGCTGCATCCCAATTATTTTCACACTGTGGCTGTGATATTTTTGTAACCATCAAAAAGAGTTACTAAACTACACTATATTACCAAAAGTATTGTGACGCCTTTACACGCACATGAACTTTGATGCCATCCCAGTCTTAGTCCGTAGGGTTCAATATTAAGTGGGCCCACCCTTTGCAGCTATAACAGCTTCAGCTCTTCAGGGAAGACTGTCCACAAGGTTTAGGAGTGTGTCTATGGGAAAGTTTGAACATTCTTCCAGAAGCGCATTTTTGAGGTCAGGCACTGATGTGGACGAGAAGTATCAGGTTGAGGTCAGGACTCTGCGCAGGCCAGTCAAGTTCCTCCTCCCCACACTCGCTCATCCATGTTTTTATGGACCTTCCTTTGTGCACTAGTCCAAATCATTAGGTGGAGGAGGGATTATGGTGTAGGTTTTTTTTTTTTTTAGGGGTTGGGCTTGGCCCCTTAGTTCCAGTGAGGGTAACTCTTAAGACGTCAGCATAGCAAGACATTTTGGATAATTTCATGCTCCCAACTTTGTGGAAACAGTTTGGGGATGGCCCCTTCCTGTTCCAACATGACTGCGCACCAGTGCACAAAGCAAGGTCCATAAAGACATGGATGTTCAAGTTTGGGGTGGAGGAACTTGACTGGTCTGCACAGAGTCCTGACCTCAACCTGATAGAACACCTTTGGGATTAATTAGAGTGGAGACTGCAAGCCAGGCCTTATTATCCACATTAGTGCCTGACCTCACAAATGTTCTTCTGAAAGAATGATAAAACATTCCCATAGACACACTCCTAAACCTTGTGGACAGCCTTCCCAGAAGAGTTGGAGCTGTTTTAGCTGCAAAGGGTGGGCCAACTCAATATTGAATACTGGGATGCCATTAAAGTTCATGTGAGTGTAAAGGCAGGTGTCCCAATACTTTTGGTAATATAGTGTATATTTGATTGCGAATTTTTAAGATATCTGCATAAACAGTTTTTAAAATGAAATCAAATTTTCATTTAAGTCATAATAATAAAGGTGGTGCTACTTTACATACATAATATTTTATATTATCATATCTTTATTTGAGCATAAGGTTTGTAGCTCCTTTGCGTGCAGTAATGTGCATGTTTGTGTGCTATAGCAAGTTATTTAAGTAGGGAATTCCAATCTAAAAACCAGGTGTTCCAGTTAATTCAGGTATTGGTTTGACTATTCCTGAAACACATAAAAAAACACAGCATTTTGTTGAAATGCAATATACTGTAGTTCATTTAAAACAGATTTTGAGACTTTAGAAGAGGAGTTTATTAAGCCCGAATTTTCACAAGTATGTCATACAAAAAAAAAAAAAAAAAGAAAAGAAGAGAAGTATGGCCAAAATCACAGGAGTGCACTTACTTTTACAATCCTATGACTCAGTAACAGCAGACAGTGGGATACACTCTGTGACTCTGTGACTCAGCTACCGTCACAGAGCAGTTCCAGGCTCTGGAAGGATCCCAACCATATCATTGAGATCCACCCAGCTACCTGATTGACAGCTGTCTCTGGCTCTTCAGTTGCACCCACCCCCTCTCCAGCCCTTTGCTCCAGTGAGCGCTGGAGGGGCAGAGTGGAGAGTGGTGACTCACAGTCACCACTCTCAGCGGTCATGTGTTCGCTCATTTCCCGTGGTTAGAGCTGGCAGAGGACAGCTACAGCATCAGGCCAATGCTGCACCATAAAGGTGAGTATGGATTATTGTTTTTATATACACCTCCTTTATACAAAAATTGTGTCTTTGAGATGGTAAAATAGTACACTTTGAAAACCAGTTAAAACACGATGAGTGTTTCACAACACAACTGGCCCAAAGTTTTGTGGACAGATGAGGCAAACATTGTACTTTTTCTGTTAAATGCAACTCATTAACTTTGGAGAAAATATAATCTACATAATAGTTTTAACTGCTTTTGTTCCCTGTGATGTCAGTGAAGTCAGCAAGGCACACCGTCAATTCACAAATTTTACCAGAAATGTTATAGCTAACTGTGTCTGTAATCTAAAGTGAAAGAAGTTTGGTCATCCAATATTACAAAAATCCCAGACAACTAAATGAATCAACAGTGTGGTTCAAACAAAAGGAAGTTGTGTGTTTTGAAATGACCAAGTCTTGACCTCAGAGTCATTGAAATGCTGTGGTTTGATCTGAAGCTGCCTATAGAAGACATTCCAACAAATGCAGTAATTTTAACATCATTTTAAACAGGAATGAGACAAAAGACCTAAGGTCCTCCAAACAACAGCTATAAAAGTAATTTGTGAAAGCTATTCGTTATTGGTTAATTAAGAAGTTTCCAAAGGGAACTACAAAATTCCACATCTGGAACGTGCACTGTTTAGGAAATATTTACTTTCGAAGTAGCCGGTGACATCACTGGCACATGCGCATTGGAGGAACGGCATACTGGAGGATCGGATTCTTTTTTATTAAATCTCAGTATACCAAATCACTCTTTAGTATCCTTAACCACTTCAATACCAGGCACTTATACACCTTCCTGCCCAAGCCAATTTTCAACTTTCAGCGCTGTCGTAATTTGAATGACAATTGCGCGGTCATGCTACACTGTACCCAAACACATTTTTTATCATTTTGTTCCCACAAATAGAGCGTTTGTTTGGTGGTATTTGATCACCTCTGCGATTTTTATTTTTTGCGCAACAAATAAAAAAAGAGCGAAAATTTTGAAAAAAATAAAGGTTTTCTTTGTTTCTGTTATTTTTTTTGTAAATAAGTACCTTTTCTTCTTCAATGTCAGGCACTGATATGGCTGCACTGACGGGCACTGATAAGGCGGCACTGATGGTCACTGATGAGGTGGCACCAATGAGGTGGCACTGATGAGGTGGCACTGATGGGCACTGATAAGCGGCACTGATGGGCACTGAAAGGCAGCACTGATGGGCACTGAAAGGCGGCACTGGTATTCGGCACTGATGGGCACTCATATGCGGCACTGATGGGCACTCATAGGCGGCACTGATGGGCACTTATAGGCAGCACTGATGGGTACTTATGGGTGGCACTGATAGGTGGTTCAGACGGGCACTGATAGGTGGGCACTGATGGGCACAGATGGGCACGGATGGGCACTAATGGGTGGCACTGGACACTGGTAGGTGGCACTGATGACACTGGTGGGTGGCATTGCTGGGCATCACAAACTTTGTTTGTGCCATGATGGTGCCAGTCAGTGCCCATTTGTGTGCACTGATTGGCATATGTTATACTTGTACATGTGGATGGCCGTGGGGGACTTCCACATGTTAGGTGCTTCCCTGGTGGTCCTGGGTGGCATCCTGGTGGTCCAGTGTGGGCATCCGAGGGGGGGCTGCGCTGATAAACAATCAGCAAGAACCCCCCCTTTCAGAAAAGCCGCCGATCGGCTCTCCTCTACTCGCTGTCAGACGCGAGTGAGGAGAAGCCAATCAACGGCTCTTCCTGTTTACATCGTGATCAGCCATGATTGGACACGGCTGATCACGTGGTAAAGAGTCTCTGCATAAAGGTAAAAAATCGCCCAATGCCTGTTTCACCCCCTCCCCCCCCCCCAACACTTACCTGAGTCCTTTCAGTCCTGAGAGGACCCAGGGAGAGGAGGAGAAGCGGGAGTGGAGAATGCTGGCAGGGGACTGCCACAGAGAGTGAGGTTAACTGCTCTGTGCAATACCATTGTACAAAGCAGATAAGTATAACATGTTTATTCTTTTTATGGACAAAAAAACAAGGTTTTCAACCACTTTATTACCACTATAATGTAAAAAATTATGGAGAGGTAGACCTAGTTTTGTGGAGCGCCTTTCTACGTGGGTACAGAAGACACACAGACAGTCAGGGTGCCCAAAATGGGCTGTGATCCTGTTGGTATTGGACAGCTAAGGTCTCATGCACAATGCACAGAGCTGAATACAGTGGCTTTGTACATTGTAATTGCTGTGAACCAATCAGTGCCATCACAAGTGAAAACACTACCAGGGTTTACAAACATTCAGCATATTCACAGCAGAGAACGGTGAGGAAGGAAAGCACTGAATGATTGTAAACACAGCAGGAAGAAACAGATCAAAGATACAGGTGGGGGGATTAAAGTGCTATTGACCATTAATGATTGTGGATTCGTTTTTTTAGAAAGGGGGGAATTAACCACTTAAGCCCCGGACCATTTTGTAGCTAAAGGACCAGGCCACTTTTTGCGATTCGGCACTGCGACGCTTTAACTGACAATTGTGCGGTCGTGCGATGTGGCTCCCAAACAAAATTGACGTCCTTTTTTTCCCACAAATAGAGCTTTCTTTTGGTGTTATTTGATCACCTCTGCGGTTTTTATTTTTTGCGCTATAAACAAAAATAGAGCGACAATTTTGAAAAAAATTCAATATTTTTAACTTTTTGCTATAATAAATATCCCCCAAAAATATATAAAAAAACATATTTTTTCCTCAGTTTAGGCCGATACGTATTCTTCTACATATTTTTGGTAAAAAAAAATCGCAATAAGCGTTTATTGACTGGTTTGCGCAAAAGTTATAGCGTCTACAAAATAGGGGATAGTTTTATGGCATTTTTATTAATATTTTTTTTTTTTACTAGTAATGGCGGCGATAAGCAATTTTTATCATGACTGCGACATTATGGCGGACATATCGGACACTTTTGACACCATTTTGGGACCATTGTCATTTTTACAGCAATCAGTGCTATAAAAATGCACTGATTACTGTGTAAATGACACTGGCAGTGAAGGGGTTAACCTGTAGGAGGCACTGAAGGTGTTTCCTAGGGAGTGATAACTACTGTGTGGGGGTGTGGCTTGGCTTGTGACGTCACTGATCGTCGTTTCCTATGACAGGGAACAGATGATCAGTGACACTCACACTAGGAAGCACGGGGAGAGGTTTACACTTGCCTCTCCCCGTTCTTCAGCTCTGTGACGCGATCGCAGGACACCGGCGGCGATCGGGTCCAACGGGCGCGGTCACGGAACTCAGGACCAGGTCGCGAGCGCAACCCATGGCTGGACTTCTTAAAGAGGACGTACCTGTACGTGCTTGTGCCCAGCCGTGCCATCCTGCCAACGTATATCGGCGTGAAGCGGTCCTTAAGTGGTTAAAGCTATTATCATATTTGTATTTTTTTGGGTGGGTCATCAGCCACTGTTCAGTGGTATTGATGTGGATCTACATCGCTGGACAACAGGACTGGTGATGGATCTACAATAAGGGACATTTTTTGGGTTTTTTTTATTATAAAAGATTTGTGAAAAAGAAGTGTGTATGTTTAATTACTATTTGTATGTTTGTGTGAATGAATAGGGGTTATGTGTACCTTTTACTTATTCATATGTGGGGGGCTGTATCTATTATCTGGGGGCCCTCTTGCTTTTCCAGGGGGTTCCCCATGTTGAGGGCATGTGGCCTTGTATGGTTCGGGGGGCACATGCTTATCCCCCTTTCCTGTCTAACCAGGGTGCATGCTTGAATAAGGGCCCAGAATGGATTTTGTGGGAACCCCATGCTTTTTTTTCTGTGGAATAGATATCAAGGGAATCCTTGTGTGGAGTCCCCCTTGATAATAATGCCAGACCCTTATCATTTTCTTTTAGAGTACCCCATTAGCATTTATGTCAAATCCTTATCTATTGTAGGATAAGGGTCTGGTATAGAGGAAAGGGAATCTAAAAATTAAATTTTTACTTTAGTGGGATGTATACATCATACAGATGTGCCAGTTCACAAAAGATTAAGGGCATTCCACAGGCATGTTATTTAAAGGAATTTTGAGTTTTAATGTTGCTTTTTAAAGCATTATTTAAATAGCTTCTCCTCTCAAAATCGATTTAAAAAAAAAAAATTTTTTCTTTGCTACAACTTCTACAGGCCACTGCCCAGGTGCCTATGCCATTTCTATTACAATCGTTAGAAAATGGTCCATCATTATTCTTTAACATTTAGGCTGGGTTCACACTGGAGATTGCAGCGGCTCACAAAAGGAGTCCAGTGTGTCTCCATTCACCGTTTCAGGTCCTATTTAAGCCCGAATTTTGGGCTGAATTCGGACCTGAAATGGACCAAAAGACGCACAGGACTCCTGTGCATATCGCACCGGAGCCGCTGCGGAGATGTGTGAACCGGCTCCATAGAGAGCCGATCACAATGTCCTGCTATGTGAACTGGATGTGGCAAAACACACATTCAATTCGCAATAGTATGAACCCAGTCTCAGTCTTAGATTCGGCTTGTTTGTGTGATTTTGAGGAGGAGGGGGGGATGGTTGATGGATGTAAATTGCCAATGACAGCTACCAATTATTGTGAGATTTTTTTAAAAGGTAAAGACATGAAAGGTAACTATAAGCAATCCCAGATTTTTGGTATTTTTTGCTTTATTATACCTCCCAACTGTCCCTGATTCGCCAGGATCATCCTGGAAATCGATCCATGTCCTGGGGTCCCGGTGAATCAGGGCTGAGTCCTGCGTGTCTTATTTCCCCTGCAAGCCGCCAGCTACAGTTTGCATGGCAGCCGGCAACTCTACTGCCTCTGTCACAGTCACACAGAGTGCAGAGTGGAGTGCACTGAACCCACCCCTGCTCCTCCTCCTCTGTTTTCCTGTACACAGAGGAGGAGGCGAGGAGCAGCACACCACTCTGCCACAACGCGGCTGATCTGAGGTCTGTGATGATGTATATATAAATTAAACTTGCAGAGAGGAGGGAGGCATGGGGAAGAGGGTGAGGGGTTGGATGTTGGAGCTGGGATAGGATCAGGGGGAGGGATGGAGCTGGAATAGGATTAGGGGGAAGGATGGAGCTGGGATAGGATTAGGGGGAATGGGTGGAGCTATGATGGGATCAGGGGAATCGATGGAGCTAGGATGGGATTGGGGGAATGGATGGAGCTGGGGTGGGATCGGGGGAATGGATAGAGTTGGGATGGAATCGGGGGAATGGATGTAGATGCGATGGGATCAGGGTGGTGGGTGGAGACGGGATGGGATCAGGGTAATAGATAGGGGTGGGATAGGATCGGGGGAATGGATGGAGCCGCCATGGGATTGGGGGAATTGATGGAGCCGGAATGGGATTGGGGGAATGGATGGAGCCGGGATTGGATCAGGGGAATAGATGGAGCTGGGATGGGATCGGGGGAATAGATGGACTTGGGATGGAATTGGGGGAATGGATGGGGATGGGATTGGGGGAATGGATAGAGCTGGGATGGGATCGGGAGAATATATGGAGCTGGGATGGGATCGGGGGAATGGGTTTTGTTTAACCACATCCCTTAAGCCCCTCCCACTGTTAAGCGCTTGGCCATGCCCACATTTTGTCGTGGTGCACTACGTGCGCCGCAGGTCTTGTCCCTCATCCAGTGTCACTCTTTCTGATGTTGGGAGGTATGGCTTTATATACTATAAAAAAAAAAAACAGTTTTTATTAAATACTACCAAAAGAAAGCCCTATCTAAAAAAATTATATAAAATTAATTTGAGTCTAATGTTGCAAGGCTGAGTCAACTATCATAGCACTGAAAACTGGCCTGGTAATCAAGGGGTATATACAGGCTAGTACACAGGCTAGTGGTTAAAGGAAGTCATACACTTGTAAGGTTTAACATTTTTTTTACTTTTGACAGTATGCCTGACCAAGATGATTACAAAATCTACTGACTTCTTTCCAGATTCAGTTCATGTTCTTTAAATGTTTCCACAGCAATATTAATAGAAGTCATGTTGTTTTACTTTTACCTGTCGTCTTTTTATAAATTACTAATGCTTTTTTGCTTTCTTGTTGAAAAGAGAGAGAACATTTGATTGCAGAATCATCTGAACATCTTTCTTTTTTTTTTTTCTGTGAATCTGCTCTTATTTAATTAAGTGATATTCTACTTGAAATGATAAGTACAGAGAGATTTCCTTAGAGTTCTGTTATAAATAACATTGTGAGTTTGCAAGGGAATAAACACTTGTAGCAAAAATCCGAGGGGCCATTATTACACAGAAAAATACAGAAAAAAAAGGTTTGATTCGTAAGTATGTCTGCTGCGTTTGTGTTAATGGACAGTGGTTGTGGGCGATAAAAGTATTTTCTTGTTTTTATTGCAGACCAGTAGAACAACAATACCTCTCTTTCACAAGCTTTTACTTTTGTCCTATGCTTATTCATTTAAATGACTTTCCAGTCTTAGCAGCCATCCTTTTTTTATCTAGTCTACCTCCTACCAGTGTCTGAATATTCTAAACAATTATAGGCACTGACAGTATCTTGACTGTTAAAAGCCATGACTGTGTAGGCCAGTAGCGGGCATCCTGTTTAGGGGTTAATATGCCCTGTGGAAAGTCATGACTATTTATTTTTTTATTCTGATTGATAGTTTAATACTCCATGTGCCCCGTTGAGGAGATTTCTGTTTTCTGTGTGTGTCTTTAAGACCAGAAGGGAGGAGAAGCTCCCCAATGCGGACACAGACAGCAATGAAAGCACCTTTGGAAATAGGATGGAGAAATAAAAAAAACTTCTTGCAGGGTTTTGTTGCTGTGTTCCCGTTTATATATACGCAATTAATTTGTTTGTTTTTGGTTTTGTTGCCACCATCCCCAATATGTTATATCGGAAATTGTTTTAATCCTCTTATGAGATTTTGTCAGCAACCAAATATATAAACATAATGCGTTTTATTAGTACCATTAGATAAAAAGGTGTTACATTACACATTTTCACATTTTATATATCAAAAGTCTGTTAAAAATAGTATTTGAACACTTTTTTGACAATGATGTCATTGTTTTGTAGAGTGGTACTACCCTGATGAAGAACGTTATGTAATGCATGTTCGAAGCGTGTTGGGTTCTCGTAGGGATCAATAATAAGCACATAGGGATCAATAATGTCAAACTTGAACTGAACAGACAATGATAAGCCAGTTGTACTCTGGAAACTGAAATTACATCACCACAGCCCGCTTCAACTCAAAGAGACCAATGGGTTTCGAACATACATTATATAACGTTCTTCATCAGGGAGGTACCACTCTATAAAATAATGACATTATTGTCAAAAAAGTGTTTAAAAACTATTTTTAACAGAGTTTGGTATATAAAATGTGAAAATGTGTAATGTAACACTGTTTCTTAACCACTTGCTGACCGCCTCCTGTAGATATACATTGGCAGAATGGCACGGACAGGCACATCAACGTACCTATACGTCCCCTTTATGTGCCTGTCCATGTGGTTGCCGGCGCGCTCACAACCCTGCCGCCATCCCCGTGAGTCGGACCGTGGGTCCCGCAGACTCGATCGCTGCAGGGATCCCCACGATCATCTCACAGAGGTATAGAGCAGGAGATGCTTGTGTAAACAAGCATCTCCTTGCTCTGCCTAGTGACAATGATACGGATCTCGGCTCCGTGTACTCAGTTAGAAACAGTTAGAAACACAATGCAGGGAACATTTAACCCCTACAGCGCCACCTAGTGGTTAACCCCTTCACTGCCAGTGTCATTTTCACAGTAACCAGAGCATTTTTATAGCACTGATCGCTGTGAAAATGACTATGGTCCCAAAAATGTGTCAAAAGTGTCCAATGTGTCCGCCATAATGTCGCAGTCACGATAAAAATCACTGATCGCCGCCATTACTAGTAAAAAAATAAATAATTTTCCTTGTGGGGTTTGGCTCAAATGTTTTTAATTGTATTGTTCTTATGTAATAAATATACTTTTATATAAAAAATATTTTTGTCATGTTATCAGTGCCTAGAAAAATCCACCCAACATCCCTATTCCTGGTGTCCATGTGGTCGAGTTGGCATTAGCAGCCATCACCCTATGTTCACCCGGTTCAATTCTTCATTACTTATTTTGGGTGATGGCACTATTTATGTTTTGATTATATTTCCTTAAGTGAGGCTACACTCAAAACTTTGACAGTGTCCGCCATAATGTTGCAGTCACGAAAAAAAAATCACTGATCGCCGCCATTACTAGTAAAAAAAAAAAATATTAATAAAAATGCCATAAAACTATCCCCTATTTTGTAAACACTATAACTTTTGCACAAACCAATCAATAAACGCTGATTTCGATTTTTTTTTGGACCAAAAATATGTAGAAGAATACGTATTGGCCTAAACTGAGGTTTTTTTATATATTTTTGGGGAATATTTATTATAGCAAAAAGTCAAAAATATTGAATTTTTTTCAAAATTGTCGCTCTATTTTTGTTTATAGCGCAAAAAATAAAAACCGCAGAGGTGATCAAATACCACCAAAAGAAAGCTCTATTTGTGGGAAAAAAAAGGACCTCAATTTTTTTTGGGAGCCACGTCGCACGACCGCGCAATTTTCAGTTAAAGCGACGCAGTGCCGAATCGCAAAAAGGGGCCTGGTCTTTAACCAGCCAAAATGGTCCGGGGCTTAAGTGGTTGAGATGAGGCCATTGTCACTGGCCCTTTTTATCTAATGGGACTAATAAAAGATATTTTTATACAATTTTCTATGTTTATATATTTGGATGCTGACAAAATCCCATAAGAGGTTTAAAACAATTTCCCATTTCCCATTGATATATCCTTACTTCCTGCTGTGTCAAAAGCGAGAGAATGGTGTCAGATCTTCCCTGTAGGGACACACAACTAGAGTTCTGCTTTAAGTTGTTTTGAGAATTTGCAATGAGCCATAAAATATCTCTGACACCACCATTACCAGAGAACTCCAAAAGCACTAAGTGCTTATTAATTAGCCAAAAGGCAGTTCTCTTACAGGTACAGAAACCTGGGCAACCTGGATAAAAAAAATAATGATAAAAATACAATAGCTTATGAGAACATGCTGGGGGGCATCCAGCTGTGATCAAACATAAGAATATGCTGTGTACAGTACTTAGTAAGTAACTGCAAATAAATGAAAAAATATTTTCCCTCTGCGATGATATTGTTAGTGTGGTCAGGTTGTACTGAATTTTGCTCCTAATAGCCGACAAACTGCATATCATCTGACCGGGCTAACTAACACACAGTAAAAAATGTCAGATTTCATTTCATTTTAGACACTTGAATGCTCAAGGTTTGTTCTCTGCCTCAGGGTGGATTAGCATTTACTATTCAGTTATATATAACACCTTGTAATAGACACACTTGCACAAAAAGTCTTTGGGCAAAGTGTGATATTTTACTGTATCCAAGAACAACCAGAAAGACTTCAACAGCTGTAATCTAATGGAAACATACAGTACATGGAATTAGTTGCAGAAGCTTAATTTTATCATTTATCGTGCCATATGTTATTAAACAGAAGCCAGTATGTCATTTATATTCAAAATTAGGTAAACCAATTGGGCCTCTGCTATGCTTGTTGTTTAAAGCGCAAGTATCTCCAATGTATCAAACAGTATCTATGCATGTACAGAAATATGCTAAATACATATCTTTTCTGACAATTGCTTAAAACATTTGACCTTTTTTACATTATTAGAATAAAACTTAAACCGGTTTTATCAAGATTGCACAATTTGTGAACAAAATACCTTTGAAGTCCTTCTGTGTCATATCAGAATATTTTTATCAAGGGTGTTTTCAAATAAAGACCACATATCACATTTTCTACTTTCATAAATTATCAGATTAATTTGATCCCCATTAGTACAGTATTGTATGTTCATAGGGGACAAATGTTGGGTTTTGTTTTACTCAGTCCAACTGGTATGTTGCATGTGCTTATATTGAGCTCCACCTAGTGGCACACAGCAAAACTGTCTTTGGATATGGCCTGGCAACTTCAATAAACAGCAGAAGGAAATGTTATCCCGCCATCCTTAGTTAGCTGCCTGGAGACAATGAAAATTGTCTATCGATTGCACTTAGAGAACGCAGCCAATTTTAAAAGTAAGAGCAAGTAACTAAAATCTTACATCCAATCACTAGCTATATAAATAGAAAAAAACATGAATTATGGATGTAATCTTGATTTTTTTTGGCCTTTGATTTTCGTTATCTTTTTGAATATCCCCTTCTTTATCCTTTTTTTCTTTAGTTTGTTTGTATTCATCTTGTCTTCACTGCCATCACTAAATTATTTTTAGTTGTTTGACCCTTTACTTTCATACCCTTGACCATCACATTTTCCCCATTCCATTTTATGATGATGAAAATGATGATGTTCATTATTAACATTGCTCTATATATTTTGTTTGCTGCAGTAGTGATTTCAGAGAATTTGTGTTTGAAAATTATGTTACTGATGGACATTTGTCGTATGAGAAATTTGAAATAAGCATTTAGTTGTGGGTTTTCAGAGTTCCATAGGAAAGTGGAAGACAACTGAATACATTAATATAATCAGGTTCCTACTTCATTGGAGTTTTGTTTTCATGGCGATCAACTCCCTTTGATACAAACATAAGAATTACTAGGCAGGAGTCCTAGAGGTTCAGTTTTCTCATTAGCAAAGGCTTGATGGGGCATTTTGTATAAAAGCTTTTTATGTGCTAATATTTAAAAAAACATATCATGAAGAACACATCTTGACTTCTCTGGTAGACATGGGAAGAATATGCAATCATATTTACCCTTATTAGCCAGAAATGAGATTCAGTTTCCCTAGAAGCATGGCTTCCCTGAATGCCCACCACTAACCCACCTAACCTACAATAGGTGTGTCCTTAACAGCCACTAAAATGCTCACATGGACAATGGGGAGAGACAGTTGAGAGCAATTTAACCTTCCGATTAAAGAATTAGACCACCTAGGGCCTGCCTTATTCAGGTGGCGGATGTGGAAAGTGCGTATCCCCGAAAAAGCTACCTACGCCTTTTTACCCCAGAGCACCTAATCCCTCGTACGCGCCCGGATCCCCCAAAGCTGGGAGGTTGCACTCAAAGTTTGAACTCTCTGTCGAAGATATGGATGCCCCCACGACAAGTTCCCGTCCTGGGAGAGACTCCCTATGAGTGTCCAGGAGTAGGCCTGGGTTTCTGTCATTGGCCCCTACCCACACAGCTACGGAGATCTCTCTGCAATTCGGGCCCGAGCAGACTTCCCCCCCTTTCTTTTTTTTTTTTTTTTTTTTTGGAACCGGGAGGACTGATCTCTAAATTGCCCGAAACCTCGGCCTGCAACACGAACACATCATCCCCCCCTTGGATACTTCTTTCACGGAAGACGATCCTAAACTCCTGTAGGCAATGTTTTCGCAATCTATGTCTTACTTTTATTCCCCCAAATATTACTTTATATTGTCTCTCAATAACATTACCAGTGCTTTTATATGTTCCTTATTTGCATGTGCTTTCCCTTGACCCCCGGTTATACAGATACGGTCTGCCGGGCGTCGGTTGGGTGGGGGGGGGGTTTGGGAGAGGCCAGGGACTCCTAGGTTCCGGGAGCCCCATTCCGCCCCCCGATGCGAAGGCAGACGTCGAGATACCGTCACCCTAACTCACTCTGGGCTCTCCCTTCCCCCCCTCATCCCTCCCCTCCTCCCCTCTCCACTCCTTCCCCCCTTCCCCCCCGCTTCTTCCCCTCTTCCCCCCCCACTTCCCCCCCTCCCCCGCTCCCTTGTTCTCTCCTCCCTACCCCCCCTCCTTTCTCCCCACATCTCTTCCCCTCCCTTCCCCCTTTTTTCCTTGCATTTCCCATCCCCTCCTCCTCTCTCCTTCCCCTCCATCTCTCTTCCCCCCTCCTCACCCCCTCTCCCCCCCCTGCACCTCTTCTCCCCCCCTCCCCTTGCCTCTTCTCCCCCTCCCCCTAATCCCCTCTTCTCCCCCTCCGCCCCTATCCTCCTAGCCATCCCTTCCCCCTCCTTTCCCTCCCCTCCCCCCTCTTCCCCTCCTCCTTTCCCCACTCCCCTCAACCTGCCCCTTCCCCTGCCTCATCCCCTTGTCCCTCGTTCTCCCTCCCCCCTCCCATTCCTCCCTCACCCCCCGTCCTTGGACCTGTTGCCCTGCCCCTTCCCCCCTACTCACCCCCTCCCCCCCACCATAGAGTGGCTTAACGTAAGTCTTTGAAGAGGGTCTCCTCTCCCCAGCTTGCCTCACGGGCTGTGGATTTCTCGGTTGATTCTCCTGAATACACTTTAAAAGGTTTACTTTCTAAATATTATGGCTCGGTTATATTGATTTCAGCACTGCGAGCTGGAATAGGTTATATGTGTTATGTTATGTTGATTTGTGTATTGCTCCTATGCACTTGATACTTGAACTTTCGGCAGCTTGTTCCTTATGGTAGGCTCCCCACTACGCTTCTTGGGCTCTCGCCGTAAGCGGGATCCCTCATCCGCTTCACTTTGACCCCCGGTCCACAGCTAGGCCGTGGTTTCCGCTCACACTACTACCCCCACACAGCAGTCTCACTGAGACGTTGCTGACACTCCAGATCTCCTCTTGACTCCTACAGGTAGATAGCCTAGCGAAGTCCACCTCTGGTTTTTCTTTCCCCTTTCCCATATCTATTCCCTTACATTTAGCTCTCATATCCCCCCCCCTTTTTTTTCTTTTATTTTCTTTGTCTTTTCTTTTCTTTTCTTCTCTTTTCTTTTCTTTTTTCTTTTCTTTTTCTGCTCTGATCCTCCTGACTCTCCCTACCCCCAAATCTTCCTGATTTTCCCACTCGTGTGTCCTCCCTCCTTACCCCTCCTCCCTTTTTGTGTGTCCCCCCCCTTCTTTCCCTTCCCCTGGGGGAGTGACCCTCACACTCATCCCCTATAGGAAGGTCCTAACCTAATCGACAACCAGACACTCATTTTCGCCTCTCCTTAACTCTTCATAATGCAGAACCCCCCTAAGACTAATGTCCCACTGACTCTGAAGTGTGTTTCATTGAACACAAAAGGCCTGAATGCACCGGAAAAAAGGTCACAAGTGTTAGCTTCGCTCACCAAACAAAAGGCTCACTTTATCTTCCTACAGGAGACGCACTTCCGATCTGATGCTATCCCTAAACTGACTAATCACATGTATCGCTCTGCCCTACACGCCACTAACCCGGTGGCCAAATCTAAGGGAGTTTCAATCCTTATTTCAAAACACGCCAACTTCCTCCTGACTGACTCCCTAGTGGACCCTGAAGGCAGATTCATTTTTGTTAAGGGAACATATGCAACTAAGCCTATTACATTGGCTAACATATATTGCCCTAATGAACATCAAGTCTCCTTCTTCCGCAAGACTTGCGCCCTCCTGTCCTCATTCCAAAGCGGCCTGGTCCTCCTGGGAGGCGACATTAATGTGCCCTTGAACCCCCTCCTAGATACCTCCACTGCCACGACTTCTCTGCCCTATAAGGCATTACGCCAAATTAAAGCCCAATTACAAACCTTGTCCCTTCATGACACTTGGCGTACCCTCTATCCTTCAACCAAAGACTACACCTACTTTTCGGCCCCCCACCAGAAATACTCCAGAATCGATTTTTTTTTTCTATCCCAGACAGACCTCCCCGCCCTCCAACATGCCTCCATTGAACCGATGTTCTTATCGGATCATCATCCCATCACAGTTACACTATCGTTCCCGGAAACGTTCCCCAAGACTAAAATTTGGCGGTTCAAGCCTTCCTGCTTGACGGATCCAACCTCATTGGAACGGATCCGCTCATGCATCAAGCTTTATTTTCAGGAGAATGCTAACCCTGACATTTCTCCAATATCCATATGGGAAGCCCACAAATGTGTGGTAAGGGGAGAACTGCTTGCCCTGAATGCACAAGCCAAAAAAGCTTATCAGGAGAAAGTGAATGCTCTTATCAAAAGGATTAGAGCACTAGAGCTGTCCCACAAACAAACGCAAGCCCAGAACACCCTTCAGGAACTAACTCAGCTCCGCACACTCCTTACAGACGAACTGGGTAAGCGCACGAGAAGGCGCTATATTCTTGGGCAGAGGGTCTTTTATGAACATGGCAATAAGAGTGGGCGCCTTTTAGCGCGGTCAGTCCAGAAGGCCAAACTCTCCTCCACCGTACATGCCCTACGTGATCCCCGGGGCACCCTCTTGGCTAAGAGCGAGGACATCGCGAGAGAATTCGAATCCTTCTACCGAAGGCTCTATAACCTTCGCCCTGCCCTGCCACCCCGAGCATCGGGAGAGACACGTCAAACGCTCATTGCGGATTTTCTCGCACAATATGGCCCTAAACCCCTTTCCTCCCAACAAGCACAATCCTTAGAGGGACAATTCTCGACAGGAGAGCTGGAGATAGCCCTGAAACAAATGAGGCTGGGCAAAAGCCCGGGCCCGGACGGGTACACCCTCCAGTACTATAAGTCATTCGCAGACACCCTTGCCCCCAACCTTTTACAGATGTTTAATGCCCTGGCCAATCCGCAAGACCGACCTAATAGACTATTAGAGGCACACATCACGGTAATCCCTAAGGAAGGGAAGGATGCCCTCCAGGTGGCGAATTATAGGCCGATCTCACTCCTTAATGTCGATATAAAAATTTATGCCAAGATCCTTGCCAACAGGTTAATACCTTTAATCCCCGGTCTTATCTCCAATGATCAAGTGGGGTTTGTCCCGGGAAGGGAGGCGCGGGACAATACCATACGAACCCTCAACCTACACCACTGGCTCACCTCAACTAAAACACCCGGCTTTTTGCTTTCCCTTGATGCGGAGAAGGCATTTGACAGAGTGGCCTGGGACTACATGCGAGAGGTCCTAAAAGGGGTGGGCCTTGGGGACCGCATGCTCACCTCCATAATGGCATTATACTCGAACCCCACGGCGGCGGTGAGAGTTAACGGACACCTGTCGAACGTCTTCTCCATCAGCAATGGCACTCGCCAGGGGTGTCCCCTCTCCCCCCTGATCTACATTCTCTCCCTAGAACCCCTCTTAAACAAACTTAGAGAAAACACGGACATTAGGGGCTTGATGGTCAAAGGCAAAGACTTTAAAGTGGCCGCCTTCGCGGATGATATCCTGCTCTCTCTCACATCCCCGCGAACCTCCCACCCATCTCTCCTACATGACCTGGAAGCCTTTGGTACAATTTCAAACCTAAAAATTAACTACACAAAGTCCCACGCCCTGAATATCACCCTCCCACCACAGGAGGTTCTTCATTGTCAAGAATTTCTTCCATTTCGTTGGGAAAAAACTGCGATCTCCTATCTTGGGATTCAGATCCCACCCTGCCTTAAAGATTTGTATGCCCTTAACTTCCACCCTGCCCTGAAAAAAGCCCAAGACCACTTCTTGGAGTGGTCCTCATTGAATGTCTCGTGGTTTGGCCGAGCGGCTCTGATCAAAATGATTGTCCTGCCATGTATATTATACTTGATCCAAACCATCCCGATGCATATACCCGCAGGATTCTTTTCCTCTTATCGGAAGGCCTGCTCGGCATTTTTATGGAAAGGTTCTCCCCCTAGAATCAAATATGCCAGACTCACCTTGCCCAAGCCTAAAGGGGGTATCGCCCTTCCAGACCTGCATAAATACTATGTTGCGTGTCACCTTACGAGAATCGCGGACTGGTCCATCCACTCCTTTGAAAAGGTCTGGACTGCTATCGAAGACTCTTTCTCGCCCATGCCGCTACACCTTCTCCCATGGCTGTCCCCGAAACAATGGCCACAGTCTCTGACCTCACATCCCTTCATCCATACTTCCTTAACGCTTCTTAGGGGGTCCCCCTCCAGAGGTTCCCTCTCACCCACCCCGGGCCCGCTGACTACGCTGAGAGGGAACCCCGACTTTATCCCAGGCGAGTCTTCTACTTTCCTCAAACAAGAATGGCCGCATCAAGATATCCTTGCTTTACAGTTTTACACTGACGGTAAGCTTGCTTCGATAGAGGACCTTAGGCTCATTTCTAACACCTCTACCTTCCCCTTTTGGACATACAGACAAATTTGTCATTTTTTATCCACACATGCAGCTCAGGGCAGTTGGACAAGACCACTTACCCCTTTTGAAACCCTCTGCTATCGTAGAACCCCCCAATGGCACCTTATTTCCCTGCTCTACGCTTTACTCCTAGAACCTACCGATTCCACCCTTTCGCCATCACAGGCCTCGTGGAACAGAGATCTACCTATCCCCCTGACATCAGTTGAATGGACAAGAATTCACGAATACGCACACAGGGGGTCATTGAACGTTGCTATCCAGGAGAATGGGTATAAAGTGCTCACTAGATGGTATAGGACCCCAGCTCTCCTTCATAAGTTTGCTCCTTCAACCTCCAATATTTGCTGGAGATGCAATACAGAGGTGGGTTCCATGGTACATATTTGGTGGGAATGCTCACACATCCAACCCTTTTGGAGGGAAGTACACAGATACATCACATCCATCACCACTTACACCTTGGACTTCACACCAGCACAATTTCTTCTGCATCACACTTCTCTCTCAAGGAAGGATTATTTCAAATCCCTAGCCATGCACATGGTGAATGCTGCCAGGCTGTGCATCCCCAAACACTGGCGCTCCTGTCATACACCGTCACTTAAAGAATGGTTTATGACCATCTCTAGAATTTGCGACATGGAAGAACTGATCCACATCTCTCAAGAGAGACTGGAGAATTTTTCGACTACCTGGTCCTGTTGGGCACACTTCAAAACTACAGCTGAATACAATCAGCATGTTCCCTCAGATTAGAGTCTGTACTCTGAGGTGCTCTTTATCCCCCTCTTTCACACGGAGGCCCAAACGAGAGGTCACTCCCCCCATCCTCTTCCTCACCCCCATCCTCAACCCTTCCCCACCTCTTCCCCCCATCCCCGTTGTTGTCCCTTGCGCTCTGATTCATCCCCCCCTCCTACCCCCCCCTCCAATCCCATACCCCCTCACCATGAATAGATATTTTCCCTCCCACCCCATCCCCTTATCACCATATCTTAGACACCATCTCTTTGGTGTTGGAATCAACAGGCAATGCAGCAAAGTTAGCAGGCGGTTGGAATGCGGATCAAACTAATAAAGGCTCCGGCCCATCTGCACCTTCAGTCTCACTGATACAAACCTTGGAGACTATTTTACACCCGTCTGTAAGGCTTGTTTAAGTTGTACCAAAATCTGGTTTTCTGTAAATGCACCTGTTTTGCATCAATCTCTGTACTGTGATTCCTGTCAATTTGCTCAATAAAACTTTATGGAACAAAAAAAAGAATTAGACCAACAGTAGTAGATGCAAACAAAATTAGAAGGGTCTACAGAAGAGGCAATAATATTAATTGTGGTGTATGCTCTTAGGAAGGACTAATATAGGAGTGGAGACTATTTAGGAAAGTGAATGTTCACTGAGCTTACTAAATTAGTTTTGTTCACTTCAAACATTCAATAATGTGAAAAAAAGTTAAAGAAAAATGTTTTTATTAATTTTCCCTGCTCATGTGTGGGTTCAAATTAAACACATATTTACCTTATTATACAGCCCCTATTCTTTCTGCCTGGAAACTTGAGAATGCCCATAGCAACCAAAAAGTGTCCCTTTGCATCAAAAGCAGTTTTAGACCAGCTAGAAAACCAACGATAATAAATTAGAATCACTTGCAGAATTGAGCGATAGTGATTTGTGGGAAAATTCATCATCAAACACTGAAAGTAATGATAGCTACAATTCTGCAACTGAGCAAATTTCAGTGTTTTTGATTTGATTACATTATTGAATACATTTTATTATTATTATATGTAGCCGTGCACTGGCACAAGTTCAGAAGATCCACAAATCACCCTATTGTCTGACCATCCATTCATCCATTTTTGAGACACAATGAAAAAGTCACTTGCTTTACCTTGCGGTATTTTTATTGCAGGACTAACTTGGGTAGAGTAGGAAAGGATATAATGACATGGGATGCCCATACATATTGGCACATTGGTAGTTTAAATTCTGAAGATAAGGCACATAAAAGACCTACAGTCTATTGTGTTGAGTCACTGCAGACTATCGCTCCTTGACTGCTGCATTGACTCCTATAGAATATTACTTTAATATTCCTGAGTAAAGCCTTGGCTATAAATTGTTCCTGAATTTCCCGCTTTCCTGTGAAGAGTTACTCTGAATAACTGTTCAGCATATGGACAGTTACTCAAATGCTGGTACTGCGTCAGAAGTGTCGCCACACACCTCCCCCCGATGACCTAGTACCTTAACAGCATATAGCAACTGGTGGACTACTAGGCCCAGATAGTCCAGAATGGCAGAGGCTGAGTTCCCGGCCAAAGCCATCCGCACTAAATTAATAGATTCCTCCGGTTCCATCACTTGCTGTAGTGTACCCACTGACCTTCTCCATGGTCCCCAGTCCATGGAAGAAACGTGGTTCAACCGCACAGTCCAGCAGTAACAGTTCCAAAACTCCTTTCTCTTTATCCTGAATTCCTCCTCCGCGGTGTTGAAGAAGAACAGTCCTCCACCGGGACTTCTCCTCAGCACCTGGTAGGCCCCAGGCCCCAGGCAGGGGGGCCTCCACACAGAAACACTACTGCTCCATCTTCTTTCCTCTCATAACTCCTCCCCAGTGGCATGTTACCTCAGCTTATATAGGAGGCCCGCCCCCTGCCAATCCTAGTTGGGGATTGGTCAGAGCTCCTACACAAGCTGCTTGTCACTCAGAACCTCAAGTCCAGCCCTATTTCCAGAACTTACTAACTGGAAACCAGGTGTCACGGTCTGGAGTCAGGCTCAGAGGCCAGTAGCTATAGCAGCAGAGCAGGTATTCACACAGGTCACCCTGGCTGATGACACGGGTTCACCTGAGGTGCGGGGTCTAAGCACTGACCGGTATTCACCAGGGCTCCTAAAGGTGGAGATGGGCTTCGCTGCGTGTCAGTGCCAGGTCGCGGTCCTCAGATTAGCCCCACCAGGCGGTGAGCAAGCCGGGGTCCAGAAACAGATAATACAGGTAGGGATCAAGCAGAGGCATAGTCGGGGATGAGCCAAAAGTCGGTAACAGATAGTTGCAGGTTGGTATTCAGCACAAGCGTAGTCGGGGACGAGCCAAAAGTCGGTAGTGAGTGGTAGCAAAGATGCAGTCGGCAGCAGTAGACAGGAGCAAGATATTGGCTGGTGAAGACACAATATTCTGGCAACCAGGAAGTGCAGGGACATGGCTTAAATCAGGAAGTTCCTGGGAGGAGCAAAGGGTTCAAGGTTCAAGGCAAACAAGATTCAAGACAAGAAAGACCATTCAAGGAATTGTCTAATGAACTATCCAAGGAGCTGTCCAGCATTCCAGGTGGCTCAGCAAGTAGAGTCACCGCCAGGCACACCAGAGGTCCCAGGTTCAAGCCCAGGTCCACACCCACTGCTGCACTAGAACACTTCCAGTCCCAGATCAAGCATTTAAGGCCTGCTTAAATTTGCTTATACTAGAACCTGAGCCACAAAAACCCTATTTTAGCACCTACCAAAAGGTAGTGGGTGCTACATATATTATTATTTGTTATAATTATTTATAGTTATTTATTATATTATAATTTATGATTTTGTGTTTCAAACTTTATCATACCCGGGATGTCTACGAGACTCTTGTTTGGACAGATTTAAGTGAGTTATTCCTAAGATTTACAGGCCTACAATATAAAACGCCAAATTTCCATGCAAAACAATGTACTGCATTCAGCATCAAAAATCTAATGTAATCATACCGCCAGGGAGGTTAAGGTAACAAAACACACCACTAACTGTCCAAACCCCCCCCCCCCCCCAGTCAAACTCCTGTGAGGAGGGAATGCGGATGTGGTTTACCGGCACTGTGTGTGTCTATGGAACCCCGCTCGTGAGCATTAATGCCTAGGGTGCCCCCATAGCACATGGCGGGCTAAGGGGGCACCTAGAGCAGGAAGGAGCAGACAGCGCTGGCAGGGGACTTCCAGAAGAGGAGGTAAGGAACTTCTCTGTATAATACTGTTACACAGAGCAGGTAAGTAAAACGTTCCACTTTAATTAAAAAAAAGTAGCCTTTCATATCACGTTAACGCTATTATATCTATATAATCCCACTGACTCTGTGTTACCTTCGCTACTTAATATTTTATTTTCCAATATCCATTTACTAGCAAATAAATTATTAATGTGGATTTAAACCATGTAAACCGTGCATTTCGTAGCATGCAGTGTGCTTATTAGACTTGTGAAAGCCATTTGCTATTGTGGAAGTTTCCCACGTTTGTGTCATAGACTTTTAATTAGCTCCCTTACAGTTTAGTGTAATACCTCCCGCTACTGCATGACATACAGGGGAGAGGTGAGGGTCGGGCGAGGTTGTACAGCTGTCCTCCTATGTGGGAGGTATATGTGACATTAGCTATGCATTTCAGTACAGCTCTACTAAGAGCCAAAGGTACTAGAAGGTCTCATTTTAAATTTGTGCCCCCACTAACCACACTCACGGAAAATTAAGAACTTTAAACATTCACTGAAAACATTGCTACTTCCAAAATCCTGTTCCTGAAAATAACTCAAGTCCTTAAGATGTCTAAACATAAACCCTAACAAAATGAAACCCTGTAAGAAATTTCCGATCTCACCACAAAGCTTCATGCAGTACGCTTTAAATAATGGAGGCCTGGACTGCACATAATTGCAGGCTTATTTTAGAGCAACTATAAATATGCATCTTTTAAGATGAAGGCTCAGCCATAGAGGAAATATTTAGAGAAATAATATTCTCCGTATTTTCACTCTTGAAATGTTCCACTTTCCATTATGAAAAAAAAAAAGAAGAAAATGAGTTTCATTTTACTGCTGGTGTTTCCCTGTAATCCTCTGGAGCAGGTATCATGCTGATGTGAGCTGTTATTAGCCTTGCTATAGGAAGTAGCATGTAATAATAGTAAATGTTGAACGACGGGGGCATTCATCAGAATTTTCTCTCATACTAGTCAGAGAGGGATTGACTTATATATATATATTTTTTATCAAAAGCAGGGCAATAAATGTCTTGGAAATAATTACCTCAGAGTAAATCTTTATCCTTCATTCCTGAGGTAAGGTAAGGATCATGCAGTGTGATACTGTACCTCCAGGAAGAGGAAAATATTTAATATACACTCACTGTGATATGGAGCAGTGACCATATTTTCTCTCCTAGTTATGGCTCATGTGTCAGTGAAGCTATCTAGACATATTTGTGCTTTTCTAAGTACCGGAGTGCACGTTTACTTTATTTTGCACCACGGGAACATCTGTTAGAAACAAACACTCTTTGTGACCCTGCCGTTTAATTTTAGTAAATTTTGTAGCACTGGCACCGCGTACTCCAGATGGAAAGCAAAGGGGACTCGTAAACTTGTGAAATGAGGCAATGAAATTTACTCCATATTAGCTGTTCCTTCGTTGCTGAAAGCATTTGTTTTGCCGGTAGGAATCATGGGAAGAGGGCCACACATAACACATGCTAGAAATCAGCTCTGCAACACCCAAAAAAATGGTTTGTTTAGTCATGTTATCATTAAGAATTACCAACAACTTCTTTTCTTTTGCACCCTATTCTCCCTTCATTTCTTCATAGTCCTTTTCCTATCCTATTCAGTCACTTTTAATTGCCCAATACCGAGTCTCGTGCTCATATTTCTATATTGACAGTTACAAATGCTAAATTTCTGCACTTACATAACCATTTAAGTCCATTCCACCTTCCAAAGCGGACATTTTTACATATACTATAATGGCGCTTGGGTATGATGTTACCTACTACAAGCTAACTCCCCCTCCTCTTCCTGTTTGAAGGGTATTTTGTGACACCAAGAATGAGCCGTATTTTTTTAGAACCAGCTAAAGTCTTAAGATCACTGTATCTATCCTTATTATATGTTGTATGCCACTATGTTAGAGCACACTCTCAGGAACTATATACCCTTTTTTAAATTGCTTTATGCCACTGCTGTATCCATTTCATTTTGTGAAAAATCAATGAAAAATGACTGCGTGGCTGCGGGAATAGATTGTGATTCTTTTGTTTGGGCTGCGGGGCTGAATGAGAGAAAATGGAGCCATGTATGGCTACTTTAAGATTACCTACATACAGTGCATCCGGAAAGTATTCACAGCGCTTCACTTTTTTCACATTTTGTTACAGCTTTACTCCAAAATGGATTAAATTAATTATTTGCCTCAAAATTCTACATTACCCCATAATGACAATATGAAAGAAGAGATGCACATAAGTATTCATAGCCTTTTACCATGACACTTAAAATTGAGCTCAGGTGCATGAACTTATACGTTGACAGAATGGCATGGACAGGCAAATGGGCGTACAGGTACGTCCCTTTAAATTTGCCGCCGTGTGGTCACCGCCGTGTGGTTGCGGACTCGATGTCCGCTGGTGTCCCGCGATCGTGTCATGGAGCTGAAGAACGGGGATATGTCAGTGTAAACACAACATCTCCCCGTTCTTCCTAGTGACATGTCACTGATCGTCTGCTCCCTCTCATCGGGAGCAGCGATCAGTGACGTGTCACTCGTAGCCACTCCCCCTATCAGTTAGAATCGCTCCCTAGGACACACTTAACCCCTTCCTAGCCCCCTAGTGGTTAACCCCTTCACTGGCAGTCACATTTACACAGTAATCAATGCATTTTTATAGCATTGATCGCTGTATAAATGTGAATGGTCTCAAAATAGCGCCAAAAGTGTCCGATGTGTCCGCCATAATGTCGCAGTCACAATAAAAATCACTGATCGCCGCCATTACTAGTAAAAAAAATTATTAATAAAAATGCCATAAAACTATACCCTATTTTGTAGACGCTATAACTTTTGCGCAAACCAATCAATAAACGCTTATTGCAATTTTTTTTTACCAAAAATATGTAGAAGAATACGTATCGGCCTAAACTGAGGAAAAAATTAGTTTTTTTATTTATTTTTTGGGTGATATTCATTATAGCACAAAGTAAAAAACATTGCTTTTTTTTCAAAATTGTCGCTCTATTTTTCTTTATAGCGCAAAAAATAAAAACTGCAGAGGTGATCAAATACCACCAAAATAAAGCTCTATTTGTGGGTAAAAAAGGACATCAATTTTATTTTGGGAGTCACGTCGCGCGACCGCGCAATTGTCAGTTAAAGCGACGCAGTATGATGCTAGTTTTGGGCAGTTTCTCCCATTCTTCTTTGCAGGACCTCTCAAGCTCCATCGGGTTGAATGGGGAGCGTCAGTGCACAGTCATTTTCAGATCTCTCCAGAGATGTTCAATCGGGTTCAAGCCTGGGCTCTGGCTGGACCACTGAAGGACATTCACAGAGTTGTCCTGTAGCCACTCCTTTTATCGTGTGCTTAAGTTCGTTGTCCTGTTGGAAGATGAATCTTCGCCCCAGTCTGAGGTCCAGAGTGCTCTGGAGCAGGTTTTTTTATCAAGGATGTCTCTGTACATTGCTGCATTCATCTTTCCCTCAATCCTGACTAGTCTCCCAGTTCCTGCAACAGAAAAACCTCCCCACAGCATGATGCTGCCACCACCATGCTTCACTGTAGTGATTGTATTGGCCAGGTGATGAGCGGTGCCTGGTTTCCTCCAGACAGGACACTTGCCATTCAGGCCAAAGAGTTTAATCTTTGTTTCATCAGACCACAGAATTTGGTTTCTTATGGTCTGAGAGTCCTTCAAGTGCCTTTTGGCAAACTCCAGGCAGGCTGTCATGTGTCTTTTACTGGCCACTCTACCATACAGGCCTGATTGGTGGAGTGCTGCAGAGATGGTCACCTCCCTGACTAAGGCTCTTTGGTGGGGCGGCCTGCTCTAGGAAGAGTCCTGGTGGTTCCAAACTTCTTCCAGTTACGAATGATGGAGGCCACTGTGCTCATTGTGACCTTAAATGCTGCAGAAATGTTTTTGTACCCTTCCCCAGATCTGTGCCTCAATACAATACTGTCTCGGAGGTCTACAGACAATTCCGTAGACTTCATGGCTTGGTTTGTGCTCTAACATGCACTGTTAACTGTTAGACTTAATATAGACAGGTGTGTGCCTTTCCAAATCATGTCCAATCACCTGAATTTACCACAGGTGGGCTCCAATCAAGTTGTAGAAACATCTTAACCACTTCAGCCCGGACCATTTGGCTGACCAAAGACCAGAGCACTTTTTGCAATTCGGCACTGTGTCGATTTAACTGATAATTGCGCGGTCGTGCGACGTGGCTCCCAAACAAAATTGACGTCCTTTTTTTCCCACAAATAGAGCTTTCTTTTGGTGGTATTTGATCACCTCTGCGGTGATTATTTTTTTGTGCTATAAACAAAAATAGAGCGACAATTTTGAAAAAAAAAGCAATATTTGAAGCATCCATAAACAAAGCAAAACAACCACCTCACAATACTTCCTATGCACATGCAATGCTTGCAGAGATGCATACAAACACGTCATCATATGTACAGCTAATTTACAAATGTGGTTTGCTAATCAGCATAATCTCAAGCATTCCACATACACTAGCTAAGTGGTAGCATACCTTGAATCAAAATGATTTTTTAAAATGTTTTTGGGCCTGTTACATCAGTTAGCTATTTTACTTTCCCTTATCATATCAGAACTATACGTCATAAACTCTGCAATGGTATTAATGACTGTAATAACACCAAAAGTAAAGAATTCATAGTGCGTGGTGTTTTTTTTACACCTGGCTTATTTACATCAACAGCACAACATGCAGGTTATATTTGCACATGCACCTTTCATAACTTAGCAAACAATTTTCACCCAAAAAAAAGTTTGGTAACAGAAACTGTTGCGCGTATTAACAATACCTCTCCTATCTGCTGCATTCTGAAGCCATGCCTCTATGTGGCACAGGCTGTAAACCTTTTTTTTTTATTAGCCTTATATTTTCTACTAATACATTCCAGGCCGAGGAAGCTGCATAGACCTGTTTGTTAAATGGTTATATGTACTATGTGCTTTTAATATTTTCTCTACAGGACTGAGACAAGCATAGGCTGAAAAAAGTTACAAAGCCAACGATTCTGTTTCCATGTGTAGCGTAAATTCTCAGATAAATTAGAAGTGGTTATAATTTTGGCTTCAACTGGTGTTCTAAATGCTAAGGAGTCTAGTCTAATTTTTATATTGGTAGTATACTATAGAGCAATGAGTTTTCTGAAAAGGCATCAAACATTCCATATTGAAAAGCTGCAACTTACTAGAAGTAGTAAGTAGAATCTTAAGCAAAATGCAGAATAATATACATGATTCACTGTTTGCTTTTCTTTTTAATCCATAACCACTCTCTGTTCACCATTACTAGCTATTTTCAAATGCCTTTGGTGCTGTTTGCTCACTCACACTTTCCAGATGCTTTCCATTGCAGTCTACAACAGTATTCATAACGGTTAACACTAAGAGCCATGCAGGAGCACCTCGGGGGGGGGGGGGGGGGGGGGGGGCAGCGTTAAAGCAGTATTAAACCCAAAACCCAAAATGTAATATATTGCAGCTTATCAATCATTGGTTACGGTGGCTGCATTTGTTTACTTTATTTAGGCATTTTTTCACTCTGTTTTCACCTGGTGATCTGGCCAGTAACACACCTTCTGTATTAGAGTGCCCCTACTCTGGATACATGAGCACAAGGGGCACAGCAGAGAGCAGCATTGTCATTCTACTCTAGGGAAAGGGGAAAGGAAAATGTACTAGCAGATTTAAATACTAACAAATTGATGCCAAACTCCAGTGAATACTTTATAATCAATTACAGCAAACTTTTTTTTTTCTTATTGGGATAAAGATTTTACATGAATAAACAAAAGCTGATCATTGTAAGCACCCCTGCCAGTGTTAAATGGTTTGACTCAACCCTGTAAACTGATGCATGCGGAAGAGAGCTTGTTCTTTTAAAAAACAACATTCCTACTGGCTAGATCACCAGATGAAAATAAAAGAAAGAAAGGTTAAAAGACATAACTAAATCTGGGTGAGCTTTAGCTGTAATGTGCAAGTATGCACAGCACATCAGAGCTTTCAGTGTTGATGAGGGAGCTTGTAGACATAGTATTTCTGGAAGGAAGGTAAGTGTTGCAGACTTAGTTCACCTTTTCTAACATATTACATGTTACACCCATATTCAAGGTGTAACATGAAACGTTACTGTTGCAGCAGCCCCTGCACCCCTCCCTCCAATCCCCCCATTGTGACAGGGAGCGGGGGATCTTCTCCCTGCACTCGCTGTCAAAATTTTTGGTTTAAAACGCAGCCGTGTGGGGCTCCATCATTCTGTAAATGTGGGAAATTCAAGTACCAACAGCCTTTGTGGCTGTCAGCTTGTAGTTCTCAATGAACTACCAGGGTGCTGTTGAGTGCTCTAGGTAGTTCATTGATGCTTCCTGTCAGTGTGTAACTGCTTGATCGTAAGAGGTACGGGCAGACAGCTTACACAGACAGTCTACAAGAGTCCTGCATTGCACCTATGGGTGCAATGCTTTGCAGGCTCCTACTAAAGAAAATAATACATGCACAGTTTTTACCTGCAAAAAGATGTGCATTTTTTTTTTTTACAAAGATGAATTTATTCTTTAAGTTCCGGTGAGCTGCCTTTGTTCATGCAGGAAGCAAGATGTTCATTGAAGTGCCTGTCTTCCACATATACTCACCTTCCCTTTGCTCCCCTCTGTTCTGTTTATCTTTCTCAACCAAAGGGCACTAATACATCTATGGGTCTCCTGGTGCAGATGACATTGACCTTTTGGACAATGCCACGCTCTGACACACCAAGGCTAAATAAGGAAGAATAATTTAGGAAATACTCCCAACAAGGCAACAAAACAGTATGGCAATAGCAATAACACATAATAAATTGTCTCTGCACCTGAACCCTGAAACTAGGGAGGTCTTATGTAAAAAAGTGGTATTGGAAGCTAACATTCCTTCAGTCTTTACAAACCCCTCCCACTGGTCAGTGTAATTAAACTGTTGGGGTTTCTGTATTGAAGCACTCAGGTTTCCCACAGTACAGGGCATAAGCACCCGAATTGTATCCTAAGGTAAGGTTACACTGTCCTTTTAAGAAGTGGGCAAGTAAGTTGTGGTCTTCTCACCACCAAGCAATCTGTGATTAAGCCTCCTCCTGCTCCCTGCGTCCGTAACTGGTGATGTTGGTGGTTGACTCAGGACTCTGTAGATGTCACAGCCCAGCCTCCTTCCCTCTCTTTTTCTCTTTCCCATACTGCAGCCCACTCTGATTGTCAATTATCACTTTCCCCACAAGACTGCCCAGAGTCAAGGCTACCTTCTTTTTTCTTTAGTCCCATCTAGTCCTTGGCTTGATAGTTAACCATCTCCTGGAATCTACATTACCCATAGTTTAAGCTCCTAGCAGTATCTTCTTAGTCCAAGGCTGCACAGCAGCCAATCAGTGTCATCTATTGCCCCAGAAAGTGGGAGGGGCTCTGCTCTTGCTCTCTGTGGCTGCAACACAGCCTTTGTCATAGTGCCCTGTGACCTCTCTCTTCTCCTGTCCCCACCCAGCAGCTCCTCTGCTTATTGGTGACAGGGAAGAGATAGAGTAACTTTGTTGGTCACAGTAAATTTAGACACTTGGTCACAGTACTATTAGACATAGCATGGTCTGTGTATAGGAAGCTCTGGAAGCCCGGGGCTACAATTAGTACTTCAAGCTGTGAGTAGCCTGTTTCTTCCCACACATAAGATGTCTAAGCAGCAAATTGCCATGACCCAGCATTGTCAGGAGGGGGATGAGAGTCTTTAGCTTTACGAAAACCTCTGACTACAGTACCTCAGAGCTTACACAAGACTTCTTTTTGCTTAAAGGATTATTTGACCTTTTCAGAAAAAAATGACCTTTGCAGCAGCCATCTTGCAAATAGCAGGCATTCTAACACTATGCCCAGGGAGGAACTGTTGGGGTAAGAAACTGGAATAAAAGGTAACTGCAGCATTAAGAGTCCTAGATACTGTAGTTGTTGTTTATTTTAAACAACGCGGAGTGAAGTTAGTTTTCCATCCAACAGTCTTTATGCAAGAGATGTGCACTGTGTGTCTGAAAAATAACTGCATAATTAACAAATCAATTGTGGTCTATCTCGCCTATTTGGCTTTGGTTCATGTGAGATTAAATAATGTATTTGTTGAAATAATTACTAAACAGAGATTTTCCAAAATACTTAAAACATAATCAGCTGATAAGAAACACTTCCGATTATTGCCTGCTCATTATCGTCCAGGTGTTATTACATACGCTGCCCAATCTTCATGGCTGATGCTTTAATTCCACACATACATTGAAAGTCTATCATTAAATGTCTTATTATTAAACATGCAAGTTGTCACATTGCTTATATTTTCTCCATAGTAATGACCTTCTTTTTCTCACCGCTAATTATCATCTTTTAATGAGATTAGTTATTTCAGTTGTCTCATTATGCAATCTTTCTTTTGGCTTCTACCATTGATCATAGTATTGATTTGCTTTTGCCTAATGACTTTGCAAACAATTGTCAGTTCGTCATTGCCTTTTCTAAATGTCTCCATTTTTCCTGCATGTGCTTTTAATCTCATTTTCCTTTAGCACTGGCAATACAAGTGGCTTTGTATAAGTAATGCTTAGTGTGTGTCAAGAAAAGTCACTGAAGGTGAACTCTTTGGAAGTTTTTGAATGGGCCAGGTAGGAATTGTTGCTGAATTAAAATTTGGGGAAATTTAGGTATATTTTATTGGCTAGTGTATCAGGTCGATTTTCCAGTCAGTAGAAAGACAAACTCACAACTGCAACTGCAAAGAGGACTTGGGTTGCCTTTAGGTAGTTGCAATTGCAAAAGGAGCAGCCAACAAGTGCAGCGCTAGTGCTGGGCTTTCTAAGTAGAAAGAGGAAAAAAAACAAGAATAAAGATCCCCGGAGACTGAGGGGTTGATTTACTAAAGGCAAATTAACTGTGCACTTTGCAAGAGCAATTGCTCCAAAGTGTAGTAAATGGGCAGATGCTCTGCTGACTTTCATCATCCAATCATGTGCAAGCAAAAAATGCTGTATTTTTATTTTTCCTTGCATGTGATTGGGCATGTGACCCATAGGCATGCGCACAGGGTGTGCCAGGTGTGCCTGGGCACACCCTAATAACCCTGTGCTGCGCAGGTTTCCCCTGCTGCTTGGCTGCAGAGAAAACGGACTGGGGAATCTCTGTCCTCAGTAGCTTTCTCTGTCTCAAAAGTAAGACATCAGGGGTCCATTTAGACCCCAGATATTTCACTAAAGCCCCTCAATGGGGCTCCTAAAAAATCGTAAAAAAATAAATAATAATAATTATTGTAAAAAAATATTGTAAAAAAATAATAATAAAAAAAAAAGCTAAAAATAAACTACTAACATCAATTTCTGCTCTACTGACACTGTCCATTGCCCTACTGGATATATACCGTATATACTCGAGTATAAGCCGACCCAAATATAAGCCGAGGGCACCCAATTTTACCACAAAAAACTGGTAAAACGTATTGACTCGAGTATAAGCCTAGGGTGGGAAATGCAGCAGCTACTGTAAGTGGAAAAGAGGGTCAACAATGTTCATCTGCAGCCTCACTGTGCCCATTTGAAGCCTCACTGTGCCCATCTGCATGCCTCACTGTGCCCATCCTAATGCCTCACTGTGCCCATGTTAATGCCTCACTGTGCCTCACTGTGCCCATGTTAATGCCTCACTGTGCCCATGTTAATGCCTCACTGTGCCTCACTGTGCCCATCTTAATGCCTCACTGTGCCCATCTTAATGCCTCACTGTGCCTCATGTACCTCCGTCCAGTGTAACAAAGCCTCAGAGTCTCCCGCAGTGTCATGCAGTCAGTCAGCAGCCGGTGTTCTGTCATATTTTCAAACCGGTCAAATTCCCCAGAGGGTTCTGCGCATGCGCGAGCGCGGCCACCGTCCAGTGTAACAAAGCCCCGCCTCCTCCTCGTCCGTGATAGACGGAACACTGATTCAGTTTCCCAGTGTTCCGCCTATCACGGACAAGGAGGAGGCGGGGCCTTGTTACACTGGATGGCCGTCTCCTGGATGGACTGGTCGGACGATCGGCCATCGATTGACTGAATGACACCGCGGGAGACTCGAGTATAAGCCGAGGGGGCTTTTTCATCACAAAAAAATGTGCTGAAAAACTCGGCTTATACTCGAATATATACAGTATATGTGTGTATGTGTGTGTATATATATATATATATATATATATATATATATATAGTATATAGACACACATTGTGTTTGAGCTATGGGGTGCACACCCTAATGCAATAGGCTGCGCACACCTATGATGGGACGTCAGGCTAAAAACAACAACCTGCAAGCATGCATAATAAATTACAAACCACTCCACACATAAATCGTTTGTACAAAAAATAGGTCACGGCCTGGATTTTTGATTTACAGCAAAAATTATATATAACGTCATAAACTTTATTACTTAATAATTACTTAAATAATTTTTTCAAACATAATTCATCCAGAATTCCCCAAAACTCAACCCAGTCACTAAGACTCGGGCTGACCATCATCTCTTTTTTAAACATATTTTAACATATCCCCTTTGCTTATTTGACCAAAGGGACCCTACCACATAAACCAGCTGCGACAGGAGGGGGGGGGGGTGTTTGGGAGGGAAGCTCTTCTGATGACTGCTCTCAGGCGACTGGCAAAATTCCAATCAGGGAGGTTCTGTAAATAGCCCCCCCAAACACCTTCCAGAAGGTTTTAAGGTCACCTGACCCTAATAGGCCAATCACCTTTAACCTTCTCACCTTCTAGAACCTTCTCTGTCATGTAACCATGCTACTCCAATAGAATAAGCCCCTTTATGAATTATTTTATATTAAAGTAATAGCCAACGCCACGGCCCTATTAGGCAAGGGGGGCCTAAATAGGCTGCCCCCCTTTTACCCCACATTCTTTGCAAAGTGAAGCTTTACCTCATTTACTAAGTTCTGGAGCAATTACACTTGCAGAGTGCAACTGCACTTTGCAAAGTGCACAGTCTAGTTGCCTTTAGTAAATCACCCCTGAATGTTTAAAAACAAGTCAGCAATGGCAGCTCCCGTTGTTATTCTGACAGGTTCACTTTATAAACAGTTCCTTACTTTAGCAGGTTGGGTAGCTATTCAGTAGATTGGTAAGAGCAATGAATGTTTACATAGCACATAACATCATCCTTTATGTGCAAGCAAAAATCTTGTTTTTTTTATTTCCTTTGCACATAATTGGGTTAGGCAAACATATGTTCATCTTATTCAGTAAGTTCTTCATTACCTAGTAGGAAGCAAAATAACTACATCTAATATGTATGAATATCTTTATATACATAAGAAAACCACAAAATAAATATGTTTTCACACACATTGAAAGATTATTTTCAATAATAAAATCTCACTGGCATTTATAAAAATAAAAAAAAAGGAAACATAACAAAATATTATAGTTTGTCTTCGGCCTGGCTTATATGACGGTAATACATTGTTGGTTAGTTAATCCAGTTGAGGCTAAAATGGATGCCAACCCTCATTTTATTCCGCCTGTTAGCTGCTAAATCTGTACCTGATATCTTACTGGTAAAAATACTACCGTATTTTTCGCTCCATAAGACACACTTTTTCCCCCCCAAAAAATGGGGGGAAATATCTCTGCGTCTTATGGAGCGAATACTGACCAAAGGTCCGCCCCCCGCAGCTGTGTTAGAATACCGTGCTGGCCGTGGCGACCGCCGAGCAGTATGGCCGCATAGATCCACTCTGGCACAAGGGAATCGGCTTCAACATCACAGCCCAGGACCTCTCCAGCAGCGATCCATCTAGCCTTCTGGCTTCCTCATACCCTGCTGACCGTCCAGACATGCGGAGATGCCGCCAAGAACCGCCGCCGGTTAAAAAAGTATCGGCTTTCTGCCCGACCATGCAGCGCGGGCTTCACCACAATGCACCGCCAGCTGCTGGACCTCCAGAGCCTTCCTACTCGGCTCGAGCATCAAGCGCAGATTAACATATCATTACAGGTGAGCAAACTTCACACCATGCCGTGGAGGTAACCCCTTATCTCCCTCCACAAGCAAATATAGCAAATAACCACAATGCTCTGTTTGTGGAACACACATATACAGAGTGGTACCAGAGTGGTATATTATTCTGTTAAATTTTATTAAATATTAAATTCAATATTTTAATACACCATTTTGGTTCAGAATATTTTTTTTCTTGTTTTTCTCCTCTAAAACCTAGGTGCGTCTTATGGTCAGGTGCGTCTTATAGAGCGAAAAATACGGTATTTACCCTCATCTCAGTCACTACATTTTAGACACTGAAACGGGCTGGCTTTTTTAATCTTCTATCACAACCCTGTACTGAAATAAAATTGTAGCTGGACTGTTATCCGTGGTTTGGCTCTTTAGTCTTAAATCTGTTAAATGAAAACTGTGTTATTAAATGTAGTACAGACTTTTCGTTGCTGTTTCTGTGTGGCGTGTCTTATACCCTAAGGCTTGGTTCACATCTGTGCATGATGTGTGTTGGACAGCCTATTCGCTTCAATGGGCTGCTCTACCTGCGAGAAACATAGGGAAAACATGTGGAAAGAAGTCCCCAACACTTTTTTAAATCGCACTGCAGTGAACCACATGGTGCTGCGTCACCATGCAGTTTGGTACATGTGAAAATTACTTGTGTTTGCTGATACATGGGGTGCCATCGGCTAAAGAGGAGCATGTTTGTGTGCGTGTCAGGAAAGTACGCAATTTTGTGCACGTTCACGGTACACATAGATGTGAACCAACACTAAGACAGTGCACAGAGCAGTGATTTAGTGAACGAACAAACTTAATTGTTCCACAAAAAATGATCTTAGGTGTCAAACTACACCAAGTGATTAGATACAGTATGTGCAAACTTTAAAAAATGTGCTTGACATTTTATTATCAGCGGTAAATCTGAGCGCTCCTCTAATTCATTACAATGCATAGGTAGATACAAATACATTTTTAATCCTCACCACACTCAATTCATTAGTGGGTAATCAAAGTGATCCATCCAGGCAGTTAAGCTCCTCTCAGTGTGTATTGCATATTAAACATTGTGATTACCTAGGGGCATATTTATTAAACTCTGATGAATCCAGGCCTAGTTGCCATGCATGAGCTCATTGATATTTTCTGTACGTTCTACAGAAACATTCACCCCTTTTAAAACCTAGTTATGATGATATGTGGATAAGTCTAGGATCCCTGCATTTTTCCCGCACCGCATTGCAATCGCACTGTGTTTTCAGTCCACTGCAAGTGTCAATACAAAGTTAACGGCAACCCAAATGCAAACGCAGTGCCGCTTGCCTGCACCGGATTGCAAGATAAAAAATGACCATGCGATCCAGTTCTAGTGTGGCTCCAAAAAAGATGCCTGGTGCGATGCAGTGCAATTTGAGCCCAATCAAAATGAATGGCTCAAATCGCACCACACTGAATCACATGTGACTTGCGGTTCAGTGACTTGCGCTGCTGTTTCTGTGCAATTCACATGCAGGTTATAGTGTGAACCAGGGCTAAATGTTCAAACTGGAGAAAATTGTGAATCTGCAGTGGATCTTTTGTGAACATTTGTTAAATGTGTAGTATATCTTTACACAGAGCATACTGTTAAGTAGAATGTAAACTGCTCTAATTCAGCTAACAGTCTAATTGCCTGTGATTGAAATAGTATTTTATCTTTTTAACAAAACAATATGAATTAGTACACTTTTTGCAAGATACTCTGGGGTTGATTTAGTAAAGGTATATAGACTGTGCACTTTTCAGTTGCCCTCTGCAAGCAGAGTTCAACTGTACTTTGCAAAGTGCACAGTCTTTTTCTCTTTAGTAAACCAACCCCAGTATATCTAAGCGTCATTGACTTACAAATATATAAAACCATTTATTAATGTATATCAAATTCAGTTACTTTATAATTAAAATGAGTTTAGAAATTTTTCAGTACCTTTTCTCATATTTTTTTCTTTTTTCATCTCACCTAAACTGTGTATTGTCTGTATATTATATTATATTAATTTTTACATGATAGAAATATGCACATATATTATAAATATAAGTATTTTTTCATCTATAAGCAGGATACCTATATCTAATCTTATCAATCCAAACTAATCAATCCAATCTAGTCTAATCAATTCTAATCACATACATTTTTCAACAGCCTAAAAATTGATGTATTGTCTTAAGGATCTCTTTTATTAGAATTATAGTGAAACATCTTGCATTGTCTGTGTATGTTACATATATCAGTTGTGACATCTCTATGAAGTGCTAGGTGGCCAACAATCCACAGTTGTTCCAGAGCTTTAGAACACAGATCCTACTCTTTAGAATGGTATATGCACTGAATAAAGGTTTTTGGCAAATGTGCAGAGTTTGTACATGGAATGGCACATTCTACAGGTTATACTGTATGGAGAGATTAGTATAGGAAGAACTATATCCTGTTGAAGAACAGATAATGATGAAAGATGTTGAATGATGCCTGTTGCAGCAATGATTGGCATGTTCTTGAATGAGGCTACATGTCTTCCCTACACTTATAACATGTTTATTTATTTTTAATTCCTGCATGTAATTTTGAATGCAGCTGATGTACTTTGTAGTTTACATGTTTAATGCACAATCAATAAATGTACAAATGTAACCAGATTTTCCCATTGCAGTGCAGGCCATGGAGAAAGTAAATAATTGATTAATTTGTGGGATAGGATATAGAGGATGTTATCTATTTTCACATAAAGATACATTGCATGAGAAAGCTAACAGCCTTTCATCTGTGAATGCTCTGTAATGTTTTCTAACAACACTTTGTGTGCGGGCTATGTAACAATTTTTCCCTGCTTAGAGCTGTGCATTGTATTGACCTATGGACCTTATGAAATAGTTATTTTGCTTTTTCAGGATCTTGTTTCATCATTTGATAACAATGTTTAACTAATATAAACTATCATCCTTAATATAATAGAGCTAAGGGCAATATGCTATCTGCAGAACCGCAGAGCAACCAATCAGATAACATCATTCCCTAGTCTGAGTACTGCAAAAACTGATATCTGTTTTAGGTTACAGCTCACAATTCCTCTTTGAGCATTTATATTAAAAACAATTTCTCTGGATCTGTAGGGAGTTATTTCACTTATCAAATGAAGAAAATATGTATTATATATATGTGATATGTGTAATGGAAGTTTAAAGCCCAAATACAATTGAGATGCATCAATAGAAATAGTGTGCAAAGTCTTAAAGTTTGTTTTCCTTAAAAATCAGCTGATCCCTAAGTTAGACTTGTGCACGACAGGAAATTTTGTTTTGATTCTTAAAAAATAAATAATTTCGTTCTGTTAAATGCATTATGTTACGTTAATTCGTTTTTGGATAATTTGTTATTTCTGTAGAGATTAGATATTAGTTATAACGAATCTATTAATTTTATTGTTTAATTGTTTAATTTTCGGATAATTTGTTATTTATGTTTGTATATATATTCGTGATAACGATTCGTAGTTCGGAAAGTCGTTTATTTATTGAATCCATTATCACACACAATGACAATATCTCTTCTCTGCTCAAGTACAATATAACACCCTTCTCTCTCAATTCTCAGGAATGCACTTTGCCAGTAATCCAACCTCCAGCACAAAATGAATCAGCTGATAGGACTAAGATTTACTCAGAGTTGACCTTTTGTTCCTTTAGACCAGGGGTCTTCAAACTACGGCCCTCCAGGTGTTCGGGAACTACAATTCCCATCATGCCTAGTCATGTCTGTGAATGTCAGAGTTTTACAATGCCTCATGGGATTTGTAGTTCCGCAACAACTGGAGGGCCGTAGTTTGAGGATCCCTGTTTTAGACCTTTAACGAATTAACAAATCATGCCAAATTCATTAGTTAATTTTCATTATAGTTTCTTTTGTATTAGTTGAAATTTGTTATTTTTTTCTTCTGACATTTCAATGTCCGAAAGATGCAAAACTCGGCTGAATTTCAATTAGTTACAAGACAAATTGCACATGTCTACCCTGAATAGAAAAGCCATTCCCTCAGAAAGATGCTGTAGAATAGGACCCTCCTCTCAGTGGAGAAGCAGTAATCTCTTTGCATATTGTAGCTCCTTCTGAGTCAGAGACAGAGCTCTCCAATCAGTGGGGAGCATGCACTTTGCTCATTAAAGAGCTATAGATCTAAGGGTCCCACGTATATGGTATTGGCAGGAGTGTTTTCTTTTATGTTTCTTACTTATGCTGTGGATACTTTTTTTTTTTTTTAACAGATAGCTGTGGATACTTTAGAAAGAAAATAACCTGTATGACATTGAACACTTTTTCATTTGATGCACCTGGAATGTATTTAGCTAATTTAAATGGAAGGATCAATTGGGCTTTAAATTATGTAGGTTGAAAAAAACGGATGGGTTCATAACTTTTTCAATGTGATTCTTTTGATACCTGTAATCCAACATAGTTTTCTTTACTTTTTATATTTATATTTATATTCTCTTTACTTTTTTAATTTTATCTCTACTAATAGGATGCATATTCAATATTTCATATGTTAGTTATGTACTTTACACGTTCCTACTAACAACTTATGCTTTCTGAAGGGGGAACCAGGATTCCTTGGACCTCAAGGAGAACCTGGCCTACCAGGCCTTCCAGGAACCAAGGTGAGAGCTAATGTTCTTCTAAAGCTGGCCATACATGCAACAATCTCACCATTTAAAAGTAAACATTAGATCGTGGTAGATGCCCATTGCTGTACTTGTGCATTCTTTGGTTAGTTAGTGTTGGGCTTTCGAAAAAGTTTCTTGAAATTATAGTACAAAGGCATATTGTTGGAAGCAGCCTATAACGTTTTCAACAGCTCACATTGAGATGACCAATGAAGTATGATTTAATAATAGCTGGTATGACTCATACCATTCTCTTTTTTTATTAAATAAAATCCATGTAAAATATATTCTTCTTTCTATGCATGTTCATTCTACTTTGTATAACTTGCTTTTGTATATTGTTTTAAGCAGTGTCATATTAATGATAAAACTATAGCTGTATTAATCATGTAAGACATTAGACAATTAATGGAACTGTTGGCGCTATATAAATCTTGTATAATAATAATAATAACTTGCATACAGGGTCTCTATAGTGGCACACCTATTTTATAATGTCTACTTGCACAAGCTCTATCCCTTGTATCATTATTGTACTATTAGAATGTGGCCTACTTTATATGTACAAACTGTGCATATCATCATGAAAAAGGGGTGATGACTACATGTTGCCTAAGCTATAACAAAATTAGACTGCCTCTCAATATCCCTGGCACATTTCACTTTGCTGAATTTAATCTCAAAAGTGCAGAGGTGAAAGAATGAAGAAATATAAAAGGAAAAATGTGTATATTATTAAAGCTGTTCGTTCTTTTGCATTTGTGTGTTTAACATGCATTGTGTTAGTCAGCCTATGAATTTTAAAAGGGAATCCAATGCACCACAACAAAATAATAATGGGACATGCAGCAATTTTTACAATATGTGCTTTGTGGTGTGCTGTAACACAAATGAGCTATGGAGCACTGCCTAGGTGCATTGAGGTGCCATTAAAAATAAAAGATACCACAAAGCACGGTATATGTTGCTGTGTGTATTAAGTCACTTTACCACAATGCATCAGTGCGAATGGGCCCTAAGGCTTACCGTTGTCCTCTCTATGAATTTCAGAATTAGGTGAAATAAATATCAGTATTAAAAGTAAAATGTTGGCACTGCATGGCATAATAATGGATTTTACACAAATATTTTTAGATGTCAAAAAAGTGCTGCTTTTCTGATTTATACTTTTACATCTTTTTAGTGTTTATTTTTATAAATATATCTATTTCTAAGCATGTTATGGGTCTGTTAAGTCAGCTCTTCTTCCAAAAACTGCAAAAAAAAATCTGTAAATGGACGAATAAGAAAAATGATAATGTTTGAATTTAGATGCATTTTGCAGTTACTTGTAAATTAATACACTACTTTATAAAAAATTAGCAGAGAAATTTAGCTTAACGGCCAACAGTGATCCAGAATTTGCAGTTTTAGGCTTAATGGTAATAAACATTGGATAGATAATTATAGGGTTTCCATATAAAGATAGATTATTATGGCATATTAGGCTGTTTTAAATCCAATCTTCTAAGAATCAATCCATGTTCTGTACAAAATGATTCCAAAGTCCATCACAGCTCTGAAAGTATGTGGCATTATTATGAATGCTTGAATCTAGAATTTCAGTTTGAGCCTTAAATTGGACCTCTAATTAAAAATGACACCCTGCATGAATCAGAAGGTCACACGGCAGAATTACCATTACATTATAATATTGAGTTCAAAGTTACCATTAATAAATACTACTGTTTCCTCGTGTGCCTTAAAGCCTAAGCAGGCTAGATCACATGGTCTCTGGTGGCAGGGCATTTATCATTCAAGTTTATAGCTTACCATTAATGTATTTGTCAATGCCCACCTGATGATTTGAACAGCTTTTCATCAGTGTATTTCTCTATTTATTTTATGAAATGTTTATATAATGCTCTGTCTTTAAGGATCATAATTTTCAATAGGTTTATATATACACTGTGTGCACAATTATTAGGCAAGTGAATATTTTGACAACCACAATTTTAATGCATATTGTCCAACTCCAAGCTGTATAAACTTGATTGCTTATTGGATTTAAGCATATCAGGTGATATGTATTTGTGTAATGGGGGAGGGCGTGGCCTAAGGAGATGAATACCCTATATCAAGGTGTGCATAATTATTATGGAAACAAAAAGTGTAGCGCTAATCAAAAAATTAACAAGAATGCATGACGCACTCAAATGAATATATAAAACAGTGCAATATAAAAAAGACACTCAAATATTAAGTAAGAACAGTGAAAAGTCCTCATATATACAAAATGTCTATATGCGAAATACAAGTGAAAACTTGTGCAACTGAGTGTCCTAAAGTAATTAAAAAAATGGAGGCAATGGTGAAATTCAAAGGTGAGTGAAGACTTTGAAGGAAAAGTGTTGACGGTGAGAAGATGAAGAGAACCACCACCAATAGGTAAGGAGCTTACCAGATAGTTTGAACCCAGAGGAACATATTTTCAGTGGGTCAAACGGGCTTAGTGTGGTGGAATCACGATGGAACCTGGACAATCTGTATGCTGCAAATTGCTGTGCTGGAAATGGCCAACCATCAACAGGGAGAGAGAAACCGCAGAAGAAAGGTGACCTCTTAGCAGATAACCTCATATGCAGTAGTGGTCCGGGAATATCCCAATCAATGTGAGCAGGTAAGTATCATATAATGGAGAAAAGAAACAGCCACATAGCGTAACTATGTATGTAAATCAAAATTGAATGTAGTGGAAACACTTACATTTAGGTGTATATAAAAGCGCTTTGCAAAGAATGTGGCAACAATGGAGTCCTCCCGATGCGTTTCGTTTCCTAGCACATCACCTAGGGCATAATTATTAGGCAGCTTCTTTTCCTCAGGCAAAATGGCCCACAAAAGACTGACTGAAAAAAACGGACTCAAAAATTCCAAAATGTCTTCCAGAGGGCTGCAGCACTCTTAAAATTGCTAAGATATTAAGGCATGATCACAGGTCCATCAAATGTTTTTTTGCAAATAATCAACAGGGTCGCAAGAAACGTGTTGAAAAAAAAAGACACAAATTAACTGCCAGAGATTTGAGAAGAATCAAACGTGAAGCTGACAGGAACCCATTATCCTACAGTGCTGTCATATTCCAGAATCGCAACCTACCTGGAGTGTACAGAAGTACAAGAAATGTTCAGTGCTCAGAGACATGGCCAAGATAAGGAAGGCTGAAACCCGACCACCACTAAACAAGACACAAAAGTTAAAACGTCAAGACTGGGCCAAGAAATATCTGAAGACGGCTTTTTCAAGGGTTTCATGGACTGATGAGATGAGAGTGACTCTTGACGGATCAGATGGATGGGACTGTGGCTGGATTAGTAGCAGGCACAAAGCTCCACTTCATCTCAGATGCCAGCAAGGTGGAGGTAGGGTACTGCTATGGGCTGGTATTATTAAAGATAAGCTAGTTGGACCTTTTCGGCTTGAAGATGGATTCAAATCAACTCCCAACCTACTGCCAGTTTTTAGAAGACACTTTCTTCAAGCAGCTGTACGGCAAAAAGTCTGCATCTTTCCAGAAGACCATGATTTTTATGCAGGACAATGCTTCATCGCATGCATTGAAGTTCTACACTGCGTGGCTAGCCAGTAAAGGTCCTAAAGATGAAAGAATAATAACATGACCCCCTTTCTCATCTGATCTAAACCTTTTGAGAACTTGTGGGCCCTTCTTAAACGGAAGATTTACGGTGAACAAAAACAGTACACCTCTTTGAACAGTGTCTGGGAGGCTGTGGTTGCTGCTGCACAAACGTCAACAGATTAAGAAACTGACAGACTCCATGAATGGAAGACGTATGGCTGTTATTGAAAAGAAGGGTGGCTATATTGGTCACTGATTTTTTTTTCTTTTAAATGTCAGAAAAGTTTATTTGTAAATGTTGAGTTAATTGTGCACACGTAGAGATAATCCTAAGAAAGCCAAAACCTCACTTTTACTTTCTTAAATATTCAGGTTCGAGGTTCATAAACATTTTGGATTGACCGAGAGCACTTTAGTTGTTCAATAATTAAATTAATCCTCAAAAATACTGTACAACTTCCCTAATAATTGTGCATGCAGTGTATTTAGTGGGTTGTTAATACACACTCTCAGTTTTATTTGTTCTATGTACATGACTTAAGCATTATCTCTTTTTATATTAACACTTTTAGGGTGAACGTGGAGAACTTGGTCCTCCAGGGAGAGGTGAAAGAGGTCCTCAAGGAGCTTCAGGCCCAAAAGTAGGCTCCTTACCTATTATTGCTAATACTTTGAATACAAACATGATAATACATACCATAGGTGTGCGCAGCCTTTGGCATTTGGGTGTGCACCCCAAAGCTCAAACACACTCTACTGATTACTCACGATGTTCATTCAGAAAGGGAAGGGGCCGGTAAATGGCATATTTTCCAGCCCCTTCCCCCACTCATCTTTAGACATCCACAGTAACAAGCGATGGGAGAGGAGGGAAGCCGGCAGTGCTGTGGAGGGAAGGAGGGGGACCCAGGTCAGTAGGGGGAATCTGTTCTGCACAGGGTGATTAGGGTGTGCCTGGGCACACCTGGCACACCCTGTGCGCACGCCTATGATACAAACAAATTATATGTTAGCTTTGATTAGGAAACATTTAGAATTAGTATTGTCAAAATTATTTCCACCTGTACAACATATCTGTAGTTCATACATACAACCCCACCTCTACTTTGGCTATGATGGTATGAACAGGGATCGAAGGAGTGTGGAAAGATTGGCAAGTAAAACCGTATGATGGAAAGAAAGTATACAGAAACGTAAGGCAAAACTATGCCATATTGGCTATTGTTTTACACTCTTTTCAAAACTACATGATTGGTGTTTTTTTTTACTTTACACTTTGTTTTAAAGTGACTCTAACACATAAAGCTATCAGCAAGTGTAAAATGCTAGCACAAAAGATGTGCCTACAGGTACATAAAGCAGCCCTAATGGCCCCCTCTATGTACCCATCCTGTAAACAAGGCAAACATCTAACTCTTCTGGGTAGCATTGGACCATGCTTCCCTCTGCCATTTCTATTGACTCAGCATTATTAAGGATGTGTGAGCCAGGCCAAGTTTGGTTTTGCAGGAGGTTCCGTAGACTCAGCAGGAAGCCCGCAAAACCTGGACATAGCACCAAAACCTATTGAAGGCTATGCAATTTTTTTCTGGTTATTTAGAAGTCTAATTTGCAAGCTATTGTTACAAAGGGCAGGGGTAGTTGGGCACTGCCACGGGGGACATGTACCAATGCAATTTTTTTTATAAAAAATTAGAGGATCTTTTCCTATGGCTTAAAGAGCAACATTGAAAATACACAAATCCTCTAAAAATAACATGGCTGGGCGTGATGTTACAGGGAAAAATTGGGGTGGGGTTTCCCTTGCAGACCCTTATCCAGACAATTAGCCTGGGTGGCCAGAAAAGGTAGGACAGCGAGTGTTTGCCCACCCCCTCCTCCTGAACCATACTAGGCCATATCCCTTTCAACATTGGGGAAGTACCTTGCAAGGGGGAAGCCAAGCCCACTCAATGATGTTTCTCTGCTGCCTAATGATGTTTCCCCGACACTTCCATAACCCACTGCTGGACAATGTTGTCCTGCTGCATTACCACTGCTAAATGACTGTCGGCTCCCTAAACACTGTTAATAAAGGATCATGGTTGGTGTAATTGACAGTGGCAGGAAAGCATCATCGGGCAGATGCAGAAGCAATCCATACTGTTCTTCCCTTCTTTCTTATAATGTACTGTACCTGTAAAAGAAATAGGGGTAGAGGGCGGAGTGAGGTTTCTCTATAAATTCAAACCAGATCCCTATCCAGGCATACAGCCCTATCCAAGGGAGGGCAGTGAGTGTGAACCCCCCTTTTTTTCGTGTATACCAAGCCACATGCCTGTCAATATTGGGATGGTACTTTGTAAGCGTGGAGGGGTGATAAAATCTCTCCATATTTTAAGGAAACCTGTCCCCATGTTAATGGGACATGGGCATCTCAGCCACATCTTGTTCCCAGGATGATGTGGGGGTTTGTTGAGAGGGCTATAAGAATGAAGATATCCATATATCCAGCCCCCCCCAGTGGAATGTATATGGTGTACATTAGTAGCCCTTATTACTTCTAGAGGTAAAATGCAAGTAAACACACCACCTTGGACAAATTCCTTCAATTACTTTACAATGACAAATTAAATGAATAAATAAATAAAAACAATGTGTCATGATGTAAACATCTTTCAGTGATGTAGATTCTGCATAAATCATGATGACCTACTGCCATTGTGACCTGCTGCCTGATCATGTTATTACGTCAACAAAATGACAGATCCCTCGCTGGCTTCTGTTTGTAAACAAACCAGCCAGAAATGCTGGATGGCTTAATTGATCAAAAATATTCATGACCATATTTGATCAATAATATAACCCAGGATCCCTAGTTGGTTTGTTTACGATATGTGGCCAGTTTGTTTACAAATAGCATTTGAGAATTCATGAGGGCAAATTGGCCATATATGGCCAGTTTGTTCACCAAACTGTGAACAGGCTGGCTTGGGACAAACTGATGTTTATCTGTACCCAAAGCTCATCCCTAAACTATATCATGGGCTGCCTCGCCAGCCAATAAAAATGTTCAGTAGAGGGGAATTAAGCTCCGTCGCTATCCAGAAGTTTCAGAGCTTTGTCATTTTAAATGGCCTTTGGGCATAGAGGGTACAATCAAAGCCCCTACAGGTATATGCAGATGTGTGTAGGTGACTGCACTGCATATGTACTTTTTTCAAATGAGTGTCACTTTCAATTTGCCTTATTATTCTTCCAGCTAAAGTGTTGAAGTACCTTTGTTTTTACTTTGCTGTCACATGGGTATAATGATGTCATGTGAAAATTTAAATTTATGTGTCCATAATAGCCATTATTACACATGCTTTGATCACATATGATTGTAATTGTCTGGAACAAGTTTATCCACAAGGCCTTCTGTTGGCATACATGTTATTGGAGTCATAAATAATATGGATGAAAACTGAATTGTATATCTAATAGATGGCCTGAAGTAGCGGGCTAGAGGTGAAATTCCTTTCAGTAGTTATTTGTTGCACTATTAGTTCATAATGGCTTTTGGGTCCCCATCTATTAGCTTTAGACATGAACTTCTGCCTTGAACTCAATCTATAATATTTCTGCTTGTCATAGGACAAATATCTTATGTATATTTCAAGTGCATCTTAAAATCTGTTATAGTAGTAGGGCTTCAGCTTTTTGATTTATGATCTTGGCAGATAGCCTGAGGACAACAGGTACATGGCTGTGCAGTTCATTGTATTTTATCTCCCTGGCCATTTAATAAAACTGGGATGATATAGTATTGGCATTGTGTTTTTTGGAATCTAAAGTAACCTATTTTAGCAGCTCCAATCTAGTAATTATCCACTGTGTTTTATTTAGCATGATGTAAGCCTAAAGATGGATAGTACCCAAGCTAAACATTGTATATTTTACTCTTGGATGTCCAAACATACCGTTTATTGTGTGCCTGATCATTACCAGGGCCAGATTTATCATTTATGCCCCCCTAGGCAAACTGTCTTGTGCTGCCCGCTCCTAGCCTAAGATGGGCATAGAAGGTTATTTTTTTTTCACCCAGTGGGCTGAACCTGCCAAATTTCAATCCATCTATGCCCAGCTTTTTGTATTACAAGAGCAGACATATTAGCTACATGATGCACACCAATGTTGGGGTCATAGAACCTGTAATAGGCAGTTTGCCAGTTTTTAATTTAAAACCAACAAATAGGAAAGTGGGACAAACAGTTTCCCTATGGTGATATAACTTTAGTGGGAAGCGTACAATCTAGGGTGGGTGAATGTAAGAATACATTACATTATTCTCCAAATTAAAATTTATAAACTGTTCAGGGCCAGCAGGAATGGGGACGCAGACAGTTTGCTCTGAGGGCAGGGTGGTAATCATTAACCTTTTATTTTATATGAGAATGTGGTATTAATAGTCAGTAATATGATATGTGGGTGGCTGTGTACTGCTCCTAGGTGCTCTGCCAACTATGCCCAGCCAGCACTGGCTTTTGAAAAAACTCCAGCCCTGATCATTAATATGCAAGTCTTTAGCAAGGTATAGCAGCTCTTGTTCCTCATTGCTTTGCCTATCGTAGCTGTTGGCTGCTGTATGCAACAGGGCCTGTGACTAATCAGTGCCCCCAGCTCATCTGCACACTCCAAATCAGTATTGTCCCATCTCTATACAATAAATAGCTTTACAGTATCTATTCAATGATTTGGAGTGTGCTGAAGAGCCTGGAATTGAGGAAGGAGGGCGTGCTGGTGGCCGCACTGATTACAGTCACAGGTGCTGCTGCATAGAATGGCCAAGAGCTGTACAATAATTATATTTCATGCTAACACCCTGCAGATTAATGAGCAGGCACACAATTTACAGTATGTTTCACCATCTGAAAATCAAATAGAACATTTTTAGCTTGGGAACAGATCGGCTTTAATCATTTTAAAGTACAACTAGCCTTGCTAATGTACCACATGCCAAGTAGCAACTTCTATACTTTCGATACATTTAAAAAGTCTGTAGCAAAATTTCTGAAGTGAGATCCTGAAGTACAAATTCTAAAAAAACATATTGGTAACACAGTTGCCCTAAGAATAGCTACATCTAGCCATCTGCAACCTTGCCATGGCAGGCCTTCTTGAAATGTAGCCATGACTAGACACAATCCATAGTGATAAATAATGAAATTGGTGAATGTACACTCACTTAGGCTGGTTTCACACTGGGGCGGTGGGTGCGGTGGCAGTATAGCGCCGCTATTTTTAGCGGCGCTATACCGTCGGAATTGCTGAGGTATTCGGCCGCTAGCGGTGCGGTTTTAACCCCCGCTAGTGGCCGAAAAAGGGTTAATACCACCCGCAAACCGCGGCTACAGCGGGCGGTATTATCGCGGTGTACCATTCATTTCAATGGGAAGGAGCGGTAAACACACCGCTCCTTTCACCGCTCCAAAGATGCGGCTAGCAGGACTTTTTTTCACGTCCTGTTAGCGCATCGCTCCAGTGTGAAAGCCCTCGGGCTTTCACATTGGAGAGACAGCAGCCGCTGTTTAGGCTCGGTTTGCAGGCGCTATTTTTAGCACAATAGCGCCTGCAAACCGCCCCAGTGTGAAAGAGGCCTTAGGATTATTAGTGAAGCAGACTGGGGTGCAATTTAATAAACACAAACTGTATTTATTTGTAATGGCTTAATAATGTGTCAAAACAGGTAAATTATTCACATTCTGCAATTTCTGATGCAAATAACCACTTTTTGGCATGAAAGTCATTATATAGCTTTATAAGTAAAACCTTTGTTTTTCACACTTGCTCCCCAGTCTGTCTCATTAATAAGCACACCTGACAACTTTCCCTACCATGTTTATTGCTCACATTTTTAACACGTGTATCTGCATTTTTAACTTAACGTTTGACATTACTATGCACTGCCCTTATAGTTTTTTTTTTTTTAGCAGAACCAACGGGAAATCAGCTTTGAGCAATACAGAGTTGGCAATCTAATAACAGCTAACTTCTGATTGGTTGCTTTAGTTTACTTAATAATCGTCCTCATTCTGTCATGTTATTAAATAAGACCATTTAAAAGTTTGTAGCAAGAGAGGTACTGGGGTGTATTTGGAATTGAGAAAGCTGGAATTTAATTAAATATGTCCCTCATTAGTTAATAAGCATGTTTTGGTTGACTGTAAATATAACCCAGAGTTATGCTATCTTTCTGTCTATTTTCCTGTCTATCTATCTTACTGTCAGTATGAGTGCTGGACTGTAAAATCTGTAATTACAGAAGTATTGTAGAATAAAAGGTCAAAATGTGACATTAAGCTGAGACGAGGAAACAAAGGGTAATTAAAACTTACCAAGGCTGTTAAATTTTATTGAAACTATAGTTCACAGGGTGGCGTCACCCAAACTGGACATCGTTAACCCCTGAACTGTTCTTCAATCTTTAATGTATAAGTGAACGTGGACAGTCACTGTATACGTGACTTGCATGACATTGTGTATTATTAATATGAATGTTTCATGATATTAACCCTTTATCACTTTCAAGCATGTTGCCTGTAAAAACAGAAAAGGTATGGAAAGTAAGGTCTACTGCCTTGTCATATTCTCCTGCTGCTCACTTTAAATTAATACTTGCTGTCATTTTTCTTTTTCTGAATTTTACCTATTTCAGGGAGAACCAGGTGAATCTGGCTCTAGAGGCCCAAAGGGGTCCAAGGTCAGTGTTTAGTTGTTTCACCTTTAGTAGCTGCTTATATTGAATACTCCTTACTATGCACAGTTCTGCAAATTTCCATTTAATCCACTGTACAGTATGTGCATGCCTAACTTCCTCTAATATTGTGGCTCCATCTAGTGGCAAAATTACAAAATACAGATGTAATATAATTTAGTAAATTCATAGCTTGGTGGGGGTTATTTTTCAGGAATGCATAGTTAAAAAAAGGCAGTTAATATTTAGTGTTCATTTTAAATAGTTATAACACTTAACAGGGTTTCCAAAACACAAATCAATATAAGTAATTTATGTGCATTAATCAATGAAACTGTAAGAACCATTTGACTTTGCTTCTAAAATGACAAATAAGGGTCTATATAAAGACATGACAATTGTATCTGCCTGCATTTGCCCACATGCATGGGCTACATTCAAAGATAATATTTAAGCTGGGTTGTAGATGTTGTACATGCAAATATGTCCATTAAAGTAACTAAAGAATCTTCTGCAACTCTGCAGCTAGCATGTGAAATATGTGACATTCAGGTTACTGAAGATAACTGAAATTTCAAGTTAAAAGAGATTAATCATTAGCAATTAGGACATTTTTTGAGAATGGTACATGGCTCAGCAGTAGTAGATATAAATACTATAGAAATTAATTATAAATGTCTGGCAAGATGGTACATAACACCAGATAAAGTGCATAAATATCAGGAAAACACAATTTTGTTGGCGAGGATATAAATTTGTGGGAACCATGGTCCATTTATTGTGGGAGTGCTCAAAAATAAAGGAATACTGGAGGGAGGTGTTGCAACTGATACGGGAGATTACAATTATAGAAATCCCTGATGACCTGTGGTTTTGTTAATTTCATAGTATAAAAAGTACAATAAAACAATATAAGAATACAGTGATGAATGCAGCAAAAAGGTTGATACCATGATATTGGCAAGAACCAGAGAGCCCTACAATAAGGGATTGGGTTAAAAGAGTAGAAAATACATATAAAACACTTGCATAGTAGTGGAGAAGATGAGATTGAAAAATTTACTAACACTTGGGAAAGTTAGGAACACAAGGAAATATGCTGAAATATGGGGAATATAGGAGATGAGGAGATGGGAGAGAAAGACAGAGAGGAGGGAGAGGAAAAGGGATTAGAAATAAGGAGAGGGGGAAGGGGGAGGGGGCTATTGTGAGGAAAGTATTTGTAAAAATGTTTGTAATATTTGATGTTTTGTATTTGGTATACCAGCAAAATTAATAAAGATATAATAAAAATAAAAAAGTTTACCACTTCAATACCAGGCACTTTGCCCCCGTCCTGCCAAGCCAATTTTCAGCTTTTAGCACTGTCATTTTTTAAATGACAATTGTGCGGTCGTGAAACACTGTACCCAAACAAACATTTTTATCATTTTGTTCCCACAAGTAGAGCTTTCTTTTGGTGGTATTTAATCACCTCTGCGTTTTTTTTTTTTTTTGCTAAACAAATAAAAAAAGACGAAAATTTTGAAAAAAAAAGTTTTTTTTTGTTTCTGTTATACGATTTTGTAAATAAGTAAGTTTTCTCCTTCACTGATGGGCACTGATGAGGCTGCACTAATGGGCACTGATAAGATGGGACCAATGAGGGGGCACCAATGAGGTGGCACTGACCATGGGCACTGATAGGTGGCACTGATGGGAACTGATAGGCGCAGGGGCGGGCTGGGCCAGAGGGAAGGGTGGAGATTTCCCCCCAGGCCGGCTACCTTATATTCAAAATGGCCACGCTGCCTGTCTGCTATTTTTTTCCTGTAGAATGCAGATGGTAAAATTTGGCCACTGATTGGCTGGCTGCAGTGCATTCTGGGAGTTGTAGTCTGCACCGCGCTCAAGTTCCTGGTGGCGGTGGGTGGAACTGAGCAACGCAGCAATAGGCACACCCTAATCACCTCCTGCACCTTACATACTTGCCACAGCAGTGACCGGCCTGCCACAGCTCAGTCCTAGGATCAGGGCTGTGAAGACAACAGAGGTATTATTGCTTGTAGTGTATGCAGAAGCTTCCAATCTCATTTTTTCTATCTCCCCCCAAGTCTCATGTATGTTTGATCTGTGCCCTCATTCACTTAGATCCTCCCCCTATCTTCGTCTGCCCAGAGAACCCGGAGGCAGGGCACTGCTACTGTCAGGTGCTGCTGACACTGTGCAGGGAGGGGGGTGAGCAGAGCTGATGTTCTAAGAAAAGTCAATCTGGAGAGGTAAGCTGGCAGTTTCACATCAGAACTATTCAGGAGGATTTGTTTGCAGTGTGATGAGAATGATAAAGGATCAGAAGAGGAGAGTGTGCATGGGGGAGTCGGCTGAGTCCTCAGCCTTGCTCACAGCAAACAGATATCTTGGGAGCTGGCTCATATCACTGTATAAACAACCCCCACCCTCTGTGTATGTCCAGATAATGTGAAGAAACTTTATAACCATTCAATTTAACCTTGTGCTCTCCAAAGTCTGTACAATCAACATGTAAAGTCCCCACATAAACTAAACACTCTATATACATGTTACCAGTCCTCAATAAACAGAGCAGAGCACAGTGTTCAGTTATTTACATGGTAGTGCAATTGTATGAACGCTGATTACCTAGAGAATAATTTATTTTTTATTGAGAATTGTTATTTTGCATCTACTCAGTTAGGCTTACTTCACACACACGCACACAGGCATGGTTTTCATATTACGTGTAGGGCAGCCCATTAATTTCAATGGGCTGCCCTACACAAGAGCAATATGGAAAAGAAGTCCTGAATCTTTTCCAAAAGTGTGCGGCACCCTGTAGTTTGGTCCACATGTTTGCAGATGCATGGAGGTGCCAATAACAAATAATGGCACTGCTGAACATCTACTTAAGGACAGCACATTTCCTTGCATGTTAGGAAGCTTGCAATTTTGCATGCGTTGCCCACACGCATAGATGTGAACTTAGTCTTAGAGTGTTTTGTTTTTATGGTGAATTTACACTTTGGATTATACAGAGTTTGGATCAACACAGGGTTAAATTGAATGTTTATACATTAACTTCACATTATCTGGAAACCACATACCGTACACAGAGTGCTTTCACTCTCATACCCTCCACACTCCTCTCCTGTACATAGTGCCCACTCTCATACCCCCCCCCCACACTCCACTCCTGTACATACTGCCTACTCTCATACCCTCCACACTCCTCTTCTGTACATACTGCCCACTCTCATACTCGCCACACTCCTCTCCTATACATAGTGCCCACTCTCATACTCCCCACACTCCTCTCCTATACATAGTGCCCACTCTCATACTCCCCACACTCCTCTCCTATACATAGTGCCCACTCTCATATTCCCCACACTCCTCTCCTATACATAGTGCCCACTCTCATACTCCCCAAACTCCTCTCCTATACATAGTGCCCACTCTCATACTCCCCACACTCCTCTCCTATACATAGTGCCCACTCTTATACCCCCCACACTCCTCTCCTATACATAGTACCCACTCTCATAACCCCACACTCCTCTCCTATACATACTGCCCACTCTCATACCCTCCACACTCCTCTCCTGTACATACTGCCCACTCTCATACCCTCCACACTCCTCTTCTGTACATACTGCCCACTCTCATACTCCCCACACTCCTCTTCTATACATAGTGCCCACTCTCATACTCCCCACACTCCTCTCCTATACATAGTGCCCACTCTCATACTCCCCACACTCCTCTCCTATACATAGTGCCCACTCTCATATTCCCCACACTCCTCTCCTGTACATACTGCCCACTCTCATACCCTCCACACTCCTCTCCTGTACATAGTGCCCACTCTCATACCCCCCCCCACACTCCACTCCTGTACATACTGCCTACTCTCATACCCTCCACACTCCTCTTCTGTACATACTGCCCACTCTCATACTCGCCACACTCCTCTCCTATACATAGTGCCCACTCTCATACTCCCCACACTCCTCTCCTATACATAGTGCCCACTCTCATACTCCCCACACTCCTCTCCTATACATAGTGCCCACTCTCATATTCCCCACACTCCTCTCCTATACATAGTGCCCACTCTCATACTCCCCAAACTCCTCTCCTATACATAGTGCCCACTCTCATACTCCCCACACTCCTCTCCTATACATAGTGCCCACTCTTATACCCCCCACACTCCTCTCCTATACATAGTACCCACTCTCATAACCCCACACTCCTCTCCTATACATACTGCCCACTCTCATACCCTCCACACTCCTCTCCTGTACATACTGCCCACTCTCATACCCTCCACACTCCTCTTCTGTACATACTGCCCACTCTCATACTCCCCACACTCCTCTCCTATACATAGTGCCCACTCTCATACTCCCCACACTCCTCTCCTATACATAGTGCCCACTCTCATACTCCCCACACTCCTCTCCTATACATAGTGCCCACTCTCATATTCCCCACACTCCTCTCCTGTACATACTGCCCACTCTCATACCCTCCACACTCCTCTCCTGTACATACTGCCCACTCTCATACTCCCCACACTCCGCTCCTATACATAGTACCCACTCTCATAACCCCACACTCCTCTCCTATACATACTGCCCACTCTCATACCCTCCACACTCCTCTCCTGTACATACTGCCCACTCTCATACCCTCCACACTCCTCTCCTGTACATACTGCCCACTCTCATACCCTCCACACTCCTCTCCTGTACATATTGCCTAGAGACATATGAAGTCCTACCTCTTGGACTGGCTCCTGTGATGGATGTCATACTGGTCCAATGCCGGGACGTGTGATGTCTTAGGAGCCAGTCCAGCAGGCGGGACTTAATGTGACAATGGCTGTGTAAGCGGGAGATACCTGCACTGTGTAAACCGGTGGCTCTCCTCTCTCCCTGTGCACTGGCAAGGCTGCGCTAATGGGCACTGCTGTCTGATCAGGCTGAATTGATGGGCACAGGTAAGGCTGAGCTGATTGGATGGGCACTGATAAGGCTGCATTTATGGGCACTGGTGAAGCTGCATTTATGGCCACTGGTGAGGCTGCATTGATGGCCACTGGTAAGGCTGCATTGATGGCCACTGGTGAGACTGCATTGATGGCGAACTGGTGAGGCTGCATTGATGGCCACTGGTGAGGCTGCATTGATGGGCATTGGTGAAGCTGCATTGATGGGCACTGATCAGGCTGCATTGATTGGCACTGGTGAGGCTGCATTGATGGGCACTGGTGAGGCTGCATTGATGGGCACTGGTAGGGCTGCATTGGATGGGCACTGGTGAGGCTGCATTGGATGGGCACTGGTGAGGCTGCATTGAATGGGCACTGATCAGGCTGCATTGATAGGCACTGGTGAGACTGCATTGAAAAAACAGGTGGGCATGAATGGTGAGCTGATTTGGTGGTTCAATGGGCCACTTGACTGGACTTGCCCCCCAGGCCTAAGGCTGCCAGGCATCCCCTGGTTAGGTGGCACTGATAGGTGACACTGATATGCAGCACTGATGGGCATTGATACTTGTCACTGATGGGCACTCATAGGTGGCACTGATGGGCACTGATAGGCTGCACTGATGGGTACTTATGGGTGGCACTGATAGGCGGCACTGCTGGGCACTGATGTGTGGCACTGATGGGCACTGATGGGTGGCACTGATGTATTGCACTGATAGCCATCACTGATGGCACTGGCAAGCATTGCTGATGGGCACTGATTGGCATCTGCCTGGGTACTGATTGGCATATCCCTGGTGGTCCAGGGTGGCATACCTAGTGGGAATCCTTTATGGGTATCCCTGGTGGTCCTGGGTGGGCATTGGCGGGGGGGACTGCGCTGATAAACAATCAGGCAGACCCCCGTGTCAGGAGAGCTGCCGATCGGCTCTCCTCTACTCAAGTCTATCAGACGTGAGTGAGGAAAAAATGATAAACGGCTATTCCTGTTTACACTGTGATCAGCTGTGATTGGATACGGCTGATCACATGGTAAAGAGCCGCCATCAGAGGCTCTTTACTGAGATCGGTGATGCGGTGTGTCAGACTGACATGCCGCACCACCGATCGCCGCACTGCGCGCCCCCCCGGGGCGAGCTTTTGTGGCTTATCCTGCTGGACGTCATATGATGCTCAGTCAGGATAACTGAACCATCGCACGGCCGTCATTTTGCTATAGGCCAGGCGAGAAGTGTTTAATCATTGATGAATCATCGGCACATCACTTTCTAGTGCATGACACATTTGGGCACATTGTTTTCAGCTCCAGGAATATAGGGAATTTTACAATAAGCACTCATTCCCCATACTATTACCTATATTAAACGCTCATTGTTCCCCTAGTCTTTAGTTTGTAACATAGTACCTTAAAAATGTACTTTTAACAGGTAACCTAATCCTTAAAGTGGAGTTCCACCCTGAAAAAAAAAATTCTCCAAAAATTGAAAAAAAAATTGAAAAAAAAATTTTTTTTTACTTACCAGAAATAGCGGTTGCTGTGCGGAAGTTCCTAATCTGCCTCTTCCTAGTCCTCGGCAGGTCTTCTTCCTTGTCCTACTCGTGGTGTCTTCTGGTCAATGGGGCGTGTTGCCTTCTGGGAGCTGTGTGTATCCCAGAGAGCAGGCGGCCCCTTCACAAAGCGCCGCAAGGCTTCACTGCCTGTTTCCCTTAGTGAGGATGGCGGCGCGAGGACCTGCCACGATCGAGGGATTGGCCTCGGGGGGGGGGGCGACTTTGCGGGCGCCTAGGACAGGTAAGTGTCCTTATTAAAAGTCAGCAGCTGCAGTGTTTGTAGCTGCTGACTTTTAAAAGAAAAATATCATGGGTGGAACCCTGCTTTAATGCCTAACCTTATCCTTTCTTCAAACATAAAAGGGTTCTTCACCCTGTTTGAATGAAAAAATAAATAAAAGTCAGCAGCTACAAATACTGTAGTGCCTGACTTTTAATAAAAGGACAGTCACCTGACCAGGGGTCCAGCATCCTGAACTGGTTCTTCACAAGTCTTCGGGTCCCCGATGCCAGCATGGTTACCGTGGGTAGCTGGCTATGATTTCTTGTGGCTTTACAGCCTGCTGCCCACTGCGAGCTGCACTTTGTGAATGGTCCCACAACTTTCTGGAACCTGTGACATTTCCCAGAATGTTGCAGGCGGGGAGGGGGGGGGGCAACTTCCAAAGGATCGCTGTTGCGATCCCACCTGTAGTAGGAGAAGGTAGCTTTTAAAACCACTAAAACCAGTAGGGAAGTACAGAGACCCATTGGGGAGATGTCCCTTTAATTTATGTGCAATGAAGTGAGATTACATTTCAAAGTGATGGTAGCAAGCAAAAAAGCATTACGTACCATGAGGGTTAGGAATAAATACGCATGTAGAAAAGGCAAATACAATATCTTTTAGTGACTATTTAGACAAAATTAAAACAAAAAAAATGTTTTTTAAAACAATCTTTTATCTGTTAATATACCTGAAGAGGGACCCTAAGGGCTTTAGATATATATTAAACATTTATCTAAACACAAACTCCTATCCACCTTCCCTAAGCCTGGCTCTAGTGTAGCTGCTAACATAAATAACTCTCAAAATTAAAACTATCACCCTAATTATTTACTTGTCTTACCAGTCTGACACCCTCTGCACACATTCCGTGTTGTACCACTCTAGCATCAATTTATTCCAGCCCTGAGGGCACTGAACCTTCAACTACCAGAGTTAAAGGGAAATTCCAGGGATGATATATTTGCCATTCTTACATAGGACCAGCTTGGTACAATGTAAGCAGGCATGTGTCCTACCTGATTGTCCTCTGTGAATTATGTAAATCACTGTATTAGCCTGAGGTACTATGGTGGTAGCATCTGTCTTCCAGGTCCTGTGCTGAGCAGCTGTGTGGTAAAAGCAGGAGGTCACTTACTTGGCATGGCCACCATTTAAATAACGCCTTGTATTTTTCTGAAAGAATGCAGATTTTTCTTAAAGAATGCCAAGGACTGGATGAGAGGTAGTTTGAGATGTAACCACCCCTATTCTCCACCTTATCCAATTAGAGAATGCTTAGCCTACATTGAGAAAATTGCAAGATGTTCTCTGAATGACGGAAGGGCAGCTTTTTGGCACAGCAACTAGAAGATCGCAGCCATCAGTCTAGAAGATTGCGCTGCTTCAGTGATTTACAGCTTCTACAGAGGCCAATCAGGTATCACATACGCATACTTACATTGTCCAAAGCTGGTCCAATGTAAGTATGCAAAAATGTATCATCCCTGGAGTTCAACTTTAAAGGGGATTTTCAGGCAACAATAAAATACCATGATTTATACAGTTATTTAATCAAGGCTAACTGTTCTTTAAATTCCAGGAAGGCGCCCCCCCGCCGTATCAAAAACGAAATACATATAACTAACTCAGATACATCCGCTTTAGGTTTTATTGTATTGTACAGTGCTGTGAGTCTGACATGTTTTAGATGGGTGGTGATATGGCAAATTAGTGTAGCAGGGCACTAAGGGAGGACCCCAGTAAGCTCATGCTGTACTATATAGTACTTTGATCAGACAATTGATGCAGAAAACTCCAAATCATGGTGTCAACCTTCAAGTCATGCAGGCCTTATGGACACGTCTGCTTTTAAGCTTACAAATCCTCAAGCATAAAATCCTCAGCACTTTCATGTGCCTGGGGAGCTACATATGGTGCATATAGCCACCAATACAAGTGAATGGCTGCACATGGCCATACTCGTGTAAACGTCAACTGCTTCTGCATGCTGCATTTCCCCAAATGCAAAAGTGTATTGGGGAAACAGGCTGTACATGCGGATAAACCCCAATGCATAAGCTATCTTGCTTTCATTAGTATGGCCACCTATTGCTATTCGCTTGTATTAGCAGCTGTACATGTCACGTGTAGCGCTTCGGTTTCAGGAATGAGACGGGGATTTTATGCTTGATGACCTGTAAACTGATAAACGTCCATGTGCATGAGGCTTAAATGAATTGTGTGAATCACAAGACTGGATAAACAAAATGACACAGGTCTTGGCAGATGAAATAGTTTACAGATATGTATTAATTTTTCATGAGTACAAAGGGAAAGTCTCTGTTTTATGTTACATTGCGGTGTGTAAAAGTTTATAACCGTGTCTAACTATCTGGTCTAAAACAAGCTTAGTCTTTTATCCCAGCTGTTGCCCAGTCCTTAATTGTCTTATTTCTCCCCAAGTCAGGCTATACATTAACTTACAGTGTTTCTGCAGCAAGTGGCACATAAGACCAAACCAAAGGTTTTACAAATTACTTTAGTCATTTCAATGGAACTTTACATTGTTATTGCGTCCGCTGACTGTCAGCTGTTCCTGGGATTATGGGATCCAAGGACTGATAGAAAACATTTATACAGCACAGACAGCTGCTTAATCTATGACTGAGTTTGCACACTAGTTATAAAGACTTTTTGATGTGAGGTGTATTGGTATAGATCTGACAGCATTTACAGATCTGCATTTATATGAAATGTGACTGTTATAAATCACTTGTTTGGAAGGTAGTAAAAAGGAGTGGGGTATTGCATCTCTTTAGAGTGGTTGTAAAGGCTGTAGGTTTTTTACTTTCATGCAATCTATGCATAAAGGTGAAAAACCTTCTGTGTGCAGGAGCCCCCCAGCCCCCCAATAGTTACCTGAGCTTCCTCTCGATCTAGCGATGTGCACGAGAGCTTCGGCTGTCCCGGGACTCCCTCTTCTCATTGGCTAAAACAGCAGTGGAAGCCATTGACTCCCACTGCTGTCAATCACAGCTAGTGAGTGGGAGGAGAGCAGGGGGCAGGGCGGAGGCATGGCTCTATGTGTCTTATGGATGTACCAGGGCCCCCATAGCAAGTGTCTTGCTATTGGGGGAAAAAGTCAAAAGAGAGGATCCAGGAGCACTGGTGGGGGACCCGAGAAGAAGAGGATCGGGGCTGCTCTGTAAAAAACCAGTATAGCTTGTTTATTTATTTTTTGGTTTTGTTTTTTAAAGCCGAACCTTTAAGCCGAACCTTTAATACCACTTTAAGCAGGAGGTGTTCACATACATGAAGCTGAACTCCATACGTCCTGACAGCGGCAGAATAACTTATTTATGGAAATAGTCTGTTTGGGACAGGTAAAGTGTAAGAAAATGTGGATTTAAGCTGTCCATAGATAGATTGAAATTCAGCCAGTTCAGGAGGGGCAGGCCAGTCAGTATGGGCACTGTACTTGTACATAAGCTGATCTACTGATCAGCATCTACACAACTACCCTGCTGGAAATTTTCCTCTGAATCAGTTCTGCAGGCTATAGCCTGCAGCACTAATCTTTGTATTCTGATGGTGGGGAATTCTCCCCACTGTCAGAATACAATGACACAGCAGGGAGGATTCCCTTATCCACACCGAATGTGTGGATGGGGGAATAAGGTCAGTTTTTTTTGTTCAATCCTTTAGTGTTACACAATTGTCTCCTGTATTGAAAATGCATACTTTGAATTCACTGCACACTGTGAACTTCACATGCTGTGCATTGGAACTCCAGCAGGTCAGATAGAGCCCTGCCTGCATTGCTTAGAGGAGCACAGAGACCCAGCGATGACATCACTGGGCCTAAAATGAGGCATTTAATGGAAATGGAAAAGTTTTATTTAAAAATGTCATTAGCATGTACATAAAGGGGGGAAGGATGAATCAGGGAAGGCGAAATATAAGCAGATTAAACTTCAGCTGTAAGAGTTAGGTGGCTAGGTTAAAAAATAGAAGGAGGATTGGGTAAGTGTTTGGGAGAGACAACTGTGCCATACTGATTATACTGGTATGTTTTGTATGTTCATTTATGTTTATTTTCAATGTTTTTTATGTACATCAGTATGTACTGTCGTTTTAAAAGGAATGTGTAACTCAATGGGTAACTCCTACCCTACTAATTAGGAAAACAATTATTATGTCACTTTAGGGGGAATCGGGAAGCAGAGGTGAAGCTGGCCCCCTTGGTCCTAGAGTAAGTGCTCTCAATTATCGCATTTAATTACAAATGTATTCTAATGTGCAGAAATAAAGCATATTTTACAGTTTGGGGGTAAACAGCAAGTATGTTCAAAGCCAAAAATTATCTGTGCCTCTTCAAAGTATTAACAATTATAAACACTGCAAAATGGTTACCTGATTGCTACCAAGCTTGAATTATATGATGCAATACATTTTGTTTGGATTCACTGTGATTGCATTTATAAGACTAGGTTTAAAGATAATCTTAGCTACATTTATAATAAATCTCTTGCTGCTTACTGGATCAGCGATTTGCTAAGTAATAAAACATTTAAAAAAAAACATAGATAATCATGACAGTCTTCCCGTTTCAAAAACAAGTCAGCCATGGCAGCTCCCATTTTTCTACCCAGTTTCCTCGTAAACCCTACATTCTCTTTTCTCTCTCCATACCCCATTGTACTAGAGCCAGCCTTACATGAGCAAAGCATGATGCAAAAACAGTGCTCATACTACACAATGAAACGGAATTGAAATGTAGATTCTCCTAAAATTATTTGTCATGTATTCTTTAGGGACCTCCAGGACAAAAGGGAGATCAAGGCGCAACAGAAATTATAGATTACAATGGAAATATTCAGGAAGCATTACAGGTAAGGCAATGTTCTTGAATTATTGGAGACACTGGAGAATGCTAGATTTCATTTTTCAATTTGTCAGTCACTCTTTTTAAGTTTAAATTATTTGCAAAACAAAAAAAGACAAAACCTATTTGTTAACCTGTAAACAGTTAGTCAAATAAAATATTTATAAAGTCTTTTTTTTTTGGGGGGGGGGGGGGTAGAGTATGGAATGGCAAAAACCTCTGTCATTTTTTTTTTTTTTTACTGTATCACAGTAGAGTAGACACAAGAGGAAGTGCAAAGAAATGTCTCCAAAGTGAGGAAAGTCCCCTCTTGGGGTCACCATATATATTACAATGTGACTGTACAGTCTTTGTACAACTTTGTATCAACTGTAGTTTTACAAAACAATGTATTCTTAGGACCTACCTAAACTACCCAACCTATCTGTATCTAGCAGGCCCTTGAACTACATAGTAAGATTGTTATGTGTGTGTGGTAAGCGTTACACAGTTGTCACAGGAGTAAGTGCAGCCATCGGAAAGGGTTTGAAACCTATTTCAGTTCTGGTGGCAATGTAAATCTTTGGATTTTACACCAGCAATGTTAGGCTGCATTAGGTAGCATTGTCCAATCCAGTTTCAAAGCAATAACAAGGCAATTTGTCTTATGTCCTATGGCTTCAGTTTTCACATATGTGTTTCATTAGTATGAGCTGAAAAAGGATAGCGCATGTTGCATTTTTGCACATCGCATTCTGATGCACTGTAATGCATCTCGATGCATTGCAGCACATAGAATTACTGCACATAGACATTTTCTCTAAAATTTGATTTACTAAAGGCAAATTGACTATAAACTTTGCAAGTGCTTTTGCTCCAGAGCTTAGTAAATTAGGTAAGCTACACTTTACAAAGAATACCCAATCACATGCAAGGAAAATAGAAATAACAGCTTTTTGCTCATATATACTGTATTAACTGTATGTGTGTGTATATATAGATATATATAGATACTGTATAAGGCCTCTTTCACACTGGGGCGGTTTGCAGGCGCTATTGTGCTAAAAATACTGCCTGCAAACCGACTCTAAACAGCGGCTGCTGTCTCTCCAATGTGAAAGCCCGAGGGCTTTCACATTGGAGCGGTGCGCTAACAGGACGTGAATAAAAGTCCTGCTAGCCGCATCTTTGGAGCGGTGAGAGGAGCGGTGTGTTTACCGCTCCTACACCGCTCCTTCCCATTGAAAGCAATGGGAAACCGTGGTAATACCGCCGGCAATGCGCCTCTACAGAGGCGCATTGCCGACGGTATTAACCCTTTTTCGGCCGCTAGCGGGGGTTAAAACCGCACCGCTAGCGGCCGAATACCTCCGCAATTCCGACGGTATAGCGCCGCTAAAAATAGCGGCGCTATACCGCCAACGCACCCACCGCCCCAGTGTGAAACCAGCCTAAGATATTTAGTAAGGAGGCATATTTACTAATACTGGGGAAGCTGTGCATAGTAGCCAATCGACTTATATCTTGAAAATCAAAGCTAGAATCTTATTCATTGGTTGCCATGCACCACTGTTCCAATATTAGTAAATTCTCCTCTATGAGTTCACATAAATACACTGAGGGGAATTTATCAAAACTGGAACAGCTGTGCATGACAACCAATCAGCTTCCTTCTTTCATCTTGGTAGCTTACCTGAACAAGCTGAAGATAGAAGCTGATTGGTTGCCATGCACAGCTTCTCCAGATTCTGTCTTCCCCAGTTCTGATAAATCCCATCCACTATAAGCGAACATAAAGTGAATACAGCCATTCTGCCTATTTGGTGTCTGAAATATATTGATATTAGCATGACATAGTTTGCAAAGGACATGCAGAATTTGCTGCATGCTGTAATGCTAATTAGTATTGTAGTATTGTAAGTATTTGATTTTGTGACCCAGGCGGTTTTATTTTGGTTCACCAGGGAAGAAATGCTGGAATTAAGCTCTAAAGAAATTTTTTGTGTCACAGTTGGAAGCTGGAATGTTTCCTGGATACAATTATCATGGTTGCCAAATTATTTATTGCATAATTATCAAAGCATTGTTTTAGAATAATCTCAATAATGTATGCAGTATGATGTCATATTAAGTACAATGTTATTTCTTATTGCTGCTACTTCTCTTCAGAGGATTACCGCCATTACAGTTACGGTAATTCTGCACGGACTGCTCCTTTGTGTTGTGTGTGGCCTTGTCCTGTTCTCATTGCATGCATTGTAATGTTATGTATGTACTAACAGTGAATCCCATGAACTGGATATATTTACATGCATAACAGGTGTTTTTTTTATGCAGGAAATGATGTTTTGGGAATGTGTTCTTACTAAAAATCTGAAGCTACTTCTCCTCAGCCACCAGTCAGCAATAGGTTTGCATAAACGTTTGAGTCTGGTGGCTAGGGAAAAATAGGATTTTTTACTCACCGTAAAATCCTTTTCTCTGAGTCCATGGACCGACACAGCTTCTCTATTGACAAAGTGGGTATTATCCGTTAATTAGGAGTGACTAGGCAGAAAAACTTGTAAAAAGTGTTGCATCACACCTTCTACAGTACCGCCCAGGGGGCGGACCCTCTGGGTATACCCTCTCAGTCTGCACATCGCAGATCAGTTCGTCAAAAAGCAGTACAAACTTAAAAGGAGGGGTGGGTGCTGTGTCGGTCCATGGACTCAGAGAAAAGGATTTTACGGTGAGTAAAAAATCCTATTTACTCTTTCGTCCATGGACCGACACAGCTTCTCTATTGACAAAGTGGGACGTCCCAAAGCAGTGTCAGAGAAAAAAACGAGGGGTGGTAACAGCATAAAAACAAACTTCACCCCAAAACACAAAACAGCACTCCTCCAACGGAGGAGTTGCAACTCTAAACAGCCGCCTGCAAAACCTTGCGGCCGAAAGAGGCATCCGAAGATGCACCTACATCAACTTTGTAGAATTTTGTGAAAGTGTGAGCGGACGACCAAGTCGCCGCTTTACATAGTTGGGAAACAGACGCTTGATGTCGGAAAGCCCAAGAGGCACCTATTGCCCTGGTCGAATGCGCCGTGACAGGAAAGGGGGGCGCCTGACCCTTTAAGGCGTAAGCCTGGATTACTATCTGTCGGATCCACCTAGAGATGGTGGCCGATGAGACTGCTTGGCCCTTCTTGGGACCAGCCACCGAAACAAACAGTGAGTCTGACTTCCGGAACAGGGAAGTAGCAGATATGTATACTCTCAAAGCTCGGACAACGTCCAAGGAATGCAACACCGACTCCTTAGGATTCGACGGCTGAGGACACAAGGATGGAAGTACAATGTCTTCGTTGAGATGAAAAGCCGAAACGACCTTCGGAAGAAAGGAAGGCTGCGGCCGCAGCACCACCTTATCCTTGTGGAAAATCAAATAGGGAGCCTTGCAGGACAAGGCTGCCAGCTCAGAGACTCGTCTAACTGACGTAACAGCCACCAAAAAGACCACCTTCTGAGAAAGTGTCAACAGGGGAATATCTCTAATATTCTCAAACGGTGCCTTCTGAAGCACCGAGAGGACCAGGTTCAAGTCCCACGGAGGTAACGGGGGGCGGACCGGAGGGGCCACATGTCGAACCCCCTGCACAAATGTACTCACGAGAGAGTGAGTCGCCAGGGGTCGCTGAAAAAAGACAGCCAGGGCAGATATCTGTCCCTTAATCGTACTTAGGGCAAGCCTTTGGTCTACCCCATGCTGTAAAAACAGCAGGATTCTGGAAACCAAATAGGTACGCGGATGCCATTTCATTTCCTCACACATGGAGATGTAGGCCATCCAAGTGCGGTGATAGACCTTCCTAGAGGACGGTTTCCGAGCACTTCTCATAGTAGAAATTACTGAGTCTGACAGGCCCCGGTCTCTCAGTACCTGGTTCTCAACAGCCATGCCGTTAAAGCCAATGACTGTAAAGCAGGATGGAATATGGGACCTTGCGACAGCAGGTCCTTCCGTAGTGGTAGGCGCCAGGGGACGTCTGCTACCAGACGTACTAGATCGGCGTACCAAGGACGCTGAGGCCAATCTGGAGCGATTAGGATCATTGGAATTCCCTCTGCCTCCACTCTGCGGAGCAGAAGAGGAAGAAGCCTTAAGGGAGGGAAGGCATAGATTAGCCTATACTGGCCCCACGATGCTACCAACGCGTCCGTTGCGTCTGCCCATGGGTCTCTTGACCGGGCCACAAACCTCAATACCTTCCGATTGAGTCGGGAAGCCAGAAGATCTACGTCTGGTGTGCCCCATCTTTGGCAGAGGAGTTGGAACACCTCCGGGTGTAAGGACCATTCTCCCTGGTCCAGCATCTGGCGGCTCAGGTAGTCCGCCTGCCAGTTTTCCACACCCGGAATGTACACGGCCGACAGTGCCGGTACGCTCCTCTCTGCCCACTTCAGGATGCGAGCGATCTCCGATGCTGCAGCTGAGCTTCTTGTTCCTCCTTGATGATTGACATATGCCACTGCTGTGGCGTTGTCTGACTGGATCCTGACTGGACGCCCTTGCAGTCTCTGAGACCATTTGAAGAGGCACAGCTTGATCGCCCGGATCTCCAGGACATTGATCGGCAGGAGGGCTTCCTCTGGGGTCCAGCGACCTTGCGCCGACTGGACACCCCAGACTCCCCCCCAACCTGTAAGGCTGGCGTCCGTCGTGATCACTATCCAGTAAACCGGAAGAAATGACTTCCCGGCCATTAGAGCCGGTGCTGTCAGCCACCATACCAGGGATCTCCTGACTAGGTGGCTCACTCGGATTTGATAATCCAGAGATGAAGGGCATCTGTTCCATCTGGACAGAACTTCCCTCTGTAACACTCGAGTGTGGTATTGAGCATATGGGACCGCCTCGAAGGAGGCTACCCTGAGGCCCAACACTCGCATGAAAAAACGGAGTGACGACCAATTCCTGGAAGTCAGCTGCCGTACTGCAGCCCGGAGGGTCTGCAACTTCTCCACAGGGAGGAATACCTTTGCCTCTGAGGAATCCAGAATCAACCCCAGGTACACTAGGCGTTGAGTGGGCACCAATACTGACTTTTGCGTGTTTAGTATCCAACCACAGTCTCGAAGAGTCTGACAGGTAATGGACACGCTTACCTCTAATTCTGAGCTTGAAGGGCCCTTCAGCAGAAGGTCGTCCAAGTAACCTGTGATAGCGATACCCCGCTGTCTTAGAAGTGCCAGAATCGGAGCGAGCACCTTGGTGAACGTCCTGGGTGCTGAGGCAAGGCCAAACGGGAGGGCCACAAACTGGTAGTGGTTCTTCCCGATAGCAAATCGCAGAAACCTCTGGTGTCTGGAGTATATGGGGACATGCAGGTATGCGTCCTTGATGTCCAAGGAGGCCAGAAAGTCCCCCGGATGGAGAGCCGTGACTACAGATCGAACCGACTCCATCCGAAAACTTTGTACCTTCACAAAGCAATTGAGGGCTCTGAGATCCAAGCTTGGACGAACCCCCTCCTTCTTCGGCACAATGAACAGATTTGAGTAAAAACCCCGTTCCAGTTCTGGAACTGGAATAACTACCCCGCGTTCCAGTAGACCCTGGACCGCCCCATACAGGGCCTCCCGACGGGTCGGTAGTAGCTGGAGATTGGAGGTGTTGAATCTGTCCGGTGGACAAGAGAGAAACTATCTTGTAGCCTGAGGAGATTACTTCGCAAACACACCTGTCGGAGATTAGTGCTGTCCACTGAATCGCGAATTTGCGAAGACGTCTCCCCACCCGAGAGCTGGGTGGGGGTGGACCTTCATGCGGACGCAAATTTGTCCGCAGGCTTATTGGGTATGCGGGACCAGGGACGCTTTTGTCCTTGGGCAGGCACTTTATCGGCCTGGGGTCTTTTCCCTGTCGCCCTAGGGGGACGAAAAAACCACTTGTGTGCAGTAAAGGAGGGCCCTTGCCCTTGGCGTGGCCCCTTACCCTTGCTAATTTGGGGAAGCAAAGTGCTTTTACTTCCTGTGGCATCCTTGATGATGTCATCCAGAGAAGCCCCAAAAAGTCTGTCGCCCTTAAAAGGCAGATCCAACAGGGCTTTCTTGGAAGTCTGGTCCGCAGACCAGCCTTTTAGCCAGATCAGGTGGCGTATAGCTACTGCATAAACCGAAGTTTTAGACAGCAGGGGAATAGTATTCATGTCTGACTCGCAGACAAACCTAAGGCCCTGGACCAACAGGTCGGCCAATGTTATCTCATCAGGAGGAGCATCTCGCTCCTTAACCCCTGGAGTAGCAATCTTGCCCATTCAGTAAGTGTGTGAGACACTAGGGCCCCCGCCAATGCCGGGCGTACTGCCGAGCCTACCACTGAGTATAGGTAGCAAGCGAGTGCTTCAGCCTTCTTAACCACAGGGTCCTAGAAAACAGGAGCCCCTTCTACAGGAATTGTGGTGGCTCTATTAAGTCTGGACACCGGAGGGTCCACTATCGGGGGGAGAGGTCCATTTCTTCAGAAAACTCTCCTCAAAAGGGGTACCGTACCGCAAACCTCTTTGGGGCTGTAAAGACCCTCAGTGGGTTCTCCCATTCCTTGTATAAGAGTTTATCAAAAGACACACAAGGGAACACCTTAGCAGTGCGGGCAGGTCTATGAAACCCAAGTGGACCGGAGTCTCTGCTGCTTCTGCAGTATTTTCCAATTTTAGCATATCCCGCACTGCAGTAATAAGGTCAGATACCAAAGCCGTCTCGCGTACTGACCTGGACTTTGAGTCATTCTCACTGTCCGGTCACGGTCTGCAGTCTCTGGTGCGTCAGAATCTGGGCCCCGAGCCATAGCTGGACCTGGTTCTGCACCAGAATTATCCCCAGAAGCTTGAAGGGGATGGGGCGTTTACTACCCCCTGTATTCCCGTGTGCTGCTTCCACCCTGGCAGCAAACGCCTCTAGGATTGCCGACATAGCGTCCATAGACACCTCAGGGACACCAGCTGCTAAATCTGGTGTTTCAGGGGAGAAGACATCTGGCTCAGATGCCATGCTGACCACACGCTGACACTCACAGGGCTCCAGGCAAGATATCAATAGGCCACCCTCCTGCGCTGCAGAGATGCTGGGTCACCCAGAGGACTCACCACCCTGGATAGGTACTGCTATGCTGCGCCTATGATGCTGTCCCCTTGCTGCTGTGTCAGTCTGCTTCTTTTATCAGCACTTCCTGTGTGAATTTTCGCGCCAGTGTAATGCACCCTAGAGGCCGGAGGCTCTCGCAAAATGGTTGCCAAAACCGTCTGTATGGAAGATAATGTGGGCTCTAAGAAAATGGCCGCCGACAGAAGATAGAGGTCAGGCAGCCATAGCCCACAAAAAAGATGGCCGCCGAACGGCAATATCTGCATACAGGGTGGACAAACATGGCCGCCGATCACCTGATAGGGGCCAGTGGGTGTGGCCGAACTACAGGAAGATGGCCGCCAGGCAGTTACAAGAGGCCAAACTTGGCATGGACCACCTCAAAATGGCCGCCGACAGCATGGAGACACAGAAACACAGGTAAGCAAAAATGACATTTCTTTTAAATGTTAGTTACAGCCAGCCCCGCTCCAGTGGGACCCCCTAGGTGACCCCCAGCACCCAGCAACCTTTAGCTAGAAGCCCAGGGAGGAGGGAAAGGCAGGGAGAGAGGGAAGAAAGGGGCCACAACCACTTACTTGATCTCTCCAGGAATGTCCAGCTAAATCACCCAGCCGAGGCAGGGGAGTTTTACTTACCTATCCTGCATGTATTCTGCTGGAAGACATTCCAAACAGATCATCGTCCGCGCACGGAAGGTGACTGTTGGCCAGGCATGCTGTGATTGGACCCAGAAGGGACGATCATATGTATGCCCTGGAGCATGACGCTCACCGGACAGGCTGCTGCGACTCGGCCGTAAGGTCAGCCGAAGCTGAGCGGTCCGATGCAAGCCTTGGAGCGTAAGCTCACCGGCCAGGCTGCTGCGACTCGGCCGTAAGGTCAGCCGAAGCTGAGCGGTCCGATGCAGGCCCTGGAGCGTAGGCTCACCGGCCACCCGTGGAGCGACGGGCATGTCGTGGAAAACCCAGCGCGTAGCTAGGGTCGGCACACGCTCGATGGCCGAAACTGGGGAGACTACAAGGATCGAGGATCCAGCCTGTCACCCAGTCGGCAGTTGATCGAAGATCGCAGGAAACAACAAATGTAGCAAAAAAATAAAAATATATATATCTTTTTTCCCCGGACCAATGAGCCCGAAGGGAGCCATGTCCTACTCCTTGCTAGACAGAAAAAAACTGATCTGCGATGTGCAGACTGAGAGGGTATACCCAGAGGGTCCGCCCCCTGGGCGGTACTGTAGAAGGTGTGATGCAACACTTTTTACAAGTTTTTCTGCCTAGTCACTCCTAATTAACGGATAATACCCACTTTGTCAATAGAGAAGCTGTGTCGGTCCATGGACGAAAGAGTAATACGTTTTTGTAAGAATACATTTTTACAAAAGGATCTTGTAGCGTTTTAGAAACAGTCAACATGGCTGCCATCAAAGTGGCCATTCCCTATTAGCCACAATGAATACGTCAGCAGCCCAAAAAGATATTAACACAAGCAGAAAATATTATTTTAAAACATTAAAGTATATCTATTTTTTTTTTTTTTTTTTAATGAAGTAGGGGATGTTAAACCACTGTGTTAACGTGTATCTAAAACTCAAGTTTGTTGTTTTTAATACAGTAGGGAAGATGCTAAAACCAGGTTTTTATTTTAATATGTATTTATTTGTTTTTGCTGTATATGTCCTAATTGGAAGATTTCCTTTCACTTCCTGCCCTGGAAAACAGGAAGAGCAAAAAATGTGGGCAATTGCCTCTTAGACAATTCTTTCTGGGAAAGGTGTTCCCAGTAGAAGATTTAACCTCTCTTCCTCCTCTGGTTAATGTTTTGAATTTCCCATAAATTTTTTGCCACACTGACAATGGTCACCAGGACAAATACAGGGAAAAAAAAAAATGACAGCCCCTCAAATCAATTTAACACTAGCAAAAAGAAGATATGTGGGTATGGCAATACACTGAACAGTACAAAAATACATAGAACTCAGTCCTGCTAGTCTGTACAAATTACCTAATTAAACTACTTTAATATATTTCGTTTTTATTTTGCAAACATTGTACATGTAAAACCACAATGCAGCATCAAGACACCCCTGCAAAGTGTAGTTTCTAACTGTAAAGTATCTAAGCTCCAAAAGTAGGACATACACTATATTACCAATAGTATTGGGACTGGCATCCCAGTCTTAACTCGTAAGGTTCAATATTGAGTTGGCCCACCCTTTGCCGCTTCAACCCTTCTGGGAAGGCTGTCCACAAGGTTTAGGAGTGTGTCTATGGCAGTGATGGCGAACCTTTTTGAGCCCGAGTGCCCAAACAGCGCCACAAAACCAACTTATTTATTTCAAAGTGCCAACATGAAATTAAACCTACCAGTGGCTCTGTACAGATTAAGGGACTGATCATCCCTCTGAATGATTCCTAAGGGACCAAAAACATACAATTCTGCCCAGAAAATCAATTTTGTGCTTTTTCAAAGGAGTGTGTTACGCTCAGAATCCTGGGATCAGGGATGGATGCATGTGCTCAGAATACTGGGATCAGAGATGGATGCATGTGCTCAGAGTATTGGGATCAGAGATGGATGCATGTGTTTAGAATTCTGGGATCAGAGATGGATGCATGTGTTCAGAGTATTGGGATCAGAGATGGATGCATGTGTTCAGAGTATTGGGATCAGAGATGGATGCATGTGCTCAGAATTCTGGGATCAGAGATGGATGCATGTGCTCAGAATTCTGGGATCAGGGATGGATGCATGTGCTCAGAATTCTGAGATCAGGGATGGATGCATGTGCTCAGAATTCTGAGATCAGGGATGGATGCATGTGCTCAGAATACTGGGATCAGGGATGGATGCATGTACTGGGATCAGGGATGGATGCATGTACTGGGATCAGGGATGGATGCATGTACTGGGATCAGGGATGGATGCATGTACTGGGATCAGGGATGGATTCATGTACTGGGATCAGGGATGGATGCATGTACTGGGATCAGGGATGGATGCATGTACTGGGATCAGAGGTGGATGCATGTACTGGGATCAGGGGTGGATGCATGTTCTGGGATCAGGGGTGTATGCATGTACTGGGATCAGGGGTGTATGCATGTACTGGGATCAGGGATGGATGCATGTACTGGGATCAGGGATGGATGCATTTACTGGGATCAGAGATGGATGCATGTACTGGGATCAGAGATGGATGCATGTACTGGGATCAGGGATGGATGCATGTACTGGGATCAGGGATGGATGCATGTACTGGGATCAGGGATGGATGCATGTACTGGGATCAGGGATGGATGCATGTACTGGGATCAGGGATGGATGCATGTACTGGGATCAGAGGTGGATGCATGTACTGGGATCAGGGATGGATGCATGTACTGGGATCAGAGATGGATGCATGTACTGGGATCAGGGATGGATGCATGCATGTACTGGGATCAGAGGTGGATGCATGTACTGGGATCAGGGATGGATGCATGTACTGGGATCAGGGATGGATGCATGCATGTACTGGGATCAGGGATGGATGCATGTACTGGGATCAGGGATGGATGCATGTACTGGGATCAGGGATGGATGCATGTACTGGGATCAGGGATGGATGCATGTACTGGGATCAGAGGTGGATGCATGTACTGGGATCAGGGATGGATGCATGTACTGGGATCAGGGATGGATGCATGCATGTACTGGGATCCTAGGTGGATGCATGTACTGGGATCAGGGATGGATGCATGTACTGGGATCAGGGATGGATGCATGTACTGGGATCAGGGATGGATGCATGTACTGGGATCAGAGATGGATGCATAGGATCAGTGGGATGATGTGAAGGCCCTTCCAAAAGCAGTGTCCTCTGCCCCTTCACATCCCCCCCACATACACAGCAGTGTCCTTGCCGTCACCTCCTTCCCCCATAGCACTGTCCTACCTGTGTATGTACAAAGTCCTCCACATTGCCATGCTTCAGCGCCGAGCCCCTGCACAGGAAGCCGCTCTCCACGTCCAGGAAGGGAGGAGTCATTCTCCTCCATACACAGCATTACAGGCATCACACGCTGCTTACAGAGCAGACACTCCATGTCCTTTCCAATTGGCTGCCCTCAGTGCATGCAGGGAGGGCTTTACTCGCATCTGCCGCCCCACTGCCCAATCGCACTCATGATAGGAGGAGTCTGCTCCTCCGTGCCTGCACCGCCAGTGAAAGTGACTGCCTTGCTGGGGGATTCCCTCTGCTATCCTGGCGGCGTGCTGAGTGCCCACAGAGGGGGCTCGGAGTGCCAGCTGTGGCACGCGTGCCATAGGTTCGCCATCACTGGTCTATGGGAATGTTTGACCATTCTTACAGAAGCGCATTTGTGAGGTCAGGCACTGATGTGGACGAAAATGCCTGGCCCGCAGTCACCGCTCTAATTCACCCCAAAGGCATTCTATCGGGTTAGGGTCAGGACTCTGTGCAGGTCAGTCAAGTTCCTCCACCCCAAACTCACTCATCCATGTCTTTATGGACCTTGCTTTGTCACCATCCCTTAGGATGCCAAGGCTGAACAGTTCTAAATTGTTATTCCTACTGCAGGGGGCCCTAAATACTTGTAACTGTTTAAGTACAAAAAATAGACTTGTAAGCGCACCTTTAATAAAATAAAAAAGTGTGGTTGGCAGCTGTTCTTAAAAAGACCCATAGCTAAAAAGGGAGAGAGGCAAGGCACCTATAGAGATAAAAAGCTCCTGTAATTTCTGGGAGGAATGCATTCTGTGTAATTAAAGATGTAGTTAGTCTTTAACTTAACCCACTAAACACACATTTCAACATTTTTAAAGTAGACTTACACTTTATGCTAACTGCTTTTGTGATTTTGTTAAGGAATTGTACTAAATATCTTCACTGGAAAATCAGTTATAGCAATTTAACAATGTAAACCAAAGCAGCATATTCTGCTATAGCTTTTATCTAACATGTTTGAAACCTTTAATATGTTTTCCCAGAATATGCCACAGAATCGACTATAATTGCATAACTTTTCCTGTATCAGAATGAACAACCATGCAAAATCTGTGAAATTATACATACATGGGTTTATTCAAATAGAAAAAAAATTGACTGCTGGAATAACCAGAAATCTGGTTGGTTTACTGTACTTTGATATCAGGATTGATTTTTAGGTGCTTTTTTTAATAAACTCAGTTGATTTTGTTTATAAAACCAAATTATGGCAGCAGAAAAAATGTATAATGGCTGCAAATTCATCTTCATAGCAGAAACAAATCTAAGTTTAAGAAATTAAATCTGAAATGGATCAAAATATTAACGGCACTTGCATTAAGTATACTAAAAGTAGGTCTGAATGAAAAAGCCAAAATAGTGTGTGTTGGCTAGTCATACATTTATACATTAGAAGTATCCCTCCAGACCTTGATTATATTCTGGATGAAGTACTTTATTTTGAAATATATAATTTCAGTATATATGTGGCATCCATCCACACTAAAAAGCCCCAGCAAAAAAATGCCTCAGATCTGCATCCCTTGGGTAGCAGTAGCAATGGCAGCACTGCCTATTAGTCCTGCCTTCTACTTGCCCACATTCCCAGTGGTCTAGGTACCTCTATTCCCGCCTCCAGCTTGCAATGTCAGTGTACAATGCATGCTGTGCCAGTGATGGGCTGGCCATGTATGCAGGCATGAAGTTGGTGGTTCAAAGACTTGATTGGACCCTGAGTCAACTGCTCTGTGACGACTTCACCCTTCCTTACCTGAACCAGCCTGGGTGAAAGTGAGTAAAACTCTTGTTTTTTTACATTTATCACTGATCATCAGTGAAAGGGGGGGGGGGTGTTCACAGCACTACCACTGTTCACCAATGCAGGGGGAAAGTGGTAAATAACACTGCCACTTTCCACAAATGTGAGGAGGGTGTTAAATAACATTTCCACTGTCCACCAATTTGTGTAGGGGTTAAATAACACTGCCACTGACCACCAATGCAGGGGAAAGGGGCTAAGCAACACTGCCACTGACCACCAATGTGGACACATACACAAATTGTTCTCCCCTGGGCAGTAGTGTATTTAGGTTTTGTGCTGCCCTAGGCCTGACTAAATTCGCGCACCCTCTAATTTAAATATGACCCACCCCTTCCAGTCAAGGTCACACCCCTTTCTGTTTAAGACCCGCCCTGAAATTTTGGAGTGGGGACACTAGTTCTGAGGGCTAATTTGCATAGATTTCCTCTCACTTCCTATTTGGCTATGGGGCAGGAAGTGAAGGGAAATCTCTGCAATGGGACAAGGATGGTAAAAAATAAACTGACAGGGGCTATAACCCTCCCTTACTCTATTCAAAATGAAAAAAAAAAGTGTTTTCTATAGTTCTACTTTAAGCACAAATTTCTGATAATTTTATGGAGAGGACTAAGAAGATATAACCATGCCAATGATGCAGCTGGTCCAGGATGATAGGACAGTCAAAATTAGAAGCAGCCCCGGCACAGTTCCAGAATGCCGGTCGCCCGCATACTGGAAGCAGTGCGGCCGCTTTATGGGGGCGCTAGACTAATTTGCCTCTCAGCCCAGTCCGCCCCATAAAACTGGTGCTACACTAACAGTGTAGCGCAAACCGGCGGGGACTCTTTCCGTGCTGCCCCCCTGCAAAGTGCTCCCCTAGGCCTGGGCCTTGTTGGCCTAGGCCAGGATACAGCATTGTCCCTGGGTGCCCAAGGCTGAGCGCCCACCCAGGAACAAAGAATAACATCTATGGCCCTACCTTGGCTTAATGAATAAACACTTGCAAAGCTCAATATAATTTGTTTAATTCAATGGATGAATGATTTCTTCATTCGCTATGCTAAGTAAATATTCTCAGCTTTTTTAGTAAATTTAGTATATCAACCATAATATGAATCGGATAGTTCTTTATAATTTATGGCCATCCTTGGTTAGAATTAAATTGAAATTGAGGAGTATGGTGCCCTAAACTGTACCCCATCTGTTAAAAACACCTTTAACATGGAACATTTTCTTGCCTTGTTGTCCTACCACATTGCAGAATTTTTTTTTTTTACTAGATAGTTGTATATTTTCTTTCCTTATGGGCTAAAATTTATAATTGAATTGAACATAGAAAAGCTGTTGCTTGACCATCTGTCAACTAATGACAGTCCTAAAATATCAATAATTTCCCTTTGGGATTAATTAAGTATTCTGATTCACCTTTAATATGGAACATTTTCTTGCCTTGTTGTCCTACCACATTGCAGAATAATTAGTTGTTTTTTTAGATAGTTGTTAGCTGTATATTTTCTTTCCTTATGGGCTAAAAATGTATAACTAAATTGAACATAGGAAAGCTGCTGCTTGACCATCTACGGCCTAATGACAGTCCTAAAATATCAACAATTTCCCTTTGGGATTAATAAAGTATTCTGATTCTGATCTGAAGGTGGCCATACAAGTTATAGTTTGCTAGAACAATCTTTGTAAGTGGTCCTTTAAATTTACCAAAACTGTTATGTGAAGCCCTATGAAAACAGTGAATTAATAGCTTACTAAGCCAGGCAGGACTTTGTACTATATGGCTATTGGTAAATCTAAAGGAGATTGTAACAGGAAGGGTCAGCTTAGAAGCTGTTTCCCTCATTTGCTTGTACAGGTAGGAATGACTCTATACACTTTTAATTAATAACTTGACGATATCTTCAATAACTTGATAAAAGGCAATGATCCCTGGTTAACCTTGTCTTGAAATGTTGAAGTTGTTACAGCCCTATGTGTTGTTCAGTACTGTGCTGTTTTTTTATGTCATACCACTAATTCCAACTTGCCCCTTGGTCACCAAAATTTAATTAATAACTTGACGATATCTTCAATAACTTGATAAAAGGCAATGATCCCTGGTTAACCTTGTCTTGAAATGTTGAAGTTGTTACAGCCCTATGTGTTGTTCAGTACTGTGCTGTTTTTTTATGTCATACCACTAATTCCAACTTGCCCCTTGGTCACCAAAATTTAATTAATAACTTGACGATATCTTCAATAACTTGATAAAAGGCAATGATCCCTGGTTAACCTTGTCTTGAAATGTTGAAGTTGTTACAGCCCTATGTGTTGTTCAGTACTGTGCTGTTTTTTTATGTCATACCACTAATTCCAACTTGCCCCTTGGTCACCAATTTTTTTTTATGTTACAGGGACCTCCTGGACCACCTGGGCCACCTGGATTGCCTGGATCAAAGGTGTTATACCCTATTATTAAAAATATTTTATGTAGATAAGCTTATGCATAGAGCAACTTAACTTCCTGTATAACTTTAGTAATTTTTTTATAATAATGAGCATATTGACATTTTATTAAAATTCAGTTACAGCATAATAAATGTTGTGCCTTTATGCTTATGCTGCTGGTTGTATGGTGGCAATTGCTATGCTTTGCTACTCTATGATGGCTATGCATGTGTATTACCATGCATCAAAAATACTAACCCTAATTACCAATTGGCCTATAATTTCAGACTGATGAAACCGTCTAAATCATCCCCTATCCCCGACACTACACTTTGAGATCTAGAGTTCCTTATTGGACGAACACAACTGTTATTCTTTACATTTAGACATTTGAGAGTTTTTTTTTAAAACGTTGTCAGACTCGTAAATCCTAGTTCAACGGTTTTGCACAATCTCTGACAAACGTTTAGTAATCTCCTTGATCTTTCTTCCTACTTGTGTTAGAAGCATCTAACATTATCATATGACAGAATTGTCCTTCCATCTCTTGGGAAATATGTTAGTTGGAAGTAAACTTCAGTACAGCTGAACAGGCTTGGCTTCTTTGCTCCAAGTGCGAAGAGAGAATGACAACTTCTGTCAGATGATGGTAAGTGTTTCTAATACAGGAAACAGCATTCTTGATAGGCTTCCTTTAAATGAAAAACTCTGCACACATCACAAGCTGTCATTTTGTGAAATCACAGACAGAAGCTCCATATCCTAACATGAACTGTCCCTTTGCTTTCTTTATGATCTCAACAAAGATTATCCTTGTAGATTACTCTATCAGCACAAGAACCTGATGAATGCATTTAGAAAGCCATATCACCTAAATATGGTGTGGTGGTTTCAATCACTATCTGCCAGTGAACTTAGCTCATGGTAACTTACATTGTTTCTACAGGGAGAGGGAGGCCCTATTGGTCCTCCAGGAGTTGATGGGGAGCAGGTAATGTTTGCAGTAATTTATCACTCAAAATTTCAATGTGTAGGGGGTGGTTAATATTAAATAATACTGAAATGGACATTAATGCTCAGAAACAAGTAATCTTGGAATGAATGACAATCTCTCAAGTCTAAAATAATATCTGATTGTTGTTTACATAATTACTATATATTCCAAAAGTTATTTAGCCTAGGTTCACACTTGAATGCAGTGATGAAAACCTGTGATCTGTGCACATTTCCCAAACTGCGTTCAAAACGCACTGCAGCTGTGATCTGCATTGGTTGTCAATGTTAAGTTAACGACACCCTAAACATAGAACGCAATTGCAGCGCGTTTTCCTGCTTTGGATCGCATGGTACAAAAATACCATGCAATCTGGTTGCAGTGCATTTCCAAAAGTAGCACATACACTACTTTTGATGTGATGCAGTGCAATTTGAGCCCATTAAAAATAAATGGGCTCAAACTGCACCGCACTGAGTCGCATGTGAATCGCACAGGAATGTGCAGTGCATTCACAGTGTGAACTGGGGTTTACTGGCATCTCAATGCGACTGACATTTTTGAACATAGAGAAACCTTCATTTTTAAACATTAGTGTCCTAATACTACCACATCATTGTCTAGATATTACGTTTCTGAACATTAGTGTCTTAATACTATCATATCATTATCATTGTCTAGATGTTTTTATTTCTGAACATTCGTTATCTAATACTACTTTATAACTATCTAGATGATCTTTCATTTCTGGACAACAGGATCCTAATACTACCATTGCTTAGATCAGCCTTTCTCAGCCTTTTTCAACAGAGGAACCTCTGAAATAGACCTGAATCTCTGGGAAAACCCACTTAAATTATTAGATCTACAGCCCATGGTACAGTAGCATGATCAGTAGGATGTAGAGAGTTTTAAATAAATGTGTAAAGAATAGGGTTTACTTAATAATCATCCTCTTGGCTTCCTCCTGAATAATGTTTACCTAATAATCAACCTCTGGACTTCCCCCAGAGCGTGCTAGGGGTTCCATGAAAGTAGAGTATCTCAAGGAAACCTCAGCAACTTCTGGAGGAAGTAACAACAAAGCCTGGGGAATGCCCAGGAAAAACAAAGCCTACTTACCGACCAGCTCTCAGACAACCAATTAACCTGTCTAACAGTATGTGTTAAAAACAGGGGTTTGTCCGCACGCATTTGCAAACGCATGCGTGAGCCACAGAGCCACGCCAAGGCCCCCTGGAATCTGTGGTCCTACACTAACTATGAGTGTGCCCACAATGGAGGCACATGCATTCTAATGGTTAGATGAGGGCAGGTGGACTGAAGGAGAGCCACCCCTCCTTAAAAGGTACAGGAGCACACCAAACACCCAGAATGTAGCACAATGGCTGCAAAGGTGTTGGTGCGCTGCTGGACCAATACAAGCACCATAGGTGAAAACAAAACTTGTCCACCGCCCCCATCTATAGCTGGCTATCGAAGTAAGCAGCATTGGAAGGCTGAAACAGGTAACAACAAAGCTTGGGGAATGCCCAGGAAAAAACAAGCCTACTTACCGACCAGCTCACAGACAACCAATTAACCTGTCTAACAGTATGCATTAAAAACAGGGGTTTGTCCGCACGCATTTGCAAATGCATGCGTGAGCCACAGAGTCACGCCAAGGCCCCCTGGAAACTGTGGTCCTACACTAACTATGAGTGTCCCCACAATGGAGGCACATGCATTCTGATGGTTAGATGAGGGCAGGTGGACTGAAGGAGAGCCACCCCTCCTTAAAAGGTACAGGAGCACACCAAACACCCAGCATGTAGCACAATGGCTGCCACGGTGTTGGTGCGCTGCTGGACCAATACAAGCACCATAGGTGAAAACAAAACTTGTCCACTGCCCCATCTATAGCTGGCTATCGCAGTAAGGAGCATTGGAAGGCTGAAACAGGTAACAACAAAGCCTGGGGAATGCCCAGGAAAAAACAAGCCTACTTACCGACCAGCTCGCAGACAACCAATTAACCTGTCTAACAGTATGCGTTAAAAACAGGGGTTTGTCCACACGCATTTGCAAACTTCTGGAGGAACCCCAGGATTTCATGGAACCCTGGTTGAGAAAGGCTGGTCTAGATGATCATTCATTTCCTAATATCGCCATATCACTTTCTAAATGTTTTATTTTCTGAACATTAGTGTCCTAACCTCACCCTGTCACTATCTAGAGGTTCTTTCATTATTAAACATTAATGGCCTAATACTACCATGTTAATATTTAATTGTCCCTCATCTGTTAAAGGTTATCACTAAAGTATTACTTTCTACATCGCAATAGCATGACTACATGCAGCTGCTTTTGCTTGACAGCAGATGAAAGTTGACAGGGCAGTAAAGTTGGTGGAATTGGACTAGATGTATATCATACCATAATACCATATACCATATCATTTAAAATCAATATTTAGGCTCTATCCATAGTCAAACATCTGAAGAAGAAAACAAGTAATTGTTATTTCATTTAGTGTACATAAAATGTGTTTTTTTGACAAAAGATAATACTGTTTTGCTTCCCGTCCATGCTTTTCATTGTGTTAAAAAGCAATGGATTATGTGTTGCTGTTCCTATTAGACTGCCACATTACATGGGCTTCTAAGTTCTAGGAATTCTCAAGAGATAAGATTTTGTAAAGATGTTACTAATGCGACCTTCCAGACAGAACTCCCCTGGCAGTAGACAGACATCTGTCCAATGTGACAAATGAAAGAGGGCAGTTTCAAACATTAATTTAAAAACCTAATGCACTCGTACTTACCTCAATAGGAAACATATAGCATAAAAGCATAATAATGCTTTTAGGTCAATCTTAATATATATATATATTTTTTAAACTAATACTTAAAGTAGAACTATAGGCAAACTTTTTTCATTTTGGATAGAGCAAGGGAGGGTTATAACCCCTGTCTGATTTTTTTTGCCATCTGTGTCCCAATGGGAAGATTTACCTTCACTTCCTGTCCCATAGCCAAACAGGAAGTGAAAATAAATCCCTGCAAATTAAGGGAATTCCTTGGGGACCCCCAGTTCACCAAAATTTGTGTCCCCTTTGGAAGATTTCCTCTCTATTACTTTTCTAGGGACAGCCCAAAATTTAGAGTTTTCTTTTACTTTCACTTTCAATGATCATGGTAACCAGGACAAATACAGGGAGGGATCTCCCTAACACCCCTTTCACACTGGAGCGGTTTGCAGGCGCTATTGCGCTAAAAATAGAGCCTGCAAACCGACCCTAAACAGCGGCTTCTGTGTCTCCAGTGTGAAAGCCCGAGGGCTTTCACACTGGAGCGGTGCGCTAACAGGACGGGAAAAAAAGTCCTGCTAGCCGCATCTTTGGATCGGTGAAGGAGCGGTGTGTATACCGCTCCTCCACCGCTCCTGCCCATTGAAATCAATGGGACACCGCAGCAATACCGCCGGCAATGCGCCTCTGCAGAGGCACTTTGCGGCGGTTTTTAACCCTTTTTCGGCCGCTAGCGGGGGTAAAACCGCACCACTAGTGGCCGAATAGCGCCACGGAATTAGCGGTAAAGCGCCGCTAAAAATAGCGGCGCTTTACCGCCACCGCCGCTCCCGCCCCAGTGTGAAAGGGGCTTAATGGGGACACAGACCACAATAAAAACTGACAAGCATTCTAATCCCTCTCCACTCTATCCAAAACTCCAGAAAAAAATTGCCTTTAGTAATACTTTAAAGTATATCTAAAGCAAACATCAATTTTTTGTATAGAATAGGAAATGATTAAAGCCCTGTCAGGATTTTTTTTCATCTGTGTCCCATTTTAGAGATTAACTATCAAGAAGGTAAGTCTCTCTAATGGGGACACAAAAAGCATTAAACACCTGGCAGGGGTTTTAACTCCTCCCTACTCTATCTGATACAAAAAAGTTTTGCATTTAGATATACTTTAATCTATTTTTCTAATTGTTTATAAAAACTTAATTTCACAAATAAACATTTAACTCAGGGTGCATTCATGGCACAGTTTTTTCAGAATAGTCTCTTTTTTTAAGTCTATCATTGCTGCTCTCTTTGTGATTATCTTTTTCTATATGAAAATCCACACAGAAATGAGGGTGTGTTCTGACTTAATCAACATTGTATGTAATTTTATTTTCAATCTGCTCTATAAAAGCTTAGGCTTTTTATCCAGCAAAGTTGTAGAGGTTAGCATGTGAAAAAGTTCCTAGAGCTTCGCCTGCTGGCTTCCAATGGTAAACACTTAAAAAGTGAAAAAAAAGTATTTCAAAGTTTGTTGAATAACATGAATAAAAACCTTATATACAAAATCCTATTTAGCCCCTTAAATCATATTTGCTCCAACTTTAACACATTGAAGTGTTAATTTGATTATCCAGATAGCATGTTTCACCTTAAACTATAATAATTTTAGAATTGAATGTAAACATCCATAAAATGTCTGTCACACAGAAGAAACTGCTACTTCATTACTTTATTTTGAAATGTGTGCAAAATTGTCTGTTGTCAACAGCTACCAATTAGAAAAGGTTGACTGATTTAGAGCTGGTGTGTGAAATTTATAAATAAATTGGTGGATGTGAGCACTATAGAGAGTTATTGTTTGAAGGCATGTCAGTGAGTAAGGCCTGTATATGTTTTTACAATAAAGGTATCACCAGTTTCTGGTGGGAGAGCACAATACAGTGTCAGACTTCAAAATCTTGGGTCACTCCAGCCGACCAGTCGCAACTTCTAGAGTTGATTGGCAGGGCTGGTGCTATGCTTAACATCACAAGAAAAGTTGGTATTAGTTATAATTGCCGAATCCAACATCAACAATTACTGTTTTGAACATTATAAAGTTTAAAGTACACATTTGGTTAATGTTCCTTTTGATTTCAGAGGGTTTTGCATTGTATTGCATATCTGTGATCTCCACAAAATGAATGTGGGAGCCCCACTGTAAAAGTGCAGAAATTACACAGTCTGAATGCAGTAAAGCTTTTTAGATGGAAGATGGGCAATTAACTGATACAAGGGGTTTACAGTCACCGTTAGAATCGATTCCCATGAATAGAGCCATTATTTTGTTCTCATTTCCAGTCATTGTAATTGTTTCTTGTTTACTTCTTCAAGATTGTCATTTTCATCTTGGTATACTTTTCTTAACACTGGTACTCACAAAGATCATTTTATTCTTCCCATTCTGCCTCAGTATCTTCTTTTTCTATCCAAGGCTTTTGATTGCACTGCTATTGCTAGGTAACAGTATTAAATGATGATGGAATCTTAAGTACCTGTCCCATGTAAACATCGCATTAACAGTATTATCTAATGGCCAGTTATATATGGTTTGTACCTTAATTGCAATTACATTTATGAGAGGAACAAATTATAGACTTTGGGTAATACATTGATTCAGAGGAGAATTAATCATTTTAAATATGCTAAATGTAGCTTATCACGCTTGATAAAAAATAAACGGTATGCTTATTAATTTTGTATAACTATAAGATATTAAAGTTAAGTTTAGAAATTACAGGCATACACAAATATCAAAGTAATTTTTTCAATTTAAAATCACTTTCATCATTTAATGCTGTGTGTTATTTACAATCTGTTACTGACTATTTAAACTACTGTGGCAACTAAAGATAATGAAACCATGCCATGATTCTCATAAAGCTAATATATGAACTTCATCTCCATACAGTGGTTTTACACATTTCTCAAGGTGAAAATTTTAATTCATGAATGCTTTAATGTATTCTTAACTACTACTAAATATGGCAAACATTACTAGGGAAAAAATGTGTTATTGCCCACTAGTCACTAATGAAAGTCAAATTTAACTACCAATAAGGTAGCTAAAATGTAGAAATGGCTGGCAAATTCTAGTCTAAGTAGAAAACCATTATCATATCATCATTATAAGGATTTAATCGGACTTCACAGATTCTTACCTGATCCTGTTTTGTAGATATTGAGACTTGCTGAAAGTTAGTTTTAAGTGGTTGAGCCTCAAGCCTCGTACACACGACCGTGAATCCCGTCAGGAAAAAAAACGTCGGTTTTCCTGACGGGATTCCTGGCAAGCTCTCCTTGCCAAGCCGTGCTTACAGACGGCCATTCAAAAGAACCACCGTTCTTTTGAATGGCAAGAACGCGATGACGTCAGCGACTACGACGAGCCTGCGCTCGTCACATTCGATGCCGTCGCCGCCATCTTGCTACACCCTACACTACCCTTGTATGCTACTGCACATGCGTCTAAGTCTTTTTGAGCATGCGCGGGTTTACCTGGGGACAGGTAAGCATACACACTCACGGTTTTCTCGGCAGGAAACACTGCAGAGAATCCCGACGAGAAAATAGAGAGCAGGTTCTCTATTTTTCTCGTTAGGATTCCTGGCAGTTTTCTCGCCGAGAAAGCATACACACGCACGTTTTTCACTGCAAAAAGCTCTTCCAGCAGCTTTCTTGCCTATAAAACCGTGCGTGTGTACAAGGCTTCAGTTTCAATTGTCATGGATATGCATTAATGTCTGTCTGCCATCTTACCTTTCCTCCTCATGTGTTCATCTTAGAGGCCAGAACCCTTTCACCTGGCTTCCTTTATAATCTCCCCCCAGCCTGACTCCACCCCAGGCCCTATTACAGAACACTATATTAACCTGTGCACTGCAAGCCTGCTTTGCTGATCAACGTGTTTGTTAGGCATTGTGTGTTTGGGTTCCTGCCTGCCGTGTGCTACGTCTGTCTCTCTGTTACGTTATTGGCTTGTCCCCGACTATCCCTGTCTTCTCGTGACCCTTGACCTTCGGCTTGTCTTTCGTTATCCTTGTCTGCTTGTGGCCCTTGACCTTCAGCTTGTTATTCGTTACTCTTATATCTTGTGCTGCTGCTTCCCCTCTTGTCCCCTTATCCTACGGGGCGTGAGCTAGGAGACTCTAGGGGCCACGACCTGGACCCAGCCTGCAGCATAACATCCTCACCACTAGAGGCTCTGGAGAAGACCTGCTGGGTCTTAGACTCCGCGCCCTGGGGAATCTTGGCTCTAGCTTCCTATAGGATCCCGGTTGTGCTCCTCTGGTCCCGCTTTCCACAACCACCCAGTTTCCTATCCGCAGCAGTCAGCCATAGGGTTCACTACCTTGCGGTGCACTCCTGTCCCCCTACGGTGTGCATCTGTCACCTAGCCGTAGGTGACCTGGCAGTTTGATCAGCCATGAACCCGGCTGACATGCCGCTCCCCGCGGATGATCCATTGCAGGGCATAGTTCGCAGACTTGAAACCCAGGAATCGAGTCAGACTCAGGTGATGCGATTCCTCCAGGATCTGGCTTCTCGATTCGAGCAGCTTCAGGCCTCCTTGGGAACCCCGAATCCGCAACCTCAAGTACAACCAGCGGTTGTACCTATCGCACCAGTCGCAGCCACACACTCACTAACACTGCCAGCTCCGTTCCGTTTCTCTGGGGACTCCAAGGCCTGCAGCCAATGCACGATTCATTTTGAGCTTCAGCCTCAAAACTTCCTGTCTGACCGGGCTAAGGTAGCCTATATCATTTCCCTCCTCTCCGGTGAAGCTTTGGCCTGGGCTGCCCCCCTGTGGGAGAGGAATGATCCGGTGGTTTCCAGCCTGTCCGACTTCTTGAAGCTCTTTCGTAATATCTTCGAAGAGCCGGCTCGGGCTTCTTCAGCGATTAGTGCTGTCTTACGTCTTCGCCAAGAATCTAGTTCAGTGGGACAATATGCTCTTCAGTTCCGTATCCACACAGCTGAATTGAGCTGGAATAATGAGGCCCTGGTCGCTACCTTTTTACATGGCCTCTCTGACCGAGTGAAAGATGAATTAGCGGGAAGAGCCATTCCCGTCGGTCTGGACGATGTAATTTCGTTATGCAACCAGATCGACATTCGTTTTCAAGAGAGGTCCTTAGAAAAAAGACGCCAGCACTCTCTGGGTTCTAGCCAGTCTGAGCTCCCCTCCCTTCGTCCCGTGGAGCATCCTCTACCTGCTGAGGAACCTATGCAGCTGGGCTGGACCAGACTAACCCCCGAAGAACGTGCTAGGCGCAGAACTCTGGGCTTGTGCCTCTATTGTGGGGGCAAGGGTCATTTTCGTGACTCCTGCTCGCTTCGTCCGGGAAACGCTCGGGTCTAATACATTTGGAAGGTGGAGTATTGGACCCAGAAACATCACCTTCTCGCCTTCTCTTGCCGGTGTTCCTTCATGTAGGCACTTCTCCTCAGTCAACCCTTGCATATCTGGATTCCGGGGCTGCCGGCAATTTTATGGATTGGAGAACTGCTTCTTCTATGAAGCTTACCCTTTCACCTCTCACTACCCCATTGGTAGTTTCGGCAATTGATGGTACTGTTCTCCCAGGGGGCTCTATTCGCTTCCAGACGCTACCCATTAGGATGTGGGTAGGGATTCTCCACCAGGAGTGGATATCCTTTCTTATTCTACCCAAGGCCTCTACCCCAGTTGTATTGGGCCTCCCTTGGCTACAGCTCCACTCTCCACATGTGGACTGGGTCTCTGGGCAGATCCTGGCCTGGGATTCCTCATGTTTCTCGTCATGTCTTCTCAAGGTGACCCCCAAGGAGAGTCTTCTGGTTGCTGCCACTTCTGTTTCTTCTGATCTTCCCGCTGCATACAGCGATTACCGGGATGTGTTTTGTAAGAAATCAGCTGAGGTGCTTCCTCCCCACAGGTCTTTTGACTGCGCTATTGATCTTGTCCCCGGAGCAACTCTACCCAGGGGTCGTACCTACCCTCTGTCCATCCCGGAGACCCATGTCTGAGTATGTCGCAGAGAACTTGGAGAGGGGTTTCACCCGGAAATCCTCTTCGCCTGCAGGGGCAGGGTTCTTTTTTGTTGCAAAAAAGGATGGTACCTTAAGACCCTGCATCGATTATCGGGGTTTAAATGCGGTTACTATTAAAAATCGATACCCCTTACCCTTAATATCTGAGCTATTCGATAGGTTGAAGGGTGCCTCCATTTTCACCAAGTTGGATCTCAGAGGCGCGTACAATCTCATTCGAATACGGGAGGGTGATGAATGGAAGACTGCATTCAACACTAGAGACGGGCATTGCGAATACCTGGTGATGCCTTTTGGTCTGTGTAATGCTCCAGCCGTGTTCCAAAACTTTGTCAATGAAATCTTCAGAGATCTGCTGTACCAGTTTGTTCTATCTGGATGACATTCTGATCTTTTCTGAAAATCTGCTCGTCCACAGAAACCATGTCCGCACTGTACTTCAGCGTCTTAGAGAGAACAATCTCTATGCCAAGCTGGAGAAATGTTCCTTTGAATGTTCTGAGGTCCTGTTTCTGGGGTGCTTTGTCTCATGTTCGGGTCTTCGTATGGATCCTGGGAAGGTCTTGGCTATTACCAACTGGCCTCTTCCTGCTAGCCTCAAGGCCACGCAGCGCTTTCTTGGCTTCACTAATTATTATAGGCAGTTCATAAGGAACTACTCTTCCATTGCCGCGCCTATTATCGCTTTGACCAAGAAGGGTGTGAATGCCAAAGACTGGCCTCCCGAAGCTGTCTCTGCATTTCACAACCTGAAACAGGCCTTTGTTTCTGGCCCCCTCTTGAGGAGACCAAATCCTGGGAATGCATTTTTAATTGAAGTGGACGCTTCCTCAATGGGGGTGGGAGCTGTGCTTCTTCAAATCTTTGAGAAGAGACGTCAACCATGTGCGTTCTTCTCCAAAAAGTTTTCTCAGGCAGAGAGGAATTATGCCATCGGGGATCGGGAACTTCTCGCAATTAAATTGGCGTTAGAGGAGTGGCGTCATCTCTTGGAGGGTTCCCCCCACTCCATAACGATCTTTACCGATCACAAAAATTTACAGTATCTACAGAATGCTAAACGTCTGAATCCTAGACAGGCCAGGTGGAGTCTCTTCTTTGCCCATTTTAATTTCACGATTACTTACAAACCTCGTTCCTGCAACGGTCGGGCTGATGCGCTCTCTAGGTCATTTGACACTTTGGACGAGGAGTCCGCCCCTGAACCTGAGCCGATCATTCCAACCTCATGCATTGTTGCCCACTCTACCACCCTGAAGTCAAAAATTCCGCCTGGTAAGACCTTTGTCCCCACTGAGCTAAGAGCTAAGATCCTTCGTTGGGGACATGATTCCAAGGTGGCAGGCCATTCTGGATTCCTCCGTTCCTTCCTACTCATCAGTGGTCACTACTGGTGGCCTAATCTCCGCTCAGACGTCAAAAACGACGTTAAAGCTTGTCATGTCTGCGCTCAGTCCAAATCCTCCACACAAGCTCCTGCTGGTCTCCTCATGCCCTTGCCCATTCCTAAGGAGCCCTGGGCTCATATTGCCATGGATTTTATCACCGACCTCCCACTGTCTGAGAATAATACAGTCATTTGGGTGGTAATCGATCGGTTCTCCAAGATGGTTCATTTTGTTCCTCTTCCTGGTCTTCCTTCTGCCCCTGCCTTGGTTCCCATTTTCATTCGAGATATTCTCCGCCTTCATGGGGTTCCTTCTCATATTGTTTCCGACAGGGGAGTCCAATTCACGTCTCGTTTTTGGAGAGCCTTTTGCAAATCCCTCAAGATTGTCTTGGATTTTTCTTCTTCTTACCATCCCCAATCCAATGGACAGACTGAGAGGGTTAATCAGGAGTTAGAGGTCTTTCTTCGCACCTTTGTGTCTTCTCACCATGACGATTGGTCCTCTCTACTCCCGTGGGCAGAATTCTCCCATAACAATCATGTGAATACCAGTTCGCAGAAGACACCCTTTTTCACAGTCTATGGAAAACACCCTCAACTTCCTCTTCCCATGATCTGTTCTCCAGATATTCCAGCTTTGGCTTCGGTTCAGGAGTCTCTCAATTCCGTTTGGGGTGACGTTCATGATTCCCTCCGGGCAGCTGCTGAAAAATTCAAAGGCTTTGCCGACCGCCGCAGGCGTAAACCGCCTTCTCTTCAGCCAGGGGACAAAGTCTGGCTCTCTACCAGGAACATCAAGCTCCGAGTTCCTTCTCTGAAGTTTGCTCCACGATTCATTGGTCCATACACGGTAACTGCTAAACTGAATCCGGTTTGTTTCAAACTCCAGATTCCTAAAAGCCTTAAAATCACTAACTCCTTCCATGTTGCTCTTCTAAAGCCTTTAGTCCTCAATAAATTCTCTCGTCCTCTCCCTACCGTGGCACCTGTCTCTGAGGATAATCAGGAGTACGAGATCAGTCAAATTCTGGACTCCCGACTCTGTAAAGGCGTTCTTCTGTACCTCGTTCATTGGAAAGGGTTTGGTCCTGAGGAGAGGTCTTGGATCACTGCATGTGAGGTCTTTGCACCTCCTCTGTTAAAGGAGTTTCATCTGAAGTTTCCCTCTAAACCTGGGCCCAGGTGGCGAAGGGGGGGGGCCTCGTAAGAGGGAGGGTACTGTCATGGATATGCATTAATGTCTGTCTGCCATCTTACCTTTCCTCCTCATGTGTTCATCTTAGAGGCCAGAACCCTTTCACCTGGCTTCCTTTATAATCTCCCCCCAGCCTGACTCCACCCCAGGCCCTATCACAGAACACTATATTAACCTGTGCACTGCAAGCCTGCTTTGCTGATCAACGAGTTTGTTAGGCATTGTGTGTTTGGGTTTCTGCCTGCCGTGTGCTACGTCTGTCTCTCTGTTACGTTATTGGCTTGTCCCCGACTATCCCTGTCTGCTCGTGACCCCTGACCTTCGGCTTGTCTTTCGTTATCCTTGTCTGCTTGTGGCCCTTGACCTTCAGCTTGTTATTCGTCACTCTTATATCTTGTGCTGCTGCTTCCCCTCTTGTCCCCTTATCCTACGGGGCGTGAGCTAGGAGACTCTAGGGGCCGCGACCTGGACCCAGCCTGCAGCATAACATCCTCACCACTAGAGGCTCTGGAGAAGACCTGCTGGGTCTTAGACTCCGCACCCTGGGGAATCTTGGCTCTAGCTTCCTATAGGATCCCGGTTGTGCTCCTCTGGTCCCGCTTTCCACAACCACCCAGTTTCCTATCCGCAGCAGTCAGCCATAGGGTTCATTACCTTGCGGTGCACTCCTGTCCCCCTACGGTGTGCATCTGTCACCTGGCCGTAGGTGACCTGACATCAATCTTGTAATGGGAAACATTTCACTAGCATCCCTACAGACTTGCAGGATTCTTGATAAGTATTTCATTAAAAATATCATATTGTAAATATGGTGTTTTTTATTATAATTTTTACTGTAAGCCACCATTGCAGTCCTATTATACAGTCAACTTTATTGTGATCTCTGGGTAAAAAATCTTCTTTTGATATAGCAAGACCTTATTGGCATTAAAAAGTGCTTGCAAACAATGTTACATTTACCAAAATATATACACTGGCTGCTTGGCTCGACTCCCTGCCACTGAAAAAGCAAGTATAATTCTTTGTGACATAGGATATATACTCCCTACATGAAGAAAAGTCAGAAGACAAACTTCTATACTATAATAAGACCTGTATGTTATATTCACTTGAAAAATAAAACAAAACTATAATATAATATACCAGTAGCACAGCTTCTCTAGATCTCTGAGGTACACATTGAAAGCCTAAATTCAGCCAAAATAAAAAAACATGAAATCAGCACAAGGGACACAGCTTAGAATCAGTAGGATGTGTCTGTTGTGCTGATGCCTATTCTTGTCCATGTTTCCCAACCCCCACCTCTGTAGTCTTCCAGGGTGGGGTGTGTTAATAGAACCGTGGGATCTGTCAATTTTTTGATACAACTTAGTCACATTTCTTTGATGATATCCTAGAATTTTTTGAGAAAACTGTCATTTATGATTGCTCCAAAGCTTAACCAAATGTATAATCCTGCAAGTAGGGCTGGGAAAAAAATCGATTTTAATCTTAAATCGAGTTTTGAGTTCAAATCGATTCAGATTTGAAGAAAATCGATTTTTTTAGATTTTTTTTTTTTAAAATATATATATATATTTTTTTCCTTCAAAGTTTCCGTAGCAGGGCTGCAGGGGGCGTATCCGGAATGGCACTTGGCAGCGTTACCCCAATTACATCTACTCGCCGCAGCCGCCGCGAGCAGATGTAATGTAACACTAACTATCCGCAAGCCGCCGTCTGCCTACCTGATCAGCGTGTCATGCAGACAGATGGCGGCCTTTGCAGTGTTCAAAAGCCGCGCCTCCCGAGTCCTCGTTGTCTGTGATAGGCGGAACACTCAATTTCACAGCAGGCAGTGTTTAGCCTATCACGGACATCCTCTCATCCTCGTCTGTGTTATGAGGATGAGCGGATGTCCATGATAGGCGGAACACTGAATGCTGGGAAATTGAGTGTTCCGCCTATCACAGACGAGGAGGAGAAGCGGCTTTTGAATACTGGAATGGCCGCCGGTGAAGCAGTAAAATCCGTATCCCATGAAAATCTGCATCAGGTACGGGCACAGTGATTGAAGCATGGGCACAGTGAAGCAAGGGCACAGTGAGGCATTGGGCACAGTGAAGAATGGACACAGTGAGACACGGGCACAGTGAGACATGGGCACAGTGAGGCACGGGCACAGTGAGGCACGGGCACAGTGAGTCACGGGCACAGTGAGGCACGGGCACAGTTCAATTCAACTAAGAGTAACCTCAAGATTTTTTGTTGTTTTATTAGCTAAATCCAAATACAGTATTAATAATTTGGATGTTTAACAATCTTTGTTGCACACTGACTTTGCAGTTAGAGAAAGGGTTTGCCTTTGCAATTTTGTTTGTTGATGCACTTCAATTAATATAATAAAAAAAAATCGAATCGAATCGTAAATCGAGTTTTTTATAAAAAAATTGCAGATTTTTTTTGGGGGGAAAATCGCCCAGCCCTACCTGCAAGTCCCTTAGGTATATTTTTTACAGATATTTTCTATGTGCTGGAAGAAAGTTATTAGAACTTTTTTTGTCTTTTTACCATGGGAAAATTGACCCTAAATTTCTGTCGGAAAAACGGGAAGTGACAAAAAATCTCATCAAAGGAGGGGAAATCCCCTCTTAAATAGTTATCTCCAGAAGAGGCATCACCATTGGAAGATTTTTCCTTAATGATAATGGTCACCAGGACAAATAGAGACAGTGAACCTCCCCAGTGGTAACACAATATCAATGACTTCAAACCCTGCTCAAAGAATTGTCTCCTGTAAACTTATCGATAAACTTAACCAAATTTAAAGTCCTGCAAGTCTCTTTGGTATGTTTCTACAACTATTTTATATGTGCTCAAAGAAAGTTTTTAGACCCTTTTTTTTTGTCTCTTTACCATGGGAAGATTGTCCCTTATTTCCTGTTAGAAAAACAGAAAGTGATAAGAAATCTCTCCAAAGGAGGGGAAATCCCCTCTTAGATATTTATCTCCAAAAGAGGCATCCCCATTGGAAGATTTTACCATAATGACAATGGTCACCAGAACAATAGAGACAGTGAACCTCTCCAGCTGTAACACAATATCAGTGGCTTCAAACCCTACCCTTAACCCTTTTGATAGTTCCTCTTTAGATGGCAGGGATATTTTTTGTTACAATGTCTGCACATTTTTGTAAAGATGTAACATTATTTGCAAATGTTTTTAAGGCAATAACAATGCAATGCAAAGTGTTTGCTTGTCCTGCTTTAACTCCTACACTATAATAAAGATTACCATTTAATGGAAGGATGGGTGTGGTGGCTTACACTTTTCTGTTATGAGGAACATGCAGGAGTAGTTGCTATGCACCCCACACAGAGGATGTGGTGGGAGAGATGTTCACTGCAAGTTTCAATTCCTTCTTTTAACAGAACTAGAGCAGGAGAGATCCCATCTCTGCTGGTACAGTGGGATTATATATGCAACTGTTCATATGGTAGCCATTGTTTTCTCCCATTTGCTGGTCCTCCAAGCTTTGTTACAATATGAATGTTTCGCAACAAGGGATCCCTCTTTTCTTCACCGTATATGGCTTTAGAACAAAAGAAGTGTTGAATATGAGTTTCCTGGCATCAGTCCTGTGCAGCATTGTAATTGGAGTCAACAGGACAGCAGGATAATGATGTTGTTTTGATTTTGAATACAGTCTTTGAGTTTAACTTATATTACTAATATTCGTCCTATACTGTACCCTGATTGACCAGTCAAGACATGGTGGATGCACTAAACACTTATTTTTTTAGTTAAATCCACTGCTTTCAATCATGTTTGCCTCCACAAGAGACTTCTACTTAGTTCACAACAGTATATCATTTTGGATGTGAAAAGATACAAATTACCATGGCAATAGATAAATTAGCAATACTATCAGTGAGTACAATACCCAGTATTCCAGTTCACTAAATCATGACATCTTTTTTTTATCTCTAGAAACCACAGAGCTGCATGCTATCCATCTTGTAAAGAGAGTACTTGCATAACCTGTATGTTTTCTTAACTGTTAATTAAGTTGCTATTGCATTGAACAGGGCCCTAAAGGTTCCAAAGGAGATCGTGGAGAGTCTGGTCTAGCGGGAGAGAAAGGAGGAATTGGCCTTCCTGGATTACCAGTAAGTGCTAGCAACCAGCTCTGTTGTCACCCAATTTCAATTGACTAATCCAAAGGTTTCAAAGTTTCCTGAAAATTATTGTCTTTGAGAATTTCTTAGCTATTGTACAGAAGTCTTTATATGCAAACAAATACGGTATACACAAATTTAAAATGTATACGATCTCAGCCAAAGTAGTTGATAGTGCTCTGTGGTTTTATCTTAAAGTAAAAATATTGGCCTTCATATAAAAAAATTATAAGTGCATTGCACTTACAATTTTCTCCCAGTGCCCCTGCAAAGTCCCACAAATACCTATTGAGCCTGGCAGTGTTATTCACCTAATGCCGCTTCCTTTGATGATGTGGCAACAATGCTGCACTGCTCCTGAATTCAGTGAAGAGTTGCCACTCCAATGTAAGCTTTGTCAGGGAAGGTAAAGGAAAGTTTTTGTTTAGTTTGCTTTAATTTTATGAGAATTGAGCATCACATAGTAACTGGATTTGGTACTTGTTTAGACTGTCATTTAGAATCCCTTAAGTGATGGATGTTCTTAAATTCCATGCTTTGGCGAACGACAGTAGTCACAAATAGACAGGGTGAATGATTTCCTAATTCTGCCCGCATGTTAGATATTTACATTACATTTTGGAATTACATTGCATTTTTACTTAATAAGTTCAATAAGAAGTGGGCCGTGTTCTTTTATTAAAAGAAGATTTTTAGAAATTTTATGTATACATACTGTAGGGCCAGATTTCATGGTTATGCCACCATAATATGCCCTAATATTTTGCTGCCCTCGGTGACCAAAAAGACATTATGCTGGCGTAAGCACATGTGAATGATAGCATCCTTGCAAGCCCAGTCCCCTGTGCCATATATTTTTTTTTAAACTAATATCTACTGTTAGAAATTGCTATTGGGGGCAGGATGCAGTCTATTTTTTTATGCAGAGCCACTTTTCAACCATATAGACCAACAAACAAGAAAAAGGAAAGATGATTCAGTGTTTCTTATCCTAGCCAAAGAAGCCTGACTCCTCTTAACACCCATTACATTACTCTTAATAAATTTGGTCATAAGGGGCAATAAAATAAGAAATATAAATTGACACTATTTGTACATTTTGTGACTTGGTGCTTCTGTCCCTATCCCTGCCGCCCTAGGTGCTGACCTCAAGATTGCCATTGTGGTAAATACAGCCCTCTCTTTGAGACTTCTGTGACCGCACTTTTATTATACAACGGTTATTCAGAGCTATTATCTCATGCTTCAAAAATGCATCAATACCCTAAACAATATTGTTAAAACATTTTTTGTATGTCTGTATATTTGGGTCCTCAGTTGATATGTTTTTTCCCCTTTTAATTCAGTTTATGTAATGTATATGTACATCAATTTAAACTTCAACAGTGCATTTTAGTCATAGACAGTGCATTAGGTGAAAGAAATAAACCAAAAAACTTTTTTATGATACAAGATACTCCAGATGTTTTGTTACCCTCTGTTTACCCGTATCCTTTCCCGCACATGCTTCATTTAAAGTCCCTCTCTCTTTCTTTTTTTTATCAATATTAAATTTAGGGATGTGAGGCAATTGACCCATCGCCTCTGGACAGTCCCACTCCCCCCCTCCACTCTTATTATGCTTCTTCCTTAAGTTTATTTCCCTGAAGTTTTACATAAGATAATCATAGTCTAAGATAAGAAATAAGGTATTTGGGCAATCACTGAAACCAGCTAACCTGGAACTATCCAGCTCTGAGCTAATTCATAAACATTGTCTATAAACGATATGTTGATTTTCTAGAAAACAATGCCCACATACTCATGCAAGTAACTTCTCATTCTGGTTTGATGTTAAATGTATTCGATTAAAAATGGAAAAGGTCAGGTTTTCAAAGGGTTGGTGTTCATGCATCTGGTCTTCAGTCGTGTAGTTTGATAAGCCTTTTGTTTTGAAAATATTATTTAATTATTCATTTGGCTTTAAAACAAAATTCATCTAACCACTAAGAAGAATGGGAATATTATAAGTAGACACGAACCCTAACTGGACAACATTTAGTTTGCTAGAGCACCGTGAACCCTAAACAAATGGGTTGGCTTTTGCTTTATAAACCTCTGTTTTCACTTCTATATGTTTGTTGCATCTCAGGGTTGCTGAACGCCTTCAGCCTTTTTAACCACTTTCTGTTAAAATGTGTATGCTGCACATCATTGCACTGGACCAGCTTCTAGATAGTGACAATATTTCACAATGTCTGTACATTTTGTGTTGACAGGAGCACAATTGGGAGACAGTTATCACTGATAATAGAAAGTGCCCAACCATGGACTTTCATACCAGGATTATTGGATATTTTTAATTCAAAAAAAGTAAAAAACACTTTTGAAATTACCATGTTACAACTGAGGTCTCATTCACATGGCCGTAAAAATGTTACTGATGTTATTACACGTGTTTTCTAGGAGAAAAGTTCCTGCGTAATTAGCAGTAAAATACTTGCATATAGATGCATTTAAACACATAAAGACACGTACATACATGTATCCGTACATAATGATCATTTATTTTCCCCCTTTTTTTAGGCTTAATTTACGTGCTTACAAATGCGTATACGTGTGTTTATATGCATAAGCACATAAAGGATATATTCTTAGATGCAGATTTTTGTATTCTGTGTTACAGATCTGAAAGCAGCTCATGTTTACGCACCTGTGCATATGGCTCCATTGAAAACCATGCAGCTGCATTCAGATCCATATTTAAAATACACTTGTATATACGTTTTTGTACAGCCATGTAAATGAAGCCTTACATGAGATTTTAGTAATTGGGTTTAGATTTTAACTCTGATTCTAAACCCTGCCAGGCCTACTGAGCACTGAAAAAGAACAGAAGATGGTTGTATGGATCTTAGTATAGCACACATTTCTTTTTCACTTTTAAAAACACAATATAATTTGCAAATATTACATATTTTCTAGGGTGCAAATGGGCTAAAGGGAGAAAAAGGAGATCATGGTGCATCTGGGCCTCATGGAGCTTCTGTGAGTAGGACAACAAATTTTGTAGAAAAATATACTATTCTCTGACTGTGATAACCATCTACCTAAATGGTGTATATTGTTATGGCCCGCTGTACTAAAGCTGAAGGTTTCCTCAACAGATAACTGGTGAATTCCTACTGTGCATTACTGACATTCGTGGGACTACTCAAACACTCAGTTGGGAACATACATATCTGAATTTACAAATGCTCTAGAACAGTGTTTCTTAACTCCAGTCCTCAAGGCGCCCCAACAGGTCATGTTTTCAGGATTTCCCTCAGATGAAACAGCTGTGGGAATTACTAAAGCAGTTAAACTGATCAAATAATCTGTGCAAAACAATGGAGAGCCTGAAAACATGACCTGTTGGGGCGCCTTGAGGACTGGAGTTGAGAAACACTGCTCTAGAACTCAAAAAATCATTATTTTGGACTATTTGTAATTCAAAGCATGCATCCTTTAACTCACTAAGACCAGTCAAACCTGCATTCTAAATTAGTTTTTCTTAAAATTACAATGTTTAGTGCTGTATTTCTCAACTATTTGCAATTTTAAACATTTATAAATTCGTCAAAAATTAGTTAAAAGGAAAAACAAAAATTAACACATTAAGTTTACATATCATTGGCTTCTTAAAGTGGTTGTAAACCCACTTAGACAACTTGCACCTACAGGTAAGCCTCCTAGATTAAGGCTTACCTGTAGGTGCAAGAAATATCTCCTTAACCTACACAGTTAAGGAGACATTTACTATTAAATGCATCGCAATGACGTCACACGCATGCGCAATAGCGGGCCAGCATCATTGCCGGTTTTCTGAATGGTAGCTTGCCGGCCCGAGCGCGCATGCGTGTGACGTCATCGCCGCTCCGGCCAATCACAGCGGCGATATACTTACAGGAGGGACGGGACATTGAGGCAAGATGGCGGCGGTGGCGGGGGTGATCAAGGACCGCTGCGGGGGCTTCGATCTCAGCTAAGTCATTCATAATGAGCTAGTATGCTATGCTATGCTATGCTATGCAAAATCAGCTACATGTTTCAGGGCACTCAGGAGTGCCCCTTTATCAAACCATAGCTACAAATCTGTCCAAAGTGAGGGACAGCTGAGAAGGAGATAGGGATAGAGCGATTTGGTTCCAAAAGATAGGCAGCTCCTCCACATGAGGGCGAGCTGAGAGGTATGCTTTAACACATGCTGATGCAGCCTTGAGATGACTGCATCTTCCATCCTACCAGAACCATATTAGACTAAATGATCTTTAGGTAGGAAATTAATCTGCTCATTATTGTAAGAGCATGTTCAAGTGGAGCTTTCTCTGCAGATAATCTGCAAGTATACTGTATGACACCAAAAATGTCTCTATATTCCCTACCCTCTTGATATTGATACATAAAAAATAAAGTAAAAGCACCACTCCAGGTCGATCTGCCCCCAACAAAACATCAAATATCTTGCATGGAGGTGCCGGCTGGGCTCACAACAGAGGAAAGCTTTAAGTAGAAAGGGGGGTCACCACAAATTGTAGCAAGAACCCCAATACTTTAATTATCCAATAGTTCCAGATAAAAACATAACAGCACCACAGCCAGGTAGATGTACATGTTACAAGGCGTTTATTCATAGTGGTGTTATGGTGTTAAGAGTGTGAAATGCGTCAACATGTAAATCTCCCTGTCTGTGGTGCTATGATGTTTTTATCTGGTACAATTTGTTAAATAAAGTATTGGAGTTCTTGCTACAGTGTGTAGCAAGAACTTTCTACTTGATATTGATACATACCTTATTGGAAAATCAGCCTGCAAGGCCTGCTTATTGTAGAGTTGTAGTGTCCACATGTAAAAAATGTAGGCATCTTAAAAAAGCCTCTAGATAAGAGGCTTTATCTGTCGCTGTGCCTGTTTTTTGATGTAGACAATGGGAGCTTTCTTCTAAAAGTTTGCTGTACATTTCGCTAAAAACGCAATAAATCCTTTGTGAAAAAGAAATGTAGGCGTCCGTGTTTAACACAAAGGTAGTGGAAACAGCAGGAAACGTCTATATTATTGTTGGATTGGAGGTGTTAGTTATTTTATTCCAGTATTACTAAATAGCGTATTGCTGCCAAAAGGCTTTAAAATGTGGATTACAAGGTTTGTTTTTTCTGTTCTCTTGATACTTTTATGCAATTAGGTATATGCGGCAATGCAATAGTTAAAGCAGCATTTAAATTATGCAAATATACCTTTCATGCCTTGTGAAATGACTTAGTTAGGTGATTCTAAAAGCAATCCTAATCATTCACACAGAACAGTTTATAATGATTTTACTGCTGCAGGACGTTCAAGGCTCAAATACCTGTAATCTGAGTTTTCAATCTTTTTCTTTTAAAACAAATTATTTTTACAGATCATTGGCCCTCCCGGCCCACCAGGGCCTCATGGACCCCCAGGCCCAATGGTATGTTGATTATAAATGCATTACATATTATTTTATATATTTAAATTGTTTAACAGGATTTAGTTCCTGCAGATTAAACTTTAAAGCAATGCTATATCTTTGTATATTATGTTAATAAAATTACCTTTAATATTTTGACCATTTCACTGGTTGGTGATAAGCTATGATATAAAAGCACATGTTTACTTAAATTAGAATGTTAATCTGCCTTCCCTTGCCCCCCCCCCCCACCCCCTGTCATCAACATGCTAATGCCTATTAGCTCTATGCAGGATATCAGGCCTGGTGGGAGGGATATCTACCTGAAAACATTATAGCACCCTACCTTAGTACTCCTCTCCAGAGTCCTCAACCCTGATGTAGGCAGTGGGCTGGCTGTTGGGGGCATTATGAAAATGCATTGAATTAAATTACCTTGATTGGTTCACCTATTAAAAAAATACCTTGTTTGGTGGGTGTCAGTCTAGAGCAGTGATATTGAACCTTGGCACCCCAGATGTTTTGGAACTACATTTCCCATGATGCTCCTGCACTCTGCGGTGTAGGGGAGCATCATGGAAAATGTAGTTCCAAAACATCTGGGGTGCCAAGGTTCGCCATCACTGGTCTAGAGCATTGGGCGTTTCTAGTCAGACTGCATTTGCATGCAAACCTCCCTAGGTAACACCCATATGTGTTGATGTGCCTCCATGATTGAAAGAACTGAAACCCAATGAATGAAAGAAAGAAGTGAACTCAACACAGTCAGGTTGGGGAGGAAAAAGCTAAATGAAGTGGGGCACTCTCCAGGAAAAAAATTAGGTGGGCTCTATCTGACTTACTACATCTCCCTATGCATTGTGGGAAGCTCACATTGTACAGTGAATTCAAGGTATGCAGTTTCAATACAGAGGAAGAGTCTGTAAAACTGCGCAAGACTGAAGGAAAGGCTTTAACATTGCAACTTAATATTTTGTGGCATAAATATACATCCATATATTTTATCATGATCAATATGCAGAGAATAGTCTGTATTTAATAGTATTATTATTATAGTTAGTATTATAACAGTTATATTTTTTTAGGGACCACATGGATTGCCAGGTCCAAAGGTAAGTACATTTGGTATAATTTAAAAGCATGTATTTGTTTTTTCATGTAATTTTATTGGTGCATGATTACATGTTATGTGTATGTAATGTCTAATATGTTGTTTTATATTTGTAAATCTTTAAGCTCGAATATACATGTTTAAGTTAAATTTAACTAAATGTCCAAAAATAATTAGTGACTCATGAGCTTCTTTAGTGTTAAAGTGGAACCAACAAATCAACGTACATTCTCTTATCTTTTTTGCTGTTTATAACACTGGCAGGAATATTGCTGTGTGATAGCCAGGGTTCTGCTGGTGTGCATTTTCCATTTATTTCTATGCAGACTCCACTGGAATGCCAGTAACACCATTGCCAAGGTCTGACTTTCATGGTGGGAACAGCTATAGGGGGGAATCTCCCCACCGGGTTAATGGACAGCAATAAAGCCCCATCAGAAAATCAAAGCCTGCCTACTTATACACCAAGCTAAAAAAGTTTTTTTTGGGGGTAGAGTTTAACTCAGACTCTGTATTTACAGCTACAATAGATGCACATTGTATCTTTTTCTCTGTATAAGTGTAGCACTACCCCGTAGGAGCTGTTGGTTTAATTTTGGGTCTGCCGTTACCTCACTGTTCACCATATCCGCCATAGGGGTCCCATTGGTGAGTTGTCCATGCCAAACACTTAGTCTCTTTTTCCCAATGCTTTTATTAACAACTTCAGATAGAGGGATGGAGGGTTAGGGGAGATTCAGGTACCTTGTTTTGCGGATCATGGGTACTTCTTTGATCCAGAGGACAAACAGCTTCCACAACTGGATCTAGCAACCACGGGATAGGCCTCTTTAACTGACCTAGCAGCCGGTGCGGTGCTCGATCATAGTCTCTGCCACAGACTTGTTGAATATACTAGAGTCGTTGTACCATCCTCTGCCACAGGATTGTATAACCAAGAACTTTTGCAAAGTCAAAGTACAGTTACACAGTACCAGTTTCTTTCAGCCATCCGGCAATACTGTGAGGTAGATTGGCCGGGATGCGTCCTCCAATTGAGTCTCCAGGCTCTTCCTGAGATACCAGCCTTTTTGCTCGATCCTCTCTGAGAAAGTCCTCCCCTGGTTTCTCCAATTGCTCGGCTTCTCCCTGCAGGCAAGACAGCACAGGACCACCCCTGGACCAGTAGACCCCAGAAACTCCTGGGCCTACTTTCAGTAACAATGCCTCGGGCCAGCAGGCCCAGAGGCAGAAGAACTGCTACGACATAACTTAGGCCAGGAGGGCCATCAGGTCAGAGAGACCTGAAAAACGGTGTCTGTCCCTTAAGTACCCTCTCCCAGAATGCACGGCGGGGGAACCACTCCCACTGGGCTGTTTCTGGGTAAAGAGGTACTCAATGCATCCAGCCCATTGTATTTCCAACACTGACCGGTGGTGACAGCGACACCCACGGCCAAGTGGAAAACACACAACACAGCTCAACTGGAACAGCAACCAGCAATTTAACATAATCACTCATAATCACTCATAATCACTCATTAGGAGCAGGGCGCTACACAAGCAAACATTTTCATTTAGGAGGAATGTTTAGCCACATTTTATTTATCTGATTGGCTCAGGTATTTTCAGTTTGGAGCCGGAAACCACAAAAAATAATTATGTAAATCATAATTGCAGTTAAATATTTTATGTAGTAAATTACTATTTGTTTATTCACTCAGGAAGACTGAGTAATGGCGCTAGTAAACATTTTTGGAGACTGTTGTTCCCTTAAAGTGTTAAGTGGAACTCAGGGGATTAATCCTGTGCATTGTGTAAAAAGGCTCTTTGATCTCGTATGCACAGATCCTCCCCCTTCTGCAGGGTCTCTCTTGGCAAGGCCAAATAAGACACAATCAGAGTAGTAAAGCTGCACATGCTCAGTTTGGTCTCTATTGCTGGAGAGAACATTTCCTTGTTGAGCTGAGCTTTTCAGGCCACATGATATTGTCATCACACATTTGGGTGTGTATACAGATCCTGAATGACAGCCCAGTCCCTCCCTCCTCCTCCATGCCAAAGTTACTAAAAAAGAACACAGTGGGAGGGATGTCACATCTTGGTTAATGAATGATCCGCCTCCCATAACAGCATGAGGACACAGGCTGTAGTGGAAATCTCCTCCTACCTGAACACTCAGCACTCAGGCAAACCCTGCAGTTTATCACATGACCATAGTATACAGATCAGCCAAAACGTTATATAGTGGCAGTATTTTAATGTAAAAAGAAGATTTATAAGCTGTGGGCACTGCAGGGGGGTGGGGGTGCAGGGGCGAATGAAATATTTTCATATTACTAGGTTTAGTAACACTTTAAGCAGTTAGTATTATACACATTTTTGTGAAAAACTGAATGTACATATGGTTTTATATATAGGTTTTTGCAATTCAATAAAGTTTAATAACATTTACTAATGTGGCAGGCTACCCAATATTATTTTCACTGTTGCGTGTCTATGTATATAGATGATAAAGCCACATTGATCAAACAAAAAAAAAAAAATTTTTTTATGCATTATTTCAAGAAGCTGCATAAAAGTCTACCTTAAAAGACAAAAAAGCACTGAAGGTTTTCTTCCTTACAAAATACTTTTGAGCTTAAAGGTTTATTTAGAACAAACTGCAAATTCCAATGTCTGATCTGTATTATCTGACCAATGTAAGCAAAACTAAAGAAGTGTAGCCTACGGGCTTCAGCTATTTTTACTTTTATCAGGCTGACAAGATTGAACATTAATATTATCAAGATGTCAAGCATTAAATGCTTTAAATATTGGACCACCAGCAGTTTTATCTGAAGATTCTGTACCCAAAGTATCATATGCTGGCCAGAATTTGGCAAATTATTTTTAATGTTTTATCAACAGTTCTAGGCATTACAATTTTTAAGCATTATTTAATATCTTAAATTTCACAGTGTAAATCAAATCAATGAATACATTAACAACCTAGAACATTATGGGGCCACAAGAAAGCCCCCAAAAAATGATTTGTGAAGATGATTATTTTTCCAACTTACAATAAAATTTTAAAGGTGTTTATATGATAATTACAGTACTAGTTGTACAATAGCATTGTAGATTTTATACTTCTGATATGTTTTGTGCATACATTAATATAATACAGACAGGAATTAGCAGTAATTTCAGTGTCTAAACCTCCTCTGTACCAGCTTGCACAGCCAAAACAACAAAATTGGCATCTACTTTTACATTTAGGGTGAACCAGGGTTAAATGGTCTTAAAGGATTGAGGGGTGAGCCAGGTCAAAAGGGTGACAGAGGACCACTGGGTCTTCCAGTAAGTAAAAATCTATTCAATTTCACCTCAATCCATATGCTTCTTTTTATTTTTATTTCAGTGGTTACAGTGAATGGCAAATCATATCATTATATAATATATTTTATATAAATTTTCTGGAGAAACAAAGCTCCGTGTATCTTTTGTTTGTCATTCACACAATATTATTTATCCATCTTTTAATCTGATCCCACACAGAGCCAGTGCCAGCATACCATTTTCATGTTATTCACTTACTTGTTGTCCTTGTTTATAATGTCAAAGTCAAACTGTGTATCTACAGTGTGATATATTGATCGTGTCTGGCGTGTGTTTTGTTACTATGATTTTATGGAATCATATGACCAAATAATACTCTGGATCCATTTGCCTGTTGTCACTGATATTACTAAACCTTTGAATAAATGTTATGTTTGTTATAATTTTCTTTTTTGCAAAGTGTTTTCAATATTTTCTGTTAAAAATGCTGATTATGTTTTTGGAGAATGTCATCCCTATAGAAAATATAAAGACTCATCCCAAAATCAACAGATACACCAGTAGGTCCAAACATCCTCTATATTGGTATCTGCCAGAGAAACTCAGTTTGAGTTTGCAGATTTTGCTGACAGTTTTTGGGCAGAAGTCAAATGAGAAATCATGTTGGTGACAACTCACCAGTGACAGGATAGCTAAGAGAGCTCTTACCCTTTCCTATGGAGTTGCTCCCCTTCTGGCCACACCAGTGAGATGTTGCTTTCTTCTTGTTACCTTAGTAGCTAATGAGCTTCTGCAGCATTTCAAGGCCAGTACTGGAGGTCCTCCATTAGGGTGTGATTCCCTCACCTGATTGATTCTACTGCTGCTAATGTGTTACCAGTGGCAGAATTAGGCCATCTGGCAAAGCAATTAGTGTTGCTGTTGATAGTTTTTTGTTTGCTTCAGAGGTCTATGGGAATACAAAAGCAGCTGATGCAGGTTTATTGCAGGTCACCTCAACCTGCTAAGAATTCTCATTGATCTCAGAAGCATCTCAAGTTGATGAAGTTGCATCGCCAATAGTCACAGCCCCTTTCTCTGTCAATTGGTTTCTCTTCTTATTTTACACAAAGTAGAATGCACATGCCAAGTGGAAGGCAGTTGGGGCACTGACACTTCCGACATCCTAAGAACCTTGGCTCATGGTGGCAGAATCTCTAATAGTTGGATCACTCTTTTGGAATCCCTCCGAGATAGAAGACACTAGTAGATGATTTGATTATCAGTTTCTATGTACAGTATAACCATTCATAAGAACAATAGTGAGACGTCTAGACTTTCTATTACCACCAGTCAGAGTAGTGCATTTCATAAACTAATATATCACATGACTGCCTCTGCCAAAGAACCATTATGAGGAACATTCAGATTAGATAAAATAGTTACCACACTAGAACAATTTTCTTTGTCTGCCTTATGCTTATTGCAGGTTTTAATTTGGTTATTCTTGATGCCGCCACGAGAGGGCAAACCAGCACATATAAAGCTAGCATAAATTCTGTAATTTAAGGGAAAATTGAGTACTGTCCGTGATACTTTTTTTATTTGCACTAACAAAATTTTTCATGGACGAGCTTTCGGGCTATGTCCCCTTCTAGGGAAAATAAATGCATAATACGTGATGGATAATAAGTATTTAATACATTTCAGGGTTTTTTAATATGCATGTTTATGAGGTAAAAAATATATAATCTATAAATAAAGCAGAGTTAGATAACCATTCGTTAAGTGAAACTTTAATCTAAAAAAATTAAATAAGTAATCACAACAAAAGCAAAGATGATTTGCAAATTGTGATTACTGACAAAACCAATCTGATTTCTGCTTACTGGTCTCATATCAGGGTAATATGAACTCTGGTTGGTTGCCATGGGCTTGTGCACTTTTCTCCTTGTCTTACTACACTGTATAATAAATAGATGTATATGCCTGTATATGCCTGTGTTCTGTGTTTGATATCATTGTTTTAAATGTGAAGACATTTTTTTTTTGCTGTATGTAGGTACCTTGACTTTTAACCTGCAAGGGTACCGGCCATTTCCTGCTGGGTTGTGTAGAGCACCCAAGGCCATGAAAACCATACAGCCATGTCTCAGTGATCAATGTGGTCACCTGTATTGTGTTGTTCTTACCCCATATGTTCATTGCCCACTAATCTCACGTTCTTGTCACCTATGTGTTACCCATCGTCTGTACTTCCACCCAATCATACAGGGAGCATCTGGCTTAGACGGAAAGCCAGGACCCAGGGTGAGTGAGTCCTATCTTTGTCACAAAAACTGAACTCTAGGATAACCATACACAGTACACAAACTCACTAAACAGAAATTTAGGGCTCTTAGAAATTATAACATTCTAGATAAAGAACAGGGTGATAGAAGATCACTCATTACTTAATGCAGCGCATTGAAGCAAATTTGTCATATAGGATCTAATTACTGGACTAGCTTTGCCAAATAATCAGCATTAGACAGTCCCTACTTTTGTCACCTTTTATTTAAATTTCTGAACCCATGGTGGAAATCTATATATAAAAGTAACTTGAACACAGCAAATAATTTTTTTAAATGACCATGTTGCAGTCTTTTACACTGCAACATGCTTTTTATTTTGAATAGTGCAGGGAAGGGCTTTAACAACTATCAGATATTGATGTCTATCTTCCTTTCAATGACAAGATGTGAAATTTAAGTATAGCCTCTAAGACAGTGGTTCTCAACCTTGCTAGTGCCGTGACCCCTTGATAAAATTTCCCAAGTTGTGGGGACCCCTAACAGTAAAATTATTTTCATAGCGTGGGTTGTCAGCACCCAAGGCAAGACAAGTAATTTGCGCCCCTAACCAATGGACATTTAGTGCTCCCTGAGTCCCTTCCACTCGTAGAGTATTAAAACCCCTTATGGTACATTTTAGGATGTACCACTCTTTCTCTTTGTTCTCCTTTCTTTCCATTTTATCTCTCTCTTTGCTCATTTCTTGTTTTTTTTCCCCCCATCCCCGTCTCTAGCCATCTTTCTTGCTCTCTCTCTTATTCTTTCTCTCCCTTTTTCTTTGTCCCCCCCCCTCTTTTCCTCTCCCTTCAATGTATTCTGCATTTTTATTCCTTCTCTTACTCCTTGTGGGGGGGGGGGGATGAGTGGCAGTGCTGGTGGGGAGTTGGGATGAGTGGCAATGCTGGTGGGGAATGGGATAAGTGGCAATGTTGGGAGTTCTAATCAGCCAACTTAGGTGCTCTTGATCAAGGTCATCTGCTGATCTGAGAACTGTAGTGTGGACTTTTAATGGCAACTCTAATCACAGGTAGAGTTACTCACTGTGTATCCGGCTTCGCTGTGTCTCCGACTTTGTGGTGTCTCGTAGCAGTGACATCTATGCCAAATTCAGGAGATAGGATCTCCTCCAGCCCCTCCCACTTCACATTCCTCATCAGTCAGCTGACATCTAGTCTCTGCCCCCCAGCCATGCCATGAACTGAATGGGTGGCTGCAAAGAGGCTGAGTGGGCGGCCGCGGGCTCTAGGAACAGCCCTGCTGGGCGGATGCGAAAAGGCTTGGAGAGCAGCGCGGGCTTCAGGAACAGAACAGGATTTGGTGACCCCTTGTAAATTGTCATTCGACCCCCGAGGGGGTCCCGACCCCAGGTTGAGAACCACTGCCCTAAGAGATATATGTAGTATATTGTAGTTAACAGTACCATCATCCAGAAACTTTAGATGTATAGGTCGGAATTTTGGTCCCCAAACCAAAATACCAGAGGGCTTTTCTACACTTGACTTTACCTATTTATCTGTACCACAATAGTCCAACTGCCCCTGCCCTCTGGTATTTTGGTTTAGGGACCAAAATTCATACCCCTATACGTCCAATGACAAGATGTCATGGTAAATCCCTCCAACAGGGACGCAGACAAAACACATTTTTTGTAAAGCGGGGAAGAGTTAGAACCCCAAACAATGTTTTTCCTACTGCCTGTGCCTTCCTGTTTTGACCACACCACTGATTTCTTGTACAAACATTACAGGGACAGAAAGTAAAGGAAAATATTTTTAATTGGGTACAAGTCAGGAATAACAGCTTGACAAAAAGTGTAACTTTTTCCCACTGTATCCAAAACTAGAAAAAAGGACAGTTTAATAGAATTTGGACATTAATTTAGACAGTAATAGAATGTTAAGCACTGCACTGCTTGATATGATACATTATATATTTTATACTCCAGTGTATTGTGTAAATAAATCACAGGTTAAAGTAAAGCTAAAAGCACTTTACTAACCTCCAGTCTAATAGTTCAGATTCCTCGCTGGCTCCGGCATCTTATCTCTAGGTGCCAGTCTTTGGGCATCTCCATTGGCGAGCATTGGATGACACAACTTCTGTGCATGTGCAGGAGTCAGTCATCGTGGCGCACAGGGAACAGGCTGGCGATGTAATCTGAGCTGTGCATGCGCAGCTCAGTTTACATGCCGCAGAAGACTGTGAGCAGGCAGCTAGGTGTATTTTATCAGAGACATTGCATGTCTCTTCAGCGATAATAGCCTGCCTGTTTGCAGTTTGTTGTAAATTGCCTTCAGTTTTGCTTTGAAAAAGTACAGACATCCCCTATAGTATAATGCATCCTAAATATCAACATTATATTTATTTTGCAGAAAAATTTATTGTTCAACAAAAAAGGTCAAACAATATACACTATATTACGAAAAGTATTGGGATGCCTGCATTTACATGCACATGAACTTTAATGGCATCGCAGTCTTAGTCCATAGAGTTAAATATTGAGTTGGCCCACCCTTTGCAACTATAACAGCTTCAACTCTTCTGGGAAGGCCGTCCACAAGGTTTAGGAGTGTGTCTATGGGAATGTTTGACCGTTCTCCCAGAAGCACGTTTTTTAGGTCAGGCATTGATGTGGATGAGAGAGCCAGACTTGCAGTCTCTGCTCTGATTCATTCCAAAGGTGTTCTATCAGGTTGAGGTCAGGACTCTGTGCAGACCAGTCAAGTTCATACATGCCAAACTCACTCAACCATGTCTTTATGGACCTTGCTTAGTGCACAGATGCCAGTCATGTTGGAACAGGTAGGTGCCATTCCCAAACTGTTCCCACAAAGTTGGAAGGATGAAATTGTCCAAAATGTCTTTGTATGCTGACACCTTAAGAGTTCCCTTCACTGGAACTAAGGGGCCAATCCCATCCCCTGAAAAACAATCCCAAACCATAATCCCCCCTCCACCAAACAGGGGCGGATCCAGGGGGGGCAACAGGGCAATTGCCCCCCCCGAGACCATCTGTCACACTCACTTGCTTGCTCTGTTTTTTTTTTTTTTGTGCCTGCTCTCCCGAACTTTGGGGACCCGGTAGCCCCATGTCTCCTCTACAACTGTGCAAAGTTTGGTGTCTGGAGCACCTACGGACGAGGAGCACTGATTTTTTAAAGCCGGGCACCCCTTCCATAGACTCCAATGTTAAACGGTAATTTCTCTGGTGATTTTGCAGACCCGGTTCCAGCAGGTCGTAGGTCCCCTGGACCCCAAACGTGGCACAAATGTAGCCCCATGTCTCCTCTACAACTGTGCAAAGTTTGGTGTCTGGAGCACCCACGGCCGAGGAGCACTGATTTTTTAAAGCCGGGCACCCCTTCCATAGACTCCAATGTTAAACGGTAATTTCTCCGGTGATTTTGCGGACCCGGTTACAGCCGGTCGTAGGACCCCTGGACCCCAAACTTGGCACACATGTATCCCCATGTCTCCTCTACAAGTGTGCAAAGATTGGTGTCTAGGAAACCTACGGCCGGGGAGAACCGATTTTTCAAAGCCGGGCACTCCTTCCATAGACTCCCATGTTAAACATCAGTCTAGTCATGGGCACAGTGAGGCATGGGCACAGTGAGGCAAAGTGAGGCACAGTGAGGCATGCAGATGGACACCCTAGGCTTATACTGGAGTCAATAAGTTTTCCCAGTTTTTTGGGGTAAAATTAGGTGCCTCGGCTTATATTCGGGTCGGCTTATACTCGAGTATATACAGTACTTGTTCTGCGGCTAACGCTGCCTCTCTGTGCCTCTCTCTCAGTTTCTCACATCGGCCTATCAGCGGCGCCGAGAGAGAGACTCGTCTAATGCGATCTGACACGATACCAGGAGCAGAGGAGGAGGTGGGTGGAGCCTCTTCCCTGCACTCGTTGCTAACGCCTGGGCCGCTTGGCGTCTAGCAACGAGTGACGTCAGTGAGTCACGTCGGGCCGCTCTGCGGGCAGGTGCGATAGCGTGCAGCTCCACAAACGGGTAAGAAAGTGGGCGGCTCCGCTAGCGGCGCGGTTTGTGGGCGGGCGGCGCGGTTCGTGGGCAGACCGTGCTGCTCAGTGTGTTGGCAGCGCAGGTGAGAGTGAGAGAGCAGCCTCAGTGTGGCAGCTGGCCAATCAGCTAGCCGGGAGCGGCTGAGCAGAGAGATGAGATCATCTCTCACCGCCCGTGCCTGCCCTGCATTCCTGCAGTGACTTCCGCCCTCACTGTGCAGGCAGCAGAGAGATTACATTATCTCTCTGCTGCCTGACTCTGGGAGTCTGGGACACAGCAAGAGACAGCCAAAACTACACCTTAGCAGGCAAGTTAGTGACAATCCGCAAGGTGTGGCAGGCAACGTGGCAAGTGACAATCCGCAAATTGTGTCAGGTGATGTGGCAAATGACAATCTGCATCTGTTGGCAGGCAAGTGACAATCAGCAAGGTGTGGCAGGTGATGTGGCAAATGACAATCTGCATCTGTTGGCAGGCAAGTGACAATCAGCAAGGTGTGGCAGGTGACATGGCAAGTGACAATCCGCAAGGTGTGGCTAGTGACAATCCGCAAGATGTGGCAGGTGACGTGGCAAGTGACAATCCGCAACGTGTGGCAAGTGACACGTTCAGGGCTCCCACTAATTGCAGGCGACGGTGGCAAGTGACACACTCGGGGCTCCCACTGATTCTGCATTGAACTATTTAATTTTATATTACAATATAATAATAGAAATAATGCGCTTCAATCATCCTGACACCATAACAACCATGGTGCCGGGATGATTGAAGCGCCGACACCAGCCATTTCCCCGATAAATTTCCCACAAAAAAAACATATTTTTTGGCAGTGCCCCTCCCGAGAAAGGACTCTGGATCCGCCCCTGCCACCAAATGATTTTGACCAGTGCACAAAGCAAGGTCCATAAAGACATGGATGAGTGAGTTTGGGGTGGAGGAACTTGACTGGCCTGCACAGAGTCCTGACTTCAACCCGACAGAACACCTTTGGGATGAATTAGAGTGGAGACTGCGTGCCAGGCCTTCACGTCCAACATCAGTGCCTGACCACACAAATGCCCTTCTAAAAGAATGGTCAAAAATTCCCATAGACACACTCCTACACCTTGTGGACAGCCTTCCCAAAAGAGTAGAAGCTCTTATAGCTGCAAAGGGTGGGCCAACTAATTTTTGACCCCTACAGACTAAGACTGGGATGCCATTAAAGATCATGTAATTACACAGAGGATTTAAAATAAAGAATCCAACTTCTCCTTTTAAGCAAATCATATTGTAGGATTACACTCAAGACAAGTGTTATTATAAATATATAGTTATTCGCAGTTTTAATATATACTGTATAGTTATATAGTTATACAAAGTTTTAAAGAGGGGTTACAAAAAACTTACTCCTGACATTTATTCTTTGCCAACCTTGCATTAGCTAGTGGTATTTAAGAAAGGGCTGTGAATGTAGGAATTAATACATTTAAATAATAGAACATTTACATTGTTGTTGTGTATTACATTTCAGTACTCCTTGTTCTTAAACAATCTTTCAATGATCTTCTTGGAATGGCCTCAGTCTCTTTTCTCTTCATGATTCAACTTTTCCAGCATGAGTTCTCCTGTGCCGGCATGTGTCTATCTTTTCAGTGTCTGGAGGCTCTAGGTCTCAGTCAGTCTCCACCATCAAGGAAACTCATTCTTTTTTGCTGAATAATACAGTTCTTTCAGTAAATACAGTAGATCACAATAAGCAGGGAAACTATTATGACTAAATATTAATCTCTGGGTCTATAAAAATGTTTCATGTCTGTGCCTTGTTATGTTTTATGTATCCTGGATTGTGATGTTAACTTACTGTTTGTCATACAGTGTGTCACCTCTGCATGATTTCTTCTAACAAGATTTCTACTCGTTCATATTTCTGTTTCCTATGTGGCTACCAGAAAGGAAGAGAAAGGACCTACCAGCAAAACTGCTCTAGAGAACAGTTATACTGAATCTTATTTTTTTTCTTTTTATCAGGGCACGGATGGTCCACTAGGTCCCCCTGGTCCAGCAGGTCCAAAAGGAGACAGGGTATGTAGAAAATGTTAAGTTATGTTAAGTGTGGCCAAAGGCATGAAATTTGCCCAACTAATCATGTATTACTGACTAACCAAATTGATATGATATGTGAAAATCTGCTTGGGTTTCAGAACAGGAAAAAAATGGTCAAAGTACATCTCTATTAACGCTGTGTGGTGGATTCCCTAATGACATACAATCTATGGTTTATTAATCCATGATCTAACAATCAAAGTCCACACGCACAGGGAAAATCCTTGCCAAAGATGGTTATTCCTAATTGGCATGGACCTCAGTTACGAGACCTGTGAGGGTTATGCACATAATTCTCTAGGAATGTGCATCTTTTCATTTTTTATAAATAAACATGTAAAAGAGAATAGCTTAATCTAAATAATCAATATGTGTTACTTTAAAAACCTTGTTGCTGTGTATAAATTATAATTATTCATATACATGGGAGCTGAGATATTTGTTTATTACATAAGCAGATAGTGCTTTCTCCTATGCGATGCTACACAGCTGTTGCACTTTACTACACCTATGCCCAATCCTTGCCTATAGGGTTGGATTACTAAAGGCAGATAGGCTGTTCTTTTTGCAAATTAAGTTGCACTTTGCAAGGACATTTTCCCCAGAGCTTAGTTAATGAGGTGAAGCCCCATCCACATATCCATAGCTGTTGGCTGCTAGTCAAGGTTGATTTACTAAAGACAATATGGCTGTTCAGTTTGCAAGGGAATTTTCCCTTAGCATATTGAAGGAGGTGAGGCTTTGTTAAAAGCCATCTTCCAATCATGTGCAAGAACAAATAATTTTTTTTGTATGTAATTGTGTATTCTTTGCAAAATTAAACTTTCACTAAGCTCTGTGGCTTAGTGAAACCACTATATATTTACATTTCATTCGATTCGTTATTGATTTGTGGGCCAACTTGCACAGGTTTCTCTGTATTATTTACTTGTGCTTTCCTTTTTACATATGGGAGAGATACAATATATTGAGAGTATGCACATATACTTTGATATATTCAAATGTTTTTATGATGGTTTTTATATTTGTCCTAAATAAAATGTGAACTTTATACATTTAAAGTGAGCAACGTTTTTCAATTTGGGGTCATAGTGGTTACCTTTAAAGTCCATTAACTCCTCCGTTTTGCTTTGTGGCAATGTCCTTGCCAAGTTAAAATTACCTTGCAAAGTGAACAACCTATTTGCTTTTAGTAAATCAACTCCTATGGGCCAGTTTTGTTGGAAAAAAAAATGCTCTCCCAGCAAAGCTGATATCAGCAGTTGTTAAGATAAGAAGAGAAAGTAATTGCACCGAGCCACTAAGATCACCCTCCGGTGGCTAATCTACAAATATCTTTATTGCAATAATATAAATATGGGAGCAAGCATGTAAAAATTTGAAAATCACATGTTTGTCATAAATAATTACAATGACCTATAGAGGTGTTTCTCAACCTTTTTTTTAGTCAAGGCATCCTTTAAAATAGTGCACAATATTGAGGCACCCCATTCTAAAATGTAAAAAAGTAAACTAATAGTTTTGCATAATGCAACACACACATAGGACACCAAACGATAGAGGTGATTTAATCTTCCAAAGCAAATAAAAATTGCACACTTACATAGTTACATAGTTAGTCTGGCTGAAAAAAGACACAAGTCCATCAAGTTCAACGAATAAAAACACACTGGTACTGACTAGTATTCCAATATTTCTGCTCTCATTTCGTTTCTCTCCCTCACTCAGCTAATGTGACCCTAGTGCTGATCTGAAAGGGGCAAATAAGAATGCTTTCCAATCATGATGTCATTGGTTGTTAGAATGCTGGTGACTAGAAGGTTGTAATGGCGAACAATGAAAACCTGTGGCTTTGTGTAACTAAAAGTCAAGCTTGATCCATCTGCTGGTATACAATTTTTGGGAAATTTTTTGATATTTTTTTAAAAACAAACCTTTTGACACTCCAGTGTGCCTGGGCACCCAGGTTGAAAAAGACTGCTCTATGGTATGACTAAAGAAAATAGTGCAATAAAAACACAAAATATGTTCTAAGTCATAATATGCACTATTTTACCTTCAAGGAAAACATTCAAAATAAAATAAAAGAAACACACCATTGACAGATTTTTTCAAGAGTTTCTTTAGGGTAAGAAAGTAAAAAACTGATTTTTTAAATAACAGAAGATCCAGTTAGACAGCTAAAAAAAATACAGCTAGAACATTCAGCAACTGTTATTTTTGCCAAAATATGTAGAATAGAACACAGTTTTGGTATCCACCCACCTCTGCAATGCGATAAACCTGAAAAGCATCTGAGAAGTTAAAAGATTCCCTAACTCTGTTTACTCCCTTTTTTTGACTAAGTACCCATCACCTTTTCTGCCTTTTGCCATATGCCTATGTACTTGTTTTTATGATCTGAAATAAATTCATTGCATCGTATTGGGAGTGCAGCAGTTCCTTTTATGTCTTCTTCATGTCTGTTTACTCCCTGTCACTGCCTCACCTTTTGTCTTCCCTCTGGATGATTTGTACACAAAACTGCACTGCTGACTTCTGTCATGTGGTGTCTTTCTCAGCATAGATGGGAATTCCCACCGAAACCCTAATTTTACCATTTAGCTGGCATGTGATAACATGGTAGAAAAACTGATTTCAGATAATTACAATAGCTGGATTGAAAATTAATATTAAACAATTTAAAGGTTATACATAAGTGTTTGCATACCTACATTTTCCTTTACAGGGTGAAAGGGGAGTTGTTGGTGATCCAGGACCTAGAGGACCATATGGTTTACCTGTAAGTCATAAGTTGGTTGGCTTAGTGCCTCCAGCCTTAATGCACCTGTGTTGAGCTATATTTGGAGATCAATTTGTACTGAGTCTTAGGGCACATTAAACACAAGCTTCTAAGCAAAGAGCTTGCTTTATTATTCTATACGACATGTAAAAATTAATGCAGCTTCCATTGTTCTGGCTGAATCCACTTTTCTTTAAGGCCTGTCTTCTGGGATAGTATTGCAAGACTGTCATAATTACAACCCAAAGGCCACACTAACACTGGATCCACTTTTGCATCCAGCACCATGGGGTTGATTTACTAAAACTGGAGAGTGCACAATCTGGTGCAGCTCTGCATAGAAACCAATTGGCTTCCAGGATTTTTGTCAAAGCTTAATTGAACAAGTTGAAGTTAAAAGCTGATTGGCTACCATGCACAGCTACACCAGATTTCACACTCTCCAGTTTCAGTAAATCATAGTTTTTAGTAAAAAGTCCATCTGCAAGTCATTAGAGCTGAAGAACAACTCATCCTATGGGGAAAGATCAAGTCAACTTTTTGTTTTTAAAATTCTTTTGATTAAGGTTTAGTATTGCAATTTACAAAAAACAGAGCGAAAAAATTAAAACCAAAACACAACAAGACAACATACACATGTATGCGTCATCCACTCCTAAGCACCCTCATCACACAAGATGCTATACAATGTGTGAGGTGGTATAATGGAAAAGCCTGGTGGCTTAAAGTAGAACTATAGGCAAAACGTATTTTTTTTCATTTTGGATAGAGTCATCTGTGTCCCATAGGGGAGATTTACCCTCACTTCCTGACCCATAGTCAAAAAAGGAAGTGAGCAGAAATCCCTGCAAATTAAGGGAATCCCTTGCCCCCCCCCCCCCCCAAGTCACCAGAACTAGTGTCCCTATTGAAAGATTTCCCCTCTATTACTTTTCAAGAGACAAATCAAAATGTGGTATTTTCTTTTACTTTACTTTCAATGATAATGATAAACAGGACAAATAGAGAGGGTGAATCTCCATAACGAGGGCACAGACAGCAGTAAAAACTGACAGGAGGTCGAATCCATCTACATGCCATCCAAACCCAAAAAAAAGTTTTGCCTTTAGTTATACTCTAATTTCAGAAGATATTAGTAGGCACTTTTTAATAATCATATTAGACATATAGCGCTAGGTATCTTGAATTAAGGGGGTAAGTATAGATCTTGCCTAATAGCTGAGCATGTTCTATGAGTGAATTGCACTAGTATTGGGGGACAGTCTCACCAACAGGGAGCACCCTACATCACTTTTATCTTATTCTATATTCTCAGTTAAAAAAGGGGTCTAGTGAGGCCTTTCACACTGGATAGCCTTAATTCAGTGTAGCTGTACAGTAATACAGCTGCACAGTAATACAATAACTAGAGCAGGTCAACTTTAGAACTGCAGAAGACAAACAGGTCCCTGGTGTATATTGCTATATATATATATATAGGTATATATATATATATATATATATATATATATATATATATATATTCAATACTGATTCAATCTGCTGATTGCTAGGCAATTAAGGTTATTGTAACAGATGGCAATACAGCCTAAAGCCGGCCATAGATGAATCTCCGTTGGTTCAGCAGGGACCGGCCGAGATTCGAACCATGTATGGGCAGGCTGAATGTACCCAAGTTGATCGATTGACTAACTTGGATACAAGCAGCATGTCAGATTTTGCAAGCGATTATTATGAGTTGAGTTGAGTTGAGAGGTATCTTGATATAGCGCGGTCTGGCTCTGTGGGAGGGATTCCCCCATCAACACTGACTGTGTTAATGTGGTAATCTGCTTTTCTGCAACCCATGGCGAACTTGAGGGCAGGAGCCATAAAATACACAGGGGGGCATCATTATTCAGCTGAGATTTACCATGTTTTCACATGGTATGAAGCAGTAGACATGTACAGTATATGATAACTGGGAGGCAAGCAGAGTTTTGCAGCCAGTGTTATATAGCAGTACCATGTTTACAGTAGTCAGACATTATGAGAAGGATTGCCAACCATGAGACTCCTGAACTTTGGCTGTGACTGAACTGTGATCTGTAAAATTATTTAAAATGATTATTTGACCAAAGTGTCAATAGGGCTGCCTATATGTTTACATCCTCTAAGAGCTAATGTGTCCTGTCTGTGTTGCTGGTCCTTATTGTGAATTTAACAATTCCACTCCCTTCCAGCTCTCTCCTCTATGATATTGTGCAAACTGAAATTTGCAGAGTTATACATGGTTGTCATAATGATTTACAGTTGTACTTGTTATCCGAGACTGATAATTTAGGAGACCAAAATATTCAATAAAAAAGTATATATTTTGCTATGAAATCAGAGGTGTTGCAGATAAAGTCATGAGTATTGTGTGTGATTCTTTTCACAGGGTAAAGACGGTAAAGACGGGGAACCAGGTCTAGATGTAAGTTTTTAAAAATACAGGAGTGTAAGTGGGGCATGAATATCTGCATGTTTTATGTGCATACACTGAAACATTTCATTTTCATGTTTATACTGTATTGTCATATTTTATTTTGCCATTTCAGTGTTTCCAAACAGCTAAAAAACAAATTTAAGATACTGTATACAATAAACATTATGATAAAGGTCCCTTGATCGATTTAAAGGCTTTAACTTTTGTTTCAAAAGCTTGCATACTTTACTTGCTGGTGAAGAAATATATTGCAATATCAACATCACAGAACACATTTTAACACATTTTCAGCTGGTAGCATTTATCAAAATAGTTCACGTACAGTGGACTACTTACATAGTCACAACATTTAAAATTTAAGGCCTGTAAGCCCAATTCTTTCTCCCATCCTACTATATTGAGTTTGACAGCAGAAATTATTATTAAGGTTTAAAGAAAATGTGTCAGTAAAATAAAATCCACCCCCCACGCTGTGCTGTGCACCCTGTATTACTTATTCCCTGTACACACGATCGGAATTTCCGATGGCCTAAAATCCGATGGAATTTTTCGTCGAAATTCCATTCAAGCTGTCTTGCATACACACTGTCAGACCAAATTCCGACCGTCCAAAACGCGGTGACGTAAAACACTACGACGAGCCGAGAAAAATTAAGTTCAATGCTTCCGAGCATGCGTCGACTTGATTCTGAGCATGCGTGGGTTTTTTCTCTGTCGCAGTTCCACACAGATGATAGGAATTTCCCAGCTTTTTTTTCCATCACAAAAAAATAAAACATGTTTATTTCTAAACACCGACGGAAAAAAGTCTGATGGGGCCCACACACAATCAGAATTTCCAAGGAAAAAAGTCCATCGGACTTTTTTCATTGGAAATTTCGATCGTGTGTATACGGCATAAGACTATTTTTTACCTTTGCCCCCCTCTACTTAGATCTATGTTGCACCTGCAAAGTACAGTAAATGGAAATTGTCAACAACACTTAACACTGTCAACAAGTGCATACCGAATGGTACCCCCAACTCCATGTGACAGTACTGGGCTTGATGATTGGCTGCACGATGGAGAGACAGGTGGTGTTTCACACACTGATGATGCATAGGGTGCATAGCACAGGGTGAGGTGCACACTTGGGCTTTTTTTCCTAAAAGGTTTGCTTTAAAGTGAAATGCAGAAAAGATCTTTATTTTAGTTTTTGGTAGTGTGTGGTGGAAGGGTTAAATTATCTCTTTCCGATTTTATTTCTGTCTTATCTTCCAGTTGGGAAGATTGCAGTTCACTTCTTGTGTAATCACAGGGACAGCACATTAGGGGGATCTCTGCAATGGGAAAGAAAAGAGGAATAAAAGTAATTATTATAGTTGTAAAAACATAGAATGTCTGTCAGGTTTGATAACCACACAGGAAGTGGGGGTAAATCTCACCTGCTGGGGCACAGGCAACAGTAAAACACATAGGTTCTAACCCTTTCCCTCTCTATACAAAACTTGAAACAATTGGGTGGGGTTCCATAGATCATACGATTTCCTTTCCTGCAACCATTGGTTGATAGGGGAATCCCTCTTGTGAAGCAATTGTGTTCTCCCGGGGGGGGGGGGGGGCACATGGGAGCCGTCCCTGATGGGAGATCACAGGAGAACATGGTTGTAGCCACCGTGCTGGTTGTACCTAAGTCGATCAATCCTTTTCTAATGCCTTTTTTAAAGTAAAGTCAAGCATCCAATTGGCTGTTATCACAAACACCTTAAAGCGTAACTCCAGTTATAATCTTAATTGCATACTTAAATTAGTCCAGCTTGGACAAACATAAGTTTTCATATCTCAAACCTGAGGGACCACTGTGGTAGCTGGAAATCTCTGTAGTATTCAGCACTCTTACAGTGATCACAGCAATCTACCGGGTCCCATGCTAAGCAACTGCCCCACTGCACACTTACAACAAAGAGTCGCTTGCTCGACACCACTGCCATTCACAGTATGCCTTTTTTCAATGAATACAATGTATTCTCTGATTGGACAACATGGAGAGGAGGGGTGGTGAGGTCACAATCCCCATCTCAGAAAATGCCCTGTATTCACTTAAAAAATAATAATAGCAATATTGAACTAGCAGCCCCCTGTTGTCAGTATGAAATGGGGCAGCCACTCAGCACTTAAGACCCAGAAGATAACACTGATCCCTGTAGTAGCTCAGACTACTACAGTGTTTGTTAGCTTCCACAATAGCCCCTTGAGTATGAGATATGCGTATTTACACTGGGCAAAGTTTGACCAATGTAACTATGAAATTAAGATTGTACCTAGAGTTAAGCTTTAATTCCTAATTTACCACCTGACTTCCAAATTGCCACAGGGAATCTTTTCATAATAAAAATAAAATGATTCTCAACAAGTATTACTTTCAATGATGCTGTCACCACTGTAATGGGTGCTTAATTTTTGCCACAGACTTTTCTCAATTATACGGACTTGGCTCTAAGCTCCCTCTTATGCATCCATTGAACTCAGTCAGACAAGATCATTTTGTATATTGTTTCAGGGTTTTCCAGGTCCTCGAGGAGAGAAAGGTGACCCAGGAGAAAGGGGAGAAAAGGTGACTGAAGTGCTCAGTGAATGTTAACATGGCAAGCCTATCCCTAAATCTACCTGACCTTATCAAGGACTCCATAAATCAAGTCTTATTCCTGTGTGCCAAGAGCTATTGATTGCATGGGCTTCAAGCAGTGCACATTGACCTTTTCAATAAATCTAGCAGGGATGGTCAGTACAAACTGCTTAGTCATTTATATTTACTGGCAAAGCTGCTGGGATAAATAATACCTGGTATCAGGTATCATAACTTTGCAAAGAACAAAATATTTTTATGACAATGTTCATAAACTGGAGTCCTGTGCAAAGTGCAGAGACTGCCAATTGCACAAACAACAGTGGACCTATTTAAAAAAAAAAAAAAGGTAAATACGAAGAAAGGAAACTTTTTACATTGTTCTGGAAACAGTAAAATATAATCTGGTTCTCTGGGTTTCTGCAAACTGTCATCTCCGTTTCCTGCATTGCCTCATTATGTAAGCCTACATGAGGACAAAAAAAAATACAACTGAAGATAAACAGATAGAGAATAGAAATAGATAGATAGATAGATAGATAGATAGATAGATAGATAGATAGATAGATAGATAGATAGATAAGACAGTATTATTCTATTGCTATTCTCTGTATGTACCTAACTAACGAGGACAGATCTTCCTCATAATTAAAAACTCTGTTGCAAATTAACAGGGACATGTGTGGTAACTATGGATGAGATTTGGGTTTGCGGCCATGTAGAGTTTCAACTCAAACTTTACATGTTCGCTGTTCACCGAATGGCCAAACTAAATTCCAAGTTCACCCGCCCAACTAACATCTGGCTGCTTTAGCCAGAAGTCATTCATCTAGTGATAGTATTACTACCTCCTTGGTTGCTAGGATGCTAACAGCTGCCTGCTTACCTTGCAAACAAAGACACTGTGCAGGACGGCCACCTGAGTTCTAGCAAAATGATGACAGAATGGAGCAGCTGGTAAATGTCATTTAGTGAGAATTAAAACATTTTTAGTTGTAAATGTTACTCTTGCTTTAGTACGTTTTACAGCATTTTAAGTGCAGGTTTAATGCATCAACCAAGCATGTTTTTTAAGGAAATTGTGTATTTTTCATGTTGACCTTTAAGCTTTTTCAAAAGAGCTACTCCTAGATTAACTGTATTTTTTTTAATTGTATTTTGTTGAATTAGTACATGTCCCCTATGGCAGTGCCTGGGTACCTATGCCCCCTTTTCCCCAAAAGCTTGCAAATTGGCTTTGAAAAAGACTCCCATAGACTTCAGTTAGGTTTTCTGCTATGTTTGGGGTTCGCACATTTTTTCAATTGTTCAATTCGCTCATCCCTAGTGTTAATGTGACATTTGGATGATTCTCATCTGGATTGTTGAATAAGAATCAAAATTTGGCTGTGTATGGGCACCTTTAGGTGTCAGAAAAATTATAAACTATTATCAATGCAACTTTGGCTGATTTTATAGGTGCATGTCTACTTATTTCTATTTCACATTAGTCTCCTAAAGTTCCTATATTATACATAATTATGCAGTGATTACCATAGACACCTGTATGAATTAAATGTAAAGTGTTTTCTAATTAGTGCAACTGCATCAGAAAGAAAAAAAAATGGTGGCACCATGAGGAGAAGCATACTATCGATTATTCAGCAAAGATGTTTTTGGCACACAGGAAAGATATGGTTCAGATTAACTATTCTATAGTGCACTCAGTATCTAACAGTACTACCTTATAAAATGGCTACTCTATCTTGTTTTTCAAGTGCTGTTTTTCCTGTTTCATTCTTTTATTGCTTTTGTTTTGCATTACCTTATCACAAATCACCTTCATTTAACATTGTATGATCAACAATGTCCAACTGTCTTGTGACACGTTGCTTTCCAGTGGAGCATTCCCTTCTCCTCCTTATACCAATGTACTCTCCTGCAACTTTACCTCCTTGACTCTTTTTACCTTAAGACTTTCCCTAGACCAACCTAACTGGTTTATTTTGGAGATAATTGTGCACTTACAGCATTGGATATAATTCATAATATCCTTTTGCGCATTTGGCACAGTGGTCTCAGAGTAATCTCCCAAATTCTTTCCTTGACTACTGTCCATTGTTTTACTAATATTGTGGCTTCCTCCTCCCTGCCTTCCGTTTTTAATAGATAATCATAATTTCTGCTTTTCATATATTTTACAGCCTATTGATGGGTATGAAGGACATTTACCTATATGATTATATTTGTTGCTTAACACCAGAAATATTTATTGTATTAAAAGTAATAGTATTTGTATCCAGCACTGACAAAACTTGTGAAGAGGAAATGAGGCGATGTCTGTAAACATAAGGAACATAAGAAAAATATTGCAGCTCAAATTTTTTTTATTTTTTTACTTAAAATGTAAAATCTAAACACAAAAACAAACACGTATTATATTGCATCCTACCAGTTCTTCACCTGGTGGGTAGCAAATACTGTATCTGTGGTGGATGCATTTGTTTTATTTTTTACGTTTTTAATCCTTTATTTAACCTAGTGAAATGCCAGTAACATACCTCCTGGCCTAGGATGAGTCGGGTCCTGTAGTCTTCATAACAATGTAAATAATAACAATCCACAAAGACCACACATAGAAAGTTAGGCTGGCCATATACTTTTAGAATTTTGGCCAAGGAACTGGACAAAATTTCAACAGTGGGTATCCTGGCTGGCTTGACAACAGTCTGCTACTCAATAAAGTTTGTTGAAGCAGCTAGGCCAAAAATGATCAGCTTAGCTGAGCCTGCAGCCAATGAGCTGCAGGCACTGTTCAGGTGTTCTGACAGCCAGTACTAGAATTTGTCAGAATGCATCAGCCTGGCAGGGAGGACTCATCCAGGATTTATCCATCCATAAATGATGGCAATTTTTAGATTTATTTTGTTTAGCTTGCATCATGAACAAAAGAAATCTATTAGTGTATGGCCAGCTTAATGAGCTGACAAGATTTTTGGCATGACCAACCTCTAGTTTTTTTTTGTACTTCTCAACCAAATATAACAAAACAAATACAAATGTATAGTTAACAGCCCGAAAGGAAGAAAATATTAGGTGTTTAATGTTAGGGTTTCCATACTTTTTAATGACTGCACTGTAGCTGCAACCTCAAGTGAATCCAGTTGTCTGTTAATAAGAATAGCATGAACTGTCCTTTTCACTACATTTACAGTATAAGGACAAATCATGTGGTCCATATTATTGAACACTTATATAAAGCAGAACAAGCCACTGTGTGGTCATGATGCTGCATAAATATTATTATTATTATTATTATTATACAGGATTTATATAGGGCCAACAGTTTACGTAGTGCTTTACAACATGAGGACAGACAGTATAGTTACAGCAGTTCAATACAGAAGGAAGAGCAGGGCCCTGCTCATGGAGCTTAACACGCATACACAAATCAGCTGACATTTTACTGCGGGTAACCAGTTTCATTTCAGCCATCACTGTTCTGACAAACTCTAAAGCAGTAGTAAAAACTTAGTTTTATTAGCTGCTATAGGTACTTGTGTATTACTCTTGCTCAAGTCCAGAATAAGTACTATGGTGCAGGCAGCCTTCATGCATTTTTGATCACAGCCATGATGAAATCTCTAACAATATGTATTCTGCACATATGATTGAGAATACATTAACCAACAATGATAATTTCAAGGTGATTTTTTTTTTCTCAAAACAGTTTCCTCATATCGTTAGTATCAAATGATAATAAAACGTTCACAGTAAATGATATGGATGTTATCATTGTAGCACCGCCTTGGTAAATGTTCCTTCAAACCTTTCGTTTGCTGAATTTTTTATTCAATACGTTTGCTTTTTTTTTGTAAACCATTGTATCCACAGGGGGAAAAGGGAAAGAAGGGCAAAAAAGGGCCTAAAGGGGAGAAAGGAGAACAGGGTGCTCCTGGATTAGATGCACCTTGCCCGTTGGTATGTCTCATAAAACCAATCCATCATGCCATGATTTCTAATGCATTTGGGAAAGAGCAAACGTCTAGAAGCCATCTTGCCTGGCATTACTTTTGATCTGGATGTTTAAAAAATAATCATTGCCAAAGCTTAATTTTTTATGCAGGTGGCATTTAATAAACTATACAATTTAGCAACTTTTAAACTCCTATTATTAAAATCAGCAGCCATTGTATCAATATTAGGAACTTTCTCAGATAGGTGATCAGTCTTTGGTGACTTGGTAGGTTCTGTGCTCATTATTACAAGAGGCGCCTAGATGCTTGCTCAATCCCTTACTTTTTTCTTCCTTTTTTTTTAGTTTTCTACAGGAGAGTTACCTGCAAAATAATAATTATTTTCAGTAACATTGCAAGTTAATCTTTACAAACAGGGTTTCCGTGGATTAAAGGGGGAAAAAGGGGAACCAGGTCAACCTGGCCTGGATGGGCTGGATGCCCCTTGCCAATTGGTACAGTATTTCTCTTTCCTATCCTCCCTGCATGCGAGTCCTTGTTTTGGTAAAAAATGCAAAGGCCACTTCTAGAACATTTGCATTGGAAAGAATCTGCATGTTTCTGCATGAATGAAGTGCATTCTACTAAGTGATTAGTGCTACATTTCCAATCCCACATCTAGCATCTAATGGAAACACTTATACTGTCTGTCCTTCCACTCTGTTTTTCCTCAGAACGTTTTGCGAGCATACACTGGCAAATTTTCCCACACCGTCACACATAACCCTGCAGTAAAAAATAGCTTACCTTATTAGCTTGTGACAACCTTTATCCAAAGGCAAGTAGGTAATCTCTGTAGCGACATAATAGCCTGCAGCCCAGTCCCTTCTATAGACACCCATTAAAAACGGCTTAGCCTCCCTGTGAAACTTACTTGACCTTCCCTGTAGTTTTTTCCACAGCTTCCTCTCCTCAACTCAGCATGAATCTAAAATCCTGCCCATACTAAAATTATACTAGAAATCCCTTTCCTTGTACCAATATGGCAAACATGGTTATTTTTTTTTTCATTAAGCTGCTTAAAAATCACTGAAGTCATCAATATGTAAATAGATACTCAAACATACTTAGGCAGATCAAGTCAACTGTTGAATTATGTTAGCATAACTACATATTTGTATAATGTTTTGCTGGGGAAAAATGAAGCATGCATACTGCACATCTGTTTTATGTGTCTTTCTTGTACATATGGCATTTACATCTGGAGAATGCATACGTTGGTATTATTTTAAAACATTTGCATTGATGGTGTGCTTATCTGCTTGGCTAACGATAGTGAGCAAGTAAGTGTAGCAGCTAAATAATCATAGACCCTAATATTTGAATAGAGAAGCTCTCGGAGCATACTCCAGGTAGAAATGGCTGTTCATGTCTAGCCATCAGTTCATAAAATCAGCTAGGTTTCTTTCAGAAGAGAGATCGCTTTGAATGATGGCAGGCTTTGAGCATGCATGGGATAAGCAGTTTTGCATATTACAGTATGTGATAAATGCCCTAAAAGCTGACTTTGGTTATATATATAATAGTTCCACACTCCAGTGCTCTTTCTTCAACTATTTCAGGCTGAATTCACAATTATGGGTGCGTGTTGATGTGTGTTAGTAACACACATTATATATGTGTTTTGGGGGTCATTCCATTCATTTGTAATTATACACCAATTCTGTAAAACAACCCACATGACCCTACAATTTTTCCACAATCCATAGATGGAAATAAACATGTGTCGTGGTACACTACATTGGCCAAAAAAGGGTCGGGTACTAGCTTTGGATTGTTGATTGTCATTAAGGGTCTATAGAAAATAAAAAGGCAGATGTACTGTGCACTAAAATGCATTGCAATGTGTGTTAAAAACACCCACGCATAGGTGAGAATAGGCCTGCTACCTTGATTAGCAGGTCTCTGCTATTTATTTAATGTTTTTCCAATAGGTTGCTAAAAGCATCAGGTAAAGTGTTATCTTTAGCTACCAAAAAAACGGGTATTTACAGTACTCATCTGCAAACCTGTGAAATCATTAAGGAATGGAGTAGAGTCAGGCAAAGTTTCTGCTATAGTATTTACTGAAACTTAGGTATCCAATTCTGATGCAACCTAGCAGTGTGTGAAGAAAGCAAAACTGCTTTTCCAGTACCTGCCAAGTCCTTCCATTCTCTTTAGGGGAAAGAATTGTGAAACACTTAAAACAACGCAGCAATTTGTAAATGTTAAGCAAAGCTGTCACTGTAAAGAACTTCTCCGAACTGCCTATGTTGCTAAACGTTGCTTCAATCAAGAGGAGTAGCCAAGTGAACTTTCTTCTGAACTCAACACTTCCAGGAGACATAGTAGTGACTAGGTGGTCGTGGGAGAAATCTAAATATTGTATTACCCAGTAGTGTTTTTTTTTCTCATCACTGACTTCAGCCAACCATTCTTCTTAATTGGAGTGGGGTTCAACAGCATGGGCAGCAAAAGGAGTAAACATTTATCCTTCTTTACAGGAACAACGTTTATTTGCATTTACAAACTTGCTGACAGGGTTGATTTAATCTGCATTTTAAAGGCCCTATTTATTTTACGTCTATTGATGTGTCATTATACGCAGGCAGAGAGATATGGTAAGGTATTGAGATAAAGAGCTTCAAATGAAACACAAACTCCATAGGAATGATAATACATGAAAAGCTATGTACCTGTTTATAGGTCTAAAGGTAATGCATCCGTATGGATTTGGGTCAACAGCATGAAATAAAGCATATCTGCAACAGAATCCCAATTCTGTGTTACGGGAAACAAGCTAGCAAACAGCATTGCTAATTAGACTGCCTGTGGCCCCTCTCTCAATCCATACAGGGTACCTGTACTCCTGCTGGGAACTGAGTTGTAATTTTCAGCAAAGGAAACAATGAGTTACAGAGAGCTATTTCCAACTATACATAACCTAATATTATGTTAATATAAATGATAAGTGCACATTCCGAGAAAGTGTTCTCAATCATCCTTTTTGCCCCCCACCTAAAATACCATAAGCTACACTGCCACAGATACATACTTACCTCCTTCCCATTGCAATGTTTGAATCCTGCTGTGAAATCTTTTTTGTCTATAAATGTATAGGGATATACTATAAAGGTACTAACAGCTCAAAGAATATTTAACTGGTGGTCATCAATATTGTGGCAGGTTGTAGCTTAGGGATGAAGGAAAGTATTCACCTGGGGTGAAGGAGAGTGGGTAGTTTAGGCAAAAAGGATAAGAACACTCATTCTTTAAAGATATTTTTTAGAGTTTGACCAGAATATTGCTAAATGTAGCTTTGATTGGTTTTAAATTGTTGTATTCCTAAAAGCTATTTTTGTTATCTTGCTATCTTAGCACTTGCTTTTGTTGAAGGCAGCCATTACCATTCTCTCTGAATGTGCAACTGAAGCTACTCTCAATTTGTTTCAGTCTGACCATTACAGTCAACTAGTGACTGCCATATAAAGAAATAAAATTTGAGCGTAGTGCACACTAAAACGGCAATGCTTTCACCTACTCTTTTGAACATTGCACAAAATGAGGTAAGTTTTAAAATGTTTAGAGTTTTTTTTTAGTGCAGTTATTCAACTGTAGTAAAAAAAATCAACTTATACTCAATCACCACTCTACAAATGTCATGTGTGAATCATTCTTTTTGTTTAAAATGTATTTTTACACTTGATCCTTATCCATAAGAGTCATCTATTGCAACCGTACAATGAATGTCCTTTCTGCATGCTATATACTGTACATAGATCTATAACATTCATGTTAATGTCTCATTGAAACAGGGACCAGATGGGCTTCCAATGCCTGGCTGTTGGCAAAAGGTGAGTACAAACTAACACATTGTAAAAGCTGACTGTTTGCAACATTTATTCGTTTTTTATATACTGCATGTATTTAAATATGAATGTTATAACAATTGAAAAACACTGAGCATTTTTAAAGAATAACTTCTCATTACTTATGAAGCACGTATATATATATTTTTTTAATGAGGAGATGTTACTAAATACAACCAAAAAATTTGTTACCTTTGTTGTTTTTTTGACCACAGAAAACAAAGCAACATGTGTTCCAATATATTTGGTCCTGATTTACTTGGGTTATAACTAAACTTAAAGCCGAAATCTGGGCAGGAGTTGAAAAATAGAAAAACATATAGTATATAATAGCTATTTCATCTGCAAGGGGAATTGTATTTCTGTTCATACAATCCTGAAATACAATTTCTGTCAGACATTATAGCCAAACTGGTGAACTTTCTGCTGAATGTAAGCACTAAAACTAGGTCACATCCCTGCTCTCATACTGTGGCTGGACCCTGAAAGCGCAAAAAGCAGCTACTTCTTCTACTCCCTTTGCATATTTCTTGCTACATGTGCATGCAGCATACCTGGCCCAGAATTCTGCTCCTTCCTGTCCCAGTCTTAGCACTTAAGTAATATATTTAATTTATTATGTAGTGTATAGTTTTTCTCGCCAGTAAATATTGTGTACAAATTAATAGTAACATTTAAGGTTAACAGGGGAGTGAACTATACTGATTATGGCATATTCCGACAACATTCCACATGCCCATATCCAGCCTGTACACTCCTCCTGAGATTAGGGTTGATCATTCATGCCATTCTTTAACAAATATGTTGAAAAGTTCACTGTAGAGTGTAGACCCTTAACTAATCGTTTCAAAAAGATGCTTTTGCAGTTTGAAAAACCTTTTTCTACTGAAATTAATGGAATGGATACCAGACAATAAAATTGAACGTGTTACCAAATATTTTAAAAGTCTTCTGTTTCATAGTTTACAGCTTTTTAAAGCATATAATTATTAATAAATATGGGAAATGGAAGAATCATTTTGTCACCTAGAAAGAGCAGACATACTTTCTAATAAACACAAAGGGTTGCCATTTATATTTACTTTATATGGAGGGAGAGGGATGTATGGTCTTCTTGTCATTTCCTCAGATGACCCTAACTTTTATTTGCAGATTAGGAACCACTTAGTTAGGATGGACAAAGGAGAAGTAAGGATCACATAACGGAGCATTTTCTGCACCTGGTACTGGAAACTGGAGAGAAAGACATTGTAAACAATGCAATGGCTTAGTGGTTAGCACTCCTGCCTTACAGCCCTAGGATCCTTGGTTTGAATCCCAACCAGGATACCTGTATGGAATTTCTAAAATTTCCCTGTGCATGTGTGGGTTTTCTCTGGTTTCCTTCCACACTCATTTTGGCTCTCGTCTAAATTGGTCCTAGTATGTGTATGTATGCATGTGAGGTAGGGACCTTAAATTGTAAACTGATGTGAATGTACAATACGTAAAGCATTGTGTAAATTGTCTGTACTATATAAATATCTGAAATAAATACTGTTTCTGACAATTAAAGTGTTATCATATTTTATGGATACTTTAGGAAAAAAATGCTCAGTGGACTTCTTCTGTAATGTTCTAACAGCATGTAAAACCTTTGTAAAGATTGCTTAAAGTGATTGTAAAGGCTCGTTTTGTTTTTTTAATAACAATGTCATACTTACCTCCTCTGTGCAGTTGGTTTTGCACAGAGCAGCCTGGATCCTCCTTTTCTTGGGTCCCTCTTTGCTGCTCCTGCCCCCCTCCCTCCTATCGAGTACCCCCTCAGCCAGCAGCTCTCTATGGTGGTACCTGAGCCGAGTCAGAGCTCCATGTCTCCATTCAGACACAGAGCCCCGACCTGGCCCCGCCCCTTCTCTCACCTGATTGGCTGACTGACTTTGATTGACAGCTGCGGGAGCCAATGACGCCGCTGCTGTGTCTCAGCCAATCAGGAGGAGTGTCCCGGACGGCTTAGACATTCGTGGACATCGCTGGAGAGAGATGGGGCTCAGGTAAGTAATTAGAGGGTTCTGGGGAGGCTGCTACACACAGAAGGTTTTTTATATTAATGCATAGAATGCATCAAGATAAAAAAAACTTCTGCCTTTACAACTCCTTTAAAAGTACAAGCTTGGAAAATAACTAATATGCTCTTGACGATAGTAGGATTGTCTACATTATATTATACATGTTATTAATAGCATCTCTGTGCAAGAGCCTATTTTTATTCAAGTGTATTTTATGCATTTTTCCTATATTAATCTCTTTGGTTATTAGTTGGCCCCAAAATTTCTAAACGACAGTCTTGTCAAACAATAACATTCTGTAGAGTTACTCAATATGTCATTTGTGACATATTGTATGTTAGTACAGTTAAACTTTTACATTTTTAATCTGTGGTCACACCAGAATTTAGGTTAAGCGTTCAGTACAGGATATAGGATCTTTACTTTTAACGATTTATATGTGTCAATCTTTAAGTGATTTGACACTGGCAAAAAAAATTATTATAAAAATGCATATAACCCACTTCACTTTCAGCTAGCTTCAGTGTTTTGCTAGTTTCCCTAGGTCAGTGGTTCTCAACCTCACTACCTCAGTCCTCAAGTACCCCCAACAGGCCATGTTTGCAGCTTTTCCTTTATCTTGCACATGTGCTTTAAATCAGAGTCAATGGCTTGGTATTTTAAACAACTATTTTATCTAAGAGAAATTCCCAAAACATGGCGTGTTGGGGGTACTTGAGGACTGAGGTTGGGAACCACTGCCCTAGGTGACAGAAGCCTTTTCTCTACTGAAAGAAGCTTAACTCCTCTCTGTGGAGGTTTTTTTTCATAAAGATTCTTTTATCAAGATCCCTGGCTGCACCATAGCCATTGTGTCTCCTTTCTGCAGCTTCAAGTCAGTTGATTACCCAGCTGAGACTAAATCCCGCCCAGGGTGTGAAGAAATCTGCTGCTATAGTTACAGGGCTTGTGCTCTTAAAATCTGTTGCAGGATACTGGTGCTCTTATGCCTTAGGCTACAACATTTAAATGGTCTTTAGCAGCCATGATATAATAGGAGCATTGTCTGTTTAAAATTGGGAGCCATTTACCTGACATCCTGCCTGTTGCATGGCCTCTATTGTGCCTGTGCGTCTTCCATTTTCTTCCTCATGGGGCATATCTTTCGGCTGGTTACTGACTCCCTGGCTACACAGCGCAGCATAGTGGATATTTTTTGGGTTCAGCAGCCTATAGTGTATGCCAGAGAAGGCTTAACCCTACTCTCTCCACAGCAGAGAAGGTAATTAGGTGAGTACCCTTTTTGGGACACTTTGCACTGCACATGACAAATCACAAGCGCAGAACAAAGACCTGATTTTGCTGCTGATATGCTGTTTGAGGGGATAGATGAGGAAGATTATATTCTTCTTCTGAAGATTCAGATCAGGATGATATGTCTTTGGTGGAGATTTCATCCAAGCTTAAGGATACCATTGGTACTCCTAATGCTGTATGCTTTTGTTTACTGTTAAAGCAGCCTGCACACCCAAAAGTTTTGGTAGTGTGGGCAAGCAGTCTTGGTTCTTGGACCACCACAATTGTCTGACTCGCAGGACCAGACTCTCCCTGGCATGTGCCATCCACATGCCAGGCTTGAAAAATTGGCAGACAAACACAAAGAGATGGAAATTGATAGCAAATGAATAGCACACCTTGCCCACCAAAGGTCTATTAAGATGGATAAGTGGTAACACTCCTATAGAGTCTCATTAAAGTGGTTGTAAACCCACTTATGCAACTTGAACCTACAGGTAAGCCTAGATTAAGGCTTACCTGTAGGTGCAAGAAATATCTCCTAAACCTACACGGTTTAGGAGATATTTGCAAAAAATGACATGCGTCGGTGTCTACGGCCCATGCGCGCCGTAGACATTGGCACATTTACAGGGTTAATCCCATTCACAAATCCGGCTTAGCCGGATTTGACGGCTCCCGCGCGCGCATGCGTGGAGTGACGTCTGCGTCGCTCCAGCCAATCACAGCGCCGGAGCGGCGCTGTGATTGGCTGGAGCGGCGATACCCGCAAGAAACCTTGCGGCTGGAGAGGGAGACGAGGACGGCTTCGGGGGCCCCGATTTAAGGTAAGTGATGCATAATGAGCTAGTATGCTAGTCATACTAGCTCATTATGGCTTTGTCTTGCAGGTTGGATTAAAAAAAAAAAAAAAAAGGTTCCAGGGTTTACAACCACTTTAACTGTGATATAAGTATGGCAAAAACAGTCCGATAAGTCTATCCACCAGGGCAAGCTAATCCTTGGAGCAGATGCTGGCTCTAATGAAAAGGGAACATAAAGAAACTGGAGAAGCGCCTCTAAAAGTAAGTGTAGACTTTAGGACAATTTTATTAACTCACAAAGTAGGCCACATATATTGTCGTAGAACAAGAATGCTCATCAGTAAAAGACTACGGGCAAGATCTCCAAATTCTCAGCAGAGAAGTGCAGTGGAGTCTAGGTGTATGCAGCTGTCGGAAATGAGCAAGCCGGCCATAACGGATGGTGGTTGTTCCCGCCCAACAAATGCATACACCTAGAACAGATGCATACACCTAGAACAGATGCATACACCTTCTCTGCTGAGAATTTGGAAATCTTGACCGGAGTCTTTTATTGATGAGCCTTCTTGTTCTTTCACAATGTCAGAGGCCTACTTCATGACTTAATAAAATTGTCCTAAAGTGTACACTTCTACAGGCACTTCTTCTGTTTCTTTTTGTGAAAAATTGGCAGACAGACTTTCTCAGTCATCAGTGTCTGGATCTGGGGGAATTAACTTCCCATCCAGAGGTGTTCCAGCCCTTTTGTCCTAGGTGAGGGGCCCAAGATATGGATCTTCTGGCATCCAGATTCAACAACAAACTGGACACGTTTGTCGCCAGGTCCAAGGATGTTCAAGCCTTCATAATGGATGCCCTGGTGACTCACCTGATCTACATCTTTCTACCTCTCAAACTTCTCTCTTAACTGCTCTGCAGGATCAAGATGGATGGTATCCCAGTAACATACTCAGAATCCTTGCAGACTTTCTGCGGGCCCTTCCAGAGGGCCAGTACTCCATCCTACTTCTTGGTTGCTGGCATGGTTGTAGAAGTCCAGGCCCTAAAAGACAGGGACCTATTGGATTCAGTCATCCCTTCCTTCTTAAAAGGCTAAGAAGTCAACTTCTTGCAAAATCTGTCATAGCACCTGGAAGACCTATTTTGCATGGTGCAAGACCGGTAAATTTCATCCTAGAATGCATAAGATTCCTTCCATCAGTCTGGTCTAGATCAGAATCTGGGCTTGAGAATCTCTCATTCTACAGTTAAGGCATTTGTGCAGGGTGTTGTGCACATATCTCCCCCTGTTCATTCCCCTGTGGGGCCTGAACCTTTTTCTTTTGGCCCTTCAGAGGCTGCCCTTCAAACCTATTAGGGATATTACCTTACTCATAAGGTAGCCAATCTCATTGCTCATTGCGTTTACACAGAGGATCTCCGAGTTAGCGGCCTTATCCTGTAAAGAGCCTTTTCTAGTATTACACAAGAAAAGGTTGTCCTGAGGTCAAAAGCCTCCTTTCTACCTAAGGTGTTTTCCTCCTTCGACCTTAACCAAGACATTGTCCTTCCTTTTATATGTCCTGCTTCGAAACATCCCAAGAAAATTCTTGTCTTGTCTGCAGATTCCCTCTTTGTGCTTCCAGAGGGAATCCCTGCTTCTCTCTCCATCATTTCTTATGCCGTGTACACACGATTGTTTTTCACGTCGTTAAAAATGCCATTTTTTAAATTGGGCATTAAAAATTATCGTGTGTAGGCTCCAGAGCATTTTTAACGACGTAAAAAATGGCCTAAAAAAATTAGAATCTGCTCTATTTTTTCACGTTGTTTTTCACGTAGTTTTATTTTAACGACGTGAAAAACGGTAGTGTGTATGCTTTTACGAGGAGAAAAAAAAACGCGCATGCTCAGAATCAAGTATGAGACGGGAGCGCTCGTTCTGCTAAAACTAGTGTTCGTAATGGAGATAGCACATTCGTCACGCTGTAACGGACTGAAAAGCACGAGGCTGAAAGGCGCGAATCCTCGCTCAACAAACTTTACTAACATGAAGGGTGGCGCCATTCGAACTGAACTTCCCCTTTAAAGTGTCGTCGTACTGTTGTACGTCACTGCGCTTTGCTTGAGCGTTTTTTTTTTAATGAACGTGTGTATGCAAGACAGGCTTGAGAGGAAACAAGTAAAATCGTGTCGAGAAAAACGTCGTTTTTGAAAATGACATTAAAAATGATCGTGTGTACGCGGCATAAGTGAATTAGACAAGTCATCATTCAAGTCTATGTTTAAAGGATAAGGATAACCCCTCCCCTGTTAAGGTGTACTCTACCAAATCCTTTAATGCTTCTTGAGATTTTCAGCATCAGGCATCTGTTTTTATTAGATGTTTGTTTTACCAAGTGGATATTCAAGCCTCCTCTGATGCCACTTTCAGGTGTAAGGCGCTATATGTTGCTCTGAGTTCTGTTGAGCCTTTCTTGACCTGTTTTTTCATTGGACTGTTGGCGTTTGTGTACTGTGTTGCCCACCCCTCAGTTGGACAGCTTTTGGATGTGCTATGGTTATAAATGAAAGATCATGCGTCTTGTACTGTATAACTAAGAAAATAGGATTTTTGACTTACTAGTAAAATCCATTTTTTGAAGTACAGTAGAGGACACGGGTCTCCCACTTCTGTTCTTTATGGTCTACAGTACTGAGAGTGGGAGGGGCTATATAGGTCCCTGCTGCTTTCTTATTTTTGTACAGTAAGCATCCTTTCACCTGAAGGTAGCTGTATATAACCTATCATAAAGACTAAAGATCCTGTGTCCTGTACTGTACTCTAAGAAACAAAAGTATGGTAAGTCAAAAATCCTATGTTTATCAACAGATCTCCTAATGTTTTTGCAAACTAATAGGAAGCAAGTTACCTATCAAATCAACTGTACTTAGATCATAAATAAACAAGGCAGAAGTGAAAATGGCAAACACTTTTATTATCCTATTCCTAAATAGACTTTATTAGGAGTCCCTAATTTTTTTTAAATAAATTTTAAAAAGTAAGAAAATATTTAAGCGGACAGTTCCAAAACATTTACAGTTACTGAGATACAATGTATTAGTGCATTAAAGCGGCCGCATACTAGCTCATTATGAAATACCCACCTTAGAACGAGGCATCGTTAACTCACCTGGTCCACGCAGAGGGAGATGAAATGTTGCCTCGGCGTGTCTTCCAGGTATCGCGGCTCCAGCGCTGTGAGTGGCCGGAGCCGCGATGTCGTCACTCCCGTGCATGCATGCGGGAGACTTCTTTCCGGCGAGGTCCGGCGCCTGCCTTCAGCCGAGAATCCCCTGTGCACATTGCTAGGGGAATATCTCCTAAACCGTAAAGGTTTAAGAAATATTTTTTTACCTACTATAATAAGGCTTACCTGTAGGTAAAAGTACCAAAATTGAGTATACAACCGCTTTAACAGAGAATTTACTGAACACAAACCAGCTCCCAACCATGAAGAAGTCTGACAAACATGCAATTAAATGCCAGCTTATTAATTGGAGACTATCATCATCCAAATTAATATTACACTAGACAGTCGATTAAATTAGCTTTTAGAGCAGAGACTGCGAGCCAGGCCTTCAAGTCCAACATCAGTGCCTGACCTCACAAATGCGCTTCTGGAAGAATGGTCAAACATTCCCATAGACACACTCCTAAATCTTTTAGACAGCCTTCCCAGAAGAGTTGAAGCTGTTAGAGGTGCAAAGGGTGGGCCAACTCAATATTGAACCCAATATTGACTAAGACTGGGATGCCATTAAAGTTCATGTGCGTGTAAAGGCAGGTGTCCCAATGCTTTTGACAATATAGTGTATGTAACTGAATTCAGTGATTGGGGATGTGGAGGAAGGGGATTATTGTAAAAGTTTGACCTTGTTAGCATGTTGTTGCCTTAATGAAGGAGTCTTGAGTAACCCAGAAAAACAATCTCTATACACATTGTACTGGTAAATCTATAATAAAGCTTTTTAACTAAACAAAAGGAATGATGGCTTTGCACTGCAGCTGTGCACCATGGTCTATTAAGTGCCCAGTCAAGGACTTTAATCATTTCACTTGAATTCTCTTTAAATGGTTCCCTACATCAGTAAACGGTGGAACCAGCCCATCTACTCCTACACACCCCCTGGATGCCTAAGATTGCCTGTGGGTGGGATTTATTTCTGATGTGGAAATCCCATAGCTACATGTTTTCATTGCATGCTGTCATAATTACTACCATAGACCTTGGAGGATTTAAGTACTTTCAGTAAAAATGATTGCACTGTTTGATTTTGCCTGCATTGCCTTACCACTTATAACTGTCTTCCTGTTTCTTTTTGCAGTGACAAGTCTAACCACGCAAGCATGAAGTTGTAAATAATTAAAACTGTGTATTTATAGATAAACATTTAAAATAATGACTTCATACGTTTACATATACCTGCTTCTACATGTCCATATTTTGTCTTCTTGCACAAGCTATTTGGCAGTAGTGAACACTGCTGATGGACTCTTCGAATCTGTGGAGTTACTTGACCATAAATTTATATGACACTTTTTATTAGTGCTTAGCTTTTAAACATCTATATGCTTGGCTTGTAATGTCATGAAAGACCATTTGTTGAAGACATATCTCCATATACTGACAAATAACTCTTCTTGCAATTCATTTCCAACCGAACCTCCATGCCAAATAGCACAAGTGATTTGTGTCATCTCAATGTTTGTACAGACTAATGACATGCATGATGTTTCCGGAGTTTGCTGAGTGGTTGAACTTTAAATGCTAGGCGATTGATCTTACCCAAATCCCTTAACAAGTCACTTTCATTCAATTGAAGGGAGTAACGCCATGGCTCGTAGCAAGGAAGAGATAAGGTGGTTGAGATATAAGAGCGATGCTATTCTGTTTTGGAGATCCATCCAGCAATGTATCATCTCCTACTTGACAAGCCCAGATCTACTACTGAGGCTCAAAGGTCCTGATTGTCTTCAGCATCTTTTCATTCCATGCTAACCACAGCCCTCCAGGAAGTACAAGATGGGCATATCACAGTTATCAAATATGTTCCATGGATGCCACAAAGTTTGGAGTTGAGTTGTCTGAGAGGCTGCATCCTGTGGTGCATAAGAAATATGGCAATGGACAAGGTTTACCAAAAATGGAAAGACCTAGTGTTCATTCACAGACCAATCCTGGCTCATGCGTTTTTTTTATAAACTAAGCAGCAATGGAGATCCTCCATCCCAGAGATCCTTTAATTCTCTGATGGGAGTAAAATGTGTGGTCCTCTGTGGCAGGATCTTGCGAATATTGATATAATGCATTCACGTTCTCATTATTTTTATGAAGAAATTTGTAATGTGCAGTCTATGGTTAGCCACAGTAAATGTAGTGGTCGCCAAAGGGTTTTGCTCTGTGCTTCTGCCTAACATGCTGATAATCAATCATCATGCCTTATTTTTTGCTGTTGTACTTTTATTCACAAAGCCTTGATAAAAGCATTGATGTATTGAAGAGATTAGATGTTAGTGCATAGCAGTCATATCATCATTGTGTGACTGAATTTTTCTGCATATTCCAAACCCAGACAGTGGTAAGAATATAGCTGCTTATACATTTATAGATGTAATATATTATTAGTCTATGTCTTATTATTATTATTGGTGCAGAAGAAATGTTTATTTTTGGTTTTATTCTACTTAAAAAGGAAAAAAACAAAAAAAAACACCATTGTGTTCACTTAAGACAGTATTTCAAAGCTCTTTCTTTTAATTGAGGGGCACATTGCATACAGATATGTAGATGTGGGTAGGTAATATTTTATAGTCAGGTTGTGTTTTACTGTGTCTACAAACTGCTTGTATGATGCTGTCTTTAAAAGCACAATATTGTCCATTTTCGCATGGTAATCATACTTTATGAGATATCTTTCTTATAAGTAATGGTTTTTACAAATGTATTCAAAGCAACTACACAGATCCCCTTCACTGTATGTACAGAAATGTATGTTTTACGGCTATGATGCAATGAACCAGTGATCCCCCACCATCTTTGTAAGAGGTGTGCCTAAAATGAGACAACGTGGGGTAGCTCTCTGAGGTATTAAGTCAGAGGAACAGATTTATGAAGAAAATGTATTTTTAACAAAATAATATCCTGCAGAGGCTTACCCTAATGGTTGACTTGCTTTATGCTAAAGCATGCTAAAATAAATCTATAGTATTTCCTTGTCTTTTCACACATCATGTGTGAGTCTGTTAAAAAAAGGTTTAGAAAGGGAGAAGTGAATTTCGCTTTTTATTCAAGTATTGTGGTATCAGTAGATGATTATAGTTTTCAGGTAAAATGAAAACAAAACACAGCTGACCCTCATTATATGCCTAATAATACCTAATAATAATAGTTTATTGATACTGTATATCTCTTTCTTTAGTTTTGACAAAAGTTAATAAGCAGTTTCCTCTTACATTGACAAGTGATATTTTCAGAAAATACAAGGTTTCCACTAAAATATAAATTCACTCTAAAAGAGCAATTTATTTTCTTGTTAAAAAAAAAGAGCAATTTATATTTTCCTTCTTTGATTTTTGGGCATCAGAAATGAATGCTTTACTTTTGGTTAATTCCATCATGTAGTTACATGCTGTACCGTGTTTTTTAACTGTTATATGGTGCTAGCCATTTTTGGTGGAAGCAATTCATGTATCATATGTGGATGCTTTCTCTTTTAAAACACAGTTCAACTCATTGCTTTAAGCTAAGAAAAGTAATTCCATTCTCTTTCATCCCACAACAGTTTTAGAAGCCGACACGGTAGTCACAGAAATTAGGTTAGTTTCATTGCTTTTTCTTAACTGAAGGCTTTAAATTCTAGTCAGAAATGGCATACTCTTATACATTTTATGTTTGGTTCCATATTTACCTATACAACCAACTCTCTCCCTACTATGTTTTGTCCATCTCTTGGAACATAATAGTTTCAACCAAAACTTTTTTTATTGTGGAAAGAGTGGAGAAGGATTAAAAACCCTCTCAGGTTTTCTTTGCTGGGTCCCTGATAGAGAATGGAAATGCTTTTTATACTACAGTGGCGAAAAGAAAAAACCTCTATTAGGTCATTACTGCTGTCTTTGCATTGGAGAGATTTCCTGTTGTGTCACTATATCAGAAAAGGGGGGGGTCTTCCCAATGGGGTCACAGGCAGCAATTAAACCATTTCCCACTCTGTCTGGCCTACAGTTCAGCTATAACATTATTAATAACTAACAGTTGGGGCCTTCATTATTATTATTATTTTTTTTTACCTTTTGTTTGTATGATGACCCACATCTAAGGACAACATTATCTCATGTGAACATTGCTCCCATTAAATGCCTATTGCCTAGGGAATAAGAGCATAGGGACAATTGTAATATCTGTAGGGAAAAATGTATGGTTCTTGGAACAGTCCTTATCACATACAGTCCCTAAATTGTAAATCTTTTTCTGTTTTTGTTTTGGATAGAACAGAGATTGGTTAAAACTTTGGGAAATTTTCTTTCACGTCCTCTCCCAGAGATGCAACAGGTAATTGGAGAAAAACTCCCAAAGTGAGTGGAATTCCCCTCAGTCAGTTGTCCTTGAATCAGATGTCCCCATTTGAAGATTTCCCCTTACAACTCAAATATTGAATTTATTTTCTACAGGTTGATAGCGGTCACCAGTACAAATAGAGGAATGAATCTTCCCAATGGGGAATCGGGCAGCAATACAAGGATAACCTTTCCCCATGCGAACCAAAACTAAAAAAAAAATGATTTTGCCTAGAGATCTACTTTAATAAGTTCCCTACCTCATTCCCACACACAACATACATCACACTTTTGCATTCCTTAACTGAATTCATTTGTGTAGGTAAAATTTTTATTTCTGTCATATATTAAGCTTTATATGACTAAAAATCGAAATAGCTGTTACCAGTTGTTCAGTGATTGCACTAATTGCATTCATTGTTAATTGCATTGAGAACACGTTTTCCATATTTATTCTTCCTTATTTTGACAGATTTTTAGCTTTTTATTGCCTATGTGCGTTCTATTTGTGATTAGTTTAGTCATTACATGGGGACTAGACACCATTTTCTAGCTACGGCTTTGTTAATAGAGGTCTTGCTTTTTTGCTCCTTTTACCTTATTTTAATGTTACTATTTACTTTTTGTAAGTATATAACAATGTTTAGCATGTATTTGTGGTACATGTTAGTTAAGGCTAATAGCAGGTTGACAAATGTAAGGCCAATTATTTTTTAACAAGTAGTCCTCTTAGTCATTGGAAAATTTGCACTGCTCTTCGAAGCAAGTGAAGCCTCAGTCTTTTCAATAAATGAAAAAAAATTGTCAGGAGGAAGCAATGCTGGTTACATGACCAGTATTTCATGTAACCATCATGTGACTAACCTCTCCTCCAATCACAGCATGTTTTCAGCAGTATTTTTCAGATAATACCACAGTTTCTATACCAGGCCTGCATATTAATAGTACATAAGATGCAGGCTTAGAGTAAACCCTGTGAAGTCCATGTCCATATGATCATAATCTTTATTATTCATTATATTAGTATTAGGCCACGTAAAGGTCTATAATTTCTACCTATTGTGCTACAGATATGAAGAATTAGGCTAACATTTAGGGCTGCAGAACTGCAAACCTTTAACTCGGTCTCTATCCTCAGCATCCTAGCATGCTGAGGATATCTTAAAAATCACATCCCTGTTTTTCATTATATATTGAGTATTATGTGATGTATTCAGGATCTATAACTATGATACACAGTTTGAAAACTAACCCAAGGAGATCTATGTTTCTTCATTATACATTACAGGACATAGGATGGTATTCTGGAACCTATGGGGTATGCAGCTGCCTTCAGCAGATTGGACACTGGCCAGTATAACCCCATTCTCCCATAATTTCTCTGTTTTTTTGCTAGTGTCCTTAAGAGAACGCATGTCTTCCCTCTGCTTTGCGAGAAGTAAACCACTTTCTTTTATTTGTTTTTGTTCTTTTCTCAAGATTGTTTCTACTAGCAAGTTTTCATTAACCGCTGCAGAGTTGCTGAGGCTAAATTGAGCAGCTTTCCGATTGGTTACGCTTGGGCTCTGCCCTGGGGGATCGTACATAAACCCCATCAGGAAGAAGATGCAGGGCTGAGCTGAGTTAGCCACAGGGTGCTATACAGGTCCAGGGCCATGTAGGGAGTATGACTACCATGAGGGCACTCAGCATTCTTTATGGTTGACTGAGGGGGGGGGGGGAGACCTCATCTAAGCAGTCAAACACACCTTAAACAGATAGCGAATAGCTTACAGGAGATCATAACATTGGGCCATTATCATTATTGTCACCCATGAACTCATTGCCCCAAGAATCTATCCACCCCGACCATATCTTGTCAAATTTAGTAGGACAGTTTCGATTAGCAAAGGTGATCTTGTACAGGGGCAGCACCGAGTTCAATACCGAGCGCCATGAGGACACCGTAGGAGGTACAGCGCTCTTCCAGTGGAGGAATATCTCCCTACGGGCATAAAAAGTAGCGTATCTGAGGAAAAGTTTAGTGTATTTACCCTGCACCCCAGGAACAACTACAGCTCTTGCCCATGGCCCTGTGCGATGGGCTAGCTCATACACTTTAACAGGTATCCAGGATTGGTCTGTTTTTGGTACAGATGAGGAGGATCCTTTGGCTCAAATATTGATTTGCTGAGCTTTAGTGCAAGAAGAATTGGGTGCCCTTTGAAGAGGAACATCTTTTTTTGGTGAATCCTTTGACACCTATATCAAGGAAGTCTGGAGTGGAAGAGTACCCTTTTACCCCTGAAAAAGAAGGCAAAACCTCCGGAACGTAAACCTTCTGCTCTTGAGATAAGAAGAGTTCCTTTAATTTCTCTCTCAGTTCCAGGGTCCAAGTTCACGCATTTAACTTATTTCTGCTGTAAGGGCTATACCCCCATACCCACCAAGTCTTGAAAAAAAGTTCTCCTCTAAAATAGGGGATGCCCCCACTTGTCATGGTCCTAAGATACTTGAGATGCTTAGGTCTAGAACAATGTTTCCAGGGACAACAAACCAGAATTAAAGCCAACGTGTCCACCCCACTTCAAGCTGTTAAGCTTGCTAACATCTCCACAAAAGTGGTTAACCTTTATGCTGCTCGTGCAGTTACTCACTCAAGGAGTCATAATTATTGTCCTGAAAAATTAAAGGTTCCAAGGTTTCTAATCAAACCTTTTACTATCCCCAAGGTAAAAGTAGACATTCACCCCATACTGGATCTTAAGATTTTCAGCAGGTTCCTTAGAGTTCAAAAACTGTGTATGAGGAGATCTTCTGGTCTCTATAGACATTAGGGATTCTGACTTGAATATTCCCCATCTTTCTGGCACCTCAACGCTACCTGTATTTACTGTGGGCACTCACAATTTATTTCCCTCGCCTTTAGACTGTCCACTGCACCTTGAGTCTTCTCCATGGTGCTAGCCCCTGTTCTTGCTCTGTTTCACTCTCAGATTATCCCATTGTGGGATATCTGCATGATCTTCTGTAAAAGAACTGAACTGTCAGCAGATGTCCAATGCACACTGTGCAGATGCTGCAGAGATTCAGATGAAACCTAAATCTCCATAATTAGTGATGGACCCAACTCAGGAGCTGCCCAACAATTTGCTTTTTCATGTGAGTTTTGGGCCTAATGGTGGCCTCCTTCCAGGCAGTCCCATAGAGACAGACCATTGCAACTCAATATTTTGGCGGTGTGGGACAAGCAGGTTGGGGAGGAGCCCTACCCTCTCGGCACACAGGGCTTGGTTGTTGGAGAAAGCTCAGCTCCTGATCAATATTCTGACACTCAGATCAATTTGGTTTTCTTTTCAACAATGGACCTCACAGCTGCAAAGTCACCT